>JBAJHW010000002.1:271511734-272885484 GCA_037013535.1 Intellagama lesueurii
AACACAAGTTTTTGATGTTTGCTTGACTCTGTTAAGGAAGTTACTTGCTAAGAATTGCAGCTTTTTCAAACAGGCACTCAATCTGAAAAATGATTTGGAAATCCCTGTAGCCTTCATTGACATGCATCCCAAAGTAATGAGCCAAGACAATCTCCATCATCTCTTAGACTCGCAGAAGCACTGCCTTCAACTGTTTATTTTTTGCTCCCTTTCCCTAACACTGGGTTCAACCTGACCTTCATCTATCAGGATGTCAGTTGCCCAGGCTTATGGTAACGCTGTGTGACCGAAACAATCTACATTCTTTTTGACCATAATTTTCACAAGTCATTGCCCATAAAATAAACTACTTCAAAAATTACAAAATTGTGTATCATTAACACAGAGGCATTAAACCCCCCTCAGCGGTTCCATTGTGAAAAAAAGGCCCCGACGTAGACAACTGCACAGCCAGAAGGATCCAGGAGGTGCAATACTCAATTGTATAGCCTTTGGTAGCTCATGCATCTTCAGATGGGCCCAAAAGGTCCTTTTAATGGTGGAAGAGACCTTAAAACGTAACAGGATGAAATAGCTATCCTAGGCATAATCCAACCATCACTAAAGAAACATTTGAAATAATATTTTATTCCTACCTTTGTGTGTGTGTGTGAATTAAATCTGGAATAAATAGAGAATTGGATAGGAGGAGATATAAAGTAGTGTATGCACCAAGGTAAACAGTATAGCATGTGAAAGAACAATAAAAAGCAATTACAAATGTGGGCAAAAAGAACTGGCTGAGATTATTGTAAAATGAATTGATGGAAATGATGCTTATCGATGTAGATTGATGTGAGACTAATAATACATAGCAAGAACTTAAGCCTTATATGTGGAGAGTTTAAAAATGCTTACTACCAAAGAAATGGAGGAAATGCAGTTTTGTGAGGAAGGTCAATGACATCATTGGTGGTCATTGTGGAAGGCAGAGTGGACTGAGCCTCGTCGCACAGTGGTTAAACTGCTGCACTGCAGCCAAAACTGTGCTCACGACCCGGGGGTTCAGTCCCAGGTAGCCGGCTCAAGTTTGACTCAGCCTTCTATCCTTCCGAGGTCGGTAAAATGAGTACTCAGCTCACTGGGGGTGGTTGGGCAATGTGTAGCCTGCCAAATTAACTTGTAAACCGCCCAGAGAGTGCTTGAAGCGCTATGGGGTGGTATATAAGCAGCACTTTTTTTTTCTTTCCACTACCATGCAACCCCTGAAACTGGCATGAATCTGTCTTTAGATTAACTTTGGTCATCTATCTATGTCATAATTATCGTTTATCTTTAACTGGGTGTGATTATGTCAAATATACAATGTTATGTTAGAATAAGACCTGTGAACTCCTTTCACAGAGTGCTCTATTTTGCTTTGGTTTTGCACTCTTCATTAGATTGAACTGTAGCAATTTTCAGATTCCCCCCCCCCCCCACTACAACTATCAGAAAGCAGCAGGAATTCCACCAGGTAGAATTCAGGTAGCTTTAGTGGAAAAAAAAATCTAATTCTCACAGGAGGTTCAGAATTCTCACCTGTTCCTTGACAAAGTTATTTTCTGCCACAATGGCCATTCAGCATGGGGAAGGGCATGGGTAGACCTTTTTAGCTCCATGGCAACTGCAGAGCATTAGGGGGCCCAGTAGTTTTTTGAGAGCACCCTCTAATGCAGAGAGTCTACTGCTCCCTAATGCTTGGCTGTTGAATATTTGTTTTGGCTAAAGCTACCAGAATTCTAGCTGGGGAATATCCTGCTGAATCCTGATAGTTGTAGGAGGGGGGAGAGAAATCTGAAAATCTCATGTCTAATGCACTGTGTAACAGTGGTTTTAAGAAATAGGTCTCTATGATCACCTATCTGAACTTGGGATGTAAATCCTTGTATGTCTCCTTCTCACAGAGGAGAAAGAGCAACTGCAACATTCTTCTCCTCATTAGTGGAGAAATAGTGCCATGGAAGAGGAGCTTCTTCCTCGCCTACCCAGTCTGCTTTGCAGGTCCACCCAGAGACCTGGGGAGCCTGTGAGAAACAAGATACTTCAAAACTAATTGAAAACAAAATTATTTCTTCAAGCTGTAGAATCTTGGAATAAAGGTGACAAATACTTGGGTTTTTTGCCACCTTCATGCCACTGTGGAAACTTCAAAAGACTCAGCCTCTGAGTTCATCTTGCCACCTCCTATGTGGGGTTCCTTTTCAACTTAATTTGTTACTCTCTTTGTTTTTGGCTCTGCACACCAGCCAACTATCCAACTTGCCACCTCTGAGGCTGGCCTTGCTGGCAAGGATGCCAAAAATTTCAATAAGGTTCTCACGCAGCCAGGAATGATAATTTGTACAATAATTTGCCCATTATTATTTCTATCTCTAATCTGGACCCTCAGTAATGGTTTTCCAAACTGGTTTCTTCTGCAGGCCTTGGATGCGAAGGAAACATTAGGAGATGCAGAAATGTTTGTGCATATTTTCAAATGTGATTTTGGATGTACTGCAGAACATGTACACTGATGAGCCTGTTTAGCCACAGCAAAAGCTTAGAAAAACTACCAAGGTAAGGCTTCATCCTTTTAACAGATCATGAATATTTCTGTAGTGTCTTATGAGGAATTAATTGCAGGAAACTATTCTTTTCCTTCCTTCCTTCCTTCCTTCCTTCCTTCCTTCCTTCCTTCCTTCCTTCCTTCCTTCCTTCCTTCCTTCCTTCCTTCCTTCCTTCCTTCCTTCCTTCCTTCCTTCCTTCCCTTCCCTTCCCTTCCCTTCCCTTCCCTTCCCTTCCCTTCCCTTCCCTCCTTCCCTTCCTTCCTTCCTTCCTTCCTTCCTTCCTTCCTTCCTTCCTTCCTTCCTTCCTTCCTTCCTTCCTTCCTTCCTTCCTTCCTTCCTTCCTTCCTTCCTTCCTTCCTCCCTCCCTCCCTCCCTCCCTCCCTCCTTCCTTCCTTCCTTCCTTCCTTCCTTCCTTCCTTCCTTCCTTCCTTCCTTCCTTCCTTCCTTCCTTCCTTTGAGGGAAGTTAAGACCTGATAATCCTGGGTATTTCAGAGTTGCTTTTGGAGGATTTTTGTTGTTGCTAAACATTGAAGAGGGAGAGCTGGTGCTTAATTATTGAAAGCAGTGCCAGCAATCAAACTGACCTGGAATCTACATGTAGAAATCAGAGTTTGTGTACAGGGGCAGAGCAACATAGACATCTTGGTTTGGGCAGAAGGAAGGAAGGAAGGAAGGTAGGAAGGAAGGAAGGAAGGAAGAGTCAGTCATTGATGGTAAATCATCCCATCCTCTGGTAGGCTCTGCATCTCATGACCAGTCATATACTGGTTGTAAAATAAGTTGTGTGACTAGTGACACAAAATATATCCTGTCAGAGGGGGAAAACTACTACACAAATGTTCCATTGTGTGGAGAGTTTATACTCAAGCTTTCAGGATACACATCTTTTCAAGGTGGCTTATCCATGAGATCAAAAAGTGTCCATAAATTCACATTTTGACAGTAGCCACCACATGTCATAATATGGCAACTCTGTAGTGCAATTTGTCAGAGTCCTTTTCACAGGCTCCTTGGTCCCCATTTGACTTGGTATGAGGACTGTGTCTCAGTGACAGATCACCATTTTGCATACAAAACTTTCCAGCTTTATTTACAGAAAAATACTTTCTGTAACTCTGGTGAGTCAGAGATGGCTAGAGAAACCTGTGGTCTGATTGAGTATGAGGCACGTACCTCTGCGCCAACATCCCTGAGAGAGAGAAGCAGCGAGATTGTCCAACTGCAAATAGTGGTGTCTTCTGTCCACTCTTGCTCTCCTGGCTTGCATGCAGGACATTAATGGTAATGTCTCAGAATTCTGTTTGGGCAATTCTTTGAGAATTCTGGGAGTTGGAATCAATCAAATAAATAAACAAATAAACAAATAAACAAACAAATAAATAAATAAATAAAGAAAGAAAGAAAGAAAGAAGCACAACCTAAGTGTTGCTGGCCATACTGACTAGGGGATTCTGGGAGTAATCCTCCAGAAAAGGAACTTCTGCAAGCTTAGACCAAGCTCAGCATCCTGTTTCCTGTAGAGGCCAAACACACGTTCCTAAAGGAATCCCACATATAAGACATGAGGCCAACAGCTCTTGCTACTGTTGTTTTCCTGCAACTGCTATTCATAGGCAGGTTGTTTCTGACCCTGGAAGTGGCTTGTAGCCATAATGACCAGCAGCCCTCTACAAGAAGGTGATGGCCATACTGGTCAGTATCACCTTGGACTATCAGCTGAAGATGAATGATTTCTTCCTAAATATTACCTGAAACATACACAGAAACAGCGCATTTTATTTCTAGGGAAACTGAAGAGGCTATGAAGATCTCATGTTGATTAAGACTCTATGTTCTTAACCTCATACTGACATTGCAAAAAAAGAAAAGAACTTGTGGGGAGAGATGTGTGTGGGGTGTGATGGTGAGGTATGTTCTCTACTGCTTCCCTAATTACGCGACATAGCTGGTAGGGAATTGATCTCAGTTTAAATGTGAATGTCATTCCACCTCTTTTAGTATTATGTTTTTCAATAATCCATTTCAATTAATTTCCAGTCGGTCACCAGCTCACCCCCCACTGCCTTTGTGTGCAGCTTTTGGGGTTTGATTGTACATTACTCACAAATTATATATGGCCCCTTTTGCTCAGTGGTTTCCTTTTTTTCTTCCCCTGCCTGCAGGATGAGGTCCTGTGCCAAATCAATGCTTCCAGCTCAGTGGCTGTTCCTGGCATATGCGTTAATGGTGTGCTGTAAATTGTTGTCCGCGACCAGCCACCATCCCCGGGGGCACCCAGGTAGGCACTTTTAAGCTCATTATGCACTGCTGAGGCCAATTAATAACACTGTCCAAATGTGAGATTCCACTCTTTAGCCATGGATAATTGATGAAGCTGTTTGACAGTGGGTTACGATCAGAAAAGAAGTGGGGGAAGTGGGTTAGGAAGCCCTGTGTGCACTCAAAGAAAGATGAGTTATTGGTAAGGTTTGACAGGGAGGCCATGGTCACATTTATGGAGAGCTGTTTTTGGAGAGAAGTCACGAGACCCTTAGAGTTGAGGCATGTTCTCTTTTTATCTGTATCCAGAAACAACAACAGCAAGAACATGTCATAGAAAATAAGTGGTGATGGTGGTAAAGATTGTTTACTATCTATATTTCAGTTGTTAGGTTGTGTGTGTGTGTTTTTTTTAATGCAATAAGCTGATTACCTCAACAAAACAAATTCCTTCTGGGAACAGCTGTTACTTCTATAAGCAGCTGGCAGGCTCTCTTCCCTTCCATAAGATTAAAAAAAAAACAGACTGTATTACAAGCAATTTTTCCAGCTGAAGAGATAATTAAAGTGTGTGCGTATGCATGTGCGTGTGCGTGTGTATGGATAGACACACATGCACACACGTTTGTCTGGGCTAAGATATCTCCAAACCAAAGAACTGGGGGAGCTCGAAAACCATTGCAGCAGGTCTTGCTCTACTCATGGACCTAAGGACTGGAGCCAGAATCACAGGGTTAAACCAAAAGTAAGAGGCTGTGTGTCTCCCTCAGTAGCCCCCTCAGGCTTTAGGAACCTTTAGGTTGCAGAAATCTATTTCTATGCATAGTTACCCCTCTTTCTACAAACAATGGGGAATTCTCTGTGTTGACTTTTGGTCCAAGCTTGTTTTCTTTTATCATAGAATCATAGATTCGTAGAATACTTCACTTGGAAGGAGCCTGTAAGATCATGGAATCCAACCCCCTGCTAAGTGCAGGACAGATTAAAGTAGATCTGACAGATGGTTGTTCAATTTTCTCTTGAATGCCTCCAGTGTTGGAGCACTCACCACTTCTTGAGGTAATTGGTTCTATTGCCATACTGCTCTAACAGTTAAGAAGCTTTTCCTGATATTCAGCCAAAATCTGGCTTCCAGTGAGCCCATTATTACATGCCCTGCACTCTGATCAAGAGCAGATCCTTCCCCCCTCTGCCCTTATTTCCTATCTCAATGTCATACAATAATCAAATTGTTGCACTTGATGTCATTGAGCTTGGTTCACAGCTTTGTGAACCAATGAAGCCCATTGAGAGCCTTCAGCATGTGATGAACTGAAGAAGATTAATAGAAAATGCCTTATTCTAAGTCACATCTTTGGCACATCTACTCCAGCTTTATCAATGCCAACTGGCAGTAGCTCTCTGTGTTTTCAGTAGGACTTTTCTGAGCCCTACGTGGTCTTGTTTCTCTCTGGTGACCGACCTTCCAGCCAAATACTAACTAGGTTTAACCCTGCTTTGCTTTCGAAATCAGATGAGATTGGGAACATTGAGGATGGTATGATTGTGGTGTTCCTCAGCCTCACTCCAATTGAAGGGCTGTTGTGGAAATAAAGAAACAAATCTTTGCAAGGCACCCTGTATAACAAGAGAGACTTTGACCTGAGACATTATTTTGAAAATTAGAGGTTTTCTTGTGTAGGATTCTATGTAATAGCTAGGGATGGGAACACTTATTTCAGAACAATATACATTGATTTGTATTCTCTCACCTCCCCTGGTTAAGAATTCATCTCCCTTATTGCAAAGAGCTCTTCCCCCAAAGTTTTGTCTCTGCCTTTGTCATATTAAAATTAAATTGATGTGGGTGACAAAATTCAGCAGAACACTAAACTCTTCAGGACAGGTGATGTATGGCACCTAATTCCAAAGAATTCCAAAGAAAAGCACTGTAGTGTTTGCATAGCTGACTTAAGTGGCCAGTGTAGCCCCTCCAATAGGTGGATGAGTCATGGAATATTTTTAAAGCAGTAGAAAGGGGAAGAAGAGGTGAAGACCAGTGGATTACACCTTCCGTCTAGCCACTCCCAACTTCTGTGTCCCTACGTCATGTCATTGTCCCCACCCTGTAGAGGTTTAAATGGATTATGTGATTCCCCCTAACTAGATGGTGTGAGTTCATGCATATGAATATCACAGGAGTTTCCCTCTCTCAGCATAGAAGAAACTTTTTTTAAGGGCCCATCTTTCTCCAAAACAAAATAAAGATAACTCATTTACGAGCAAATGAATGGAGGAGACAATCAGGTGACATGCTGAGAGAGATCCCCCCTCTGCAAATTTTGAGAATTTTGTTTGTTTTGGCTTTGTTTAGCTCATCCCTAGTTATAGCAGGCCAAAATATTTGCTCAGCTAGTCTGGTATTGTCTGCTTTGCTTGGCCATAGTTGTTCAGGGCTTGAGGCAGAGTTTTTGATACCATCTGCTACCCAGTTCTTTTTGAAAGAGATACTGAGGTTGAACCTGGGTTCTAATCTTGCAGGGAATGTGTTCTACCACTGGACATAGTTGGTTTCCACACTATTCCAGCAAGAAAGAAACGTGAGAGGCTTCTAAAGAAATTAGAAATGGCTGCATAAGGAATTTTCAGATGAGCTAAGATTTAAAAGAAGACATGTATAGGAGATATGTAGGAGATGGTACATCACCATGAAGGAGCTCAGATACGTAATCTATATTTGTAGGGAGAAGGTCAGGTAGGTTAAAGCTCAGATTTGCAAGAAAGGTTAGAAATAACAAAATGTGTTTTTTTCATGTGTGGAAAATGAAAGAACAAGGAAGTGGTAGATCTGCTATGTGGAGAGGTTGGAGAAATGCTGCGGGTGGACAGAAAGAAGATGGACATTCTCATGCCCTAGTTCGCCTTCACCATCTTCCAGAAAGAAAACATTACTCAGACTAAAGAAAATGTAGTAAAGGAGATAGTGGGAAATGCCTCCTAAGAATGGTTAAAATATGGTATCAGAACATATAGCTACTCTAAATGACTTCAGATCTCCAGGGTCAGATAAACTGCAACCAGGGGCATTAAAGAAACTAGCCAGTGTAATCGCAGAACCTCTTATGTATAAGTGTTGTGATTTCTTGGAGAATAGGTGAGGCCCCTGAGGACTAAAGGTAAGCAAATATTACCCCATCTTCAAAAAAGGGGAAAAATGGGGACACTGACACCAGGAAATTTTCTAGAACTAATAGTTAAACAATCTGTAAACACTTATACATGGTGATTACTAAGAACCAGCATGGGTTCTCCAAAACATGTCATGCCAAGCTAATCTTGCCTTTTTAAAAATTAGAATTGCAGACTTAGGATCAAGGGAATGCTGTGGATGTAGTTGGTTACAGCAAAGCTTCCAGTGAGGTACCCCATGATATTTTTGTGGACAAAAGAGTCAAACTGTTTGCTAGACAGTGCTACTGTTAGGTGGATTTATAGTTGGCTGGTGGGTTGTACTTAAATGCTTACCATTTCTCTCTTGTCCTCCAGGAGGCAAGGGGCAAGTGGGGTGCCAAATCAGGTTCTGTGCTGGGGTTGATTTGATCAACATTTATAGAAAGGAAGAGGGGATGCTTTTCAGATTTGTGCATGACATCAAACGGGGAAGATTAGCCAATATATCAGAAAGTGGTATCAGGATTCAAGATGATCGTAACTGGTTGGAGGAATAAAACAAACAAAATGAGTTTCAAGAGGGATATGTGTAGAATTCTGCATTAGGTAGGAATAATCAGATGTACAGATATATGTTAGGTGACAAAGTTGGAATTATTGTGGATGAAAAAGGTCTAGAGGTCTTCAGGAACCAGAAGTTACATATGAATCAACAGCACGATGCAGTAGCACAAAGAGCTAACACAGCTGTATCAACAGAATTCTAATGTCTAGATCAAGAGAACTAATAGTACTATCCTGTTCTGCTTAGGTTTGACTTCATCTGCAGTACTATGTATAGTTCTGAGCCCCACAGTCTAAGAAGGATATCAAGATTTCAATTTTTGGCGCTAAAGATCTGTCAGATCAATTGTGCAATCACAATAAGTTTTTATGCAAATAAGTGTAAAGGCATTGCAGAAATAATGGTGTTGGGATGTCACAATTTAGTGTTTAACAGATATCTTAACTGTTTTCCCACCTCTACATAATTTCATCTTTGCCACCCTTGAAACTGATTTATGTCAGTTTGTCATTCAGGATATTATTAATTAAGAATGTTCTGTAACATCTGTTTTCTTACCATTGTCAGTTGATTCCATTTAAAAACAAGATTCCAGGTTAATAGTAAGCTCCAGGGAACTTGGCTTCCTTCTTAAAAAGCGTGAAATTGCCAGGATCACTTAACATGTGAATTAGGTACTGCTTCATCTAGCCTTACAACTAGGAGCCCAGTGGGGAATGAATCAGAGGAGGTGGAGGTGAAGTGTGGTGATCTCACAAAGTAGTGATTGACGAAAATGAGAAATCTTTGTCTTTGGATTGTGATTTTCAGAAACCCACAGCCAGCATGGCCGCATGATTTTTATGGGATTATGGGGGTTGTAGGCTTTATCATGCATCTTCCACCCACTCGTGTAATGTCATTGGCATAAATTTTAGCAGTGCATTGCTGCAAACTAAATAGCTGGTGGAGGTGTAAATAAGTTGTGGGCTTCCAGACATAGCCCCCAAACCAAACATTTTCCATTACTGGTGATTGGTTGGTTAATGTATGGATATACCTACATTGTCTCTGCAGCATGAACTTTTATTTTTTCCCTTCAAGAAAAGGCGGAGGATTATTTATTTCTGAAAACTCACCATCAACAATGGTTAATGAGGAAAAATTAATTTATGTGTTTCAGATATATAGGCATCCCCATAGCCCATCTCATTAGTCACTATCTCCAGGAGGCCTTCCAATTTAATTCCTCTCTTCTAGCACACCAAAGTATTAACAGTGGCAAAAACATGTTGACATTGGAATTTGTTTCCAACTTTGAGGATTCAATCACACCCCTTTAAAATTCATTCCTCGTCCGATCCCTGGGGAAATACCTGTGATAGGAAGGTGATGGTGTCTGTTGTGTGCATGCAAGATGAATGCTCATTATCCCTGATGCAAATTCTTTAACTTTTTATAACTCCAGATTGTGATTGTACATTTTTTGTAGGATTAAGATTGATTTTTGTCCTTTCAAAATACACCCTCCAAATATTAAAGTCTTTGTAAAGTGCCAACAATGTTATATGAATGAAAAATAGATGACCGTAAGGTAATTGCTTCTGGAAGCCTTATGGAACATCCAAGTAATCCATTGTTGTCATTGCCAAGTTTTGTTTCTTCGGAGAAATTGAAGCAAACTTGGTTTAAACTTGAATAGAATAAAGATCAGCCTTTAATATTGGTTAAGAAAAAAACTAGCTCCTTCGTGGCTGCCACTTTCTTTAGGTAAACTGCAGTGACATCACATCTGATCGTAGGGAGAGGATTTCTATGACATATCATATTTTTTTCTGCAATCTATGTTTGATCTTATGGGTGGGTTTGAACATGTTTATGAGTAATCTGGTGAGAAAGGCCAAATTATTTATAAACATGTTTGAACTTGCTTATGGGTTCAAATGTAGGTTGCAGAGAAAATGTAAAATGTTATAGAAATCTTCCCCCTTACTGATCAGAAAGATAAAGATAGTCTTATGTGAAAGGTGAAGGTCCAAGACCTATCAACAGTGAGATGGCAGGAAGATTTGTATCTCAAAATTGAGAATGACTTCACTTTATTTTACTTATTTCATTTGTAGTCCACCTTTCTTACCTAGTGGGGATCCGAGGCGACATGCAAAAATTTTAAAACCAACAATGAATTAAAACAAACTGATTAACATTTTAAAGAAAATAAGGTCTTGGCGGCTGGTAATGTAGGAGATGGGATGACTGAAGAAGAAGCATGACTGAAGGGCAGGGGCATAGAATAGGGCATAGGCAGAGAGTTAAAGTTGATGGAGAGAAGCTGAGAACTAAGAAGAAGAATGTGAGGAGGAAGAAGAGAAGGACAGTGAGGGAGGGCCACTGAGACATGGTGTGAAACAAAATCTCTCACAGGACTGAAGTATCCCATCTTTCAGCCATGCTGTTCTTAGATCCTCCAATCTCATACCTGTGCATCTTCCAGGACCTTACTCTCTTTTGAGTTTTAATCTGTTTGTTTAAATTTAATTGTATGATGTTGTCAGGACCGCAGTAGACAGGCAGTGGAGCCTGCGAAAGCTGGAGGGTTTGACGCAGTGAATCAAAGGAAAGAGAGCAAAGAGATAGAGATGAAAACCTTTAAGCTCCCACACTGAATGTGGGGTTCTTCTGCCCATCTTTCGTTACATGCTACATAGCTATGTGTGATCATACAGAGGCAAGGGTAGGCTTATCTGTACATGTGCTTGTTATGTATTGCCTTTTGTTTTCACTATTGCAGCTACTATGCAGACAGACCAATGGAAAAGTTACTTTTGGGGCTGTAACTTCTGGGATCGCCCCAGCCAGTGTGGCTGCTTGCAAATCTATAGTATACCACCCTTCTGTCAGCTTGAGTGCTGCTCCCTTGGCTCCTGTAAGCTACCTCTGTCATCCTTACCCAGCCTCAGCCTTCTCCAGAAGCTTAGCCTGAGATGGGGGAAAGCACAGCTGACTTCGCATACTCCCAGCCCCTGGCAGAGGTCTTTCCCTACTGTGGACTGGACTGAAAACATGCACGCATGTGCATGTGTGCGCGCGCGCGCACACACACACACACATGTTCACAGTACAAAAACTTGTAAGTCAAAAGTGGACAGAGTACTTCTGTGGAGAATGCTGCAGTATTGACACCTGATACTCCATTCCTGAGGTAATCAAGTTTATTCAGTCAGGGCTTGATGTAGATTCTGGCATGGGGGTAGGAAATGTTGCTCTCGTAGACTGTAACTCCCAGAATCCCCAGAAGGAGGGTATAGTTCCATGGGGGATTCTGGGAATTGTATTCCAAAAATATATAACCTTTCCAAGCTCTCTTCTGGCACTGTTTTCGCAGCCATATGAGCCTGCCTCCGCCTTCCCCGTCTTCTCATCAGCACAAAATCAATACACATATATTTCAACAGAGGTCTAGGGTAAGAATCCCATTGTCAAGATACAAGCTTCAAAGGGACTGGGAGGAGGAGAGCTCGTGCGAGGCACAAAGGGCATACAAACACATTGGAGCCTGGAGCTCAATTCTCCCTTCATCATCTAATCAAACAGCCGCATCATGACATTGACGTGTGGAGATAGGAAATAAGTGTCATTTACAGGGCAGGGGGAAAAATGAGTTGCAGTGAATGATTCCTCACCTTTTCCCCCTAGTATCCAGGAAGATTGCAAGCATTCAGTTTCCCATCCGCCTCTTATTTCCTTTCTAATACTTTGAAGCTAATTTAAAGTAAGAGATCTACATGATAGCTGCATTTTGCTCTCAAATCTAAATCCAGCTTTATACCCTATTTCCGGTCCTTTTAAGGGGACATTGCAGAAGACAGATGATTATAGACACCATGTGCTTTCTCATTAACAACAACAGAGACCCATGAAACAGTTGACAGTGTCTCCCACATTCAAACGTCCTAAATATTTCTTAGTATTAACCCCTAGCAGTTACATATTCCCTCATTTGCCCCTCTGGGAAGGACTAGAGTGAAAGAACACACTGAGAGAAGAAAACAAGTATAGATTAGGAGGCATGGGAAAGAGGGGAAAAGCACTGGGACTCTCCTGCTTTTGTATAACCTTATCTTGCACATATGATACCATCTGTAGTTTATATTTTGACCCACAATGTAGGATATTCAGGTACATACCATGGTGTGGGTTTCTTATAGTTCTAATGTCATGGACTACTGCTTGAAGTCATATGGCAGTACTGCCCATTCTTTCTGTGTTCACAGTAAACCAGGAGGGTTGTATGGCTTTCAGACCATTGTGCATAGTTTAGTTTTTGTTCACAAGAACTTGTGTCTATCCTATTTTTGTTTTCTCCAACTGCTGTTTTTTTAGCCTAACTGGAGCGCTTTATTTTAACATGAGAACCTAGTTAGTCCTTGGGATCGCCACTAGAGGGCTCTGCAAGACTAAGAACCAAACAAAGGCTACTAAAGAGTTTTCTGTCTAATGATGGAAGTCATAACTCTACAGTTTGCTAATTAGAGTGATGGGTCTTTTCTGTTTTTGTGGGTCAGACCTGGAGAGCCCACAATATGCTTTAGCTTTTTAATGCACTTAATTCCATTTAGGTCTTAATGTTTCATTTAGCGTGTTACAGTTGTGGAGATTATTGCTTTGTTTTTAAAAAGCTAGCCACAGGAAGGAAGGGTGTCTACAATTGCTTGAAGTGATGAGGTGAAAAGAGCAAATTGGTGTTTAAAAAAGAGATTCTTTTCAACAAGGCGATTCTTGGTTTGAAAACATGTCTATTGCCAAACAACAAAGGTGGGAGAGAGGAAGAAAATCTGTAGTTTTTATCTGTTTTAAATACCATGGGGAGCATAGCATACACACATAGGATAGGCTTTGATAAAACCTACAATTTAAATGCATAGGTGTGCTTTCCACTGGGAGCAATTCAATCTTAATTTGGTCTTTTACAATGTAAAATATAGCCTCTGGTATAGCTGCATTACTCAGAATGGACACTTCACGATGTGCTCCCATATGAATGGATTTATGTATTCAGGAGTGCAGGAAACAAATTACAGATTGGATGATTAATGAGTAGTTTTCATGGGTCAGGATTCCCAACAATTAGAAAAAGAATAATGTTCTTTTTAGATGCGTAGGGTGAACGTTTGGATTTTCAAAGAACATAGAATGCCTGCTGACTCAGACCTTTGCTGTATTGGGCCTGGAATTGCCAACACTGACACTGGGGTTCTCCCAAGTTTCAGAAATGTACTTTTTAAGTCCTGCCTAATAGAGCATCTTCTTTGCATGTTGAAGGTTCCAGATGAAACCTTTGGCATCTCTCGGGAAAGTTGAGGGAGGAACCTGGCCTGAAATGCTGGGGAGTGGTTTCCATTCTGTGTCAACAACATTGGGCTAGGTGGAATCAGCTTAAGAAAGCTTCCCATGTTGCAGCTGTTCCAACAGGCTAACATGGGAATAGGTTCACTTTGCTGAGAAATAAATGCTTAAGGTTGTTATGGTGGCTTGGCGAACTGGTTCACAGACAGAGCTTTAAATTTGAACACTTATGTATCACTATCAATATAACCCCCCTGATCTATTTCTACCCCTTCTGAATTGTATTTTGTTGTAGAATCAACAGATTTAGTCCTACAATGTAACCACTCTATGACACAATGTAAACAATGTCTCCAAGTTTCAACCATTGGCCATATGCAGGATGTTGTTATTGTTGTAAATGTAAATTTAAAATGTGTTTATGTAAATTAAAAAGGTCTGGGTGATCTTCTCCACCCCTTCTGCTTTTTGACAAATAATAATGACAAGAGGTTGAAGTGACAACATTCATCAGTGGTTCTCAGTAGGCTGGCTACTTTTATGGCGTGGACATTGGAATTCTCAGTGGATCCAAGAAACCCATGAATGTGCATTTAACCCAAATTCTAATGACAAGCCTAACTCTGATCTTAACCCTACTGCTAACATTATAATATTTTGGGTTAGTGTGTATGTTCTCTTGGGACAAGTTTAACTGTGGGTGTAAAATCTGTGGTCAATTGGTTGAGGGGGGGGGGCTACATGGCCTTTTAAAAACCATTTTAAAATTGGCACTGTGTTTTGCCCTCCCGGGTATAATCTCTGCACCAAAGAACTAAAATAAAGCTTTGCACTGTAGTTATGGGGTGATGCTCTGGTTGCTGGCACATCATCCGAGAACCATTTTTGGGATTTTTGTTATGTGTCCACCTGTCCTCGTGCTGGCTGCCTCTCACAGACAATTGCAGCCACTGCCACCACCAACTCACTTGCCACGTTCAGGTGATATGAGTGGCAGGGGGAAAAAAAGGCACATTCTTCTTCCATGGTATGATTTTTAATATTTGTTTGTTTTTAACTGTCGTAGCACTATATTAAAGATAGGAAAAAATAAGGGATGGGCTGCAAGATTACCCTGAAGCCCAAAACCCATGATTCTGGCATCAAAGAATCATAGAATCATAGACTAATGAAGTTGGAAGGGGCCTATAAGGCCATTGAGTACAACTCCCTGCTCAATGCAGTAATGCAAGTCAAAGGATATCTGCCAGGTGGTTGTCAAAATTTCTCTTGAATGCCTCCAGTGTTGCAGCACTCACCACTTCTGGAGATAATTGATTCCATTGTCGTACTGCTCTAACAGTTAGGAGGTTTTTCCTGATATTCAACCGAAATCTGGCTTCCTGTAACTTGAGCCCATTGCTGCATGTCCTGCACTCAGGGATGATAGGGAACAAATCCTGCTGCTTCTCTGTATGACAGCTTTTCAAGTATTTGAAAAGTGCTATCATATCTCCCCTCTGTCTTCTTTTCTCAAGGCTAAACATGCCCAGTTCTTTCAGTCTTTCCTCATAGGGCTTGGTTTCCAGCCCGCTGATCATCCTTATTGCCCTCCTCTGAACTTGTTACAATTTGTCAGCATCCTTCTTGAAGTGTGGTGTCCAGAACTGGACACAGTACTCAAGCTGAGGCCTAACCAGTGCCAGATAGAGGGGAACTAGTACCTCTCAGGATTTGTAGACTATACTTCTGTTAATGCATCCTAAAATAGCATTTGCCTTTTTATTGTAGCCACATCATACTGTTGGCTCATATTCAGTTTGTGCGCTATGATGATTCTGGTCCTTCTCGCTCATAGTATTGCTGAGCCAGGTATCTCCCATCTTGTAACTGTGTGGTTTCTTTTTCCTAGGTGCAGTACTTTGTCCTTATCCCTGTTGAATTTCATTGTGTTGTTTTCAGCCCAGTGCTCAAGCCTATCTGAATCATTTTGAATTTTGTTTCTGTTTTCCACGGTATTAGCTATTCCACCCAATCTTGTGTCATTCACAAATTTGATTAGCATTCGCTGCATCCCCTGATCCAGGTCATTAATAAAAATGTTGAAGAGCAGCAGGCCCAGGACTGAGCCCTGGGGTACCCCACTTGTTACCTCCTCCCAGTTTGAGAAGGAGCCATTAATCATCACCCTCTGAGTACAATTCTGTAGCCAATTGTTTATTCACATGACAGTTGTTGTATCCAGCCCATATCTAGTTAGCTTGCTAATCAGAATATCATGGGACACTTTGTCAAACGTTTTGCTAAAGGCAAGATATAGTATGTGTACAGCATTCCCTCTGTATATCAGGGAGGTTGCCTGATCAAAAATGAGATCAGATCCAGTACTTGACAAACCCGATGGTCACAATTTACTCTGACACAGGTGAACACACATGTAAAAATGATTCAAAATAAATCAAGTTCATAACTGAGTTAAAATAAACAACCCCAAAGGTGATGTTTAAAAAACCCCACTTTCTAAACAAAAACAACCACACTTCCTTGCCAGAATAAGAGTGCACTTAGGTGTATGTTGTGTGAGCAAATATTTTAAAATATTGCTAAACTTGACACAAATTCAGAAGTATTTTGATATGTAACCACACCCTCAGTTTAGCTGCAGCCCTCACAACACAACATATGGCCTCATTTTTGGACTTTTCTGTTTCTTCCCCTGTCAACTAGCTTGATGAAGCTCAAAAGCTTGCACACGTATTCCTGCATCCCCAATAAAGGCATTGTAGATTGTTTTCCTTTGCACTGCAGTGTGTGGCCAAACTGCATTTAGTACCCTTAAACATTGCAAGCCCAGTTATGTTTGAGTTGAGGTTTATTGGCTAGCAAAGAGAAATGTTATGGGGATATCACAAAACAGTTATGGTTCAAGGTCAGTTTAGACTTTCAGAGGCCACAATGCTGCTCCCAGACTTTGGAACTCCCTCCCACAGGAGGCCAGGCTGGCCCCATCTTTGTTGTCCTTCCATAAGCAGGTGAAGAACTTTTTTTTCAGGCAAGCTTTCTGTTAATGATTGGCTACCTGAGTGAGGTTTTTAAATGGATAGTTGTACCTTAGTGCTTTTCATGCATTTTTTAGTGTTGCTTTTGTTTACTGTCTTTTGTGGTGGTATCTGTTTGATTCTTTTTAGTATTTGTAAACTTACAGTATTTACCTTTAAATATTGTCTTTTAATGATGTAAGCCACCTTGGGTCGTTGTTAAGGAGAAAGGCAGGTTAAAAATATTTTAAATAAATAATAAATAAATATTAACATAATGTCCAAGTAGCTAGTAGTATGTGCATGCAGCACACCAGGTAAAATGAGATTCTCCTGTGTGTGTGTGGAATATTAACAACAGCAACAACAACAACGACAATAATACTTGCTGAAATCTTGTTAGTTGCAACTAGAGTAGACCTATTGAATCACTGGAACTTATGAAAGACCCGACTCACCAAATCCACACTGATTCAATGGGCCTACTCTGGTTTTTATTTGTTCTGCTAAGCCACAGGATTTCAGCCAAAAAGTACAAGGAAGTCTCTGTAGATGTAGAATCTTGTGTGCCTATTGGCCAAAAATGGCTGAAACCCTGTCATGGAGCTCTGTGCATACAACTGAAATACCACCATCATCAGTGGCAAATCTCTGCTGATTAAAAGCAAATTGCTGGTGATTAAAAACAATTTGGGGGTGTACATGACAGAAGGTGGCAAAGCCTTATGCATCCCCAAATCCACAAAGTATGCCTTTAATCAGCAGCTACTTGCTGCTGCTGCTGACATCCTCACTCGTGTGCTGAGCTACACAAACAGGATATCAGCCAATGCAAGTTTGGTATACTATGCCTTTGTGTGTGTTATCAGGAGAACATTTGTAGGCCATTCAGCCTCCTTGAAATATTTCCAGTCCAGCACTATGCCACTTGAATCAAACTTTTTCTTTCTAGTCACTCCTATATCTCTTATGTGGATGATTTCTTTGACACTATGGGTAATTTATAGTATTTATAGCATTTTTGAGTGTGGTCTTGTTCCAATAAATTCTCATGAAATCTCTTTTCATCGAAATGAAATATTGCACCATCCCTTTTTTTTAACACGTTAAAGCTGGCAGCCGCTTTGTTTCAGAAAACTGACCATTGGATGGCAGTGCCTTTTTAAAGCAGGAGATTAGACATATCATCTTGTGTTCTGCTGGGTAATCTCTTCCCATCATGCTGGAAATGATATCTGTCAGAACAGAATGGAACCAACATTTGATATTCATTAACTTTCTAGGATAGCAATCTTTAACAATGCTCCCTAGAATAATAATAAAAAAATTATGAGCAAGGAGCTTAAAGATCAATGCTCGCATTCTTTGCTGTCAAAGCTCCCTTTTTGCTCTTCTGATTTCTCTGTTTCCATTCTCTTGCTGTCCAAGATTGAAAAATGCAAAGAAGCTGATGCTGACAATTGTGTTCCTTGCCATCTTTGAATCCTCAGACTCGGTTGCCAAATGCTTTACCTTTCTGTGTACATCCATGTGCATGGATGGGCTGGCAGCTCGGGGGTACTGTGTGTGCTCTGTAGTAAGGAGGAAATTTAATTTGGAGCATTTGGGCCACAGTGGCAGGTCTGTGCCCCAAAGAATTAGAATTTCTAATGACAGAACCCTGTTCCAGGCACACAGATGGCTAAACTTTTGGAGGAAGTGTGGATATTTATTCACTTAGTTTATGGCCTGTATTTCTCCCACGAACCAAAGGAGACTTACTGTACAATAGGAATTCAAAGACAAATACAGGGAAAAAATGACAATATTTCAAATGCTATAAAGTAAATAATCACATTCAGACAAATACAGGGTTTATTCATTTATTTACAGTGGTGCCTCGATTTATGAACTTAATCCGTTCCAGAAGACGGTCGTAACTCGAAATGGTCGTAAGTCGAAGCACCATTTCCCATAGGAATGCATTGGAATGCGATTAATCCGTTCCAGATGGAAAAAAATTACCAAAAACAAACAAACAAACAAACAAAAAACCCACTGCAAGCCCCATCGGAACGCGCCGGGGCCGGAAAAAAAAAATCACCAAAAACAAACAACAAAATTTAAAAAAATACAAGCCCCATCAGAACGCGCTGGGGCTGGAAAAAAAATCGCTAAAAAACACAACAACACAGCAAGCCTCATCGGAACGTGCTGGGGCTGAAAAAAAAAATCGCCAAGAAAAACCACAACACAGCAAGTCCCATTGGAATGCGCTGGGGCTGAAAAAAAAAAAAACACACACACACACACACAAACAAACAGAGCAATCCCCATCGGAACGCTCTGGGACTGAAAAACACACACACACCAAAACACAAAAAAACATCACAGCACAGAAACATAACCCCCCCAGCCCAAACCCACCCTGCAAAACCCTGAATGTACTCACTCAGAAGCAGAAAGCAGCACCAGGCAGTCCGAAGCCTCCTCCAACGTACACTCTCTAACCGTTGGGTCGAAAGAGCTACAAAGAAGCAGCCTCTTCGCCGACCAATGGTTAGTAATTTAAATTCTCCGCCTTTTTCCCCATCTTTTTTCCGGTCGTAACTCGAAGCTCCGGTTGCAAGTAGAAGCAAAATTTTGCGGCCGGAGCTGGTCGTAACTCGAAATGGTCGTAAGTCAGGACGTTCGTAAGTCGATGCACCACTGTATTTAAATTTCATTAGCTTTATATACTACCCCATTAGTGTGGTGCACTACTCTGGGCAGTTCACAACAAGTAGAATAACAAATAAATAACAAAAATGTGTTAAACTATAAAAAAACATAAAAGCATCAAAAGAGCAATAATACAAAGGTGCTTTCTCTATGAGAGGAAAAGCAGAGGCGCAGCATCCGGCAGGGTTGTTAGGGAAGGCCTTCCTGAAGAGCAGTGTTTTAAGCTGCCTTTTGAACATTAGCAGGGAGGGGGGCAGACATAGCTCTACCGGCAGCTGGTTCCCCCGAGTCAGTGCCATCACAAAGAAGGCCCGGTTCCTCATAGAAGACTTCTAGGCCTCCCTCAGAGTGGCAACACAAAGGAACATCGCCTAGGAGGATCTGATGGGTCGGGCAGATGACACTGAAGAGAGATGTTCCAGCAAGGATTAACATAGTTTGAAAGCCATCCAGGAACGGAACACACAGAGGGGAAAGAGACCACATGTGTGCTTGATCCTTGTCCTTCCTACTTTATAAATGCAGCTGTGGGGGCGATTGGTTAAGTGGGTGAAGGCTTATGCATCCCTCCTTGTGGCCAGGAAGGGTACCAGCATGCCTAAGGGAGGAAATAGTATGAACTTTGGTTTTAAAAGCCCTTCTTGGATCCCACCAGATAGGATAATTATCATCCAATCTCCAGTGTCTGGGCAAAATGTTGGATGACGTGGTGGCTTCTGAAGTAGATTATCTAGATCAGAGGTCCCCAACCCCCAGTCCGTGACCAGGCAGCGGTCCGCAGCCTATCCAGGACCAGGCTGCGGACACAGATCTCCTACCCCCCATGAGCGCCCCCCCACGAGTGCTGTCACGCGCATGCGCGTGAGTGTGTTCCACTCGCTGTGAGCACCCTGTGCGCATGTGTGCAAGCGGCCCCAAGTGTGACGTGCGCATGCGCGTGGGAGCTCTGCCCCCCTGCGGGCGCGCCACACCCACCCAACTGGTCCACGGTTGGGAAAAGGTTGGGGACCACTGCTAGATCCCTTTTAGTCTGCTTTGATGCCTGGTCATGGAATGGACATGGCTTTGGTTACCTTAGTGGGAAGTGGACTTACCGTATTTTTTCGTTTAGAACACGCCCCTATTTATAAGATCCCCCCCCCCCCAATTTTCTAACGCCAAAATTAAGAAAACTTAGCTTTGAGGATTCAGCCTCTGAGCTCAGAATGTCGGACATTTTGTCTGTGTTGAATCTTGAGCATACAGGCTCCACCTCCAAAGAGGTGTGTTCCAATTGGTTTGTTCAGGATCAGCTGACGTCAGTTCCATAAGGCTTGTGACTGGAGGAAGCTAAGTCTCCTGACTGTAGGAAACTAAGCCTCATGGCTGAAGGAAGCCTGTTTACAGAGGCAAGGTATGTGCCATTTTGTTCTCTCCTCAGCTATCTCAGTTTACTTCTGTGTAAAAGACGCCCCTCAATTTTTAGGGTAATGATTTTAGGAAAAAGTAGCATCTTATAGATGGAAAAATACGGTACCTATGCTGGGAAGTGGACAAAGGGACGGTGTCCCTGTCAGTTCTGCTGGACCCTCAGTAGCCTTCAGTACCATCAACCATGGTATCCTTTTGAGAATGCATTTGTAGAGTTAAAGCTGGTGCACCAGCTGTGTCTGTTCTTTGTGAGGTTTGCTCTGGCTACAGTGACACATGCATTAGTTACTTCCTGTGTGGATTACTGCAGTGTTTATATATGGAGCTGACTTTGAAGGGTGTTCAAAAACTTCAGATGGTTCTAAATGCTATAGTCAGGCTGCTGACTGGCACTGGTTCCAGGGAGCATTTAATTCCCCTGTTACAACAGCTTCACTGGCTCCCAGTCTGTTTCCAATCCTACATCAAAACGCTGATTATGACCTATAAAGCCTTATATGACTTGGGACCAGGCTATTTGAAGGACGATGTCATCCCATGTGAACCTCCTCAACTTGTAAGTTTTCTCAGTTCCACTACCCTCATAGGCTCGTTTGATGATGTTGTATGAGAGGGCCTTTTTCAGTGGTTCCTCTCAGGCTGTGGAATGCACTCCCTTGAGGAGCTGTCTCCCCCTTATCCTTCTGGGTGAGGAAAAGACCTTCCCTTTGAGGCAGACATTTATGCTGTGCCTATTGAAAGAGATTCTTAAGATGTTTTAAAAACTGCTTTTAACTGGTGGTTTTAATATTGCTATATGCTTAATTGTTTTTAGTGTTATTTCTTACGGTCTTTTTAATGATGATTATTGTATAATTTTAATTGTTCTTCGTGGTCTCTGTGAATGCACACTATAGGGTTTAATCTGTGCTTGCGCAGAGGTTTCTGTAATATTCTAGAGCTTTAGCACGCGTTCACCAGGACCGCCCCCCAGTACATGTGGTCCTGGCGATTGCCTCAGTTCCATTTTGCCGCTGCTGAGGTTCCATCTCTCGTCGAGCTCTCCGTTCGCCACTGCTTTCAATTTCTTCCTAAAATAAAACATAACAGAATGAAATTGTAAGAGACTTTTCAAACCTTTCTCCCTCTTTGGATCGCCCCCTCTCCCTTTCCCCCTTCCCCACCATTTATGGCACCTTTGCCACCGTTCAAACGGTGCACTTTGTGCTCCAACAAGATCCCCCTCTCCGACGGACACGAGCTTTGTCTCTTCTGCCTTGGGGAATCTCACCAGCCATGTTTGTGCCAGTTTTACTAAACAAGCCCTCAAACTTCGACAACAACGTCTTCGGTCCTTTCTCTGGGAATGTTCTCTACGCCCAGCGCAAACTATGGAAGCTTCCCAAACTTCTCAGCCCCATAAAGGATCCCCTGAGGTGTCCACCGCTTCTCCGATGACGAAGCTGCCAACTTCCAAATCTAAGTCCACCTGTAAATCCAAGTCTTCAACATCAGCTAAGTCGATACCGGTACCGAACCCTCCTTCGATACTGGAACACTCAAAACCTAAAAAGACTTAAGAAATCCTCCTTGGATTCCCAGGCTGCTAAAAAGTCTACAGCACCTGACAAAGCTACTCCAACAATCCCGTTGCAGGACCAACCAACTGTCTACCTTGACTCTCCTGACAATGACTTCTTGCCACCACCTTCCGGTCAACCACCATCTCCACTCCTTGCCCAGTCTCCATCTTGGGCCAACACCTCGGCTGAGGTGACAGTTATCTCCCAATCGGCACATTCGAGCCCCAAATCCATGGGTTGCTCAGTCTCTGTGTGTGACTCGGAGTTGGCGTCTGTTTTACCCGACCCGTCACCTCCACGTAAGTGGTCCAGAAAGACTCACCATACACCAGAGACTTGCCGATCCAATGCCGATCTTGCACAACCCATGACTTCTACAGGGTTGTTGGCATCTCATGATTCTTTGACTTGGTATCGTCACCCTAAGAGAGTCACTCTATATGAACCACCAACTTATCTTGAGCCTCCACCCAAGTGCTATTGACATTGAGCATACTGATACTGGCAACCTGATGCGGAACTTTACATTGAGCCTAAACGCTTACGGTATGGGTACTACTATACATCTGATATAGCCTCGTGGCACAGTGGTTAAACTGCTGTACTGCAGCCAAAACTGTGCTCACGACCTGGGGTTCAATCCCAGGTAGCTGGCTCAAGGTTGACTCAGCCTTCTATCCTTCCGAGGTCAGTAAAATGAGTACCCAGCTCTCTGGCGGGGCAATGTGTAGCCTGCATAATTAACTTGTAAACCGCCCAGAGAGTGCTTGAAGCACTACGGGGCGGTATATAAGCAGCATGCTTTGCTTTGCTTTGATATATTGGACTCACCATCTCCATACCGGTCGCGGTCCCATGAATACTACCAAACCTCTTCTGAGGATGACACCGTGCCTCTCCCTAAGGTACTGAAACCTCATAAGGCTTCTCGCAAATGGAGTCATTTTCCTGACTCTTTCATTGAACAACAGCCAATGATACCGAAACGTTCTCGCTCTTCGGTTAAGGTTCCACTTTCATCTACTGACCCCACTACACTCTCACAAGTCCGTGCTTCTTCGTTACAAGTGACAACTACATATACCGGACCTTCACCTGCGCCTCTTGCTACTGCTCAACCTTGTCAAAAGAAACATTCTAAATCTGCAACTTGCTCCGTACCGTCCAAGCAGGTTCCTGACAGGCCTCCACGTTACCTACCAGAGCCTTGTCCCAACACCTCTGCTTCTCCGTATCATCATACTTCTCAGACATTGTCGCCACAATTCTCTGATTCGGATACTTCTGACTCCACCACAGGAGTCACCTCCTAATCTGCCCACACCAGATTCAGATGTAGTGCATGCCAATCCTCCCTCGTCATGGAGGGATCGGAGAGTCATCCTACTCTCAGCTAGTGCTTTGCATAGCCAAAGCCATGGATCTAGATGTCCAACAACCAACCCAGTCTGAATCCGATAAGGTGTACGAGGACATTAATGAAGACCAGACACCACCGCTCCGTATGGGCTTTATTCCATCCTTACTGAAACTAACTAAACAGTCATGGTCCAAACCATCCTCTGTACCGCAAATGTCTTGGAGGGTAGAAAATGTATACAAAACGCAGGAGATAACACTGAATTCCTTTCTAAGCATCCACCTCTGAACTCTGTCATTGTCGATTCTACACAGAACAGAGCACGAAACCGCTCTAATGCCACTCCTAACAACAAGGAAGGTAGAAAACTAGACATCATTGGCCACAGAGTGTATTCTCTTGCCTCCTTTACCCTACGTGCTGCCAATTATCTTGCAGCCGTGGGAGCATACCATTGCTACCTCTGGAATAAAGCTCTCCCAACACTCCAGTCAGCAACAGACGAGTATAAAGCTCTTGGCCTTGCTTTTCACCAGGAGGCTATGGCCCTGCACGTCAAGAATGTATCACCGCACGACATGTCATTGACATGTCATCAAAGCACTTGGCTACAGCTGTAGCCCTTCGCAGACACGCTTGGCTTCGCTCAGCCAACATTTTGATGGCACTGGTCTTTTTGATGACAAGACCGATTAAATACTTGACAACCTGCAAAAGTTGAGGAAAACAGCTCGTTCTTATAACACCCAACCATACTACAGATCCCAATGACACCAATGGTGTCGCCCCTATTCCTATCAGCAATACAGACAATTTCCCGATAAAAACAGATACTTACCACAGTCGTCATCATCATTTCAACCCAGACATGCCACGTAATGTCAGCGCCCCAAACAATCTTTCTGGCATCCTGACAAGAAAATAAAACAGAGCGTTGACTTACCCATCCCTCAGATCCGTCTGCCCCATCTCTCTCCACCCAGCACCACCTGTCTTTCCGCCCATCTTCCATCTTGGGCATCTATCACCTCCGATGCTTGGGTCCTCACTATCATCGCCACCAGCTACGCAATAGAATTCGCATTCTCTCCACCACCCAGAACCGTTCTGACATCACCATCACAGGTTCTAAAACAAGAGATTTGATCCCTTTTTCAGAAAGATGCCATATCACCTGTCAATGTCTCAGAAGATGATCCCGGGTTCTTCTCCCTTTACTGTCCCCAAACGTGATGGAGGTTTACGTCCCATTCTCGACCTCTGACATCTAAACTACTACATCATCAAAAAATGTTTTCGTATGGTGATGCTAGAACGGATCCTATCCATTCTTCAAGAAAACGACTGGTTTGCCATCATCGACCTAAGCGATGCCTACTTTCATATTACCATCCGCCAAGACCACCGCAAATTCCTCAGATTTTCCATAGGAACCACCGCCTACGAATTCAAGGCCCTTCCGTTCGGTCTTTCCACTGCTCCACAAGTCTTTACCAAATGCATGGCTCCAGTGGCAGTTCATCTGCGCACTCTGGGAATCTCCATCTTCCCTTACATAGACGACTAGTTGCTGGTATCCCCTTCACACTCTCAAGCTTTGAGAGACATCCATGTAACTCTTTACCTCTTCACGGATCTGGGCCTCGAAGTCAACAGAGAAAAATCTATACTGACCCCTGCACAAAGAGTCACCTACATAGGTGCAGTTCTGGACTCTCAAAAAGCACGAGTTATCCTCCCTCAAGAGAGAGCAATAAAACTTCATGCTCTTATCCTCCTCTTTCTACCTTATGCGATGGTCACCGCGCGTCAGACTCAATGCCTTCTCGGCCTCATGGCCTCTACTACCGTGGTCATTCAACATGCCAGATTAAAAATGCACTCCCTACAGGCTTGGTATCTCTCCCTCTTCGATCCAATGTCAGACCCACCTTCCAAGCTCCTACAGGTTACACCCGAACTTTCAGCCCAACTTCTCTGGTGGGATACTCTAGCTAACCTATTCATTGGAAGGCTCTTCACACCTCTTCAACTAACAGTCTAAGTCACTACCAATGCTAGTCCCATCGGATGGGGAGCACATGGCAACAGCCTATGCATCCATGCTACCTGGTCTCAAACAGAGCGGGACCTTCATATCAACAATCTCGAACTACTAGCCATTTTCAAAGCTTTCCACGCCTTAGAGCTGATCATCACCGGCACGGCTGTACAAGTGACCACAGACAATACCACCACAGCGCTTTCCTACATAAACAAGCAGGGAGGTACTCCCTCCCTCCTGTTGCTGTACCTTACCGTTCAACTGTGGGAGTGGTGCCTTGAACATCACATTTTTGCTATAGCTGTTCACGTCGCCACTCAAGACAATCACATAGCAGATTCCCTAAGCAGGAGTCGGACCCAAATGCACGAGTGGACTCTCGATCAGGCTGTATTTCTCCACCTTTCCAAACTCTGGGGACAGTCTCACATAGACATTTTTGCCACCTTCCAAAACTCAAAATGCGCTCCTTATTGCTCCAGAGCAGGCATAGGCCCAGGCTCCCTCGGAGATGTGCTCATGACCAGCTGGAACAAACATCTAATCTATCTTTTCCCGCCTATTCCTCTCCTTCTCAGGACAATAGTCAAACTCCGTCAGGACCACTCAAACGCAATTCTCATCGCCCTGTGGTGGCTCAGACAACCGTGGTTCACCATGCTCCAATCCATCTCCACAGACTACAGTCAACCCTCGATTTACGAATTTAATCCGTTCCGGATTAACGTTCGTACGTCGAAATGTTCGTATGTCGAACTATGCATTCCCATAGGAATGCATTGAAAACCCATTAATCCGTTCCGGCCGAAGAACCCCCCCCCCAAAAAATGAAAAATAAAACACTTGCAGTCCCACGCTGGGACTGCAAAACACACACAAAAACCCCAAAAACATCCAAAAATAAACATTTGAGCAAGTCCCGCGCTGGGACTGCAAAAAAAAAAAAAAAAAATCACCAAAAAAACAAACAAACAACACAGAAACATACCCCCCCAGCCCAAAACCCACCCAGAGCAATTTATAAAAGCAGCAACTTACCGGTCCGAAGCCTCCGAAGCCTCCCGGGGGTCCCCCGCCGCCGCCATTGCCGCCTTCCGAGGCCTCCCAGGGCTTGCCCAGCACCATCGGAGGCAAGCCTCGGAACGGAAAAAGGCAGGGGAAAAGGGCAGGAAATTCAAAAATGCTGCTGGGCAAGCCTCTGAAAGCGGTGATCGCTGCGTGGGGGGACCCCCGCCAGTCCTCCGATGGTGCAGGGGAAGCCTTCGGAGGCTTGCCCAGCACCATCGGAGGACTGGCGGGGGTCCCCCGCCACCGCGATCGCCGCTTTCAGAGGTCCCCCGCCAGTCCTCCGATGGTGCTGGGCAAGCCTCCGAATGGAAAAAGGCAGGGAGAAAGGGCGGGAAATTCAAAAATGGTGCTGGGCAAGCCCTGGGAGGCTGAGTTTTGAATTTCCCGCCCTTTCCCCCTGCCTTTTTCCGTTCGTAAATCGAGGCTCCGTTCGCAAGTCGATATAAATTTTTGCGATCGGAGCCGTTCGTAAGTCGAAATGTTCGTAGGTAGGGACGTTCGTAGGTCGAGGTTTGACTGTATGTCCACCTACCCCTCACCTCCTCACTCAGCATCGGGGCAGAACTTACCACCCCAACCTTCACACTCTCCACCTCACAGCACGGAGGATTCACCCTCAGTAGCCACCATCTTAGGTAATGCCCGAAAGCCTGCTACCACACAACTTTATTTTTATAAATGGGCCGCTTTCCAAAAATTTGCAACTCAACGTGACCTTCCAACCAATCTGACATCTCTTCACGCAGTCCTTACATTCCTTTCTTATCTTTTTAGTAAACAACTTTCCCTGTCCACCCTCAAGGTTTACATTTCCGCCATAGTCGCACATCAGCCACATAATTCTGAAGCGGCCCTACTTTTCCGTCACCCTACACTGAAACAGTTCCTAAGGGTGTCTCCAATATGCGACCTTCTGGTCCTCCTCCCCCTCTGCAATGGGCCCTACACACCGTCCTCAAGCGTCTCA
The DNA here is from genome assembly GCA_037013535.1 of Intellagama lesueurii. Lineage (NCBI taxonomy): Eukaryota > Metazoa > Chordata > Lepidosauria > Squamata > Agamidae > Intellagama > Intellagama lesueurii. The sequence goes on from JBAJHW010000002.1 coordinate 271,539,730, forward strand.
CACTCCCTCCATTTGAACCACTTGCTACTACGTCCGAGTGCCTTCTCTCCTTCAAGACTCTTTTTCTGGTCTCCATCACTTCAGCCGGCAGAGCCTCAGAACTTGCTGCCATTCGAGCAGACCCTCCATTCCTCCAATTCCACCCTTACAAGGTTACTCTTTATCCAGATGTTTCCTTTCTCCCAAAGATTGTATCGGACTTCCACCTCAAACAACCTATTATCTTACCTACTTTTTCCCCATTGCCGTCAACTGATCTTGAGTGTTCCTTCCATACGTTGGATGTCAGGTGAGCCCTTGCGTTTTATATCTCCTGAACTTCCTTTTTCCGCAAGTCGAAGAGGCTCTTTGTCACACCACACCTCCCGCGCAGAGGCTCTCACATTTCCTCTCAGACCATCTCTCGGTCGATTGTCACAACTATAAAATTGGCATACCAACTCGCAAAAAACATTTGCCTGTAGGCATTAAGGCTCACTCCATGAGGGCTCTTGCTACCTCCACGGCTTTCCTCCGAAGAGTACCTCTCCCGGACATCTGTAAGGCTGCTACCTGGGCAACCCCTTCTACGTTTGCCGCTCGCTACTGCCTAGATGTCAAGGCTAAGATGGATGCAGCATTTGGCAGGGCCGTGCTCTCTTTTGTCCTTCCATGACGTCCCTCCTCCTGTAAGTCAGCTTGTTAATCACCCTATAGTGTGCATTCACAGAGACCACGAAGAAGAAAGAGAGGTTACTTACCTGTAGCTCTGGTTCTTTGAGTGGTCATCTGTGAATTCACACTTCCCGCCCGTCCTCCCCTCTGTCCGTCATGTCTGTCTCACACTGATGCGGCGGCAGCGGGCTGTTCTTCAGAACTGAGGCAATCGCCAGGATGGGCGGACCACGTGTACTAGGGGGGTGGTCCTGGCGAACGCGTGCTAAAGCTCTAGAATATTCCGGAAACCTCTGTGCAAGCACAGATTAAACCCTATAGTGTGAATTCACAGATGACCACTCGAAGAACCAGAGTTACAGGTAAGTAACCTCTCTATTGTGAGCTGCCTTGAGTCCCCTGTGGGAAGAATGGTGGCATATCAATAACAATCAATCAATCAATCAATCAATCAATCAATCAATCAATCAATCAATCAATCAGCTACCATCAAAAATAATTGTAATACCCACATTCCTCAAAAGAGAGGATGTAATATGACAGAAGGAGGATGCAAGAGATTATGATATAGCGATTCAGTGATTTTAATGATTGTGCAGTAACGAGGGTTTTTTTTTAAGTTGTTTTGTTTTGTTCTGGATGAGAGGTATGTCATCTCTTCTGATTCTCCTATGAAACGAAGTGTGGCCTGCAGTTTATTACCCACTTCACTCATAAAGTTATCCAATTTATTTTAGAAAATGTATCAAAAAGTCACTTTTTAAAAGAAAACCAGAAGTGGCCTTCTGGGCCATGGAGGTAGGACTTACTTCACATTTCTGATGGTCTGATATAAAAATTTCTGATATCTTCTGCAATTTTGCATGAATGCTCAATCTCAGTCACTAGTCCTACTAATAGAGCAGTGTTTTCCAACCTTTTTCGAGTCACAATCCCCTTTTATAACAGTCAACTAACCTGCAAGACCCACCACATTTGCATAAAAAGGCATTTTTAATAGGGTAAGGGAAATAACACCCCAATATATTATTAAAAGAGAATTGAAAAAATCATAAAGCCTGGCTTACCCTAAAACGTTTCAGCTCCTCAGCTCTGCCTCCTGAAAATACTATTAAATGACTCTGAATAAGGAAGGCTCCACTGCCACTGCAGTTCACCTTTCCTCAGACTCTCCATTTCCACCCCCTTCACATGGACCTGAGAGACATGAGTTTTGAAGACAGGAAAAGCAAACGCTTCCTTGGATTTGCCTAATTCGACCCCCGCTTCCTTTCTTCTCCTTCTGGGGCTCTTCACGTCATTCCTCAAGGGTTAATTACCTGCCAAAAGTTCCCTTTGTACGTCCAATGTCTAACTTAGTTGGTCCAAACTCTGTGCCCATCTCAGGTGCAGCTCTGGCACCTCACCTGGAGCATGGAAGCTACCAGCTCCTGTGGGAGGGTAGGACAACCTCTGAGGCATTGCTTAAGCCTGGAATACTTTCAGGGTGGGGCAGAATTTGTATTGTCTTTCCCTCTGATCTCTTTTACAGCAAGGTGAATTTTTCAAAAACTCTGGTGAATAAACTTCTTTTGTACGTCCCCTTCCTATTTGTGAAGGTGGTTTGGCTCCTTGGTTTGTTGGGATGCATTGGGAGAACACACCAAGTTACTTGAGAAAAGGGGGAAAGCAATTTTCTTTAGCCCACCTGTCCTCCCCTCTCTTAAGGAAAATGAATGCACCCAAGTATGAATTAGGCATACGGATAGAAACCCCTTGTTTAAGCCTGGTGACTCCCTTGGGGGCCACAACCCACAAGTTGGAAACTCGTGTATTAGAGGTATCTATTTTTAGTGGCTTACACAGGGCAAGTGGAGATAGAATGACTGCAGGACCAGGTCTTGAGTATTTCTCATGAACCCTTCAGTTGTTTCTTTCTGTTGAAGAACTGTGGCATGTTACTTCCTTTGATCTCTGTTGCACCCCATACAATGCCCTTAAATGTAGTATATGCTGTATCAGCACCACTACCAAAGTAGGATTCAATTGTAGCAGTCAGATGTGCTTTATGTGGAATGGTGAATGGGCCGCCACCTTGGTCTTCATCTCAGACAAAAAAATGTCTTGAGATCAGTGTTGCTAGAGCTTGGTTTCCCCCCCCCTCTCTGAAACCGCCCCCCACCCCACCCCAGTCTTCCTCCTTTTGCAGGAAGCTCATCATAGGCCTCAGCCTGAGAGGTTTTATTCCTTAGAGAACATGCAGTCTTTGGATATTTCCTTGAGCAATAAGTGCCAGCATCTCTGTAATGATGATGTTCCATCATGCTCTCTTAAGCTTTCATTGTTAAGGGTACCGTTCTTTTAATAAAACGCCAATTGAATTGTAAGGTCCATCTTTAACGAGATTCAGAAGCAAGGCTGAATCCCAAGGTGAATTGTCAGTGGAAGTTTGGCAAACATAATCACTTCCCTGTACTGACCTCGCTTATTTGATTGTATCTGTTGCTTGAGATGGAAAACGAGTGGGGGAGGCAGTAGAGATTGTGTTGATTTCTGCCATCTGTGCCTTTGCCTCCCTCATCAAACGTTACCTTCTTATTCTTATTTGGTCTGGATTACAGACAGAAGGGCATTTTTGTTATGAAAGACTTTGTCAGGTGTGGGAGATTCTTACATCTCTTGAGCTGGTGGAAACTGAGAGAGAGAGAGAGAGAGAGAGAATGAGAGAGAGAGAGATTGCCAACAGAGGTCCTGAGAAAACTGGGTAAAATAAAAGCTTCAGCAAAAGCTTGCTGTTAGTTTGCAAGACCTTAACAGAGCTGTTAATGTAGGACATTCTGGAGACTATTAACTCATGTTAATCACCAATATGTCAAAAGTAACTTGATAGTACATTACATCTTTGGAGGTTGTGTTCGCATGTGTGTTTTAAATTACCAACCAACTGTGTAGTGATAAGATGGGTGGAATGGTTGAGGTACCCAACTACAAACTGGAGACTATGACAAGATATAGCTACAAAGTCTCCACTAACATGCCTGCGTATATTCCAGCTTTCCTTCAAAAATAAAAAAGGACCTCCAAAAGGGCAGATAAGTGGGTGAAGAAACTAGACTTTTGAAATATAAGATTGGTAAACTGGCAGTTAGCAAAGATTTTTGACAAGATTATGAATCCAAGAAGACGTAGATTTCTATTATAATCCCCATTAGCAGCAGAATGTATATCGTATATGAAACAAATGTGGAAAAAAGAATAAAAAAATAAAAGAATAAATAAAACATTTGCAAGCTCTTCCCAGTGTGCAGACATGCCACAGACAATGAAAAAGTAGCAACAGCTTTGTTGCATTATTGTCTATTGAATCCCCAGACACAATGCTAAACAACAACAGCAACAACAATAACACATCACTTTGGATTATCTGGATTTCCCAGGTTAAATGAGTGATATTCTGAATATTTGTTCTCTAGTCTTTCTGGTAGTTCTGTACAACCAGACACAGAATCCTCTTGCAAGCATGAATCTCAAATCACCCTTTCGGCTAGGAAGGAGTTAAAAAGTTTTCATCCTAGCTGACAGTTGGATCCTGGTTGATGTGTTACAAGTTCAGATTCCCCCAGACAATGAGCCAATTTCACATTTGAAAAGGAGTCTTATCAAACTCCGCAAACAAGGGAGAGAGAAAGAAAGCAAGACAAGAAAAAAAAATTACAACAATTTCCAACAAGAGTTCTAGTAAGCTCTTCTCAGGAAATCTACAGCTTGCAGAGGGTGAAAAGAAAGAGAGCACACATATGGTGGGGGAGGGAAGAGAGAGCAAGAAGCAGATAAGACATCAAGCAGAAGGCAACCTTACAGAGAGAGAGACCTACTGGTAGTCCCATGGCTGAATACTTTGCAAAAGGATAATAATGGGAAGGGGAAGGAGGGATTGAGAGAAACAGAGAGAATGACAGTGGTTTCTATTTACAAAGGGAAAGGGAGAGTAAGTAAGCTGGACTTGCATCCATGGAAAGGAAAAGAAAAGCAAAGACAGAGACAAGCTTCACGACAATCCCTTGCAAGCCACCAAACTGGCTCAACTGCTCGTAAATCACAATGGTCCCCTTACTCTGGGATAGTACCTTTTCCGGAGGATTGTCACTCTGTTACTTTGTTTAAGCCATGTTAAGTGCATTTGTGGAATTATTGTTTGGCTAAGTTGTTTGGCTCTCATATTTATTCTACAATTATTAATATTGAATAATTGCTGCCCAATTAAGTACCTTTTAAAGTGATATAAGGGCAGAGACTTACTGCTTTATGTGATCATGTAAAAGCAATATTGTAAGCAATGCTATCTCTTCTTTTAAGCTGTCCATCACATGCCTTGTATTTTCCTGGTTGCATGGTCACATTCCCCAGCATACATCTCATAGCCCAGAAAAATTGTTTTTACACACATAGTGCTCCACAACAGTATTTTGCCCAAATGGTTTTGGACTTCCATTGTTGGCTCACTTACATGGGCATAATCTCCACCACACTTAAGTAGAACTTACTTCTGGGTAGTAATGTAGAGGATCATGGTACTGACTGAGCAACCTGCCTGATTAACCTGCCCCAAATCATAATGCACCCCCTTGTTTTAACAGATTGCTGTAATTATCATTTCTTGGGTGTTTTTTGGCTTTTAATCTCCTATTATCTTTATCTTTATCTTTATCAGATTTTACCCCGCCCCCCTAGACAAAGTCTATTCGGGGCGGCTTACACACATAATAAAAACATCATTATACATAAAAGATTTAAAAGATCATAATTTTAACACTTATATTAAATTCCCATCATTTGATGTGGATAGGTAGAGCACTGCAGCAATGTAGTTGTCTGTGGTACCCCGATATAGCTACAAATAAACCATAAACTGATGAAAAAGGAAGACAAGTGGGTAGGAAAAATACTTGATAAAATACGGAACTCGAAAGGACTTGCTCTCTATATAGGATGCCATCTAATTCCAGGGAACTCTTCCTTCTGCTGTAAGAATGATTCCTTGTTCTTGTTATTATAATCATGATATATAATTCTGCCATAAATTTCGTGACTTAAACTGTCTGCACTGTGGAACAGAGATAACGTCAAGCTGACTGATAAAATGAAAAGGACACAAAAGTCTCAAAGGGAGAAGAAAGGGTGGGTGAGTGGGTGGAGGAATCATCTTCCACAGAGACAGACTCTCATGATGTTGTTTAGTGCTTTATAAGTGGATTGAGAATCCAAAACCACTTTTAAATTACTAGGTAGATGAAATGAGATCTAGATAGATGAGCCTGCTCCAGTTTTTACTTGGCTTCTTGACTGAAACATTTAAGGCAGGAGATGCTCCTGAGCATGCTTGGGAATGTTGTCACTGTGGGAACAAGTCTCAGCACTGTTTGTAGTGCGACTTGGTGTAATGATCTGCACCGAGGCATTGAAAACTATGTTCCCCATGTGGTCTACTGTATTAATGGCAGAGATGGGAGTGTTGGTGGGAAAGGCTCATACATTAAGTTAATTGTTAATAAGCCAAAATATCTAATTAACTAATGTTTACATTGAAGGGAGGACATGTTTAACATTTACATTGGTTTTAATTAGTGTTTAACTTTTCATTACTTTACTAAACTAAGGGCCTTGACAAAATGAAGGTGAAAGCTCCAGGGAGCTCGAAGTGTGGGGTATTTATCTTCCTCATTCTTCCCCACTTTACCCTTACAAAAACCATGCAAGATACAGTAGTGTATCAGGCTGAGAGAGTGACCGGCCCAAGATTACTGAGTGGGTTTTGTGGCTCAGTGAGGAAATGAACCTAGATTTCCCAAGTTCTAGACCAGTCCTCTAAAAACTACATCACATGAAGGATGTAACAAATACTAACAAATGTCTCAGTGGAAAAGCATGTCTCAACATACTGAGACACCTGTTGAAAAAAATTGGTAAACTATTGTGAGTTTGTTGTGCTTCCTTACAAGAGAGAAATACTAGCATTTCCCCCATCTTAGCAGCATTAGCAAAAACCCAAATTCTTTATTTTTAAAAAAATAATTGTACAAAAAAACCCCTTTTTGGTAGAAAAGCTTTCATTTTGTGTAAACATCCAAGAGTCTGGCAAAAAAAAAAATGCAAGTTTATCTGTGCTGTATACAAAGGACAGGTTTCTGCTCATTCCTTCTGTTAAAGGCATCAGCAGTTGGCCAGTTTCTGAGCTTGCTCGAGGAGGTAATATTAGACATCTCCTTGGGTAAGCTTGAAAACTGCCCCCCCCCCCTTGTACAATGGACTGTTGCACCAGTGGAAGGAACAAATGAGATTTTTACTGGAGATTTTTTGCACAAACCTTTTTTTTTTTTTTTTTGGCACTTCCATGAATTTCCAGAGTGTCAAAATACCAACAATGCACAAAAATTCTAGTCATCTTGCCCATTGAGGAGGAAACAATTTATTTTCTGTTTTATTCTGTGAGAACAAATAGAAGAAATGTTTGACATCCTAACAAGATATTAGGTTTCAAAACACACAAAAGAAAAAAGCCACAAAGTAAACCTAGAAGGGTCTCGGAGTCATTTAACCTTGTTTCTCAACTTTTAGCTCAACCACGTGAGCTGCTGAATTTCACTGATTCCTGTGCATGAATAGCCAGGCCTCTCAGACTTCTGCTGGATGTTTCCCCCCTCCTACCAATCTTTTTGAAATAAATGATTAATACAGAAAACAGTTTTTCCGGTTCGTTTGTTGGTTACATTTATGCCCTGTATTTCCTCCAGAGTTATACCCAAGCCATCAGACATGGTCTTTCTCCCCTGTAAAGTAGGCTGGGTTATAAGATAGTGACTGACCCAGTGGGCTTCATGGCTGATTCAGGATTTGAACCTGAGCCTACCAAGTCCTGACATTTAAAGACATTTTGTATTTATAGAGGTCGTTTATAGGGTTCCAGTTCCAGTGACTGCTGGAGCCCCTTAATTTTTCACTGAGGTCCCATTCACTTTGCGTTTCAAACTTTACAGGGTGAAGAGAGAGAGAGAGAGAGAGAGAGAGAGAGAGAGAGAGAGAGAGAAAACCCCTCCCTGTTGACTTTATTTACCTTCAGTAGTATTGTTGAGTTATCATAGAGAGCCTTAGGCTGATCTTCTCTCTGATCCCCAGAATAAACGTGGCCTTGAATCAGCATTGTGTAATCCTTCCCTGAACCCCTTAATCATCTTGCAGACTGAATATGGAAACAGCCACCGAAAAAGAACGGGAATTATCATGGGGAAAATCATAAGAACTGGAAGGGTAAAATGTTGCCTCCACTCTCATTTCATAAGATTGAGAATGTTAGATTTTATTTTATTTTATTCAAGTCCTCCCTGCTGCCCCAAATATGCTGGTTTGTGCAGGGGGAGGATTGATGTAGTGCAGAAAAGTAACTTTTCTCACTTCTATTAGTTCCGCAGTTGCATCCAAATCAGATACTGTCCCAGCAAAGCTGGTCTATTTAGAAAGTGTGCTGGTCAATTTTTCCTTAACTATAGAAAGTGCACAATAAGAACATTTAGCCAGGTAGGAGGTAGGATGTTTTTACGATGCTGGTGGGTTTACTTGAGCACGTTTCTATTCCTTCTGGGCAGCAGATGGCAGTCAAACAACACGCAGCAGAAGAAGGCGAGGGAATGGATTCTGGAAGTAGACAGTGGGTTTCAGGCCCTCATTATCCAGCTCCCTCCCCACCATTATAGCCGATGTTGTGTCTCGCTGCTTCCACCCTCCCATCCTGACTTTTTAGCTTCTAGACCCTCCTAGTGCCTTAATTTCATAATTGCTGGAAGGATCAGAAAAACAGATATTCCTGTGCCGGCTTCAGAAGACGCAGGTGGCTGAATCAGACCTCATCTGTTACAGCCATGCCAGGATTCATTTCATGGGTCACCCTCTAGGAATGCACATCCCAGCCTGGTCCGTATCGTAGCGGATAGGTGGGCGGGTGAGGAATGTTTCCCATCTAGGTGTGTATCGAGCCCCAGGAATTGAAACACATCAGGATTTTGTTTCCACAGAGTTCAGACAAATAATTTGATTTTTCGCTTGGGGAGAAAAATTTAATCTAATCGTACACCACCCACAGCTGCCTTTGTAACTGTCATTTGTCCTTGAGGTGGTCCATGTTGCTGATGTGACTTAGGGGAGATCCTCCCACTTGCAATGAAATGTCATGCTCCATCCCGCTCTTGGAATGTGGAGAAATATTTGACATCAGTGGTGTTTATACATGGATTGATTTGGCACACCTGGGTGTGTGCCCATCCTTCTCTGCCATAAAGTGACCGTTTTGAAATGGTGGCTAGTGAGGCTCTGAAGTTAACCATCCATTCAGATAAGAAGAGGGAGTTTGCAGGTTTCAGGTTCTCTGTAGAGTCCTCACAGTGTTGGGGAGAAGCTTTTTGCAGTAAATGCTGTTCCCCCCACTCAGATTTAAAGCACTCAGAGCTCAACTGCAGCATCGAATACTCAGGATTTGCTCTGCTAATAAAATGGGTGACTGAAGTATTTTTTTTTGCTGCTCGCATCACACAAAAGCTGATTTGAATCCTTCTGGCACTCTTTGCTTGCAACACAACTTTTCTTTCTCCCATCTGGAGGGCTTCTACTTTTTTTTATTTCTGGAAGTATTTGAAAGGGCTTTTCTCTGTGCAGATATGTGTAAAGATGGGAGGGGGGAGCATGTCCATAGAGGAAATGGAAAGAGGAATGGAAGAGCCAGCCATGAGAAAAGAGAGGGAGTGCAAGAGCAGGGGCAGAGAAAGAGAGTGGGCAGTGGTGTGTGTGTGTGTGTGTGTGTGTGTGTGTGTGTGTGTGTGTGTGTGTGTGTGCGTGCGAGAGAGAGAGAGAGAGAGAGAGAGAGAGAGAGAGAGAGAGAGAGAGAGAGAGAGAGGGGAGAAAATGGGGCAACAAAGGGGGGGGGGAAGCCACCACAGCACTCAGTGCCTTTGCCACCTTTGTTATGTGGGGAGGGTCTGTGGGAAGGCGCCTGATCCACATCTTGCTTGCCTGCATGTATGTATTATGTGTGGATAGTGTGCATCTGTGGATTTGTGTCTGAGGGTGTGCACGTGAATGGAAGCGGATCAGGACTAGTTAGGTGTGGATTGGCAGGAGGAAGAGAACAAGGAGAAAGAGGGGTGTGAAACTCAAAGGAAATAAAATAAAAATTAAAAAAACCAGGATGATCAGCAAGACAGCCACCTGGCAGATATCCTTTAATTTGTATTCCTGCATTGAGCAGGGTTTTGGACTCAATGGCCTTATAAACCCCTTCCAACTTCACTATTCTATGATTCTGTGATTCCCTCTGGATCACCTCTGCACATATAATTAAAAAAAGAGAGAGAGAGAGAACAGGAAAAGAAAGTAATCAAGACAAAATGAAAGCTGATGCTGCTTTGCAAGAAACCATAAAAGGAAAGTCAGAGGCGGGGCTAGAAGAAGGAAGGAAAGAAGTGGGGCTGTGGGCTGGATTGCAACAGGTCCAGTGCAAACGCAGAACTTCTGAAATATTCCACAGCCCCTGTGTGAGCACCCGTTACAATTGTAAACACAATACAGGCTTCAAAGCAAAGCAAAGTCCTTGCCATTTTGACATTCCAGTGTAGTCACACCCTCGGTTTCTTTAAGATTTTAATTTTAAAAGGCTATGTCAAATGTGCACAAAGTGGAGCAGTTAGTTCAATGGACCACAGTTCCCACAATTCCTCAGTCAGCATGGTCATTCAATGGAACAGATGCAGCTGCCTTATAAGGAATCAGTCCCCCTGGCTCAATATTGTACACTCAAAGTAGTCACCAAGTTCATGGTTGCCCAAATCTGCCTTATGAGATTCTTGCTTAAATGGAAATACCCCAGATTTAATCTAGGGCCTTCTGTGTGCATGCTGGTCATTGTCCTTGAGCTAGGAACTGTCACTGAGACTCAGGAAATGGTTGCTTTGATGTAAAGCTTAAAAACAACTTTTTAAGGCAACAGCTTCTGGGATCTCCTGGCCTAGATGGAGAATTCTGGGAGCTGTTGTTAAAAATATTTAAACACTTCCAAGCTCTGTTCTAGGGCAGACTTTCATTGGTGAACAGTGATCCTATGGGATGGGTAGTTCACTGGCTTTATGTATTATAAATCAATCAATCAATCAATCAATCAATCAATCTAAGAGCTGCAATGCTGGAAGGGACTCTATGGATCATGGAGTCCAGTCCCTGTCAAGGAGGCATAGTGAGGAATTGAATCCCTAACTCTTGGCTCCATAACCAGATGTTTAAACCACTGAGCTACCCAGCAGTTCCTTCAGTGTCACTATGCTTGCAGTGTAATGTGGTACTCTGGTTCTTGGTTTTGTTTGTTTGTTTGTTTGTTTGTTTGCAGAATTCCCCATTCTGTATGCTTAATCTATGTGCATCTGCCCTGGTTTTAAAAGTCCTCTTAATCTAGACTGTCTGGCTTCTTTACACAATACTTAATTTCCTGCTATTGTTTATTTATTCATTGCTTTCATGACTTATCCCTTCACACTTTTCAGGTAAAAGTTTGTGTCAAGCATGAAGAAGTCTTTGGACAATTACCGCAGAATGGGGTCAAATTACAGGCCTCACCCTAATGTCTGTGTGCATTAAGTACAGGGTACTTATATCCAACAGTAATTGAGAAGGGAAATGGTCGGAAAGAGGATGAGTGGGTAAAGGTTGAGATTAGGTTCAGCGAGGCTGGAGTAAGCCCCGCATGCTGGGTCTCTCCTCTTCTGGTTATCATGCTGTCAGAGTTATCCTGGCAAGGGATGAATGTTGATACGGCATCCTGGTTTGAATAAGGTTTCTCTGGGAACTGTGTCTTTCCTGGGGAAGAGTTTACTTCCACCACAGAATAATAATTTAGAAGATCAGCACTTTGGCTATCGAGGCAGGCTGCTCTGAAGGGAAGAGATATGCAGATAAGAGTGTTCTCTACTTGATAAGGCTTAATGAGTCTATAAGGCTATAATGGATAGCTCTTAACGACGGCAGCCAGAGATAGAGATTCTCTACATTTGATGTAGAGCTCTCACTGGCCGGCCAGCGTGATTGTCTCGAGTTTGTTGGACAGCATCCTGCATGTAGCAGATGCAAAGGCATTTGCATTTTTGCAGAGACACCCCTTTTGTGGCAGGGAGATTCCTAAATGAATTGGTAAGTCATAGGTCAGATTCCACAAGGGCCCTCCGGTGTGCCCATCCTGTCTTCTGCTGCCATTGCTGTACAAGTCAAGATACAATAGAGAAGAATGGTGTGGGCCTGACGTGAGCTTGCCAGTTCTGGTAGGCGCGGACTGCCTGTCTACTTGTGGGGAATTGAGGTGGGAATTGAACTCTCCATCACATTAACACCCTTGAAATCTGTTTTATCTACAGGCGTCCTTGTTCACATTCAGTTCAGACTGGGACTTCTCAGTTGAGCACAGTGTCAAGGCTCTGGATTCAACACTCTTGCATTTATTTGAACCCATTTTGTTGACTTATACTCACTGATGTGTGGAAAATATGCTGTTATTGAGCATTTGAGTACCCAGCTATGAGTTGCTGCTGCTCTTGTTGCCTTATCATTAGCTACATTCCAATCTCACCTCTCTACTAAAAAAAAAAAGCTGTTAACCACACTTTAAAAAATTGAACAAATACACAATTAAAATAATTACAGTAATCAAAATCAGTAACCATTACCATTGGGGCTGTACACATCTTAGAATAGTCTGAAATAAGGGTAATCCATTTTCAAAGAGATATCTTGCTTGGAGCATAACTACTTTGGCCAGCCAAATCTGAGCAATTTGGCTTTGCATCTCTTGATTCATAGCCTCTTTTGAGACTGCCTTCGGTTTAGGTGACCACATAATGCCTCTGACTTGTTTCAGGGCCAGTGTCCACACTGGTCCTTCAATCTGAGGTGGTTTGATCTGTGCCTGCAGCCAAGGCTGGATCTACTATGAAATTAGTGAAGCTTAAGCTTCAGGGCCACTAATCTCTGAGGGGCTCCAGAAGCAACTTTAGTCCACATTTTAAAAAACATTGTAGTGATCTGTCGTGGAACAACCTCATTGAAAAAGAAGATAGTTGTTGCCAAGACCTCGTTGCTGGTTGTGAAGGGCCCCCCATAACAGTTCAAGTTTCAGGGTGCCCCAAAATATAGGTTCACTACTGCCTGCAGCTCTCCTTCCTCTGATACCACCCTTCTCCTGATCCCCAGATTTCCTTTTATGGTCTGCTGTTAAGCTGCTTGAACTGTTTAAAGGGTTGCATGGAAGTAGAAAAAAAAGGGAACAAGTTTTCCAAAGTTTTTCATAGACATACAAACATACAGACATACCAGGGAAACATTGTAGGAGTTGTTTCACTTTTATATCAATTTTTTTTCATCCGTGTGGAGGTGATCTAATGCTAAATAAATCTAGCAATGCAGTGATAAGGTGATCTAGTGTTCGACTCAATTGTTTGCTTTATAGAAAAAAGCCAAAATAATTTGTGGGCAACTAGGGAGAAAGATTGTTGGGTGTGTGTGTTCCTCCCATCCCAAAACTTACTATGCCTCAACTTACTACCCTGTTTCCCCGAAAATAAGACAGGGTCTTATATTAATTTTTGCTCCAAAAAACGCATTAGGGCTTATTTTCAGGGGATGTTTTATTTTTTTCATGTACAACAATCTACATTTATTCAAACAGTCATGTCATCTTCTTCTGGTTGCTGCACAATGGTGGAGGGCTGGGTTTCACTTAAATGGGGCTTATTTTTGGGGTAGGGCTTATATTACAAGCATCCTGAAAAATCATACTAGGACTTATTTTCAGGTTAGGTCTTATTTTAGGGGAAACAGGGTATGTCACCAGACAAACCACAAATGTCATGCCCCCCAATCACACAGGCAAATACTATTTGAATACCGTGTTTCCCCAAAAATAAGACAGGGTCTTATATTAATTTTTGCTCCAAAAAACGCATTAGGGCTTATTTTCAGGGGATGTTTTATTTTTTTCATGTACAACAATCTACATTTATTCAAATACAGTCATGTCATCTTCTTCTGGTTGCTGCACAATGGTGGAGGGCAGGGTTTCACTTAACTGGGGCTTATTTTTGGGGTAGGGCTTATATTATGAGCATCCTGAAAAATCATACTAGGGCTTATTTTCAGGTTAGGTCTTATTTTCAGGGAAACAGGGTAGTTGCAGTTAGAAGCCCCTGGCAGCAGGGAGGGGGTCCAGATTGGAATGAAAAAAAGAATGGGCTCATTTACATTCATCTTTACATCATGTGATAACTGAAAAATACTTCAAATTCACCAGTGCCAATTCTCGAGGAAATTGCAAAACATTTCCCAATGTAGTCGCACGCTAAGTCTGTTTCAGAATTTGTATTAGGCATCCTTCAGTCTCGAAAGACTATGGTAACGTGCTCTGTATGGAGGACTTGGAACAGCGTCTAGTGTGGCTGAGAAGGCCAATTCGAGAGTGACAATCCCTTCCACACTGAAGACAAATACAATCTGTCCCCTGTCCAGCTCCCTGATTTTGCTGCTTCCGTGACTGCCTCTTTGCCTCGGTCTGCTGGACAAGGGTCTCTTCAAAATGGGAGAGGCCATGATGCAATGCCTGCCTCCAGGCTGAACGCTCAGATGTCAGGGTTTCCCATCTGTTGAGGTCCATTCCTAAGGCCTTCAGATCCCGCTTGCAGATGTCCTTGTATCGCAGCTGTGGTCTCCCTCTGGGGCGATTTCCCTGCACTAATTCTCCATACAGGAGATCTTTTGGAATCCGACCATCAGCCATTCTCACGACATGCCAAATATGTACTGAATGAACAGGTTTCTTTTCTGTTTTCTGGTGCTGATTTGTTCTATAATAAAAATCAAGCCTTTTCTATATTGAGGTCTTGCAGCCAGAAGAAGAGGTAGAATCTCTGGTGACTAGTAGTGGAGAAATGAGTTCAAACTGGTCCTTGTTTTCTCTTGTTTTCCCTTGTTCAGTCTGGGAGTGCCATCACTTTTGAAGCCAAAATGGTGCTATTCATGTATGAGAAAGAAGTGCCAGCAGACTTACGGGAGCTATGAGTACAAGAAAACATTAAAGAAAAATAAAGCCCTAAAGGGAGTGAGAACTCCCCAGAACATCCCAGTAAAGGCCAAGCATGTTCATGGGCCTGAGAATGATGACTAATGTCCGTGGGAAGCAAGGGAAGAAATGGGATGAATAATTTAAAAGGAGAAAGTACTCCATGCTGCAACATTTTTTTTGCAGGTCCTAGTCATGGGGTCTGAAATGTGGATGTAAAACCTACTCTGGCCAGAATGCACACTGACAGTGTGTTGTCCCCTCCACTTTTTCTTCTGTATGAACAGGAGGTAGACATTAACATTAACAGAACAAGAGAAGCTCACCAACAGTTTCAGACCTCACATGTGAAAATGTTATTCTCAGTTTTCTGCCATCTGTTGGAGGGCTTGATGCAACTCCGTGGGATTCTCAGCTTCCTTCAGGTCTAATATTTCGTCCATGGGATCCTCCCGTCTTTCCAGACAGCAAGGCAGGAATCACTTCAGGAAAAGAAAGAACATGGAGAGAGTTCGCAGGTTCATCAAGCAGTTCCTGCTGGAATGGTCTGATTAGTCCAGGCTACTGACTACATCCTGTCTGTAGAGCAGATTTTCCAAAGGGGACAACTTCCAGGCATGTTAGGCCCACCATATCCAGACCGACACAAGGTTTGGGAAGAATTTTGAGGTGGTAACTAATCTTGGAACTAGTGATGGGCACAAACCACCCGTTCGGTGGTTTGGTGTGGTTCATTTCCTGGCTGAATAGCTGATCCACAGTTTAGTGCACTGCCCCATCCAGCAGGCACCCACTCAGAGGCAGCACCCAGAGGAGGCAGGGTATTGTCACTGAGTGGGCACCGACTGGATGGAATGGGGCGCCAAACCACAGATCCGCTGTTTGGCCAGGAAGTGAACCATGCTGAACCATCTCTGCTTGGAACCCTAATACTGTCAGTCTTGAACTCTTAGCAGCCCCAGCCAACATGATAATGGAGTGCAAGAAGTATAGTCCAGCAATATGGGGGACCCAGGCTTGAGAATTGTTGATAGAGAATGCAGGTTTCTGACTTGTTTGGGTCTTCCCAAAACTATGCCCAGTATAGTTTAGCGGAGTGTATTGTTAGGTTAGGAAGAATTGCCAGAGTTGCAGTTCAAATCCCATGGCAGCATAAGTTGGACTGTGAACCTGTATCTCATAGACTGTCTGGCATGATTGCAATTACAAATAAAAATGAAATATGTTACAAAGAATTAGTGATGTGCAAGAGTGTGCTACTTTGTGCTACATAAATTATCCTGCACTGAACTGTGGAAAGTTGCACTGTTTTTGTTATTTAAGACTGACCTGTCTATCTCCTCTGATTAATTTAATCAACCCAAAGGTATACTTAAAAAACAACAACACACATACAATTTTTTTTTGAAGAAGGATTTTTAAAAGAGGCAAACTGCAGGGGAAAAAAAATCTTTTAATTAAGATTAATTGTGTCATCTAGCTAAGATGACTACTTAATGCTATTAATGCTGTGCTGTGATTGAACCTCTGGGAATGGTACTGTTTTGTGCCTCAAGTGATACGTGGCAAGTGAAGGAATATAGTGTGAAGCCAGCAAAGTCAGTGGAGAGCTTTATGGAGGCACAAACAGTACTAATCAATCATTTCTACTGTGCTTTGAACTGTGCAGGGTTCTGAATTTGTCAGTAGTCTGTGAGGTGAAACCTGCATAATAGTGAACTTGGATGGGTAAATGCCAATCAAGTTGAAAGCCAAGTGCTTCTGGGCCACCCAAAAATTGGGTAGTGGCTTCTACCTCTTTGTGGGATGGTATATTTGTAGAATATCAGTGTGTCAATTAAAATTGATATAAAATGGTACAACTCTCCAGAAATAGTCTGACATGGATCTGTTAGCTTCCAGGACTTGCGGCATTTTGAAAAGCCATCTGAGGAGAAAACTAAAAAGTGGAAACCAGAGCAGGGAGCAGGAAGAGAAAAGTTAACCAGGCTTCTGAATTCCCTTAAGACAGGGATCGGTAATTTGCGGTGCTCCAGATAAGAACATAAGAAGAGCCCTGCTGGATCAGGCCAAGGGCCCATCTCGTTCAGCTTCCTGTATCTCACAGTGGCCCCACCAGATGCCTCTGGGAGCACATGAGACAACTAGATATTTGTCTCCTGATATCCCTCCCCTGTATCTGAGATTTTGAGGTACCTTCCTTTTAAGCCTGGAGATTGTACATCCCCATCATGGCTTGTAACCTGCGATGGACTTTTCCTCCAGGAATCTGCCTAATCCCCTTTTAAAGGCATCTAGGCCAGATGACATCATCACATCCTGTGGCAAGGAGTTCCACAGACTAACAATTTGCTGGGTAAAGAAACATTTTCTTTTGTCTGTTCTCACGCTCCCAACATTCAATTTGATGGTGAGTGGATTGACTCAGGATGTCCCCTGGTTCTTGTATTGCGTGAGAGGAAAAAGAACTTCCCTCTATCCACTTTATTCATCCCCTGCATAATTTTATCAATCATGTCCCCCCTCAGGTGCCTTTTCTCTAGACTAAAGAGCCCCAAATGCTGTAGCCTTTCCTCATAAGGGAGGTGCCTCAGCCCAGTAATCACTGTCTTCTGCACCTTTTCCAATTCCACTATGTCTTTTTTGAGGCAATACACCAGGTGCGGCCTTACCAGCATTTTGCACAATGGTATTATAATGTTGGCTGTTTTATTTTCAGTCCCCTTTTTAATGATATCTAGCATGGAATTAAAAAGGGGACTGAAAATAAAACAGCCAACATTATAATATGTAATAATTTTTAATCATACCTAGCATGTAATTCCCCTTCACGGATTGCTGCCTTGTTGTGGCGAAGGGGCTTGAGTAATTCAGAGAAGCTATGGGCTGTGCCGTGCAGGGACACCCAAGACGGACAGGTCATAGTGGAGAGTTCTGGCTAAACGCGATCCACCTGGAGCAGGAACTGGCAAGCCACTCCAGTATCTTTGCCAAGAAAACCCCATGGACAGAAACAAAAGGCTAAAAGATATGATGCTGGAAGATGAGCCCCTCAGGTCGGAAGGCGTCCAACATGCTACTGAGGAAGAGCGGAGGACAAGTACAAGTAGCTCCAGAGCTAATGAAGTGGTTGGGCCAAATCCGAAAGGACGCTCAGCTGCGGACGCGCCTGGAAGTGAAAGGAAAGTCCGATGCTGCAAAGAAAAATACTGCATAGGAACCTGGAATGTAAGATCTATGAACCTTGGTAAGCTGGATGTGGTCAAACAGGAGATGTCAAGAATAAACATTGACATCCTGGGCGTCAGTGAACTAAAATGGACAGGAATGGGCGAATTCAATTCAGACGATTACCATATCTACTATTGTGGGCAAGAATCCCGTAGAAGAAATGGAGTAGCCCTCATAGTCAACAAAAGAGTGGGAAAAGCTGTACTGGGATACAATCTCAAAAATGATAGAATGATTTCAATACGAAAACAAGGCAGACCTTTCAACATCACAGTAATTCAAGTTTATGCACCAACCACCCATGCTGAAGAGGCTGAAATTGACCAATTCTATGAAGACCTACAACACCTTCTAGAACTGACACCAAAGAAAGATGTTCTTCTCATTCTAGGGGACTGGAATGCTAAAGTAGGAAGTCAAGAGATAAAAGGAACAACAGGTAAGTTTGGCCTTGGAGTTCAAAACGAAGCAGGGCAAAGGCTAATAGAGTTTTGTCAAGATAACAAGTTGGTCATCACAAACACTCTTTTCCAACAACACAAGAGGCGACTCTACACTTGGACATC
The DNA here is from genome assembly GCA_037013535.1 of Intellagama lesueurii. Classification (NCBI taxonomy): domain Eukaryota; kingdom Metazoa; phylum Chordata; class Lepidosauria; order Squamata; family Agamidae; genus Intellagama; species Intellagama lesueurii. The sequence goes on from JBAJHW010000002.1 coordinate 271,558,294, forward strand.
ACCAGATGGGCAATACCGAAATCAGATTGATTATATTCTCTGCAGCCAAAGATGGAGAAGCTCTATACAGTCAGCAAAAACAAGACCTGGAGCTGATTGTGGTTCTGATCATCAGCTTCTTATAGCAAAATTCAAGCTTAAACTGAAGAAAGTAGGAAAAACCACTGGGCTAGTCAGGTACAATCTAAATCAAATCCCTTTTGAATCCACAGTGGAAGTGAAGAACAGATTTAAGGAACTAGATTTGGTGGACAGAGTGCCTGAAGAACTATGGATGGAGGCTCGTAACACTGTACAGGAGACAGCAACAAAAACCATCCCAAAGAAAAGGAAATGCAAGAAAGCAAAGTGGCTGTCCAACAAGGCCTTACAAATAGCAGAGAAGAGAAGGGAAACAAAATGCAAAGGGAGATAGGGAAAGTTACAGAATATTGAATGCTGACTTCCAAAGAATAGCAAGGAGAGACAAGAGGGCCTTCTTAAATGAACAGTGCAAAGATATAGAGGAAAATAATAGAAAGGGAAAAACCAGAGATCTGTTCAGGAAAATTGGAGATATTAAAGGAACATTTTGTGCAAAGATGGACATGATAAAGGACAAAAATGGTAGGGACCTTACAGAAGCAGAAGACATCAAGGTGGCAAGAATACATGGAGGAATTATACCAGAAAGATCTGGATGTCCCAGACAACCCAGATAGTGTGGTTGCAGACCTTGAGCCAGACATCCTGGAGAGCGAAGTCAAGTGGGCCTTAGAAAGCATGGCTAACAACAAGGCCAGTGGAGGTGATGGCATTCCAGTTGAACTATTTAAAATCTTAAAAGATGATGCTGTTAAGGTGCTACACTCAATATGCCAGCAAGTTTGGAAAACTCAGCAGCGGCCAGAGGATTGGAAAGGATCAGTCTATATCCCAATCTCAAAGAAGGGCAGTGCCAAAGAATGCTCCAACTACCGTACAATTGCACTCATTTCACACACTAGCAAGGTTATGCTCAAAATCCTCCAAGGCAGGCTTCAGCAGTACGTGGACCGAGAACTTCCAGAAGTACAAGCTGGATTTCGAAGGGGCAGAGGAACTAGAGACCAAATTGCTAACATGCGCTGGATTATGGAGAAAGCCAGAGAGTTCCAGAAAAACATCTACTTCTGCTTCATTGACTACGCAAAAGCCTTTGACTGTGTGAACCACGGCAAATTATGGCAAGTTCTTAAAGAAATGGGAGTGCCTGACCACCTTATCCATCTCCTGAGAAATCTATATGTGGGACAGGAAGCAACAGTTAGAACTGGATATGGAACAACTGATTGGTTCAAAATTGGGAAAGGAGTACGACAAGGCTGTATATTGTCTCCTGCTTATTAAACTTATCTGCAGAATACATCATGCGAAAGGCTGGACTGGAGGAATCCCAAGGCTGAATTAAGATTGCCGGAAGAAATCTCAACAACCTCAGATATGCAGATGATACCACTCTGATGGCAGAAAGTAAGGAGGAATTAAAGAACCTCTTAATGAGGGTGAAAGAGGAGAGCGCAAAAAATGGTCTGAAGCTCAACACCAAAAAAACTAGGATCATGGCCACTGGTCCCATCATCTCCTGGCAAATAGAAGGGGAAGATATGGAGGCAGTGACAGAGTATACCTTCTTGGGCTCCATGATCACTGCAGATGGTGACAGCAGCCACGAAATTCAAAGACGCTTGCTTCTTGGGAGGAAAGCGATGACAAACCTAGACAGCATCTTAATAAGCAGAGACATCACCTTGCCGACAAAGGTCCGCATAGTCAAAGCGATGGTTTTTCCAGTAGTGATGTATGGAAGTGAGAGCTGGACCATAAAGAAGGCTGACTGCCGAAGAATTGATGCTTTTGAATTGTGGTGCTGGAGGAGACTCTTGAGAGTCCCCCGGACTGCAAGGAGAACAAACCTATCCATTATGAAGGAAATCAACCCTGAGTGCTCACTGGAAGGACAGATCCTGAAGCTGAGGCTCCAATACTTTGGCCATCTCATGAGAAGAGAAGACTCCCCGGAAAAGACCCTGATGTTGGGAAAGTGTGAAGGCAAGAGGAGAAGGGGACGACAGAGGACAAGATGGTTGGACAGTGTCATCAAAGCTACCAACATGAATTTGACCCAACTCCGGGAGGCAGTGGAAGACAGGAGGGCCTGGTGTGCTCTGGTCCATGGGGTCATGAAGAGTCGGACACGACTAAACGACTAAACAACAACAAAGCATGGAATTGGCCTTCTTCACTGCCGCCGTACACTGGGTTGACACTTTAATCGAGCTGTCCACCAGCACACCAAGATCTCTTTCCTGATCCATCACAGACAGCTCAGAACCCATTAGCTGATAACTAAAGTTTTGATTTTTTGCCCCAATGTGCATTACTTTACATTTTCTTATATTGAAACATATTTGCTATTTTGCCTGCCATTCTCCCAGTTTGGAGAGATCCTTTTGGAGCTCTTCACAATCCCTTCTGGTCTTCACCACCCGGAAAAATTCAGTGTCATCTGCAAACTTGGCCACCTCACTGCTTATCCCTGTCTCCAGGTCATTGATGAACAGGTTGAAAAGCACTGGTCCCAGGACAGATCCCTGGGGCACACTGCTTTTCACCTCTCTCCATTGTGAAAATTGCCCATTGACACCTACTCTTTGTTTCCTGGTTCTCAACCAATTCTCAATCCATAAGAGGACCTTCCCTCTTATCCCCTGACTGTGGAGTTTTCTCAGCAGCCTTTGGTGGGGGACCGTGTCAAACGCCTTCTGAAAATCCAGATAGAGAGTATCCACTGGTTCGCCCGCATCCACATGCCTGTTGACCTTTTCAAAGAATTCTAAAAGGTTTGTGAGGCAAAACATACCCTTACAGAAGCTGTGCTGATTTACCCTCAGCAAGGCTTGTTCTTTTGTACGTTTTAGGATTTTATCTTGGATGAGGCTTTCCACCATCTTCCCTGGAACAGACGTTAAGCTAACTGACCTGTAGTTTCTCGGGTCCCCCCTCCTTCCCTTTTTAAAGATTGACGTGACATGTGCTATCCTCCAGTCCTCTGGCACTGTGGCCGTTTTAAGGGACAAGTTGTATATTTTAGTAAAGAGATCAGGAACTTCATTTCTCAGTTCCTTAATAGCCCTTGGGTGGATGCCAGCTGGGCCCGGTGACTTATTGATCTTCAGCTTATCAATTAGGTCTAAAACATCCTCTCTTTTAACCTGTATCTGATTTAATTCATTAGTCAGGAGGGGCCGTTCGGGCAGCGGAATCTGCCCAAAGTCTTCTGTTGTGAAGACAGATGCAAAGAACTCATTTAATTTCTCTGCAATATCCAAATCCCCCTTTTCCCTCCCTCACCATTCAGAGGGCCAACCGCTTCTGTGACAGGTTTCCTGCTTCTAACATATTTAAAGAAGCTTTTATTATTCCCCTTTATATTGCTGGCCATACATTCCTCAAAGTCCTCCTTTGCCTTCCGTATCGTCTTCTTACATTTCTTTTGCCAGAGTTTGTGTTCCTTTTTATTTTCCTCATTTGGGAAGGATTTCCATTTACGGAAGGACACCTCCTTGCCCTTTAAAGCCTCTCTAACTCTGCTTGTTAACCATTGAGCTCTTCCACCAGAGGTCCATTTATTTTGAGGCAGATGTGGAATCAATTCATTGGAATCAATTCCGCATAAGTGAACACCCCTATGCACATTTTATAAAATTCCTGCTGTCTGATACAGCGCTATACAGAATAGCAGGAATTTAAAAAAAACAACACCAAACCACTGCAGTCTGCTTGCCAAAAAATCCAGCACTGTGCCAAACATCTCATTCCCAGCCACCAGCCATAGCTTTGACTATGCGGACCTTTGTCGGCAAGGTGATGCCTCTGCTTTTTAAGATGCTGTCTAGGTTTGTCATCGCTTTCCTCCCAAGAAGCAGGCGTCTTTTAATTTCATGGCTGCTGTCACCATCTGCAGTGATCATGGAGCCCAAGAAAGTAAAAACTGTTGGGGCGTGTCCTGGACCTTGATGGCCGCGGCTTGAAATTCCCGGAGCTCTCACTCTGAAATCTACATGAGGCAGCAAAAAAAAGGGCTCATGGATCTGTAAGTGACTTTAAAATATTTACAATATCCTTGAGGCAACAGGAGTGGACTATAAAAGCAGTTTGTTTTTCTTAAAAACAAAAGCAACAAGCGGCAGCTGGTGTGTGAGGAGGAAGAGCTACCCCCAGTGGGGATTCCTGCAGGAGGGGAGATTCCCACCACGGCTAGCCAAGAAAAAGTTTTTAGACTGCTTATTAATGGACTGACTGTGTTTGTAAAAGGACCAGTCGAAATTTTTTATCTCTTAGTTGCCGGGGAAAATATTTATCCGTGAGCTGAAGCTGGATTTTGCTTTTAAAGATCTGCTAGGAGTAAGAAAATAAGAAAGAAAGAAAGAAAGAAAGAAAGAAAGAAAGAAAGAAAGAAAGAAAGAAAGAACCTAACAATCTATGAAATAATGTAAGCATTTGGTATCCTGAATTAGAGACTGAGGGAGTGAAAAATAAATCTTTATTGGGTTTCACTTTAGGCTACAACATATCCAGACACGGAGAAACGAAACTTAACATTCCTTAACCTTCGAACATATACAACAGTTAGTAGGCTCCATCTGCTGGTAATAGCTAAAATAACAGTTCAAGAGAAAAAAGAGTCCAGGAAATTATTGAAATTTATGAGGAAAGCTTGGTCTGAACAGAAGGAGAGTAAAGTTGTATGGAAAAGAGATTATTCAGCGCAATCAAGAATTAAACCTTCAGATTCCCATCTGGTGAGATTGTCAAAAGTGGAAGTGGAAGTAGAAGCAGAAGTAGAAATGGCCCCAAAAGCTGATAAATCTGAGATGAAGTTAATGTTGGATGCGATTGCAAAGGTGAATGAAAACATCATGGAAATGAAACAAACAATGTCAAATATGGGTCAAAAAGTGGAAAATATGGACAAAAAATGGAGAAGATGGGTAAAAAAGTGGGAAATGTGGGTCAAGACTTACAAGAAATGGGGAAAGAATTACAAGATGTTGGAAAGGACGTTAAGACTAATCAAGAGAATTATAAAAAATTAAATCAAAAGATTGATTCTCATTTTAAAAAAATGGATGAAAACATTGAGGGATTGCAATCTCAAATTAAACAACATTTTGTTAGATTATTGGACAATGAAATCGCTTTTGCGGATTTACAGCACCAGATGATTTTATCACAGGATTACAATCATCGTAATAATATTAGATTGAAAGGAATTCCGGATTTGGGCTCCAAAGAGAAGGACTTAACTGAACTAGCCCTAGCCTGGCTGAAAAAGACGGCACCAAAAATAGACTGGACTGTTTATGATTTGGATAAAATACATAGAGTCGGTTCAAGACGCAGAGGACAGCCTCTCCATATTCTGATTAGATTTTCAAGCCTTAGAAAAAAAGAGGAACTGATGAAAATTTTAAGAGAGAATCCAGGGAATTTGGTATTTGAGGGGAACCCAATTGAAGTGTTTAATGATTATTGTCATGAAACTATGGTATTTAGAAGACAAATGCGGGTTATTACTTCTATCCTTAAAAAAAAAAAGTGTCAAATACAGTTGGGGTTACCCAGTGTTTTTAAAGGTGCATTACAATGGAAAATTTCATGAGGTTACATCAGTCCCAATGGCTTTGGATCTTTTAAAGGACTCTGGAATTTTAACAAACGAAGAGTGGGAGGAGCAAATGAAGATGGTGGACAGCCTAGGGCAAAGTCTGGAGTTGGATGAAGAGGAAGGGATGGAGCGAGACTCGATTGATGGCGATAAGGAAAAAGAAGAACAAGAAAAACAAGGAGCGAAACCAAAACTACCGAGGAAGGGCAAAGGAAGAGGAAAATCAAAAGAATAAGAGATAATAGCTTTAATGTAAAATTTCATTTGATGTAAAAGGAGATGTTTTGGTAATTGTATTGTATAATATAATGGGATAAAATAATAAGGGGTGAATCCAGAAAAAGGTGAAAATGGTATAGTAATATTGGAAGAAGATATCTAAGGAGGTATCTAAGGAGGTACCCAGTGATGGTTAATTATAAATTTGGAGGAGGAATATAAAAAATAAAAAAGGAGGAAAAATCGGGAAGAAAATGAGATAAAAGGATTATAAAATGGGGGAGACCGGTAATAGAAGAATAAATAAGATTTCTACTGAAAAAAAAAGAGAATTCTGGGAAGAAAAACATAAAAAACAAAATCATTATAGATACTTATATACCTGATATGAAGAAATTTATATATGAATATTTAAACACAGATATATTGGGGGGGGGGGGGGGAAGTAGTTATGGATATGCTTGTGGTAAAATGGGGTTCATATAATATAATAGAGTGAGACAGGGAGAGAGTGGCGGCCGGTAGGACCAGACACATTTCCCCCCCCCCCCCGGGGTCTGTAGAAGAGACCAGAAGAATCTGATAGAAGATGGGGGGAAGAAAAGTAGTAGTGGGGAAGGGGTTGGTAGAAGAATTCAATAGGAATTCAAGGGTTTTTTTTTAAAAAAATAATTTATTCGGGGAGCACTATAGTTGGCAATCACAAATCAGGACTAGTATTAATTTTTTTAAAAAATAAACTAGAGAATGGTTAAACATTTAAGGTTTTCAACATGGAATGTGAAAGGCCTGGGTTCTAACACGAAGAGGGCTAGGATACAAAATGTATTGAATAAAAGTATATGCATATTGTATTCTTGCAAGAAACTCATCAAAAAAAGGAGGGTTTTAATGAATTGAAGGGCAAATGGATTCAAATTTATGAAAAATCGTTTGGGACTTCAGAATCTCAGGGAGTAGCAATATTAATATCAAAAAAATGTGAATTGAAAATTGAAAAAATGGAAAAGGATACTCAAGGCAGATATTTGATATTGCAAGGTAAAATAAAAGGAGAAGACATTACACTTGTAAATGTTTATGCACCCAATGAGAGACAGGAGGAATTTTTTGAAAATATATTGAGAAGGTTGGATAAATTGAGGAAAGGTTTTGTGATATTAGCAGGAGATTTTAACATGGTAATGGATATGAAGAAGGATAAATCAAAGTTGCGAATTGGGGAAGGGAAAATTAAATGTACAATATTAAATAGATTAATTAATAAAACAGATTTGAAAGATGTTTGGAGAGAATTAAAGGGTGAAGAAAGAAAGTTCTCCTTCCACTCACAGGTGCATAATACATATTCAAGAATAGATTATATATTTCTCTCTAAAGATTTACTGCCAAGGGTAAATGATACAGCCATTGAACTCATCCAAATATTGGATCATGCCAGAGTGAATATGGAATTGATGTTTAAATGTGATTATAAGGAGGCAGTAAGGTGGAAAATTGATACGAATATTTTTCGGTATCCAAACCTGATTGAAAAATTTCAAAAAGATTTAGAAGAGACATGGGAAATAAATGAGAAGGGAGGAGGTCAACCTAAGATAATCTGGGACACCATGAAGTATTTGGCAAGAGGGTATGCATCTAAAGCATCTTATATACTTAAAAAACAGCGGGCGAAAAGAATACTGGACTTAGAAGATAATATAAAGGAATTAGAAAAAAATAGTTATAAGAACTAGAGATAATAAAGCTATAATAGAATTACAAGCAAAGAGGAAGGAACTAGAAGGGATTCATCTGGAAAAGGTACAAAGAAACTTAATTTATCTAAAAAGAGATTTTTTTTAATTTAGTAACAGAAACTCCAAGTTATTAGCTAAAGCGTCTTCTATAAAAAAGAATAAAAGTAATATAGGAGTAATACAAGATTTGAATGGAAAAAGATGTAATAAAATGAAAGAGAAATTGGAAGCATTTCAAACATTTTATAAAACTTTATATACTAGTAAAAATCCTTCTATAATGAAAATTGAAGATTATATAAAAACAATTTTAATAAAAAACTGTTAGATGATGATAAAAATAAAATGGAACAGTTAATTACTGATAAAGAAATAGAGGATATTATAAATAACTTAAAGACAGGAAAGACCCCTGGAACAGATGGATTAGGCCCAGAATATTATAAAGTATTTAAAAAGATTCTTATACCAAAGTTAAAAGTGTTATTTAATAAGATATTAATGGGAGAAGAAATCCCACAATCATGGAAAGAGTCATTGATTGTTTTAATATTGAAACCAGATAAAAATCCAATAAATATGGAAGCATATTGACCCATATCACTGATAAATCAAGATGCTAAGATATTCACGGCAAGAATGGCAAAGAGTTTAAATAACTATTGGGGAGTTATATTGAAAAAGACCAAAATGGATTTATACAAGGCAGACAAATGTTAGATTTAATGAGAAGGGTACTTGATTTAATGCATTTAGCTAAAGAAACTAACTCTAAAGCCGAAGTACTATCGTTAGACATATTTAAAGCATTTGATTCAGTGGAATGGGATACGCTAAAGACATTAATTAAATATCTAGGGTTTGGACCTAATTTTAGGCAGATAATTCACCAATTATATTCACAGAATACAGCTAGAGTAATAGTTAATGATGGAATAACTGAGACAATACACCTAGGCTGAGGTACAAGACAAGGTTGCCCCTTATCTCCAGTATTATTTACAATGATAATAGAATTATTGGCACAGATAATTGGAGATGATAAACAGATTGTAGGGATAGAACATAAAGAAAATGGTAAGATAAACTTGTTTGCTGATGACACATTACTAATAGTTAAAAATCCAATAGAAACAACAGAAAGGCTTAAATCACATTTGGAGGAATTCGAGGGTATAACGGGATTAAAAGTAAATTGGGGAAAGTCAGAATGTTTATTGTTAAACCACTCGGATGAGGAGAAAAGAAGAATGAAAACAAGATTTGAAGGTAAAATGGGAAATGTTATTAAATATTTAGGGATTAATATTACTTGGAATTTACAGGATATAATTAAAATAAAAAGAGATAACTGGAAGGATAAAAGATTATCAGAAATTAAAGATTTCTTGGTTTGGTAGAGTGGCATTATGCAAAATGAAAATTATTTCTAAATTAAATTTTATATTTTGGATGCTTCCTATAAAGATTACAGAAAAACAACTGAAAGAATGGCAGATAATGATAAATTGTTATTGCAATGGATATAAATGAGTGAGGATTAATAAGAAATTATGGTATGTAAAACAAAAAAGGGAGGTCTTGGATTACCCAATTTAAAATTATATTATGCAGCAAATCAGCTCAGACATATTCCAGATATTATTAAAGGTAATAAAAATTTAATTTGGACAGAAATAGAAATGCAGGGTAAGGAAGAAAGAATTGAAAGTATATTGTTTAAAGAAAAAATTGGAGAAGAGATTAAAAAGATTACTAACCCTTTCCTTAAAAATATGTTAGAAAATTGGAAAAAGTTTAGAGGTATATTGAGCCCACCGATCTCTCCCTTATCCCAGGTGGTGGATTTAAAGAATTTTCCAGAAAATCTTTAAAAAACTCTTAAGAATATATTAAAAAATAAAGGGATAAATAGGATAAAAGACTGGATGGAGAAGATGAGATATAAAGGAAATATAAAAGAGATTTTGGGAGGAGAGGGGATTTCTTGGTTTAATATGATTCAAATAGAAAGGTGGACAAGGGAATGGAATAGTAAGGAAGGGAAAAGTAGAAAAATGACAAAATTTGAAGAGATTATTGAAAAAAGATTGAAATTAGAGGAAAAGACAGAAAGAAAGGGAACTGTAAATCAAATATATAAATTATTAATTCAGGCTGAACAGGATACACAAGGATTAAAAACACAGTGTCAATATGATTTGGATAAAGAAGTAATAGGAGAAGAATGGAAAAATGTGGGACCAAAGAATTATGAAGAACATGTCTGTAAGGATAAAAGAAAATTGTTATAAGGTAATATGGAGGTGGTATTTAATGCCAATAAAACTGAATATAATAAATAATGTATAATAAATAAATGTATCATCACTATGCTGGAGGTGTAAAAAAGAGAAGGGGACGTATATACATATGTGGTGGTCATGTGAAGTAAGAAAGCAAGAATGGAAGCAAATTTTTAAAGAAATAAGGGAAATAACTGGATTAAATATTCAAATGTCCCCATCAATGGCTTTATTGAATTTGCTTAAGAAGGATCAATTGTTGAAAGAAAATAAGGACTTAATAGTAATAATGATTATGGCAGCAAGGTTAATTTTTGCAAGAAACTGGAAAAATGATAACCAACTCAATTTAGAGGAATGGTATAGAGCAGGGGTCCCCAACCCCCGGTCCACAGCCCAGTGCCGGTCCGTGGGCTTCCTGGAACTGGGCCGCAGAGATGGCTCTCCGCACGCACACACGGTGGGCGTGTCGTGCTTGCGGAGGGGGATGTCACGCTTGCGGAGGAGCGTGTCGCGCACATGGGTGGGCGTGTCACGCTCGCAGGTGGGTGCATGAGCGCGACACCCCCCGCGCATGTAGCCTGCACCCCCCAACCGGTCCGCGGTCCCAAAAAGGTTGGGGACCACTGGTATAGAGAACTATGGGATATGGCAATTAATGATAAACTGACATGTGATATGAAAATAAGGCCTATCAAAAAATAATGATTTTAAGAAAATATGGAGTGTATTCTTGGAATATGTATTTCGGAGATGGAAGGGGTATACACCGAGGGAAGAAACAATGAAGTTTTTGAGAGAAAATGGACTGAATGAAATTTAAAAATATTATTAATGCCAGCCCTGAGGGTGATGGTGGCACTGGTGTATTATGTAATTGTATTTTATTGTGGTGTTAGGTTTATGTTGTTTAGGTCGGATGTTTGTTTAATAAATTTTTTTTTTTAAAAAAAGTAAAAACTTTCACTGCCTCCATATCTTCCCCTTCTATTTGCCAGGAGGTGATGGGACGTAAATTGCTGTTACATATGTACAAATGCCTGCTGAATATGTCTGTCATTTGTACAGAGCTTCCAGAAAGATACCTTTGGCAGGGCGTCTTATAAACACTCTGAAGCCAAGGATCAGTATTACCATCCCCCCATGTCCTATGACCTTTGGGACATGGGATAGTAATCACTTATTATAATCAGTGTAGATCCCCTTTGCATTACACAGCAGAAAGCTCTAACAGTTTCTTTTTAGTATTCAATCTGATTCAGGGAATCAGTGGCCAAAATCCTGTTAGGAAAACTGTAAAATGTAAAGGCAATTTTGCAGCGGTTTTTCTCTTATTGCATGCCATCCGTGTATCTGTGAAGATTCTCAGTCATCCAGGTGTAGTTATCTGGAAGTTGAGTCATGGCAACTGGACTTCTTTCTTGTTAGGTTGAAACGTTTTGCTACTCATCCAAGTAGCTTCTCCTGCCAACTCTCCTAAGACTAGTCCCCTCAGTAGGCAATTTTAAAAAACTACTAAAAGCCTTGTTACTTAGACAGGCCTTTCCAGATCAAATAACATCCTGATGCAACAGTGCTTCCGATAACATAATATCTAATTTACTGCCATGTTTTCATGCTATTTTTTAAATTGTATTTTATTATGTCTCCTGTTATATTTTATGGTATTTTGTTTTGCACTTTTTAATTTATTGATGTTGTTATATTTTGTGATTCTGTTGTTCTTACTGTTTAGTTGTTGTAAACCGCCCAGAGTGGCCTTGGCTGCCAGATGGGCAGTATAGAAATCAAATTGGATGAGTAGTGAAACGTTTCAACCTAACAAGAAAGAAGTCCAGTTGCCATGACTCAACTTCCAGACATGCCACCCATTGTGCACCAAGATCACAAATGGGTGCAGAAATGCTTCCCTGGCCAGAGGAAGCTGAGGAGTACAAGGGGTTTCAGCAGCAGCATTGGGGAGCTTGTTTGTGCCATTGCCTACTTAAATAATAGGATTCTGACTAGTGTATCCTGTTGATTTCGGTGTAACACATTTACGGTACACTTCTGGAGACTATTGAAAAGAGTGTGGAATTAGGACCCGATAAACAAATTCCTTTTTTAGTGTTTGGAACAGGCATTAGCTTAAGGATATTCTCAGTCACTTTACTTTTCTCATGAAATTTCCACGAACTTCTAAATAAGAAACATAATGGCAAAGTTTTTTTGTAGCAGGAAGCCAGTGATGGTTTATTGAATCCTGGCTTGTTGTTGCATCTGTAAATAAAGCATGGCTTGTTAGCTAGCCAGAAGCCATAATTAGAAGCTGTGGTTTGTTGTTGGTTTAGGAATTTCTGGCTTCCCTAAGCAATGTTTTGTTGAACCCAAAACTGAGTTTTGTCCTTGGTTTGTTTCCCCAGCTGTTTACCATGAGACAGGAATCGAGAAAAAGGATAGAAGAAAAGCACACTAGAAGTGTGGAAAACAAACTGGTTACACTTACAGGACAGTTCACGGCTAAATCACCAAAACTATAATTCAGACATGGTCATTTTGTTGGGAATCTTATTCTAATAAGCTGCAGGTAGTTCATGTTGATTGTACAGTGGTGCCTCGCTAGACGATGTTAATCCGTTCCACGAGGATCGCTGTCTAGCGAAAACATCGTCTAGCGAAGCACGTTTTCCCATTGGAATGCATTGAAATCGCTTCAATGCGTTCCAAGGGAAAACGCAGTCGTCTTGCGAAATTTCCCATAGGGAAACCTCGTCTAGCGAGTGAGGGTCCCCATAGGAATGCACTGACAGCTGCACTGACAGCTTTTGACCACTAGTCGGTGCACTCCTATGGGGAAACCTCATCGTCTAGCGAAAATCGCCATAGGGAAACATCGTTTTGCGAAGCGCAGTAGCGCTCGCAAAAAGGCATCGTCTAGCGATTTCCTCGTCCTGCGAGGCAATCGTCTAGTGAGGCACCACTGTACCATGTATATCACCACTCAATCCATATTTATTGTGGGATGGGCAGAAGAAATAAGAGCAGCCTGTCCATAACATGATTCCTTTTTAACCATGCGGGGTCTTTGTTGCTGACTGTGCACGTTACAAGAGGCCACAACGACATCAGTACTTGCAAAGCCCACAGCCTGGTTCCATTGGGAGGGGGAAGTTTCTGTTAGCTCAGACCTGCCTGGTATGCTGCCCCATGCCACTCCAGTGGGTGGGTATCTGTGTAATAGCTCTGTGCCGTTCTTTTGAAAACCCCGCAGGCAAAAGGGAAAAGCCTACCCCTGGCACCTGGAGGAGTCTAATTTGAGACGTCTTATGGATTTCTTTATGCAGCAGTTCTAAGCATTCTTGCCCCTAGTGACCTAATTATGTCACCTGCATGCTGCACAAGAAACTTTCTTCTTTAGCAAGACTGCCACGAGGCATGCAAGCTTTGTAGTGATATTCCCCATAAATTGGATTTCATCTGCCTGCTGTTGCTACGAGCTGCTGACTTCATCAGTTTATCTAAGGTTGAAGAGCTCAACTGGGTTTTTTGTTTGTGTGTTTATTTTCCCCCCTCTACTTTGTGCTCCCCACTTTTTCAAAAGGCCAAAGAAGTAATGATAAACCCCATTTGTCTTTTTAATCTTTGCCTTGTAATTAGGACTGAGAAGAGTAGGGAAATAAGATGCCGAGTGAACCAATTTCTCCTCTCTCTACATTCTCTAAGGCTGTCATAAAGCCTCTGGAGAATATAATGAAGGGGGCATGATGTGGGGAGGGGGGGGGAGAGAATATCTCAGTAAATGAGGACTTGTTTAAAGTGCTGATTTGATTCAAGTTGGAATAGAAACATCCCCTTGCTCGGAATCCCTTGTTTCCTTTTACAAATAGGAATTGTACAGCTAATGGTTGTTTAAGAAGAAACTTCTGATGTCCGTCTCTTGTGTGGCAGCCAGCCAAAGACCCCAGAGAATTTCATGACAAGTCTGAAACGAGTCTTCACTCTGATTTTATTTGTGGATAAACATTCCTATGAGTTTCAAAGGTACCGAGCTTGTACACAGTGAAGGTGTTTTGTAGTACAAAATGATGTTTTATTCATATATTGCCAGCCACCATAGAGGTTGGTGATTTTGGTGCAGCAGACTGCACGAACAATTCTATATACATTTGCTTCGTGGCAAAGCTAGTCTTAGTTTAAATTATCCGGTGAGAGCCAGTGTGAATGTCAATAACATGGGAAGCTGTCTTATGTACCGTTGGTCCATTTAGCCCCACACTGCTGATGAGGAGTGGGAGCATCTCTCCAGGGTTTCAGATGGGAGATTCTCCAGTCTTATCTGGAGATGCCAGCAGTTGAATGTGGAACTGCTGTGTGCAAAACATTGCTCTGCCACCTAGATTTTTGGTAGAATGTTGTGTTGGACGTCTCTGTCTGCTTCTGAGGCCAAGACGTGTGGGTTTTTAAAAAATCCTTGTGGCTGTTACAGTGTAGTTGTGTAATGTGAGGTAAGGAGGGCAACATAATATGAACGGAAGGCTATCAGTGCTGAAGCTTGGCAAATGACTTCTAAGAAGAATGAAAAGAGTGGCACTGCTTAGTAATGGGTAGCTTCAATATGGCATTCTGCCATTCCTATGGGAAATGACTTCCCATGATCTGAATGAATGTTAGTCATAACTGCTCTCTCTTTTGGATACTTCTTCATGTCCAGAGTGGTGCAGCTGGTGGGAAATAATGAAATGAGAGGAGGCTCTTGCCTTCAAGCACTGCTAATGGGTGTTTGATAAAGAATTTGGTTGACTGCTGTGCAAACAGGGTTTAAGATGGAACTTTGGTTTTAAGAATGCATCATGGTTTGTGTACAAAGTGGTCACGCTGTATAAGTCTTAAGCATGCCAAATACTCCAGCATTCTGTTCCCAATACGCTAGTGTAACCCCTATAAAATATTGATTTGGCCCAAAGGGGTGGGACTAAGAAAGAGAAGGGCTGTCAGTAGGAGGTTTCAATCTTAGAAAGAGCTGAGCTGGAGCTGCTGTTGCCAGTAGGACTACTAAGGCCCTTGCCAATGTGGTTTAGGGTTTTGAAGATTCTCCTGTGTTATGGATACCCAACCAAGTTGAGAAAGATATCTTGGATTTTTGTCTGACTTTGAAATCGAAGGGACACTTGGAATTTGCAAATTCTACAAGCAACTCCTGTATTGGTACTGTTGCCAAGGACTTGGGTGACAAATTGTAGAATTTAGTTGCTGTAATTGTTCACGTTGTCTGTTATATAAATGCAAATAAGAAGAGACTTATTTTGTGAAATTGTGCTTGCAGGATTCATCAGTAGTAAGCAAATAGCCCCATCAAACTTAGAAGTGTTACACTAGTCTGTGGGTGCCTCAGCTGGACAGTCTTGTTTATGTGCCTTAGCAACTGGCACTGCCTCTGATGTCTGACCTGCCTCCAGCATGCCCTCACATACACCCCCTTCACAAGAAATCTACTGGGTCACATACACCTCTTTCAGTATCTGTGATAAATAATGAAAATAAGCTAGCCAGCCTTAAACAATATGTATATAGACTCTTAGCAGAAGATCTTATTAGTGGTTTCCGATCACACAAGCTTAAACTTCTCTGAGCCCCAGCATGTCTTATTAAATATTTAGTCAATACTGCACTACCAACAAATACACTGTTCCCTCTCTTTTTTTAAATACGAACATAGCTATCGACCTTTATTGATGGGGATCCCAACTGGAAATGGAATAAGGGATGGAGACATGCACCTGTCTATGCACATATATGCACATCATTGCAACAGACAAGCTCTTTTTCCATAAACTCTACTTATCATAATGGGGGACATACTGCTAATTGTGGAAATAAAAACAGTTTTCTCAGGCTGCCCATTTTGTTGTAAGGAAAAGATTGTTAAGTATTTTGCATTTTATTGATAGTGATTCCGATGATATGACAAGAATTAATACTCATTCAGTGTTCTCTATATATTTATATTTATCCGTGAGGAGCTCTCTTCCTCTTATTATGGATTGATTTCAAAGAAAGCCAAGGTTCATGTGAGCTGTGCATTGTCTTTTTCACACTGTTGATATTGTTCTGTTTACTGTACAGTTCAATTAAATCAATAGACTGGATGACAATCCTTCTTTATAATCATGGCTGAATAACAGTCACTATATATATAATCAAGTGCTTGTTGTTTGTGAACTAAGGCCTCTTTCTTAAATTAAAGCGAAGACACGTGATTCAGGAGATTCACAAGAGAGGTTGTTGTTGTTAGGTTTTCTCACATGATTTCTGATTTATGACCCTCTAAATGAATGATCTCTAAATGAATGACCTCCAAAATGGACTATCATCAACAGCCTTGCTCAGGTCTAGCAAATTCAAGTCTGCTGCTTCTTTTATGAAGTCAATCCACTTCATATTTGGTCTTATTTTTTCCTGTTGCCTTCACCTTTTCCTAGCATTATTGATCACAAATGGAAGAACATCTAACTCAATAGAGGGATCCTTGGGAAAACAGAATGTTTTCATCCCTCTATATGTATTAAGACAAATTCTTGACTGGATTATGGCGTGATCTGTCAAGGTAAAAGGTAAAGGTTCCCCTTGACAATTTGTCCAGTCATGTTCGACTCTAGGGGGCGGTGCTCATCCCCGTTTCCAAGCCATAGAGCCAGCGTTTGTCCGAAGACAATCTTCCGTGGTCACATGGCCAGTGTGACTTAGACACGGAACGCTGTTACCTTCTCACCGAGGTGGTCCCTATTTATCTACTTGCATTTGCATGCTTTCGAACCGCTAGGTTGGCGGGAGCTGGGACAAGCGACGGGTACTCACTCCGTCGCGTGGATTCGATCTTACAGCTGCAGATCTATAGATCTTACAGCACAGAGGCTTCTGCGGTTTAACCCGCAGCGCCACCACGTCGTGATCTGTCAAACCAAGAGATAATTTATCTATGAGGCATGAGCTTCATTGCAAGTTGTGCTCCTTGCATATAATAGTACATCTCTATGAGAACTTCATATCATGGAAGGGGCAGAGCTAGCAGGATCACTGTTTTTCTCCTTTCATGCATGGTTGTACTAGAAATTGTTGAATTCTTGCATAAGACTAAAGTGTCCATCCATTGAAATTAAGTGGATCGAAATAATTAACTAGTGACTATATGGCCAGACTCAAGTTAGCTGCTCATTATGTAAAGTTATACATGCATAACTTTGTTGGATGTTACACCCAAACAGTGCAGATTCTGTGGTTTGATTGCACAGTTGGTTGCATCGTTCCCATCACAACCAATCCTGCAATGCGCAGGTGGGAGTGCTTCATGGATGGCACTTCTGCTTTGGTGCTATGGTAGCTGCTGCACGCATAACACTGAACCATGCCCGCTTAGCTGTGAAACAGCATTTCAGCTTATGACCCCTGAATTGGTTCGCCCTATCTGGGCATTCTCGTTTATATATTTCTGACTGTGTGAGGGAGGAGAGTTGGAGAATGTTTGTGGGCGCAGCTCCCTCTATTGTAACGTTCCTGTTGCTACCTCCAAAGTGTTGGAGGGAAAGGAGCCTGTTCAATACATGTGGGTTATCTTTATCATTAAGAACCACTACTACCTGTGCTGGACTAGAGGCTACAAATGTAGATGGCAAAATTAGATCAGGAGAGACAACAGTGGGGGACAGCGAGTGTGGCCCTGCTCTCTGCCTCAGATGATGTATTATATTTACATCCCTCCTTTTCTCTAGTTGAAAGACTTTCTTCTTCCACCCATGTAGTGCTAATGAGTTCAAGGATCTATTGACCACTTACTAAACTTTTCACCAAATATCATTCATTGGAGTACCAAAGAGTTGAAAATAACCCATGTCACATGGAATGCCTTATGGTCGCCTCCTAAACAACTGTTAGAACTCTCAACAGTTTCTGCACCTTTCTCTTTAAAGGCCACCTAAAGTTCACATTGTGTGCCAGAACATTTCTCTCCTTAGGACGGAGGTGGCAGAGTACAGTATCTTGGAACTGAATAGCATTATTTCAATCCTCATTTTTATGCTGGTGGTTGGGGCAAAGGATGTCACAGACATCCCTCCATTTATCCTTTGGTTGTCTGGGACCTATCGGATATTTCTCCTGTGGGAGTCGGTTTGGCTTATTCACCCAAGATTCACTGCAGTTTTGCAGATTCAGTGATTAATGGGAGGAAAGGTTCCATTCATGGGCACACTAAAACTCTCCTCAATCTGTTTCCTTATGTGTCACCATAGTTGAGGAACCTGAGGCAATTGCTTTTTCTTGTTTAGTGACAATCCTAATTTTATCTCTGTGCTCGCGGAATGTATTAGAGTAAAAACTGACATTAAAGGATGCAGCAGAAGAAACCGAAATGAATATAACTTGAATAGCCTGTGGCAAAGATCTGTACCTGTGCAGACTAGCTAGCTTCTGACACAACTGTTTTGCAAGGGGAAAAAGGGGGGAATGTCTGAGGTACTTATTTCAAAATTTCCCTGTTATAAAACAGTAATTTAAGTGTAGACCAGCAGGAGTTCTCATATTTTAATAGCCATGCTTCCAGGTTAATTCTTCATAGTATGGAAATGCCTAAATATACACTGAACGTGTTTCCATTCTTGCCAAATGTGAATGGACCTGTTTTCCAGACTACATTGAATGTTGCTTACTTGTGTTGAAATAATTTGTCTATAATGCTTGGGTAATTTTTTCATCCAAATTTCAAATTCCAGCTCAGGGAAACATATCGTTTTGGTAATAGCTGTAAGGCCCATTTTGCACTTTACATTTTTTTTAAAGTGCACACTGAGGTGCTTTAAATGTACACCTAAATGTAAGTTGTAAGTGTGACAAATAAACACACATGGCTCCTAAACTATTGTTATATTTCAACAATTTCTAATAGCTTATGTTTCTTTTCTCTTTGATGGTAAGATAGTCTGCTCGCTGTCTCCCAGAATATTTATTTGGTCAGAAAGGAGATGGCAAAGAACACAATCTAGCAACTCAAGTGCACTACATTAGCTGAAATCCTGTTGTGGAAGTTATACCATATAAGGCTGATAATGTCATCAGCTGTGGCCAGTTTTTGCAAGTGTAAGATTTCTTATTTCTACCCTGAGGATCATGTGGAAATCCCTTTCATTGTCAGGAAGCCATTGGGAGCTGGTAAAGTCATCCCAGCAGTGGCAGTTTTTGATAATGAAAGACTTCACCATCTTGTAACTTATGGTGATGGGATTTCAGCCATTGACTGTCATTTACATTACCCTCTAGAATAGAGATTGGAGAGTTTGCATAAATCTCTATCACCTTCCTTTATCACATTATTGAGAGTCAGTGTGGTATAGGGAACAGAGTGTTAGACTGGGACTCCAGAGACCTAGGTCCCAATCCCTGCTTGGCTGTAGAGATTCATTGAAGCATGGAAACAATAAATATCTCACATACTCTGGAAACCTTATTTCTTGTTGTTTAGTCATTAAGTCGTGTCTGACTCATCGTGACCCCATGGACCAGAGCACGCCAGGCCCTCCTGTCTTCCACTGCCTCCTGGAGTTTGGTCAAATTCATGTTAGTCGCTTCGATGACACTGTCCAACCATCTCGTCCTCTGTCATCCCCTTCTCCTCTTGCCTTCACACTTTCCCAACATCAGGGTCTTTTCCAGGAGTCTTTTCCAGGAAGTCTTCTCTTCTCATGAGATGGCCAAATTATTGGAGCCTCAGCTTCAGGATCTGTCCTTCCAGTGAGCACTCAGGGTTGATTAGCTTCAGAATTGATAGGTTTGATCTCCTTGCAGTCCAGGGGACTCTTGTCTCCTCCAGCACCACAATTCAAAAGCATCAATTCTTCGGCAGTCAGCCTTCTTTATGGTCCAGCTCTGACTTCCATACATCGCTACTGGAAAAACCATAGCTTTGACTATGCGGACCTTTGTCGGCAAGGTGATGTCTCTGCTTTTTAAGATGTTGTCTAAGTTTCCCTTCTCTTCTCTGCTATTTGTAAGGCCTCGTGGACAGCCACTTTGCTTTCTTGCATTTCCTTTTCTTTGGGATGGTTTTTGTTGCTGCCTCCTGTACAATGTTACGAGCCTCCATCCATAGTTCTTCAGGCACTCTGTCCACCAAATCTAGTTCCTTAAATCTGTTCTTCACTTCCACTGTGTATTCATAAGGGATTTGGTTTCGATTATACCTGACTAACCCAGTGTTTTTTCCTACTTTCTTCAGTTTAAGCTTGAGATTTGCTATAAGAAGCTGATGATCAGAGCCACAAGCAGCTCCAGGTCTTGTTTTTGCTGACTGTATAGAGCTTCTCCATCTTTGGCTGCAGAGAATATAATCAATCTGATTTCGGTATTGCCCATCTGGTGATGTCCATGTGTAGAGTCGCCTCTTGTTGTTGGAAAAGAGTGTTTGTGATGACCAGCTTGTTCTCTTGACAAAACTCTATTAGCCTTTGCCCTGCTTCGTTTTGAACTCCAAGGCCAAACTTACCTGTTGTTCCTTTTATCTCTTGACTCCCTACTTTAGCATTCCAATCCCCTATAATGAGAAGAACATCTTTCTTTGGTGTCAGTTCTAGAAGGTGTTGTAAGTCTTCATAGAATTGGTCAATTTCAGCCTCTTCAGCATCGGTGGTTGGTGCATAAACCTGGATTACTGTGATGTTGAAAGGTCTGCCTTGTTTTCGTATTGAAATCATTCTATCATTTTTGAGATTGTATCCCAGTACAGCTTTTCCCACTCTTTTGTTGACTATGAGGGCTACTCCATTTCTTCTACGGGATTCTTGCCCACAATAGTAGATATGGTAATCGTCTGAATTAAATTCGCCCATTCCCGTCCATTTTAGTTCACTGATGCCCAGGATGTCAATGTTTATTCTTGCCATCTCCTGTTTGACCACATCCAGCTTACCAAGGTTCATAGATCTTACATTCCAGGTTCCTATGCAGTATTTTTCTTTGCAGCATTGGACTTTCCTTTCACTTCCAGGCACGTCCGCAGCTGAGCGTCCTTTCGGCTTTGGCCCAACCACTTCATTAGCTCTGGAGCTACTTGTCCTTGTCCTCCGCTCTTCCTCAGTAGCATGTTGGACGCTCTTCCTCAGTAGCATGTTGGACGCCTTCCAAGAGTTTTCTTGGCAAAGATACTGGAGTGGCTTGCCAGTTCCTGCTCCAGGTGGATCACGTTTAGTCAGAGCTCTCCACTATGACCTGTCCGTCTTGGGTGTCCCTGCACGGCATAGCCCATAGCTTCTCTGAATTACTCAAGCCCCTTCGCCACGACAAGGCAGCAATCCGTGAAGGGGGAAACCTTATTAGGGTCACCATAAGTCAGAAGCAACTTGATGGCATAGAACAACTAACGTGACACAATCTCTGCTCTGGAGCAGATGTGCACAGGGACAATAATCAGTTATGACTGGTTGAAACTTCTGGTAGAAGCGGAGAGAATGTCAGATTTTATTTTAAAATTATAACCTGAATTAGGTTTCCCACCACCACCACCTCCTGCTACTAATGTATAAGAATAAGAGCTTTCAACCTATGCCTTAAAATGCTGATCCACATAAACAACTGGAGGGCATGTGGAATAAAGGTTGATTCAATAGTGACAGGCTGCATTTTAAGTAGTGGGTGTGATTCAGCATCCCTTCCACCATCTTTTGGCCTTTCATAGTCATTCAGCTACTGAAAAACTGTTGTGGGCTAAATATTGACTGAACCCCTGTTCATTTAAAGTATGTCATGTAGAGTGTCATCAGCAGGGATGAGGAATTTAAATATTTCCTACTCCCCCCCCCCAAAGGCATCTATGCCCCCAGCCCCATAGTAACTTTCATTAGCAGGGACATTTGGGTGCTGTGGGATACTGCAGGCAGTCTTTAATTACCAAAAATTAATACTGCAGGGATGACTTTACTGTCTGATGATGTCATCAGCTTTATGCAGCATAACTTACAGAAACAGGATTTCAGCCATTCTATTCTATGTGTCAAGGAGAGTGGATTGCAATTCATGAAAGCTCAGTATAAAATAATCAATGTGAAAATTTGTTAGCCTTAAAGGACAACATAATATTTTTGTTTTTGTTACACATTCCAAAACAGAGTAAAACAGTGTTTTATCTGAAAACTGGTATAGCCTACAAACATTTTTAGATCAATCTGCCCATCATGAAGACATGTTTAAGCAAAGGACATGGCATACTGTGGTTTCCTCTTTTGATCAAATATCTGTGTGCTATCATGGCTGGCAAAGCACAGCTTTTTTTCTAGTTGCTTTTCAAATAGGGTTGTTTCTTGAGGGTTTACATATTTATGACAACCTCAGGCCATTTGCTGATCTGCCATCAATCTCTGAATGCAGACAAAAATTCATACTAACTAGAACCTTTCTTTGTGTAACAATGCTATTTGTTTCCAACACGGTATCTTACCATTTCTTTGTCTAACTCAGACAAACCACCTTATAATTTTCTCTTATCCAAATCTATGTTTGTGGGTGGGAGACGGTTGAAATTAGTGCTTCCATTTCTTTCGTTCTTTCGTTCTTTCGTTCTTTTGTTCTTTCTTTCTTTCTTTCTTTCTTTCTTTCTTTTTTCTTTCTTTCTTTCTTTCTTTCTTTCTTTCTTTCTTTCTTTCTTTCGTTACAGGGTAAAAATTTAGAAATCTGTCAGAAATTCTTTCCTTGATCAATAAAGCATTAACAAGTTGGTCAACAATATATAAATTAATTATGTACACATATGAAATATATAAATTATATAAAAAGACGTCCCAACACTGTTAGCAAACAGTGAGTAGTTTTTAAATTGAAGATTATATTTGCATTGGCAAATATAACAGCAGGAATTCTTAAGATAAAGATGTCAGGTCTGATTTTATATTAAGACTAATAAAAATGCTACATAGTCCATAGGACTTCTGTGTATTCTATATCAATCTTAAATAAGTGACAGCATGCTTGTCTGTAGTGCTTGCACAAAATGGTCAAAAATGTGTTGCTTAGCATAGTAGATTACACCACAGTCGGCCAATTGAATCAATGGGGATTTAGTGAGTCAACTGCTCTGTAAATTTCATTGATTCAAATGGGCCTACTTTTACTGGGACTTACTATTCTAAAGTGAATCATACTTGGAATAGGCCTACTTGAATCAATGGAACGCCTAGCTCCATGGCTCCTAAAGGCTTCTCCAGAACAAAAGGGATCCCTAGGTATCGCCAGAACCTGAATTGGGGGTGGGGATTACAAAGTTTTTATTTGATCCAAAACAATTGCAGCCAGTCAGTGGCTGATGACATCATTCAAGTTGCACAGTGTAAGTTTTGCAACATGATTTAAGCCATTATGTTACTTTTGAAATGTAACTTTGTTATACTCTTTTTATTTAAAAACTAACTTGTTACAGATAACTAAATTACTTGTAATTTGTTACATCAAAGCTCTGATGTAACAAATTATAAGTAATGTAATGATGTAATATGTTGTGAATTATCCCAAAGAGAAGCAATCTATCATGCCCTATAACCCTGTGTCTGGAGCAAGAAACCAGATTAACCTACTATGTCACATTGTAGTGTGGATTCTTATATAAGCCTGTGACAAAACCGATTGCTGTCTTTTTATTATACTTTCAGCTATTTGCCTCTGATTATTTTATATACCTCTCAATTCAAAATCATATCCAATGACATGTAAAATGCTGGTTATGTTTATAAAACCATAATTCAAGAACGGCCATAAAGAAGGCTTCATTTCATGTTCTTGCATCCAATAGGTATGCATAATAAAAGAATATATAAGCACTCATAGTTGCAATAGTTGTGTAGTCCATACTAGACCTCTTGAAGTGTTTTCCATATTATTTTTAAAAAATATTCTTGCCCTGTTTAGTTTTCATGGGTCATTATTCTCTGGACAACAGATTTTAAAACTTGAATAATCTAAATATCATTTTCATCTGTTTCATTTGAAAAAGCCCAAGACAACTGTAAAAGCCATATAAAGTTTGTTATAAAATGAGTCAAACTCGGAAAGTAATTAAACAGCACTTCCAAGGCAAAAGGCTTTTCTGGAGGATTAATGACTAGCTGAGAAACAATTGATGGCCTCTAGCCCAGGACCTTAGCCAGCGTGATTGCTTGAAATATCTCTCAACAGTCCAGTCATCTTAGATTTTAATGCATGCCTCTCATAGTAAAATGTGATTTTTTTGTTTCCGAACTAAGAAGATTCAATCATTCACCCACCTCCACTTCTCTAGCCATCAGATAACAGGCATTTGCAGTTTATCACATGTTTCTTGTTGAATGAGGAGAAACTGATGCTCAAACTTCTTGAGAAATCAAGACAAAATTTGAGCACCCCTGCACTTACCTTATCAGCTACCACTTGATCTTGATTTTGTGTGAGTTTAACACACATTTTTTTGTCTTCAGTGCCTGCATAAGCACACCTCAGAAATAGGGCCTTCATGAATTTTGTTATATTTAAAGTAATCCCATTTTGAGAGGAGACCGCATCATATTTCTTCAACTATAGTCTTGCAAAATGAGATCCTGGATTAATTTTAAGATATCTTTGAAGGTTTTGTTACAAAGACAGCTCATTCATGTCCTTGTGCCCTCCCTCTGAAGCACATGTCTGCTTCCCTTACACAAATGTGATGCATAGACTATATTGAGCCAATGTTCTACAGGGTCGCAGTGTTTCTGTATGATGCTGTCACCTTGTGTACTCGCGCTTTAATCCTCCTATTCCAAGATCACTGAGTGTAGGTGCATCCCTTGCATAAGATATTGTTAAATGTGTAATTTGATGGCTGGAAGATAAAGAAAACCTCTTAAGTTCTGTGAACAGAAATACTACCTTTTTGTATTGGAAATACTACCTTTTTGGGCTACATTGACCAGAATCGTAAGCTACAACCATAGCAGCTGTGAGATTGTGGGAGATATAGCCCAACAGCACCATTTTGAAGCCCCTGTTGTGATATTTTTTCCAGTTAATCTTGCCAGGGTATATTCAGAAATAAGAGAAGAAAATAGACAATTACATATTCATTTTAGAAGCCACCTCCCCATCTTAATACAAGGACAGTGTGGGGATAGCAGAACATGCTTCCAACTTTTTCTTTCTTTCATCACTTTGAATGGGAGCATTCCTTTCATCATAGATGTCACAGGGACTAAATGTTAGGAAGATATAAAGTTGGCAGGGAAGATAGTTGTTTATTTGTTTGAAGCAGTTGTATCTCATATTTTCAGTGTCATGGAACTTAAGGCAGCATGTATAGGGTTACCTCCTAGTCTCCCATCCAGATACTGACTGGACCCAAATCTGTTTAGCTTCAAAAAATAGCTGCAACACATACTTTCAGATCCCTGATGAGGTAGGCTTAGGGTTTAAGACAAGTGAGATAGAGAAGTAGAATCCATGGGATACATATGGTTGAAGGGTGTTAAGATGAAAGGAGTCCTGGGTATAGCTAGGCACTTCACGGAAGTTATGAATCAGTGGATATCATACAAGAGGAATTAGCTAGACAGATGACTTGTTTTAAAGAGTAAAAGTGTGGAAGATTTGTGTGGACTTAGAGAAGAATGATGCAAAAATAACTGGTTATAGTCATGCAGTATAAAGAAGATGACAAACCTTAGAGATTATAGGTTACTTTATGGACTTCTGTGCTCATGCATTCTCCCACCACAAGTTTTTGGGATATGGTAGCTACAAAACGAAGATCATGGCCACTGGTCCCATCACCTCCTGGCAAATAGAAGGGGAAGATATGGAGACAGTGAAAGACTTTACTTTCTTGGGCTCCATGATCACTGCAGATGGTGACAGCAGCCACGAAATTAAAAGGCGCCTGCTTCTTGGGAGGAAAGTGATGACAAACCTAGACAGCATCTTAAAAAGCAGAGACATCACCTTGCCGACAAAGGTCCGCATAGTCAAAGCTATGATTTTTCCAGTAGCGATGTATGGAAGTGAGAGCTGGACCATAAAGAAGGCTGACCGCCGAAGAATTGATGCTTTTGAATTGTGGTGCTGGAGGAGACTCTTGAGAGTCCCCTGGACTGCAAGGAGAACAAACCTATCCATTCTGAAGGAAATCAACGCTGAGTGCTCACTGGAACAGATCCTGAAGCTGAGACTCCAATACTTTGGCCATCTCATGAGAAGAGAAATCTCTCTGGAAAAGCCCCTGATGTTGGGAAAGTGTGAAGGCAAGAGGAGAAGGGGACCACAGAGGACGAGATGGTTGGACAGTGTCACCGAAGCTACCAACATGAATTTGACCAAACTCCGGGAGGCAGTGGAAGACAGGAGGGCCTGGCGTGCTCTGGTCCATGGGGTCACGATGAGTCGGACACGACTTAACGACTAAACAACAACAAAGCTACAAAACTGAATAAAAATGCAGCAGAAGTTGAATCACACGAAGATGTTCATAATGCAAAGGACTTCATAATCAGTGTATACAACAAAGAGGCTTGTTGAGCCTTCATACTTGCTTTAGACAAAAAGCTGTTCACTGCAAGAAATTAGCAAAACTGGATCACAACACCCGTTTTTACTCAGAGAGTTATTTTTACAAATAATCATTTATGTTTAAGGTAAATCGGGTAAAAACCTTAAACATGAAGCCTTGTGGGATTACAAAACAGTGCAGGAATGGTACAGTGCAGTACTATTTCTATAAGACACGTATCTTTGGACTGGGCCAATTCTTGGCATCATGACAAAGGAAATGTCTACTTTTATAGTAAGCTCTAGCTGACCTAAGCTGGCAAAGCATTCCTTATTCTTATTCTTCATTAGTCTGGGGTCATTTCCCACCCACTTCCTTTTTGAACACAGCATGTTTCCAGTTCCACCTTGCTTGCTTGGAGAACCCACCTCTGTCAAAGCAGCTTTGATTTATCGACCACTTGGACTCAGTGCTGTGCTACTTTTCCTGGTGAAGCCTTCGACTCATATCTGATGTAAGGTCACCTACACTACTTATTTCCAGGGGACTTTAATCTCCATACAGATGTGACCTCTGACGCCCACCAAAGAATGTAGTGTACTGTACAATCTGCTTGTGCACCGTCAGCACTTTCTTTTACTGGTACATACGAAAGGTCATGGTTTTGATTTAATTAACGTCTTGCATCTCTCATTACCAGGATGTGAGGCTGCACACCTTGATTTCAAACACAGTTCTAGTTTTATTGGATCTTTAGGATTCCATGCTGATAAATTGCTTGTAACATATTTGTTATTTACTCAGTGTGTCCCTTTTAGGACCAAGGGTGTAATAGGACGTTGGTATATGTTTTCACTCTATAATGTAAGTTTGTTGTTGCTCTTTACATCTTTGTTGTGCTGTAAAACATTTATAGGTCAAATTGTTCTTTTCCTATAAACTTTTTCATAATTATTCTTCACTAAAGCATGCAAGCACATTTGGGGAGTGTTTGATTTTTCCCCAAAGGAGACAGTGAGGATGATGGAGGTCAGAGTTTTGGAGTGCAAGAACAGAAGATTCTTACCACTGCTGAAATCCCTATTCAGCAGGTTGCTCAGAGGTTAAGAGCAGGCCAGATACTCTGCAATTTGTTCCAAAGATTTGATGGTGTTCCCAGCTCTCGATTTCCCTGTGGAACTTCCACTTGACCTTAGTACAGAAGTGGACTGGGTTGGCAGCAAATGTATGTGTGACCTTCCAAAGGTAACTCCCATCAGTCCTAGACAGTAGAGCCAATAGGGAGAGATTATGAGACTGGAATCCAATAACATCTACAGGGCTGCATGTTCTCCATCCACTTGGTAACCAAAATTTAAGTGAAAAACGAGCAGAATATGACAGATAACTCTTAAAATTGTTTTGTTGTCATTAACCTGTCACAATTGGTAGAAAATAATTTATAGTCATTATTGCAATGCTTAAAAAATAAGTTGATGCATTACTTGTTACATTAATAATAATGTTTCATCAAGTTGATTTTGTTTTGCCCAAGGCCACACAAGCTTGCCCCTCTGCAAGATATAGTGGGGAATCAAACTCCCAATCCTTGGCTTTGCAGCCAGTCAGGTGCTCCATTTCACTGAGCTATCCGCCCTATAATGACCCCCTCAAAAAAATAAAAAACAAAAAACCCACAGATAATTCTTATTCAGGCTAAGTTTGCATCTTTGTCTGAAGACAGCCTGGATGCCCAGTTTCTGCTTCTGATGCATCATTTCTAGCCAGTGCAGGGTTACAGGCAACAAGGGGCAAAAAGAATCAAACAAGGGAAGAAGGGGTGGTGCTTTATATTCTACTTATCTCTGTCCTTCTTGTGAAATGGGCTGAAGGTGATGTAGAAGGAAAAGACTGAGTTTCTTTGGGCGGGATGGGAGATAACTAAGGAAATAGCAGTGGGGAAGATAGAAGATGGGGAGCTGCAAATATTCATACCTAATGTGAACAGAGGCAGGCTTGGCCTCCATTTCAGTATGTTTTCCATGGTTCTTGAACATTGTTGAGGCTTCTGTGGGCTTGTGGTCCACAACTTCTTGCATGGCTTCCAGCAAGAAGGCACTTTGCCACATACCATGCTACAACTGAATAACTGTGAATAACTGTGGCTATAGTTGGGATTTTCCTTGCTGGAGTGCCAAAATTGTGTCATCCACATTTTGAGTGCCACGGTATAGCAGCACTTAAGAGGTTAATCCTAAGCGAAACTGGATTCCTGATATTTTTAATAAGAGAGACCTGTGGGACTTGGTTCTTCAAAGTATGAATTTTTAGTGAGCGTCTCCTAGTTTCCTCTCTTTGCAGTTCCCTCTGTAATGGCTTTCCTGATAGCTTATGGAATTCAGTTGCTGTGATCTTCTCTCATTCTTCCTACCTGCTCTGCGGCTGCAGTGCCTCACTGAGTTGTGTCGTGTGCTGATTACAAGACACTCCGAGGCTGTTCATGGGTTGGCCTCTCCTTCTTTGTAAGCTGTACTGTTCAGAAGATGAGATAGAGATAGATAGATAGATAGATATAGTTGGCTACTCAGGAAATGAATAGGTGTCAGCTGTGGAGGAAGAGAAATTCTCTTTCTCTCTTTCTCTCTCTCTCTCACACACAGAGGCTTCCTTTTCTCTGTTTGTTCTTTTATGAGATCTCTGCCATGCAGCAGGTCGTAGCCAAGATTGGCATTTAGCTTGCTAGCTAAAGAGATGAGTCTTGCTATTCAAAGTTTCATTGTATGATAGCCAGTGGTGTGGTCCTGCCATGGGGTCAAACCCCTGATACTTCTCTGGCAGCCAGGACCCTGTAGGGCCCTTTCTTGTTGGCTCTGTCAGATCACTCCTTCCATCTTCTCCTAGGTAGCCACAGACTTGTTTCTGTATATTTTCCCTTTCAGGTGGGGGAGGAATTTTGTCCCATCTTATGCTCTGTTCAAGGTGGTGGGAACCAGCTCACACTCTCACTTGCCTGATTAGGATGGTGTGGGTATAACTTGGCTTTCTGCATCCCAATATTTGTCTGTACACATGTGCAAGTGGTCAACTAAAACTCTGAAAAGAAACCATCCTGTAACTTATTAACTGAATGGCTTAGAAAATTTTGCTTCTCTCCCTCACCCACCTCTGTGTGTGTGTGTGTGCGCGTGCGTGTGGTTTGTGTGTCAATAATGGCGGTTGCCACTGCCTCCACATTTCGCAAGCCATGCAAGAAGGAGGAGGGGTCTAGTCTCTGGATGGCTGCTTTCTCCCTTCTCTCCCCATTGATTCCTGTCCCCTTCTCACCCCCCCCCCCCAATACAGCTAAGTCATAATTTAGAGTATGTGAATATGTGTGCGTGTGCACTCAGGAAGGAAAGGACCCACACATGGAAACAGTGTGTATATCAGTCTCATGGAGGTACCATGCACATCTGAATTTGCAGCTACACTACCAATCATAGCGCTCTAAGGGTTGTTGAAAGTAATGTAGTCCAGTCCCATCTTTAGGGCAGGATCTGTGATGCAGGTTGTAGTTCCCACATCACTGACAGATGACCACCCAATATCTGAGTAAATACCTCAAGTAAACTAGAGCCTACTATCGCATGAACCTTTTTTTAGATCTTGGGTGGTATCCTTACATAATCCCACCATGCAGTAATGGAGGATATGAAGAATTAAAGCAGTGACTCTGCTTTATGTTTGCTGCTTAGGGTGACATGAATTTTTTTTTTGAAAGCGTGGCCCTTCAGATGTCATTAGACTCCAGTTCCTATCAATCACAACCAACATGCCTGAGGACCAGGGATGATGGAACCCATCGTCCAGCAGCATCTGAAGAGTCACCAGTTCCCCGTCCTAGTTTTAAAGACATAAATAATATCGGTGCCTATTCCCCCCTTGCTTGAAACTAAGTGTGGGGTGCCTAATCCAGATAGAGACTTCTGCACTAGCAGTTGGTAGACTACAGCCCTACCTTATTCTCTGCTGTGTTTCCAATCCCAGTTGCAGAACCAAGACCAGTCATTTTTGGCAATGTAAAGTCTGTAGATGCAGACTTGAGTATCTAAGATGGAGAGAGCCTGAACAGGACAGAGGCCTACCGATTTTGTTACACTGAGCAGCCAGGTTTTCATTTCTAATAAGCATGATTGTGCGTATATTTGCACATACACACAGAGAGAATTTTTTATTGGTGCTCATCCACGAATAGATTGTGCTATGTGTCACTTTGTCAAGAGATAAATCTCTTAGCCTTTGTCAGCAGCTGCCAAAGTGTGGGATGTGAAACTGGCACTGTGATGACCTCGACTCATGCAATGATGGCTGCCAAATAGGATGGTGTGAGATAGAAAACTCCTCATGGAACTCAACTGATTCCTTCCCACCCCCCATATGGTGGCTGCATTGCATAGTTTTGCTGCAGGGGTATGTAGGGGGACCTGAAGGAGAGAAGTCCCCAGCAGTAGAATCCACCTGCATTTGGAAGCTTTCCCTTCCGTTTTCTTTTTGTCTCGCACATCATTCTTTTCTTCTTCCTGCTGGTTTCTATCTGAAAAAGTATCTTTGGCAAAGCTGCTGTTGCCCTCCTGTATAAGTCATCCAGCCATTGGCATTGTGTTTCCACCCCCTGAGACACTTTTGGGCTAATTCTCTGCACACTTGTTGGCTTCTCCCGCCCCTTCCTGGCCCCAAATACTCATTTTTTCTCTCCATAGATTGTTGTTTTGAAGTGTCTCTGACTTATGCAAGATCATAGCTGTCGTCTCCCAGCATTCAGCTCTGCAGTGAAGCACAATGTTCATATGGCTGTTATTTATCTGCACTTAGGCTTTCAGTGTGAGTTGTTTCGATTTCATACAATACCTGCCATAAATCTACTCACTGGTTAGTGATCAGAGTACATATCTATGTTTGATGGAAAATGCTTGTTTAGGTATGGATGCTGTCTGGAAGTGGGGGGCAGAGGGAAGGGAACTATTGTCCAAGCAATGAATCAGTTGGATGGTAAACATCACATAACCAGCCTTAAGCTTTTCAGTGACCTCTGCAAGCAAGTCAAGAGCAATGGTTTTACTCAAATTGTCTGAAGGGCCTGGTGGAGGGTTGCCTGGAAGCACTCAGAGGAATTTCTGCTTCTGCTGCAAAATAAAAAAATAATTTAAAAAAATGGGATTTTATTATTTATAAACTAAGTGATCCTATCATATGTGTGCAGAAAGTCAGTCTATACAGTGGAAACAACTGGTTCTTTGCACGAGTCACCCATGGTCAAACAGAGCAGTGCCTGGTTCCAAAGTAACTAAGTCAGCGCTTTGTACACTTCCCCAACCACCATATTCACAACATCCTGGTTATAGCTATCCAAAATGAGAAGGCAAATCTCATTTCCCTGGTTATAGTTATCCAAAATGAGAAGGCAAATTTCTGAGTAATGCTGGCTTATTGGTCATTAGCAAATATTCTGGTCCATGCTTCCTGACTAGAGATGGGCATGAACTGGGAAAACAACAGTTTGTGATGTTTCGTGGTTTGTTGCTATTCACAAACCACAAACTTTCACAAACTTTTTGATGAAATGAACGGTTTAGTGGTTTCAGGCAATTTGGGACTTCCAGGAGCAGTAGAATGGGACCCCACGTGAGTTAGAGATGCCAAACTCACTGTGAGTCTTCAGCTGATTCTCCTCCCTACCCCCTCCAAGTTTGTCAAAGATTGGATTTGGGAAGTCCAAGTTATAGCCCCTTCAAAACAGGTTCCCCCCCCCCCCCAGGAAAGTGCTCTTTGGCCAGCTCCTGGGGGAATGTGCTTTGGGGATAATACTGGGAGTTGCTGTCCAGCACCATAGGGAGTATCACACATTCTTAGTGTAGTAAATCATGTTGTTAGTTGTGTCCCACTTTTCTCAGTTGTGACATCCTAGGGGCAACTCTAAAGGGTTAATTTCCTTTAGATAAATAATGAATATTGGGAAGACATGCCACAGCTATTTAATTTGCATAAAAGCAGAATTTTTCGGCTTACCTGCATCAAAGGTGGTTTAGATGGGGGGAAAAATATGGTTTAGTCTATAGTAGAGATGGGGGTATTCGTATTCGTAGATGAATAGGAATATCCCACTGCAGGTGGAAATAACGAGAGTCCGGCCCCATGGGGCCAGCCCATCCACTCACCGTTTGGCCGCTGCCGCGGATGCAGCAGCACCTTCCTATCGCGCTGTGCTCCGCAATGGATTAGCCACTCTGCAACCTGGCAGAGAGACTTGTCATCCCGCCTCCAGCCAGGAGTGGCGAATCCATTGTGGAGCATGGCGCGATAGGAAGTCGCTGCTGTGCCTGCGACAGCGGCCGAACAGTGAGTTATTTAACCCTTGTTATTTCCACCTGCAGGGGGATATTCGTATTCGTCTATGAATATGAATACCCCCATCTCTAGTCTATAGCTGTCTGGAGCTTCTTCTTCTTTTAAAAAAAGATTATTATGTCTGTGTGATTGTGGGGATACAGATGAGTCAATAATATTGGAATAAGGAGAATATTAAAAATGGTCAGCAACAATCCTATTAACCCAGGGCTGGAAAACCTGGGGCCTCTGGATGTTGTTGCTGTCCAACTTCCACCAGCATGGTCAAGTGCAGGAACGTGTAGGGTGTAACCCAACAACATCTGGAAGGCAACAGCGACTTTGTCTGTGTTGGAGGCTAATCTGTGAAACTGAAAGCCACTTTAGTGCTACACAACTGCCAGTATGAGATTGGAGTCTAGTTCGCAACAAGGATAGCACAAGGTTCCCATTTGACCAAGTGCGCCGGCAAAGGTGCTTCGTGGATAGTACTACCACCCCTGTGTGATTGTCGCTAACTCAGTGCAGCTATGCTATGGATTTCAGTCCCTGTCTGATTCTGAGAACTCAATATGCAACCTGTTCCACATTTTTGTGGCCTGCCCAGGAAGTGGAAAGGGTGTAGTCCTGCTGAAATCTTCTGGGCATTACAGATGGGAAAGAGCTAGTATGGTTTAAAGCCAAAAGCAAAGTGTGCTGCTTGTGTACCACCCCATAGCACTTAAAGCATTCTCTGGGGAGATTACAATTTAATTATGCAGGCTACACATTGTGCCCCCCTCCCAGCAAGCTGGGGACTGAGTTTAATGACCTTGGAAGGCTGAGTGAATCTCAAGCTGGCTACCTGGGACTGAATCCGAGACATGAGCAGAGTGTTTTGGCTGCAATATTGCAGTTTAGCCACCATACCACGAAGCTCAGTAGTAGTTAAAGTGTTACACCAGAATATTTGAGTTCAAATCTCTTTGTGGCAATGATGAAACTGATTTGGTGATCTCAGGTTCAGTGCCCTGTTTCAGCTTGACATACCTCACAGTGTTGTTGTTCTGAGGAAAATGGGGCTGTTGGCTGGAAACCCATGTACGCTATCTTGAGTTCCTTGTAGAAAAGACAGAAAATTAATAAAACAAACAAATAAATAATCAATATAAAGGAATCTCCCAGTCCCCAACTATCAGGAAAATATCTGTTTCCATTAGCCCTGCTGCTGAAACACCAAGGGACCATTCCTGACTGTGAGCAAGCCATCAATCTAATTGAGTCTCTCCAGCATCCACAGTGACATCTATTCTTATTCTCGTTTTAATTTTATTCAGAATTTTAACTTCTGTTTATTCATGCTTGAAAATGTTCATCCAAAGATTTTACGGTTTGATTTTTTGGAATATGGAAGCATATAGTGATGTTCTTTGACTGCTTATTCCTCAGTCGACAATGCATCTATTGCCCAATAGAGAGGATTTTTAAAATTGCTATTACTTAGATATTAGGAACTTTGACAAAAACACACAGCCTGCCAGTAAACATAATACAGGGGCAGTGAGAGAGACTTTTATGCTGCAATCAACGTTTTCCCAACTTCCTGTAAAATGCATTATGCATCTCACAGCTGTGGCATATTTTGTTTAAAAGTGCAGTGCGGGCAGTGGAGGGTGGAATAAAATCTTACAATTTCTATACATTATTCAATGTGAATATGGAAAAGTACATTTCCTTTTGCATAGTTTTTTGCGGTCTGCATGCCAATTAACAGATTGCACATGGAACCACAAAAATTGATATTTCAGGGCCAATGTATTCTAACAGATGGAGTACTGGCCTTGGGTCTGTGTTAAATCCTAGCTGTGGATTGGGAATCTTATGAAGCCACTTAAGATTTCCTTTGGCAAGTTGCTTCTTCTACTGTATTAATAATATTCATGGTGAAAGATTCATGTGTGCTGTAATGCAAAAAGGAAGGTGGCAATTTATGTATGGGGTTCCTTTTGAGACATAGGGATGTGAGCCATGTTCACAGAGCCATGGTGGATCAGAGGTTGGAAGTAAATAGGTAAAAATAACATAATGGCATGAAACTAGATATTTTTCTGGGCAATGAAGGTGTAACTCAAGGGTGGGGAAAACAAACTCATACATTCATCTCTAGATCTTGGAGGGCCACACTCCTATGCCAGGTTTGTTTGTTTGTTTATTTGGTTGGTTTTTTTATTCCTATGCCTTTTTAAAAAAAATTCTCTCTTCCTTTCTCTGGGCATGGAGAGACCTAGTAATGGGACGGGGGAGATGAAAACATGGACGTTTTCCCCTTACATCCCTTAGAAAGCAGAAAGGGAACTTCTGAGCCATTTAGGAAGGGGGAAAAAATAACTGTCCAAGTTCCGCAGGTCAGAAAGGCCTACAATAACTATTCAGTCATGCTGTCCTGATTTTCTCAGTGTGGGTAAAATCCAGGAGGGCCAAATGTGCTGATGGCTGGGGGAAATTATCTTGACTGGTAACCTCCCAATACTTCAGGTCCATCCAGGGAATTACCAAAAACTGCACAAGTTTCAACACCTTGATTCTTATACCCACCCTGTAAGGTAGGAATATTAATGAGTCACAAACACACAGGCTCCTGGTAGATGTTCAAGATGAGGCATGGTTTTAAGCACCAACAAGACTTTTACTCCAGAAAGAACTAAAACATTATAAAAAAGAGTAACTTCTTTCCCCCTCCCCTCACAGCTGAAACCATTCTCCTAATTAACTCAGTACCAAGGGGCGAGCTCATCCTGGCCTTGACTGTCTCTTTCCCATTGAGATAAGCACCAGATGTTACTGCCTTCAAATTACCAGTGGGCATTTCTCCCCACCTTTTGGTCAGCTCATCCTAGGCATGAACTACAAAGCCTGATTTTCTAGATGAATAACAGAGTTCATGATCCCTCATTTTTCCAGTCTTTTGACAATAACATTTTGAGGGGGTTGGTGGGACTCCAGGAGTTCTGGAGGTTGCATGTGACCCATAATTTCCTCCTGTGGTATAGCACAGTTACATTTCAAGACCAATGTAATAAGTAGCTACAAAGTTCCTTTATGTGGGGACAAGATATGTTTTCAAAAAAGTATTCTTCTGTTTTGAATTTTGTATTTCTGTAAATATTTTCAAAAACAGTATCAAAACTGGCCACCAGAGGAAACTGGAGAGGATATCTCTGTATTTTTCTGGCCTGACACTTCTGGTAACACAGTGTGTTAATAGCATGCAAAGCAACAAAATTACTTCTATGACCAAAGCAATGACATGAACAAGGATAACCAAACTGACATGAAGTAATGAGCAACACAATAAGTTCCTTTTAAAAAAAACACAATGTCCCAACTTTGTTGTTGGATCAGACCAAAGGTCCGTCTAGTCCAGCATTCTGTTCATGTGTAAGTACAAATTATCCTCTCTTTTCTGTTCCCCAGCAACTGATACAGAGAAGCATACTGCCTCTGCTGCTGAAGGCAGTATGTATCTGTGGTAACTGGTAGCTATTGATAGCCGTCTCCTTCATGAAGTTGTCAAATCCTCTTTTAAAACTGTCTAGGTTGGTGGCCCTTCTTAATCTTAGAACATAAAATTCCACAGTAATTACATTATGCAATGTGTGAAGGGGAGATAATGGCAGCATTTGGGTGCCTTACGTATTATGCCAGGAATCATGGCTTAATAGACCATAGTATTAAGAAGCAGCATTCTGAGGCACACTGCCTTTTCCTCTTCATTTTGTCTGAGCGGTCAACTAACCAGGAAGAAAATGGCTTTGTGTTATGTCCACATGCAGGATTGTAGTCAGGGCTCCCCAAACGAACCATGATTGGAAGTTTGCTTAAACAGCATGATTTATTGAACTGCAGATTTCAGCTTAATGTGCCGTTCCTTGCAGAACAAAGCTCGATGTATGATCTGCTTCTGCTGGTATGTATTAGAAGGTAAAGGCTGCTCTGATAGTATAGATGTCCACCTTGGATTTTCAGCACCATAAAACTAGATCACTTTGAAGTCTCTGTGTGTTTTGATATGGGAGCCTATTTCCTTTGTTGTGCATCCCTTTGATTTCAGATTTCTAACCCACCTTTCAGTCTATTCCATTTGTGCAGCTTTGATGGCCATGTTTCTAAATCCTCCAAATCATTCTTCTGAGTACCAAACTCCATTATTAAAAGAAATTATGACCACATTGGGCTGTTGATTTACCCAGTGCTTTGTAAACACAGGTGATAGGTAACCACGAGTGCCTTGAAGATAGTAATGAGAAAGTGACAAAGAAAAGGCTGTGGCATAGTGGCTTCCATCAGATGAGACCTTGGAAATATTACTGTTTTATACTACAAGTCCCAGAGCCCTCATGGCCAATCTATATTAGATTATACGATCTGTATCAAACAGCAGGAGTGATCAAGGGGAGGAAGGAAAAAAAGAAACTCCAGGCAGTCAGATAAGATTACGGTACTTGATTTGACGGTTGTTGTAAGTTTTTTTGGCTGTTTGGCCGTGTTCTGGATGGCCGTGTTCAGAAAGCCTGAGAAACCTACAACAACCATCGGATCCCAGCCATGAAAGCCTTCAAAAATACATTACTTGATTCCATTTGAAATAAGGCTACAGTGATTTTTCCACCTCATAGGGCTGCACAGATAGGGTAAGTATTTCTCTCATCCTGAATATGGTTAAAGATACAAATCTTGCTCACTGTTGAATCATATAGCCCTAAGTGTTTGGTAGTATTATTTACTACTTCTGTGGTGCAAAATGTTTTATAATGTACTAATCAGAGTTCTGTGAAATCCTTTTGATTTTTAAAGTCATATGCTTAGTTTTAAAACCATAGGTGGAAAAATGAGAGTGCAATGAAGACAAGGATAAATTTAAGGAGAAAATGCCAGATTACATACATGTTCTCTCTGTTTCTACTTTTCTTGTTTTATTCTATTCTGTTTCTTAACCTCATTGACATAAACCTATAGCATCATACAGGTGACACCTAGTTAATGATATGATATGAAGGTAAATCATGTAATAAGTAGGCACTGAACTTTTGGGTTGTACAAATGAAAAAACAATGCAGATTCCCGTGGATCATTTGGTATAACAAATGAGAGGAACCTGATAATACACACACACACACACACACACACACACACACACACACACACACACACACACACACACACCCATACCCATATATATATATATGGGTAATCCAAATGAGGAAATCCTAATGAAGTTCAAATTTTTCAGGTATATATATATATATATATATATATAATATATATAATCTGATTCATTTCTGAGGCCAGCCAGCATTCTCTCTTCCTTTAAGAAGGATGCTGACAAACATGAACAATTTCAAAGGAGTGCAGCAAGGATGATCAGGGGGCTGGAAATAGAAGGACCAGTACCCAAATGCCCTGAAAGTGAAAGTGGCATCCCCTCCAAAATGAATGAAACCCCAAAGTTTTTTCCATGCAAACCCCTAGTAATAACTCTGAGCCAAAATAGTGCACTTCCTCTATTGACCTGTCTTTCCCACCCAAACCTGTGTTTCCTGAACTATGATGACCGATTTTCCAGCAGCTGTGTACATGTGAGAAAATCTTGGGTTTCAGCCTGAGAAAGAAATTAAAAATTACAGGTTGGTGCCAATGAGCCTTCTCAGAAAGTATCACCGTGACAGTATTTGCAATTTCAGTACTTCTAGGATCTGATTCCCTGGAGGACCATGGAAAACTGGAGAGAAATCACCTTTTATGCAGGTTGTCTTCCTTGATCATCTTAAGTGTTGAGGAATGCCCTCACTTGCCTTTGGATGTCATCTAGGGTTCTGTGCACCGTAGGAAATATGGTTGTCATGAAGATCTACATTATATAAACTATATTATCATAATATGATCATACTTTTCATCCAGCTGTATATGGGGAGGGTGACCAGAGTAGTGTGGAAAGACCTGAGAGGGCACTTGGCTCAGAAGCCACTCAAATCTGGCAGTGGCCGCTGAACAGGATCCAAACAAAGGGGATTTACTCCCAGCATTTTGGCCTAAAACATTTAATTCTCATTACAATCGGCATTGTTGGAGGGTTTTTGACATTTGCAAATGTAACAGAAAGGGTAATGATAGAATTCAAGAACGAAAACCCAGGAAAAGCCAGAGATCAAACTCTACAGCTGTGGGAACAAGCACGTTCTTAGCAGAACCAAACAGTAGCAGGAGTTTTATTAGGTATGAAATAGGAAATGTTACCATTTGGCAAAAAAATAAAAATAAAAAAAAAAGGTATATGTGTGCCTTAACCAAACCAAGTACAGTTTCCTATGATGTATTTTTTTTTCTTTAATGTATTCATGCCAGCATCGTAAGGGCATCATTAGAGGAGGAAAATCCTTTAGGCCTGATTGTATGCGAGTGTCATAGCAAGAGATTTTCTTGGTAAAGGTAAAGGTAAAGGTTCCCCTTGACAATTTGTCCAGTCGTGTCCGACTCTAGGGGGTGGTGCTCATCTCCGTTTCCAACCCATAGAGCTAGCGTTTGTCCGAATACAATCTTCCGTGGTCACGTGGCCAGCGCGACTAGACACGGAACACCGTTACCTTCCCACCGTGGTGGTACCTATTTATCTACTTGCATTTGCATGCTTTTGAATTGCTAGGTTGGTGGGAGCTGGGACTAGCGACGGGAGCTCACTCCGTCGTGTGGATTCGATCTTACGACTGCAGGTCTTCTGACCTTGCAGCACAGAGGCTTCTGCGGTTTAACCCGCAGCGCCACCACGTCCCTTTTAGGTTTTCTTGACTCCTATACAAATCACCTTGCTTTGCATAGCAATCAGTGTTCCGGATTTAAGCACAGGATTCCTTTGAAGCCTGCTGTCTCAGATACAAAAGACAGCTGCAATTATGTCTTTCCAACACTAAGCTGCTTTTAGCGCTAAGTACAAGTGTCTGTAAGGTCTGCTCTCAGATGGATTTGTATCAGACACAGTGCAGTGAGTTCCAAGCATACAGCTCACATTGAAATGATCTTTAGGCAGTGATTTTGTAGAGATTCAGGGAGCATAGCTTGGATTCCCCCCCCCCCCCATACAACGCCCAGAATTTCCCAGCCAGGTGTGGAGCCTGGCAACTTGTTTCATGGGGATGGTGGAAAATCTGTTTTGGATTTTAATCTGAATTTTACTGAAGCTGTCCAAGCTGCCGATTTAGTTTTGGAGATAGGCTTTGGCACCTGGGATAAGTCATGTAACATTCTGACTAAAACCCAGAGTTGATTCATCACCCCATTGATACTGGAGTCACCAACCTTCTCCCAAAAAGTATGGTGGTGGATGCTACAGTAGGGCAAGATTGGCTGTGATTTTGTTGGGAGAGTCTTGGAGAGGGGGTATGAATCTTGTTTCTCCTTTGCATCTAGAGTTGGTCTCAATGACGTATGACTTCCTTATCCACAGGTCACCATCAAGTAAAACAAGGGACTTGTGAAGTGGTTGCAGTGCATCGGTGCTGCAACAAGAACAGGATCGAGGAACGGTCACAAACTGTCAAGTGCTCATGCTTCCCAGGGCAGGTGGCTGGCACAACGAGAGCACAGCCCTCCTGTGTCGAAGGTAAGCGGCTTCTGCTTCATTTGTCATGCTGGCTTCATAATTACAGAAATTGCCTTGTCCCCTTGACAGTTCAAATTCCTGCTCGCTGAAAAAAAGCATAATCCTCTCTTTTGTTAATTTTGGACACATTTCTCTTTGTTAATGATAATGACTATGTGCCTAAATCATGGTGCAATTAATCTCCTTAATTTATGTACTAGGCCATTCCATGTCTATGCCAAAAATGCTTTACTGGTTTTGTATTTCTTGAATTTTCTTTGCAACAACAACAAAAAAGGATATGACTTCCTTGTTCACTCAGAGAGAGCTGAATCTGCTTTGTTTGATAGTGCAGAATTTTCCTTGGTCCATGAAGTGAGGAGCAACTGACAATATGGAGGCAGCTTCAGCGAAGTACAGAATAGTGAATTATTAGAGTTAATTCTCAGTCAGCTCAATTATGTGGAGAGTGGAACTATCTGTTCCCTTGCACTGGACTATTTCTTTTTCTTAAAAATCAGAAGTTGTCGTTTATTTATTTTTCTTTGCCAGAGTACCAGAACACATTTGACATCTCATCTTGTGGAAAAAACCATGAAAAGGGTCCCATCTTTTACAGTGTGGAAACAGAACTACAAAGGTGTATAGCAGGGTAGTGAGGAAGGGGAAACTGTGGCAAGCTTTAGGTCATTGTGGAAATAATAACTCTAACTAAGCATTCTGGGAAGGAACATGGGCAAACCTTTGGCTCATGTGCGATCTCATCTCTTCTCCATCCATCCATCCATCCAATTCTGTTTTCATTTTATTTTATTTATACCCTGCCTTTCTCCCAAAATGAAATCGAGGGTAGTTTTCTGCATGGCTGCAAGCAGGGTATTGGTAGAATTTCAAATGACTTTTAACTTCCCATCGTGACCACACTTAAGGAACAAACACTCATTTCAGGACAATCTGGGATTTATATATTTATTTATTTAAATATATCTTCTTTTTTGCCCTGCCTTTCTCCTTGAAAAGAACCCTAGGCGGTTTACAGCAGTGAAAGATAACAGTGGTTAACAACATTAAAAGACAATATTAAAGCTGAGAACAATAAGTAAAGAGGCATCTTACATCATTAAAAGGCAATATTAAAACTAAGAACAATAGGTATACAGTTAAAAAAAAACCCAATGCCACTCTGGAAAACACAAAAATGGAAAACACTAGTAGTACTAAAAATCCAGTCCAAGCAGTAATGCATAGCAATCTATCTAAAAATCACACTGAGGTAGTTGGTTACTGAGGGAAGGTGTGCCTGAAGAGAAAGTTCTTTGTATGCTTGCAGAAGTACAGTAAAGATGCAGTTAGTCTGGCCTCCTGTGGGAGGGAGTTCCGGAGTCTGGGAGTATCAACAGAGAAGACCCTCTCCTGTGTCCTGTGAAGGTGGCGGGGCTGAGAGAAAGGATGATAAAACTACTGCTTAAATCTGTATAAAACCGCTACAGTTCTTCTTTGAAACAGAGTGGTCTGCCCCTGCCCTTTATTTTAAGCAAATAACTTTTGGGTTTTTTTACCTGGAAGCACTTTCTAAAAAACAAACAAGGTAGAGAAGGACTGTTATTCCTGGTGGGTTCTTAGGAGTAAATTGGCGTCTGGGACCCACCAAAGCTGCTCGCCAATTATTCAAATTAATGAGCATCTCCCTGGATGTGAATGTAATAAGGTATCTTCAGTATTAAAAATTGAAAACAAAAGCTTCTCACTATCTTCTTATGGCTACGCCATATGACAGAGGTTCACTCCCACAGCATTGAATTATGTTTTTAGTATTACATGGGAAATGGGCATTTCCGTCTCAATACAGGTGGAATGGGAAATGTGGCATAAATGGGCCCAAAATCAGCAAATGATCACAAGAGCATCTATAAATTTACAATGCTGGTATCACAACATTGCTTTCTGGTAAATCTTAAAAAACGATGAAGAAAGCTTAACAGGACAGACAAAATTTCAAATGGACAAGTAAATGTATAAAGAGTTTTGTGCCACCTCGAAGACTAAAGCTTCCATGGACTACAACCCACTTTATTAGATGAAAGCTTATGTTGTAACTGTTTCTGAAAGTTTTGTTGTTTGTCCCAAAAAGTATCTGGTAAGAGCCGGGAACTTGAAATTTTTGCAACCGTAGTGCTGTTCCCTATCTTAAATAACTGAGTTGGTTATGCCATGAGCCTCGTGATAATTAACTTTCAGTAGTAGCTGATTATAGGCATCTGCTGAACTCCTGTGTTATGTTTGTCAGATAAACTTCAACTACAAGATCCTTTCCCTCTCGCAACAGATTGAGTACTCCTATAAATATTTTCAGAAGTATGTTTATCCTGAAAGATTGTGAAAGAAACAAATAAACTGGCACTAATGCTACTGACTTCCTAACTTAAATATGCCAGGTATTTATTAAAATATATTAAAAATATTAAAAATTATAAATATTATTATTTAATAATATTTAATAAATTTAATATATATTTAATATATTTTATAATATTTAATATATTATTAAATATTATAAAATATATTAAAAATTAAATATCTGAACTGATTGTGTTTTCAGATTGGCTCCCCCTGAGTCTCAACTGAATTCAATGATCATTAGTGTTAGCAGCACCTGATCATCAACATTTTGTCATCTTTTCTGCTACATGTATTGTGTAGACTGCAGTGATGAGGTCCATTTTCACTGTCCCCAAACTAAGTAGACCATCTATTGTCCACAAGTGTCTTCTAAACCTTCTTCCATTTATTCGGTCATGTAACAATGCATATTCTCATTAGGGATGGGACTTCCATATTTCTTATACTTAAGTTCCCAGAGTTCACCAGAGATTTCCCCAGCCACTACTGTCTTTAGAAGTCTGGAGATACTGATTTCACAACAATTTCACAATTACATTCATCCGATGATTATAATCTGAACAACAGTATTTTCATCCTATATTGTTTGTAAGATTTGTTTTCATAGTGCAGTGTGTTTGTATAAGTAATCCTCCTAGCCAGAATTCTGAAGACTTTAGGCAAGAAATTGAAGTCTTCACAGGAGTTTTGAGTTACTCACAGATGGGGAATGAAGGCTCTGTCAGTTACTTTGTTGTGTGAAAATGGTAGAAGAAATAGGTAGCTGTAGGACCCAGAAGGGATTAGGGGGCTGGTAATTTTTTGAAATGTAGGAGCCGAAAGGGATTAGGGGGCTGGTAATGGGCAGAAAGACTACTGGACCTCTAATCCCTTGCAGTTCCTGTTGAGCTTAGCCATTTCAACCCATTTCTTTTTTATTCCTCACTACAAAACAACAGCTGAACCTTCATGCCCCACTTGGGAGAAACTGAAAACTCCAGTGAAGACTTTGATTTCTTGGCTAAAGCCTCCAGAATTCTGACCAGGGGAATTCTAGGTGAATTCTGGGGACTGAAATACAAAAGTCAAATGCTTAATTGTCATAAGTGTTTTAAACAATACACTATGCAAACAAATCTTATAAACAAGGTAGAATGACAATACTTTTGTTCAAATTATAATCACAGGATGAGTGCAGTTGTGAAATTGTTGTGAAACAGTAAAGGCAGTACTGGGTCAAGTACTGAAGTAAGTAAATACCTAGACAGATGGAATAAAAAGACCACTATGAAAACAGAAACAATGTTGGGGAGAAAGAGAGAGACAGAGCACTGAGGAATGGAACTAATGGGTTTCTAACCTGGACTATTGCCAAATAAAACTTGTCTTTGAGTTTCTGCCTGACTCTGTATTGACTTTGATACAACAGACTAACATGGCTACCCTGCATCTGTATACCCAAATGTAGTGACAGAAGCAGTAGAACAAAAGCATCTGAGCAAGTCAAATACTGAAGTTAAATTAGAAAAAAGGCTGAATCAGGGTTACAGTGGTAGTGATGTTATTCGTGTCAGGACTGCTACTAATCTTTTTGCTTCCAAGTAATCCAGGCAAAAATTATGTGATATATTTATTAATTGTACTGTGGTGCTTCTAATACAAACAATGTAATAAGAAGGTTGTGATTGCTCGCAATAACTACAGCTGTAGTTGATAATTCTGCCACTATAACTCTTATCAGAATTTCTACATAATACATGATCTTTTTCAGGAAATTGCTCAGTGTTTCATTTCTCCTCCCTGTTTCCCCCCAGCAACTACACAGTGGCAAATTTCCAGTGGTTTCATGTCAGCAAATGGCACGTCTAAATCTTAATTAGTGTTTCTGTCAACAACAGTGGAA
Organism: Intellagama lesueurii; assembly: GCA_037013535.1. Classification (NCBI taxonomy): domain Eukaryota; kingdom Metazoa; phylum Chordata; class Lepidosauria; order Squamata; family Agamidae; genus Intellagama; species Intellagama lesueurii. The sequence continues at coordinate 271,602,966 of JBAJHW010000002.1, forward strand.
AGAATCTTAAGACATAAAATGTGGTGAGAAGCAAATAGAATAGAAGCAAAGCAGTACAATATTTTAATAGCTTGCTGCTAATTAATATTGACAGAGAAATTGTGCTTGCTAATCCATATGGAAGGTACTTATCTTCTATTTTCATTGCATTCCACACAAAATCATGACCTTTAAAAGTGAAATAACTAAGAGCCCCAGGTTTTCCTAAACTTCCCCAGATGTTTTAATTGAGGACTCTACTCATAAATAACTGAAATGTTGTGAAGTAGAATTTCCCCACGACTGCAGAAGCATCAACCTTACACACACACACACACACACACAAACAGTTTTGAGTCTGTTTTGTGCAGCAGTTTTCAAAGAAATTACCCTGTTAGTCAGCTTCAGCATATGAAAAGGGCAGGTAAAGTGTGGTACCTTGTACAACTTCTAAAACCAACAAATTTAATTTATGTTGGAGGCAGTGGATTAGAATCCATGAAAGGTAATGCTAATATAAATCTGTTAAACCAGAATCCTATTGAAGGAACACAGAATGGAAATGTAATCATGTTAGCATTCCATACCTTGCATGCTTTGTCTTCCATTCAGTGATGTTGGAAAGTCTTCAGCACCAAGTCCCGTATCTGCCTTGCCAGCAGGAAAAAGGATGACACACTTTACATAGCAAAGGGCAGCCTGAATGTTGACAACACCAATGGCAGCAGTCAAGATGGTCTCCGGGATACCCTCTTCTGCTCACTACCATTCACAAAGTGACACCACACAAGAGAAAATCCCAGAAGCTGACTCCTTTTTTCTTAGTTTAAACGCTATTCACCCAAACACAAAGCAATTATCATGGCTGTTTTTCAACAACACATCGGCTGTCCAGTCCTTTTCTCTTCCTTGCATGTGTATGTATGTAACCCCTGTAGACTATTTGGTTCAGCCCAGTGAGTGGGGGACTCTCAGGAAGGGCCTGTGATTCAAATTTCATTTGAGAAAAAGAGAGAACACTGTTATTCCCCTGGAGGAGGATACTGGATACTATTATCACCTTGCTTACAGCTTTAAAGATTGTATACCTGGAGATGTACACCTCTGTGTTGTGGATCTCCTGCCTTGGGTGATGATGATATTTGGGGCTTTGTTCCTGATCCATTGTGCTACAAGAAGAGATTGACATGCTTTATTTTTCCTGCAAGCAAATTCCTGCTCTGGCACAGTGAGTGCATGGAACTCAAGGGCATGTATTTTATAGCACCCAGTTTGGGCTTCTATTACTGTTGTTGTTTTGTTATTTTGTTATTTGAATACATATATTCACATTTTTGTATGAGTTCTTTGTGTTTGCAATGCTCATATAAAGAATTTAGCTCCTGAGAACCCAGAGAGTGGTACACATGCACTACTTGTGAGTTGCTTAGGACCAAGCATATTTATGAGTCATCAAAGTATCAAATATGAGAACACTTTTTTCAAACGTTTACATATTCTGCATGCCAGACAGCCTCTTCTTTTATTTAGAGATTAGATTTTCCTGGATGTTTAATCATTTTTTTCATATTGTACAATTTTTGCATGCAACTCAAATCTAATTTATATACTTTGAATATAAATATATATTTTTCTGCTGAGTGCTAGGCAATGTTTATAAATCAGATCCTATGCTCATGCAACAATAGACCACTTTGTGATGGACAGTTAATTTGAGATATTTATTAAACTATGCAGCAGGATAGCAAAGATAACCCCCTTCGGTTTTGTAATAATATTCTAATTTCAGAGCTGAAGTGGACATTATATTAATTTTGTCAAAACAAATCCTTGGTTGAAACAACTTAATGTCTCTGTCTGTGTTTTAAAGTTAATAAGAAAAACATTATGAATGCAAGAACCAAAGATATAAAAGCAGACATTTCTGTATTTCCCCCATCAGTGTCACAGCTTAGTGTATGTTATTTATACTGTAAGCACTGTGGAAATTTATTCAGGTACTTTAGGGCAGAAACCCAAGCATGTCCACTTACAGTTTGCAGATTTTATTTTTCGTGATATTCCCAACCCTGTGGAGGTTTCTGTGCTACAGAAGCCTGGAGGAGGTTTTTAATTAAGCTTGTCTCCTCCTGGCCTCACTTGTGTAACTAATTATTTCCAGTATCATGAAAGAGTTTCATTATTCATTTCCTTTTCAAAGAGATTATCCCACTCTCGATTTCGACTGTGTAACTCGAACCTGTTTTGTTCATATGGAGGGACAGTTTAAAAAAACAAAAAAATAAAAATAAAGTCTTGAGCAAAATGGAATATTGGTCATGGCCTCAAATTGATCTGAGACACTATAAAACTATATTATATCTGGAATACATGTTAATTATGTCTAGAACTGGAGACAACCTTCACTCAGTCACCTGCAGCTCATCATAGGACATTGCCTAATACTTATAAATATTTACCATTTAGAAGCAGGGGTTGGGTCAGGGTGACCTTTGTTGAACTGCAGCAGTCTCTCACTACCATGGGCAGTGCTGGGTAGGACTGATGGGAGTTGCAAGAGAAGTACCAACATCTGAAGGGACACAGTTGTCCCTCTATGGTTGAGTGTAGAGATGGGCATGGACCAAACTGCAAACCAGAGAAAAACAACAAACTGGGCTGGTTTGCAGTTTGGTTCGTGACCTGGTTCAGGGATCCCGATTTGCCAAAGCAAAACCAAGCATTAAACGTTCACCCCCTCGGTGCTTCATTTTGCTTCAGCAAAACGGGATGCCCGCCCAGCCCTTCGCACTGCCCCCTTCACCTCCCTGTTTGCTTCTGCTGCCTCTTCCTCCTTGTCCTCCTTTGCCATCACTGCCCCCATCATCAGAGGCAACAGCCCTGGCTTCCCCTGCCAGGAGCTGGACCCACTGACTCTGCATATGCACCCGCTGCCGGGCTGATAGGTGGCAGCATCACAACAACAGTGGCAGCGTGACAGGAGCAGGTTGGCCCTCCCCCACCAGGCATGATCCAAAAATCGAACTGTGAACTGGTTTGGTTTTCCAGTTAGTTTGTAGTGGTTCGTGGCTAACCACAAACCATCATGATACACCAGTTCCCATCTCTAGTCAAGTGAAGTTTTATGCTCTCATGTTAATGTCCTGCTTGTGGCTTCCCAGAGCCATCTGGTTGGCCACAGTGGGTACAGAATGCCTACAGAACAGTGAGGCACTTGCTGTGGCCCAACATCGCTCTTCTTGTGAACCAAATGAAGTAACCAAATGAAGAAAAATACAATCATAGCAGGGATTTAGAATCTACTTTGTGACCACTTAAGAAATTCAAGGACTTAAAAAACGCCGTAGAAGCTTGTGTTGGGAAAACTTCAGTTGCAAGTAAAGAGCTTTGCAATATTTAGATTAAAGTGGGTTAACAAACTTTATGGCCAAGTAGATTGTCAGGAGCTAAGAGCAGCCAGCAGGAGAAAACACAAACAGTAATTAAAATTTGAAATCTGTCTGAACAAAACCTTTGGATACTATAGCTAAAGGAATCCCTGTCTTTTAAACTGACTCTTGTCTTCAACAGTCTCTCATTTGTGAAATGGGTCCCATAATAGTTACCAAGTTGCAAGCCTTAATTAATGTTGGTACAGCACTCTGGTGTTCCTCAGTGCTGTTCAGCTGTAAATGCAGGGAGTGATAGACGTCAAAGCAACTCGTTAGAAGAAAAGGATGGCAGAGCTGGTTTGTGGGGGAAGGAGAGCAGATTACAATTGTGGGTAGTATGAAACCATTGTCAGTCCTTATTGACTTTCTTATGGGAAATATTCCTCACCCCTCTTAAAATGGTAGAGTTGTAGCGTGTGAGTTTCTACATTAGTGTTTCACAGTGAGTGGAGCACATGCCACAGAAGTAGTTCTGGTGTGACCATGGATCATACCATTTACTAAAAACTCACTCTTTCTCAATGCCCATGACCTCCCATGAGTCCCAGATGCCATCTTATAACAGATGTACCTGACATGGATTCCCATTGGGGACATACTGGCATGCTACTAGGAACTTTGGCCATCTCATGAGAAGAGAAGACTCCCTGGGAAAGCCCCTGATGTTGGGAAAGTGTGAAGGCAAGAGGAGAAGGGGACGCCAGAGGACGAGATGGTTGGACAATATCATCGAAGCTACCAACATGAATTTAACCAAACTCCAGGAGGCAGTGGAAGACAGGAGGGCCTGGCGTACTTTGGTCCATGGGGTCACGAAGAGTCGGACACGACTTAACGACTAAACAACAACAACAACTAGGAACTTATTAGTACCAGTATGTTAAACAGAGTGACTCGATAAAGCAAGCTGCACTCTTGAGTTTGCAAGGCCATCAAAAGCAATTTAGACTAGTAACTTTGGCTATTTAATGTTTCTCTTAATCCCTTGTTCCCTATTGCTCACCATCTTAACAGAAATGGTAGATAGAATGACAGAAGGCCTGTAAACATATTCCTGTACTTCTTATTGAGAAAAGGAGAGTTTTTGTATTTGACATGGTGGGACTCAGGTTCTTTGACAGATGCAATATATTTTTTAAAATCTGTGTTGCTTACTCAAATGATGCTTTACTTCTTCCTTAGTTTTTTGCTGGCAGGGCAATGTGTAAGCAGCCATCACTCTAGACAGGAAATGTAACTGACTCACTGCCCCAAACCTTTAAAAGCTATAAAGTCCCCTACAGGTTGACCTCTGTATTTCTGTTTCCTAGGGGTCCTGTGTCTCTCCAGAAATGGGCCTGGCTCTTTTCTTTCCTTAAGATATATTGATTCACTGAGATCTCAAAGCAGCATGGCAAATGAAAAGAAGACTAAAAAACTGAACAGAAAGGAACGAAAAAGCACCAGCTTTTAACCGCCTCACACTACAGATATAGGACTCCTGCAGAGTTACATACTATTGTGTTTTATAAAGGTCAATCTTTAGTGTGTGTGTTTTTAACAAGCAGTAAACACTTAAATTCAAAGTGAGCAAGAGATTTTGCTTTCTTTCCGTTCATTTCCTCTGCTTTTGTGAGAATAAACAAAGTATCTTGAACCTGGGCACCAGCCACTTTCATGAAGATTAAAGATTAATAAACCTTATTTCAGTGTGTAAAACTTGATTGTCATGGACATAGCCTTCTGCTTCCAGATACTGATGTCCTAGTACCCCCATGACACCTCACCACTGGCCACGCTCAACTGGAGTTCAACAGTACCCTTCCTCAGCCCTGCTCTGAGTAAATTTGACCCAAATCAAAATATTTCATACTTCATGGGAAACAGAAGTATGCTATACTACGTACTAACAACTTTTGATGTAATGTCTGATGTATCTAGGGAAACGAAATATTTTAGCCCCATATTGTCCCAAATCTTCACGTTCTTGTTGAAATCTGTCAACAGAATTAAAGCAGTTTTCTGACCCATTTCTTTCAGAAGGGAAAAAGTCATTTGCAGAGTTTCTCTAGTCGCATTTCATTGTGATACAGAGAAAAGTAGTTCCAAATACCACCGGGATTCCCTCAGCAAGAGTGATAACAGATGTTACCCTCATAGGATGTTTGCAGTTATGAAAGAAAACAAACACACAGGTGCAATTTAATCTGTTAGTTGTTTACTTAATCGATAGGGGAACCTGCTCCTTTTAAGGGGAAAAAAACAAAAACCTTGCGACCTACATGGGCTTACTAGGAGAAAGCACAGAGACAAGGAGCATCCTCTAAGGTAGGAGCAGGCAGGCAAAGGTTGGCTGGCAGTTTTGCTCCCATGCTGTTTTTTGAAAAATAGCGGCCTTCAGCAGCAGTTGGTTCATAAAGAGGGGCTAATAGAGACCCTGACCTTGAAAACTCAAAGGCAGAAATGGATGTCTGGTTTTCAAGTTTTTCTCCTCTGTTTCTTTTCTTTTCTTTTCTTTTGTGGCATTTCTAGGCTTGTGCAACCCATTATGGGTGCTTGTGAGGAATATGTGTTTTGGAGTGTTTGGATTACAATTCCAATCATTCTCCTTTCTGGGAGTCTCACCTGTAGGGCTCATATGTTACAGACACCTAAACTGCGCTCATGGCGAGAAAGGCTTAGCTGGGAGCCTTTGTACCTTGAATAGACCTAACTTCCTATTTGGAAAAGAAACATCCTAGCAGGCATCAGGGCAGCTTCCTTTGCAAACCTGTCCAATACTTGAGCCCTGTCAGCTGTAGTTGCACAACAAAGTTGCTCACCCTGGCTCTGAGTACTACCGGCAGCGCACCACTCATGCTCCCTCCCTCTGTGAGAGAGGTTGAAGCTCTTTGCCTGAACAAATACAGTCTTGCTTCTATAATGCTCCATTTTAGCTTTTAGGCATCTCTAGGTACAGACTTTTTATCTTCATATGCAGAGAAGAGATTTGAGATATCCCACTTGAGATTATATTGCCTCATAATACCGATGAGGAGCAAGATTTTCAATAATAATCTATGTGAAAACTCCCTGAACTTAGAAAAACAACAAATCCAGTATGCTGTGATAGTTGGGTCTGTTCATTTTTTCCAGTACAGGGACCTAAGGTAGGTTACAAAATTGTTAAAAAAGATATATCTGAAATCACAGTAAGTTGCAATATTAAACCTCAATTAAACGTATTACCTTATTCAAACAATGACTGACTGGCAACACTTTAAAAGTACATCCAAAGCAATTTTAAAGAGTATAGTACTGCATTCCCCCATTCAAACTATTGTTCTCAAGAGCCCGTTCAATTGCCAGAAAGCTTTGTAAAGTGGAAGATATTTTGGCTGCCTTGGAGGCCAACCTAGCTTGTCTTTGAAAGAGAATACCACAGACTGGGATTAACCATGTCCTTTACTTGTAACTAGAGATGGGCCCGAAATGAACCATAAAGCAAAAAACAAAAAACAAAACAAAAAAACCCCCCTACAAATAAGGTTATTTCGTGGTTCATTTTGGAGCACTTTGGGGAAACACATCTGTCCAGACCAAAACAAAACACCTAACTGTTATCGGCATTGGCGATTCATGAACTTCATTTTGGGGTGCAGCCTGGTGCCACTCAATTAGTTCCCTAGACAACAGTGGGGTGTACCTAAAGAACACTTTGTGTAGGATTGATTGTCAGGTCAGGAATCCAACCACAGAGCTCCAAGTCCACTCTCTAAGAGTAGCTGGTTATAGCAGCCACATCCTGGGCATCTCAGACAGTAATTTCATTTTTGCAGCAGCCAGTGTGAGAAGATACTTAGCTAGCTCATCATAACTAGCCACCTCAGGATGAACAACAGCCTGTCTCAAGTTCCCTTGCATGAACCACTCATTGAATTTTTTCCAAGCTAAAGTGTTGCTAAAGAACACTTTCCTGGGGAACCTGTTTTGTTGGGGGCTATAATTTGGATGTCCCGAATCCAATCTTTGCCAGACTTGCAGAGTATCGGGAGGAGAGTCAGCTGAAGACTTGCTGAGAGTTCGGCATCTCTAAATGGTGCTGGGGGCATTTTGGAAATCCTGAAAAGCTCAAAACATTAAACGGTTTGCATCGTCAGAAAGTGAATGTTCATGATTCGTGAATAGTGACGAATCACAAGCTACTGTTTTCCTGGTTCATGCCCATCTCTACAGTACTTGTAAATATATAAGCTGAGCAAAGATGGGGGCACAGCTTGACCAACAGACAGTAAGATCCACTGCCTCATGTCACATCTCCAGATTAGATAGCTTTCTAATGTAAGATCTTTTTCTAAGCATGCAGATCCTAAAAATTCAGATATCACCGCAACCTATGATTTTTCATTTAATAGGTAGTTTGCCTTCTTTCTCTGTCTGGAGAGATAAATAAGGATGAGCTGTTTCCGACCATCCAATGGATGTTTTCCTGGCATAATATGTGCCTGGCATTTTTGCTACTGACTGTTGAGGGAATCTATAGCTGTATTAATGGCTCAATTATCATTTCCCTGGCCAGACCCACCATATTGTAACTTTATAGTTACATGATTAAGATTGCAAGCGAGGGAGAAAGTGAGGATGAACGCAGACAAATTGAAGTGTAGGCATCTCTAGCACAGTGTCTGCTCTACTCATGTAAAAAAATGAGTACCTCACAAAAATGAGGAATCTTTTTGATAGTTGCCTTTGAGGGCAGTGGGGATGGCCATGCAAGGGCAGGAGACAGCAACACAGGAGAGATGCCTAAATAAAGAAGACACTTGAATGAAAATACTTAAAGATATTGAACACATGTACATGTTTAGCCAGAGCATAATGCAAGATCACATTTCCCTTTTCACTTCAAAATTATTTCCTTTAATTACAGTTTGGCGTGGCGTCAGCTGCCCTCTTCCTCTCTGCCCCATATTATTATTATTATTATTATTATTATTATTATTATTATTATTATTATTATTATTATTATTATTATTATTATTATTATTATTTATATACCACATTTCTTCCAACAAGGGACCCAAAGCGGCTATCTGCTACCTGGAATGATTGCCTCATGTCACCTAATGGTAGAGCAGGGACTGAGGAGATAGATATTTCATGGAGAGGAAAGAAAGAGAGGACTAATTCCACTGCTTTCCATAATGGTTTCCTGAGATCCTAGACTGTTTTTATGTTTGTCACGTTTATCTTTTAGATGCACTGGTCACTATATCTACAATTTGAAATAATAAGCAGAAGAAAATAGTCACATTTTACGTGCCATGAATACACACACACACACACACACACACACACACACACACACACACACACACACACACACACACACACACACACACACAAATGCACACCCTTTTGAAATCAAGCTAGTTAATCAATAACCAGTTAATGTTTTCTGGAAATTAGCAAATAGTGTTTCTTTAAAAAAAAAAAAAATCAACCTTGAGAGGCTATTTGCATTTTTGATTAAATGAAACTTCAGGCAATGAAATTATACACAATAATGATAGACTCCCACCCAAAGATACCTCTAGCTCCTGCCTGCATTGAAATGCATAGCAGGAATAGAATAATTGAATCAACAACCAGGCTACTGAATCTACCATTGTCAACCTGCTGTTTGTTAACTTAATTTAGAGTTTGGGGCAAAAAAGTGCCCTGTGAATTAATGTTCCATTGCTTTGTCCTTTACAAGTAAGAATTGTGATTTTGTACAGTTTTGTTGCTTAAAATCGGCAACAAAGTTCTAAATAAGTCACATATAGTAAAATAATGTTAGATATCAGAATTAACCTTCATTTCCATATTTCAGCTTCTAATTCAGTTTGGATTCCGAACCAATATCTTCTCGAGTAATTTCATATAAATTGATGAATTGCTTCCACTGAATCAAATAAGGAATGTGTAAATACACTTTATGAGTTTTTTCCCCTCCAGCAATAAACACTATATGATAAATAGTAATGAAGAAATGAAAGGGAAGACTGATTAAGGGCAACTTCCTCTGCCTGCAATCATGTAGAGAAGCAGCTTAAATCTTATTGAAGTCAGAGACATTTAGGCTACAGTCAAACACAGTGAGGTATATGCTTGAGTAAAGTTGCATAGGATTACACTGTTAAAAAAAATTCCTCATCTTATTCACCGTTGCAGCATAGACAAATACAAAGATGTTGCTTTACTTGAAACAAAGAGACTGAAGCAACAGGCTGAAACCTGTCAGACTGTGCAGAACATGTATTGATTGCTCTTATTTAATGTAGTCTAAGAAGTACATACCAGGTAATCAGCAATGGCTCTTACAATGGCTGGCAAATGAAATGTTATGTGCCATCAAGTCAGAACTGTCTTTTAGCCATCCTGTTAGGGCTATCAAGGCAAGTGTGGTATTCAAAGGGGTTTTACTAGTTCCACTCCCTCCCACCCCATCCTCCAGTGAGTTTCCAAGGTGGTACTGGGGAATTGAACCCAGGTCTTCTGAGTCCTTGTCCATTACTTTGTCCACTACACCACATTGGGTATGCAAAGGAAATATTAGAGACAACATATTATTTTCGGAGACAGGTCTTTGTTGTCGATACAAATGTGTTTTGCCATGCATGTGCAGCAGCTGCTCCAGGACTTCTATCTCATGTTGCTTTTCCCAGGCAGCTACAAGGGGATGTGGAAAATAGGTAGCACTAGGAGTGGGAGGGAGCAAGCTACAGCATCTGAGGCCTGGGAGAGACTCCAGGTGACACTGCCAGCAGCAGCAGCAGCTGCCGCCACCACCACCTGCTGCCAATACTGCAGTGTGTATGTCTGGGAAAAAAAACACCACAACCTTAATGAGTGAAGGTTACATGCATGCCTACCATTTTCCTTCCCTGCAAGACCTCTAGTTCCATGTGGGATGAAGGTAGCAGACATGCTTTGTGGCGACTCTTGCTGTCACAGTGCTATCATTTGAGGACCTCTGGGCTATAAAACCCTAGACCAGTGGTTCCCAACCTTGGGTAACCCAGGTGTTCTTGAACTGCAAGTCCCAGAAACCCTAGCCAGCACAGCTGGTGGTGAAAGCTTATGGAAATTGCAGTCCAAGAACACCTGGGTTACCCAAGTCTGAGAACTACTGCCCTGGTCTAGCTGTAGGAGAAGTACTGAATATCTGTAGCAGCACCACTGAATATTTACTGAGGAAAACAGCTCAATATGTTTGTCTTGCCGTGGGCAGGTGGAAAAACTAGTAGAGTTATGTAGCTGCTTCTTGTTGTGTGGTAAACAGTTAATCAAAGGAAGTGTTGCCCTTCTTATTTTATCAATTGAGATTCATTCTGAGAGCCAGGACCCACAGATCTTCTTTATCCATGTATTCATGCCACAAAAATAACAATCACCTCCAAACATCTGCAGTAGGTATGGGTTGCTGTGTAACCTAAAAATAGGGAGTCCTTTTCCTGGATTATCTCCCTAACCAGGCAAACAGTCAGTGTTCCATTTTGGAGTGTTGTCCAAGCATTGCCACAGCTAAGGGATGACTTTATACTACCCATTGATAAGAGATGAGTGGTGAAACATACAGCCTTAGTTGCTTTGGTGACACTACATAAACAATGTGTCCCGGCACTGACCAATGTTATACATGGGTGTAATGCCTTGGGACAACTTTCTCTAAGATTTAATAAATGGAGTTTGTAAACCAAGAAGAAAGCATCAAGTTCTTTATCATACAGCCATAAGCCCTTTTACTTGGTTTCTTTATAGTTGAGATGCATTCATTAAGAAGATGCTTTTTTGACACAAGTTCCAACAGGAAACCACTAAAGAATCATACCAATCAGTTCACAAGTTCCATTCATGAACATTCTTCCACACTTCTCAGTTGTTTTAGGTATCACTCCTGGTGTACATCTAACTTATGACTGTCAATCAAACCCCTGTCACTTACCACACATGCTGATTAAAACTTACACACAAAGTATATTTACAGTATACATTGCCACAAGGACAAAGACTCTTAACTATTGAAGTGTCATAGGCAGGGCTGGTTTAAGTTATTGTCACTCTAAACAAGACAAGGTTTGCCTCCGTCGGCACTATATGGGAATCTTCTATTAAACTTTTGGGAGTGGATTACCTAGTAAATTTCTGAGGATGCAAAACATTTCTCTACTGCCACCACAGTTTAGCAAGAATTTTGGATAATCTAGCAAATGTATTCTCGCTTTCATGGCCGGGATCTGATGGTTGCTGTGGGTTTTTCAGGCTCTTTGGCCATGTTCTGAAGGTTGTTCTTCCTAACGTTTCGCCAGTCCCTGTGGCTGGCATCTTCAGAGGACAGGAGTCAGAACGCTGTCTGTGCTCTGTTGCAGTTTGTTGGATAGTATCCAACAACTATCCAACTATCCAACAAACTGCAACAGAGCACAGACAATGTTCTGACTCCTGTCCTCTGAAGATGCCGGCCACAGAGACTGGCGAAACGTTAGGAAGAACAACCTTCAGAACACGGCCAAAGAGCCCGAAAAACCCACAGCAACCATCAATCTAGCAAATGCTTATGAACTTGAGGAGGTGGGTGGCCTGCCATTTCTGGAAGAGAAATTTCTGTGGAATTTTGTTACCTTTACAAGGAAAAGCAGTATGTAGCCATAAGAATACATTTTATATTATTGTGACTGTTCTGAAGTATTTGTATGTGAGATTTTCATTCCAGTTGGTGCAAGAAACTTCTCCTTGCTTTGAGAAATTATATTTGTCACTGTTTTCTTCCTGAATGGGTCCTGTATTGGATAAGATTCTTTCTAGGAGATTGGCCATGTTAGTCTGCTACAGAAAAATAAAACAATAAAGAGTCCTGTGGTACTTTAAAGGCTAATATGTTTTATTGGGCATATGGTCCTGCTATCCCAAATTGGCATATGGTCCTGCCATCCCAAAGTGGTGGGCCGGGACTGTGGCCCTCTCAGCTGTGGGAGTACACAGGAAGAGCCTTCATGTGTACTGAAAGATGTAGAACCTAGATGTTGAATCCAACAAGTGGCCTGTGAAAAGAGGGTATCAACAAGGCTTGTAAATGACAGAGAGGTTGTGTCTTGCAATCCTTCACAACTCCATGGGCCTTTGCATCTCTTTCTATTCTGATCATTTTGGACCCAGAAAAAAGAAATATAAATGTTGGTAAATTACAAAGCACCTACTACTGGCATTGTCACTAAAATAATTTTCTAGCTTCATACAAAAATAATTTCACCTATGGTTTTAAGGATTTGTGTTTCCTGTTGATTGGGGTAAGATTTGTATCTATCATTACCTGCAAAGATGACTCTTATTTTCAGGAGAGCCTTATAATCAAATTTTCAAAAGCAATTGATGTTTTGACCTTCAAATTGTTTTGTTGGTAAAGGTCCATTTATTTCTAGCCTGTTGCACCAGGGTATTGCTTTGAAAATGATTCTCTTGTTTCCTGAGGCTGAAATCCTTCACACTTCCACTGAGAAGTAAGTTAGACTTGCTTTAGGCTTCCTTCTCTGTAACAATAATAATAACAATAGGTCTGTGAGAACTACTTTCAGAGGATGACGTCCTAAAATGGCGCCATCATCTTATGAGCCTTCAAGAGTCCCACTTTGGATTAAACATTTTGGCTGCATTAAAGAGTCACATTCCTAATCCACCAAAACATATATGATGGTCCTGTGAAGGTCTTCTATACTGCCCTTCCGGGTGCCCAAACTTAAGAAACTGCTGAAATTTTCCTTTATGTCTTTCAAATAAAGTACATGTATGAATGGAAAGAAGTCATGGTGTACCACAACATGAAACTGTATTTTGGTGACGTTAAGAAGAATTCTGTGAAACCACAGAATGCAGGAGGGACAACAGAGAGTTCTCGTGCCTGTCACTTGCTGCTGATCCTCCAAATCATATATTGAAAGGCAGCCATTGAGGCTTTTTCTCATCTCTGATTTTACTCACAGAGTATCTAAAAGAGGCTGTCCATCCATCCATCCATCCATCCATCCATCCATCCATCCATCCATCCATCCATCCATCCATCCATCCATCCATCCATCCATCCATCCATCTTTCTCTGCCATGCCTGTGTATTTATGTGGTATATCTTTCTCTTGTCATGAGATCATGAAATCTAGATTCCTGAAGGTGAGCATATGTGAGTTAGTTTCTTTAAAAAAATGACTCAATTAATTTTAATTGATTAAAATTTGTCTATGGCCCCCAGTGCCACTAGTTTAGTCACTAGCTAGAAAATGCCAGGTTCCTGTTCAGACTGCCTACCCAAGTTACCAAGACACCTGGAGAGACTTAGTGATGAGCCCCTCCGCTCTCTGTTCTTGCTTCATCCACATGGAGAGCAACAAATCTAAAGAGAAGAAGCATCTGTTCATGTGTATGCCCTACACATGAGCAAGAATCCTGGGAAACTGGGATTCTTGCTTGCATGTAGGAACTACACACGAGTAGGTGTTTCTCCTCTTCAGACACTCTATGCAGAGAAAATACTGACAGAGAGGAAAGGGGCTACTTGCCTCTGTCCAAGGTTTTTAATAACATGCAGGTAATGGCTCAAGTCTCCTTAACAATAGAAGTCTCCTCAAGAGCAGGAGGTCTTGAGCTTTAGAACAAATATTTGCAGTTGGTTTGTAGTGGAAGAGAACCAAAATATTAAAGGCTTCATTTCTGGTCTCCTGGAGCCACTTTACTTCTATATGAACAAGGCAAGGCCCTCTTACGTGTAACTGCTTCGGAATATTGCTTGTATATATCTTTAAATCTGTATCTGTATCTCACTATAGCTAAATCAGTCTGCTTGGGGGTATGGGTGGAGTGGGGAGAGAGAATGAGAATGCCTGTTATGTGGGGACAGGAAAGTGAGGAGAGGGAGTGACTGAATGAGGAGAAAATGGAGTGGAGGAGGAAGAGAAAAATCTGTGAGCAAGAAGAAGGAAGGCATGTGTGATTACCATACTGACCAAGTGGCTGGATTTTAATTGAATTTAATCTTGGGAAAGGTATGTTCCTTGAATATTTGCATCTCCTGCAGCTCTTAAAAGACATGGCAACTATCTGTGGGGAAAAAAGCTGGTAAATGAAATGGGTCATGAGAGGTACACAAAACTCTTTAGGCTGCATGTTGTGCACCCTTGCATAATAAGCAAAGAATCAAAGACAAACAACCACCTGTTCATAAAGCAACTCTGAAAGGAAGGCTACATGTGCCCCTCCCTCTCTTTTTGTGTGCATGCACGCACGTATGTGCATGCGCACACATGTACATGCAATCTTTCTGTGGTCCACCTCACAGTAATCATAGTGAGCCAGCAATTTGCACGTATGTGCATGCGCACACATGTACATGCAATCTTTCTGTGGTCCACCTCACAGTAATCATAGTGAGCCAGCAATTTGCATACCTTGCAAACGTGGACATTTGGATTTGGAGAATAAGAATATGACAACCCAGAGAGAATGAAACTTCTAGTGCCCGATGGGGAGGAGCAAAGTTGAAAGGAGTGTTGAATGAGAACCAAAATGGAGGGAGAGGAAGATCAGCAAGCCAGAAAGACTGGGAGGGGAGAGAAGAGTCAACCATAAAGTGAGTGGGACAAAGAGGTTTCTGGCTCAGACGAAGCTTCTGTAGGCCGAATGAGTACTGGACAGAGAGAAAAGAAGAGAAAAGGTTGGTTTTGGTTTTTCTTCATGGGGAAAAGAGAGAGGGCACTGAGGTGAGAGTGGCATTCATTGATCTGTAATGTGAGCAAGGATGGGTAAGTTCATTATTGCAGTCTGATCCTCCCTCCCTCCTTGCCAACAGAGAGAGCTGTAACTAGGGTAGGACTTTGCCTCAGGGCCCAAAATTTAGAGAGCACCAAACTTCACAGGTGAGCTCCCCCCCAAAAGTGGCAAACTTCCCAGCTCTATTCACTTCAGGAGAGCAAAGGGTGGCCCAAGCTCCCCTCCTGCTTGAGCCAGGAAACAACATGCTGCCCCCAACAGCAGCTTCCCTATCAAAAGAAAGAGAAGGAAGAGATGACACTGTGGCACTATGTCCATCCTTTGCCTCCTCAGACAATGATAAGCATTGGTGCAGCGACGATGCACACATACTTTATCCCATGCTTGGCAGATGTATTTTGGGGCAGCCCTGTTCCCCCTCCACAAAAGGGGAGGAGAAGCCTCATGTTGGAGGTGTGGGAGGGGATGCTCTTTGCCATGGAAGCCAACATTGTTACTTACTGCTTTAACAACAGATAGAGCTAAATAGGCCTGTTTAGCAGGAGAAGTACTGGAAAAGGGCCTCTTTTGCATGCACATATTAGTACACCAAAAAAAAAAAAACAAAAAACCACCACCCACCCTTATTTACTGTTTCTGCTGGACTCATGGTACTTTCCCATTTCATTAACCTGGGCTTTCCCAACCTGGAATGTTTATTAGACCAGCCTTTCCTAGTCCATGCCATACTGATCTGTTGGTCTTTGCTGGCCAAGACTGATGGGAGTTGCCCTGACATACTTCGAGAGCACCAGGTTGGGGAAGGCTGTATTGCCCTACGGGTTTCTGAAAAGCTGTTTTGTTTCTGTCTTCCAGCTGCCATTGTCATTCAGAAGTGGTGGTGTCATATGAATCCCTGTCTGGAAGGAGAAGAATGTAAAGTGCTTCCAGATTATTCAGGTTGGTCGTGCAGCAGCGGAAACAAAGTTAAAACTACTAAGGCAAGTTCATGGATACAACTCATTCCTTAAGGACTAGCCAATGTCATGTTGAATTCGGGATGCTGCCAAACTAGAAAAAATGGTGGGAGTGGATCTCCATATATTTTTTAAAAAGCAGCCATGACCGATGTCCAGATTCAGCCAGGTCTATGCGGAGTAGGACAGTGCAGGGCAGAAGGTTTAACTGACCTTTTTCCTTATCTAAATTCTAGTGCATGAAGGATTTCTGATTTTCAGCTGCATAATAACAAGAACTCCCTCTCCATTAAGCTAAGCAGACAAGCAATGCTGGAGAGCAGGCAGATGAACTATATATGAAAGGACTGTGTGGCATGTTCTAAGCCAATATTTTACACCTGGCTCCACCCAGCACAGATTCCTAAGCAAAAACAGATTCTGCAAGCTTGATATTTGGAGTGCTGTTGCTCTGTAGAGTAATCATTCCTTTATGAGGGAGAAAATCAAGGAGTGCACTCCTTGTTGTTTTTGCATTTTTCTGCTGCCTTTGTATTGCAGGCATATGGTAGCAGTGATGGTAGAGGAGATGATGATCACAGTAGCAGCATCAGCCCAGGATTAGCTCATTCAAAAATATTTTTAAATTGATGTTTAAGGGCTAATCCCTAAAAAAGAGGAACACAGAAGAACCATCATATCAAATACCTTTGGTGCATCATACAGCTAGACTGATACACCAATCGGGTGCAGAGTGATCATGGAAGAGACGGCTGCAAATTGTACACGCTGTTCACACTTTTAAAGAAAGCCTCCGTTTTCAAGGCCCTCTTAAAGTCCTGCACTGAAGGAGAAAAATCCCAATTCAACTGGTGTTTGCGTGTGTGTCTGTGTATGTCTGTGTGTGTCTGTGTGCTGATTAGAAGGGGAAGGCCTGGGCATAGGTGGGCACAGAGGGGAAAAATAATAAGGGAGTAGCAAAGAGCAGGAACAAATTGAGATTACGCAGAACCGTTCCATACAGTGATGGCCACAAGTAAGAGAATCAGCAAAGTAACTGGGCCTTCGACTGCAAATGTGCCAAAACTGTATCTTAGTACATGTGTAAGTGTGGTTTCAAATTTTGATTTAGGTCTTTGCACATCTCTACAGTCGGAGATTAACTACTGTGCTGAATTAGCACCCAAGAGTGTCATAAACTGGCTTTGCTTCATTAAAGTAACAAGCTATTAACTCCCTTCTTCAAAGGCAAGATCCCTGGGTGTGCAATCCACATCCCACTGAAGTTGGTGGCAAAGCTGACTTTGATCTTAATGGGTTAGCACTGCACCCAAAGGTGCCGCAAGTATCTTTAATTTGATAAGATGCCTGTGGTGGGACTTTTTCATTTTCTTCTTATTTTGTGAATGTGTATTTCACAGAGAAAGCAAGGGAGGAGGGAACCAAGGGAGTATCAAGATAATGCCTATAAACCATGTTTTATTCTGAAAATGCAAATACTCCATGGCTCCTTGTGTGTTAGCTGTGGCCCCCGCTTCTTTTCTTGACAAAGTCTCGTTGTGAGTTCATCATATAAATTTTAAATTTCTAGATTCCTGCAAGTTCAGCCCTTTCCTCTGGCACTTCTAGACATAAAAATACAATTCCCCAAGTCATCATGAAGCAGTAGGATGGGTTTTATGATTATCATCCACTTTGGGAATAATTCCAGATTCATAAAAAGTTGCTACTGTTGTCAATCCCAGTAAAGGTGCTTTGAATTACATAAAACTTTTTACTGCTATGCACAAAGGAGAATTCCCTAATAGTAAACTCAGGCCAAATTATCCTGATGTGGATTGGGCTTTATCTTGCTTAACAGGGTCACTTTGAGGTGTGATATGTCATGTGAGGTGATCCTTGCATCCACATGCAAGGATTGACCACACCACATGTCAAGCAAAAAGAGAGAAGCCCCTCCTTGCCCCTCACTGTCTCCTCCTCTGTGTTTTGTTTAATCTGCTTCACAATAATGAGAAATTGAAAGGTTCCTCTTTCTTCCCCATGAGGGGGAGAGAAAGGAAGCATTCATTTTTTCTAAGTGATATATCACCCACCCAGTGAAAAGGCAGCAAGGAAGTTCACTGTCTCTCCCATTATTCCTGGTTCTTAGCCATAAGAAAAAGCAAAGAATTCACTGGAACAGTTTCTTGTATGTTCTCTCAGTGCTCTGCTGGGCTTCCATGTCTGTGACCAGAGAGTCCTAAGCAAGGTAAGGCTCTGAGTGAAAGCCAGAGGGGTCAGTCACAAAATTGCACTCTTCCTCTGTATCCTCCATTCCTTACATTTGCCTTCTCTTTCCTATTTATAGGAACTTGCAGAGCTTGTAGGAAGTTCCAAAGTGTGTCAGATTTAGATAGCCATAAATCAGAGCGTTCCTTTCAGAAAGCCATTTGTTTCATTCTTCATTACAAGCACCAGAAAGCAATTCATTGCTGTTTCAACATCTCTCAAAGCAGTACTTTGAACTGCTCATTAAGGTTCTTGTGTTTTATGGAGGTGGGGGAGTATTCACACCCTGTTTTTTATTGGAAAATAAGATTCCTGTGCCATGCAAAGCCGTCTATAGTTGGCTTATCTTAAAATCTAGCCTAGAGTGATGCCCCTCTCTAGCCTTAATCCAGTTGAGACATCAGCTAACAGGGTTCTGCATGAGTCTGAGGGTTCTGTGCAGCTGATAGGGTTCCTACATGGTGCCTGTGTTGTCACATAAGAAAAGGTGGGGGGGGGGGGAATCCTAGAGAAATAACCTTCTGGCCACCTTGCACAGATAGGGAAGTGCCCCGCCCACCCTTTCCTGTCCTTCAAAATGAGTAATGCTAAACAAGTGTTACTGAGTGAAGCAAAAAACTAGGTCTCATTGCATCACCTGTTGCCGTGCAGTCGCCCTTCTTGGCTCAGAATGTAACTCATGGCAAGTAATGTTATATCTGTTAACAAATTGCTTCCAAACTCTGGAGATTGCCCCCAAC
The DNA here is from genome assembly GCA_037013535.1 of Intellagama lesueurii. Taxonomy (NCBI): domain Eukaryota; kingdom Metazoa; phylum Chordata; class Lepidosauria; order Squamata; family Agamidae; genus Intellagama; species Intellagama lesueurii. Next base: position 271,622,079 of record JBAJHW010000002.1, read on the forward strand.
TCATGGCAGGTTCAAAGCCTCAGGGCCAAACTGCTTTCCCTCAGATGACATAATTTGTCCCATTTTTGGAAGCAGTCCAGATCTCTCCAAACTGGCAGTTTTGGCCTCAGTTCATGACTCCAGTGCAGTTTTTGCACAGCTATCCTCTCTCCATTCAGAATCATAAAGTGGCCACTTAAAATGAGGAGTAGCTGCTATTGGGGTTATTTGACTAGGTGGAGAACATATGAGTCACAGAGGTGTTGCTTAGAACTAAGATTTGTAGGCCGAGAAGCCCTTGAACATATCTGTGAAACTAGACTTTGTATTGCTACCATGAATTGGTAAGTGATGATTGCAGCCTAGCATTCAAATATCCTTGTCAGCTGAAATCAATAAGATTTAAGTATGAATAACTGGATACTGGATAGTGGCTAATAGAATTCAGATTCAACCACTGTGCCTTCTTTAAATCTTCCTGAGGTACAGGTTAGATAGCTGTTAATAGCTTGTCACCATAAGCTCCGTTCAGTAAACTGCTGTGTTTTGTTGGTATGAGGGCAAGCCATACCTGTGGGATGAAGAAGTATTCACTGCCGCGAATTGTTCACAACAGCCTGCTGTATGATGGCTTTTTGGATTTCCAGTGATAGTGGAAGAGCAGATTAAGACCAAACCGTTCTTACAGCACAAACAAGCAAATGTTGATGTGCTTCACATAAAAATGTGGGCTCACATGGAAGTATTTAATGTGTCAGTCGAACATGGACAGGTTGAAAAACAAATGTATTGAAAAGCAAATGGACCCATGCAGGTTTTGCAGGCTACAAATCCCAGGTATGGGATATATAGACAGATAGCAGTCTTACTGGAGTGGAGAAAGGTAACGTGATTAGATTTTTAAAGACGACTCCTTAGTTCTGTTGCTGACATTGTCCCTATCGCCTTTAGACATCAACAAGATGGTTAGAGAGAATACACATCAAGAACTTAGCCTTATCTGTTTGGCATGTACTGTGTTGGGTCAGAAGGAACAAATACAAAATACTTGTGTAATGATGTTTCTGCATGTTGTTAATAGCTACAATAACTCTGAACCAGATGAATTTAGGCATACAAATAAACACTTTTTGGAGTAATTATGAAGCTAAATAAAAACTAATGGAACACATTTTACTGTTTATATTCACTGAGCACAGCTAATTAACAGAGCTGTTTTGAAAGTGTACATAAAATGTACTTAGAAGCCATAAACACTAGGTTACTTACCTAAAGCAAAGAAAAGCTTTCAAACTTGCTGAAACTTTTCTTTTTGCCTCAACTTAGGTCTTTTTTTTTTTATTATTGCTCTGAAGATTCCTATCTATCCTTCGGCTCTTGATAAGTTGCCTGTATTTACTTGCGAAACATTAGTATTCAACAACCCCAGCTTCTTCTATTTTGCTATTCTTGTTCCTTTGAAAGCACACACGATAAAAGAGAAGAGTAAAACATTATCTGGAAGTTATTAAGTACCATTATTTTAGCCAATTTTATGCATTTTTATATATCAAGAAGGTATGGCTCTCCAGATGTTGTAGAATTGTAACTCCCATACTCCCTTGCAATTAGCTACACTGGCTAGGGCATTGCAGGAATTGCAGCCCAACAACATCTGGAAGGACCCACATTGTAAATAAATGCTCATTTCTAATGTCTTCATCACTTGGGCTCGGGCTCAGAATAGTATAAAGGTGACATCCATCAAGAGGATATCAAATTTAGGAACAGTAGCATCCCAGACTCTTCTTCCTTCACCCAAAATTAACCAGCCTGCATTTGCAGAAATGGTGAAAGCTTTGGGGAGTCTTTTCTTGAGCATTTCTGAAAGGAGAACTGCCCACCTGTGGGAAGCCACCAGTGCCCTTGTTCCCAATTTCAGATTCTGGCTTGAGGACAAGCTGTGACTTGTCCAAAACATAGTTGGTTACCTTTGGAGAAAATAGCAAATCATGGTTTGTAGCAAACCATGATCAAGTGCTTCTTATCTTCTTTCCTCAACAGGGTCAGAAAATAAGGAAAAATGTAACACCATTCATGGATTGCTTTCTTCTGCTTAATTTACCAATTCAATGATGAACTATACTTCCACAGTGCCTTCTAAGTTATAGCATTTGACTGCCAGCAGTGGAGTGCCTAATGTGACCATTTGTAGACAGGCTATTTGGAAGTTTGAGATCACCCGTGTTCTAGATCCTTGCCTATCATGGTATTTAAAATCAGCCAGAAAGGATTTAAAGTTCTTCTTTACAGTGATCTTTATCTAGAATGAATAACATCAAGTTAAAATTTGGAAGAAAATACTTTAGAGCTAATTGAGGGTAGCTAAATTAGAACACAAGTAATATGTACAATTCTGAGGGTGAAATTAAAGACTTCTTGGGTGTTTTTGTTTTTGTTTTACAATCTAGCTTATTACAAGACACTACACTCAGCAAACACTGTCTCCAAGCATCAGTTCAGCATCCAGGGTGAGCATCCAGCTTGCATCCCATTAAGGACAGCCCTGTGTGTTCTACCCCTGTGTCTTACATTGCTACCCAGTACAAATACTCTTAGTGATCTGTGTGAACTACTTACTCTGGGGGCTGGAGGGTGGGAGCATAGCTTTCTTTGTTCTGGAAGAGTTTTCAACTCCTTTTGACAATGGTGTACTTTTGTTCTGACTGTCTGGACTCAGCTGGGGAGGTAAGATGTTGCAATGCTTCAATCCTTCCCAGATGGTAAGAATGCAAGAGTGGTAAGAGTGATTTCTGTTCTCTTCTATTGGGTTTGGCTTATGGACTAACAGGATTCCATCCTGGCCCTCATGCATCTCTATCAAGTCAACATCTCTATCAAGTCACTGGGAAAATAATTTGAGTGTTCATGCTGGGATGTCACCAAGGAGCAGATGGCACACAAGCCTGTCTCTTTTCTCCCAACAGTTTGGAAGTATTAGGTTGGAAAACAGAAGTACAGCAGCTGGCCAAACTCATAGAGAAAGAAGGCATTCAGCTGAAGATATCTAGCTGGTTTGAAGGCCAGGTTTTTGACCCTGTATTTTTGGGGGGCTGTATGGACTTCAAAATAAGTCAGAAAATGGGAACCAATATAAAAAACAAACACAAACAGCCAAACAAAAAACAAAAACAAAATAAAAATGGCTGGTTTTGAAAAATTGATATTTGGAGTGACATATTAAAGAGGTCCTGTGGCCTATTTAAAGGGTAAATAGCTGCTCCCAGAAGCGTTTGGATGTGGCTTCTCATCTTCCTTCCTTCCTTCCTTCCTTCCTTCCTTCCTTCCTTCCTTCCTTCCTTCCTTCCTTCCTTCCTTCCTTCCTTCCTTCCGACTTTCAATATAATAGTTGACACATCCTGTCCAAAATCCAGTTGAGAAAAAAAAGGTGCATAAGGACAGTCATGCAGTGGTTATTCTCCTCCAGAAGGTTGTCATTTAGCTGATTTATTGCACACTTGATTTCACAATCAGTGCACAGCCAGTTGTGTAAAAGAGATGGGAGGGGAAAATTGTGTGATTGCCCTTCAGTGAATGAATAAGAAAAATAATTATGGTTTTGCATTTACTTTATATTGTATCAAGACTTTTATTTCTTGGTGAGTAGATTCAGACTTCTCAATTAGGAACATCTATCCTGCAGTGAGTCATTCCTTCTCTTCATCCCTCAGAGATATATAGAGTGAGTTAACTCTTCAGACTCTGTATCCACACTTGGGAGGCAATGTAGACTATGGATGGAAATTGTCATTGTGGCCTGTCTTACAACAAATTGCCTCAAATGCTATATTCAGACACAGGCATGCACACATACCTGACTCAAACCAAGCAGCAAAGACGAGGAGGAACTGCTAATTGAGAAACTGTTCATTACTACTCTCGGTATGAGCCATCAACTCGCTGCACATCATTAATACGCTTAAAACAGTGATAAATGCAAAGTGCTGCACCTAAGAAAAAGAAACCAAACACACAGTTACAAGATTAGTGATACCTGGCTCAGCAATACTACAAGCGAGAAGGATCTTGGAATAGTCATATATCACAAGCTGAATATGAGCCAATAGTGTGGTGTGGCTACAAAAAAAAAGGCAAATGCTCTTTTAGGTTGCATTAAAAGAAGTATAGTCTCCAAATCCTGTGAGGTATTAGTTCCCTGATATTTGGCACTGGTTAGGCCTCATCTTGAGTACTGTGTCCAGACTTCAAGAAGGATGCAGACAACTTGGAACAAGTTCAGAGGAGGGCAACAAGAATGATCAGGGTCCTGAAAACCAAGCCCAAGAGGAAGGACTGAAAGAACTGGGCATGTTTAGCCTTGAGAAAAGAAGACTGAGGGGAGATATGATAGCACTTTTCAAATACTTGAAAGGTTGTCATACAGAGGAGGGGCAGGATTTGTTCTTGGTCATCCCAGAGTGCAGGACACACAACAATGGACTCAAGTGACAGGAAGCCAGATTTCAGTTGAATATCAGGAAAAACTTCCTAACTGTTAGAGCAGTACGGCAATGGAATCAATTACTTCCAAGAGGTGGTGAGTGCTCTAACATTGGAGGCATTCAAGAGAAATTTAGACAACCATCTGGTAGATATCCTTTGATTTGTATACCTCCATTGAGCAGGGGCATGGAACCGATAACCTTATAGAATGAAATCCTATTCCATAGCTTATGCTGCAGTGATTTTTTTGAAATAAAAATTACTTAATCCTCTGCAAAGGTCCAGATGTTCCCATTGGGGGCTCTTGTTATGTGCCATCGTGTTGCCCTTGATTTATGACAACCTCATGAATGAGCAATCTCCAAAGTGTCCTGTTCTCGACAGCCCCGCACAGCTCTTGCAAAGCCTATTGCTTCCTTTAGGGAGTCAATCCATCTCATATTTGGTCTTCCGCTTTTCCTGCTCTTTTGGGGGGGGGCATGGGATGGGGAAAATCTTAATTTCTGAACATTGCTACCACTAGTGAAATAATTCTGGCAGCAGCAATTTTCAGAAATTGAGGATTTCCCTTGATCCAATGCTCTCAGCAGTTTCCCCAGGAAGAAAAGAATAGCCTAAGGACCTTTGGGGGAATCAGGAATTTTTCATTTCTGAAAAACTGCAATAGTTGATGATGTCATCTGCCTTAGGCAGTATAGCTGCGCTTGCAGGATTTCAGCCAGTATCTAGGTAATACAGGTCAACATTTGAAACCATCAAAATGGTATGGAAATTCATAAGATCTCTGGAAAAATCTCCCTTGTGTTGCTACTCTGTGGAGCTGTTTACATGAAAGAGTCTCACTTTCCTCTTTCTTCTTTTTTTGCAGGTGACACGGTAGCAAAATATAAACATGTGCCAAAGTTGGAACAACAGGATTTACAAGTGTGCTGCTGACCATAGCAGAGGAACATTTACTTCATGAGAAAAAAAAAACACACCAAGCGTGGGCTTCTCAGATTAGTTGGCAAGAACTGAATCAGTACTTCTTTTTAATCATGAGAATCATACTCTACTTACAACTTTCTTACAAATGCCAGTGTACCTTTTAAAGACAGAAACTATGAGGGACTTCCACGCTCAAGACAAACATCTTGTGAAACACCGACCAAAACATCTTTCAAAGGACATCATCTACAGGACTTTGTGTATGGCATTGTAAATCCTGAAACCTAGATTCAAATAACTTGAGAGAAATTATGAACTGAAGAACTGGTAATAATTGAGATGAAGGGGAATTACCGTGAAAATGATACAAAAGACAATAGAATTACTGTTAGAAAATCTGCTTCAGTATATTTTTACCTGGGATTTACTAAGTATCAAATGAAGTAGGGAAGTAAACCATGATGCTTATTAAATAAGTAGACCATGTCAACCTTTATCTTCTGTTACAGACTGTGCAGTTATGTTTCTTCCCATTTGCATAGTGTTAAAGGCAGTAGTGATATCTCTGGACCAATAACAATAGTGTAGCAAATAGCTCCATCTACTTGGGAGATAGCAAAATAGACATCTTTGTTGAGCTTTTGCTTCTAGAAAACAAAATCCCATTAATTATGAATTTTCACTCAAGAAAGATACGGATCCCTGTTGACACTGTGGAAGGTGTAGGACCATGGACTGAAGCAAGCTGCACTTTTGGAGCACAGACGTTTATTGTATTGGAACTCTCCATTCTGTGTGATCCTTATCCATAGCAGAATCTATTGCCTCATGTGCCAGTGGTACTAGAATGGCAACCTGTGAATAACATGAAAGGTTGGTCCTTTTCTAAGACCAAGCGACACCAAAGTGGATACTGAAACAGAAACACACATTAGCTAATTGATGGAAGGTCCTTATTGTAGTTATGGTGCCCCAAAAGTTGAGGAACTTTGAAAAAGGGTTAAAGATGCTTATTGTGTTCTCTCTTTTTTTGCCCCATTCACTGCAGAAGAAGCATTCGATAAACACTAAGCCACCAGGTTTAGCTCAAGGCTGTGCCTAGGAATTGGGAAATGGAGTCAGTTACCCTGAGTGCCTACAGGAGGGGACACTGTTGCAGCTTCTGTGGTGGTGTAGCCACTGCCACAGAAAATGGATTTTCTTCTCCCAGCCAGAGATGGGCAGCTCCACAGCCTTCCTCTCAAGCACTTCCATGGAAGCATCTGTGGGGGTTGCAAGCCGGTTAGACATGTCTCTCATTGCACTCCTGTGTCCATCGCGTTACATATATTGTTTCACAGAGGTTTTTTTTTGAAGGGTTCTTGAAATTGCTGCTACCTTCTTATCTTCTTTTTTTTTGCAAGAGCAGCAAGTGTGTATGTGTGGAGGCAGAGAACAGCGAGGAGTATATTTTGATAGGGAAAGTGAATTTATGAGGTCAGGATCTATGAGGTGTATTGGGGTGTCATATTTTTTACGGAATTGCAGTAGTTTTAAAGGGGAGAAGAATGGCATAAACATAGCCTAAAGTGAGGACCTTTAGCGCTGAAAAGAAGCCCAAGACTATGACTCTCTTTTATTTATTCCAAGTTACATCACTCTCTTTTCCAAAGAAGAGCAGGGCTGCATACACCTGTACTCCCTCACATATTATCCTCTCAACATTTCTATAAAATGGCTTATGCTGGGAGCCGATAGACTGTCAGTCTCTTGGTCTGAGGTCGTCAAAACTAGGAGTCACCCACTTCCTAGGAGTAAACCCTGCTGAATCAATGCAGCCGCCTTTAAAAAGAACATATATGAGATGAGAATGAAAACTGCCCAAGTGCAAATGTTCAAGAATTAAAAGCAGTGCCCTGGAGCCAGGGGCAGTAAGCAACATGCTACCTTTCCAAGGGTGCCAAGGAAATGACTCTGGCTCAGGTTTAGCTTGGTCCCCTGATTGAATAGCTTGCCCACCTCACCCCTAAAACTGGCTGTAAGGGCAAGGCAATGTATTGAGTTTGTTGTACCACAAGACACAAGACAGATTTTCTTCTAACCTTTTCCTTCTAATCATGATAAGTGATAATCAAGTCCCTTACTAGAGACTGCTCTGGAGCAACAGAGATATCTAAGATCAGGCACAAGCATCTTCATTTCTGTACTGTGTTGAGAACCCCTGATTAGTACTTCTTGGCATCTTGTACAATAGCTCTGACTTACCTGTTGTGAAGCTGCAGAGTCCCATGTTGTCTTATAGTTCCACTGCAGCAACATGGAGGAATGTTGGTCATAAGACACTTGGCTGCACTGGGACTGAGGACCAAATTATTCATACTGCAGCTGAGAACATCATTAGAAGGGAACTGCTTTGTTTGGCTTTAAAAAAAAATTCTGATAGCATCTAATAGTAGCATAATTATTGCTCATAAGCACCGTTCTAGGGAGAAAGAGGATTTTCGCTTTCAGTTAGTTGCTGTTTATAATGATTATAATAATTAAATGTCCAGTCCTTCGAGACATCACATTTTCTCATTCATATGATTTATGACATACAATTGTTTCCTATTACTTTAGTTGTATCTCATTCCAGTTCCTGTCTTTCCCTAAATGCTACATGCTCTTGTTTTGTCATAGGCTGGCACAAATAGAACTGTAAAGAGAGGCAAATTTATGATCCGTCTGTTCCGGATTGCATCATTGGACTTTAAGACGCATTGGAATGCATTCAGAGGCAGCGATGCAGACACATCTCTCTGCAGATGAACTGTCATTGACCCAGCAACGGCTATGCTTTATGTAAATTTTACTGTGTTGATGTACGACCAATTTTTGTAGATTCAGAAATGCCAAAAAACATGGAGATGATGTTGCACTAATTTATTTAATTGTGTACAGGATTTGCTCACTACAATGTGGAGCTGTCTAGAACAATAGTCATCATTGGCTTTATTTTGTAAGAAGCATCTTGAAATATTCATACAAGCATTTCAAAACCTTCACATAACATTCCCCCTCTCAACACTGGAATAAAATCCAGTAGCTCCCCCCCCCCCCCAGATGCTTAATGTTTAAAAACAATTATTGTATTAGTTATCTAGTAAATGATTTTTTTTCCACTTTGCAATATGTTTCCAAAAATTACACACTCTGCTTTTTGGGGACTAGGTGATTCACCAGGGATGGTCTTTCCCAGTTAAGTGCCAATTTGATACAATGATTTTATCACTTGTTTGCTTTTAACTTGCACTAGTTCTCTAGGCTAAATAACCATTTCTAAAACAACGCTTAATTATTCTACATTAAAAATGGCAGAAATAGATAAATGTGGAGCGGGGGGAGACATGCAAGCAAAATAATTGCTTATTGCTTATCCTGGATCATAAAGCACTTTATGGAATGCTGAATCTTTGGTAGGATCTTGCATTGCATCTCAAAACAATTTTGATACGGTTCAAATGCAGAATTTCAAGATCTAGGCTCACCAATAGAAGGCACTGATAACACTTGAATTTATATGTGCACGCATTGTTTGAAGAACCACTGATACAGCACTAACCTTTCCTGTGCTTGGACTTTGCTTAGGCAGAGAACAAGCCAAATGGGTAGAAATTAAAGCAGTGACTATAAGTTCTGATATCAACAAGTAACTTCCAGGTGCAAAAGGAGTATGGTATTGAATACCAGTTGGAACACCATAATAGCACTTATATCCTGTATTCTTTAGGTAGTTGGTGAGCCACTATGGGAAACAGGACAGTGAGTTAGATGTATCTTTGGTTTGATATAGGGCAGCTCTTCTTTATGTTCTAGCATTACTTTTGCCCATGCAATTTGGAGCATGTTTTGCCTTTGCAATGCTGCCTAAAATTCAGATATGCATAAAAATTCAGCTATATATATAAAATTCAAGCAAATATGCAAAAGGGATCCACTGGTTCTGGAAGCACCTCCAGTCTAATGATTTCAGTGGGGCTGGCATGCATGTGAGATTGTGGACATTGTGTGTGTTGGCAAATATTTCTTTCAAGATTAATGTGTAGTGCAACAGTAGATCTTTGTCCCAGTGCCAGAAGTTTAGACATGGCCACTGGAGGATAACTGAGGTTTATTTAGCAATGCATGTCATTGGCTGAAATCCTGTTATGTACGTTATGCTATGGAAGGCTGATGACATCATCAGTTGGAGTGCTTTTTCAGAAATTTAGCTTTTCTGATTTCTCTTAAATGACCCTGAGTCTCCTGTGTAATCCTTTTCATTGTTGGGAAGCTATTTGCGGGGCATGGGAAGTTTTTTAATTAATGAAAATCACAGCTGAAAAACTAACATGGTTGATGGTGTCATCAGCCTTACACAACATACCTTATGGTAACAGGATTTCAACCTTTATGGTCAAGATCCAGCAGTACACGCCTATACCCAGTACAGTGAGAATTGGTGCTTTCTTCTTCTACTCTTACTAAAATGAAACACCAACAAAAGAATCTGCATCATGGAGTTTCACATCCCTTAGGAGCAGGTGTTTTAGGTGTGCATGGGATGACAGGAAGACAGATGATTGCTAACGTTAGTGGTGGACATGGGGTCTTGTGTAAATACATCACTGATGCTAAACTAAGATACGGTAGTTCAATCACACTGAGCAGGAATGAAGCCAATTCAAATCAATGGGGTGTAGAAGTAAACACTGTGAGAAGTACAAGTTCTAATGTTTATTTAGATGTTAAAATTCTGAATAGACATGCATAGGGTTGTCGTACAGGAAATATATCTGCCTTGGTGAATTCCATAGATATTCCACCCTACATCACAGAAGTGCTATAATATATGTCTCAGTTTTGTTTTGCCATGCCATTGTTTGTGAAGATCCACAATAAAACTAGAGATCCTGTGAAATAGCAAGGAATGACCACAAAATTGTAAGTTACTTTTCCAAGAGGAAAAACCATGTAAATGTCAACATAAGGAATGAATCACTTCATGTTCTCTAAATGGCTCTCTTATATTGGTCATGTGACCAGCTAAATTTTGAATAGAAAGTCACATAAGATAATGGTTTAAAATAACAGCTTGCACTAACCTTCAGAGACCTTTCTGTTTTATGTACCGTTATATAGTTTTATTATAGGCAAGCGGGAAAATCTTTCCAACAGAAAGAATTAATATGGCTGTTCCAGCACTTTAGGGCTTAATCTAGTCTTGATGGGCGAACTGCTAATTCTGCATAATGCTAACAGCAATTGTGTGCTAGTTTTAGGCAGAAAAGAAAAAAAGTATGGATAAAAGAAAGTTCATGGCAGAAATTTAAACTACAGCAATATGGAATTGATTTCTGCCAATATGACTGCTTGGAAGTCCTTGAATGGTGTATTAGCCACATAAGCAGGGGAAGAAATGAATGTAATTAAACATTCCTTAGACGGGTTTCCTTTCTTTTTGCTACTGGAAATTTCAGTCCACATGTGTTCTACAACAGACTCTTGCAGATCAGCAAGTGCTCTACATACAAAGGTTCTATTGGTTGTTATTACTATTCTTACGCTTTAGCCACTAGTATTATTATATTTGCATTGTCACCACCTTTAGAATTTTTTGAAAATTAAATCCTTCAAAAAACCTCTGGGTTATGAATGTGGGGTATTTTGTTTCTGTGTAAATGATTCAAAATGGCAGAAAATGCTGGGCAATATTGGGCCTGTGTTGCTAGCAGGAAAAAGAATGGCAAGACTTACAAGCAAAGGGCTGCCTGAATGTTCACAACACTAACGGCAGCAGTCAAGATTGTCTACAGCAGGGGTCCCCAACCCCCGGTCCGTGGCCTTGGAAGGACCAGGCTGCCGGGACAGATGAGCGGCGAACAGGAGGTGAACGGCAAGCAGAGCTCCACCTCCTGTCAGCACGGTCCTATTAGGTTCTAATGTCGCTGCTGTGACAGGAGGCGGAGCTTCGCTCCCCGCTCCCCTCCTGTTGCTCATAGATCAGCTGTGCCTCTGGTATTGGAATCTAATAGGAGCCCGCGCTTCTTTTAGGTTCTAAGCCACTGCTGATCTAACAGGAGGTGGAGCTTCAATTGCAGCTCACCTTGTGCTCCTGCTCACCATTTCCTTTATGAGCTCGATTCAAAGCTATCCTCCAACAACCTACTGCATAACAAGTAAAACACCCCCCCCCCCCCAAAATCCTTGGGAGAATGGTCTTCAACTAAACCGGTCCCTGGTGTCAAAAAGGTTGGGAACCACTGGTCTATAGGATGCCCTCTTGTGCTCACTACCATTCACACACAGACACCACGCAAGGGAAAATCCCAGAAGCTGACTCCCTTTTTCATCAGTTAACCACTTCTCACCCAAACACAAAGCAATGATCATAGTTGTTTTTCAACAAGATGTTGTTGTCAACATTCAGGCTGGCTTTTGCTATGCAAGGCTTGGCATCCTTTTTCCCCGCTGGCAATGTGAGCACGATATTGCACAGCAATGTTTGGTCATTTCCTGGTGTTTTGAATGATGGACATAGAACCAAAATATATATATTCATAAACCAGAGATTTTTTGAAGGATTGAATCTCCTAGTGTTTTAAATTGGGAATTTAATATACACATACAGTACACTGAAATTTCAAGCAACAATATTGTGTGTGTGTGTGTGTGTTTTGGTAGGTTGTCTTCTCATTTTATGTCCAAGGTACGATAGCCTCAGTCTGTGTATTTTTGCTTTAGTGAGACTTCAGACTTGACTTGCATGCAAATTGAATGCAAAATACTTTCCTTTCTGTTAAAGATGACCTTCCCTTTGGCAATCCTTGTTTTCTATGACCTCCTTAGTGACCTTTGTCCTCCTTTTTGAGGAATAGCCACCCTAGCTACCACCAGCAACTTTTGGATGCTGGCAGCCTTTAGCCAATACTCGCTACACACTGTTTCCTGCCACAGACTGTGTATGTCTCTTGCCTTTCCCAATCAGACTGAAACGAAAGGACTTGATCTGCTTGTGGAAGGACAGGAAAGATGGGGCCAGCCTGGCCTCCTGTGGGAGGGAGTTCCATCATCTTGGAGCAGCAACAGAGAAGGCCCTCTCCCATGTCCCCACCAAGTGCACCTATGAAGATGCGGGACTGAGAGAAAGGCCTCTCCTGATGATCTTAACCTTGAGCAGGCTCATAATGATAGATGCAGTCCTTGAGACAGCTTGGACCCAAGCCTTTAGTGAAAACAACTTTGGCAGACCTTTCTTTTAGAGTACCAGCTGTGTATTCATTGTCTTTAACCACCTCTCTTGATATGATAAATAGGTACCACCTCGGTGGGAAGGTAACGGCGTTCCGTGTCTAGTCGCGCTGGCCACGTGACCACGGAAGATTGTCTTCGGACAAAACGCTAGCTCTATGGGTTGGAAACGGAGATGAGCACCACCCCCTAGAGTTGGACACGACTGGACAAATTGTCAAGGGGAACCTTTACCTTTACCTTTTACCTTACTTGATATGAAAAGCAACAGTGGCATTATAATTGCAACTTATCTGCTTGTAGTACAGCATTTGAAAGGACTAGAACACAAATAACAGGAAATGTGATTGCTGCTTTTTGCACTGTAGAATCAGAGTTGGCATCTCCTTACAAGGTCCAACATCAGCGGCGGAGTCCAAAGGGGGAGGCTGGAGGGCCAAGGCATCATCTGCCTTAAGTCTCAGGCAGGCAGTAAGGAGACTTGATTTGGGTGGATTGGTGCTGACGACTAGCACAAAATGAGTGTTGTGGCTGCCATCCCCCCTTTCCTTTTTCCTTCCTAGCAAGGTCAAAGGGTTACCTCATGGGAAGATGAAAGATGTGTGAGTGGTGCAGCCTGCACAAAGAAAGGGTGAGGAAGTGTTCTTCCTGCAAAAATTCCACATGCTCAGTCACTGCTTTTCTTCAGTAAAAGTGCCATCTTCAAGATTCAGTATTTCAGCCCCTGAGTTAGGTATCTCACTGTGGAGTCAGAGGTTGGGAGTGTGATTCCCCACCGTGCCTCCAGGGAGAAAAGCTAGCCTGTGTGGCCCTGGGCAAGCTGCACAGTCCCAGGGCGTCCCCAGAAGAAGGGAATGGTAAACCATTTCTGAGTCCTCTCTACTTGGAAAACCCTGAAAAGGGTCACTCTAAGTCAGAACTGACTTGATGGCATGCATTTAATTAACAGAATTTATTTACTGAAATCAACAAAAGAGGGCAGGGTAAGTACTAATCTGTTAAGAAAAGAAAACCAATTGTTCTCTATTTCAGCAGCTTAACTTGAAAACTATTTGTTGAATTCCCCCTCTCCCCCCCAAAAAAAAGAATTGGCTCATAGCAGGAGCAGACTGCCAAATTTGGTGCTGATCTGAAATCCAGTTTTAAACTTCAGGGTTTTTTGTTTGGACTGCCACCCTTTTTAGAATTCCCTGATAGGATGTCATGTATCTCAGCTGTGCAAAAATCAGAGAGAGCCTGACCATAATGAAAAAGCAGCACAGAAGTGCTCTAAAATAATGTTATTTAAAAGTGATAAACAGCAAAAGGAAGAAACAAGTAACCCTTCTCTAGAAACAAAGTTCTTGGTTAAGTAAACACCTGTATGGGGTGTTATGCCTTTGGAACTGCAACAGAAGGCGTCTATCTCCGGACTAGATCAGATGGAAAGCTCTTTAATCTCTCTAGACTGATAGCAAAGACCAAAGTCCAACTGAAATGCATGCGGGACTTCCTCTTCACCGATGATGCAGCCATTGTTGCCCACTCTGCTGAAGACCTCCAACAACTCATGAATCATTTTAGCAAGGCCTGCCAAGACTTTGGACTAACAATCAGCCTGAAGAAAACACAAGTCATGGGCCAGGGCATGGACTCACCTCCCTCTATTACCATCTCCACACAAGAATTGGAGGTTGTTCATGACTTTGTGTACCTTGGTTCAACGATCTCTGAGACTCTCTCCCTAGATGTCGAGCTGGATAAACGCATTGGCAAAGCAGCTACCATGTTCTCTAGACTCACAAAGAAAGTATGGCTCAATAAGAAGCTGACGGCATATACCAAGATCCAGGTCTATAGAGCCTGTGTCCTGAGCACACTCCTGTACTGCAGTGAGTCCTGGACCCTTTGTGCATGGCAGGAGAGGAAGCTGAACATGTTCCATATGCGTTGTCTCCGACGCATTTTTGGTATCACCTGGCAGGACAAAGTTCCAAATAGAGTAGTCCTAGAACGAGCTGGAATGTTTAGCATGTATACATTACTGAAACAGCGACGTCTACGTTGGCTTGGGCATGTTGTGAGAATGGCTGATGGTCGGATTCCAAAAGATCTCCTGTATGGAGAATTAGTGCAGGGAAAGCGCCCCAGAGGGAGACCACAGCTGCGATACAAGGATATCTGCAAGCGGGATCTGAAGGCCTTAGGAATAGACCTCAACAGATGGGAAACCCTGACATCTGAGCGTTCAGCCTGGAGGCAGGTGGTGCATCACAGCCTCTCCCAATTTGAAGAGACCCTTGTCCAGCAGGCTGAGGCAAAGAGGCAGTCCCGAAAGCAGCAAAATCAGGGAGCTGGACAGGGGACAAATTGTGTTTGTCTTCAGTGTGGAAGACATTGTCACTCTCGAATTGGCCTTCTCAGCCACAGTAAACGCTGTTCCAAGTCCTCCATACAGAGCACGTTACCATAGTCTCTCGAGACTGAAGGATGCCTAACCAGCATGGGGTGACTTGAGAATTTTGATTATAACGTGTCTTCTCATAACATCAGCAGAGTAAGGAGATATTGGTTAGCAGAGATACTTATGACACTATGACACAGAGAGTAAAACCAACAACTTAGTCTATTTACATATATACATAGAGAATAGACATTCCTCTGGTAGCATAACATGACATGAAGCAACACACAGCATAGGAAAAAGTGATCTGACTTACAGCAGAGTAAGACATTCATTTTACACATGACTTATGTACAGTTCTGTGACCAATCAGAAAATACATTACTTCATTTTCTGTTACACCAAGTTTCATCATGTACCACAGCTGTACAACATTAAGTCTTAATCCTTGATACCCACACCTGAATACAATCAGTACAGTGACTCAGGTAAAATCAGCCATTTTACATTTAACTATACAACATTAATATTTAATACATTTTCATATCAAAATCTCAACATGACTAAAATGTTTCGAACAATGTGAGCCTTTGATTTGTCTAGAAGTTTCCATCAGACAAAAAATGGCATAAAATTTGGAGGTAAGGGAGGAAGCAGGTAGTGAGTGGGGTGGGGGAGATTACTGTTCTTGCTACAAACTACTAGCAAGACAAGATTATATTTGTGGGCATTCTAAACATGAGGCAGAAGTGCCACAGGATCCCTGACTGGGATTCCTGCAGTTCTGTTCATGGAGGAGCACACAGGGAACCTTTGTTGGCCTAGAACAGCCATGGGTGGAAAAAAATAGCATCCTCTATGTCAGCTAAACAGAAAATCAGGTGTCACACTAAATTAGAAGATCACTTACAGTCATATTGGTAGCCTTAACTAGGGGTTGGAGGACATTGGCTCCTCGCTGAAGTGCTGACTTATGGAAAGGCCTCTTCCGACGGCAATAGAATGTGGAAGTAGAAAGACAAGGAGCAGATTGTAGGGTTAAGCACACTCGAGAACTAACAGTGACTACAATAGATGAAAATAAACAAGGGTCCTTTTCCAAGGATTTATACAGAGCATGATTTTTTTTTCATAAAACATCTGGGACCAATAGTGAACAATTAGTCAGATGTGTGGATAACACCAAATTATTCAGATAGTGAAATGGGTTAGTTCTAGAGCGTGAGGCAACAATACGGCAATAGCAATCTACAGAAGAGATTTATCCAATCTTTTATTAAATAATTTAAAATTCCCAACCATATCTACTCTCATCAAAGATGTAAAACTACTTTCAAATTTTCTCATCTTGAACATAAAAGGTTTTCTCGGCACATTGTGACATGACATCGGAAGAATGGGCAAGGTTTTTCACTCTTACCCACGAGAGAAAAGACCAGCATTTTTCCCCCTTTCAACAACATCATTCACAACAAAGTTGTGGCCTTTTCATGAAAAACGTACATCTCGTATGAACAACCTTTTATGCAAGTTTTCCAGCACACAGTCTTTTGCACCAAAATAAAATCTCTTCCACGAATGTTATACAAAACATCAAAAATACACAATGTGTTAACAAGAGGAAAAGGGAAAGCTCCAAATCAAGAATCAATGCAGTTCTGGAGAAGAGGACAATAAAAGAAGAAAAAAGAAGAAGAAGAATAGATGGAGGAAAAAGAAGATTATTGCAAGAGGTCCCGTCTGTGGTGGTGGGGAACATAGTCAATTGGTATTTTAGTTTATGTATTTTATGTTTATGTAAAAATAAATAAATAAATAAAAATACACAAAGCCTCTCATAATATCACTCAACAGGGAGAACACTTTTGAAACATTTCATTCTTATCCAGAAGAATGAAATAAGCAAATATTTATATTCCTCACTGCCCTTGTGTGTTATTTTGGCAATGGCTCTCCAAGAACTGAACTTTGAACCCATGGCAGACTGCTCACTGAAAGCAATATACTATAAAAGCAATATATATGGCAGTCAGAAGGGCAAACTATGTGCTGAAGATTATTTGCCAAACCATTGCAAACGGAATTGTCCATATCAGATGATTATCTAGTACTCCACAGTCTTGGCTGCATTTGGTATATGTGCAAAATTCCACTGCCCGGTCCATCCAGAAAGTGAAAATACAATTCATGACTGTATCTTCAGAAAAAGAGAGAGGAGATATAGAACTAAAGAAAGGCCTGTTACAATTATGAGGGGGTTGAAATAAGAGAACCATATGACTATTACACAATGCTACTCCTCCATTTGGATTACGAGGAAGAACACCTTACTTGTTCCCTTGAGAAAAGAATAAATACGTGTATGCCTTTGTGTGTAAACATTTTAGGGCAATAATAAAAAAGGGTGCCGGCTAGAGGAATGGGGCCACAGGACGGTTTGTGGATACTATGGAGCAAATCATACTAGGACTGGGCCCACCTAATTAAATGAATTGTCAGTAATTTCAGAATATATGCAAGAAAATTCTGTTTCAAAGAACACCGAGTTAATTTCTATAACTGTCATTCTTTTGCAGTAATTGGCTGTCATAGGATAAGATAATGGTCATAAGCTTGATGACTTTCTGAAAGAGGTGAGAGACATTTAGGAAGGAACAGGTCTACCAACAGACAACAGTCATATCATCTTTCTCCCCATAGGGGACCCATTCGGGGTGTCATGGCTGGGCAGCAAATTGCCAGTTATTTCATTTATTATTATAGTATTTTACTATAACACAATACACCAGAGATATGTTCTTATGGGATTTTCCTGAAGGGCCTAAATAACTTTCTGGTCCTGAAGCACTATGTATCCTGACTTTGTGGAGTGAGTGGAAGAAACACAATTTGTTTTTCCACCTGAGGCAGCAAAATGTTGCGGGTCAGCTTTGCTGATAAACATGATGCTGGTGAACTAATTGAAAGCTGGTTCTCTCTCTCAGGAATGAGCAAAGCCATTTGATCCCTATAATGTTGCATTATTTTGGCCAAACTGTATAAAGAATGGTACAATCAAGTATGCATCCCCTCTGAAGGTGAGGAGAACATTGTATCCGTCGTTTGCTCTCACTCTTTGTGTTTTAGCAACAAGGTTCATTTTTATATAAAAAGCCAAAACAAAACTCCTTGTGTAAGCTACAGAATGTGCCTGTTGTTTGCTTACCTTTTAAATTAAGTGCCCCTCAAAGTAATCTACTGTAGTGGCAAAATCAATGTAAAATACATTAATCTAAGCCCTGGTGTAGTTAAAGTAGAGGTCTTTGAAACAACACTTGCATTTCAGATGACTATGTTCCACTCTTAGACCTCAGCACAAGTCAATGACATGGCAAGGGTCTTGCTAAAGGCAGGAAGATTAGTCTCATTCTTTTCTGATATTCTCTCAGCAGTCAGACATTGGTAATAGTTGGATCAAGTTATGCATACAGAATGCTTTTTAAAACAAGACTTCAAGAAGGCCACATTTCCCATCAACAGATTCTGATTCCATTAAGCACCCAGGATAGTAAAAGAAATCTATTATTCTGAATGTGAAGATTTGCGTTCTGCACTTCTATTGTATTCTATTCTTAGAAGTCCAGCTTTCTTTTCCATTGGCAAAAGTTGTGCTCAGAACACTGGCAGACAAGAGGGTTGTTTTTTTATCAATTTCTATCCACTGTGGCCCAGTTGTTCTTGAGAGTCACCCCACCCTCCAAAACAGATTTAGGGGACACAGAAGTAAGAATAGACCAGTCTGACAATTTTGCTTTCTACTGCATTTGAATATTTTGAACAGTGATTGTATTTGAATAAAAAAGATCTGAAACAAAATTCTTATCTAAGCTCTCATGCTTAACAACTTAAATGCAACTTAAAAGATGTTGCTTCGCATCTTTATAAATGACTTTGATGAAGGAGTAGTGGAGATGCTAATTGCATTTGTGGGTAACGCCAAACTGGGAAGAGTAGCTAATACTTCAGAAGATGGAATCTGGATTTGAGATGACTTTAACAGATGGGAAACCTGGACCAGAGTAAACAGCATGAGTTTCAATTGGGGAAAATGTTAAATGCTACATTTAGACAGGAAAAAGAGATGCACAAATATAGGATAACACTCAGCTGAATAGTAATATGTGAGAAAAGCTAAACATGAGTCAATAGTCTAAGGTAGTGGCAAAAAAAAAGGGCTAATGAAATTTTATGCTCCATCAATAAAGCTATAATGTTCAGAGACCGAGGGAAGTAACAGTGCAACTCTATTTGACTTTGGTAAGAACTCATTCCACTCCTTAGACGCACATCTTAATGTCTTGAGGGCTTTGAGAGTGTCAGAGAAGTTGAGAGCAATGCTGTGAGGAGGCTAGCCTTCAGTACAAGCCTGAAGTCTTAGCAGGCTCACCCAAGATGGATTCATAACTGAGATACCAGACTAAGATGCATCCACCCTCTTCAGGAGTAACAGTCACATCAACAGAAGAGAACAGATATATTCAATCGTGATGGGGCTAGAAAACCTTTTGGAAGGCAGCTACTGGGGAGCATAGAGAATGAAATTGCTACTCAGCCTTTTTTGCAGCTTATTAAAGTAGTTTGCCTGTAGCCATGTCTCCTGCATATCAGGAGGGCTACAGGAGAGCTATGTTTACAAGCTGCAAACAAGGATGCTTGCCAATTTCCTCATCTCTCCCTGTGTGGCCAGTTAACAAGAATTTTCCCAGCTTCCCAGGTGCAACTTCACAGCAGGTCCATTCACTTTTTTCTGTGTAGTTGTACTCTGAAATGCTGTGTCCAGTTCTGAGCATCACAGTTGAGGAAGGATATTGACAACTAAAGAATGTGTCTAGGAAAGAGCAACAGAAATGGTGAAGACTCTGGAAATCAAACCTTATGAAAAATAATAGAGGAAATTATTATATTGAAGAAAGATGGGCACGAACCGTCAACCTGGCAGTTTGTGCCAGTTCATTTTTCAGCTAAAAAGCTGGGGGGGGGGGGGGGAAGGAAAGCATTTTTCAGCACTCCCCAGCCCTGCCTCCTCTGGCAGGCACCCACTCAGAGACAACTCCCAGAGGAGAAGGGACAGTGAAGCTGGGACACTGCCTCTGAGTAAGCACTCGACAGAGGAGGCAGGCCTGGGAAGTGCCAGACGTGTTTGGTCAAAGAACAAATGGGCACAAAACACTGGTTCAGCGGTTTGTGCCCATCCCTAATATTGAGCCAAGAGAGAAGATTGATATAACAGCTGTATTTGAATACTTAAGAGGATATCAAGTAGAAGAGGGGACAAATTTGTTTCTGCTTCTCCAGAAAACCAAACTGCTGGATGAAAATTACAAGGGCAGAGATTTGAAATAAAAATTAAAGAGGCATTTCTGACAGTAACAGCTGCTCAACAGCGAAATGGATTACCTTGGAAGTTGGTAGACTCTCCTTTGTTAATTTTTTTTTTGAACAGACTTTGAATGACCATCTGCTGGGGATTCTTTAGTTGTATATTTCTTGCATCTACCGCGGGTTGCATACAATGATCCCCAGGGGTTCCTTCCAGCTCCACAATTCTATAGTTTCATGAATTTTGGATGGAGGACAGAGTTGGTGGAGAAACCAGAAGTTTCACCATCCTTGTCCACCAGTAGAATTTTCCCTCCATTCTCATAAAGAAAAAAAATTATTTATCATGAGGATCTGTAGTAGAGAAAAATGTTTTTTTTATCTGTTCCAGAAACCCTCGCTCAGCATGCAGTGTCAGCTCAACTACGTAAGTTCAAAGCAAAACTGATTCTACTAAACATTCTTTGACATTTTGTAGCACACCAGGTATTCAAAATTCCTTCAAAGCCATTTTAATGCTTCATAACTGATATTCAAAGCAGCAGGATATGATAGTGCTGGAAATATTTCCTTTTGTTTGAAAATACAGTGTGATAAGGCAAGGGCTGTTTGCAGTCTTGTTGACCAGGTTTTTATTTCACAAAGCAATACTTGCTCAGTCTATCTTAGACTTTCTTTACAGTTATACTGAGTCATCGCTCAAAGTTGTAACATTATCTAGCATTAAAGTACAACAAACAACATTTTAAGAATAGTGGAAAATACTCTGGGAGATGTTGTGTAAAATGGCAGTTAACTAAAGAATAATGGTAACCTGAAAACTACAATAATTTCACCTAGGCATATTTTGCTTTTCCAGCAGTCTGTTTCCAGGTACAAAATGTTGCTATTCCAGAGTACATACAGAATGAGAAGTGCTTCCATTCAGCCGGGATTATTCGTCTTACAAATCATAACCAATTTGCTTCAAATTCAGTTTGTATCGTAATATTTTAAAATTATTAGTATGTATCTGTATTTGTCTAAATAATGAAAGACTGCATGCATGAAAATGGGAAATATAGAGAGCTCTGATCTGGGATGGAGAAGTAAAACTCAGTGTTAGCAACTATAGCTTGACATTTAGTGTGCAGACTATTCTCCCATCAGTTTCCTTCCTTTCTCCCCCTCTCCGAAGATAGCTTTGGTCCTATTCCTAATGCTACTGTGATTATTCCACATATATCTCACATGATGGCATAAATTTCACAAACATTGGTACTCAGTTGATAGGGTTGAGATCTGCAGCTGCCTAATAGCAAAAGAAGAAAACATTTCTCCAATGCACACCCACTTTATCTCCTGAAAATTAAAGTGATGCAAATAGTAATCTTTCTCTATTCTCTCTTATTCTTCCTTTGCAAAATAATCACCAGCCACAGGGACAAGGGAATCCCCCTCCGACTTGGTCTCCATGATTGGAATGTCTGGGAGAGTCTGGGCTTTTCATTGGCGCTTGAGCTGTTAAGTCAGTCCCATGGTGCAGTGGTTAAAACTACAGTCCTGCAGTCAAAATGCTGCTCACAATATATCTGTGAAGATTCTCAGTCCAGTTGAGGTTATCTGGAAGTTGAGTCATGGCAACTGGACTTCTTTCTTATTAGGTTGAAACATTTCACTACGCATCCAAGTAGCTTCTTCAGTCTGAGGAGAGTTGGTAGGAAACCCCTGATATATCCTCCATGTTGGTTTCACTTCTCCCTGGTCTGAATAGGCTCGTTAGTTAGATGGAGAAAGGATGGGGGGAGGAGTGAAAATCCCACTTCTGCAGTCCTTCTCCACCCATTGACATGGGTCGTTCCATCGCAATGGATTCAGGTAGCCAGCTCAAGGCTGACTCAGCATCCCATCCTTTCTTAGTCAGTAAATTGCGTGTCCAGCTTGCTGAGGGTGGGGGGATTGTAACCTCTATAATTAAATTACAAACGGCCTACAGGGTGCTTTTAGCAATGTAGAGCAGTTTATAAGCAGCAGCATGCTTCATCTTCTCCTGCGTTGAGCTTCCTGTTTCTTCTGCTACAGTATTAAAATTATTTCCCAAGAGAATGATTTGGGGAGGGGAAATCACCTTTTTTTAACCCTTAAAGCACAAAAGCAATATGTGGTGCTTTGTAGAGCCCCAATCTGATATGAGTGCTAGAGAAAGAGGGGGGAGGGAGGGAGAGGGAGAGGGAGGGAGAGTGAATTTAAACCAGCTTTTAAAACTCCCAAGGTGCCAAAATAATATTTGGTGCTTCAAAGAGCCCTTATTGGATTCTAGTGTTGCTTTGGGCTTCCTCATTTTGCTTCAACTGAGTTCGCAAATAGACAATACCCTTGCTTCACTTAGTTTTCAAATAATTTCAAAATCTGAAGCACATGCTTTATTGGTATCTAAGATAAAAAAAAACCCTTCATGGATTGCTGCCTTGTCGTGGCAAAGGGGCTTGAGTAATTCAGAGAAGCTATGGGCTATGCCGTGAAGGGACACCCAAGACGGACAGGTCATAGTGGAGAGTTCTGACTAAACGCGATCCACCTGGAGCAGGAACTGGCAAGCCACTCCAATATCTTTGCCAAGAAAACTCCATGGACAGAAACAAAAGGCTAAAAAATATGACGCTGGAAGATGAGCCCCTCAGGTCGGAAGGCGTCCAACATGTTACTGAGGAAGAGCGGAGGACAAGTAAAGGTAGCTCCAGAGCTAATGAAGTGGTTGGGCCAAAGCCAAAAGGACGCTCAGCTGCAGACGTGCGTGGAAGTGAAAAGAAAGTCCGATGCTGCAAAGAAAAATACTGCATAGGAACCTGGAATGTAAGATCTATGAACCTTGGTAAGCTGGATGTGGTCAAACAGGAGATGGCAAGAATAAACATTGACATCCTGGGCATCAGTGAACTAAAATGGACGGGAATGGGCGAATTCAATTCAGACGATTATCATATCTACTATTGTGGGCAAGAATCCCGTAGAAGAAATGGAGTAGCCCTCCTAGTCAAAAAAGGAGTGGGAAAAGCTGTACTGGGATACAATCTCAAAAATGATAGAATGATTTCAATACGAATCCAAGGCAGACCTTTCAACATCACAGTAATCCAAGTTTATGCACCAACCACCCATGCTGAAGAGGCTGAAATTGACCAATTCTATGAAGACCTACAACACCTTCTAGAACTGACACCAAAGAAAAATGTTCTTCTCCTTATAGGGGACTGGAATGCTAAAGTAGGGAGTCAAGAGATAAAAGGAACAACAGGTAAGTTTGGCCTTGGAGTTCAAAACGAAGCAGGGCAAAGGCTAATAGAGTTTTGTCAAGAGAACAAGCTGGTCATCACAAACACTCTTTTCCAAAAACACAAGAGGCGACTCTACACATGGACATCACCAGATGGGCAATACCGAAATCAGATTGATTATATTCTCTGCAGCCAAAGATGGAGAAGCTCTATACAGTCAGCAAAAACAAGACCTGGAGCTGATTGTGGCTCTGATCATCAGCTTCTTATAGCAAAATTCAAGCTTAAACTGAAGAAAGTAGGAAAAACCACTGCGTTAGTCAGGTATATTCTAAACCAAACCCCTTATGAATTCACAGTGGAAGTGAAGAACAGATTTAAGGAACTAGATTTGGTGGACAGAGTGCCTGAAGAACTATGGATGGAGGCTCGTAACATTGTACAGGAGGCAGCAACAAAAACCATCCCAAAGAAAAGGAAATGCAAGAAAGCAAAGTGGCTGTCCAACGAGGCCTTACAAATAGCAGAGAAGAGAAGGGAAACAAAATGCAAGGCAGATAGGGAAAATTACAGAAAATGGAATGCAGACTTCCAAAGAGTAGCAAGGAGAGACAAGAGGGCCTTCTTAAATGAACAGTGCAAAGAAATAGAGGAAAATAAGAGAGAGAAAGAGAGAGAGAGAGAGAGAGAGAGAGAGAGAGAGAAGTCCTGACTCTGATGCATGTCAGGGCCTATCATGGCCCCACTGAAACTAGTGCTGTTGGTACAGCGGACGATGCTAGCCTGTCATTGGTAGGGATGGACCAACCAGACAATTCCACTGACATCTACATTTGATATTCATGAGTTCTAATTAAAATTCTGATATAAAATTATCAGCCAAACTTACTCATCAGTGTTACATAGCAGTGCTGGACAGGTTGCTATGTAAAATGGTATAGTAGACAGGCACATCTTGTTTTGTCCTTCATCTGTGGCAACAGGTTGCCTTGGTCCAGCCACTCATGAAGTCCTACATTTTGTGTAGCAAATTGTTGAATGTAAGGATAAACATATACAACTCTTTCAACTGTTCCATATTTGGTTTGCATGTTTATTGAGAATCTGAGGCAGACTGAAATGCAGAAAGTTCTACCTCATTCTTTAAGGGTGTATCTGCACTACACAGTTACAGCCACTTGACTGCACTTTTAACTGCCACGGGTCCATAGTATGGAACAATGGGATTTGTAGTTTGGTGAGATATTTAGAATTCTCTGCCAGAGAGCTCTAGTGCATGCCCATGAACTGCTGCAGAAAATCTCAAGTGCCTTGCCAAACTACAGGTCCATAGGATGGAACCAAAGCAGTTATAGTAGAATCAAAGTGTGTATAACTATGTAGTGCAGATGCGCTACAAGCAATGTTCCCTCTAATTTTTAGCCCTGTGTATGACTTTCCCATTGCAACCAGAACCAAAGGGGCTGAAAATGATCACTGTGGGTGCACAGAGGAGGAGGAACATTGCACGGAGGGGTGGAGTCACGTGCACACCTTGGAGGGAATGTTGACTATAGGTCAACCTGAGAAGCCCCTGCTCCATTTTGATTGTGACAGATGTCCTTGTTTGTCTCTGGGTTGGAACTACTGGATTGGGGTCCTTATCTTTGATTCTTATATACATGAACAGGTGGGAGCTTTTTCCTTGGTTTTAAAACTCTAACATAGAGTAGAGGGGATCAGACAGGCTTACAAACAAGGAGGACAAAAAGCATGGGTTATGGACCTTTATTCTTCATGTGAGGAAACAAAAGTAACCATGTCTGAATTACACCCAAAGTAAAATATAAAACAAGTAAATAAATAAAGCAGATTCTGAGAATATTGGAACA
The DNA here is from genome assembly GCA_037013535.1 of Intellagama lesueurii. NCBI lineage: Eukaryota > Metazoa > Chordata > Lepidosauria > Squamata > Agamidae > Intellagama > Intellagama lesueurii. Next base: position 271,647,581 of record JBAJHW010000002.1, read on the forward strand.
TCGTGCAACCTGCAGTGAAGTAGTGACTGCTAAGTCACTTTTCGATTTCTAATATTTCTTGTTCCAGAAATAATTTTGCTTTGTTCACAATACCTTTATTAATATAAGTTCTGGATCAAAGCACATAAAAAAATGTGTAGCAACATTCTAGACAGGGAATGAACTTATCCCTCCTGCAGTCTTTGCTTTTGCTGTTCATTCATCTCCCCACCCCCGCTACCCCTATGGTTCATGTAAATCATAAGCTGGGCACGAATGGCCTCACAGCTTTTCCCAGTGATTGTTAAATGTGGCAGAATATACTTAATTTAACTGATCAAGGGAATGAAGATCTGGGAGAATGAGAAGTCTTTGAACCCAACTCTGGGGTATTGCTGAGCAATTGTTTAAAAAGATACATTAGAATCTGCATTTGCCAATCACCATGGTTCATTAGCTGAATTTACGAGAAGTTTGCACACTACAGACAGCCATTCTTGACTCAGGCAGATACTATGTAATTATATCACATAATATATCAGCTACAGTTTAATACTAGTTCTGCATCTGATGGCATTTCTGGTGCCAGTGGATCCTTTTTATTTTACTCTAATTAATTAGAGGTAAAGAAAATGTGGTGGCAAACTTCAGAGTGTATCAGTTTTAATTTCAGCACAATCTATAACCTATGGAACATGTGTGGAAGGTTCCCATAATGGATTATAGAGTGCATCTGGTGAGGTTCTGGTCACACTGCAGGAGCCCTGATGACAGTGAACCTCATTTGCCAGCTTCAAAAAACCTATGGGAACACCAGGTAGAGAAGGTGTCGGGAAATGATGACCTCAAGATCCTGTGGGATTTCTGGATCCAAACTGATAGACACCTTGAACATAACACATCAGACATAGCAGTAACAGAATGAAGAAATGTCTGGGTCATTGACATTGTAATTACAGGAGATGCCAGAGTTGAAAATAAGGAATTTGAAAAACTAACAAAATACAGAGATCTGGCAATTGAAACATCTCACTTGTGGATGAAACACACTTCAGTGGTCCCTGTAGTCATTGGGGCTTTGGGAACAATATCAAGAAATTTCACACAGTATTATCAGCAGTTGCAGATCTCAGAAATCACACAATCAGAGCTACAAAAAAGGGCAATATTAGGAACAGCATACATAATGTGTTGATATTTAACAGATACTTAGGTTTTTGGTTAAAACTTGTATCTGTTATACAATACCAGTCTATGTTTTTATAATTTTGATTGACTATGTCTGGTGTTCTTGAATAATAATAATATGCCAAGTCAGCAAGGCTTAATTCCAAATAACACACCAGCTTAGGCTGCAGCTAAATTGGCAAGACTATCAGAGTTTCTCAACCAGGCAGTTCTTGGTTTCTATGTTTTTTCTGTCTGATAAATCTGAAAGCTAGAGACTACTATCAGTGTTGCAGAACAGAGGCATCTGCCAACACTGTCTGTAGCTCTGAGCTCCCTCTTCACCAGGAGAATAAAATTGCTAATAGAATAGCTAGACATACACAGAGCAGCGACAAGTGCTAATAGGGTGGCTTGCCTGCTTAAAGCAATTCTAATAACACATTACATTACAGCTGAGGGTAATTATTTCCAATGGAAATGGTCCCCGTGACTATGACCCATGATATGATCTCATAATAGTGATTAAATTCTTATGTCACTAATATCCATAAAGGCATTTTACAGAGGCTGAAGAGCTAGTTAAGACTTGCAGAGCCAGCAGCACTGGCATTGGCATCTCAGTCTTACGTTGCTCGTCGGGGGGAAGGGGAAAGATGAGAAACAAACATCTGGTGGCACCATGGACAACACCTGTCCTTCCAGCATTGGCATTACCAGTAACCAAAAGAAGAAACAATTGCTTTACTGCCTTCCATTTGCATCTTTAAAAAAAGAGCTGCACTTCAAGCAAAGGTCATCATCTCCGCTTCTTGCTTGCCATATGGAAACTACCAAAGTGTGTGCCATGTGCTCTAATTCTATGTCCAGGTTTAGGGACAAACTACACATTACAAACAAATATATTTAACAGTGCCTTACAGTTTCATAAAATGAAGTACCAGAAGACGGCAATTTTGACCTGTGGACTAGTGGAATGGTTTCCCTGTTTGAAATTGCTTTCTGCCCCCAATCTACTATTTGCTACAAGGATAAAACATACATCTGGTGTATGGTTGCCTTGTGGCCTTCTTTGCAGAGAACTATCCTCTTTTTGAAGGGGAATCTGGTTCAAATCTGAGTTAAACATAAGGAACCACAGAAGGAATAGCAGGGTCCTAACAACTGCCTGTCAAGAGTTGCCACCTTGACAGCAGACACAAATAGCAGTGTCTTCCCTCAGTATGTTGAAATGTACTGTATTACTTTTTGAAAAGGTTATGTTGATTTAATAGATACATCTAGGATAGACCCCCTGAAATAGTGAAACCAGCTAAATTTAGACTTACCTAACTCAGCTGTCTGGATAGCTCAGTGGTTTAGATGTTTGGCAGCAGAACCAGACGTTAGGAGTTCGATTCCCCACAGCACCTCATGGAAGAGCCAGTGTAGTCAGGGGAAAGCTGCACAGTCCCAGGGTGTCCCTAGAAGAAGGAAATGGTAAATCACTTCTGAGTATTCTGTACCTAGAAAGCCCTGGAAAGGGTCACTATAGTCAGAATTGACTTGACGGCAAGTGATTATTGTTAAATCTAGCTAACAACTGGATTTAACTCATAGTAATTGTTTCTAAACATACATCTAAACCTATATATTAGGATGTACAAATATTATGCAAATCCACATAATATTTTGATCTAATCTTGCAGGTGTGTTTTTCCTTGTTTAGTGATAACAGAACTGGCTACACCCTTGCTCACAAAACTTTCCACTAAAGAGCTTTTGTTATTGTAACTGTTGTTGCACTCCTATGCCATTTGTGAAATGCCGTCAAGTGTACAAGGAAGCTGAAATGAGCCTTTGACGATTGTACCTCTAAGCAGGAGCGGGAAATGTCCAGAGGGCCTGTACACACCCATTCTTTGATCTAGAGCACTGAACCCTCCCCAACCTGTTACAAATCGTTATAACTATTTTTAATTGAAAAAGCTGCTTTATGTGGCCAATGTTTTTTTTACATTAAAATTTTCAAAATGCGTGTAGATTACAAAGGTAGTGGGGTCTTCTCAAAACAAAACATAAATACCACCCCTCACCCTTTAAAGGGCATAATGGAACTTTCAGAGCAAAACATTTTCTCTTAAAATCATAGCGTTCTGGAGTTGCAGGAGGCTCAAGAGTCATCTAGTGCAACACTCTGATGAAGCAGGAAACCCAGAGCTTAAAGATCCCTGACAGGTGACCTTCTCATCTCTCTTTAAAAAGCTCCAGCGAAAGACAGTCCCACCTTCTGAGCTGGTCCATTCCATTGCTGCACAGCTGTTAGCATTTGATCCTTAGAAATGACTATCAGATCTCCTTTTATCCCAGGCTGAAGATACCCAACTTCTTTCTTTCTTTATTTTTACCCTGCCTTTCTCCTAAAAAGCAGCTCACACCATTAAATACGATAATATTGAAGCTAAAAACAGCAAGTTATGTTAATATTTTTAAAAGAATGAAATAAACATTATATTTAAAATGTTAGATAAAAGCATTACTAAAACAGAACAAAATACAACAAAAATACAAGCCATCCTATTTAAAAAAAACTCTTAATCGTCCCATTTTAAAACCCTTCTTAGTTATATTATGGGAAAGCCTGCTTGAAGAAAAAGGTATTTGATAGCAAAGAAGGGGCCAGCCTGGCCTCTCATGGGAGGGAGTTCCAGAGTCTGGGAGCAGCCACAGAGAAGGCCCTCTCCCGTGTCAGTCCCAGTTAACAATGCAGCATTTTGGACTCCGTCAACTATTCTTCATATGGCCTAATTTCAAGATCTTTCACCATCTTGGTCACCTTCCTCTGGACATATTGCACCTTGCTAACATCCTTCTGATATGCTCAGAATGATATGATATGCTCAAAATCCTCCAAGGCAGGCTTCAGCAGTATGTGGACCGAGAACTCCCAGAAGTACAAGCTGGATTTCGAAGGGGCAGAGGAACTAGAGACCAAATTGCTAACATGCGCTGGATTATGGAGAAAGCCAGAGAGTTCCAGAAAAACATCTACTTCTGCTTCATTGACTATGCAAATGCCTTTGACTGTGTGGACCACAACAAACAATGGCAAGTTCTTAAAGATATGGGAGTGCCTGACCACCTTATCTACCTCCTGAGAAATCTCTATGTGGGACACGAAGCAACCGTTAGAACTGGATATGGAACAACTGATTGGTTCAAAATTGGGAAAGGAGTACGACAAGGCTGTATATTGTCTCCCTGCTTATTTAACTTATCTGCAGAATACATCATGCGAAAGGCTGGACTGGAGGAATCCCAAAATGGAATTAAGATTGCCGGAAGAAATATCAACAACCTCAGATATGCAGATGATACCACTCTGATGGCAGAAAGTGAGGAGGAATTAAAGAACCTCTTAATGAGGGTGAAAGAGGAGAGCGCCAAAAATTGTCTGAAGCTCAACATCAAAAAAACTAAGATCATGGCCACTGGTCCCATCACCTCCTGGCAAATAGAAGGGGAAGATATGGAGGCAGTGACAGATTTTACTTTCTTGGGCTCCATGATCACTGCAGATGGTGACAGCAGGCACGAAATTAAGACACGCCTGCTTCTTGGGAGGAAAGTGATGACAAACCTAGACAGCATCTTAAAAAGCAGAGACATCACCTTGCCGACAAAGGTCCGTATAGTCAAAGCTATGTTTTTTCCAGTAGCGATGTATGGAAGTGAGAGCTGGACCATAAAGAAGGCTGACCGCCGAAGAATTGATGCTTTTGAACTGTGGTGCTGGAGGAGACTCTTGAGAGTCCCCTGGACTGTAAAGAGAACAAACTTATCCATTTTGAAGGAAATCAACCCTGAGTGCTCACTGGAAGGACAGATCCTGAAGCTGAGGCTCCAATACTTTGGCCACCTCATGAGAAGAGAAGACTCCCTGGAAAAGACCCTGATGTTGGGAAAGTGTGAAGGCAAGAGGAGAAGGGGACGACAGAGGACGAGATGGTTGGACAGTGTCATCGAAGCTACCAACATGAATTTGACCCAACTCCGGGAGGCAGTGGAAGACAGGAGGGCCTGGCGTGCTCTGGTCCATGGGGTCACGAAGAGTCGGTCACGACTTAACGACTAAACAACAAAACATCCTTCTGAAACTTTGGTGCCCAGACCTGGACACAGAATTTCAGGGGACCAAAGAAGAATACTGTGCTACTATTACTTCCCTTAGTCTGGACACTATATTGCTATTGTTGCAGCTTGGCATTGTGTTTGCTTGTTTTGTTTTGTTTGCCACTATATCATATTATTAACTCTTGTTTAGCAGCCCCAATATCTTTTTGACATATACTGCTGCCAACCTACATGTTACTCATTCTGTGTTTATGAATCTTCTTTCCTTGCCTAAATATAGAACTTTTTCCTTGTTGAAACTCATTTTGTTTCTTTCTGCCCGGTTCTCCACTCTCTGAAGTCATATTGAATCCTGATTCTGTATTGACCAGTCTCGCAGTTTGGTGTCATCTGCAAATTTGATGAGTATCCCATCCATACCCTTGTCCAAGTCATTTATTTATTTATATATAAATAATTGACCAGATAGGCGGGGTATAAATGAAATAAATAAATAAATAAAATAAATATACATGTTAAAACAACAATATTGTTTATGAAGAGCTTGTGCAGTACTGTTCATGGTTTGAAAAATTTAGGATTGGCGGTGGGGCATCTACTTTACTTTCATAGACATTAAAAGCTGGTTAGGGTTGGGCTGGTTAGCATTTGGATGGAGAGCCACCAGGGAATGTCTGGTGATGGGGAGCTACCAGAAATTACCTAGGATGTCCAGGTAGAACATCCTCATTTAAACCCTGGAGAATTGCTGCCATTTAGAGATGACCTTAAGGCACCTCCTATGTCACTAAATTCTCAGAAATACAACAAACATTTAGGAGAAAAAAGAATTGAAGTGGTGGAATATAAGCCTCATGGCACAATGGTTAAACTGCTGTACTGCAGCCAAAACTCTGCTCACAAGGTTCAGGTTCAGTCCCACATAGCCAACTCAAGGTTCACTCAGCCTTCCATCCTACAGAGGTCTGTAAATTGAAAACTCACGGAGGGGGGCAATGTGTAGCCTGCATAACTAGCTTGTAAACTGTCTAGAGAGTGCTTTAAACACTATGGGGGTGATATATAAGCAGCACACCTTTTTTTTAAATTGGGTAGAAATGAAAAATATTCCAAAGAAGACTAAGCATATTTAGTAAGTATAGAATGCTGACTGCTGTGACTTATAAAGGTGGGTAGTGGGTAGGGAAGAAAACCACAGCAGTAGGAATGGAATAGAGTGTCCTGGAAGGAAGCATGGCTGGTAGCTGACTGGTATCTTGAACAGAAGCATCCCATATTGCAAAAAAGTTCTTGCAGGTATGACCTCTGTGGGCTAAATATCAAGAGGATGATGGCTAAGCAAGAGGTCTACCATTAGGATCATTTGAACAATGCTTAACTACCTAGACGAATATTATTTTCCCATTTGTTTATTTTTATGTTGCCTTTCCTTCCAGAAGCAATCCAACACTCCAGACACCACCATTATAACAAAATGATTACAGTAATATTAAAGGATAAACAAGTAGTGTAAAAACACTCCAGTATTTGAGTTGCTGGCTTTATCATTACCAAATATAATTTCACAAGAGACCTACCTGATGTGTTGCACACAGGATGGCAGGCTGTCACTGAACCCCATTTCCACATGATCAAGCTTCCATGTAGCTTTTCATAACATAAATGGAAAGAGGTTTTGGTCCAAATAACTCCTTCGAAAGTCCTCATGTTCTTGCTAGGCCTTCCTGGGGTTTGTTTCTTCCTGTGAAGGCCAATCCACAGCGAGTCATTTCCATGTGAGTAACAAAGATATTACGGCTGCAACAGCAGCAGCATGGTGTTCCTGTCAAGCAAAAAGAGCCATGGGGTGTTGCCAGGCAGCCTGCTAATGTTTGAAGTGGGCTTGAATGAACCCTACTTGTCCTAGAGTTGTTATTTTTGGTACAAACTGCTTCAGAAGCCTCCTCACAACCAGAGCTATCATCCCTTCTGAAAAAGCATGGTTCTTGTTTAATTAAATATGAAGCAATTATACAGAGCATTATAGCTCTAATTTGATACTCCCGCAGTACTTTGGCTTTGTAATTAGCTTGTTGGCATGAAAATCATTAGCAGATACCATCGGAGAATGTTGAGAAATTTCTGGTTTTTTGTCGACACTGATGAACCAGAGCCGTGTCTGAGGTGGTTTTCCATTACCGCAAACAGCTTTCTTACTTCCTATCAACAGTGTAAATGGGGCAGCTTCACAGGCCATTGAGACGGGCCCATTTCATTGTTCTGTTTTTTTAATTCCAGAGGTTTTATTTATATGTCATAAGTGCTGGAAGTGGATCTGTCTGGCATATGGCGAGCTTCTGTTCATGCTGCAGGAGCCCTGATGACAGTGAACCTTGCCAGGTGGACTCTATAATACGTTATGGAAACCTTCCACACCTGTTCCATAGGTGATAGATTGTGCTGAAATTAAAACTGACACACTCTGAAGTTTGCCACCGCATTTGCTTTGCCTCTAATTAAAGCAATAGAAGGGGAATAGGAACACCAAATGTCTGTGCTGAAACAAAACATCCCCCTCCTGTTTCCCTCAAAAAATAATAATAATAATAAATCACTGAATGGCAATGATTGTGGTATGCTTGTGACTGAAGTTTACAAGATCAGGGAAGAGGCCTGGCCTCAGTGTTCTTGCCGGGAGAATCTTCAAATTAAATTGTAAGCTTTCTGTGGAAGGGAGCTGTCACTGCTTAATTAAAAGCCCCTTCTCTCCTCTCGTCTGCCTTGACTTCTAATTCCAACATGATGTGGGGGGACACACATGGCGCTTTGTCTTCCTGGCTTGTAATTAGACTTGGTAATGTGGCCTTCCTGTTTACAGTGTAAATCCCACTAATGATAACTGGAGTAGGTTTATGAAGAGTCCCGACAGTACTTCAGGCGAGCTGAGTGGATGGGGCTGCACAAATAGCTACTGTGAAGCAAGTGAATTATTGTCTATTAATGGCTCTATGATTGCTGGGGAAGGTCATAGCATGGACTCTCAACAGGAGGCTGGAATAAAGCAACATCCAGCTTTTGGGATACTGATGCTTTGAAAGATATGGCTGCTTTTAAATGTGTGTGCATTGCTGGTGAAGATGTCTATTATTTCTTGTTTGCAAGCACTGCAGCTGTACTGTAGAAGAGCAGAAATTTTTGAGACTTTAGGAAAATTTCTGACTTAGGAGAAAACCTCTGAAGTTAAAAACAGAGGAATGAAATGGGCCTGTCTCAATTGCCTGTGAAGCCACCCCACTTACACTGGGATACATCTTATTGTTAGTCCCAGCCAGAATAAACCCATTGAATGAATGGGACTTAGAAATCGAGCACTCGTTTATGGTGGTGGCTAACAATTTAAGTTAGCCTGTAGTTTGATTTTATTGGTATTTATATATTGATTCTGCATCACCTCAGAATCCACCAAACAAAGGGCAGGTCCAGCAACATCAAAGTAAAAATAAGTTTCTGTCAGCCAGTCTGTCTGTTTTTTACTGTGTCACATGAAAACAGATGGGCATATTTTCACTAAACTTGGAGGGTATCTTCTGGATGTTTTGACTTAAAATACTGGCTATATGATATGCATGAAAATTAGGTTGGTGTCCCTGAAGGGTACCCTAATTGTTATTGCTATTGTTGCCTACAGGGTCATTTTGGATGTCGTTTTAAAGAGTTCTGCAAGTTGAGTTCAGAACTAATGAGGTCCAGAGCTATATTGGAAAGGGACAGAGATTGGTGTCCAAGAAGTCATAAAAATGAAATCATCTTCTCCTCCTCATGGCTGTTTGCCATGAGACATGTCTCAGCATCTGCACACCCAAAGAAATTTAGCAATGCCATGTGCCTTAAGACCTGGCAACCTCCAGCCACATCTGCTGGTGGAGCTCTCATGCCATTGCTGCAGGAATCCTTGTCAGATGAGGACCCTGCGCCTCTGGAGAGAAATGGAACAAAGGAACAGGCAGTTCCCTGGGTGACCTTGAACCCGCAGAAAGCACTGGAGTCCAGTTACTAAGGAGGGAGTAGAGGCTTCTACTTGAGTAAGAGCACACCTTGAAAGGAGGGGCCTTTCATCCAGGGATATCTGATAATGGAAAGCCTGTAGCTGAGTCCTAGATGAGGATGAGGCTAGCTCACCTACAGGAGGATTACCTGAAAGCTGAGGAAGTTACTGGGAACACTGCTGGTACCTGGCATGCTGACATTCCTGCCCAGCATCCTGAACCTTCTGCCTGCTTTGTACCCTTGTGTAGGACCCATTTTATATCTCTGTTTTATCTTGCACTCTTGTGTCAGTTTCTCACCTGAATAAAGAACTGCTTCTTTCTGTCTGCATTCCATACTGACCCAGTCTGACTGTTTGGACTTCTCCTCTTGTTCACTTTTGTCAGACTGCAATCCATCTCACATGCTCCACAGCCAGTTGGTCTCTAGAAAATAGGACAGGGGTTTACAATTCCTATATCTTATCCCTAAGTCTCTGGTGAGAATTGCAAAACATTATCGTGCTTATGTTTGGGATGCACAATTTGTTTTTGTAAAATTCACCTTAACTCTAGCACATCAGACCACAAATCCTCCATCTGCAAATTCTCTCCAAGCAGATACAGGGATGTGAAATGGGCCATAACCTGGTTTAAGTGCAAACATTTATTTAGTGGTTTGTGAAATTTAATAGTTTGTTAAGATATATTATGTAACCTGCAGTCTGAACAAATACTACTGATCAGGCACAATGTGTTCTATTAGGAATTGGATTCTTTTTTTTTAAATTAGGGACTGCAAAACCCATAATTATTCATTCAGGTAGGCCTGCCTGACAGAGAGACAACTAAATGTGGCTCACCTGGGAAAAAAGCCTAAACTGGAAGGCTTTAAGGCCTAACTAGGCCTAGCTGCCTCTATTCTTGTCCTGTTGCTAGGTGGGAACTTTCTTTCTGAAGAGGAAACTAGGTGGACCTAGCCCTAGCTAGGCCCCAAAGCATTTCAGTTGAGGCCTTTATTCTGGATGAGCCACATCTGGTTTCTGTAAGTGTCTCTCAGCAGAAATCTCAGAATGGACAATTACAGGACTTGTAGTCTAAAAAATCTGAAAATCCCATCCTTATGTACTATGTCAGTAAGAGCAGGCTAATCGCTCGATAAATACATTGTGTAATAATGACGATCCAATGGTTCAAAGGATAGCTATAAAAATGCTATATTTGATTCTCCCCATATTTTACAACCAGTACACAATTAATTATTTGTTGTACACTTTTTACCGTATTTGCCGGCGTATAAGACGACTGGGCATATAAGACGACCCCCCAACATTTCCTCTCAAAATATAGAGTTTATTATATACTTGCTGTATAAGACTACCCCCCCTTTTGTGACCGGCCCGTTCTGCTCGGTGGGAAGCAGCGGCCTCCGGCCCGCCCCTGCATCTCCCTGTGACCGGCACTAGTGCGCAAGTGCGCATGTGTGAGCTCTGCGTAGACAAGGGGCGGGGCGGAGCGCCGCTGCTTCCCGCCGAGCAGAACGGACCGGTCACGCCGAAAAGGCTGGCACCCCTGTCTCGCTGCTGATGCTTGCCGTGGCCACGCTGGATACTGCGAGATACTGGACGTACAGTGGTGCCTCGCAAGACGATTGCCTCGCACGACGATTAATCCACAAGACGATGGGTTTTTGCGAGTGCTGTGGCGCTTCGCAAGACGATGTTTTCTATGGACGATTTTCGCAAGACGATGCTTTGCTTTTCCCCCCATTGGAACACATTAATTACCGTATTTTTTGCTCCATAAGACCCACTTTTTTATCCCAAAAAAGTAGGGGAGAAAGTGTATGCATCTTATGGAGTGAATATACTGTAAAAATGGTTTAAAACCTCTTTAGCCACCCCCACTCAGAAGCCTCCCACAGTTCCAGCACTGTGCCAGAAGGCCTCCAAACCAGTACCTGCTCACTGTGGCAGCTGCATTGGACCTTGCTGCTGTGCCATCTGAGCTGCTGGCTTTCCAGGATCTGCCTCATGGAAAACAAGCAGGGCCAATGGGCTAAAAAGATCAGGGAAAGCATAAATGCAATCCCCCATTACCACAAACTATGCAGTTGAGTTTCCCACATTTGGGGAAATCACAAATCATAGATTTCAATGCGTTCCTATGGGGAACCGCGTCGTCTTGCGAGGCACCACTTGCACCCGGCGTATAAGATGACCCCCCCCCCACTTGGAGGCATGTTTTTCAGGGCAAAAAAGGCACCTTATACGCCGCCGGCAAATACGGTAATTACATTTTGTACATTTTAACCATACAATATGTTTTATGAACTGGCTGTACACTTTTTAAATTGCATTTTGTATATTTTAATCACATAATATGTTTTATGAACTGACTGTACATTTTTAAACTGCATTTTGTATATTTTAGCCACATAATATGTTTTATGAATTGGTTGTATATTTTTAAACTGCATTTTGTGTATTTTAGCCATAAATATGTTTTATGAGCTGGTCACCTGACCGTAATAAATAAATTCAAATTCAAATTAAAATTGTGTAATAATGAACAATTCATGCAAAAAATTTACTCTTCAGAGTTGCTGTGTCAGAAACATTGGACAGAATCTTATGTTAGGGAAGAGACACTGAAATTACGGGATGACCGGTTGTACCAAAGAGATCTCGCCGAGACTATTTACATACTCACCATTGTGCACACAGTGATTTCAACATGCCTCTGACTATAGAATTGAGGAGACACTGATTAAGAATCTGATTCATTTCTACTCTGGTTCTTATATGGCAATATTGTGAGTCAGAGGATTTGCTGTGTAGAATGGTTAAAGAAGAGTCCTTCAGAAGGATGCCTCTTGACCAGACTGCTGGAGTGCTATCAATATAAAGTAGATTAACAGTGTCAAAGTGTACTAACACAATATAGATATATGATCACATCCATTTAACTCCTGATCTCATCATTATTCTCATTTTACCAACATTAGCCTTTGGATCAGGAGCAGGTCACAAATACAATGTTTGGTTAACTCTACAGCACTCCTGCACAACACTTAGTATCTTCTACCTTAAAGGGGAGAAGCTGTGAAAGAATGTCTTTAATCACCAGGTTTGGGGTTTTGCCTACAATTTTTAAAAGTGTGGAAGTCAGAGAGAGACGGGGCTGTAGCTCAATGACAGAGTACATCCTTTGCATGCCAATGATCCCATGTTAAAAGCCTGGCATCTCCAGGTAAAGAAGCATGTGACTGGATGGTGGGTGATTAGAAATAGCTCTGCCAGGGGCCTTGGAGAACCATTGCAGAGCCGTCAGTCTTAAGTCAGACATGCAAAGAACCTGGTATAAGAGAGCTGGTGATATTACTGACAAGAACTTTAGAACAGACCCACAAATTTATAAAGGAAAAGTTGAAGGATTTCTATACACAGCAAGATTTGAATGCAATTAAGATTTAATTATTTTCCTTTTCTTTGTGCCGTTTGAAATTATGTCATAGATTTATGAATCATTTACACAAACTGTCAGCCCTTTCCCTTAGGAAAGCATTTTTGGCTGTCGCACTATATGGAAAGGTGGTTTACCCAGACACTGATATCACACCATTTTAGTACATGTGGCGCCCAAGTAGTAGATGACATATAACATTACTTACTACATTGCTGCTTATATTCTGAACCTAGAACAAAACTTATATCAAATTTGGTAGTGGATATACCAGATAAAAGTGTCCAAAATAAATTTATCTACTTGTTGTCTGATACTAATAAAGCAGTAACCAATAGAGTAGTAAGATTTGCAGTAGCTGCCCAAAAGTTAATGGGAAAGTATGTAAAGACCCATATGGTTAATTGAAAGGACTTAATTTTAAAAAAATTGTTTGTACTTTGTTTTTAATCCAGTACTCTGTGGATGTATGTATTTGTATTTGTACACTACTTTGTAATTTGCTAGCATTTTGTTTGTCAAGCTAAGACTCCGCAGGTGTACATATTGCTATTTGTATTTATTTTTTAATTGTAATGCTAGTGGTGGTTGAATGACCAAAGCAGTTAAGTCAACAATAAAGTAAGTATAAAAACAAGTATTGAAACAATTAAAAATATAATAAATTATAATACTAAGAAAATAAAAAAAACACCTGTATCCCAATGAAAAGACCATTGGAATCCATGAGAAATAACAGCCAGAAAGGGGAAAAAAATTAGTCCATATCTTGTAGACTTTTCGTAGTGTAATAATGCAGAAACATGATTACCATTGTGTATGTGGAAACACTGACTTCTGTTTTCACTATGGTGACACTTATGCAAACAATGTGATTACTACAGTGGCAGGATTTCCTACTTTGCAGATGCTCAGTGGGATACTGACCAATAAATTTAACCTATCCAACTTTGGCTGTTAGATTTTGTTTTTATCCTGTAAATCAAAGCAGCCAGGCCTATAACAATTGAATGGGCCACAGCAATAATTAATGGGTCTTTCTTGGAGGGCAGGGTTCCTCTTGCCCTCAAGGAGACACTCATTAGGCCCATTAGAAAGAAACCTAATTTGGCAGTGGATGATATTAGCAATTATAGGCCCGTCGCCAATGTTTCTTTCATTAGTAAACTGGTGGAGAGGGTGGTGGCTGACCAGCTTCAGGTTCATTTGGATGAAACAAATGCCCTGGATCCGTTCCAGTCGGGTTTCAGGCCGCGCCATGGTACAGAAACGGCATTGGTCACCCTGTTGGATGACCTATTGAGGGAGGCCGACAGGGGTAAAACGTCTTTGTTGGTCCTCCTCGATATCTCAGCCGCCTTTGATACCGTCGACCACGGTATCCTCCTGAGGAGGCTTTCCGAGCTGGTGGCCTGGCACTTGCCTGGCTACGATCCTTCTTGGAGGACCGCCCTCAGAGAGTACAGCTTGGGGAGAGAGTTTCGGCCCCGTGGAGTCTCAACTGTGGGGTTCCGCAGGGCTCGATTATCTCCCCAATGCTGTTTAATATCTATATGAGGCCGCTGGGCGGGGTCATCAGGGGGTGTGGGGCATCATGTCATCAGTATGTTGATGACACTCAGCTCTACATCTCCTTTTCTCCAACCACAGTGGATGCCGTTCTGTCCCTTCAGCACTGTCTGGAGACTGTACTGCAATGGATGCAGGAAAATGGGCTGAGGCTGAACCCGGACAAGATGGAGGTCCTGAGGGTGGGTGGCCCCACAATTGGCGGTTTGGGAAACTCCCTCTCTTTTGGGGGGGGGGCTCTCACCACGAAGAGTGAGATTCGCAGCTTGGGGATCCACCTGGACCCGGCGTTCACCATGGAAACCCAGGTGGCATCAGTGGTCCGCTCCGCCTATTTCCATCTGTGGCGGATTGCCCAGCTGTGTCCCTATCTTGATGTTGGGGCGCTCACCACTTTGGTCCATGCGCTTGTAATCTCGAGATTAGACCACTGTAATGCGCTGTACGTGGGGCTACCTTTGAGATTGATGCAGAAGCTTCAAATGGTGCAGAATGCGGCGGCCAGACTTCTTAGTGGGGTGAGAAAACACCAGCATATTTCTCCCACTCTGGCCGCCTTGCATTGGCTGCCCGTTTGTTTCCGCATTGATTTCAAAGTGTTAATGATTACATATAAAGCCCTAAACGGTTTAGGACCTCGATACTTGGCGGAACACCTTCTCCCACCTAGATCTACTTGTATCACTCGTTTTAGCCAGGAGGGGCGGTTGAGGAGCCTAATGCCGAGGGAGGCCCGGAAAGAAAAAACAAGAAACTGGGCCTTCTCGGCAGTGGCCCCCCGTTTGTGGAATAATCTCCCCTCCGAGATCCGCTTGGCCCCTTCGCTGGGTATTTTCTAAAGCCAACTCAAAACCTGGCTATTTAGGCAGGGCTTCCCTCCGGGCACCATCTGATTTATCTCTTATCTCCCATCTTGAATGATATACTTATTACTGTGAAATTGTTGTTGATATTTTTAATTGTTTGTTGTTGATATTTTTAATTGTTTTTTATTCTATTTGTTGTGAGCCGCCTAGAGTAGACGCAGTCTAGATGGGCGGGATACAAGTTTAATAAATAAATAAATAAAAATAAATCAAAGAATTTACAAACAAATACAGAAATCAAAATTGGACACTATCTGCCTTCAAAACTTATAGTATGAAAATCAAGAACCGCTTTATGAATTTTTTTAAATAAATGTTGGAAATGTAAAATACAGGAGGGTAGTTTCAACAATGTTGGATGGACAGGTAGGGAAGCAGAAATTATTGGAGATTATTGAAGATTAATATATGAAATGTTGAAATGTTGAAAAATGTATTTTATGAGATATCATTTAAACTGGAATTGTGTTAGTTGAATATTATGTCTGAGATTGTAGATAAAGAAATGAAACATTTGATAATACACGTAATTGCTGTAGCTATAATATGGGAAACATTGGAAGAAAGCAGAAACACGGTCATTTTAAAAAGGACGCAAAAATTTGGAATGATTTATAGCTGGATTTGAAATATGCACTGGAAAGCATAGATAAAAGAAGAATGTGAAGATCCAATCCGGGAATGGAGAGATTAGTAACTATAGTAATTCTGGCATTACAAATTTGTCTTCAGTGTGGAAGGGACTGACAGATAAGTATTGAGAAATGGGTTAGAAGAAGGCCACAGCTTGGTGATAGGCATCTAGTAGGGTTCTAGTTTTAATATCTGGGATCTCTGGATGGGGCTAGGAAAGATTCTTGCCTCACACTTTGGAGACCTGCTGAGAGTCACTCCAGACAGCACAGAACTAGCTGGATCCACCCTGTGGCTCCATCTACAGCAGCTTCCTCTGTTCTCGGGGCAGGAGATGAGCCCCCCAATGTGCATCTACCACATCAAACAGGAAATGCTGGGCTGAAACAGAAGAGCAAAGAGAGTTGGCAAAGAGGCCATTAAAATGTTTTTAACCATAATCCATTTTTTTACTTCTGGAACTCTTATTAAACATTTTTCTTCCTCCAAGTTGCCTTTGGCAATTTCCAAATGAACACCAAATGGTGTATACTTCAGGAGTGGTCTCCTTGGAGTATTCCTGTTTTTACTCTTTGGGAGCGTTGGCTGGCTGTCAGCATTTATTATATCACCTGCTGTTAGGCTGCACCTGTAGTCGAGTCTCTGGAGGCTGTCAAACCAATAATCCACCTGACATCGCCTCTGTCTGCTGTGCATTTTATTGTTTTTATAGCATACTCCTCTACAGAGTCATTGTAAGCATACGTTTTATGCAGGGTGACCTTGAGGGGGAAAACCCATTGTCATGTAACCAACTCCATAAATCCACATGCACCACTTTGTTCCTCTGCTTCCCCCTTTGTCATTTTGTATCATCTTGTGTGATGAGCCAAATAGCAAAACTTCGGCTGTTGTACTTTCTGCTACAAATACAATAGCAGACCTCCATAACGAGAATTACCTGAGAATTATTTTGTAATAGATCCAAAATAAAAAAACTGCAGTTCTGTGTTGGACCCAAAGAAAAAAAAAGGTAATGGCACGTCCCCATCTCCATTCCCAATATGTTGGAGGAGTCAAAGTCCCATTTAGGTGACAAATAGTGTAGTGTAGTGGACAGGGTGACAGACTAGGACTAAAGGCAGCTGAGTTCAAATGCCTGCTCAGACATGGAAATTCTATGGGGGAGGGCAATGGTAAAAACCACTCCTTCCATACCTTGAAGACTTTGGTAGGGTCACCATAAGTCAGCTACAATTTGACAGTATATGAAAACACCAACAGGGGATGTGTGCAGGTTAATGTTTTTAAAAGTCTTTTCCTGGACTTCATCTGCAGGATGGGAAAAAGTCTTATGAGATATTGTACTAATTGTGAACTTTCTTTCTTTCTTTCTTTCTTTCTTTCTTTCTTTCTTTCTTTCTTTCTTTCTTTCTTTTTCTTTCTATCTATCTATCTATCTATCTATCTATCTATCTATCTATCTATCTATCTATCTTTACCCTGCCCATCTAGTGGCCAGGCCATTAATCTGGGTGGCTTACAATAAAAGCACCCACAACACAACCCAAGGTTCAATAATAAATAACAACCAAGACATTGAAGAAGGAAAGCAAACAAACCCTCAACTTAAATTAAATCTATAACAAGATACACAATAGCAACAGACCAACAATAAGCCATAAAAACTCAGGTCATCAAAAAATTAGAGAGACTAAACACAAATTTTAATTAAATAGGGGCAGAAATAGGAAAAGCCACAGTAAGGAGCCATGTTTTTACCATTTTCCTGATGCCAAGGAGATTTGGGGCCTGACACACTTCCACAGGAAGAGAGCTCCATGGCATGGTGGCCACTGCTGAGAAGACCCAGTTCCTCGTAGTGGATTTCTGGGCCTCCCTTGGAGTGCCCCCCCCCCCCATAGCATCATTGCCTGGGAAGTACAGTTGGGATGGGAGGTTGTTTCATGTTTTATTTATCAGGATGTTTTATCATGTAGCCAAAACAAAACAAATTATGTCTAAGAAGGACAGATAAGAAGGAAGTGGGAAATACAAGTTTTGCAGAAATACAAAAACATTCTATTGAGGGAATCCTATAACTGCTTCAGGGAAGGGAGAGTGAACAGATAGCTTTTAGTGACCAAGCAGTGCTTTCTCACTACTGGACAGAAGCTAGAGAACCAAGAGAGAGAGAGAGATGGAACAGAGTACCTAGGAAGAGACAAGACTGGCTGACTGATTAGAGGACTACAAAGCCTTATAAAGAGGACTGAGAAGCGCTTAACTGTTGAATATCATGAAACTACTAAAGAATAATAAAAAGTTCATATTGCGTAAAATGTTCTAAAGAATCTACTCTATAAACATTGGCTGAAATCCTGTTGTGCAACTTGTGCTGTGCAAGGCTGATGACATCATCGGCCACAATAATTTTCTGGAAATTGAAATGTCTGATTCCCTCCAAAAGTCCCAAGGCTTCCTTGGGGTCCCCTTCATCGTGGGATGCCGCTTGGAATGTTTTTGCGTACACTCTGAAAGTTAATGCAACAAGATTTCATCCAGTAGATTGAATAATACAACCCAGTGGTGCCTCGACTTACGACCGTCCCGACTTACGACCATTTCAAGTTACGACCAGCTCCAGCTTCGAGTTACAACCAGAAAAAGGCAGGGGGGAAAGGTGGGGAATTCAAATTGCTAACCGTTGGTGGCGAAGAGGCTGCTTCTTTGTAGCTCTTTCGCCCCAACGGTTAGAGTGTGTGCGATCGGAGGAGGCTTCGGACTGCCTGGTAAGGTGCTGCTTTCTACTTTTTAAAAACTGTTCTGGGTGGGTTTTGCAGCTTGGTTTTGGGCTGGGTGGTGGGATTATGTTTCTATGCTGTGATGGATCTTGCATTTCTGATGTGTCTTGCAGGGTTTGTTTGTTTTTTGGTTGTTCTTTTTTCCCATTTCCGATGGGTCTTGCATGGTTTGTTTGCTTTTTGGGTTCCCCCCCCCCCCCATTTCTGATGGGTATTGCAGGGTCTCTTTGCTCTTTGGATGTTTTTCCCCCAATTTCTGATGGGTCTTGCAGGATTTGTTTGTTTTTTGGGTTTTTTCCCCTCATTTCTGATGGGTCTTGCAGGGTTTGTTTGCTTTCTGCATTGCTTTTTTTTTTGCATTTCCGAAGGGTCTTGCACGGTTTGTTTGCTTCCCCCCCCCCCCTCGGCCGGAATGGATTAATCGCGTTTCCGATGGATCTTGCAGTGTGGTTTTTTTTTGGTAATTTTTTTCTTCCACTGGAATGGATTAATTGCATTTCAATGCATTCCTATGGGAAATGGTGCTTCGACGTACGACCATTTTGAGTTACGACTGGAGTTCCAGAACCAATTAAGTTCATAAGTCGAGGCACCACTGTACAAAGTATACAAGAAGCTGAATACAAATAAGCAGAATGAAGGATGCCAGGATTCCAAATCCTTATTCAATTTACTACTTCTTAAAGATTCTACAAATACTGTAGTAGTGGTTCAAAAGTCCTAACAGTATTACTCAAACTCAGAAGTATTCCGAGTAGATTTGTTAGTTTACTGCTCACTAGAAGAACTCTCGAAGGCAAGAAATGGCACCACGGACCTCCAAGATACCCACCTCCAAGATACCTCCAAGTGCTGTAACGCAAAGCTTGCAATACATGTATTCTTTACTAGTTTCTTAAGATGCATAGTCATGTGCTTTCTGGCATTTTTTTCTGCAGTATTTACACAACTGTTGCCTCTGTTTGTCGGAAGCCAAAACTGGAGCATTCCATTCTACAGCAATGTGTTGCTGGTCCGACGTGAGTTTGAATGACTGAATGTCCCCTTACCAAATATTTTTCCCAGAGCTAGAGAAACATCACCCGTCTTCCTCCCTATGTGTTTGGAAGACACCATTACCTTTTGCAAGACGGACAACCTCAGGTTGAATCTCTGCAGCCTGGAGATCTTCTGAGGAATCTGTTCACCGTTCTTCTAAAACGAGTAGGGGCTGTGCCAGCGCCATATCTCCCTCTACCTGTAATCACTCTGATGTTCAATGACCCCTCACTGGGGAGGGGCAAGCCTTCCACTCCATGTCAAAGAAGAAAACCCCAAAGAAAACAGCCAATTAATACGATTAAACAGTATAGTAATATCAAAATTTAACATAAGATATCAAACAAAAATAGCAATATACTATTAAACTAAACAATTATCGATAATCAATAATCAAATTAAATAATTTAAAATACATTTGTTTCAGAAAAGAGTGAATAAGACAGAAAACAAAACAAAATAAAATAAAATAAATAAAATAAAAATGAAATAAAATAAACAATATAAAGAAAATAAACCCAAGATTTACCCCCCCCACACACACACACACACAGTCCTGTTCCGTTGTACTCTGTCTGGAGATCTTATCTTTCCAAAGATGTTATTAGGACAGTTATGAGGACAGTTATTACAATCGAGGCATGATTCAGTGGTAAGTAGGAGGAATAACAGTAGCAAAAGAGTTAATGATAGAAATGGCGCTACTGTTGCCATTTTCCACATCAGGAGGTCAGTTGAGAGATCCTCGCTGGTCATGCCAGGAGAAGGGGCAGGGGGAATAATTCCTGAAGGTATTGTCGGTGGTGGAATTAGCAGCATAGCAGCTGGCAGGACCCTACAATAAATGGGACCCCACAGCAAGCCTCCCAACTTCAAACTCCCAGCAAAATTCTCTGGCGAACCGCCCAGCTCCGAAACTCCACTGAGCCTCCCGTCGCCTCCCAGGCACTCAATACCGGATTCAGCAGGCTTTTCGGTGGTCTCCTCCGAGTTCTCCGGGCTTCTCCGGCCAGAGCTTCGAGCTCCGAGTCCTGAGCTCGGAGCTTGATGTCTTTGGGTTGAGTTTTTCCCCCCCCCCTAATAGATGCTAATCTGTTCTTTTCATATGAGTTTCTTGGAGGCTCATTTTATCCATCTTTATTATTAAGGTTTTCTTTCCTCTTCTTAGATCCTCTTGTTTCCATGGTGGGCTTTCCTCTGCTGCTTCCATCTGGTTTTCTAGCTCAAATTCTGAACTTCCTTCTGAATTTGGTCCTGATGGTCCACTTGATTGCTCCTCTTCCTCTTTCTCATCTGTTTTTTTCTCTTCTTTCCTACCCAGCCATTTCTGAGAGGGGATGGACTTGATGATCCATAGGGTCCCTTTCAGCTCTGCAGTTCAAAGGTTATCAATACATGCTATCCCTTTTATCTTTCCACCGACAGTTGAAGACCCATCTCTTCAGGCAGGTTTTTAATAACTATAATAACTGAGTCCCTGAATGCTGGTTCTTAGTTAAGTAAGTTTGTTTTCAAAGTTTTTAATCATTCAATGTATCTTGATTGCTATTATAGTTTAAATGTTTTTTAATGTGTAATTTATTGTGTGTGTGTGTGTGTGTGTGTGTGTGTGTGTGTGTGTGTGTGTGTGTGTGTGTGTTTTAAACATTGTGAGCTGCTTTGAGTCCCCTCATTGGGAGATGGGCAGCCTGGAATCAAGCACTGAAGTGATCTTAACTTTTAAAGAAGTACAATGGCTCAAATCCTCTGAGAAGGCAATGTAGTTTAAGGCTAGACAATCTGGAAAATATAATACATCATAATAACTTTCAGTTATGTAAATTTACTGACAAAATTAAAGGATTTGACTCTTAAATGATCAGAGCCTAATTGCTATTTCATTTTGGATGTGCTATCTTAGTAAGGAATAATTTGCAGAGGTTAATCAATTTCCACACTGAAAAAAACAACCTTCAAAGAGGCAAGAACCAAGGGAACCCTTCCCTTTCAGCAGCCTTGGTAATCCCATTAATTAATTCATTATTTCCAAAAAGTAGTATCATTTACAAACCTGCTCAGCTCTTGGAAACTGAAGGCCATGATTCTCATAATCACTAAGCCCATCTCATGTTTGATCTTGTATTCCTACTGCCTTCAGCTTTTCCTGGCACTATAATCTTTCTCAGTAAATCTTGTAGTATTCTCATGACATATCCAAAGTGCAATAGCTTCTGTTTAATCACTTTATTTTCTAGTGAATGTTCCAGCTTGATTTGAATCTGGATCTCATCTACTGTATTTGCCTTTCTGTCAATCTAAGCCACATTTGAAGAAACTGATTTTTTTCCCCATTAGTTTTTTTCATAGTCTCATTTTAAAATTTATACATTGTAATCTGGAATATCATAGCATGGATTACCCAGGATACAGCCATAGATTCCAGAAACACATCTCTACATTTGAGAATATTTTCAAGCCATTTCATAGGTGCTGTTCCAAAACTCATTCTTCTTCTGATTTCTTGGCTTTAGTCTCCATCTGAGTTGAGGATACAGAAGATCTTTAGTCATTTTAATTTCTTCACTGTCACCACTGTAATCCTGCTTTTCTATTTTCATTGTTAACCATCATCATTAATTGCTCCAGGTCACTACTGTTTTCTTCCATTAATATGGTATAATCTGCATACCTTAAATTACTGATGTTTCTTCTAACAATTCGCACTTCTTCATCTGAATCTAATCCAACTTTTTCTAGCATATGTTCTGTGAAAACATTGAACAGATACACAGATAAAATATCTTGCCTCAAAATATAATTCTTTTACCACTCGCTTCCCCCCCCCTTTTTTCTTTTCTTTTCCTTTCTCTTGGTCCCACTATTCTCATTGGCGCATCTGGGGTGGGACACGGGAAAAGGCCTTCTCTGTTGCTACTCTCAGGCTCTGGAACTCCCTCACATGAGAGGCCAGGATGGCCCCATCTTTGCTGCCCTTCTGCAAACAGATCAAGACTTTACCTTCATGCAGGCATTCCTTTAAATGACTGGTTGACCAAAGGGATTTTTAAAAGGGACGATTTTATTATGTTGTTTTACTTGTTTTTAATATTGCTCTTATTATGAATTTTAATGTGATATCTGTTTAATGCTTTTCAAATCTTGTAATAATTTATGATTTAGCATATAACTTTGCTTCTGTTAATACTGTAAACCACCTTGGAACCCTTAGGAGAAAGGTGGTATATACATATTTTAAATAAAGGAAACAAATTTCCTGTTTCTTCTTTTCTTTTTCTTCTTTTTCACTTTTTTGGGTTAGTAATATTATTACGTAGTGCTGGCCAGATAGCTCAGTGGTTTAGGTATCTGGCTGTGGAGCCAGAGGTTGAGAGTTCTATTCCCCACTGTGCCACCTAGGAGAAGAGCCAGATAATGTAGTCATGGGCAAGCTGTACTGTCCCATGACAGTGAATGGAATGGCAAAGCACGTTTGAGTATTCTGTACTTGAAAAACCTTGGAAAAGGTTGCCATAAATCAGAATTGACTTATGGTACATGATTATTAGAAATGTAGGGAACAACAACAGCCACTCTTTGTGGCCTTCATAGATCTCACAAAGGCCTTTGATTTGGTTAGCAGGGACGACCTTTTTAAAATACTTCCCAAGATTGGATGTCCACCTCGACTCCTTAACATCATCAGGTCCTTTCATGAGGAAATGAAGGGCACTGTAGTTTTTGATGGCGCAACAGCAGATCCCTTTGACATCCGAAGCCGAGTGAAACAGGGCTGTGTCCTCACGCCGACCCTGTTTGGGATCTTTTTTGCTGTCATGCTGAAGCACGCCTTTGGAACTGCAACAGAAGGCATCTATCTCCGGACTAGATCAGATGGAAAGCTCTTTAATCTCTCTAGATTGAGAGCGAAGACCAAAGTCCAGCTGAAATGCATGCGGGACTTCCTCTTCGCCAATGATGCAGCTGTTGTTGCCCACTCTGCTGAAGACCTCCAACAACTCATGAATCGCTTTAGCAAGGCCTGCCAAGACTTTGGACTAACAATCAGCCTGAAGAAAACACAAGTTATGGGCCAGGGCGTGGACTCACCTCCCTCTATTACCATCTCCACACAAGAATTTGAGATTGTTCATGACTTTGTGTACCTTGGCTCAACGATCTCTGACACTCTATCCCTAGATATCGCATTGGAAAAGCAGCTACCACCTTGTCTAGACTCACAAAGAGAGTATGGCTTAATAAGAAGCTGACGGCATATACCAAGATCTAGGTCTATAGAGCCTGTGTCCTGAGCACACTCCTGTACTGCAGTGAGTCCTGGACCCTTTGTGCACGGCAGGAGAGGAAGCTGAACACATTCCATATGCGTTGTCTCCGACGCATTTTTGGTATCACCTGGCAGGACAAAGTTCCAAATAGAGTAGTCCTAGAACGAGCTGGAATTTTTAGCATGTATACATTACTGAAACAGTGATGTCTACGTTGGCTTGGGCATGTCGTGAGAATGACTGATGGTCGGATTCCAAAAGATCTCCTGTATGGAGAATTAGTGCAGGGAAATCGCCCCAGAGGGAGACTACAGCTGTGATACAAGGATATCTGCAAGTGGGATCTGAAGGCCTTAGGAATGGACCTCAACAGATGGGAAACCTTGACATCTGAGCGCTCAGCCTGGAGGCAGGCGGTGCAGCATTGTCTCTCCCATTTTGAAGAGATACTTGTCCAGCAGGCCGAGGCAAAGAGGCAGTCCCGAAACCAGAAAAATCAGGGAGCTGGACAGGGGACAGATTGTATTTGTCTTCAGTGTGGAAGGGATTGTCACTCTTGAATTGATCTTCTCAGTCACACTAGACGCTGTTCCAAGTCCTCCATACAGAGCATGTTACCATAGTCTCTCGAGACTGAAGGATACCTAAGTACATGATTATTATTTATATTATTATTCTGTGTCTTGTTTCATTGTATCACCTTCTCTTTTTTGTTTTTATTCATAAAAAGACTTTAAAATACATACTGTGTACACACACACACACACACAAACACACACAGAGAGTATATACTGTGTGTCTCTCTGTGTGTGTCTGTGCGTGCGTGCATGCTAATTTTTGCTATGCCATGATACTTCTATCATATGTCATAGAACTCTGGGCTTTAACAAAGGCTAGCAAATTAAAAAAAAATAATTTGAAATGTAGATTAATTTAGATGCAAAGAGGGATCAGGGATCTGGTAACCAAGCCCTATGAGAAAAGACTAAAAGAACTTGCCATGTTTATCCTTGAGAAAAGAAGACTGAGGGAAGCTATTATACTACTTTTCAAATACTTGAAAGGTAGTAATACAGAGGAGGGGCAGGATCTGTTTTTGATTATCCCAGAGTGCAGGACATGTATAATGGGTTCAAGCTACAGGAACACAGATTGCAGTTGAATCTCAGGAAAAATATCTTAACTGTTAGAGTGGTACAACAATGGAACCAATTACCCAAGGAGGAGGTGAGCACTCCAATGCCGGAGGCATTCAAGAAAAAATTGGACAATCATCTGTCAGTTTTGCTTCGATTTGGATTCCTGCATTGAACAGGAGGTTACATTCGATGGCCTTATAGGCCCCTTCCAACTCAATTATTCTATGATTCTAAGTATTGTATTAAATGGAACAATGACCAAAGAAAACGTTCTAAAGGAAAGAAAGACCATGAAAATATAAAACCATGTGCAAGAAGAGGAAGAACTTGTCTGAAGTGCCAGGGATATTGGCTTTTATACAGTACAATATCATTAAGGTCGAACAGCCACGGTCAAGATAGCCATGATGATATCCAACCTCCAGAGGGAAAAGAAAAAGAAAATGTAATATTGCAATAGTTCTTTGAATATTAGAGTAATGAACAATTCTATTGAAAAAAAACGGAACCAAGGGTCAGGTGTTCAATTCCCCACTGTGCCTTGTACGACAAGAGCCACCCTGTGTGGTCTTGTGCAAGCTTAAATAAGGGTTGCCATTAGTCAGAACTGTAATTGTTATATATTTTTCTATTATAGAATATTCTTTTCAAAAGAATTATACTCTAGTTTTAAACTGAGGATACTATGACCCTTTTACATGGGTATAAACTCCATTGAACTCAATAGCATTAACTTCAAGTTGATAGAAAAAGGACTGAATTAGGCATTACACTGCAGCTATTCTCTCAAAGATGAGAAGATAACTATTCCTTTCCCCAAAGATTTTTCTTTCTAAAATTATAGCTACTCAAATTGATCCTAAGAGCAGATTTATTTTTATTAAGGCTTCTTCAGCTGCTTTGTTAACTATTTACTCATTATATATCCCAAATTCTAATCAGTGTACACTTAATCAGACTACTTTGCAAAAGCTTGAAACCTCTAGTGAAGATGCTTTACTAATTGGCAGAGATTTTAATTCTGTTATAAATCAGTCCAGTGACTGATTTATAATAGAATTAAAGTCTAAGATGCCAGAGGTTCAGAAAAGAACCCATGGGGTATCTCTTTTGACCAACCTATTTAAGAACCATCTTTTTCATGTATTTTCTCTCTCCTCTGATCTATTTGCACATGGTGAATGCCATTTCTTCCTTGATATTCAGCATACTCATTCCCATATCTATCATTTTCTAGCATACTAGTCTCTCCTCCCCTCCCTTCTGGAAGAGCAAAATCCAGCATCCTTACCTAGGAGAAAAATACATATAAATCATATGACATCTGCTTTGTTCAGCTGAGCTAAATCAGACGATGTGTCTAAGTAGCCCAGTGTTGCCTTTCTGCTAAATGGCAGCAGCTCTGCATGGTCTCAGCCAGAGTTTCCTCCTACATCCTACTACCTCATTCTTTCAGGTGAAGATACACCAGGAATCACAACGAGAATCTAATGTATGCCAGGAATCTGCTAGGCCACTAAGCTACGACCCCCTTTTTGAGCCTGACCACCCATTGCATCTAAAGGAAAGGTGAAATATGAATAGCATATAACGGTCCTACAAGTTATTTATTTATTTCATTTATATCCTGTCTTTCTCCCAGAAATGGGACACAAGGCACTTTACAGAACAGTTTAATACAATAGAAGATTAAAAATACAGTAAAATCACAAACATTAAAACAGAATTAAATTCAATGGTATGATTAAAATGTAATTAAAATCATTTACTCAAATACGTATAGTAACAATATTAAAGCAGTGAAAACCAGAATATCAGCTGAGATCTTATAGTTGGAGGCTTTTACATTTATTGTTTATTCCTTTAAATAAAAAGATATTTGCCTGTCACCATAAGTATGACAGATCTGAAGTAGGAGTGAAAAAGAAAATTGAATGTGCATAGTTAAAAAATACTGCACATTTTAATTTCAGGTTTCAATACTATAACTTACCATTAATTTTATGGCAGAAAAGCAAATTGGTGTTACTTGAAATAGACAAAGAAAGCTCTTCTCCATCTTTATCTGAAGGATCATGAGAAATGTGGGCAAATGGAGCAGTGCTGATAGTCTCCAGGCTAAAAGCTTGCCTTGGAAAATCAATGTGGGAATGGTTCCCATAATTAAAAGCTCAAAAGATACTTACCTGACAAAATCCACAGAAACAGCTGAAACATGGCTCATTATGAAGCAGCCTTCCCTATTTTCAAGAGGCCAACAACTGCTGACACTATAGAATTTCTGCAAACTAATTTGCCTATAATACCATCCCACCAGACCACATTGCTTTTCTCAAACTAAAGGCTGCACCTAGAAAAGTAAAATACACAATCAAGAGACTAAAAAGCAATAAAACTCCCAGCAGTGATGGATTCCCTGTTGAGTTATTTTATTTTTGTGTAGCATATCTATTAGACCAAATACTTCCTTTATGTTCTTAATTGAGCCATCAGGAATAATGTAGAGATGATAGGACTTGAACGTATCTCAACACCATCTTTGCAAAGCAATGCTATTTCCTGTTTTTCCGCATCTGCTTTCTGTGCAACATGAAAGAATTTGAAGTTTGTCAACAAATTACAACATTATAATGCATGTACCTTTGTCATTTAACATACCTACATGAAGAAATTCTATTCAGTTCTAATTCAAATGGATTAACATCATTTGGAAACATTTTACAATAACATCTAATTCAGGCCCAAGAGAGCTGTGGTATTTTGAAATCTGCAGTCCAAAAGTAATGTTTTGCAACCAGGCAACCTTATTTAGACTAGAAAAGGGTCAAATGTGGTGAATGATGGATCAGTCTATGTCTGGTCTCTGTCAACTTTACAAGCAGTTGGTTTATAAATTCATTCCATGCTATCTTGACAGAATTCCATTTTTTAAAATCTAGATAACGATACATATATACAGTAGATGTATTTAAATCCACACCTATATAGATGTATTTTAATCCACACCTATATAGATGTATTTAAATCCACACCTCTGAATTTCATATTTCTTAACCAACTTTAGAAAATGCACCAATTTATAAACATATTTGACTAAATCCAGCTGTTATTCTCAACAAGAGTACATGCCATGAAAGAATGGAACTTGTTTAGTTAGTATTAAGTTAGTTAATGTAAATAATTTATGACTTGGAAGGTTGATAATATGATTAGCTGCCATGATTTTTCAAAAATAAAACATTTCCAATTTCTCTCCAAAGGCTTCTGTGGAATTCCCTTCACCCGTGGGAAGCTGCTCAGGGCTGAAGAACAGGAAGTCTTTAAATGCCAAAAATCACCACTGAGGGATAACTTTACCACTGGCAACAGTGTGTTTTTTGGAAATTAAAGGCTCTCGCATCCCATGGCCCCCAATGGTTTCCTCACAATGAAATAGATTCCAAGGGAACTCCAGGACCTTTGGGAGAGAAATTGGAAATGTTTAATTTATGTCATCAGCCTTTACCATCGTCAGGCAAAGACCTTCTTCTTCAGGCTTTTAAGCAGTAAATGCCTCTGGAATGTTTTGTTCTTGTTTTAATTTACAGATTTTTAAATGTTTTAAAATTGTTTTTACTATTTTTTTCAACCTTAATATTTGTTTAATTGTTTTTAAATATGGTATTCATATAGTATTTTTAATAGTTTTATAGTTTTGGTTTAAGTTGTTGTGAACCACCTTGGGTCTATTGAGAGAAAGATGGCATACAAAGGAAGGAAGGAAGGAAGGAAGGAAGGACGGCCAGATTTCAGCCACTGGGTTTACTCTAGTGACAGCTACAATTAAATTTAACTTATAATGTCTACCTTTTAAAATATACTTTGTTAAATATTTTAAGCCAAGAACGGCAAGGATTCAAATACTCTCATATAGAACAATAATTTAGGGTTAAGATTACAAGAAAAAAATTGCCCATATGAGTCACCAGAGCACTCAACATGTAATATGACTCATGACATCTTCACCTTGAGTTTTTCATTTCAATCCTCTCTGAAATGAAAACTTGTCAGCCAGAGTAACAAAAAAAAGTCACCCTTCCTATTTTTACACATATCATACATAGTAAGTTAACATATCCACGTCAGCTAAGTAACTAGCTATCATAGGCCAGTCCTATATGCCAGGAATACATGGGAGAAAATCTTCTTAGTGACTAGGTGCATAGATTCCACAGTGAAGCCAGACCTGTGCACATGGAAGATATATGGTACAGTGGGTTGTTCACTGGTGTTATTTACACTACATACCCTGTTTCCCCAAAAATAAGACCTAACCCAAAAATAAGCCCTAGTATGATTTTTCAGGATGCTCGTAATATAAGCCCTACCCCAAAAATAAGCCCTAGTTAAGTGAAACCCTGCCCTCCACCATTGTGCAGCAACCAGAAGATGACATGACTGTATTGGAATAAATGTAGATTGTTGTACATGAAAGAAATAAAACATCCCCTGAAAATAAGCCCTAATGCGTTTTTTGGAGCAAAAATTAATATAAGACCCTGTCTTATTTTCGGGGAAACACGGTAGCTATGGAAATTTGATTTCTCTTTAGTTATCATGGCTCCATTCCATGGAATCTAAGGACTGGTGGTCTTATGAGGAAATTGAGAATTCCTTGCTGCAGAACTCTAATGCACATCCCCAACCTCAGTGGACTTTCAGTTTTGTGCCTGTTCTTGAAGTGCTAAGACTAGCAAAAGTCCAATCAAGTTTTGGTAGAGAAGAGATTAGTTTTCTCTGATGAATACAGAGAACAGTAGCAATGTCTTACAATGATGGATAGCCTAGACCATCATGTCTGACAGAAAAGCAGGACATTGTTCAAACACTGAAAAATTCTGTGGCAATACAGCCATGTTGAATGCTCTCTGACACAGTAGTGAAATCTGATTTAATGTTTGATAATTTCAGCTGGTTACAGTGGCACCTGTGAATCACCTTTGTCACCTATTCCCTAATTTTCACAGATGTGGATGTAAATGGGAGCAAAGTCCAAAGTTTATCCCATGTAATACTTGGGGACAATCCATTGCGCCATAGCCAGGGTAGTGTAATGGATAGAGTGATGGACTAGGACTTTGGAAAGATGAATCTGAGTCCCCCCTCAGCCATAGAAACCCAGGCAGGGGGCGGGAGGACGAGTCTCGCCGCAGGGCTGTTGAGTGGCCAGCTGAGCAGGAAGAGAGCGGAGCTCCGGGCACCATTGGCAAGACAAGTGGGACCGGCGCCACAGCAGGATGCGTAAGTGGATGGTCCACTCCAGGGGGCTGGACCCTCATTAGATCCAGCTGCATGGGGATATTTGTATTCATATACAAATATGAATATCCACATCTCTAATCTTAATAATAATAAAGAACTCTCTATTTATTCAGAACTGAGTTGGCAAATGTGATTATCTGATCAGTTTGGAGCCAGATCAATCTCACATCTTGTAATCTGTCACTTTTTGCACATTTGCCATCAGAAAACAGGTCTTTCATTGTAGAAGAAATTCCTTTCCACTGAGCTACTGACCAAGCTATGTATGGCCAAAGAGCCAATAGCCTCTGTTACATCATTGTTGTAGGAGGGAGTCTGGTGGGAGGACTGACTTGCAGTTTTCATGGTTTTCTTCCAAATTCAGCTCCTAAGGAAGCTAGTCATCATCTTTTACAGAAGCATGTCCCAGAGCACCACCAGAAGGAAGGACTGCTAAATAATAAGTATTCTAAAAAAAGCTCGGGAAAGAGTAACTGTTTATGATTATAATCAAGTCCTCTTTTGGGAAAAAAAAGAATCCTATGTTTTAGAGGTGGACAATCAAGAGTGGAGCCAAACCATATTGCCAGTTTTGACACCAATATTTGGCAGTGTGTGAATGCCCCCAGCTCTAACTAGGCTGCTAGGGCCTCCCACCTCCATCCCTTGATCCATACAATATGATGAGGAAATGCCCAAACCAAGATAATTTATTAACTTTGGATAAAGCAAAGTGTTCTGTTTATATACCGCCCCATAGTGCTAAAACAATCTCTGGGTAGTTTATGATTTAATTACGCAGGCTATACATTACTTCCTCCCCCCGCCCACAAGCTGGTTACTCAATTTACAGACCTTGGAAGGACAGAAGGCTGAGTCAACCTTGAGCCAGATACCACAATCCGCTGGGATGGAACACAGATGAACAGAGTTTTCACTGCGGTACTGCAGTTTGACAACTGCACCATGAGGCTCCTGCTAAGTATTAATAAAACATTAATAAGAACTTCTATCTGTTCAAAACAGTTATTCAATTCTTTGTGGTTAAATGCAATGTCTGCTCTACTGTTCCAACCACACTGTCCTCTTCCTGAGTTATTAATGATTCATGCGGTCCCAATTCCTCTAGTGTCGTTGTCCCAATCTTGCCAATCATGGGGTGCTGCAGCAACAATGGCTTGTAGATTCTCCACTTGAGCCAGTCAGCATGTTCTTCCCATGCTCTTCTTCTCTTTCTCCCCTCTAACGGATGGGTTTTTTAAGCCTTTTCCTGGGAACTTCACCATGGCCTTTCATGAAGAAGGGGAGATTTCCTGGGGGATAATCATTGTGCCTGGCAACATCTTTCCTATCTTTTTCTTTCATCCCAATAAGAAGTTTTCAGGCGTGCTTTGGGAGTCCTTTGCCTTTCAACTTCCTCCTTGGGTAGCCTCAGCTGGATCAGCTCCTTGGTCCACAGGTCTTCTTCCTGAGGGGTTGGGTTCTCAACCTTTTTTATTTTCCCCAAGCAAAATTCTTCCCCAAGGTAGTCTATGGCATCCCACCAAACCTCCTCTTCCTCCTCCCTTACTAGTTCACTCCTCCTTCTACCTTCTGTGTCTCTTATCACTGTTTCACTATGTAAAGAGAGGGTCAATGGTGCTGAGGACCCTGTCAGTGAGCCACATCCTCTACCCCAGAACCACTCAAATCTCAAACTTCCCACTCCCCAGTAGATAAGAGGGAGATATTGCTGGAGTACCAGAAAGCTCTGGAATGGAAGAAAGCCTGGGAAATCAACAACAGTCCCTGAGAGAGAAGATAAAGGGAAGGGAAAAGGTGGGAAGAGAGAGAGAGAGAGATATCAAGGAAAGATACAGAAGGTGGAAGGTGCTCCCTATGCGTCTTGTTCACAATTAGGCCTACTGTCCTAGAATCCATCAGCAAGTATAGATTTGTCTATGACTGGGAGTGGGTGCTTTGTTTCAGTGAAAAATGAACCTTAAAGTGCAACTTTTCTGGAAGCGGCACTGCTGCATCTCAGCAGCCATATCGGTAGGCCCCCATGGAGTGCTGCAAAAAAATAGAAGTGGGGGGAGTTACATGAAGTCGACAGACCACGTACCGATACTTGCTCTGTTAGAAGGCATTCTCTGTTTGAGGAGTTATTGAGTTCAACTCCAGTATAAAGATGAAGAGCCATAAGAAGGCTGAGCAGCAGGGACCCTGTAATTGACCATCAACAGTAAGTAGCATCTGAAGAGCAGATAGGCAAGCAAAAGGGCACCTTGTTGCACTCTTCCCCATTGTGTTGAGGTGTATGGCCGAACCATTTATGTTATTATTTCTGAATCTTCGCTTATGAATATGAATCAGCATAGGCAAATGCAGTGGTGGCGAACCTTTTTGGGCTCGCGTGCCCAAACTGGGGAAAAAACAAAACAGGGGGTGGTGTGCCGCTGCCGCGGTGGCGGCGGAACCGGAAGTGGCAGCGGCGGAACCGGAAGTGGTGGCGGAAGGGGGAATCCCAGGCACGGAGGTGCCTTGAGACCCCGCTCTGGATCTGCTGCCAGCACCAGCTGCTCCGGATCCTGACCCACCGCCTGTCCGGCCACCAGCACTGTGGTTGCAGCCGCCTGCTCAGGTTTGGCTGCGGGGGGGGGGGGGAGTAGCGATCCGACGACTTATGGCTCGCATGCCGGCAGAAAGAGCTCCGTGTGCCAGCTGTGGCACACGTGCCATAGGTTCGCCATCGCTGGGCAAATGTTATGCAAATCTGTACCCTCTTTTGGGTGGTATGTTTGCTCTATATTAATGTTACATAATTGGCCATACTTCTTATTTCTGATCTGATCCAGTGCGAGCTATGGATCGTTAGTAATTTATTACTAGCTATTTTTCATGGAGCAGTTGAACAAACTGCAAGGGTGGCTGTGAGCACAACAGAGACAGTGGAAGGATTTTTGAGGCTCATAGGCCAAACGGATAGTAGTAGGCTACTTAATAAATGCTACTGGCATCTACAGTTCTTTCCATCACCCAGTTGAGATGTTAATAAAGTATAATGCAGTATAAATCAGTATTACATGTAAAGCATTATAATCAACATAGCATAATGCTGATAATCCATAAACTGCAGTTGTGGTGCTGCCTTATTTCCATTGAAGCTTTGTAATGCCAAGTATGAGCAGGCATATATTATCCTGTGGAAATTCACCAAGTTAACATTTCCAAGGTCTAATAATCATCTCCCCTCTTGCTATTCACTAATGAAAAATAATGATGCCACAGCAAGTTGCTTTATCTCTCTTCTCTCTCCCGCTTGTGAAAGATGAGAGCTGGAGGTGTATGTGCCTACAAACGGGGGAGGGGACAGAATTAGGGTGTTCTCCTTTTCTAGGTTAGAACAGTAACTTTGCCACCCACGTGTCCCATAAAAGTGAAATACAGGTGGCCAAGTTTTGTTTTCCATCAGAGTGCTATAAAATGGAGCTCGAGAACGTGTGGGGCTGCAAGCTGCTTCCCTCACAAGTTATGACAAACAGAAGCCTCTGAGGAAACGCTGCAGTTTGTCAAAAGAAAAATACTGCCCTGAGTATTTTTCCCCACTTCCATAATTGTTATGAGCCACGGTTTGCACTGAGAGTGAGAATTAGGTTGCTTCCTAATTTGATGGGCCCAAACCTTTAAAGAAAAACTGTGTGGGGGGGGGAGGTGTGGGCAAAAACATCGTTCTTCTTTTCTCCACAAGAGCTAATTAGCCTGAAACATAACAACTGAAAATAAATCCCAGATGAAGCTATTTCCACCATAGGACCAGGAGGTAGCCATGAGTAAGGCAGCCATCTTGAGCAGCAGATTTGAGACATCATGAAAGGAAAGCAAATGGTCAGCCATTTACTTTGTTGTTCTTTGTATGTGTACTGCCAGGAACGGTGGGGAAAGGGGAGCTGGTAATGGGATTTTCTGTTGTGACAAAATGCTTTGACCAGCTTTGGGTACTATGTGTATTTAGCTGCATCAGTAAAGTGTGCCATTTGCAGCTCCTTTAGCAAAATGTCTGGGGCTGACCTTGCTCCAGCAGCCCCCTGACTGCAATTGTTTCCATTTGCAAGGCTTTTCATTCCCTTCAATGAGGGCAGCCAAGTCTCATGGCATCACCTGATGCCTCAGGGAAGGGCTAGGATTTCCCGGGTTGCTGGATGGGGTGACAATTCTCTAGGTGACCCTTACTGGACATGGAAAAAATTAGAACAGTCTCTGTATGTGTTGATTTTAATGCTGGGAAACCATCTCCTCCACACTCCCAATGGGCAGCAGAGTCTACCACAGTGGTTTCCAGCCTTTTTCAAGTTGCGACCCCCTTTTATAATGGCCAAGTAACCTGTGACTCCCTTGCCACATTTGCATAAAAAGGCACTTCCAATGGGGTAAAGTCACCCCTTCTGAGTAGAAGCTTATTTCAGCCCCAAAGGGCCTGTTTCTCATACATATGCATACACGTTAACTTTAATATCCTGCTCTGAAAGGTCAAAGAAGAAAGTATTTAACAAGGGCTACAAAATATATAAGGTGACTCGCGACTCCCAGAAAATACTTTGCGGCCCCCTTGGGGGTCACAACCTCCAGGTTGGGAAATGCTGGTCTACCAGCTCAGCATGAAGGTGTTTATATGCAAGTCTATGCACACAGTTTGCTTAGGAAGTAGCAATGGAAATCCACCTCATCTTGCTCACTGTTTCACAAACACAGAGAGATGTACAACTGTTATTTTCCAGTTGCTACATAAGGGCCTAGTTCCTGAAACATCACAAAGGACTATCCTGTGACATCACCAGGGCTCAGCCCTAACCTGAGTTCTTCCCTCTGAAAGCACAGACAATGGGAAGCTGTCTGTAATCCAGAGGCAAAACTGTCTGTAATCCAGAGTTCCATGTATGCTGACATGGCAGTCTGTTTGAGTCTAAATGAAGGGGCTTTCTGTAAACACACTAGAACAGGGGTCCCCAACCCCCAGTCTGCGGCCCAGTGCCTGTCCGTGGCCATGGCAGGACTGGGCCGCAGAGACAGATCTCCCACCCACCTCCGCACACACTCCCCCCATGCACCCCATGTGCACGCACGGCCCCCCACCCGCATGCACGGGTGCCCTGCCCTGCCCCTCCGTGAGCGCGCCCTGCCCCTCCACGCATGCACACGAGCGTACCCCTCCCCTCCCCTCTGTGAGCATGCCCCTCCCCTCTGTGAGCATGCCCCGCCCCTCTGCGCATGCACACAAGTGCACCCCGCCCACCCACGGGCACGTCCCGCCCACCCATGAGCATGGGGGGGTGCCCCACCCCCCCACGCACGGACCTTGCCCCCCAACCGGTCTGCGGTTCAGAAAAGGTTGGGGACCACTGCACTAGAATATATCCTGAGCTGAACAGAGTTTTCTTGGTAATATTTTATTGGCAGGCAAAAGGGATGAAGGCTGGGCCAGAAGTCTCCTGCCATCAAGTCCTCAAGGAAGAATGCATTGTCTATTTAGGCACATTTAAGACTCTTAGGAGCACAAGACCAAAGGAAGCTGTCTTATACTGAGCATAACCATTGTTCCATACAGTTCAGTATTGACTGGTAGTGGCTGGATCTGTAGGGTTTTAGACAGAATTCATTCTTAGCCCTATATAGAGATCACTTGGTATTAGCTGGTGGTCTCCCACCCATGCACTAAGCACACCCAACCTCATTTAGTTTCCAGAATTAGGTAACATCAGTGTTTTCATGGTGGTGCTTGGTCATGGCACTGAGAGAACTCAGACGGCAAGAAGCCCAGGCGAAGCAAGTCATTTCATATGAGCCTCTGAAAAAAGCTCATATGAAATAACTTCATAGTTCACTTGACAAACTTCCCCCATCTCCTTCCACATCCTTCTTTCCTCCTTTTTCTTTTCTTTTCTTTTCTTGCTTGCTTGCTTGCTTTTGTTGATAACGTGAGTATTTTTAAACTGTAAACCATCCTGGAGGCCTTGACAGAAATGTGGTACATACATGCAGTAAGTAAATAAGTAAAAATATTTATTCTTTATTTTCCAACCTCAAAAAGGCTGCTAACAACCATAAAACCACAATCAATGAAGCATCATGAACAATAACAATTCTCTCCCTGGCTCCAGGAACACCAAATTAAAATATGAAAATTAATTCTTATCGGATCTTGGTGTACGTAGCTTTTCCTGATCCCTTTGTGCAGATATTTTCTTTTTTTCCACTTTCTTTTTTTTAAAAAAATGAATTATTACTGTTTTAATTTTGTATTGTGATTGTATTCTTCTTTGGAAAATAATAATTAAGACTGCCTCCCCTTCCAGCCCTCTTCAGCATCTTGGGATGTCTTCATAGATTCCATGGTCAGCTTCTACCTTTGAAACTCTGGTAGCTCCTTAGCCAATTTGATTTAATCTCCTATAAATTATGCTGCCTCTCATGTTTCCAACGATACAGGTGGCTGAAATTTCAACTTCCATTTTGTAGGTAATTTATTTCACCCTGCATATACCACATCCTTCAGTGTTTCCACTTAGTTGAAAGAGTTTGCTGATGAGATTTGGGGACCTTTGTATTTTATATTTTGTAAAAGAGTATGTGTATAAAGACATCTCTGGAGGCAGGTCCACTACACTCAAACTCAGACATCTGATAGGAAGGCACTGGAGAAATCACTTTCCCTCAAATATTTGCCCAATAAATATTTGAATGAGAGATGTGTACCTGCAAGTACACACAAGATCTTAGTTAACCCACTACAAGGCGCTTGTTCTTGAAACCACCTTAGATATTTTGTGAATGACAGAGATACCAGCCACTGATACAATAAAAAGACTGTGCGTCAGTAGGGTTGGTTTTATTCCTGATGCTAAGTAAATTTAGAGTTTCAACTGAAGAGGCCTCCCTCGATTGTATAATCCAAGATTTTCCTAACAAGTCCAGCCAGTGCAGGGTTTAATTGTATTTAATTGTATTTGTTTTATTTATTACATAGTATTGTTACGCTTTCATTGCATATTGTAAACTGACCAGAGAATGGCAACACTAATGGGGCAACACAGAAATGAAACAAACAAACAATCAGATGGTCTATCTCTGAAGCATTGCATCAGTTATAATTTCATTTTTAAAAAATCTTCTCTTTGCCTTGTCTTAAAAAAGGTGTGTCCTTCTTGTGATGCATGCTGTGTTGCATCAAATTTTCAGGATGTTTGGTTTTCTTTTAAAATGTGAATGTTGCCATGGAAGAAAGAGGAGAGAAATTAATTTCCCACCTTCAGCTTTCTGTCTTTGATACTTTTTCTCATGCTTCTTGTCAAACATTGGGCAAAACCCTGTTGTGTAAAGTTATGCTGGCATGGCTTCAGCTGCAGACAGTTTCTCAACCAGACCTTTAAGAGAAGGCAGTGATGGGCTGCGGGAGTGTTTCTCATGTGAACTGTCGGGCTTGATTAGATCGCTCTAATCAAGCCTGACCATTCCAAAGCAGCCCACACTAGCTCACCCTCTACCACTAAAGTAGCCAAACCCTCAGCTTTCCCTTGCTAATCGGAGGCAAGGAGGCTTTAGTCCATTCTGTTCCCATCTCTTTCAACATCTCTGTGCCCACCCACTGAAAAATTTTCACTGCACAATTCAGACACTGTTCCCCACATTCATTTGTCCACCCACCTCGTTGCGCTTTCCTGAAAGGGGTCAAATCACCCTGCTGCTTGTCTTTGCATAACGTATTTCATCTCATTTTAACACTTGATAAAACGAGGTCTTGCCAATGAAAACGCTTCCTGTTAACATTAAATCAGTGTTACAAAAAAAAAAAAACCCTGTTCTGTTCTTTTTTTAAATAAAAAAATATCACAGGCTCTGAACCGGCTTGGAATGTAGAATTCTCTATGCATCTTTGTAATGATATTTCTATGCAAAGCAAATACATGAAAAGCAGTGTGTCAAAAGAAAACAATGACTGCGTCCCTCCCCATTTCTTTTGCCTCTTTATGGTGACGAAGACTGAATTTAAATCTGAGTGTCTCCTAAATCTTGTGAATGATAGCTAAAAAGACAGTCTAAAAGTGGAAATGGGCTCCTTTCCAGCCTATGCACCACGCCTACCAGCATTCATTTGCATCTCTATGTACTTTTCTATGGTTTAGATTTGACACATACTATATATTGAAAGAGTGAGGAGAGGAGGGCATGTCCCATCATTCTCCTCTTGATCAATTTGATTTTTCTTCAGGGGCAACTTTATGGGGTAATAATTTGGCACATGCCTACTGCAAGCCTTAATGGAATATTTATGAGAGTGATTGAGTTAATGGTTATGATGAGCTATAAATATCCAAAACTTTCATGAGGCGTGTCCTTCTTGTGACGTGTTGACTAGTGTTCTGCCAAATTTTCAGGATGTTTGATCTTTTGTGATGTGAATGTTGCCATGGAAGAAAGAAGAGAGAGACTAATTTCTCACTTCTGTTTTCAGCCTTTCATGCCTTTTCTCCCTCTTCTTGTTAAAGTTTGGGCAAAACCCTGTTTCATAAAGTTATGTTGGTATAAACTAGATCTGACACTGGAAATAATTTATTTAAACAAATTGAGAGTGTCCTATCTCTCCTTTCAGGTTCCAAGTTTCCCTAGGCTCCCTTTTGCTTTGGGAGCCTCGGGATCGGGGGGAAAGCTTGGATAGTCAAAAATCCTTGTCAGTTGAAATGTGGTGTTTTGTAGCCACATCAACTGGGATGTGGCTACAAATAAGGCAAATGATATTTTAGGTTGCATTAACAGACCTATAGTCTCCAAATCTCACACAGTACTAGTTCCCCTCTATTTGGCACTGGTTAGGCCTCATCCTGAGTACTGTGTCCAGTTCTGAACACTGCACTTTAAGAAGGATGCTGACAAACTGGAACATGTTCAGAAGAAGGCAACTAGGATGATCAGAGGCTGGAAACCAAGCCTTATGAGGAAAGACTGAAAGAACTGGGCATGTTTCTCTTGCCCTCAAGGAGACACTCATTAGGCCCATTAGAAAGAAACCAAATTTGGCGGCGGACGATATTGGCAATTATATGCCCATCGCCAATGTTTCTTTCCTTAGTAAAGTGGTCGAGAGGGTGGTGGCTGATCAGCTTCAGGCTCTTTTGGATGAAACCAATGCCCTGGATCCATTCCAGTCGGTCTTCAGGCCGCGCCACGGCACAGAAACGGCACTGGTCGCACTGTTGGATGACCTGTTGAGGGAGGCTGACAGGGGCAAAATGTCCTTGTTGGTCCTCCTCGATATCTCAGCCGCCTTCGATACCGTCGACCACGGTATCCTCCTGGGGAGGCTCTCCGAGTTGGGAATCGGTGGCCTGGCGCTTGCCTGGCTCCGATCCTACTTGGAGGACCGTCCTCAGAGAGTTCAGCTTGAGGAGAATGTCTCGGCCCCGTGGAGTCTCAATTGTGGGGTTCCGCAGGGCTCGATCATCTCCCCAATGCTGTTTAACATCTATATGAGGCCGCTGGGTGGGGTCATCAGGGGGTGTGGAGCCTCGTGCCATCAGTAGGCTGATGACACGCAGCTCTACATCTCCTTTTCACCTACTTCAGTGGATGCCGTTCTGTCCCTTCAGCGTTGCCTGGAGGCTGTACTGCAATGGATGCAGGAGAATGGGTTGAGGCTGAACCCGGACAAGATGGAGGTCCTGAGGGTGGGTGGCCCCTCCATTGGCGGCTTGGGAAACTCCCTCTCTTTTGGGGGGGTGACTCTCGCCGCGAAGAGTGAGGTTCGCAGCTTGGGAGTACATCTGGACCCGGCGTTCACCATGGAAACCCAGGTGGCGTCAGTAGTCCGCTCCGCCAATTACCATCTGTGGCGGATTGCCCAGCTGCGTCCCTATCTTGATGGTGGGGCCCTCACCACTCTGGTCCATGCACTTGTAATCTCGAGATTAGACCACTGTAATGTGCTCTACGTGGGGCTACCTTTGAGACTGATGCGGAAGCTTCAAATGGTGCAGAATGTGGCAGCCAGATTACTTAGTGGAATGAGAAAATTCCAGCATATCTCTCCCATTCTGGCTGCTTTGCATTGGCTGCCCATTCGTTTCCGCATTGACTTCAAAGTGTTAATGATGACATACAAAGCCCTAAACGGTTTAGGACCTCGATACTTGGCAGAACGCCTTCTCCCACCTAGATCTACTCGAGTCACTCGCTATAGCCAGGAAAGACGGCTGAGGGGCCTGACGCCGAGAGAGGTCTGGAAAGAAAGAACAAGAAACCGGGCCTTCTCGGCAGTGGCCCCTCGACTTTGGAACAGCTTGCCACCAGATATCTGCCTGGCACCCTCGCTGGGTGTTTTCAAGAGCCAATTAAAAACTTGCCTCTTCAGGTAGGCCTTCCCTCCTGCCAATACTTGATTTCCACTTTTCTTGGTTTTTTGTTGTTATCTTCCCATCTTGATTATATTATTATTGTAGATTTTAATTGTTGTTTTTAAATCCGTTTTGTGCACAATATATGGTGAGCCGCCCTGAGTAGACTCCTGTCTAGAAGGGCGGGATAGAAATCTAATAAAAAATAAATAAATAAAAAATAAATGTTTATCCTTGAGAAAAGAAGACTGAGGTGAGATATGATTGAATCAAATTATCCATTCAATCATATCGAAACCTTGGTGATTTCATGAGCCAGCTCTCTCCATGATTTCCAATCTTGTACAGTTTCTTTCAGCCATTTTATATTTTGGCTAGTGTCTGCTTTGATTACATCCAACCAACGTGTTCTCTGGTGTCCTCGTCATCTTTTACCACTGACTATTCCAAGCATAACATCTTTCTCCAATGATGTTGATCGCATGACATGGCCAAAATAACTAAGTCAAGTTTTGTTATTTTGCCAGTGGCATGTCCGGTCCTATGCACTTTAGCACTTCTTTGTTCATTATCTTTGTGGTCCATGGAATGCTCAAGAGCCTCCTCCAACACCATGGCTCAAAAGAATCAATTTTCCTTATGTCCATCTTCTTCATCGTCCAACTTTCACAGCCATATGTAGTTATGGGGAAGACGATGATGTGAATTAATCTGCACTTCTTCGTCAAGCTGACATCCTTACTTTTCTATATTTGATTCATACTCATCATTGCTGTGCAACCTAGCATGATTCAACGTTTTATTTCTTGGCTGCAATTGCCATTTTGATTGCCCAGTGAACCTAAAAAGATGAATTATTCCACACATTCAACCTCCTCTCCACCAATTGCTGTTTTGATATGATAGCACTTTTCAAATACTTTAAAGGCTGTCATACAGATGAGGGGCAGGATCTGTTATCGATCATCC
This sequence comes from Intellagama lesueurii, assembly GCA_037013535.1. Classification (NCBI taxonomy): domain Eukaryota; kingdom Metazoa; phylum Chordata; class Lepidosauria; order Squamata; family Agamidae; genus Intellagama; species Intellagama lesueurii. Next base: position 271,689,215 of record JBAJHW010000002.1, read on the forward strand.
CAGTGTGCAGGACACCAATTACCAATTACCTCAGGAGGAAGTGAGCACTCCAGCACTGGAGGCATTCAAGAGAAAATTGGACAACCATCTGTCAGTTTTGTTTTGATTTAGATTCCTGCATTGAGCAGGGGGTTGCACTTGATGACCTTATAGGCCCCTTCCAACTTCATTATTCTATGATTCTGTGTATAGTGCTAAAGCCCTTTATGGGTGGTTTACAACATATGCGAACAGCACTTTGCCCCTCAACCCAGTTAGCGGAGTACTCACTTTATTGACCTCAGAAAGATGGAAGGCTGAGTCCACCTTGAGTCGGCTATCTGAATCCATTTGAATCAAGGATCAAACTCAGGTTGTGAGCAGAGTCTTGACTGCAATATTGTGGTTTAACCACTGCACCATGGGGCTCAGTGTCATGTAAGTTGGTTCTAGATGTTTCAGCAATAGAATTTGGATGTATTTTAGAATGTGTTTTCCACTTACAGTAGTGTACTCTCCCGTTACTAGTATCGAGATGCACATCCCTATCCACATTTTGCACTGAGTAAGTAATATGACTTGGGCTCAGCATATCTGGAAGATCATCTCTTTCTCCATGAGCCAGCCCTGGATTTGAGATTTTTTATTAGAGGCCCTGTTGGATGGCCCATCACCCTCAAAGGCACAAAACAGGACTTTCTCTGCAGCCACACTCCAGGTGTGGAACTCCTTCGCGAGAAAAGTAAGGCTCCCTCTCTCTTGCTTGACCTTCTAGCATGAGGTCAAGCTGTAGTCAAACATCATTTTTAAATTGGCTTTTAAAAGTGGTTTTGGTCTTTTTAAAAATAATATTTTAAAATATATTTGTACAGTGCTTTTGGAGTGTTGCTAGGCAAAAAAACCACACAAACCATTTAGTAAATATTTTAAATAGATAATTAAGTAATACTAAAGATTATGTGCAGTGAAGTCAGCCCACCTACTGAGATCATGGGTGCCTGTTCCTTTTTTCCTGAAACCTGACCATTCAGATAATTTTGTATCACTTTTTGAACGGTGACAAAATGGGTGTGCTTTTGTGTGAGACATTTCCTGATGGAAGAAAATGTTGACAAAGTCCATTTTAGCTTCCAGAGATACACTTATCCTGCTGTTGCTTCTAGGACCCCCCCCCCTCTTTTCTCTCTCTCTCTTTTTCTCTCTGTGTGTTCAAAAATCTGATTGTCCAGATGCAACAGTGAGAAAAAGAGAAACACATGAACACAAACACGGAAAGTGAAGCAGTCAGAGAGGCTATTTTTCTCTGCTTCGTACTTGAGAGAAAAGCTATGGGTTTCTCTTTAACCATAATCTTTAGGCAACTTGATTAAAAAGCCATTTCCAATATTTTATGAGATATCTACAGGTTGGAAAAGTTAGTTTTTGGGTTTATGGCTCCTAGATCATAGTGGCTGAAGGCATCTGGGAAAGGCGGTCCCTGCCCTGAAGTAAGTTGTTCCCCCCTGAGCAGCAGTATAGCTGGTGCCTAGTGGGGTGGCCCAAGCTCAGTGCTTTAGACGGAGGCAGAAGTCCCAATGTGGGAAAGAGTTGTAGTGAAATTAGCTTTTCCTTCCCTTTTTATATAGCTGAATCTCAGGGGAAGCCTATTTCATTCAATTCACACCTCCAATTATTTAGTGGGAGAGCTGGGGACTCATTCATCATTAATGCAGAAAAACAAAAATTACCTGCTATTGATTTGTGTGCATGTATTTCAGACATGCAGATGGGAAACGGTACGGAAGGTTTTGTGTTGTGCTGACAACTCTTTTGGCACAAAATGTATGCTGTTTGCCATCCATTAACCATCCCCCAGATGTCACAGGGACATTTTTCTTTTTTCCACCACCAACATTGAGAAGTATTGCTTCCCCCCCCTGCCCCGCCACCGTGGGCTGAGAGCAGGTGTATTTCTCTTTGCAATGAGCCTGCACAGTAACAGCCATGAGCCAGAAGACTTTGCAAAATATAGGGGGAAGTGAAATCTCTGATATTTTATTCCTATTGCTCAAAAGCACTGGTGCTAGAAACACTTCAAAGGCCCATATATTTTTGCAACTGGAATAAGCATGAGTTTGAAGCCTTTCTTCCCAGTCTTGGTTGTTCAGGGTAGGCATTAGGGAAACTGTACTACTGATTGTCCTAATAGTGTTTTATGGGCTACACCTTTATGCTACATCTTCCTATTTTATGTTCTGCTAAAACCATCCCTCTGTTATTTAGTGCTGGGTGGTCTAGCTCTAATGAAGCAATAAAGTCACAGAGAAGATCTAATGGAACAGCAGACAGAATGCTCTAAAATGAGGTGGAAGCACTTTGCACAAGTAGAACCATGGGTGGCATATGGACCAGATGAGTGGGAACCTCTACGCCAGTTTTTTTTTGGGGGGGGGGGTTCCTCTGGTCATAAGTGAGTAGAACCAATGTAGTTTGGAGTAAAGTGCTGTTAATCTGTGTGCTCCTTCCTACAGTATATTTTGATATATGGGTTTAGAGAACAGACATCTATATACTACAGGTCCCATGATGTCTGTCCCTAGATTCAGGATTCAAGAAGATACACCAAAGTCTTAGCAGAGCTTTAACCTATCACTGCTTTATTCCTGTCCCCCAAATCTGGACATTCCTGGTTGTCCGCAATGCAAATTACAACTTGTAAATTACAAATTACAAAATATATGAATTATCTGCTGATTATACAAACTTTGCTTTTGTGTGGAAAATATACCTTTTTTTAAAAAAACTATTAATTAATTATTTTAAAAAAATTTCTCACCTTTCTCCTTAAAAAAAGGACCCGATGGCTTACGTTGTCAAAAGGCAGGATTTAAAGCTAACAGCAGTGAGTATACAAATACTACAAAAGAGCAAACAAGTACCATACTAAAAAATGGTAAACAGAAGCAAAACTGAAACACATTCAAAGCGTTAAGGTACAACAATGTATTTAAAAACCCCACTCAGGCAGCCGGTCACTAAAATAAAGCTTGCCTACAGAGGAAGGCCTTCACCTACTTAAGGAAGGACAGTCAGGGTCTGGCCTCCTGTGGGAGGGAGTTCCAAAGTCTGGGAACAGCAACAGAGAAGGCCCTCCTCTGTGTACCCACCAAACGCACCTGTGAATGCGATGGGATTGAGAGAAAGGACTGCTTTATTATCAAAACTACCCCCCATATACACCCCCACGGAGAGGGAGGGAGAGAGAGAATTATCACAGACTATTTTTTTGTACCTCATGGTTGTTTATTGGCACCATCTTTTTTAAAAAAACATCCATGTATGAGAGTGAGAGCATGCAATGTTGAGATGACATGAAATGCAGTCCATGCAAGTTACTGCTGCAATTAAGCTCTGTGTCTGTAGGGTGCCAGAAGATTTTGTGTACTTTTTTGCTGTGGCAAACATGGCCACCCCTTTGAATACGCACCCAGAGGCACCCTGAGGGCCCTTTCCTATATGAACTGATGTGCAGCACAAAGCATGTTTTTTTTTGTAAAGAAGAAAGACAATGCAGAGATCGTATTTATCTTTGAAGGGTAGCTGAGGGAATGAAGAAAAAGTGGATAAATATGCAACCTAAGAAGGAAGACATGCATTTAAATTGCCATTTGGGCTGTAATATACGCAAAATGAAAAGCAAGTGTTGGAGGCTTGCTTTTGGTACTTGTGCTACCCGCCGTATCTGGCCTGTTAACACAGTGCATGACCTCTTAAAAGAGGTTAGGTAAAATTTTGATTCACAGCTGTTGCCAAAAATAGTAAGCGGTCATACACCAGGGAGTTGTTCTTGGAAAGCCATATAGATTGACCTGATTTAAGCAACGACATGAATTGGAATAGATTGATATCAACCTTGTCTTGCTTGTCAACAAACATGGCACTTGAAGCGAAGACTACCCTTCCCAAGAGAAATTCCTGCTGAGGAACGGTATGATTTAATAGGATTTATAGATTTTTTTTCCTTCCAAGTTTCAGAAGGCTGGTTATCAGAAAGCTCCTGCTTTTGGGGGTGGGGGTGCGGATGGAGAAGGAGAAGAAGAACTTTCTAGACTTTATCTTCACACAGCACATGTATAACCATGGAGTTCACTGTCACAAGATATGACAGCTATCCATTTAGATGGCATTTAAAGGGTTTAGAAGAGTTCAACAAAAGTAAGGTTGTAGTCCTGATGGCTATATGCTGCCTCCAGGATTACAGAGCATGCCCTTGAATAGCAGTTGTTGAGGGTAGGTGGAAGAGCTATTGTCATCATGGCCGGCTTGCAAGATCCTATGAACTGGGATGCTGCAAGTTATTTCATCAGACCCCTCATGGCTCTTATGTTCTCACCGTGAAGAACAGGCTAGAGGGTAACCCGGAACATGAGGTAGTGGTTAAATTTGGGGGGGGGGGGCACATACTTAAATTGAGACGACAGCACAGCGTGGCCCTGGAACCGCAATGCAGCTGTCCTAAAACAGTGGCTACAGACCCTTCAGATTGCACCCCTCAACAAAACACAGTTAATTCAAAATTAAATTAAACATCACAATTAGAGAAGGCCAGTTTGAATCAGTGGGACCTATGGAGGAGGTGATTCATTAAATCTCCACTGATTCAATAGGCATACTCTAGTTATGACTTACTAAGCTAAGAACAGGACTTTGGCCAAAGAAAGAAAGAGGGAAAAGGAAAAATACGAATTACTGCTTCCAGAAGCCTCCTGGACCACTCTTTATAAATACATTGCAAGGTCCACTTAATGTTTTTTAAAAAATAAAACAATACAATAATTTTTCAAGAACAAAACTGGATTTCTGTCCACTCTCAGTTTTAGGGTTCTCAAATGGGAGTCAGAGATATGACACCTTTGCTTGTTTCTGTTGTTATATGTTTTGATCTACATATTCTTAGCATTTATGTTGGTGTATACATCAGAGCCATTTTAGGGAGTTCTTCACACCAACCATGCTTTTGTGTCACAAGCAAACATTGGCTGCTTCACTTCGCTAGGGCTGATCGCTAACTGATGACTTGTAATTGCTCCAGTAACACCTCACTGCACCTCAAGATCTGCCTCTCTGCCCCTGTCAATATAAAGCTGAAGAATCATATGCTGTTTGTACGATAAATAGCAAATGTAAGCTGAGTTTCTTGCATTGAGTACTTTGATCAGTTACCTTGAAATGTGCTGTTTCATTTTTTTCAGCAGCACAGCCATGAACCCCTGGATCTTTGTTTACCTGGATCAGTACTTCTTCCCGGAATGCAAACAAAACAGAATAAAGATTGATAAAACTTCTCTTCTCTTCAAATCATTTACATTCTTCCTCTTAAATCTTTTCCTCTACCTTTCCCAAGATAAATGTTGATATTAATAGGAATGTATATTCCCTACAATTAACCAGTTTTCTTCCCACAATGGGTTAGGACTATCAAACTATATGCTTCAGCAATCAGACTTGCAAATTAAGGCCATGTTTACCTTCCAGTGTCCAATCACAAATCAACACATATTAAATATAATATACATTTTTAAGAAGAAGAAGAAAATTGCAGGCTATAACAAACAGGTGTTCTTTACTACTTGACAGAAGGTCTCTGAAAAATAGGTGTGATATTTATTGTCTTGTTTGATTCCAGTTTTGCTACAGAGTTCCCTGTTCTCTTCCATAAAAAAAACCGAGTAAGTAAAATTTACTGCACAACAGCACCTTTACCCCAATTTCAATTTTCCTTTTGTTAATTAAATCATTCAGTTTTAACTATGTAATTGCTTTGATTTTTTTTTCCAATTAAAAAAAGTCTAAAATTTCTGATCTTATTGCTACTGGTGTCTTGTCTGTTTCATATGAGTACTAATAAACCTGGTTCTGGTTACACAAGCTGTAGTCTTTTTTGCTTTTGTGCTTATACAAATTGCTATGCATGAAGAAATCTTGTTAGACATTATGTGTTAAGCGCTGAATAACATGAATCAGTTCATGTCTAAAAGTTACACTGTTAGTGTAACTGCGCAACAAGCTTTCAGCCAGTTTTTACCAGCTATTTAAAATAGCTGGTAAACAACAATATAATAACAATAATAAGGAAACCAATGTAAGAATTCCACAACAGGGAATTCTGCAGCTGGTTCCCTGCTCCATGAAGTGAGGTATGTGGCAGGGCTTTGGGGCTTTGGCTGAAAAAGGTAAGTGTTGAGAAGGTTTGTACAACAGCAGGCTGTCTGTCAAATATCCAGGCCTAAAGCTGTTTGGGGCTTTGTAGGGTAGAACTACCACTTCGAACTGGGATCGAAAACAATTTAGTAAAGCAACTGAAGCTGTTTTGAAACATACAATTAGACAGAAGTATGACTCCCATGTTTTACACTAGCAGAACTTTCCAAATACATTTTAATAGCAGCCCCATATAGGACATGCTACAGTAACCTGAGTATGAGGTAAGGCAAAGGTGTTGTAACTAGATCTGTCCTTTTGAGGAAAGGAAAACAACTGGCATGCACATCTGTCAACGGCACCCCCGGTCACCATTGTCACCTGAACTTACCAAATTAGCACTGGATCCAACAGGAATCTGTATGATGTATACCTAAGTTACAAGATCGGTGATACTTGGCTCAGTAATAATATGAGTGAGAAGGAATTGTTATAGATCGAAAGCTGACTATGAGCCAACAGTGCAATCTGGCTGCAAAAAAGGCAAATGTGATTTTAGGCTGCATTAGTATCTAAATCCTGTGAGGTTCTAGTTCCCCTCTATTCTGCACTACTTAGGCCTCATCTAGAGTAGACCTTTGGTCTAGATGGGCAGGGTAGAAGTCTAATAAATAAAATATAATAAATAAATAAATAATATAAAATAATATCTAGGGTACTGTGTCCAGTTCTAGACACTGCACTTTAAGAAATATGTCAACAAACTGGAGCAAGTTCAGAGGGCAACAAGGATGATCAGGGGACTGGAAACCAAGCCCTATGAAGAAAGACTGAAAGAACTGGCCGTGTTTATCATTGAGAAAAGAAGACTGAGGGAAGTAATGATAGCACTGTTCAAATACTTGAAAGGTAGTCATATAGAAGAGGAGCAGGATCTGTTCTCAATTATCCAATACTGCAAGACATGCAGTAATGGATTCAAGGTACAGGAAGCCAGATTTAGGCTGAATATCAGGAAAAACATCCTAACTGTTGGAGCAGTATGACAATGGAACCGATTACCTCAGGAGTTGGTGAGTGCTCCAACGCTGGAGGCATTCAAGAGGAAATTGGACAACCATCTGTCAGATCTGCTTTGGTTTGGATTCCTGCATTAAGCAGACGGTTGCACTCAATGGCCCTGTAGGCCACTTCTATGATTCTATTATTCTAATCCATTAGATAATGTGTGAGTTCATCTCTACCATATTATGCTCCCCATCATGATAGCCTTGTGATTTATCACATATTCAGGCAGAGAAGAGTAACATTAGTGTCAATTTAATTGCAAGAATACCATGCAGGAGCTATAGTCCAAAAAAAGAGTAATGTTTCTGAACTCTGCTGTAGAGCAATACTAGTGGTCTCTATAGTAAGTCTATACCTATTATTGTTGTGAATCCAGAGTTAGCCCATGGTTTGAGCAGGTAGTGGTCTCATTCTGGTGAGATCAGTCACCTCCTCACATTGGGACAAGGGGCCACTGCTCTTCTTAGGCATCCTTCAGTCTCGAAAGACCATGGTAACGCGCTCTGTATGAGTGTCCTCTCCAGAGCACGAAGCCTGGGTAGAATAATATGGAGGACAGGCTGTTACCCAAGCAGCAAATTCCCCCCTCTCCACGTCGCTGAAATAGTCCAATGGAAAGGCAAGGGCCAATACAACTGGTTCCAGCGACGTCGCAGGAGTTGCCAGAATGACACGAACTGCCTCCGGGACTCTGGCTCCGGATTTTGCCTCGTGGTTTACTCCTGAAGCCTTTTCCATCAGTGGATATAGCCACAAGGCAGTGGAGGTTTGAAATTGGAGTTTTCCTTCTCCTAGATGGGCTGCCTTCCAAGGCTAACGAGCCCCACCTACCCGGTGGCCACTGCTATGTGAATCATATAAGCCAACTCTTCCAGAGAGGCAGCCATGTTGGTCTGTGCTCTGTTGTAGTACAACCAACAAAGAACTTTACAGCTCCTTAAAGACCTATATGGTATGTTTCTCATCAGCTTTTGTGAAGTACTTCCCATTTCTTCAGAAGTAAGAAGAAGCCCCTTTTGTAAGCAATGGCCTGCTTCATAGGGTAGATGATGTAGACAAGGTTTTATCAGGTGGTTTTTTTGTGACAGTCTGAGGGAGAACATTTCTGGTGTCTATAGTGATCCTCTGAATATGAGCTCCATCCTTCACCCCCTACCCCAGCTAGAGTATCTAGATATATCTAAAGCACCCACATATTACAGGAGGAAACTTGACCATGGATCTTTGGAGACCTGATTGTCTGCATCTTGTGCACTTTTTTTTTCTTGCACTAGATGCTAATGTGGCCAAGATACGTTCAGCTAGTTGGTGCATTGCAGCATTTCTATAGTGTGTTCTTCTACATGGCATTGACATGTTTCTGCTGTTGAAAACTAATTTGGAAAGAAGCTAGGATGCCCTCCGCCTGCATATGTCTATTAAGAACGGTCTCCTTCCTTCCACCCCAATTCACTAGTCAGTTCCAATGCAAGAAAATCTTAGCCTGCAGGCTGGTTCGAATAATCTACGTAGTTCCTCTTATACAGAGATCAGTCTGGATTTATTTGTAGATGTAACTCTCCTGATAACATAAGGCAAAATTTTTAATCCATTCCATCCCAGTCTCTCTAATAGCCAAGGCTCATATTCTCACTGGGTAACAGGAAGCACTTGGTTTTATTAAATCCAATGTGGGGAATAAGTATTTGTATTCTGTCCTAGTTAATTTTGAAAGACTAATACTTAGATCCAAGGCTTAGAATACTGCAAGGCAACAATTAGACACGGACTTAGGGTGTTTTCTCATTACTGCTCACTGAATGTCAGCTATGGGTGAAAGCCAGTGTTTACTGGGCTATATAACTCAGTGGTTTAGGTATTTGGCTGCAGAGCCAGAGATTGGGAATTTGATTCCCCACTATGCATCCTTGAAGAGTGAGCATCTGTGGTCTTGGGCAAGCTGCACAGTCCCAGGGCATCTCCAGAAGAAAGGAATGGCAAAGCATCTCTCAGCGTTCTCTCCCTGGAACAGCCTGAAAAAGAATTGCCATAAATCACAATTGATTTGACGGCACATTATTATTATTACTACTATAACTCATGAAACCTTAGCTTATGTATGAAAGCTGTCACAGATTATCTTTTGGTATAAGCACAACTGATATGCACAAACACAACTGAACACATGTTTCAGCAGAATGCCCATACTGAAACTGTGTTCATTATTCTATCATGTTGGGCTTAACTCATGCCAAAACCAGCAAACAGACTTACAGTATATTGTTACATTGTACAAATTAGTTTCTAATTATTAAGAACCATAGGTCAAACAATCTGAATAATATAAAAATAAAATATGAATGACTAGTCAATAACAAATAATATATGAATGACTGATCAATAAATGTAATCACTAAGCCAAGCAACCAATTTTAATCAGCAACTTTGTTTATTTTTATTCATGTGTTTAGAAGATTTATACACTTATCCTCAAGGTGGTTGCTACCTGGTGTAATAACACATGGGCACATTGACATAACTTAAAAACCTGTGTAACCTGCAAATTCCAGTCCCCCGGCTGGTGGTCAGAGCCATTATGTTTTAGTTCCCGGAAAATAAGCTGTTGCTACAGAGAGTTGCTTTTGGCAAGATGTAGGAGAAACGAGCTCCTAGCAGCTGTGCTTCCTCTTGCCCATAGGTGAGACCGCAGTGGTCTCTCTTTATTCTCCTACTTGGAGATAAAATTCCCAGCGGCCCTTGTTCTCCAGGATGAGGGTAGCCCAAGCAATCCCACCCCCTGAGGCAGGAAAAGAAGCAGTACCAGGGCCTTTGCTTGCTTTGCCTTGCCTCTGCTTCTCCCCATCCTTCTCCCTCCATGCTGCTTCTCCTTGCTTCCCCACCTTGGCTTCAATTCATGCCTCATGTTGCTTATAAAAGAACTTTCTGGAGAGAAGCATGGAGTTAACCCCACAGTGTTCCCTATTGGTTGAATGTCAGGCTCTGAGGACCCCTCAGAGCCATGCACTGGCAGTGGACTGACTGGGAAAATCACAGGCTGTTTCCCAAACAGTCCACTCACATTGGCTGGCTCTGAGGGGTCCTGCAGTTCCCTTTCCTTTATGGAAGGACAAGCTCTGATCCTGGCTAGTCACTGATGGACATGACTTCCCCAGCCTGAGGATAAAAAACAGTATTCTATGAGGTGGTCCAATTTCAGGCATGAAATGTAAAAGATATTTGACTCCTATGTCACTGTACAAATAGTGTTTTACTGAATAATGGGGAAGATCTTCTACAACCTCCATGAAGCTAAAGCACATAGCCTAGATTTCTCTTATGTTTTATAACAGCCTTCCAGGATGCCGTATCTCAAGTGCCATTTAGCCGGCTGATGGCAAAATGGCTCCTTGTTTCTCTCTAGGGTGAACATTACGGGCTCTAAAGCCCTATCCTATTCTGGTTTTATGATCTGTCCAGTATTGTTCTGACACAATTCTTTTACAAGGTGTGAGAATTTTATTTTATACTTCAAACTGAGCAAGTTGTCCTGCACAGGGCTCTTTTTGAGGAAGTGGCAGTTTCTCAGGGCCGTTTTCCCACTTCTCCTGTGTTGCAGGGGCAAGAGTCCATGACTCACAAACATCTATATTCCTGGCCCAAGAAGCCAGTGGTATATTTTCAGCTGTGTCCTTTCGGAATTGATCACACTCAGGGAACTTAACAGGTTGTTTTTCTCTGTTTCCACAGCAAGTGCTGATTTGCCCTATTTCTACCTGATTTTGTTTACTGCTTTCATTTCTATATGAAAGCATCAGTGCAATATGGGAGAGTTTATCTCTTGCACTTTAATACTCACTCCCCAATCATCTTAAATTCTCTTTCAACTCTTTCCCATTGAACTAGTGCTTCTTGACACGATCCTGTATGGCATTACCTGCCCACTTGGGGTTTCCCCTTCCCTTTCTCAAGCCTATCAATCTCTTTGCACAGCTAGGCCCGCCTACAATTGACAACCACAGAATAAGCAAGTTTTGGAACAGCTGTGAAATAATCACACAGGATATCAGATGGCTTGCACACTTGAACAGGTTAAAGGATTGGGAGCAGGAGTATCCCATTGTGAATGTTATAGCCATTTGTCAGCTTCATGGTATTTGATGGGATGCAGTTGGCTGTTGTTTAAATATTGACTTTATGTCAGAAGTTTGTCTCAGAAAGATGTTCTTGTTGGAGTAGTCGTTTTATGTTATAAATATAGTGCTTCCATTTAAAAAAATGTTTTTAACTTTTGCACATTTCAACTGGTGCAAGATACTCTGGGTCTTCCTTACAAAAAGGTGCTGAAGAAGAAGGGGGAAAATCATGGTGATGGTGATGATCATGATCATGATGGTGGTGGTAGAAGATTGGGTTGGATCTTTTTAGTCGCATGGAACTGCACTCAGGAAGGAAACTTCCCCAAACCCTCTTCCCAACAGCCACTCCTCCAGCTCCTTGAAAGGGCTACATGGAAGGTTGGAAAGCCTGCTGAATGAGCCTCATGGTGCAGTGGTTAAACTGCAGCACTGCAGTGAAAGACTTTGCTCATGACCTGAGTTTGATCCCAGACTGAGATAGCTGGCTCAGGGTAGGCTCAGTCTTTTGTCCTTCTGAGGTCAGTAAATTGTGTGCCCAGCTCACTGGAGGGGGCAATGTGTAGCCTGCATAATTTAAATTTTGGAAACCACCCAGAGAGTGCTTTCAGTGCTATATAAGCAGCACATTTTGCTTTTTGCTTTGCTAAGCTGTGGAGTGCAGAGAAAAGCCACACACACGTGCACACACACAAACACACACACCAGACAGAAGAGTTCTCCTTGAGCAGAAGCCTTCTGAAATATCTGCTGTCTAGACTGCTAGTTTTCCAAGCTTTACTCACAACTGAGCTATTGTTGCTTAATATCTCACAGAAGCTGTCTGGATAGCTCAGTTACTTAAGTATCTGGCTGCAGAGCCAGAGGCTGGGAGTTCAACTTCCTGCTGTACATCCCAGAAGAACCAGCCTGTGTGACCTTTAGTAAGTTGCACAGTCCCAGGATGGCCCCAGAAGAAGGGACTGGTAAACTACTTCTGAATATTCTTCATCTGGAAAAGGTCACCATAAGTTAGAATTGACTCAATGGCACACAATTATTATTATTATTATTAATAACTCAGAGAAAATATTAAGAAATCAATATGAAATATAAGCTAGAGCGAGTTTGCTTTAGCTTATCTTGATTTAATTCAAGTGACTTCTGTCTGCCCTTTAGTTGTATTTTGGTTAATGCCAATGTCTATAAGTCAGAAAAGGCTCTGCCACCTTATGGCACCTTAGAAGCTAAGAGCATAGCTTTGATGAGGAAGGAGTTAGCTGGTAAAATTGTATTATTTCTGCTTGTACTGTTGAAATGAAGGGAAAAGAGGAGATTTTGGGGTGGAAATGGCATTCAGAAGAGTTAACGATTAATCAAGCCTCACGTCTGTTCAATCAAAAGTACAGTAGAAGACTCAGAAGGGGGTTGAAGTCAGATGTTTTGTTTATAAAGTGGGGGATTACTATTTTGGAACTCATTATTGTTTGAAATTTTAATTTGAAACATTGAAAAACAGCTATGGCAATTGCTTTGTGTTTGGGTGAGAAGTGGTTAATTTATGAAAAAAGGAGTCAGCTTCTGGGATTTTATCTTGCATGGTGTCCCTTTATGAATGGTAGTGAGGACAAGAGGGTATCCTGTAGACCAGCGGTCCCTTACCTTTTGGGACCGCGGACCAGCTGAGCCTCTGAGGAAGGCGGGGCACCTCCTGCGCTCGTACACGCAGTCTTGGGTGCATGCGTGCACGCTCTGGGGGAGTGCGCACGGTGGGGGAGTGCACATGTGCATGCCAGTGCCGGCGTGAGCACTCCCCCACCCTTTTGCACATGTGCAGGAGCGCCTGCATGCCGTCGCATGCACCCGCCCACCCCTTCGCGCGGGCACTCGGGCGCATGATTGAAGGGGTGGGGAGCGCTCACGCCAGCGCTGGCACGCGTGCACAAAGCAGCTGTGGGGAGGGGAGTGTGTGCGGGGGGGGAGGTCTGTCTCCGCGGCCTGGTCCGACTCAGGCCACAGACTGGGGGTTGATGACCTCTGCTGTAGACCACCTCGACGGCTGCCATGGGTGTTGTCAACATTCAGGCTGCCCTTTGCTATGCAAAGCTTGCCATCCTTTTTCCTGTTGGCAATGTGGGCATGATATTATGCAGCAGTATTGGGCCATTTCATGGCATTTTGAATAGTGGGTACAGAAAAATTGAAGTATAGTGTAAGAGGGATATCTTGGAGTTGTGCTTAGAGGTGGGTGCTTTTACTAAAAAAAACAGAAGAGAGAGAGAGAGAGAGTAAGTGAGGGAGAAGTGGAATAATGGTCTCCAACTATTATTCCACTGTTCCAGCCTCAGCGCTTGGATCTTATCTGATTTTAGAAGCTAAGCAGGATCAGTACTGGAATAGGAGGCCTCAAAGGACCAACGGTATTTTCATGTTGGGCAAAGAATGAATCTTGCCTGAACCCTTGGCCAGCTGCTGCCAGTCAACATTGGCAATATGGGGCTAGATAGACCAAGAATCTGACTTAGTGTAAGTCAGCTTCCTATGTTACTTTGGTTCTGTTCATAGAACCACAGCTTTTGAAACTATTGTGTTTGTTTTCAGACAAAGAGTCATCAGGCACCCACTTTCCTGGAACATTCCCATTCATTTCACTAGACAAATGTATGTGCGGTGTGAAGCTCGAGAAAGAAATATATGTGCATAAGGGAGAGGAAGGAGCAAACATGAGTCCTTTAGGCCACCATCTTTCATTATTTAAGCTAATGGCAATGTTGTTGTTGATGTCATTGCTGAGAAAGAGACATTGGAAAGAATAGGGTCGAACATATCAAAGACATCTGAGAATTGTACCTCACATTCGTACCTTTATTGTAATGCAGTATATAACTCAGGAACATACTCTACGCCTCTGCTCTTCGTCCAACTAACTCAAACATATAATAAATTTCTGGCGAGGGTGTAATGAAAAAGATGCATTAACTTGTGTTTTGTGACTGCCATAAATTATACCAGGGGAGCATGGGGAGGGGGAAAGAGAAGAGGGAATTGATGGAAATGATATAACTTACTGTATGGGCTGTTCGAACTATGCATGCAGAACCTGCTCCTGAGAGATATGAATCTTTAATACACTCTCCCTCAGAGTGCTGGATGCACATTAATGACAAGGCAGTGGAAACAAGATGATGAAGCCACTGGGGCAGCCATGCTCTGTTCATATAGGGCTGGAAAGATTAAATGTTCCTGGTTCACTGAGAAGCACTTTAGACACCGCTTTGGAAGATTGGTACACACGATGCCCCCTCAGTGCAGTTATGTCTACACACACCATCATGAAGGGGCAGTGACACATGAATCAGGAAAGGCAACTCAACACCTGCAGAGCTCAGTCTACCCCAATCCGGAAACCTCTTGTCTTCTCTGTGTATACAATAAATTGAACTCCTATCCAGCAGTGCGATGTGGCTGCAAAAAAAAAAGAAAAAAAAAAAGGCAAAGGTGGTGAGTTTTCCAACGCTGGAAGCATTCAAGAGAACATTGGACAACCATCTGCCAGCTTTGCATTGATCTGGATTCCTGCATTGAGAAGGAGTTGGACTCGATGGCCTTATAGGCCCCTTCTAATACAACTATTCAATTATTCTATTCTGTGATTCTATCATCTCTGGCTTTTGTACATGATTTTATCTCAGGTGCGGGCCACGGTGACATACTCTGCCATAGACCTTTTCCCCTGTCCGTGTGATCACATGTTAGTACACTTACCAGGCCCGTTCCTATGTAACACCAGCCAGGGTCCAAGCATGGGGTTTGGATATTGTGGAAAGAAGCACCTTTGTGGGGTTTAGTGGCCCCGGTGGTGGGGAGGACCTAACATTCAAACCCATTACAACAAAATGAACATGACCTAAATTGTAGATCATGCTCAAGGTAATTCTATGAATTTCTTTCACTTGGATTTATGTGAGGAAGAAGATTATGTGAGATTTTCTGGAACCAAATGACAAGCAATGCTAGAATGGAAAAAGCATTGCTCTAAAGGAGGTAGGGGGATATTGGCCTAGGCTATCTCTAGAACAGAGAGCAAATGCTGGCAAGAGGAAATTCAGATGGGAGGGGATAACACAGTGGAGGGAGTAGCCAAGGTCGGGAGGAAAGGGGTGGTTGGAAGTCACTTCCAGCCCCCCTTTGTTCTTCCTGCTGCGTGGAATACAGGGCCCAAGCTAGTTTGTTGTTGGTATCAAGCTGCATGCTCTTAGCAAGTTTTAAAAAGGCAGCAAGTGTCCTGTCTTGGAACCAGAACACTCGTCACTGGGAGCCAGTCGCAGCTCTCCCTATTCATGAGATTCCGTATTGCTGGAACGTTCCCTTATTGGCCGGGTATGTGTGATTCAGAAAGAAGCACAGATCAATGGAATCATTGAGGCTGGGTTTAAGGAGTGCAAGTTCTAGTCATGCACAAAACTGGACAGAGGGTGCAGCCATATTCCTCTCTGTGCCTGCACAGAGAGTGATGGGCAGATGAATATAGAAGGGGACTTCTGGAATACTTCTTGCTGTCCCCATTCCATGGGGGGCATGCTCTCTTAGGCCATCTGTAAAGATTACATTCTTCCCTTTTTCCAGAGAAAAGCCTTTTGATTGTTGGCACAAATCATGTCAAATTCACTCTCCAAAGAGGCCCACCAATGCTCATTAGCTTTCTGGAGTCACCTAAATGTACACCTTTCTAAATAAAGTGTCAGGGTGTGGCCATCCAGGGATCTGGGGGCCTAAATACCTACTTTTTGGAGACTTTAAAGCCTCAGTGGAGATTAATGAGCAAACCAATGACAAAAGGCGACATCAAAGGATGACAGAAATTGACATAAACACCGCATCTGCTAGGACTGTCTGACCTTGGTCCACCTTATCAAATATCAATTTTCTCACTCCAAAACATTAGGGGTAAACATCAGCTTGGTCATTGGGCTGGAGAAGACTAGCTGTCAGCACTTGAATTCTTCCCCAAGTAACCCCTAGTAATTTGTTATTTGCGGTCAGTGTTCAGCAGTCACGTAGACATTTTACAGCACCTTAAGCATTAACATTAAGAGGATCTTAAGCATTAGGCACAGAGAGGAATATTGCTGCACACCACACTAGTCCTCCTGGCCATTCTTCCATGTAGTCACTGTGAAGCGAAGTGGAGGAAGTTGTGTTATAGCTAGAAGATGGTTAGGCCTGACAGATCCATGTCAGGCTGTATCCCAGTTATTTACATGGGAGATACCTTTTAGGAGTCTTCAGTCTTCCATCAAATAGGAAAAAAGAAACAAAATTATTCATCACCCATTAAGATGTGCAGCATGATTATTGGAACAACTGTAGGATGCTGAACTACTTTGGAAAGAGTTGTAAAGGCAAGTAGCAATTCTATTTAAATCTAGGGAAGATTCCTGCTGGGTTGATCAAACACCAGACAGAACTCTTTGCACCTTTCATGAAAGTGGGAAATGAGAATCTTGTGTCTCAGCTTAACCAAAGTCATCCTGGTAAGTATATTTTCTAACCTGTAGATACATCATACTCAAGTTATGAAACTCTACTGTTGCCAGTCTACAGACTTCTAAAATTGTCCGTGATCCAACAGTTTGATAGTCCAAGTCTTCGTGATAGGACCTCAGACAATCGTTTACTTGTCTCCAACAGTTCATCACATACAACTGTGCTTTCAGAAATGATTCCTGTCTGTCTGTCAATAGTATATGCAATTCATAGTCTTCTTCTTCATATCGTTCCTCTAAACTGGAGCTGTCTCTGGCTTCCCTTGATCATACTAGTCAAAGTTTTGAGTTTGTGTGTTACAGAGTAATCTGCTAAGTGCTATTAGTCTTGTTTTTATAGTAAGGGCAGAATGCATTTTTGCATTTTTGGGGCAATAAGGATCCAAAATCTTTTCCAGGGAGGATTCCACTCCCTGGAAAAGACCCTGATGTTGGGAAAATGTGAAGGCAAGAGGAGAAGGGGACGACAGAAGACGAGATGGTTGGACAGTGTCATCGAAGCGACCAACATGAATTTGACCCAACTCCGGGAGGCAGTGGAAGACAGGAGGGCCTGGCATGCTCTGGTCCATGGGGTCACGAAGAGTCGGACACGACTTAATGACTAAACAACAACAAAGGATCCAAAATATTCCTTTTTCCTGAAGAAGGGGGTTGCTGTGTAGAGAACCTCCACACATCCCCTCCCTGCCTGTGTGTGTGTTGTGAATAGAGACAGGCATGAATTTAAAAATGAATCACCAAATTGGTTTTAAAAAATAACTAATTCATCAATTCGTATTCATATAAATCAATGCCCTGATGAATCACAAATGAACGAATTTTTAGTGATTTTTGATTTGTTGATTCACAGGACTTGGAGACTATACTTCAGTTAATGCATCCTAAAATAGCATTGGCATTTTTTGCAACCACATCACATTGTTGGCTCATATTCAACTTTTGATCTACAACAATTCCTAGATACCTCTCAACCGTAATATTACCGAGCCAAGTACCCCCCACCCCCGCATCTTGTAACTGTGCATTTGGTTTACCCCTTCCCCCAGGTATATAACTTTGCACTTATCCCTGTTAAATTTCATTCTGTTGTTTTCAGCCCAGTGCTGAAGCCTATCAAGATCTTTTAAAATTTTGTTCCTGTCTATTTACATTAGCACTTCTGGGAGGCTTCCTAGAGTGCTGTTATGTTGATGATTAAGAAGAGATGCAGGTATATGAGCTTTTTCTTGGAGGTTTCCTAAAGTGACAAAGTGGTGGAGAAGCATTGCAGGACACGTGTGGCTTGGATTTGGCTTGAAAGAAGAAGAAAGAGGTCAACGTGTATGTTTGAAGAGCATGGTTGCAGCCTGTGTTGGTCTCTGAAAGGAGGCTGCAGAGGTGGCTTTCTAAGCATGGATGTGATGTGATCCTTGCACAATACAAAGACAAGAGCAGGCGATTCTTAGTGATGATAAACTGCCGTGAAACAAATCTTACAACATTAACTTCAAATGTAATGTATGTGTATTTATTTATTTATATAGTTAGTTAGTATCATTTGTAGACCACTTTTCTCCTAGTACCTTTTTCCTATCTAACATTGCATTCTGAATTTTTTTTCCAACCCTGCAAGGTGCTCAGTCCTTCTCCAATGTCAATAAGAAACTTACTCTCCCAATGTCATCTTCCCTTTTAAAAAGTTTTGATCTATTTATAATATATATGGATGAATTGATAAATCCAGGAACATTCATACAGAACGTTTAAAAATGAAAAAGTGGGCAATACGGCTGCCTGCAGTGTACTGGAGGGTAAAAACAGATGGCTAAGCCAGTGTTTATTCCAATCACCTCCCTTGTGATGCAAGGCTACCACTAGAGCTGAACAATTCAGTGTGGCTTCTGCATTTACATATTGGCTGTATTTTCCAGGGTTCAATAGGATTTCTTTTTATTGCTGAAGGGCAGACTTGATGGACTGTGAAGTCCATTCCAACTCCTATAATCTCTGTTCCTATTATAAAATCACCACTCAATATGGTATATTACTTCCAGGTCCCATGAGACACACCACAATTTTTTTCTTCGTGATGAGCAAGAGTTTTCAATAGTTAATTTGTTCACTTCGATGTAAAACGGATCTGTAAAGTTTCTAAATTTCACACAGAAAAATATGAAAAGTGAGTTATATTACCCATGGAAGGAGCCATAATAGGAAAACACTTTTGTATCATCAATTTTGTATTAGCTGAATGCAAAATGATATTAATACATGAATCAATGAAAGCAGTAATATACTAACATTCTCTTGGGAAACTAGGCCTATATTTATTAAAGTTATGAAGATTACTTTGTTTTATTCATATATAATTTCATGTGTAGCTCTACCTCTCTTCTCAGAGTGTGGTTATTTCACTCTAAATTCATGCATAAATCCCACTGTTTCCCTTTTAACGTTAGTATTAATGGTAGTAATATCCGTCATTTGTTCAGCATTCTAGCACTCAAAGTTCTTTACCATTTGAACTTCATTTATTTAGAAGTCTTGGAGAAGTTAGGTTTCCATCTCAGTGTGTATCAGTTATGCATGGTTAAGCCCCAGAGACTTCAACAGGATTTATGCATGAGTAAGCTGGTGCAGGTTTACATCATTCATGAATATTTAAAACAGGAACAATGATACAGTCTTATATTAAACTGTTGAGCCTTAGGTGACAAGGAATTCTATACGGGTGAGTACAAGCCATTCCATGCAGGAAAGTGAATAGCCAGGTGGAAGATGGATTCCTTCCATCTTTTCCCTCTTATTCCCTGGAAGAAACAAGTGCTGGGTGCATCCCCTCCCTGCAAAAACTCAAGTTAAAACCAGTGCCTGATCACTGGAAGACACCACATTCCAGAAGAATTCAGGAGGTAGTTGTTGGTGAACCTTAAAATGAGATCTGAGGTTCAATATGGAACTTCTAGAACTTCAGCCCATGTGAGTTACCAGCCACAGACTGAAAAGAAGTAATTCTAGCACTGGAGGTGGGTTAATGGAAAAGCATTTTAAAAGATTTGTTGGGCTGCTGCCCTACTCAGAAGTTACTTTTTCTGGGCATTTGTCCATAGTATTGATTTTCATGGAATGGGTACCAGCATGTTTTTCCTGAGGATGAATTGTGGCTTGCTGCACCTGTCTCATCTAATCACACATGTCTCATGAATTTGGTTTGATGATCCTACTCGGAAGGTGCCGTTCTGAACCAGTGTGTTCCATTCCAGCAGGTTCGGGGGCAATAAAAGGTTAATGAAAGAGTATTAATTTGTTTTAGGATTGAGGATGAAAATAATGCACTAAAAAGGGAATGACTTTTAAAGTAAAGGTAAAGGTTCCCCTTGACGTTTAGTCCAGTCGTGTCCGACTCTAGGGGGCGGTGCTCATCCCCGTTTCCAAGCCGTAGAGCCAGCGTTTGTCCGTAGACAGTTTCCGTGGTCACGTGGCTAGCGTGACTAGACACGGAACGCCGTTACCTTCCCATCGTGGTGGTACCTATTTATCTACTCGCATTTACATGCTTTTGAACTGCTGTTGGCAGGAGCTGGGACAAGCGACGGGAGCTCACTCCACCGCGTGGATTTGATCTTACAACTGCTGGTCTTCTGACCTTGCAGCACAGAGGCTTCTGTGGTTTAACCCGCAGTGCCACCACGTCCCTTGTAAATGACTTTTACCTAGTGCCTATTTCTAAAATATTAGAAATATTATTAGCTAGAAAAGAGAGACTGTCTTGATTAAAAAAAAAAAAAAAAAGATCCAGGAGCTTTCCTGGAGGCTTTTCTGATGAACACCAGGGTAAAAATTATTTAAATAAATTTTAAAAATGATGAACAATTTGTCTATTAAACTGTTTGGCACAATAAATCAGAGCAAAAAAGTATTTAAAAAGCTTATTAAAACCCCCTCTTCATTCAGAACTCATACTGATGCCCATCCCCATTTAGCAAATGCATAGGAAAGATGAGATGTACTGGGAAACCATATAAAAACATGCTCTCTCCTTGCAAACAGAGAGATTATGTAGCCCCAAATTATAGCATCTTTGCCCATTTGTTGCGATTACTACTGTTGCTGTCCTCTGTCTTAGTTTGAGAGAATCATAGGCAACTTCCCACTGCAGTCTACTCACAGTGCTTGGCACAGAGAATATTTCAGAGGGTCAAACTGGACCCTCCTGCTGTATATTGTTAGAAATGGAAATTCCTTAAGTGCTGAAAGATATCTGACTGGTGAAGCATGAGCTTTTTCATCACCCAGACCTTGCAAATTAGCTTGCTGTACTTTGTGACTGGTCCCCAAGAGTAGACACGGACTTCATTTGCAAGCCTGATTGCTCAGGCACAAGTCTCATCTCATGTTCTAAAGACGTTCTAAACAGACATCTCACGCAAACTTTAGGCCTTAATCAGATTACACTTACCTGCGCAAAATTTCTCGCAGCTGCATGCAAGATGCGTAAAGATATAATGCATACCGATTTTAAGCTATAACTCTCCTTTAACTTTTACCTCTGTTTTTAGCATTGTGCCTGTCTTATAAATTTAACCTGTATTATGGTCAATGTCTTTCGCTGGTTGATTATATAATAATAAACTAAGCTAAATTCCGGGAGGTAGTGGAAGACAGGAGGGCCTGGCGTGCTCTGGTCCATGGGGTCACGAAGAGTCGGACACGACTTAACGACTAAACAACAACAAAGCTAAATTCTAAAGATGTGCTCCTTGCATCATCTAGTTTGACTCAGAGCCTGCATTCAGAGGTTGCTGGGCTGCATGCAACAGCCAGGACAGACCAATGGCAATAGAATTTACCATGTTTGGCACTTCACTGAGTATGTGTGCACACACACGCCTGCCTCCCTGCCTCGGAGAACCAGCCACCAAGCAGAATAAAGCAAACGCCTTAGGCAGTGAGTCTTGCTGCTTCTCCTTCTGTCCAAGAAGCAGAAGAGGGGAAATCTATGAAAGCCACAAATAATTTCTCTGCTGAGGAGCCAGAGAACTTTCTTTTTATGGGAAATCTCACTGACCTCCAGGAAATCTTGAGGAGTATTTCTGAAAAGCACGCAGAAATTGAAAATGATTGCCCTGTGGAGGAACTGGTGACTCCTGTGCAAAAAAAAAATAAATAGCCAAATCCTGTGTTGGTATTGCTGGTGTGGCAGTTCCTGAGCAGGATTTGAATTGTGGGAAACCAAAAAGGGAAATGAACAAAAGCCTCTTTGAAATTCTGCCTGGCTGTAGAAAGTCTCGTAGGGGTTTCTCTGCATAACAAAACTGGAAACATTCCTGAGAATGAGACCTTGAACAAGAATTTGTCACATCTGTATTAATTAGGAGTAGTTGGGGGAGGGGTGGCAGCTCCCAGCTATTCTTCCCAAGCTACCTGTTCTCCACTGTTATAGCACTGAGCAGTGTATAGCACTCCACACAATGAACCCTAAGTAACTGTGGGCAGAGAACACTTACATCATCACAAGTATCACCATTTATCATGCCATTGCCGGATCAGGAAGCTTCTGTGCCTCAAGGGAGTGCTTCAGGTAGCAAATTTCCTCAGTCCAGTCCTGATGGCAGTGGCAGGCAGAACGTCACAAAAGCCATCCCTCATTGTTTACTTGGAAAAAGGTAATTTAACTAAAGTATAAGAGCTGGTGTGGTAGAAATGGTTCGTACTTTCAACAGAAGGACTCTTCTCAGCCTTCCTTACAACACAAAAGTTATGCTGAGGATAAAATGGATTTGAATGGAACCATGGCCCTGTCCTGAACTCTCTAGAGGAAAGGCAGAATACAAACATAAAGAAATAAAGGAAGGCTGGGAATCTATACATTCTGCAAAAAGTATAGACTGTAATTGACACCTGGGGACAAAAGGTGGGGTGCCAGTCACATGTTAAAGTTCTTTTTTTATAGTAAAAGAAATAAATCATTCATACAGGAAAAGTAAAACTTCTTTGGGAAAGGTTCTAACTTCTACCATGTGCCTACTCAGAAGAAAACCCCACAGGGTTCAATGGGCCTTATTTCCAGGCAAACAGGTGTATAGGGCTGGAGTACTGCTATGAACCGCAGCATTAACTTTCTCATGCATATGTTACAGTGCATCCACACTATACAGTTACGGCCATTGGATTCCATTTTACCCATGCTATGGCTCCATCCTAGGGGATCATGGGATTTGCCCTTTAGAATTCATTGTTGTAATTCAAGGCTGTGAACCAGAGATTTCGAGAAGAGGAAATATCTTGTCAAACCACAAATTCCAGGCTTCCATAAGATATACCGTAGCAGTTAAAGTAAATAGCTGGGAAAGAAAGCAGGACGGTCCCAAGATACTTGTTCCACACCTGTTTTTCGGACACGACAAGGGGTGACTGGGACAGTCTGGTGTATCTGGGGCCAGTTTTCCCTCCCCACCACCTAC
Source organism: Intellagama lesueurii (assembly GCA_037013535.1). Lineage (NCBI taxonomy): Eukaryota > Metazoa > Chordata > Lepidosauria > Squamata > Agamidae > Intellagama > Intellagama lesueurii. Next base: position 271,712,525 of record JBAJHW010000002.1, read on the forward strand.
TGTGTGTGTCACCACCCTGTGGAAATGAAAATAGGAGCAGATGGGTGTTCATTTCCAGTTTTTTTAAATAGGATTTTTTTTAAAAAAAGAAAGTGAGGTATGCAGGGAGGGAGCTTATTTTAAAGAAGAGCTCCACGTCCTGGAGAGTTCCAGGAGTGTGATTTTCTCTTTGTGTGTGTGTGTGTGTGTGTGTGTGTGTGTTGTAACAGTGCTTCTGAGGGGCTGTGGGGTGTGTGTGAAGCATTGTGATGAGAGCCACCTTGTTCTGGCTCCTGCTGATTCGGGACACAGTTAATCCACACTTTAATGATCCATTTCTCTATAGTTAGTATAGCCAAAGGCTCAAATACTGTATATCAGGTCATGCTGATCTTATTATTTAGCCTGTCTATGCAGGAGAAGATGGAGGATTTGACAGGAACCTGTCTCATAACAACCTTAATGCTAACACTGAACGGCTTGTCATTAGTATTATTAATCTCTGTTTTTAGAAGTGTCCGCCACCATCCATTTGAGTGTCAGCCTAAAGTGTCTACCTCCTTCTTATCTATCACCAGGGCAACAAGAACCTACATGAATGCTCCCTGCTCTGCCATCGCCTGCCTCCTTCACTGCTGTCCATCTTCCAGTGTCCCGCAAATGTTCTAGTCTCGAGTTCTCCTCTCACAGACTTTCCTTCAGAGTAATAAGTGGCCACTATATCCTTGCTAGTCCCATCCATCTATTTTATCTGTCAATATTCAGGAGTACTTAGTGTGCCTTTCATTAGTATAGGCAACAGAGATCCTGCTTCCTGGACCGGCTATTCACAGGTTTGTCTCTTAATGATCTACATGGCTGGATGCTTGTGTGTACACAGAGCTACATGCAAGCACTCAGCCTGCTCGTGAAAAGGCTCAAAGTGAGGGAGTGGAAGGGAGGGCACAGAAGCCCCACTTCCCCCACAGACCTGGGTCCTCTATAAATCTTTGTGCACTTGATACTAAAGGAAGGTTGTGAACCTGTTCAGCTGCACATGTCTACAAATCTCGCCACAACGAGTACAGTGCTGTGCACTTATAAACAAACAAACAAACAAACAGAAGTCCTGATTAATGCAAGAAGGCTGACTAAGGCCAGCCAAAGATATTTTGCTGCCTGAGGCAGAACAGCAAAAACAGCATCCTCTAGGAAGGCTTGTAGTTGTTTTAGCACAAGAGGAAGATAATCCAACACATCCCTCTCCCACTTCAGGGCAACAACAATACATACATACATACATACATACATACATACATACATACATACATACATACATACATACATACATACATACATACATACATACATACATACATACGTGGGTTTTCGGGCTAAGATGACTCCCCTCATTCAGGTTCTTCTTCTTGAGAAGTTCTGCAAGTATGTTTAGCCAGTGCATGGAAAATTTCTGGTCAGGGACTAAACATATGAATGTTTTTAGAAGAGCTTGTGTGCTTGAAAGCATTGGGAGGAGGACCACCCCCTATACAATTTTAGCCCTCACGTCTGCAGGCAACCATTTGTGTAGCGTTCATGTGGTGAAGGAGTGCACAATGCCTTCTGTCTAGTCTGTTAGGCCATTCAACTCTCTATGTTTCTCTTTCATCCAGAGGCCAGCAAGATGGCCCATGGCTGGAACTGCTCGAGGGCAACGTTAACCCAGGGATTGCATGTGCAGTGTCATTTTGGATCATTTGAAATAGCCGTGCACATGCACTTTTAGACACTGAGCCATTAATACTCTTTGTATTTGCTTATGTGGTCAGTGGAGCTCATTTTTAGGTAAATGTGGGTATGACAGCATCTTCAGCAGATACAGAAAAAACTACCTTTATTTTTTTGGCCTGCAGCTCCCAAGATAGCACAGCAACATGGCCAGAAATCAAATAATAAATAAATAAAATAAATAAGAAAGGTATCTTTTCCCATCTCTAATTCTTAGGCTGTTGAAAATAAACAATCTTACATGCTTTTATTTTAACTCCGGGTATCTGGGAAGCATGGTCTGTGTCTGCCACTTAAGTTAGAGTGCTCCTTCCCCATGCCTGAGAGTCTTTGAGCCTGCCTCTCTTTTGCTGTTGCTTCCTTTTTTAAGCTGCCTTTCTTCCCTCTTCCAATTCCTGCTCTGAAGAAAGACACGTGGAGGGGTAACTCAATAATATTGATCTATTGCTTTATTAATCTAAGAACAAAGCCATGAACCTTAAGTAAAAGTTTTGTTTCCTTTAACCAAGAAGCATTCTTTTCCAAGAGAAGAAGTGACTCTGGGAAGATCTCTCCATGCTTTTTCTCTGCACTACAAAGGGAATGACCAAATGAAATCTCGCCAACACAAGCTACTGTTTTATGCACACTTATATGGGAATAAGACCCATGTTAGCTTCTGAGCTGACATGCACAGAATAACATGTGCAGCTCATGCACTCTCATCTGAGTCAACATCTTGGGTCAAGGAAATATGCTGCCTAGTCAAATGGAAAAGTATCTGATTTTCTTTTGTTTCAATGCTAGAACACTTACTTTTAAATTAATATGTGTTTACTTCTCCAGCACACCTCTGCCTCGAAGCTCTCTATACCTATCCACAAGAGTCTGTGGAGTGGAGTGGACAGAAATTCAGTGGGGCTGGTAATGGTAAACCTCTCATGTGATATACTGTGAAAACCCCATAAACTGGAAGCAACCTGACAGCATGCAACAACAACCTGACAGCAGTATGGGGCAGTATATAAGCTGAAACAACAACAACAATGACAATCCATGGTTCAGCACTTTCTGTCTAAGCCATGCAATGAACAACTAGTTTGAGGGTTTTATATGAAGAATAAACTGACCATAGTGCAGCTAAAAAGGTGAGTTTGTGATTCATATTGATGGCAGCTATCACTAGTTTGGGTAATTAAAAAAAATCTTCGTGTGTTGCAGATTTCTGCCTTGTTGGTCAACCACAAAAGCTTACACTGGGCAAAATCTGTTGGCAGGATCCACCTGAGTAACAGGAATTACATGCATAGTGGCAGATTGCTGCTGATTAATGATTTCCTTTTGTGCTTTCAGAGTGCATGCCACTTTGTCATATTGTGCACAAGCCACACACCTCCCAAAATTTTAAAACAAAGCCTTTAATCAGTGGCAAACTGTGGTTGCCCATGACATTATTTCCATTCTGCATGCGTAACTGCTCCACAGGATTTCAGCCAATAGCTTGCAATAGAAAATAAAAGCTCACATGCAATCAAGGACTGGGTGAGCCCACACTATCTGTACTTTTTCAAAGGCAGGCCTAAGAACTTTAGTTACTATTACCTTACGGTCTGAGTATTTAACTTTTTTCTTATGTTAGGTTAAACAGGAAACAGAAGAAGTATCCAGAGACATCATGTTCAGGTTTTGAAATTTTTATTTTAATTAAACGTATCTCTTTCTGTCACACCCACCCACCCACCACTTCCTGTTTCCTGAGATTTCAAGGCTAAAACCAGTCGCCAGTGGGTGGGTGTTTTTGTGATGTCACAGAGGAATGGCCTGTTGGACAACAGTTAAGAAATATGGTGTGTGTGCGCATGTGCACATGGTGGATGACAATGTTTCCCTCTCTCATTTTTTGGCTCTAAATGGCCTGTTGAACCCAAGTGCATGTATCCCCAGTCCCTTCCCTAACACCAGGCTTTGGGTGCACCAATGCAGTGCAGCTACAATACACATATGAGGACCTTGGTACTGAGCAATGAGCTCTGTCACTATCTGGCCATGTGTGTCCAGGCTATCAAGACTTCCTACATACAGGAAAGTCAAGCACTTCATCCTGCCTCACTACTCACGTAAGATTTGTCTCCGTATCTGGAGAAGCATAGCAATTTGTTAAGACTTCTGCTGGTGTCTTGAGACTCAGCAACTTTGTCCTTGTTGAGTTACTTAAGTGGGATAGTCTTACACATCCCCTTGCAACTCTATGAACCCGTGATTCATGTTTTGCAAGGATCAACTCACAACAGGTTACTTAGTGATTCATCTGTACTTGTGATCAACTTGTTCTTCATGGCTTTCTTCTCTTTCCTTCTCCTCTAGGTCACTTTTGAACACCAGCAGCACAATCCAAGAATAACTGGCATAAGCAACATTTGCTAATAACACTTTTTTAAAAAAAAGTGAAAATTCAACACTGCAATAACACTACACATATGTCACAGTGAATTTTAATGACAATTTCAGACACCCTGGAGTGTATCCACATTTAGGGGGTGATAAATGTAGATTCACTGAAAGGACATCTTATTTTCAAAGTAAGCAAGACCTCTTTTTTACTATTTAAAACAATAATCTAAGCAAAAAGGTTTGCAGTATTTGCTTTTTAAATGCTTGAGAGCTTTTATCGACATCTCATCTCATCTGTTAATCCACTGAATTATGGCCGCTTAAAACCGGTAACCCTTCTTTCCAGTTTGAGTGCGTACTTATGCAGTACTGTTTAATGTTCCTGTAACCTCTGGCAATCTGCATAGCTCCAGGATGCCCGCAGAAAAAGGGAATGGTAAACAGCCTGAAAAACCTACAACAACCATCGGAATGGTAAACCACTTATGAGTATCTAGAAAATATTGGAAAGAGCAGCCACAGATCAGAATTGACTTCATGGCAGATAATAATTACTAAGAAAGGGGGTTCAGATCCAAGCACATATTATCTATCTGCCATCTTCTCAATGACCTAAGAGAGCTCCCTTTTTGTCCAGTGGCAATCCTCTAGAAACCCTGGTTTAGCTTGTCTGCTGACAAGAAAGGATGTTGTCCACAGGATACAGACTCCCTTTTTCTTTCTAGAAGCTGCTTCATTTCCTCTCAAATTCTGCCACTTTCAAAACATAGTCTTCAGAACAAGATCTCTTTGAAGTGCTCATTGAAAGACACACAAACCAATGTGAGGTCAACAGCCTCTCTCATGTGATAACTATTCCACCACTTCCCTGAGTGAAGAGTTAATTAATTTACAGTACTTGCACACCACTTTTCAAGGTCAAGGTTCTTCCAGCATTATTTGTACGTACACAGATGTAAAGCATTAAATATAAACAAAATAAGTTCATTAATATTGTGAAGTTGCCAGTCCAATCTTGTCTCAAAGATATACAGTCTGTAAGGGGCTGAGATTAGGCAGGGATGCTCTTCTGCCAGCAGAATCTTCTTTGGCTAGCTGTTCTCAGAGAAAGACAATCAAAGACAAGATGATCTGCAAGCAGGCATGCCCTGCTGGCTGAGAACTGCAAGCAGAACACCAAAAAGGGGTGGAGGCAGAGATAGGATGGGAAGAGCAGCAGAATGTTAGAGGTGACTCTCCTGCAACTCAGGGACATGGTAATGAAGATGGTCCAAAGTTAGGCCAGGGTGATGGTAGTTCTAAATGATTTCCAACACCCCTTGGCTGAGAGGGGTTTGGATTCAGCATCACTCATTTCAGCTGGCCTTTGGTCGTCTTCACTCGTTTAGGAATGGGTGCTGTAAAACAGCCATCTAAAAAGAAAAGAAAGGGTGGTGAAGGAGACCCAGGTAAGTGGTCAGAAAATGGACTGTCACTTTGGAGATCAAGGTTCAAGTCTCCACTGAGCCATAAAACCAACTTGGTGACTCTGGACCACTAACTAGAACCTCTAACGGGAGTCAGAGTCCATTAAAGAGCTGATAGCAAAACGCCAAATGTATATTGAGACATTTCCACAGCTATGGGACACCCAGTCAGAGTGTCTTGTCTATAGCATTTCGCCAACCTAACCAATTGCAGGGAGAAGCTTGGAACAGGACATCCTACACACAAAGCATGTAGGGTCTCTCCCCAACAGCAAAAACTGTGTACGTGCTTTGGTAGCCTTTCTCTTTTAGCAGCAAGGGAAGTAGTCTGGCTTGATGTTCAGAACATCTCCTTTTAGGAGTCACGTCTCCCTCAAGAGATTTGTGCAGTGCGCTGTGTCTCCAAGGGTGATCACCCACATTGATTTAGCTTGAACTGACTGCTGTGCAGGGCTTTTTTTGTACATACCTGGATTAGCATTGCATGAACCAAGCCCCAGGGGAGGTTATGTAAGACAGATTGACAGGGGCAATTACAACTTTCCGGGAGGACTCTGCCTCTTCCATCCTTTGCACAGCCGTCTCTTCGAGGGGTACACACACTACAGGGTGTGGTGTGACATTGGGAAGCAAGAAGGCATTTCATTAATAGGTAAAGGTAAAGGTTCATGTTGCAGTACATAAAATTGTAACAAGGTAAAAAGGTAAAGGTTCCCCTTGACATTTAGTCCAGTTGTGTGTGACTCTAGGGGGCGGTGCTCATCCCCGTTTCCAAGCCATAGAGCCAGCGTTTGTCCGTAGACAGTTTCCGTGGTCACGTGGCCAGCGCAACTAGACACAGAACGCCGTTACCTTCCCACTGAGGTGGTACCTATTTATCTACTTGCATTTTTACATACTTTTGAACTGCTAGGTTGGCAGGAGCTGGGACAAGCGACGGGAGCTCACTCCGTCGCATGGATTAGATCTTGCGACTGCTGGTCTTCTGACCTTGCAGCACAGAGGCTTCTGCGGTTTAACCCGCAGCGCCACCACATCCCATATTTCGTTAATGCTGTTCTGTAATAGGGGTCTTTACACAAGCTCATCACACTTAAACCTTTGAAAAATGGAGCAGATAGATTTTTGAATACTCAAATGAGAAAAGACTAAATGGGTCATTCTCTACAAGGCTGATGCAAGCACTGAATAATTTGCCCGTGCTGCATTTTAATGCCGACATAGCAAGGATGAGCAGAACATTACATGCTTCTGGGCTTGTGCAGGGAGGGGAGGGGGAGAAGAGCACAATATCCAATTTGCTCTTTGAGATAAGCTCATGAGCTTATAGTTTCATATAAATTTACGGGTGCTAATAACTGATGATAATAACAATAAGCAAGTGGATTAAATTACATTCATTCTAATGCCATTTTGTGTTCCATATTTAGATTAGCTGAATCATGTTATTACTTCAGTCACCTTTGTAAAGTAAACTCCTCTATACATACACATACACACCTGTTGCTGGGGTGGATTGGTGTACAACCACTCAGTGCAAATTCTTAGTGTCAACAACTTGTCACATGAGATATAAATCCAAACTTAGACCAATAACCACATCAGTGTGGCGTAGCGAACTGAGTCTTGGACAGTCATGAAAGAGACCCAGGTTCACAGACAGGCCTCTTCTGTGGTGGCACAAGGTCTGAAACTGCCTCCTAAGGGAAGTACATTCCACTCTTCATTGTTGTTTCCCAGTGGCAAGGAAATACCTTCCGTCTAATGCTGTTTCCATTATTGTTGCTGCTGCTGCTGGCTGTATTTCAATTTTACTGCTGCTTTTTGTTCATCTATAGATTTGATTTTATGCTTTCAATAGGGTCCAGTGGTACTAAAGGGGAATTCCACTGGACAGGGAGAGTGCCTATATGCTTCAATCCAGCCATTCTCCAATTTTCACAGCTCCCTTCAACTTTTTCCTATAGGAAAAGGAATGGGAGACTTCTGCCCACTCAGTGTGTGGAAGGACTGCCAAACTGAGCTCCATTTCAAGTTAAACAGGGTGGTATCTTGCAGATCAAGAGTTCAACTCCCCTGGCCATGGTTTCCCCCACCATAATTAGATCATTGCACTTCTATTTAAATTATGTTTGTTTCCAAATTTCCCTTAATATAGGCAAATAGTATGCACATTTGCATTCTGTTTTGTTCCCAGTTTTTTGGCAGGAGGGAGTATTTCCTCTTTTTTTGGAACTGGCCATCCCTAACTCAGTGAAGTGATTCAGCCGAATAATGTCAATTTGTAACATGCCGTGGGGTGGTGGTGGGATTATTCTCCCCCAAGTTGTGCAGGCTACTGGAATAACAAATTTAGACCAAAAACACTGGAGGGTTGTAAAGGTAACCTTTTCACCCATACCTCTCTAATTGTGGTGCCTACCCTTCTTCCCCAGTTCTTTAAGGCTTATGAAGGAAAGGCAAATTATAGGACTGAAATATAATGTTTTCCCACCTATTCAAACTACGTGTGAAAGAACTAGTCAAAGTAGAGCAAAACCTGAATTATTCATAGAGACCTACAGCGGTACTGTAGTTAAGGATCTGTCACCCTTCCAGAACACCCAGATATACAGGAAATTTGCACTTTGGCCCAGCATGTAGTATGAGACCTGGCATAATTTTCATTCTGTCTAGGAATTGCATGTTGGGGATCCTTTTTCCCTCAGGGCTTGTCTCATTATCATTTTCACAACAGCCTTGTGAAGTAGGTCAGACTGAAAAACAAATGACTAGCCAAATGTCATCCAATTTACTTCACAGCACCATAAAGATTTAAATCCATGTTCAATCTCTACTCTAATTCCCAAACACTCCAAACACCACAGGGGATTTAACAGCAATGGGAAACAAGATGGAAGAGCCAAGACCCAAAACATACTTTCAACTGAATTTTTTTAAAAACCCTTTTGGGTTTCACTTGATGCCTTCAGGGCTCTTCATATTCTTAACAGCTACAAAGTGTTGGGGAAATTTCATATGTTTGACCAAAAAGATTGGTGTGATGCTGTTTGTTTTCCCCCTGGAGAATTCAATTCAGTTCCCCTTTTTGAGAAAGCGGTGTGTTTCTTAGAAGGTGCTGAGACTTTTGGAACTTGGCAGTCAATAGGGATGGGTGTAGAAAGCTAGGCTACCAGGAGGAGACACAGAATATTTTTACAAATGCAAGAGGACGTGATACTTTTAATTGACCATTAAGAGTATAAAACCAACCAACCAACCAACCAACCAACCAACCAACCAACCAACCAACCAACCAACCAACCAACCAACCAACCAACCAACCAACCAACCAAAAACAAAAACCAAATTGATGATAAATCATCTTCTTCAAGGCTGTGCATCAAGTTCTTGTGGTCAGTTCCAAACTTATGTGCTGCTTTTAATGTCCCAAATTCACATGGCTGATGGTGTAGAGGCCAGGCAAGCTTCTTAGATGGAAGCAGATGCAGCATGCGTGTTGGTTTCAAGCTCTTCTTCAGCTAGCAGTTTGGTATTTATAACCCATCTCCTAAAACAGAGGATAGTTACAGATATTTTTAAAGGATCAATTTTCAATTTTCACCAGCTGAATCCTTTGAGGAGCAGTGTGTGGCCTGCTTATCTCTCGCTAACGCGTATTCTTTCCACTATTGTTCAGTGCTTTTATGTAACAGGGCTCTCTATGTGGTCTGGTCCAGCTTGCCCAGCAAGGTCCTGTTAAATGCTATCCTTAAGATTCTTTGTCTCTCTCTTTTTTCCAAGTTCAGCATGTGCGCATACACACACACACACACACTCACATACCCCTAGAGACTGCTGTATTTTCCTGGAAAGGAAAAAAAATATCAAAAGAAAAGGCAGGCCACATGAAAAGGCATCATGTTACCAATTTTATCAAGATGTCATTGGGAAGCAACCATCATCAGGCTAAATCACTTGTTCACACAAAAGTGTTTACAATTGTTTGTTGTCTTTTTGCACCTGAGGCTTGTGGCCTAATGATTGTTCTAAAGCATCAGAGATGATGATTGGTGCCAGCTTCTGAATCTGAGAACATGGCTTCCTATTGACCTGTTCATTAGGACTGTGGTTTTGATCGTCATTGTAGCTGGCATGCTGGGGAATGTTTTGGATAAAGCAGGGGATGACAAGATGTTAGCTGCCTTATCCCTGATAGTTCTGGATTTACAGTGTTCAAAACAGCTGTAGTTTTACACATACACATACAAACACACACACAGAGAGTTTGCTAGAAAAGAAGGCAGGCGTCCAGAGAGTAGGAAAGAATAGATCTTCCAGATGCATGTTAACAGGATTTAAAGTTTAATCAATGTCATCCTCATTATTTGCTTTTCAGCAAAAAACATAGCCCTTCAAGTAAATGGCTATATAGACTGATATTACACTTGATTTTAGTACAGTGATGCTCTTACCAAATAACTCTGCCTAATTAAACATTTAAAATTTCAGATAGTTTAGGTTTTGATTCAAATGAACTCTTATTTTAATATTTTATACTTAAAGAAGAAAGAAGAAAACTCTATAAAACTATTAGTACCTAAGAGAATTGAAGAGAAGAGAAGAGAAGGATATTTTTCTAAAATTGCAACTGCTTTCTTACTTAGCTGGGCGTATGCCCCATTCAACTCAATGGGAACTGTTTTTCAGCAGAAGTGCATAGTTGCCCTGTGGGTGTATAGTGAGGTGTCAGCACAGAAATTCAAAGCTCATTTCTCAATACCAAATACATTTCTCCCATTTCAACCCACACATTCTAAATTACAAATATCCATATGCAGCTATTAGAAAGATGCTATCATAAAAATTAACCTGCCACCCAGATTGGTTTCGATGTCAGTTGCTGCAGATGGATTCTATAAATCCTGTACTTGTGGGTCAAGGGTATTTATTTAGACAGGTACTCTGTGGCCCAGATTTTCTCACTATAAGATGTAGAATAGAATAAAGCTCAGTTTGACTAAACTTGAATTCTAGCATTAGCAGATACTAGACATTTATTGAGATGATACATTCTCTCCCCACTAAAGAAAGGAAGCAAATATGTCACCTGACCACATAATCATCTATTTCTTTTAATTTGACCAAGCAGAGGATAGTGTTCATGATTTTGATCATTAGTGCCCAATGTCACATCCCATTCATAATCCAAAGCTAAGAAAACACATTGATATATTTCTCCATCATGCAAGCAATATAGTGCCAGTGTACTATACTCTCATAGCTTGAAAACTGCAGGTGTCCCCCCCACCCCACCCCAAGAGAACACAGAGCAAACCCCAGGCTTTCCAGCTCTCTCCAAATCCTGAGCACTGAAAAAACATTAACACTTCCTTCCACACCTAACTGTGCTTGCAGAAGATTCTGGAACATGCTATTTAAATACTGCTTCTCTCAGCTCTTATGCCTCACCAAACTAAGTCCTCTTTGGAGGAAGAAGATGTTCTTTCTCAGCAGCAGGAAGCCAGGGCTGAAGTGGGATTCACAGAAGCTCAGGAGAGGAAAAGGAAGGCTGGTCCTGCCAGGGAGGACTCAGAAAACAAAGAAGCTGTGCTGTCTATTTGCCCAGAGAAGCTGTGGTAGCTTCAGCTTTTAGAGCAGCAACAGAAGCAGCATTTTCAGGGTAAAACAAGCATAACTGGAAACAGATGGAGTCTGGGAGAGACATGCTGAGACCTATGCACCCTCCTCTCTCAGTCAGCTTCAGTGTCAAGGACAACAGTCTTATCTGACCTACCACAGGTGGTGCTTTTGCTTGCCTACTTGGACCTCCCTAGGACCTGGATTTGACTCACAACCCTGCTTCTGCCTACTCCCTGCTTGACTGGTGAATGATTTATTGGATCGAACTCCTGGCTTGTACTGTGGAATCCCAGATGACAGCCTAGTGCTTGGAACCCAACATGCAGCTTCCCACACTTGCTGCCTGCCTACATCACACCACCGTGTGTTAGGATTTGAAGGTGTGCTTGGGGAGTGCAGGCAAGGGAATGCAGGCAAAATGGCCCTAACCTGTGAAATTTGTCTATTCCACATTTGTCATTTATTTAAAGGATTTTTTTTTAACCCTGCTTTTGTAACTCTGGAGAGAAAATAGCAGGAATAAGTCGACAGGCTTCCAGACTAAAATACATGACACAGAAAGAAAGTAGATTGGGACAAACTATTCTTACACAATTTACACAGAAGTAATTATTTAAGCCTAGTTATTGTTCCCCTTCACGGATTGCTGCCTTGTCGTGGCGAAGGGGCTTGAGTAATTCAGAGAAGCTATGGGCTATGCCGTGCAGGGACACCCAAGATGGACAGGTCATAGTGGAGAGATATGACTAAACGCGATCCACCTGGAGCAGGAACTGGCAAGCCACTCCAGTATCTTTGCCAAGAAAACTCCATGGACAGAAACAAAAGGCTAAAAGATATGATGCTGGAAGATGAGCCCCTCAGGTAGGAAGGCATCCAACATGCTACTGAGGAAGAGTGGAGGACAAGGACAAGTAGCTCCAGAGCTAATGAAGTGGTTGGGCCAAAGCCGAAAGGACGCTCAGCTGCGTACGTGCGTGGAAGTGAAAGGAAAGTCCGATGCTGCAAAGAAAAATACTGCATAGGAACCTGGAATGTAAGATCTATGAACCTTGGTAAGCTGGATGTGGTCAAACAGGAGATGGCAAGAATCAACATTGACATCCTGGGCGTCAGTGAACTAAAATGGACGGGAATGGGTGAATTCAATTCAGACCATTATCATATCTACTATTGTGGGCAAAAATCCCGTAGAAGAAATGGAGTAGCCCTCCTAGTCAACAAAAGAGTGGGAAAAGCTGTACTGGGATACAATCTCAAAAATGATAGAATGATTTCAATACGAATCCAAGGCAGACCTTTCAACATCACAGTAATCCAAGTTTATGCACCAACCACCGATGCTGAAGAGGCTGAAATTGAAATCTGTTTAAGATGGTATTTGACTCCTGTAAAACTTAATATAATAAATCCAGCATACCCCAAAGCATGTTGGAAATGTGATGAGGAAATTGGTACGTATTATCATATGTGGTGGGAATGCAAACTGGTTAAGAAATTTTGGAAATTGATTTTTAAGGAAACGTGTGATATATTTGGTAAAGATATTGATTTTAATGCTAAAATTGCTGTATTGTCAATTTTTGATAACATAGATTTGGATTATTACTCGAAAGAATTGATCACTAATTTTATGACAAGTGCTAGAATATTAATAGCTAGGTTTTGGAAAGACAGAAATGATATTAAATTAGAAGATTGGTATAATGAAGTATGGGACATTGCATTAAACGATAAATTGACTATTGAACTTAAAATAAAAAGAGGGGAAATAAGTTCTAACAATTTTTATGATATTTGGGGTAAATTCGTGGAATTTGTCTTAGTGAAAGGAAGGGGGAAAGCCTCTAAAGAATATTCTATACAATTTTGGAAAGGTAGTTCGTAATAAAAATATTGTTAAATGGGGTCCCATGGGTATGGGGTGCACGTTAGAATTTAGTCTGTAATAAGCACTATTTGTATTTTTTGTAATTTTGTTGTTGTATTTGTTTTTTGTTTTTTGTTTGTCTGAAAACAAAAAAAAAATTAAAAAAAGAGGCTGAAATTGACCAATTCTATGAAGACTTACAACACCTTCTAGAACTGACACCAAAGAAATATGTTCTTGTCATTATAGGGGACTGGAATGCTAAAGTAGGGAGTCAAGAGATAAAAGGAACAACAGGGAAGCTTGGCCTTGGAGTTCAAAACGAAGCAGGGCAAAGGCTAATAGAGTTTTGTCAAGAGAACAAGCTGGTCATCACAAACACTCTTTTCCAACAACACAAGCGGCGACTCTACACATGGACATCACCAGATGGGCAGTACCGAAATCAGATTGATTATGTTATCTGCAGCCAAAGATGGAGAAGCTCTATACAGTCAGCAAAAACAAGACCTGGAGCTGATTGTGGTTCTGATCATCAGCTTCTTATAGCAAAACTCAAGCTTAAACTGAGGAAAGTAGGAAAAACTACTGGGCTAGTCAGGTATAATCTAAACCAAATCCCTTATGAATACACAGTGGAAGTGAAGAACAGATTTAAGGAACTCGATTTGGTGGACAGAGTGCCTGAAGAACTATGGATGGAGGCTCGTAACATTGTAGAGGAGGCAGCAACAAAAACCATCCCAAAGAAAAGGAAATGCAAGAAAGCAGAGTGGCTGTCCAACGAGGCCTTACAAATAGCAGAGAAGAGAAAGGAAACAAAATGCAAGGGAGATAGGGAAAGTTACGGAAAATTGAATGCTGACTTCCAAAGAATAGCAAGGAGAGACAAGAGGGCCTTCTTAAATGAACAGTGCAAAGATATAGAGGAAAATAATAGAAAGGGTAAAACCAGAGATCTGTTCAAGAAAATTGGAGATATTAAAGGAACATTTTGTGCAAAGATGGACATGATAAAGGACAAAAGTGGTAGGGACCTCACAGAAGCAGAAGACATCAAGAAGAGGTGGCAAGAATACACAGAGGAATTATACCAGAAAGATCTGGATGTCCCGGACAAGTACAAGCTGGATTTCAAAGGGGCAGAGGAACTAGAGACCAAATTGCTAACATGCGCTGGATTATGGAGAAAGCCAGAGAGTTCCAGAAAAACATCTACTTCTGCTTCATTGACTACGCAAAAGCCTTTGACTGTGTGGACCACAACAAACTATGGCAAGTTCTTAAAGAAATGGGAGTGCCTGATCACCTTATCTATCTCCTGAGAAATCTATATGTGGGACAGGAAGCAACAGTTAGAACTGGATATGGAACAACTGATTGGTTCAAAATTGGGAAAGGAGTACGACAAGGCTGTATATTGTCCCCCTGCTTATTTAACTTATATGCAGAATACATCATGCGAAAGGCTGGACTGGATGAATCCCAAGCCGGAATTAAGATTGCCGGAAGAAATATCAACAACCTCAGATATGCAGATGATACCACTCTGATGGCAGAAAGTGAGGAGGAATTAAAGAACCTCTTAATGAAGGTGAAAGAGGAGAGCGCCAAAAATGGTCTGAAGCTCAACATCAAAAAAACGAAGATCATGGCCACTGGCTCCATCACCTCCTGGCAAATAGAAGGGGAAGATATGGAGGCAGTGACAGATTTGACTTTCCTGGGCTCCATGATCAGTGCAGATGGTGACAGCAGCCACGAAATTCAAAGACTCCTGCTTCTTGGGAGGAAAGCGATGACAAACCTAGACAGCATCTTAAAAAGCAGAGACATCACCTTGCTGACAAAGGTCCGCATAGTCAAAGCTATGGTTTTTCCAGTAGCGATGTATGGAAGTGAGAGCGGGACCATAAAGAAGGCTGACCGCCGAAGAATTGATGCTTTTGAATTGTGGTGCTGGAGGAGACCCTTGAGAGTCCCCTGGACTGCAAGGAGATCAAACCTATCCGTTCTGAAGGAAATCAACCCTGAGTGCTCAATGGAAGGACAGATGCTGAAGCTGAGGCTCCAATACTTTGGCCATCTCATGAGAAGAGAAGACTCCCTGGAAAAGCCCCTGATGTTTGGAAAGTGTGAAGGCAAGAGGAGAAGGGGACGACAGAGGACGAGATGGCTGGACAGTGTCATCGAAGCTACCAACATGAATTTGACCCAACTCCGGGAGGCAGTGGAAGACAGGAGGGCCTGGCATGCTCTGGTCCATGGGGTCACGAAGAGTCGGACACGACTTAACGACTAAACAACAAAAACAACAACAACAAAAACATGGATCCAACATACAGATCTTCAGGGGTTCACATGATTTTTATGCAGGATCATCCCCAAAACACTATCTAGTCATAGGGTCCATCTGTGCCCACAGAAATCATGGGCCACTCTGTGCACGGTTTTTGAGTGGTGCAAAGCATGGATCTGATGCACAGATCCTCACGGATCCACATGAATTTTAACTAGGATGATCCCCGGACCAATGTCCAGTCATAGGCCCCATTTGTGCTCAGAGATTAAAACGCAGAAATCATGACTCCAGAAACATCCTGATTGGTCAGAATGCTATGCTATGCAAATAGTTCAATCATTTAGAATGTTCACATTTCTATTATATGTACATGGTACAATAGATGCAGGTCGCTCATTTTTGCTTGAGTAAGAGTTCAGGCTTGATTTGATTGAGCACCCACTTTTCTGGCTGTCTTAAGTATCTCTACCAACACCACATTTCAAATGACTTGATTTTTGTCCCTGTCTTTCTTCACTGTCTTCATTTCACATAGTATGCATGATTTTGATCTTGCTTTCCAGTGACATTCTCCAACGTCTTTCTTTTCTTTAAATTTTCAAAAATCAAAGGGGCATATTTTGGAAAACATGCACACAACGGGTCTGTAGAGGTTGTACCTACTCACACTTTTGCTTCACCATTTCATTAAGTCCAAAACAGCCCTTCAAAATATTTTGGCACAGAGGGACTACAGTGACATCCAAGCAGTTCTCACTTCTGTCTTCTCACAGTAAGCATAGTACAGATCATTTGCTCATCTTCTGGAATCCTCTACCACTGGATGAGGAAAGTTCTGATTGGATTCGTGGGTAGCATATGTATACACTGGGGCCTGAGAGGCTGGGAGAAGGGCCTCCTAGAAGATCTTAAAAAGCAGATGGAGTTGGGTGTCATCAGCACACTGGTGGTACCAGACCACAAAATTCTGGACAGCCTCTTTCAGGTTTTTCATGTGTATATGAAATAGTATTGGGAATCATGGAACCCTGAAACACGCTACAGGATAATGGTCAAGGTGTTGAACAAGAGTCCCCCAGCACCACTACCATTCACAAAGTGACAATATGCAAGGGAAAATCCCAGAAGGGTGACTCCTTTTTTCATCAGTTCACCACTTCTCACTCAAACACAAAGCAATTGTCACGGCTGTTTTTCAACAAGTGTGAATGAATGGTAGTGAGCAGAAGAGGGTATCTTGTAGACCATCTTGACTGCTGCCATTGGTGTTGTCAACATTCGGGCTGCCCTTTGCTATGTAAAGCTTGTCATCCTTTCTCCTGCTGGCAAGGCAGGCATGATATTGTGCAGCAATATTGGCCATTTCCTGGCTTTTTGAATCATAGGTACAGAAGCACAATATCCCACATTCATAAACTGGAGGGTTGTTTTGAAGAATTGAATAATAATCAACAGAATGCCACCAAGACATATTTAATTTCCCTTACACAAGGGAAATCAGCAATGGAATTCTGATCTAAAATCTATTGTTGCTTTTAGGTATATCTTCTTTTAACCCTTTTGTAAGCTGCCTTGAGCACCTAATATGGAGTGAAAGGTGGAATGCTGAATGAAAAAATTATTGGTCACAATCTTGTTGGGTTGGCACAGTGCAAGTGGGCAATGTGGCAAGTGAACCCAGATGTGACGATGTCCTGCCATCATGTTCCTCTGCTTATTTGGATCAGAGATGCAGTTATGTATCCAAGTTGCAGGCCTGGTTGCATGAAGTACGGTACACTGGAAGGAAATAACTCCTGAAAAATTGTCTATGTGAGTAAAATCAGCAGGAACATATAACAACATCTAACTTTAGAAAACAGAATACCTAACTGAATCGGTCCAGAATGTTTCTGTCCTCTAAAGATGTGATGCCAATGCCACATCCACTCCTGTGAGTTTCTATGGCTGAGTGGGGATTGGAACTCAGGTCTCCTTAGTCTTAATCCATCATTCTATCCATTACCCAACATCGGGTGCCGTGCTTCAAATGTGGATGGCCAATATACAAACTCATATTCTAACTGCCAATCTGTACATAGCCAAAGCAATAGCATTCAAATGCAAGAAGGAAGCGTTAGTAGACTTGAAGAACCCAGGCTGGTTAGAACCCAAAACAGGACCACTCCACGTTGAAATGTGTCCCATAAAGACAATGTTCACTTATGTAAAGTAGAGAAGACCCTATGGCACTATTCCTGGAGTCATCACTGCTTGTAGAAGGAAGAGAGCATGTAGCTTGTTGTTGTTTAGTCGTTAAGTCGTGTCCGACTCTTCGTGACCCCATGGACCAGAGCATGCCAGGCCCTCCTGTCTTCCACTGCCTCCCGGAGTTTGGTCAAAAGCATGTAGCTACACATGTCCATTTATAAAATTTCCTCCCAGAAAGATTTTTCTTGCAAAGCCAAAAATAAAAAGGAGAAAGAAATGAAATAAAATAAAATATTGTTGGAGGCAACGTAACGTAGCAGGTTTATGTGATAACATTTCTTTTCCCCAAGTAGTCTGTCAAACAAAATCCAAGCCTTCATACACACACTACTATATCTTAGGGAAAAAATGACCATCAGTTGAATTGCATGTCAGAAGTGTCCACTTGTCACACTTTCTATAATGGCTTAAGATAAATATTCTTTGGCACTGGAATCGGCTGCAGATTAAGCTCTCTGGAAGCTTTTTTTTCCCCTTTTTTTTTTTTTTTTTGCTCCAGTTCCTCTGAGATAAAGAGAAAAAGGAAACAAAAGTGGGACACACAAAAAAGCCAACCAGCTGTTTTCAAGGATCATCTGTGGCACCTATATGGAATTGGCATGGCTCTCCTTCATATCATGACTAGAGGCTGCGTGTCCTTTTTGTTTGTGTCAAAATATAAAAATCCTTTCTATGTTGCTGGCTTGGCTCCGCTTTTGAGGAAATTCTGCTCTGATCCTGGAAAGACCTTGTTATAGTTAACAACGTTGTCTGTAACAGGTTACTTTTTGGAGTAACCACAGCAAGACAAGTTTATTTTTTAAAGACAACAGCATTACATTGTGTGTGTGTGATTAGTAATGTTGACTTTTCAAACATTGTTTAGAGGCACATGGGAAGGGATATAGTAGTATTGTTGTATTTTAAAGAATATTTTCACTGCACTTTTGTGAAACAACAACAACAATAAAAGTAACAAAAAGAGCAGTTTAGATTAGAGGAATAAAATCAACAGAAAACAAAGACATTAGAATAGAGTATTTTGAAAGGTTCAGAAAGTAAAGTGACTTTTGTCCCTGTGACCTTGAGGCTTTCTAGGGAGAGCGTTCCCTAACTCTGTGGTGCAGGGGCCACAGGGTCACAGCCCCAGGGACACAGACATTCTTAAGAAAACAAAGGGGGGGGGGAAGGTTGTGAGGCACTTTTACCACCACAGTAATCCACACTGGGATCGTACCTTTGTTAGGCCAACCATAAAAGCCACAAAGTGTATAAGCTTTCTATTCACCTGGCAAGATGTTCCAAAATTAACCTGAGGAGGTGAAAAGGAAAGCAAGAAGACTTTCTTCTAAGGCAGTGACGGCAAACCTTTTTGGGCCCGAGTGCCCAAACTGGAAAAAACAAAAACAAAAAAACCACAAACAAACAAACAAACAAAAACCCAGCGGGCGGTGGGCCATGGTGGCACCAGAAGGGCGGTGGCAGAACCTGAAATGGTGGAGGAAGGGAGAATCCCAGGCACGGAGGTGCCTCGAGACCCCACTCCAGATCCGCCGCCAGCGCCAGCTGCTCCGGATCCTGGCCCGCCGCCTGTCAAAGCGGCAGCACTGCGGCTGCAGCCGCCTTCTCAGGTTTGGCTGTGTGGGGGAGGAGAATAGCGATCCGGCGACTTATGGCTCATGTGCCCGGAGAGAGGGCTCTGCGTGCCAGCTGTGGCACACGTGCCATAGGTTCACCATCGCTGTTCTAAGGCCTTCTAGGTTGCATACTCAGCCAGTCCTTAAGATCAGTCTTTTCCACCCATCCACTTCCACCCCTAAATGTTATAAAATCTTGCCTGATGCAAGATGTAACCCTTGGCTCACTGTTGTGGCATGCATGTATTTTGTACTTCGGTGTCCATGTTCAAGGGCACAACATCCTCTAAAATGCAGCCCCTAAAAAGATGTTCAGTTGACCATGTCTGTTTCTTCCCCACAATGATAGCGCGTTTTGTGAGTCTTATATTCTCATGGACTTCTTCCCATATAAAATGTGACCTTGGCCGTCCTATGGCATTGTGGTACCAGCTGCCTGACCTGTTTCTTTCCAAGGAGCTGGTAGATTTAATTTATGATACATTTCCATTTACAGTGGAAAAATATTACAACTTTATCAGTCCGTGGAGTCTCAGCAGTTTCCACTCACCAGATGCTCCTTTTCTGTTTAAATAGTTCATTGAGCACTGCAAAGTACAATTATTTTAAAGTATAAAGAGATTGGGGACATAATGATAAAGACATACAGGTAAGTGGCTGCACTGACAAGTGATCTAAGAGTAGGCGGCGTAACAGACGAGGTAGTATGCTTGTATGTCAGGCCTTTACCCAGTGGTATAGCAGAGTCAGGCCTCAAGATGTTTTGTTCAGGCCGATTTATGAAACCATCTGCCACCTTCTTCAGGCTTCTCTCTCCCCTTTAAACTTAGCTGCCATCCTCAAACCAGATGGGGATATGTTTTCCTGTGAACAGTGTTCCATTGTATGCCAGACAATTTGGTTTGGTCTTCAGTGAGCAGTTAAGATCTGTGAGCTTTATGAAATACCTGTTCCCGGTGAAGATGAAGATGGGTAGAACTGATTTGTCAATCTGGATAAGCATCAGTACAGCTACCTGCATTTTTTTTTTTTTACTCTCTTTGTGGGCATTGCCTGGCTAAGTGATTGTCACGACAGGCCTGGCATCTATGATTAATAGAATATTTGCATATGGGAACATGCTATCAACTAAATCTCCCCCTTCTGAAGTGATGCTTTGAATTCCCAACACCTTCATCCACTGTGGGAATTTCAAACTGTTTTTTACATGCATTTGTAATCTTTAGAGGTTTGAAAAGAAGCATCTCAGACTGTGTTTTGGGAAAGCTTTGGGGTGTGAGCAGCAGGAGAATTTCTGGACATGGCGCAGGCATGGGATGTGGCCACAATCCAGAGCATAGTTAGGGCCTGGTAAAGGGAGCAACCCAGTGGTGGAGTTTGCTCACTTGAGCTGGGCAAAGTGAGCCGATGTGGCAGTGGCAACACTAGTGTGCCTTTTTTTGTTGCTACTAGGGATTTTCCCCCTGGTTTCATTTCCATTGCCTCCAGCGTGAAGAGGAAGTGAGAAGGCCTGCTTCACACTAGTGCAGGCAAGGGGTTTAACGCTAGTGCCTCATGGAAGAATGGAAATCCAGAAGCCCAAGGTCCCCTTCCCACCTGGCTCTGCTGTGCCCTGTTTTGGTCATTATGGTAGAAACTCTAGAAGTGTAAGATATACTGCACAATTTCTATAGATATTTCCACCCATCATAAGCTCCACACTGAATGCCATATAAAAGGTCTTGGATTGCATTTTGTATGTAACTCTGTGCTGGATAATGCTTTTTTTTGGGGGGGGGGGTTGTTGTCTTTCTGCAGTTCTAGAGATGCATCGATAGCAATATAGAATATTGCGTACAACTGGATCGTTTCTCACCTATTTGCCATTGAAAGAAACCTGATGGCACCAAGAAGGGAAGACAGTGTTAGCTTGTACCACTAATCTAGAGTGGTTGCTATGTAGGAAAGTCCTTCCGACTTACGGCAACCCTCATAGGGTTTTTAAAGGCATGTGAGATGTTGAAGGAGTGGTTTAGCATTGCCAATCATCCAGTGTGTTTCCATGGCCAACTGGAAATTTGAACCCAGGTTTCCTGAGAGCTGGTCTGGCATTCTACCTACTTTCTCACACTGGCTTTTATTCTCAAAATGCTTACATGAGTTTTCTCCAGGATTTTAAGTAGAAAAGTGTATGTGTTGAGATGGGATGTTTGAGCCAATCATGGGTGTGTTACCTCTCCTTGTAGTCCCATGATCCTGATTCTCCCTGGCATAACTGTTGTTATTTGTTTCCTGCCACAAGTGGAAACTGTGATGACAGACCTTTTATACTCCATCTAGTTTTAGCCTCAGCTTCTGGGACCCTGTCCCATTACCACTGCAAGTGGCAAAGTCGTATCTTCATACTAGCAGTAAGGTTCTCTATCTTGAAGGATAGAGTCACAGCGCAGTGCCACAGAGGATCCATAGCCTGCACTATGAGTCCATGGGGGAAGATGTGTGTGTGCCAATGATGTGGCACAGAGGAAGCAGCTTTATCCTGCAGGAGTGTTGTCTAATTCAGTCGATCTTGCTTTTATGGAGGATAAAGGTAATAATGGCTTATACGCATGGTAGGTATAGATTATTTCCAGTGTCACTTCCAGCCCCTCAGTACCAGTTACTTGGAAACATGAGTGTTGCTCAGCTATCCTGCTTGTGTGCTCTGACTGGTGTTGGTTCTAAAAATGGTTCCCAGCACAATTAATAGGCTTTGCATACTGAGCATATGCTTTACCACTGCACATTGCTCTATCCCTATATTTTTGTGAACTGAAAATCCCTCAAGAGTTAGGGCTACACATGCAGAATTCCAGCCAGTCACCTGTGTCAAAATCAGAATAGTACAATCACTGAAAGGAATTGCTATAGGACTTGCAAATGCCATTTCCATATTATTTAACTATCAAGATTGTTATGATAGGATGACCTTGCTCAACTGGAGAGCTGGCTAATTGTTTTGCAATGACTAAAATAAACTATTGTTCAAGCCTCAATTTTAAAAGCACTTTCATTTTGGGAGCTATTTTTCTATACCCGTCCTTAATTATTTAACACTCTATACACACAAAATTTCAACCTGTTCTGAAGACAGGAAGGTTGGAACAGTTTTATACTACTTTTTCCTTCCTTCCAGTTCCACCATCTAAGGATTACACTACACAGGTAAAGCACCATTGCATTTAAAAGCTGAATTCCTTTAATAGGTAAAAAAGGATGTCTGTTCATCCTAATGTGAGTTTTTATAAGTAACCTTTTTTATCCCTATTCTGAGTTTTGGGGAATTGTGACATTCAATGAGCACTTAGCCATATCTTTCTGGCATTTGAAATATTCTTCTACAATATGCACAGTGCTAAATGTTTCCTTATCATGCTCTAAAGTGCGAATTAAATTATAATACGATGGGAAAAAGTTGCAGTTTGCAGCAATTCCGAATGTGGTGAATCTTCAGCAGCGCATAAAATTAGCCAGTGAACTGTGGAAAACATCAGAGCAATTCAGGCCTTCGAGCTTTCCCCCCCAACAACCCAAAAAGTGCCAAAAACAAGCAGGCATAGCTAAGCATTTCATCTTGGAAGCAGCTTATTGAATTAATAAGACAAGTCAATTAATGTAATGCTCTGTTGCTCCAGGATAAAACATGAAAAGGAAAAAATATGGAGCTGTTTACTGTAGTGAGATCAAGCAACCATGAAACCTAGAAAACTGAAAGTTGCTGCCTTCTCTAAATCTTAAAGGAAGGATCAGCTCAGGCAGGATATATTTTATATATCCAGCAGGGTTTAATGAGATCCAGCAGCAGGACATCAGGTTGGGTTACAGCATGAGAAACCAGCATTGTGGCTGGGCCTCTTCCCAAGGCCTGTGCCCCAGCAGACACCCCTGGCCAGCCCCCAGAGCCTCCTAACCTTCTGCTGCTTCTCTTGTCATTGTGTCCTGTTTGCCAGCTCTCTCTTTCTGGCACAGACGGAAAACACAAGTGAATGATGGGAAGCATGAGAAGGAAGACGTTGTCTACAAATACATGTGTGCAAATATTTGGGGTTTTACATATATATGCAACATGGCTTAGCAGTATATTGCTCTAAATCAGATGGATTCTACTCATGCAAAGCGCTCCTGGCCTGTTTTGAGTGACTCTGTCTTAATGCTACAGCCTTTGTAAAAGTGCTCTGTTTTGAGTGACTGTCTCTTAATGCTACAGCCTCTTACAGAGCACAGCAGCACAGCACAGTGGGCCACTATTGGACTTATGGCTATTCCACAAGGGTATCTACTCTAGAAACATGTCATTACCTGAAAATTAGAAAACATATGTTTATTACTTCAGGAAATCCATTCAGAAATAGTGCAAGAGGAAGAACCATAGACATAGTTACAGGTAGAGATGGGCATGGATTTAAAAAAACAAATGACCAGATTTGTTCACAAATCGCTAATTCGTCATTTGCATTCATAGAAATCAATGCCCCAGAAGAATATGAATTTATAGTGACTTTTGATTCATCGATTTGTTTGACTATAAAACAGGCATCTAGAAAGACCAAAAGCTTCTACTGACTCTCCTCTACAATGCCTCCAAGTTTGGTGAAGATTGAGTTGCCTCAAGCCAGCTGCTAAAGGGCACTTTCCTGGGGGGATGCACTTTGTCGATGTATAACTTGAATGTCTGAAACCCAATCTTCACCAAACACTGAGAGACTGCAGAGGAGAGACATTCGCAGGTTCTCTGTGATTTGGTGTCTGTAGGTGCCTGGGAAGAACATTCCTAGGGGAGGGCCTCCTTGTGGGTGTATAACTCTGACGTCCGAAACCCAAATTTCGCCAAACATGCTTGTAGAAAAGCATTAGGGGGAGCTTCCCTGCAAATATGGCATCTCTAGGTGCTTGGGGGATGTTTTATAGGGTGTTAAAGTAAAAACAAATTGACAAATTGATTAATCGACACGTAAGAAAAAATCATAAATTCCTAATTCATGATTTGTCAACCTTGTCAAAATAAATCACCATTTTTCTGATTCATGCCCATCTCTAGTTACAGAGCCCCTAATGCAGACTTCTTTGTGTGCCAGTCTGCTCAGTCATTGTGGAGAAGACACCTGAGTATGTCTAACTCTCTACCCAGGGGAAGGAAGAGGAGTTAATCTCAGAGGAAAGTGGATAAGATGTAGAGTAAAAGTAGCAATCTAAACATATATATCTATTCCCTCTTGTCCTGGTTCAGTTAACTTGCTCAGATAAAGGTTCAGTTTTTAACAATATTGATTGCTAGTTCACTTGCTTTCCTTTCTTATGCAGCAATAGAATTAGATCGAGTGGGAGACAGAAGACTGTTAAGACTGTAACATAGATGAGGCCAACGGTCCCTCTAAGTCAACATGCTGCAACTTGTACTTGCTAACACAGATTCCCATGGAAACCCTAGAAGCACAGGAAATGCCTTCCAGTATCCCTAAAGGACAAGAGGGCAGACAAATGAAATAAAACTGTAAAATTAGCAGGGATGTTGGCAACTCTTTCAGTCTGAGTCCCAAGTCCAAGTCCGAATCTTTGGTATCAAGTCCCAAGTCTGAGTCCCTATTCAAAACAAGCTTTTTTCCCCCAGAAAAAGGGTAGGGGTGGGTGAGTTCCAAGTCATGAGTTGTCTGAGTCATTAAAAAAAAAGAGGGTTCAAGTCGAATCAAGTTGATGGTGCAACGTAAGTCCAACTCGACAGCAAGTCTTGTGACTTGAGTCCTCATCCCTGAAAATTTGACACATCCAGGTTTTCATCTAGTTATAATGTTAAAGAAAACACAACCTAATTTATTTGGAAGACTTGGGCAATACCCTCAAATATCTGGATGAATGGGCATTTTATGAGCATAGATTACATTGACATGGTTGATCTTGAAGTGCCAGGAGTTCTAAATGAAGAACCAGGCTAATATTTACCTTGCCAAACTCTCACTGGCATTTAGAAAGCTGCTCCATCTTGCCTGGAAGAGTTCAAGTACCAGAAAAGCTGTTGTAATTCATAAGACTGTCAATCTCTCTCTCTCTCTTAAAGCATCATTTCAACAAGGACATCACTTTTGACCATATAAAGTTGCACTTTGGATTGATACTCCTTCTTTTGATGGACTAGATTTACAGAGCCAGCAGTGTAACAAAGTTGTTTATTCTGTTAGCCAGAGAAGTGGGTCTTTTCTAGCTTTCTTTATTGACTGGCTAACCTCTACCACTTGTTAACTGTAAATATCACAGTAGCACGTTTGCATGAAATGGCAATCATGGAGCCAGTTATCAGTGGCAGTGTTTCAGTAATGCAGAGATGTGATGCATTCCAATGCAAGCATGCATTCTCTTTTGAGGTAGTTTCACATATACACATCCAGCATCAGAAGACATTTGGGCTCAACTGAAGGTGCTTCTGCATTACAAGCTGGGATCCATGGACCCCCCAGCCTTCAAGAGCAGGGCCAATGTCAGGGGTTCCAATACCCATTCATGCAGTGTAGTCTGCGGTGAGGGCTTACTGACACTGTCCAAAACCTTTTTGCTGGCAGAACTCAAAAACTTTTGACAGTGAATTGTTAAGTTATGAAGCCAGAGTAGACATTATTTGTTGCCCACTGAGTTGTGTGACTCAGTACACAACAGATAATGTCTACATTTTCTTTGCAACTTATAAAAATTTACCATCAAAAGTTACTCCATTTGAGTTATGCCAGTAATAGAATTTTGGCCCCTGAAAGTGAAATCCTATAATGTTAACATGAAAGGATGCCTCATGGAAGTCAGCTGGGGTATATTCCCAGCTAAGAGACTTCCAGTGTAATTCTATTTCTTGGACTACCCATTCCATCATTCTCCATTCTCGGAGTTCTGTCTGACAGATAGACACCGAAAGGTGGCTCACCTGAAAGAAAGGTCTCAACTGAGCTAGGCCTAGCACATCTTAGCTTCCTTTAGGCTGAACTAGACCTAGCACAGCCTAGCTTCCTCTTCAGAAAGAAAGCTTTCAGCTAGCACTGGGGCAGGAACAGGAAACTTGAGTGGAGCTAGGCCTAGTCCATGAAATCTGAAAAACCGAACCTAAGAAGTAAATATCCATTCCCTTGGGATACGATTACACTGGAAGTCTCTTAGCTGGGAATATACCCCAGCTGACTTCCATGAGGCATACTTTCATGTTAACATTATAGGATTTCACTCCCAGATTGGAGAATGATGGAATGTGTAGTCCAAGAAATCCAAAAACCCATCACTGTTTACTTGTTTGATAAGAATGCATAGGATCTCTTACCTGCTGATCTTCCCTGGTCCTAAACATGTGAGAAATTATTTGACTGAACTCTCAACTGCAGCTTCTGTGCTCCACTCATTAATAAAAGAAATAGAAATGTATAGTGAGATTTTTGTTTTGTTTTAAACGAAGTGAATCTGAGCTGGAATGAAGCAGAGACAAGAATATAGAAACCTGTAGACAATGTGTAGCAGTATGTTCTACTAATAATAAGTAAACACTGACCAAGCCTTAACCTTATATAAAACTAATGAACTACCGTAGGGCATTTTTGCCCATTAAGTTCTTCACTGAACTTCAAAATAATATCTATTTGAGCTTCATTATGAGAGACCTGAGCTGCTCTGAAACCTTGAGATGTGTATGTATCAGAGAAGGATGTTGCACAGCAGGTTAAAAGGAAATATTACAAATAATGTTTTGCCATGATGCATTTCTGAAGTATGGGGAAGTTAGTTATATGGACCTGAACCATGTTAGATAGTTGCAGCTGTTCCAGAAGTACAGTTCTTCAAGGAGGCTGCCGATAGGTGGGAAGATTATCAATGAAAGCTTTCCTTGTCTGTGGAACACCGCTTGGAGAAAGAATGGAGGAAAAGGGTCTTGGTACGGAAGGCGGTGGTGGTTTCATGGCAGTGCTTTTGCTCAATCTTCCTTTAGGACCCAGAAGAGCTTGGACAGAACAGAGCTTGGGAGTAACTGGTTGCAAGGAATACGACATGTGTAATTCCTTTTTGCAATAACTATGTTATAAGAAAGCTACATTAAAATTCTAATGATAACTTCACTTATTTTATGGTAATTGTAACTGTGTTAGTTACTTTTATAGTTACAGGATGGATGTAGCCTTATCATTTAGGTCTGTTTCATACCAAATGCCAGTTGCCTGATGCCTAATTAATTTTTTTAAAGCACTTAGTTCTTAGAAATGGTTATTTTGTTACTTTTGAATAACAAACAAACAAAATTAAACAGTTAAACTTTGTAACCATAACAGTAATTAAGGGTCATAGAAGTGTAATAGTAACCAACAGCATGTAAAAAGTGGATGTTCCAGCTTTGGAACAGCATGCAGGAGGTTGAAAGAAGGGTCAGTGTCTGGACATTAAAATCTTTCCTTTCCCAGTCCAGAAACCAGCTGGATGCCGTTGTTGTGGTTGCTGAGGTTTGTTGGTTACCCACATCGCCTCTGGTGACCAAAAGGAACAAGACGCCTGCTCACCTTCCACTCTCTGGACTCCTTTATCAAAGATGTTTAAACAGAGAGACTCTGTTATTGAGGGGGAAGCACTTACCCTTCCTTTCCCTGCTCCCACCACCTTTAGGTTCTTCAAACCCAAACAGCATGCACTCTTGAGAGGAGTGACAGAGGATGGCAGAGGCAACAACAAACTTGAGAGCAGTCCTGTGTTCAGGTTTGGAGTTCCCTTCAGCAAGATGGCTTTGATGGGTCTTTCTGTCTTTCTCAGAATGGGCCCTTTCCTTCCCTGCCATTCCCCTTCGCTCTGGCCGCTAGAGGAAGAGGGTGGAGCAAGTGGAAGCTACCCTTTGTCCCCTGCTCTCTTGTTCATGCTCCTACTGTTCAGGGGTGGGACATGGACAAAAAGAGACCAGAAGGAAAAACAGGCATGGACAAAGGCCTCCAGGGGTGGAAAGTGGACTTCCTGCTGCAGAGCTTTGCTTGATGTCCAGTATGTTCAGCCCTTGATAGCCAACTTACATAAGAACTGGGAGAACATTTGTTGAGGGGCCCTGCTTGTTTTGCTTGCTTCTTGCTCAGCCTTCCCTGAAGAAGGAACAGAAAGCAGGGAGGGGAGGCCACATTACATAGTCAGAAGGGAAAGGAGGAATGGTGAGCAAAAAATGAGCACAATTAACTACTCTGGAATCCATCAAGTTCAAGAGTTTTAACAGGTGATACTTCATAAATAGTTTGCTAATTTGGGGTTGAGGCGGGATAAACAATAAAATAAGAAAAATAAGGATCCAGGTATCTGAACATATGCAGATGGGTCACCTTTGTTGACCTTCTGTATCTTTTTATTCCTATTTGTTTCATCTGTATCTGCTTTATAGTCATTTATTAGGATATTTGCATATCACCTTATGTTATATATCCTGCACTATATAACAAGATCTTTAGTCTTGTGAATCATTTTGGCTTCCAGTCTGGAAGAAAAGCAGTATAGAAATAAAATCAATAAACTGAGCAATCAGTCAATCAATCACACCAACCTGGGAGCAATTGAAGAAACTGTGCAGGTACCTCCAGAAAGCAAAGGGATATGAAAGAAGTTAAGGAAAGATGTACTCAAGCAGGTATATCCAAATGATAAATGAAGGCAAATCATGATAGTTTCCTTTGGTAGGGTAAAAATGATAGCACTAAAACAGTCAATTTTTGTTAAGTGGGGAAGAAACATGGAAACAGCAAATAAAAAAATAAGAAAAAATTACAAGTTGATCAGGTGCCTGCTTATTCATGTGCATGTGTCTGGTCTTGCATTGATTGCAAGATTGACCACATGACTGTCTGCACAGTGGAGGAACCTGCTGGAGTGGTGGCAGAAATTATATTATTGTATTACACTCCAAGTAGGACATGGGCCAGTGTATTTATCTGAATATCCTTAAGTAGGGTTTCATGCGTTTGTTCCTTTAATGCCCCATAATGTGGTTCAAAACACTGTTAGGCATGAACAGACCTACTGTGACAAAAGACTGGTGAGCATTCAAGTATTCCAAAATTGAAAAGCAATAGAAATAAAGCTGAATTTCATAGGTAAATAATATGAAGTTGTGGGTTGTAGTAAAACCATGCAAGACTATAATCTATAGTACTTTTCAAATATTGTGCACAGATCAGGCACCATGTCTCAGAAGGGATGCCAAAGAATTTGGAAAGTACAAAAGGCGACAAGTAGGATGAAGAGAAGATGGCCATTATCAAGGGTAACCCTTCTTCTATGGAGATTTCTAGGCCTTGCTAGATTGGGATCGTTGGTTCTCACGGTGTGGTGAAACAACACCAATTTGCTGCCTGAAGCAGAGTCTTAATAGCTGTCACCCTGCTAAGAACCAAAACACTTCACCCTTCACACATTCAGATGTCAAAACCTATAGGAAATGGCATCTCCCTGCTGCATGGCAGGGCCAGTCCAGTCATTGCCTCTCTTACCCTCAGTGCACCTAGTTGTCAACCAGAATTGACTAATAATGTTCTATCTGAGGTGGGCAACTAGATGGTAAAGGATGGCATTTAACTTTGAAGAACTATAAACACAATGACCTGCTGAAACCATTCATAACTAAGCAGTGCCAAGAATAATGCTCTGGAATGCAGAGCATCATTCTTCCACTGCTTGGTTATGGATAGCATCATCATGTTGTTAGATTTATTCTTCTGAAATGTAACTTTCCAAGTGCTGCAGACGTTGTCTTTTCCCATCTGACATACAATGTCTATTGGATGGGCAGCTGAAATTTGCTTTGGCACTGCCTATGGCTTGGTGTCTTTCATTCTGTCTAAGAGGCAGACTGTGGGAAGCTCCTGCCCAAGGCCATTAGCTGTTATCTGTTTTCAGTGATGAGCAAACTCTCCTGGCAGAGAGCAGCAGCTGCCAGCAGGCGGGGTGACCCACTCATTCTGCCTTTTCCCTTAGAGTTAGGGCATAGGTTCAAAGACTTTCTCTGGCCAATCCTAGTGGCGATTAGGTAACCAGTATCCTATCTGAATTCTCACAACATACGATGTAACCCTTGCTATGTTAATAAAAGAGTTCTCAAGGCATTGCTTGAGGCTCGCTCTCTCCGCTGGTTCGGACATCTGCTTGTCGACTTCTTTGCAATTGCCTTTCTATTGTTCCGTGATCACCTACAGCAGACAAACTTAGGGGTACACAGTTGGTGTGTAGATCTTTCTTACCTCTCAGCATCTGCCCCTTGAGGTGATGGCCTAACTTTATCTTACAGCCAGATTGATCCAAGTTGCCCACGGTTCTCCTCATTCTTTCTGCCAACCCTACAGATACATGAAAACTGTTAGTGGATCCCCCCTGGTGACTTTGTATTCTGCAAAGTTAGACTGAAGCTCCTTCAGTCTTTTCTTGTCTTTTTTTGTTTGGAGTCAACACAAAAGCAAAGGAAGAGAACAAGCACTCCAGGTTTCTATTTCTAAAAATACAACACCATCCAAATTTTCTGTTCTTTTCTTTCTTCACTTCATAACTCTTCTGTGGTTCAGCTGAGAGAAATGGAACAGGTCTGGCCACCATGCAAGAGGGGTACAGTAATGCTAAATCTCCACATGCTTCTCACCAAGGCACAGTGCAATGATGGTCTCTCAAACCAGCAGGACTTGACAGTAAACAGAGGAAAGAAGAAAGAAAGAAAGAAAATAAAAGAGAGGCTCCCCAAGGTGGCTCAAGGCGTACAAACTTGGGTTGCAGCACTTTGCTGCTCCACCATCAGCAGCTACTTAGTTTTCACACATCTTCCAACCCCTGGAGGCCAAGGCGAATCAAGTATTAAATTAAAAGGAAACCACATGAATGAAAAGCTGAAAAGCACCATGGCTGGAACACTCATCTTAAAAGCCTTTGAAGATATTTCCCTCCAAACCCTGCCTGAAAGGATGCATAGAAAGGACAAAACTGTGCAACTTTGTCTCCCCCTCCCCAGTCAGGAAATGCCTCCGTACGTCTAGCCCTGAAGGTGCGTATCATTGACACTCACCCTGAAGCTGCAAAACGAAGCAATTAATGCTCTCGGTCACTACATACCTTTAGAAAGTGGGACAGGAATCCACGAAATGCTGTGGAATATTGAGTGATTAGGACTCTGTTTTGTGGGTGGGGGGATGTACAATGTAAACTTCTCGTAAAACTGGCGAAGGCCCTCCCTGTTTAAGAGGAAGGAGCATAGAGTGCTAAATTAACTCTCTGGTGGTACTTATGGCTTTCTGACATAGCGACCTCTGGAAATTTTAGTCTTTCAGAATTCTAGTAAGAACCGGGCTGCTCCCCTTCTCCTTGGCTAATTTGTGGACTGATTTTGTGCTTCTTCAAATCTTGCAAAATTCATCCTGGAACAATGGAAAAACTTGTTTAGAAATGCGTAATTTGAGCAAAAAGGTTTTTTTTAAAAAATGTCTTTTGAAAGAAACATGGCTTCTCTTTATTTCATTCAGTTCTTTTCAGTTTCTGTCAGCACTGATGCATGTGTGCAAGCTGCTTATACAGGATTAATTTGCAATGCTGCGCTCCTAACCGTGAGCCAACGTTCTGATGACAACCACCCTGCGACCCTGTCAAATGTTAAGGATCCAGTGCTCAGCTGGGTGTCAGATGTGTTTCCAAAAGCCAGTTAGCTTCTGATATCTACTCAATGACTGGCTGATTGGACTGTCTGTAGCATCAGCTTTTGTATGGAAGGAAAAGATGGAATGGATGAAAGAAAAGACTTCCTCAAGATCAGGCTGCTCTACTTCTTGAAAATGCACCTGATGCACTGACATCTAACTTTACAGAACATTGCAACATTAAACTCTGCGCATGAATGACTTGTTCTCTCTCCCCTCTCCATTTTGCTAATCTGCCCTTTCCCTTGTTCATTCTTTATACCACATCTAACTCTCAAATGTTGCCGGACTGCAGCTCCCATAGTCTTGGCTAGCTCGAGTACACTATGGAGTTCTTGTAATATGTGTGATTTTAATGGCTCCAAGCAGTGCTAAATTGTTTATTTTTTTAAAAAATGTGTTTCGAAACAATTGTATAAGTTTTAAACTGTTAAGTCATTCTTGTTGTTGCCATGTGCCATGAAGTCACTTCTGATTTATGGGGACCCTAATAGGATTTTCAAAGTATGTGAAACACTTGAGGAGTGGCTTTACCAGTGCCACACACACACTGGTCACCCTGATCAAGCAGAAATTTGAATCCAGCCCTGCTGAATCCTAATCCGACACTCTATCCACTGCACTGCATTGGGTCTCATGGGGCAAAATCATATTCATGCAAGTGGGACATAAATTTATGCTGGTGTAAATGTGCCAGGAGTTACACCTGGCAATAAAGAACTGCACTATTCAATTGTGCAATTGGACACACATCCCAGATGAGATGAATTGTGCAGTGCGCCAATGGAAGTGCTTAGTGGATAGCACTTCTGCCTTGGCACTATCACAGCTTCAGATTGGACATGCCTAGTTGTGCAACAGGATTTTGGTCATTGACATTCCTGGCCAAAACCCTGTTTGTTTTGTCTGCCTTTTTACATCTATCTGTTGCCTCTTTGTGCATGCATAATCCTTCTCATTTTTCATGGGGTGATCTCTGGCTGGCATAAATGCAAATCAGAGAATGCTCAGCAATTATACTCCAAGATTACTAGTATGGTTTTGGCCATTTTTTTTTTTGCACCCCACTCAGAGATCTTGTGATTTAGGGTAAGATATGAGTATTCTAAAAATAAATAAATTACTCTTCCATGCATTGGCTATGCTGTTGGGACTTGCAATTGAAAAAAAATCTGGAGGGCCACACTTACCCACCCATGATTTAAACATTCTTGCAAATAAATGAAATGCTAGAAAGGAAATGTTGCTTCATTAGTATGCCAGATCAAAGAGAGATCATTTTGCATATTTTCAGTCTGAAGGGAGGGAATTAGATTTTCTTGGTATGCTTCAAAAATTAATCCTAAAATATAAAATTGACTTGTGGATGGCCCCAGGTGTTTGGGTACTCAACATAATGGGAATTTTTCTCCATTTCATACAGTTATTATGTCAGTGGCAAGACTTTTTCCCCAACATGCAGAAGTTAAGTTGTCAATTGTCCATTCCTTTTTTGCTTCTTCTTCATCTTGTGATTTATAGGAATAGCAAACTAAGGGATCACAATACTGACCCTACATTAAGCTTGAGGTGCGTGAATCCTATTCCACCCTTATGACCACAAAATGGGGGTTCTACACCTTATACCCAGAAACCAACAAAACTCAACAAAAACTTTTGGGGCATTTTGGGAGCAGCAGTTTTGTGGCTGGGAGGAAGGTTAAGAAATGTCCGTATTTATAATAATCATGTGCCACCAAGTCAGTTCTGACTTATGGTGACCCTTTTCAGGGTTTTCTTGCTCAAGTATGCTCAGAAATAGTTTACCATTCCCTTCTTCTAGGGGCACCCTAGGTCTGTGCATTTTGCCCAAGCCCACACAGGTTGGCTCTACTCGCAAGAGGCAAAGTGGAGAATTTAAGTTTACTGAGGTTGCAAGTTGGCAGTTTTATAATTACAGTTACATTTTCATGGCTTTCATAATCGAGCTCAGGTAGTATCAGTGTCGTCTGCTGGTTCTCCATCCAGATAATAACCATATCAGCTGTTAGCAGTGACCATGCTTGTTTATTTTCAGCAAAGCTGTATTTTCTGACCATGTTGTTTGACTCATATATTAATTTGCTGACTTCCATTTCATCTGAGTCCACAGTTTGCAAACAATCCCTGGAATAAAAAAAATAGGTATTCCCAACTTTCCATGGATTCCAACCTTTTCCTATTCTTTGCATATTTTTTGCATATTTTTTGCATATTGTTAAGAACAGGTCAGTAAAAATTCTTGTAGAGAGAGATATATCAGTGTGTGTGTGTGTGTGTGTGTGTGTGTGTGTGTGTGTGTGTGTGTGTGTGTGCGTGCGTGCTTGTACACACACACACTATGATACAGGCGGAACTCGGGTTATGAAATTAATGCGTTCTCCGGGACATTTCATAATGCGAAAAATTCGCAAACCAAAATGCAGTTTCCCATAGGAATTCATGCACGGGGGCGGCACTATAAACCTCCCAGGCGCAATGCAAACTTGCTTCGTATTGCGGAAAAAAATCGTAAACCGAGGCATTATTTTCAATGGATTTTCGTTCATAAACCGAAAATTACGTTAACTGAGGTACCACTGTATATACGTCTCTACATGAATTTTTACTGACTATCTGAAGCACAGATTTATAACAGATTATAAAGTAGCCTATGAGCTTAAGAACAGCAATTTCCATTCACCCTTTTTTCTTTTTTCCTTTGAAAAAGGCAACAGCAGCAGAAATCTCTGGAGCTATTGGTTTCATATATAGTACAATATGTACTATACTGAGAATGACAAGCTTGTCACCTCTGGAAATATCAAGGTGCTAAAGTATTTGTTTTGGAGAGGGACAACAAGGCTATTTTGCTGAACTTGGGTCATCATGTTCAGGTCATAACCCACAATGGAAAAACTTTATTAATGTAACTTGTGCTTGTGTGGGTCTTGAGAGGTGACAATAGTCTGAAAATAGCTTGAAAAATCATTCTCAATATAAAAATTTTACATCTTGCTACCTTTATTTTTGCTTGTTTGCAAGAAGGTTCTACCTGAAACTTAGGCTTTTGCAAGTCATCACAATCCTGCCTGTTTCTTTACCAAAGGTAGAATTTCTCTGTTACGTTTGTCTGTATGAAAATTTGTATATCTGCCTACTTGTCTCTTCTTTTTTTGGTTTGCATGTGCATTCGCACATATGAAGACCCACTTTTGATCCTGCTTTCAATCCCACCAACCACAGGGGGCATGAGACATCATTGGAAGGGTCATGCAGAAGAGCAGCAGTAAGGAAATCTGCTGGAGTAGTCTTCTCTGGATATTCAAGTAAAACTTCCATGACACGTTTTCAAGCACATACACCTTCCTAGTCAGAAGCTGGCATCACTGATCTCCCCACAAAGGTAGTGCAATAACACAATGCTGACATTCTTGTACTCATCAAGACAGTTCCCACAGCCAACCTCTCAAGAAGGACCCCCTCACAAAAGTAGACAGCTATGTTTGATCCACATCCACAGAACAAAAGGAGTCTTGTTGCACCTAAAAGACTAACAAGTTTTATTATGGATAAGCTTTTATGGACTGTACCTGTAGTACGCTTTTTCAGATGCAACTGCATCTGAAAAAGTGAGCTGCAGTCCATGAAAGCTTATGCCTTTATGGTCCTACAGGATTCTCTTCCCTCTTTTTTCCTGGAAAGATAAAATATCCTCGAAAAAAATCAATAAAACACTTCTAGTTGTTTTCATTATTATGAGGAACAAATATTTCAGAAAGCCAAAGGACCTTACATGAACATTTAGGGCAAAGAACACTTTTCATTAAAACTGTGGTCACTCATAAAATAAATTGCAATATACCCGTTGATCATTACATTCTTTTGATTTTTAAAGAGCTATTTTGCCAATTCTACAGGGTCACCTAAAAAAACGGGTGGTCCTCTTACAGTATATCTGATACAGCTCAGGTACACCCCACCCCCAAAAGACAGCCACAGAATATATAGCAGAGATACTGTGTTTTATGGTAGTCACACATGTATCAAACTGGACAGACCCTGCCATTCTGTTTCTTTTGAAGGATCCTTTGCTTGTCCTTTTGTTTGGAATAAGGCCATGTATGATTAATTATATCTATGCCAAATCTAACCTATGAAATCTAGTAAAAGTCTATACAAAGTTCAGCTATATTGGAAGCCACACGGATTTACTGACAAGGTGAAAATAGTTTCCTTTGCAGATTATAAATAAAATAAAAAAATACTGACAATTTCTGGGTTCTTTCCCCATGCCAGATGTCCCAGTAGTACAGAAAACTAAGATATATGCTTTCAGCGTCTAAGTGTGTCTAAAATAGTTATGTTGGAGATGTGAGAGTAACAGTCAACTTGTTCCCTAGATTCTAACAAGAACAAGTTAAGTCTTTTGCAGTTTGGAAGTTCTGTGCTTGTTTGTTCCTTTTTAATAAAGTTCACTTGAATACTTTCTGATTCAGTTCCCTGAGGGTAAACTGCATCCAGACTTTGCTGTGGCTAACTAAGGAGTATGTAACACGGCTCCCCTTGCTTTCATAGTTAGCTGGGCGTTTATACTGTTATGCTTTAAACAGAAACCTAATCATACACCCCAATGTTTTAGACAACAAATGCGAAGGTTTCAAGCTTGATGAAATTATCCGTATACCTATTGACACACAGGAACTATCACTAAAGTTAATGGAAATAATATGTAGGCAACTGTGGTTGACATCACATAGTTCATAAGCAAAAAGACCACATTTCAAATGGTTGTTTTGCTAAAAGACTTGTCATAAAAAATGAAAAAGCCACAACTACTAAAAATGCTTATAATGCAGTATTTGAGAGATAGTTTAGTTTCAATCCTATACACCCATGTAGAAGACTCTTGACTTTCCAGATGCACAAACCACTGCCGATTCGGTGGTCTGTGTATTTGGTAGTTTCCAGGCCCACTCCCCCAGCAAGTGCCCACTCAGAGACAGCTCTCCAGCTACCCTGATCTGCCTCCTCTGGGCGCTGCCTCTGAGTGGGTGCCTGCTGGAGGAGGCAGGGCTGGGAAGTGCTGAAGTATTCATCCAAAGAATGAACCAGCCAAACCAGTGATTCAGGCCCACCTCTAGTTTGAGGTCTCGTAGCACCTTTGAAGCTATATATAAAGAGTTGTGAACCTTTATATCTGTCTCTTTTCCATACAACTTTGCCCTGCCTAGTGATACTTGCAACATTGCCTCATTCAACCTGGTCAAAATCCCTGTGTTTGAGATCTGGCTGAAAAACAGAGGGAAAAGCCCAACATGGTGCAAATATCAGTCTGTTCTAAAAAAATCAAACACAGTGTCACTGTTCTCATGAGCAAAAAACACAAACCACTGAAATTGGAAGTAGGTTTTTTTTGCTTTGTTTTTTTTTACTAGGGTTGTCTTTACCAGCTATACAAAGTCTTTAAACAATTTATCTGTACAGCGCTCCTTTAATAACGTTGCCCGCAGTCTAACAAAGTCTACCAAAGAAACTTCCCAATGGAGAATGTGCCTTTTTAAATGTTGAAAGTCAACTTTCTCTCCTCTGTGGGATGGCTGACTGCCCTCCCAAAGATGTCCTTGGATAGAACCAGTATTACATATCAATTAAGTATAAAGTATGGTTAATGTAAGCAAAGCCAGCATGCTAATGTGGCACGAGGAGAAAAAGAAAAAGGACTTCAGAACACAGGAAAATGGAATTGAATGTCCAGTTGAAATCATAATCATAATTTTCTTTTTTTTAAAAAAAGAAGAAGCAACATTCAAATTCTTTTGTCAGTAGTCATCCATCTCTCTGTTCTCTTCCCACGACTATCTCCTTGGGCTCTTAAACTCTTCCTCGGTATTTGTCAAAAAGCAAGAGTCACAAAGCAGTTGCAGCAAAGTGTGGCTCTGCTCGGTTTCTGAAAGAGACTTTATTTCAAAATACCTTATGTATTTATATGTTTGTAAATGGTACAAAGAAAAGTTGTAGATCCACACGCATAGGACATTTGTTCCTGCTTCAAAAGCATAGAACTTGCTTCTGAAGAACTGTGTGTTTCCTTCTCTTTCTGAGAAACACATACTTTTCTCTGCTGTCAAATCTGGTGCTTTATTTTCCTAAGGTATTTGACTCCACGTTAAATAAAGCCATGATCGTTTCCTCTGGTACAGAGTTAAAGTGCATTTATTTTAAAAAAATCCCATTTGGCTTGTAAAAGCTGGAGATGGTTAAAAGTTTAAAGACTTTTGTCCTCTTTTTGTCAGGCGAGCCTTCTCTGGCTGCTGTCAGAAGATGTTTTGTTAGGTTCTCGGGTGAATCTGCAACAAAAAAAAATGCAGAAGAATTACATTCATATGCTTGAGAAGTATCCGATTCTGCAACTTAGCAAGTGTAAGCCATCTTCCTTGGTGTCGTCAGAGGAACAGTAGGCGAGCAAGTTAATTCAACTATAATCATAATCATGTGCCATCAAGTCAATTCTGACTTATGGTAACTCTTTTTAGGGTTTTCCAGGTAGAGAGTACTCAGAAGTGGTTTACCATTCCCTTCTTCTTGGGGCACGTCTGGGCCTGTGCAGCTTGTCCAAGGTCCCACAGGCTGGCTCTACTCACAGGAGGCAAAGAACTCCCAGTCTCTGGCTCCGCAGCCAGATATCTAAACATTCAGCCAGCTAAATTCAACTGTTTGTGTGTTTTGTGCCATCAAGTTGGAACCAACTTGTAGTAACCCTCATAGGGCTTTCAAGGTAAGTGAGATATTTAAGGAGTGATTTTACCAGTCCCACTTCCCACGTGAATCTCCATGGCTGAGCGGGGCAAGGGGGCCTAGGAAAAGAGAACAACGTGAGGTTCTGTTGGTCTAAGCAGAGCTGTTAATGATATGACATTTTGGAGGTCATTAATTCATACACTGTAGTTACAACACATCAGAAGTGACTTGATGGCATACAATATCTTTGGAGTTCTTTTCTTAATTACCAGATACTTGTAGAGTGACAAGACAGGTGGAATGTTGAAAATATGACAGGCTATAGGCACCAAACTCTGCTAACATTGAGTAAGACCATCCCCAGCCACAAAGCAAAAAACAGTAATTTTACAGTTTAAAGGAGTGAACATTCGAATATTTGTTATCTATTCTTTTAAATATCTTTTTAAAGTGGTTTAGGTATTGGGCTGTGGAGCCAGAGGTGGGGAGTTTGATTCCCCACTGTGCCTCCTGCAATTAGAACTATGTGCAAGCTGCACAGTCCCAGGATGCCCCCCAGAGGAAAGGAATGGGAAACCACTTCTGAATATTCTCTACCTGGGAAACCCTTAAAAAAGGTTATCATAAGTCAGAATTGACTTGACAGAACATGATTATTAAATATTTTTACAACTGGACACAGAATCCCTTTGCCAGCAGGAATGCCTGTTCGGCTAGGAAAGAGTTCAAAATTTCTCATTCTGAGAGTCAGCTAATTGAGTCCTTACTGACAGGGTCAAAAGTTCAGATTTTCCCAGACCTGGAGCTGATTTTCTCTTTGAAGACTTGTGTCAGGAACCTAGTCTCAGAAATCCAGAGAGAATCTTTACTGAGGGCACTCCGGGCTGGGACAAACACAACTGCCCTCTGCTTTTGTAATGCAGAAATGCTTTGAATATGCCTTGCAAAATTGTACGTTAATTCTCTGGAGATAAAAGACAAAATGCCCTCCTTTCTGGATGACTGTCACTGTGTCACTTACTTTAATGCAAGTCTTTTTTTTAACTCTTCAAAGAAAACCTTTCTTTTGACTGTTTCTGTGACCTTTCATTGCCCTTCAGACATCTCTCTTCCCCAGCCATGAAGCTCCAACAATGGATCTATTTTTGAAGCCTCTTGTTGGAAAACCTGTTCCACTCATGCTCAGTCTTAAAGTGGTTGTTCTTCCTTTTTGACAGGCCTTTTTTGAGAATCAAGATTTCAGCCCTTGCAGCCTGGATTCATTGCAAATTAAAAAAGAAGTGGGTGGGACCAATAATTCTCTTTCAGTATCAGCAAGATTGGTCTTTTCAATACGTATGAGCTATTTTAAGTTTGAGGACATTTAGGGTTGCTTGTTTCTGCATGGGGGGCAGTTTTACTTTAAAAAAATCATAATTTGAGGAGCCTTTGACCAAACTTCCCCAGCTTTGGCACAGAGCAGGAGCAGACCATTTGCTAGATCTGTTCCAAATTTGCTGCTGATCTGAAGCCTTGTTTCAGTTATATATATTTTTGTTTGGGCTGCTCCCAGCTTTAGGGTAAGCCTTGTAGAATGTTGATTTGCTCTGCTTAACAATAACAGAGCAGCACTGATGTGCAGCTGTACATAATCACCCTACTTATTGTTGTTTTGGTTAGTGCTCCATATTCTAGGAACGTATTCTGAGTGTTGTGGTATTACTGTGTATTAATTCTCAGACTATCCTTCAAAGGGATGATGTTGAACAACTTAATTGCTGAAAACATGTTTAATTTAAAATGGCTGAATCAAGTATGGAGACATAAAGACCAATCTTGTGCATACTTATTCCGAGACAAATCCAACTGAGATCAAAGGGGTTAAGTATCAAAGAAGATTCATGACTACAGACTCATGAAAAAATAATGTTCACCTTTAGAAACAAGAGGTGAAAACAGACAGACATTGTTACAAACCATAGGAGTGGTTTGACCTCTGCTAGCACATGACACCCCTGTCACCTCAATTTTGTAAAACTCTTCATCCTTCCCATAAAAGTTTCCCCTTCCTAAGCTCCTTGGGGGTTGGGCAGTTGCCCAGTTCTACAAAATTATTAGCAGGGGATGCCGGAGGTTAGCTTGCCTTAGGGTTAGATGAGACCTCAAGTAACTTCTTTTCCTTTC
Source organism: Intellagama lesueurii (assembly GCA_037013535.1). Lineage (NCBI taxonomy): Eukaryota > Metazoa > Chordata > Lepidosauria > Squamata > Agamidae > Intellagama > Intellagama lesueurii. The sequence continues at coordinate 271,753,336 of JBAJHW010000002.1, forward strand.
TCCAGTTTAATGAATTAGTGGCGGGGAGTTAAAAAAAGAAAGTGCCACTGCTCATAGTTGGTAGCAGAGCTGTCTCTCTAGCCTCCTTGCTTCATGTCCTGGGACTTATTTTAGAAGGATGCCCGAGGATGTGATATGTGAGCACTCTTCCACTCAGCCTCCAGAAAAGGCAGCACAGAGGGCTTCACTGCCCACTACGAGCAGCTGTGACAAGGATTTTACTAAACCTGGGGGGAAAAGAAAAAGGAAATGAAGCATTTTGTAGTATTTTTTGCATCTTCAAAGGCTTTCCCACATCCCATCCTGATAATAATTGTAGAAAAGGGTCTGAAGCAGACAGAACATTTGTTGGACTTCATGTGCACTCATGGTGATGGTATTTTTCCCACCTTCCAGTTGATGAAAGACTCTAACCAGATCAATGTTGGCAAAATACGATTAAAACAAACAAACAAAAACAAATGTGGGTTTGTTTGTGTGTGCTTTAAAACAAACAAACAAACAAACAAACAAACAAAAAACACCTCCAGGAGATGCAGGTGGGTGAATGGGTGGATGAATGGGTTGGTTTCACTTTGTACCAGTGAACAAGAGATTCTCCAGTGGAAGCTTTCAATTCAGAGCTAATCCACTTACCCCACCTAAAGAAAAATAAACTCAAAATCACAGCACAGAAATCCAGTAGAAGACCATTTCTAAGATTTATTCCAGATTTTGAAACTCCAATGGCTTTTGATGGCAGATAGGCTATTTGAACTGGAATAGCAGTGGACATCTGCTGCCATCCGAATGTTGGAGCTACCATGGCAAATGAACTAAAAAAACTGTCACAAAAACCATCCAGTAGATAAGATCATTTTAAAATGCTATAAAAGGTTTCTGCAAGCATTTTGAAAGATGTTTGAGAAACAAATGCTTCGCTAGGATGAGAGCAAAGTTAAACTCAAAACCCAATTCTAGTAGATGCACATTCTCTTTCTAGGTAGGGAGGCAGGGAGGGGGGTACCTTTGGCCCTCCAGTTGTTCAGGAATTCAGTTCCTAGAAGTGCCTGCCAGCCAGCTCAGTGCTAAAGGTTTGTGGAAGTTGTAGCCAAAACATTGAGAGGGTCTAATCCTTATTTTCACTTGTCTGTTCTGGAACCTCGGTTTCCTTAACAACAACAACCCCAAAAGAGAACAAGATGGAAAATGGCTACTTTGGCTGTAATCAAACACCCCCCCCCCCCGGTGGCTTGCAGTGCAGGTGAACAGAAGGTAGCAGCTACGGTGATTGTGTTAGGTTGCCAGATGGTGACACAGCAGTTGCACAAGAAGCAGAGAAATAGGTCTTAACATTGCAGCTTCCGATGTCTACACATCAAAGCCTGAACTTTAACACTGAACTCTTGTAATACACCTTGTTCTCATGAAAGACTTGAAGAAGGCGAAGTGGTACTTTTTATTGATTCAGCTTTTGACAGTGAGAGAGATTGCTCCAAATAGCCTCCTTTTGTCAAAGAGAAATGAAATAGGTCAACAAGTGTCTCACAGGCTGATGCTCTGGATGGGACCTTCTCTGTAACGCACTGCTTATTTTCTGTTCTACAGTCTTCCATTTCATGTAGTGAGGATGAGGCTCAGGGGTGGAGACGGAGCAAGGTTCTTGTTTGGCGAGAGGTAGGAAAGATTGGGTGACACGTTAACAGTTGCTACAACAATATCTTATTGTCCTGATGAAAAAATGAAGCGTATAAGTTGTATAAAATATTTTATGTTTTAAAATGGTTTTATATTGCTTTGTGACCTGCTCTGAGATGCTATGATATAAGGCAATCAATCAATCAATCAATCAATCAATCAATCAATCAATCAATCAATCAATCAATCAATCAATCAATCAATCAAATAATAAGCAAGCAAGCAGTAAATGGAAAAAAACAGGTAAGATTCCCAAAAGCTTATAGTTAGGGTGCTAGTCTAGCAAAGTAGGGTCACTGTTGCTTCTCGTGGGCCTTCCATGGAGTATTAAAAATAAAAAGGGAAAGGAAAAATCAGAGAGTCGTCAAGTCTTTTCTTTTCATCAAATCCTTTCTTAAATCACAGTTACTATGTAGGATCTTTCGTGGGACACATACAATTGGGAGCCAGTCCTGGCTGTAATAATAGCAACAACAGAAATCAACCAGAACTAATTATGACATTGCCATGGGGTGCTCTAGACATGTCTTATGGTTGGCAGAGGCAAACACATATCTTTTTCAGAAGACATTCTCCCTGATATAGAAATGAAGGAGATAACTATGTACTATAGAGACACATGGTGCTAAAAACAACAGCAACAACAAAACTGAACAAAAATACTGTACAAATGCTTTGCGATTTGCTTTCCGGGACCTTTTATCTGAAGGTAAAAATGTTTGGCTTCTTAATCAAAAGATGTTTGCTTGCTTGTTTCCATTGCTGACCAAAGCAGGCTGAACTGCAGTCAGCTCCAAAGACATATCATTTCCGTGCTAAAAATCCCTCTTGCTGTCTTTCATGGGCCTTGAAAGGGGGCATTTCGCAGGGTGTCAATTAGTCTTCAGGTGAATAGTGAGGGGCTAAGAATGACAAAAATACACAGCAGAGAGTCTCCCATGGTTCTTCTTTAATGAAAATGGTTTCCTGCTGCTTCTGTTCTTATTTCTGTTCCTATTTCCCACAGAATGGCCCAGTGGGAGTAACACTCTGTCATGGTGTGTCATCATTCACAGTTCTTGGGAAGTGGGGGAAAGAAGATGGCTAAGACCAGAAAGGAATGTGAGAGGTACTCCATAATTAGAGCTGGAAGCATGCAAAGCCAAACCAGCTAATTTGGCCCCCATGTGAAGAATATAAAAGCTTTTCACAGTAGATACTTTGGTCAAGGAAAAAAAAACTTGTATCCCTTTTTTAAATCATCCCATGTTATATCATCCCATTTTATCATTCCATGTTAAAACACACACACCTTCACCAAGCATTTTAATTTTTTAATTTGTTAACAAAGAAGGCATGTTTTCTTGTTTGGTTCAGTCTGAATTTATAGAAACTCGCCCTTCTCCTAATGCTATGGTGTGCTTGGCATAGTAGGAGCATATTTCATCCTTTCCCCCCCCCGCATCCTTCAGCCTTGCCCTTCAACCTCACTTTGGCTCACCCTTGTGACAGCCCTGAAAACAGATTTGTTTCAGAAAGGTGATTGAGGTGGTTTTGGGGTTTTTGTGTGTGTGTGAAATCAAACTTCAAAGAAATCCTGTACTTAATTCCTGAAGACCAATCACTAGACAATGCAAGCTTGTTTGCATATTCTCTGGGCTGAAAGAAGCTTATGCTGTGACACTCAGATGCTGCATCTGTTAAAGATTTTCTTCTTCTAATCATGAGCTATATCTAACTTTTGTTTCTGGCTTATGTCTTTGCCTGGTGGAAAAGCAACATTTCTTTAACCAACCACTTCCCTGGGAACAACACTATACCGTGGCACAGAATTGCTCCTACTGGATCTAAACGATGAGTCACAGCTGGCCATCATTTCAGCTGTGTATATATGGGGGACTCTGCTACAACCTCTGTTTTATCAAACTACTGCTGTCTCTAGAATATCAGTGGATTTCTCCTAAAATTGCCCCTTTGATCCTCCCTTTTTTGTGCCCTCCCAGAACACAGATGGGCAAGTGTCCACTAAAACTGCACTCTAGGACTGAGATATAAATTCTAAGGAATAATCTGATATGTACCTTATTTGTATGGATTCAATTTTTGTCTGTGTAGGCATGCTGCAGCCCATCCATCCATCCATCCATCCATCCATCCATCCATCCATCCATCCATCCATCCATCCATCCATCCATCCATCCATCCATCCATCCATTGCTTGATTAATTGATCTGTCTATTGATCTCCCTACCTATCTAATCTCCTTACCTGTCTGTCTTGCAAACTGTGTCCATATGGGAAAGTGTATTTTTGTCTTTTGGGTTTTGGGGCTGTTTCTGTAGTAGATTTTCTGTTCTTTCTTGTCTCACTTGGAGCCCCTGAATATCAGATCCACCGATAGGACAAGCTGGCTCTGTGGTATATTTCTTACTCACTTTTCCTAGGACCAACACAGTATGATTTTTAAACATTCTGATGTTTGTATTCTAATGCATGCGATTATTTATGCCCTTGACTTCACTGTGGCTTTACTAAAGAAACAATTAAAAAAACCCTGTACCATGAGGTTAATTCCAATTTAAGGTGATCTTCCCGTGGTTTTCTAAGTATAAACTACTCAGAAATGGTAAACCAGTCTTTCTATCTAGAGGCACTCTAGGACACTGAAGATTGCTGAAGGCTGTAGAAGTGGCAGGGCACATAACCCAACCATTATCTGGGTGATCTCAGCTGGCTCCTCTCCTGGGATGTAGTGCAGGGGTTCAAACCCCAAGCCCCTAGCATCTCAACTCACTGAACTATACCAGGGTCATTGAGGAAAGATGAGATATAAATGTTTGAAACAAGCAGATAAGAAAACATGTAAGTTACAAGCTGCAAGTTATTAATTTCTACCCTAATAAAACAAGAACAACATTGAGTATCTCTGTGAGACGTGGCAATCTGTACGTTATTCCCACTTTCAACATAGCAGCTCAGCAGGTTTTTAAAAAAGTTTCTGCAATTATTCCCCCCCCCCCAAACCAAACTCTATTGCATGCATCCTCTGTAGATGATGGTTTCAGAGACAGTTCTTATGCTCATCCCACTAATTTACCTTCACCAGTCGTAATATTTTATGTAATGTTTTCATGTAACCAAGCAAAACATTGCAGGAATTTGTGCCATTAGGTGCTCCATACAAGCTAATTAAAATAATCCCTGTAGGGAACTGATAGGAAAAGTACAGGATGAAGAGTATGCGTTGTTTCTTTTCCGAACATTTTCATCCATGGGTATTTAATTGAAATGAAATACAATAATCCATACTGAGCAGATTGAACTATGCATCTGAATATTAATGAGGCTTCAAAACGCCTAACAACAATTTCCAGACTCTGGATATTAACATACAGCTGGTTTGCAGGATGTTATATGAAGAACAAAACATGCAAAATTGGAAATGGAGCCTTGCCTATATATGTGTGTGTGTTCAAGAATAAAATGCAATGCTTTGAAGCACAAATACTTTAAGGTGTTTTCTCATGTGTTGTTTCCAGAATTCTTTGCACATAAGCAGAGGGAGGATCGGCTACTGGGCAGGTGGAAGCTTTGTAGTCCCATGGAAGGTTGATCCCAGAGACTGTGAGAATCATGATTGTTGGTATGTGTGAAAGAAGATAAAAACAGCAACCATAAGCAATCCAAGCTATCTCAAGGATTGTATCTTCCTTTATGAGCCTGCCTGGGTGTTAAGTTCATCAGGAGAGGCCTTTCTCTCAGCCCCACCACCATCACAGCTATGCTTGGTGGGACATGGCTTGCGCCTGTTTGAACATGAGAGAGGGCCTTCTTTGTTGCTGCTCCCAGACTTTGGAACTCCCTTCCACAGGAGGTCAGACTGGCCCCCATCTTTGCTATCCTTCCACAGGCAGACAAAGACCTTTCTCTTCTGGCAAGCTTCCCCTGAGTGAATGGCTATTTGAGTTGGTTTTTTAAATGGATTATTGTGCCTTACTGCTTTGAATGTGTTTTGGTGTTGCTTATGTTTTTTTTTTTAGTATTTGTTTGATCCTTTTAGTATTTGTAGCTTTCAATATTGTCTTTTGATGAGGTGAGCCTTTTCTCTTAAGGAGAACTAAAAAACAAACAAAAAACATAATAATCAACAAAACGGAAGTATTGAGGCACTTATTTCAGTGTGAGCTTTTGTGGATTATAGTCCCCTTCCTCAGAGTGGAGTGTAATACACAAAGGCTCACACTGAAATAAATTTGCTAGTTGTTAACGAGCTACAATGTTTTTGTTTTTAAACTTTTTTCTTTGTTTTTGTTATACCTACTGAAACAGGCTAACATGGCTACATCTTTTAAAATCATTGTTGGTAGAATAAATAGACCCGAATCTTATGTGACTAAAGGAATATTGCAAATGTCTTTTGCAGATCTTTCCGAGAATTTTCCTTGTGAAATATTGCAATGTAAAAAGACCAAATATTTCATGCCTACTTTTGGGGAGTGGGGGACATGTTAACTACCTGCACTTTACTTGTGAAAGGAAACATCACCATTGTCTGGAATTAATTTTTAGTGGAATAGCCTTTGGATTTTTTGTTTTCGTTTTTATTTGTTTTCCACACTTCAGTTTTCTAGCTATTTTATGAAGTGTGAACTTGTAACAGAAACTGCCTTTGAGGAAATCATTATTTTGCCACTAGTGGCAGAGTTAGACTCCTGGTTTGAGTCCGTATATATGTTCATAACCTACTGCAGAAGGGAGATGACTTAGACTCTAGGCTGAGCCTTCCCCTATCTTTCCTAAAATGGCCTTTTAATAGCTTTCTCCAAGAGTGCACTCAGAACTAGCCTATGAGAGATTGGGAATGTTACTTGTTTTGCATAGCAGCTCCCAGGATCCACCAGTCAGCCGGGCTATCCTCTGTCCATGACATTTTGCATAAACGGATTACCAGTCTTAGCCACGTTCCTAACTTTGCATGGAGTAGCTGCTAAAGCCAGACTGACAAATCCGATCACTGAATGGCAGCAGGAAGACCTCCGGCAGGGGTTCCGTTTTCCCATCAAACAAGACTGTGGCCTACTGAATGTATCCCACAGTCTGAAACTGCACTGGTTGAAACTGCTGCTTTAAGGTCCAGTGATAAGAGAAAGGGTAAATGCAAGTGGAACTAGCCCAGCAGACGGGCTGGTATTTTATTCCTTGAACGGAACACTGTTTTTAAGAGAGTGACATGGCGAGTCAGTGCCACTTGAGTTCAGCTGAAGAATCATCTCTGACTTGTGCAAGCAGTGGGTAAAGGCAAAGGCTGCTGAGCAAGGAACCAGCTTATTAGCTTTTTTCACCAAAGGCTGGAGATTAGAAAAGGTCAGGAGAGAGGGAAATCAAAGTACCCGCCTGTCTTCCCATGGACCAAAAGAGACAAGAAACAAGAAAAAGAGAAAAAACATACTCTGGTAGTCTTGACTTTATTGCCAGTTGCACACATCCATCCTGAATTGTCGGGTAATGTCTTGCATTCCTCCCCCTCTAGGCAGGGCTCCATCTCACACCACCATTTCCCAATGACTATTGATGCTAAAAGAGAACAGACAAAGCATTTGTCAATATACTTCCCTGCGCAAGTCACATTTTCCAACTCATTTTGCTCCATTGAGCCAATAGAAATGGCTTGCAGGTGGGCTCTTTCACACCTCCCCAACCTCTGCCTCTTGTCCAGACTGAACATTTGCTCAACTTTCCCTGCACCCATGGTACTGGTACTGCATCACGGAATTCACACAACCCAAGGCTGAAGCTAGTGTCAACAGAGTCAAAGCAGGAGGGGGGAAAACCTTGCTTTCTAAGTGTTTTTCTAAAAATGTAGTAGTGGTGTATTTTTGCCCTGCTTTGTTCCAGTTTCCTCCACTGGAGATTCTGCTCTTATGGACCACAGTGCCATGATGATACATTCTGGTACATGAACATGGTAGGTATGTGTCATTTGATGGTGTTCACATATGGGCATTCATTCATTTATTCATTCATACCCGTATCTATACCTTCCCATTAGTGTTATTGATCTCTGAGTGGTTCACAACATTCAATAAAATCAAACAATAAAAAAAAACCTATGCAATAAATACAATAAAAATACAATAAAGTTCAACAAACAGTCTCTAGCTAAACAACAAACCTGCCTTTGTACAGAAATACACAAATTAAAACCCATTTGAGTCAACAGTCACCACTAGTAGAAGGCAGCTTTATATAATTCTGTCTTAACTATCCTAAAAACAGAGAAGGATGTCACCTGGAGCACCTCTGTAGGAAGCTTATTCCAGAGGGAAGGAACCATGACCAAGAAAGCTTGGTTCCTAGTGTTGGCTTTTTTTTTTTTTTTTACTTCCTTGGTTATTACAATTCTTAACATCAAGGCCTTAAGGACCATGTGGGAGGGGTAGCTAGTTTGTGGAAGAGAAGTTCCACCAAATATAGAGGTCCTAAATCATTAAGGGTTTTATAGGTCATGACCAGCACTTTGAATTTGGCACGGAAACATGTTGATTTACCGATACACCTTTAAATTAAAAAAAGAAGAAGAAGAAGGACACAAGCGTGGTGGCCATGAAGTGGCCACAGCTCCCAAAAAACCAACCCCTTTGCAAAGGAAATAAATCGACAGCAATGTTCACACCTGCTGAACTGATAAGGAATAAAGCAATATATCATCAGTACAATTTAACACAACCTTCCTGGTGAGGGAGAAATAAACCGATTGCTGGGCAAAGGAATCAGTGTTGGCTTTGTGAATGGAAAATTATGGAACAATCTTAAAAAAACAGCCAAACTGGTATAACTGGGGTTCTTTTGGCAGGTGTGATTTTAACCCTCAGATTCAATTTGTGACTTGGAACCACAAGTTGAACCTTCCTTTTTTATGGGGGGAAAAAACTTGCTTCCAATAGGGACTCGGGACTCGGGACCAAAGACTCAGACTTTGACTTGGGATTCTGACCCAAAGACTTGCCAGCATCCCTGAGAATCTCCCAACAAGCATGTCCGCTGGGAATTCTGAGAGTTGTGGTTAAAAAAAAAAGAGGCAACATTTTTAAGCATAGAAAAGAATAACAATTAAAATAAAATGTTGCTTCATGGAAGACTCTCTGGTGTTCTCTAGTTACAAGAGCACTGAGAGCTACTTATAAACAGCAAACCCACCCACCCACCCACCCACTCTGAAGTATACTTTGCATGAATGCATTTGCTACTTTGGTATGTTCTGGCTCCAAGGCCTTGTAATATTCCCTGTAATTCCACGTACATTGAAATAGAAATTCTCACATGTTGGCTCCAAAGGTGAGAATGCTTTTCCCCAGTGCTATTTCATTTTTATTATCCATTTTCATTACTGGTATTCTAGAGAGAGACATTAAAAATGGACAAGTGGCAAGAGGGTTTCCTTGCAGTAACTCCGAATTCTTTTGGTAGCTACCAAAATATTCCCTCTCCTTATGAATGTTCCTTTACTTTTCCAATCCCAACTTTTCCCAAACTTCATATAAATATATGTAAATACATAGGCCTCTCAAGGCAAAGAGACAAGAAGGGAGCAAAAATATAGCTGCCAGATTCCTGTTGCATAAATAATATCTGCATAGGGATTATTATGCCACTGGCAAGGCAGGACTGCTGGTAATTAAAGAGTTTCTGTTTTGTTCCTGTGGTTCTCACAAGCTTCCCACAATCAGTCTTATTGTGTATGAATTGAGAGATCCCCGGGATCAGATCTGCTGCTTGTAATGCCATCATCCTTAAACAGGTGTAATTTACACAATAGGATTTGGAGGATTCTTTGACATATTGGAAAATCCCAGCTGTACGATTCTACCTATGTCTATTCAGAAGTAAATTCCACTCAGTTCTACAAAGATTATTCCTAAGTAATTGGTATATCTGCTTGTCTGGAAGTCACATAAAGCACAATGATACTTGCTGTTCAGTACATATTGCAGGATTGTGTTGTTAGTGTATTAGAAGCAAGAACACAGTGAGTCCTTTCCTCCCCAAAATGCAAGTTTCTTTCTCCAGTGAAAAGGCAGCAATTATTTCTTAACAACACAGAGTAATTGACCATAGACAATCAGACAACATAATGTAAGAACTGGGATGACGGAATGACATCAGTTCCAGCCCAGCATTCTGCCTACAGATGCTGATTCCCCTGTTTGGAATATAACCCTCTGTTGCTTTTTTAAATATGGAATCTGATTAAAATAGAATTGGACTGTAGTTGTGTATGGTGAATTTTCACTGAAACACCCCTTCCTAAAATGTTCAACTTTTGTGGACACCATTTGTTATTTTTGATTTATCACAACTCTGTTCTTTCATATATACGTAATAGCTATTGTGCTAGACGTCTGCTTTATTTTGTTTTAAGAAGAAAGTTAGAATCATACCAAAGTAGTCTATATTTGCTTCCCCCAAATATATTAAATTTTTGGACAGCAGATGCAGAGAAGTTTTAACTCTGTCCCACAGTTCCCTCAGCTTCCTATAATCCTTTAATCACATGGAAGCCATGGGGCAGGAGGAGAAAGTCTTTAACTACCAAAAATCATTGGTGTAGTGGTGATTTTCAGTAATTAAAGCACGGAGGAGTAGAAAGAGTACAGCTTAGAAACTGCCAAAGAGAACGTTTCAACTTTGTACAGTAGTTTTAGAAGAGGTAGCCGTGTTAGTCTGTGCAAGCATATCAGGCGAAATTCAAAGAAACAAAACAAAGCAAAACAAAACAAAAAGTCAAAAGCATGTAGCACCTAAAATACTAAATATTATATTTTAATGTAAGCTTTCATGGACACATTTCCTTTGTCAGACATAAAGAAACAGAATGAAATGGAATGAAATGTAGATGAAATATCAGGTTCACATTCTAAATGTTCATTGGTTACATGCAGTAATTAAGCCTATGTTTGTTTCAGGGTCCTGTTGTAAAAAATCTTCAAGAAGACAGAAAACAGACACCAGGTCTGAGCAGAGATGGAGGGTACAGAGAGAAGAGAGAGAAGGGGATGCGGGGATTGAAGATGCAATTAAACCTCAAGAGGAGAAAGAAAGAATGAAAGATGTTAGCAGAGGAATCACGTGTGTTAATGTAGGGAATATAGACAGTTTTTACCTTAGAGCCTTGTGATGGGCTTGGTAGTTGTGAAGAAAATAACAGTGGCAGTGGATAACAGCAGAAGTGTTACATTTGGCAATAGCTTAAGAAATCTAGGTTTATATTAAATCTATTTCTATGGGTGTCCATCATAAGTATAAATTTTATTTCAACTGCTGCCCTTTGTATTCTTGATTTGTAATGATTCTGTTCTAAAACAGTGACTTTCAAATCTTCCACAGAGTGACCTGGCAGATTGAAATGGTTGTAGACAGGTTTCTGTGTATTGTGGTTTCTGATGTCAGATTTGTGGCTGTTGAGCCATTTCCATAGAGACCGTCCTGTTTATCCTACGTAGAGTGCAGAGGGGCATTGTTGGCAAAAGATGGCATAGATCACATTTGCTGAGGAACAAGTGAAGGTGCCCTTGATATTGTGTGTGGCATTGTTAAGTCCCGTGATTGTGTTGCCAGAATAGATGTGTGGGCAGAGTTGGCATCTGGGTTTATTCCCTGTCTTGTGATTTCTAATGAAAGGATGAGACTTCTCTGCAATGCTGTCTTATTATTTATGGTAGCTGTCCCTAAATGTAACCAAATCCTGTTCTCACTGACCTTGGTTGAAAGTACCAATAAATACTCAACCAACATTAATCAATATCAGACCAGTAGCTGGCACATACTCCTTTAATGTACATGTTCATTTGTGGTGGACAAAGGAGGCCATAGTAGATGTGTGCACATCACCACAAATGATGTGTTTTATTGGAGAAGCTCAGTAATGTCACATATTATATCAGAATTAGCTAGGAGTGGTAAAACCAGAACAACTTGGGGACCACCTAGTTTCAGTGCTCTCTCTCATACAGAGTTAGATGTACAACAACAACAACTCATCATTATCATCATTTTCTTTATTTTCAAGTTCTGGCCTCGCATTACTGCTGTTGCAAAAACTGTTGGTAGCTCTTCTGTGCCAATTCTTAACCTTCCCCCAGCCACAAGATAGCACCAAAGAGCCATGGGCAGGCACGTTATAAAAGGAAGTACAAGGGTTTCCTGATTGTTATTGTTCGCTGTTGCACAGTAATGCACTTTAAACATTGGAGTTCCTGAAATAGTGCAGATAAATCTCAAAAGGCTGCAACACAAGTACTAAATGTATTGGAAAACATAATAATCGATCTCATGGTCTCTCCCAAAAAATCTATGGGAGTTATTTCTCAAGAAAACATTTTAAAAGGTCAAAAGGATTGATGGTGAATCCTTGTTGCCTTTCTTTCATTTACATTGTCTGAAGAATTTACAACGAGAAACATATCTTTAAGAGGAAAAGCATCACAACGACGGGTGTTCTGAAAATAGATAATCACATCCCACTTTTTCTGCCATTCAGTTTTTTGAAATGAAGTATCTGGGGTCAGATTTTCTTTTCAGATTTTAAATAGTGATTTAGGGATTGACGTGATGTTACTATTTTATCCCCTTCATGGATTGCTGCCTTGTCGTGGTGAAGGGGCTTGAGTAATTCAGAGAAGCTATGGGCTATGCCGTGCAGGGACACCCAAGACGGACAGGTCATAGTGGAGAGATATGACTAAACGCGATCCACCTGGAGCAGGAACTGGCAAGCCACTCCAGTATCTTTGCCAAGAAAACTCCACGGACAGAAACAAAAGGCTAAAAGATATGATGCTGGAAGATGAGCCCCTCTGGTCGGAAGGCATCCAACATGCTACTGAGGAAGAGTGGAGGACAAGGACAAGTAGCTCCAGAGCTAATGAAGTGGTGGGCCAAAGCCGAAAGGATGCTCAGCTGCGGACGCGCCTGGAAGTGAAAGGAAAGTCCGATGCTGCAAAGAAAAATACTGCATAGGAACCTGGAATGTAAGATCTATGAACCTTGGTAAGCTGGGTGTGGTCAAACAGGAGATGGCAAGAATAAACATTGACATCCTGGGCGTCAGTGAACTAAAATGGACGGGAATGGGCGAATTCAATTCAGACGATTATCATATCTACTATTGTGGGCAAGAATCCCGTAGAAGAAATGGAGTAGCCCTCCTAGTCAACAAAAGAGTGGGAAAAGCTGTACTGGGATACAATCTCAAAAATGATAGAATGATTTCAATACGAATCCAAGGCAGACCTTTCAACATCACAGTAATCCAAGTTTATGCACCAACCACCGATGCTGAAGAGGCTGAAATTGACCAATTCGATGAAGACTTACAATACCTTCTAGAACTGACACCAAAGAAAGATGTTCTTCTCATTATAGGGGATTGGAATGCTAAAGTAGGGAATCAAGAGATAAAAGGAACAACAGGTAAGTTTGGCCTTGGAGTTCAAAACGAAGCAGGGCAAAGGCTAATAGAGTTTTGTCAAGAGAACAAGCTGGTCATCACAAACACTCTTTTCCAACAACACAAGAGGCGACTCTACACATGGACATCACCAGATGGGCAATACTGAAATCAGATTGATTATCTTCTCTGCAGCCAAAGATGGAGAAGCTCTATACAGTCAGCAAAAACAAGACCTGGAGCTGATTGTGGTTCTGATCATCAGCTTCTTATAGCAAAACTCAAGCTTAAACTGAAGAAAGTAGGAAACACCACTGGGCTAGTCAGGTACAATCTAAATCAAATCCCTTTTGAATCCACAGTGGAAGTGAAGAACAGATTTAAGGAGCTAGATTTGGTGGACAGAGTGCCTGAAGAACTATGGATGGAGGCTCGTAACATTGTACAGGAGACAGCAACAAAAACCATCCCAAAGAAAAGGAAATGCAAGAAAGCAAAGTGGCTGTCCAACGAGGCCTTACAAATAGCAGAGAAGAGAAGGGAAACAAAATGCAAGGGAGATAGGGAAAGTTACAGAATATTGAATGCGGACTTCCAAAGAATAGCAAGGAGAGACAAGAGGGCCTTCTTAAATGAACAGTGCAAAGAAATAGAGGAAAATACTGTAATAGAAAGGGAAAAACCAGAGATCTGTTCAAGAAAATTGGAGATATTAAAGGAACATTTTGTGCTAAGACGGACATGATAAAGGACAAAAATGGTAGGGACCTTACAGAAGCAGAAGACATCAAGAAGAGGTGGCAAGAATACACAGAGGAATTATACCAGAAAGATCTGGATGTCCCGGACAACCCAGATAGTGTGGTTGCTGACCTTGAGCCAGACATCCTGGAGAGCGAAGTCAAGTGGGCCTTAGAAAGCATGGCTAACAACAAGGCCAGTGGAGGTGATGGCATTCCAGTTGAACTGTTTAAAATCTTAAAAGATGAAGCTGTTAAGGTGCTACACTCAATATGCCAGCAAGTTTGGAAAACTCAGTCAGACACGACTTAACGACTAAACAACAAATACTATTTTATATTCCAATGATAGCATCTGTAATGTTGTATACCAGTGTATCACATTAATTCCCATGAATGGGCGGTGGGGATAACACATACTTTGGCCAATTCCTACTTTCCCCCCAGCCCTCTGTGCCCTTGAAAACCTTATCCAGAAGTCTGAGGGCCCTGCCCAGGACAGGTTGGGCGGTGGTATGGCAAGACTGCCAAGGGAGGAGGGCAAGAGGTCTTAGTAAAAATTGCCTCTATCCAGTGGCAGGTTTAGCACAATCCAATCCTCTCTGCAAATGCATGAAATCTTTCCCATTGTGGAAGCACAAAACTGAAATCAAGAAAAGCAATGTCTGAGGTCAGACTGCTGTTTTAGAATTAGAATACGGATTAGAGGATCCATACTGATTCCAGCGGTTACGTGCTTCCTGTCAGTTCCTGGAACTACTAGGTACAGTACAAAGTGCCAGACAATCAAAACACAATTCTCTAGAGATGTAAATGGTGGCCTGGTCTATCCTAAACAAAAAAAGCAGAGCCCTCATCTCCTTATTGAGAGTGTTGTGATCTTGTGCATTTGCAAGACTGACTCTTTCTTTTTGTGTGCAATTCAAAATGTCTTGTTGCATGCAGTTTTATAAAGTAAAACTCTACAATTTTGTGAGCGATCGGAATGCCCCCCCCCCCGGTGCTTGTTATGTGTTTGTGTGCTTAGCTTTGGAAAGGGAAATGACATGAAAGACAATTTGGTTCGATTGTGCAATCTAAAGTGAGCAGCAGGATGAAAGCCATACAGCCCTTGTTGTCTCCCTCTTGCACTGGATGCTACGGGGCAGCTTTTTGTTAAGACGGGGAAAGATGAACCCTACTCCACTGCTAAACCTGCCTGACGTTTCTAGAAAGAAAAAAGATTTAAACTAGTTGCAGAGATTATCTAGCATTAAAGACCACCCAAGTAGTGGATTTTCACTAAGTGGAGCGATATAAAAATGTATTAAATGAAAAAATAAAAAAATAAATTGCAAGTAGCTTTGACTGTCAGACTGTTTTCTAAAAAGCCCATTTTGTTAGCTTCAGAGAACCTTATTTCCTTCTTCCATTGAACACAAGGAGCAGAATTTATTTATTTTATTTATTAATTACTTTATATACCACTCCATTAAAGCAAAAGCATTATTCTGGATGGTTTACGAGCAGCTAAAACTAGTATATGCATACAGTTGACAATATTTTTTTAAAAAACATAGATAACAAATAGCATTAAACCAAGTGGCACTAAAAGCAAATTTTCCCTGTTATAGTGGGGCAGGAGGCAGGACATTCAACCGGGGTGTGTGTGATAGGCTTCTCTGAAAAGTAATGTTTTCAATTGCCTCCTAAATGAAAGCAGAAAATGGCTTAAATACCACACACAGTTTCCCTCTGTGGAACATTTGGATTTCTGGTTTTTGTGAAGGTGCTGGGATTCCATGGCCCATAAATCCATAACTCCCCAACATTATTTCTCTTGGAGAAATCAGGATTCTTCAGTTATTCTTAAATTGCCTTGCTTTTGGACTACATTATATTTATTATTTCTTTGTATTTTTATATCCTATTTATCAACCAGAAAGAAAGAAAGAAAGAAAGAAAGAAAGAAAGAAAGAAAGAAAGACTCTGGTTTACATACAACCAATAAGACAATGTCTATCTGCAAGCTTAAAATCCACAAAGACACACACACACACACACACACACACACACAGAGAGAGAGAGAGAGAGGAATGGGAAGGAGAAAAAGCAGTAAATTGTGAGCTACTTAGGGTCTTACTTATTATAGTCATAATTTCAGTTTCTGCAAGGCTTTGAAACTGTTTCTGAACGTACAGCAATTAAAAAGCTGTTGTCCTGATCAGCAGACCGTTTGTTGTCTCATCCCATCTAATGGCACACAAAATATTAGAATCTGGACCATTCAGATTTCATTTTTGTAGCTATTAAGAAACTGTAACAAATGCCAGCAGAAAGTTCCTTGGCAAAATCAGTGCAATAATGGGAAAAGTTGTAGCATTTAGTGTAAGGCATTCCATTTTAATCTAGTTCCCACTAGAGAAGATTGAAATAAATAAAATTTAAATAGATAACACATTTTAGATGCCAACAGTGAAAAAAGAGTTTGTTGGTCTAATGAAAAGCTATCAATTTTCTCCTCTTCATTCAATAAATTGTGAGTCATTTTCTAAATGGATTAGATTAAAGGAAAATCCAAACTGCCGGAGAGAGAATCTTGCAACTGATGGGTAGAAAATAGTACAGAAGTGGGTAAAGCCTGTTGTTGCACAATAGAAATATTGAGTTGAATGTGATGTACAGTCTCTTGTTGTGGTTTTTTTTTATTATTAAAATGCCATGGGTGCTGCAGAGTTTCGAATTTATGATAAAATTCCTTTTTGCTACACGGAGACTCACAAAGGGGAATAGCTACAAGGTTACCTATAGGATAAATCTTATGTTCCAGCCACAACAAACAGTGGGCACCAACTTCGGGGCAGTGCTTTTCGAAGTTTTATTGGAAAGGATAGCAACAAAATCTGTGTATTGGGCCTTGATGAATATTAATCGAGCAGAGATGTCCAGCGCTCCGCCTTGCCCGGTGATATTTGAATCCTTTCAGCCTGTGATGCCGGATATGGTGGACAAAGTGCTTGATCGCTCTCGGGCCACCACCTCCTCCCTTGACCCCTGCCCGGCCTGGCTAATCAAAGTAGCCAGGCCTATAACAATTGAATGGGCTACAGCAATAATTAATGGGTCTCTCCAGGAGGGCAAGGTTCCCCTTGCCCTCAAGGAGATGCTCATTAGGCCCATTAGGAAGAAACCTAGTTTGGCGGCGGACGATATTGGCAATTATAGGCCCGTCGCCAATGTTTCCTTCCTTAGTAAAGTGGTGGAGAGGGTGGTGGCTGACCAGCTTCAGGCTCTTTTGGATGTAATCAATGCCCTGGACCCGTTCCAGTCGGGCTTCAGGCCACGCCATGACACAGAAACGGCATTGGTCGCACTGATGGATGACCTGTTGAGGGAGGCTGACGGGGGCAAAATGTCCTTGTTGGTCCTTCTCGACATCTCAGCTGCCTTTGATACCGTCGACCACGGTATCCTCCTGGGGAGGCTCTCCGAGTTGGGAATTGGTGGTCTGGCGCTCGCCTGGCTCCGTTCCTTCTTGGAGGACCATCCTCAGAGAGTACAGATTGGGGAGTGTGTTTCGGCCCCATGGAGTCTCAATTGTGGGGTTCCGCAGGGCTCGATCATCTCCCCAATGCTGTTTAATATCTATATGAGGCCGCTGGGAGGGGTCATCAGGGGGTGTGGAGCCTCGTGCCATCAGTACGCTGATGACACTCAGCTCTACATCTCCTTTTCATCTAACTCAGTGGATGCTGTTCTATCCCTTCAGTGCTGTCTGGAGACTGTACTGCAATGGATGCAGGTGAATGGGCTGAGGCTGAACCCGGACAAGATGGAGGTCCTGAGGGTGGGCGGCCCATCCATTGGTGGTTTGGGAAACTCCCTCTCTTTTGGGGGGGTGACTCTCACTGCGAAGAGTGAGGTTCGCAGCTTGGGGGTCCATCTGGATCCGGCGCTCACCATGGAGACCCAGGTGGCGTCAGTGGTCCGCTATGCCTATTTCCATCTGTGGCGGATTGCCCAGCTGCGTCCCTATCTTGATGGTGGGGCGCTCACCACTCTGGTCCACGCGCTTGTAATCTCAAGATTAGACTACTGCAATGCACTCTACGTGAGGCTACCTTTGAGATTGATGCGGAAGCTTCAAATGGTGCAGAATGCGGCGGCCAGACTTCTTAGTGGGATGAGAAAACATCAGCATATCTCTCCCACACTGGCTGCTTTGCATTGGCTGCCCATTCGTTTCCGCATTGATTTCAAAGTTCTAATGATGACATATAAAGCCCTAAACAGTTTAGGACCTCGATATTTGGCGGAACGCCTTCTCCCACCTAGATCTACTCGTATCACTCGCCACAGTCAGGAAAGACGGTTGAGGGGCCTTACTCCGAGGGAGGTTATGAAAGAAAAAACAAGAAACCGGGCCTTCTCGGCAGTGGCCCCTCAACTATGGAATAGTCTTCCATCTGTGATTCGCCAGGCTCCCTCGCTGGGTGTTTTCAAGAGTCAACTTAAGACCTGGCTCTTTAGGCAGGCCTTCCCCATTGTCAGTACTTGAGCTTTACTTTCTTATTTTAATTTTCTGTCCTTACTTTTTCATTTGACCGTTTTTCCATCTTGAGCTACATTAGTATTATTATGCTTAAATTGTGGTGTATTGAGTGTTTGAATTGTTTTAATCCTACTTTGTTGTAAGCCGCCCAGAGTAGACTATGTCTAGATGGGCGGGATATAAATTCAATAAATAAATAATATAAATAAATAAATTAATTAATGATAAGAAAAATAAAACCAAATAAAAGTGTTAGGTAGGGAGGTAGAGGACATCTCAAGGCCACAAATTACTGCATGTGAGATGTAACCACACACCCAAGACTCTTAGAGCCAATGAATGTTTTGCTTGTGAAATTGGTATTTCATCCAGTATTTCATTTTTCCCCATATGTCTGACAAAGTGGACATGTCCACAAAAGCTCACATTCAAACAAAATAGTTAGTCTTTAAGGTGCTACATGTTTTTTTGCTTTTTGTTTTGTTTTGTTTCTTTGGATTTTGGCTGTTATTTAAGAGATGTTTCCAGGATCCTGAATAACCCAGCTATAGATCTGGGGAATCTTCTGGGCTGTATTAAATGAAACTGTCTAGGTGACATGTACACCTGCTTGATTGGTGCTTATCTGTTTGGATGGGAAGGAGGAATCACTAATATTGTAACAAAAGAATGAAATTTTAACATGGATTGAGCTTTAACATTGGATTAAGACCAAGCTCCAATCTCAGAAACATTTTCCTCTTGGGTTTTATAAATTGCTTCTTTTATAAATGCATTCCCAAGTTGTACAGCAGATCTTAACTCTGGGCTGTGGATTGCTTGGTGCTTAAGGAAAACCAGCTATCATTTCATACCTTGAATTACTACTAGATCAAACCAAAACAAAGAAAAAGGCTTTTGAAAGCACACAGTCACTTTGCTTTTCAAACTGAACTGGCTATAATTGAACACAAATTGCTCCTTCAAATGCTGGGATTAAAAACAGAAATAGGGAATTTGAAGGGAAAAGGTAATGATTATTGAAACTGATTTGAACAGCTTTTGAGCCACAGGTTATAATGTTGAAGCCCACTTTGGCACTGATGTCAGTGTCCAGGCCAAACGGTGTGTTGAAATTACTGTTTGGGGTTTAATTTCAGTGACATTAAAAACAATGATAGGTCTGAAATCGGAGTACATTGTCTTTGGGCAGTGTGAATAGTTGGCATCCACATTTACATGCATGCTGTGCTTTAAAATGAACATCTGTTGAGACGAACGCTCCACACCCCAAATTCTATGTTAACACCTTTATTGGCTCCATGGAATTGGAGTTTAACATCTGCTAGAACAGAAGTCCTCAGCCTTGGAGTGGTCACCAATGTTCCCAGATGTGAAATTACATCCTTAGAATTTGCACACACACCCAAAAAAAGGTTCAAGAATCTCAAGCCTGTAAAGTTTCACAACTGTGTCCCTCATTTCCAGAGAGCGATAATATGCAAATAAGACTCTGGCTATAAAATAAAAGATCCATCTCACATTAGCTCTCAGCAAACCAGAGTTTGAAAAAGTTACTTTCTGGGATGCAGCTCCTGGCATTCTGAAAAAAATACCCTCCCACATAATTTCTGAATTCTGAAGCAAAGCAAGGGTGTGTATGGTCTCTGCAAATGTGCCTGCATTGCTTATCTTCCAGGGAGGGGCACTGTTAATATATGGAGGAGCCTCAGCCAAGCCACAGCATCTCTGATATTACCTCGGTGGTGTGGGAAGGAGCCTGGCTGGCTCTTTAAAAATGGATCATTATCTTACTGATTAAGATAACGTCGTTTGGCTGTTGATCTTATCCCTCACAATGAATTCCTAATCTACTGTTATTTCCGAGAAATACAGGGCTGGTTGCATAATAAAATGTACCAGGGAAATAAGAATACAATTCATGTTTAGAATCCGCATTCATACAAAGTTTGGCCTTTTGTGTTCTGACTTGCTGCGTTAACATTGCTCTTGCAGTATAATCCCGTTCAAGTCCCACTGGAATGACTGTAGGAGATTATACTGTGTGCTTCACTTATTCACAGGCAGCACTATCCATAAAAAGACAGTTTTAACAAGCTGCTTTATAGTTGGCTGAGTTTTAATCTTAGATAAACAGCACTCTCATAGACCGAAGCCACTGGCTGCGTGGCTCATTTGGGTTTTTCTGTAAATAAGTGTCCTTAAAGGTACCTCCAAAGAACCAACCACTTGGCCTGGTCACAGATCAGCTGGACCCAAAAGAGTGCTAGCCCACAGGGCTGCCTGAGAACAAGAGATGAACCGGGAATTCATGTGAATAGTTCCTAAGGAGCATCCAGCCTCAGATATCTTTTCACAGACTAGCTTTGTGCCAGTCTAGCAGAGAATGCAGCGGAGTGATAAGAGCACATACCTGTTCAAATGTTAACCCTTGGTCAGTTTTGAGTGGCCTTTTCTTTCTTTCTTTCTTTCTTTCTTTCTTTCTTTCTTTCTTTCTTTCTTTCTTTCTTTCCGCACTTTTCAGTTCTACCACTAAAAACAGCTCTTAGCTGACCACAGA
This sequence comes from Intellagama lesueurii, assembly GCA_037013535.1. Taxonomy (NCBI): domain Eukaryota; kingdom Metazoa; phylum Chordata; class Lepidosauria; order Squamata; family Agamidae; genus Intellagama; species Intellagama lesueurii. The sequence continues at coordinate 271,774,269 of JBAJHW010000002.1, forward strand.
GATTTCAACAGGACGTAAGGAAGGAGGGGATGGTTCCTAATGCAATATTATTGGCAGGGCAGATTCTGAGATATTTTCAGAGCAATGCCATGATAAAAATAGATCCAGAGAAAGATAGTCACTTTGTGGTACACAGCCCACTCATCAGAACTTGGGGGGGGGGGGAAGAGAAAACAAATAAAAATTAAATGTCTATGGCATTGCACAAAGCTTTTAAACAGCATGGTTTCAAACAGGGCTTTTAAAATTAATCAGATCTTAGGGTTCCTATCAGTCCACAATTCTTCCATTTTGTTCTTTATTCTCCAAGAGTTTCCTTCCTCCTTTGTGTTTTTGAAACCTGCTGAAATCTCAGGCAACAAACACATAGTTTCATTGCTGCATAGGGAGGGACACAATTGAGGTATGCTCAAATTCTTATTTCTTGTAAAGTTGCCTAAAATGTTTGAATGAATGAATTAAAGGTAAGAAAGCATCCAGGGCTTGGGGGAAAAACACTTTTTTGAGCTACATCTCCAAAATTCCTTAGGGACTATACTGACTGGGAGATTCTGTGAGCTGTGGTGACAGAAGATACATTTTTTCCATGTTCTGATAAAATCTATGTGTTTCCCCTGATTTCCTCAACTGCTGCAGTATGGTGATGGCTAGTGCACTGTTTTGGTCACTGAATTTGCACTGATCCTACCAATGTCATTTTCTGTCATTTCAGTGGAAACATTTCTGCTGGTGTGCAATCATTGAATGTGATTACCCAACCTTAGAAAATACCCAGCTAATGAAGATTTCAACACTGAAGTTAGATACTAATGATAGGGAAATTAGAATTGATTAGGTTTTTCTTTTTAAAAGGCATAAATCAATAATAGTCCTGTTTTCATTCCTAAGCTGCTTGCATGGAATTCAGACAAAATCTGTCTGGGACGGTCTTCCTGAAATCTTCCAGCCCAAGAGTTCCTGAGTGGCAAATGAGATATCAGGTTAACAGTGTTCTGGAGAAGTTGAATAAATAAATAAATTTGGTAGCAAAGTTAACTACAGAAGAATGGAATGGTAAAACACTTCCAAGTAGTGATTACCTAGAAAACACCGTAAGTTAGAATGGCATTGACAGCATCCAGTTATTTATTATTTTGTAAGTGGCAAAGCAATTTTACTTTGTTCTGATGTAGGGTGAAGGGAAGAAAACATTGAATACATGCCTGGCTTCACCATGAAAATAAGGACCATTTCAACTGGAAACAAGAGAAGATTATGAACCTGGGTGAAATCAATTTTGTTTCAGGCTGATTCATAATAGATACTAAGCCAGGCATCATTACAGATAGAAGAGGAGCACATGTGGGCATAGATAAATATCTAGAAAGGGGCAGTTAATTCATACCTAGTTGACGGAAACCTTCAAAGAAAAAGTCTGAGATTTCTTCTTATCGAAAGTCTGAGACAGGGAGAATTTTGCCTTCTCTAACATGCTGCTAATCAGAATATCAATGACCACTTCAACAGTTCCTCCCAACTATTACACCCACAAGAATTCTCTCCCCGCAAAAAAAGGCTTGTCAACCTGCCATTAAAATTGGAAGACTCGTGCTCTTCCCCATTCTCATTTGCAGTGTTTGTTTCTACTTTCCCTGTGTCAATGGATTGTCTTTTAAGTCACCTGTTGTATTGTGAAGGTATTCACTTTTGTTTTCGAAATTTTGGCAAGCTGTGCCTTAAAAGAGTAAGTTATTTCCACATCCCAAACACTCCTCTTTCTAAAGCATGGCCCTAACTAGACATTTTGTGGTGAGGGGTTTATGAGGATGGAAAACCATTGAAGAATAATGCAATTGTTTTAAATATATATATACAAGTATGCTTAAACATTTAATTGCATTACTTCTTAGTGAACGATTGAGCACAAGGCTTCCTAAATATTTTTTTTCTTATTTCTCAGAAGTAAAACAGCTAGAAATTCACTTTTAAAATCCTTATTCTCATTGGAATCAATTTTTATTCCCAATTCCACCCATTAATATTTTCCCCAACCACAAAAGCAGCAGCATGTATACTACTGCCCAAGCTGAGAGGGTCAGTCTGAGTGCTGATGCCATCCTTGCCCTTCTCTGGCACATTGACTCTTTGGGAGAAAAGTGCCTTCTTCACCATCCTTTTAGCCCTTTGGCATGACTGCCCCAGCTTGATTTGCACAAAGATGTCGCTGCAACATATCTGAGGTTCACTTCTATCTGTTCCACCTTGAACCAGAGGCCTGTCTACCACATCCTTGGCAGAGACACATACATCCCGGCCTGCGGCCTGCTGTCTGCTGCTCTTCATAGTATCAGTGCTGAACAAGGTTGCTGGGTAATATATATTGTTTGGAGAGCACATATTAGCAGTTGAAGGATGTATTTTCCTCTCTCTTTCTACCTAGAGAGGGGGAGAGAGAGCTTCTCAGTAGAAGCTGCTGCAGTGGGATGCAGGTAAGATTTCTGCAGCTTTCCCCAAGTGCCTACTTCTTCTACCACACCCACGTTTCATAGTGCCTGGAGACTTTACCCAAAGAAGAACAGGATCAGACCTTACCCAAAGAAGAACACAAATCCTTCCAATGAAAATCACACATACACAATTAAACAAAGTTTATTGTGAAGAAGCTGCTTGGATGAGTAGCAAAACGTTTCAACCTAACAAGAAAGAAGTCCAGTTGCCATGACTCAACTTCCAGATAACCACACCTGGATGACTGAAAATCTTCACAGATATAAAGTTTATTAACTTAATATAATCTGTCTATGTAAAACAAAATCTTATTCCCCTGCTTGATATACCCCAAAGAGAACGGAACCTAATATAATATTTCCCTGTTGGTTTATAATAAATTAATCTATGACTCCTCTGTTCCTACATATTATTCTTAACTGTATTAAGTAAACAATATACAATGAGGGGGGATGTAGAGAATGTAAATGTAAGTTGAGGGTTCAGAAAAGGACACAGAGAAAATTGCTGCAGTGCAGGCTTGCACCAGAACATATCTTAACAGCAAATGCTCAGGTGATGTATAAGCTATGCCCACCTTTCAATTAGAAAGAGCCAAGGTGAAAAAAACAAAAACCTTCTGGTGTCCATGCCTGCTTCTAGATATTAATGGTGCAGACACATCATTTACAGGTTTGCTGTCAGCCTAACCCCCCATCCCTTGTGAAACCCATGGCAACCCCAGTCAGGAGACACTGAGTTCTGTGTCCCCCACTTCCTTTGGTGCCAGTGTGTCTTTAAGTTTCATTTCTCAGGAAATCATTCCAGGATGCCTGAGAAACAGGTTTCACTTGCACGTCTTCCTCTATCAAAGTAGTTCCCAACCTTAGGCCCCCATATGTTCTTGGACTAAAACTCCCAGAAGCCTTCACCACTTGCTGTGCTGGCAAGGATTTCAGGGGGTTGTAGTTCAAAAAACATCTTTGGACCCAAGGTTGGGAACCACTACTCTAGCAAGTAGAAACCTAGCCTTTTGCTTTCTAATCTATAGGAATAAACAAGACTCTGAATATTAGGAATTATTATTACAAATATTTGGAACCATCAAATTCAAATATATTTGGAACGACCTGAATATGGCATTATTTAGGGAATTCCAAATATTTCTGAATCTGAATCCACATCTCTAATTTTAATCTTGTCCAATTTCTCATTTTCCCAGCTCTAAATTCATTTTGCCCCATTTCTATGTCAGTTTACAAATTCAGCCTCCCCACAAACCACCCTACAGAAATGTATTTCTATTTCTCCTAATATACACAGTTTTGTACATACATTACCAACCAAACACACTTTTTGCAAAGAATTTTTACTGAATGTGATATAATTTTATTTATTATTTATTTATTTATTCAACTTCTATGCCGCCCGCACTCTGCAAGAATGCCGGCGGCCTAATGCCATCAGCCAACTGGCCTAATGCCATCAGTCAAAATTTCAGTGCCAAGTGGTTGCTAGTAAGGATGTTGGCACTGTTTTTTGTTTTGTTGCTTGTCATGCAGCAGTCATATAACTCGGCGTGGAACAAAAAAAAAGTCAGTACTGACTCCTTAATTGGCAGAATTTGCCACTTAACATATACATTTTTGTGCATTTTTAGACTGCAATGAGAAATGATGATGATGAGAAATGATGCAGATTTTAACATGAGTGTGTTTGGGTTCATGCACATGTTTGGGAGGTGACAACTGAGGGCATATGTTTAGATATTTGGGTGCAATTAATCCCTCCTCCGTCTCTAAAGAAAGTGGACTGGATCCATGACTGGAAGCCATTTATACATGTCTCAGTCAAGGTAACAGACAGTTACCTATACCCAGCTAGGGGGAAGGCAAAGAAAACAATAAGACTCAAATGGACCCCCAAAGTAAAATACGGTTTAATTTTTTTACTTCTTATTGACAGATTTTGAAGGTTAATTCAATGCATACACTCACTGTCACACCTCTTTCTAAAAAATTCCAGGGGCACAAAATGGTCATTCTTATCTTCCTCCATCAAGTAGAACTTCCTCCTCCTTGCAGAAGGCATCTAAAAAAAATTTAATCTTTAAAGCTTCCTATTTCACTTTTAAATAAAAATAAGCAGGTAGGACATAATCATTTATGATTACTGCCTTTCGCATGGGCTTCTCAATTATTTATCTTATAATTTAAATGATTAATGCGGCAGGTTTTAATAAACAGTTTATATTCACAAAAAGAATGTAATTTGCCAGGGAGGCTGAAGAGGTGCTTGATGCTGCTGATATGGATGCCCATGAATAAAAGATAAGCTGCCATGGCCAAAGTTTATACGACCTTCTCCCAAGTTGTCTCCTATTGTTTTTGTGGGAATAAAAGGAGCCACACAGTCTTGGTTTGTTATTCAGTACACAGGCTGTTTTAAGATTGGGGTATTCTTGTGCAATGAAGGAAACCTTCTACGCGACCTCAGGGAATGGAGCTAACTGCTTCTCTGCCATCAGTGAGCATAGGATGGGGAAGGCATTTGCTACTTGATCTACCAGTGGAACCAAGAACATTTCTTCCAAACTGGCCGAAGTTAAATATTCTACAGGAATATTGACAGGCCATTCCATAACACTGCAAACTATGCAGTTGTTAGCTAACAAACCCCATTCATTCCAATGGGTATACATTTATATAATAATAATTGTGTGCCGTCAAGTTGATTCCAACTTTTGGCAATCCTTTCTGGGGTTTTCTAGGTAGAGAAAAGTGGTTTACCATTCCCTTCTGCTGGGATCATCTTGGGACTGTGCAGCTTGCCCATGGCTTCTCTCTGGAGATGCAGTGGAGAATTGAACTCCCAACCTACCTAACCCACTGAGCTATATAGCCAGCTGGATGTCCTTTAGATTTTAGACTTTAATACACCTTTATAGAGGACTAAAACTGAGTTTAACTGTTACTTTGGAAAACAAATTGGTTGCTACAAAACTAATAACCCTCAGGGCAGGAGTAGGAAGACCTTAGGTTTATATCATCTGCTTTGTTTACACTAGAATCCTGCTGCCCACCAAACAGAGCCAGGTGTAAAATGCTGGCTCAAGAAGGTAATTTGGAAACTACAGAAAGTGCCAACGAGTACCCGCTTGGAATTTGTTTTCCATCCTGGAGGTGGAGTTACACAGAAATTCTTTCACACCCCAATTTACACCTGATTTCTTCCAAACGTTTTGGATTTTGGCAGCCCAATTTAGAAAAGGAAAAGGCTTTATGATTTATTTCTGAACCACCGGAACTCAGAAACCCTTGCTGATCCATTACAAATCATATTGTGATCCATGACCTGGAGATCCTGACCTACCTTCTGCCCTCCATTTCATGGGACAATTTTATGTAATTCTAACCAGGGAAAAATAATTGTTTTCAAAAAGATAGCTGAATGTGACATTGGCTCAAGAAAGCTTACCTTGTGGTACATACAATTACAAATGGTATGTATGTTTTACTTAGAGGTCAGCAGGCTGAAGCCCCACAGATACTGTGGATTACAAGTCCCATCAACCCTAGCCAGCATAACCAATAATCAGGAATCATGGGGCACACTGAAATACTTTTGTCATCTGACAGATGTGAGTGGTACCAGTCTGCCTATTGGTTTTTAGCTGATGCTGATCAGTGACACATTGAATTTATGGGTAATTCTTCAAAGTTGGTTCAACGGTAAGCACTTTTGCCCCTTAGCTGTATTTCTGATCATATTCTGGAGACTTGGGACTTAAGTTAAGTGGCAAGGTTTAGATTACTATTAATTGGATATAGAGATCTGTTTCCATTTTTAAAGTGTCCACAGTTTGAAACCACAGGTAAAATATTAGATTGTCTAGGGCAGTCACATCTTTCCTATGTACTTCCTTTCCTTTTTTTTTTTTAAAGGTAATTGTTTCTGTTCTCTCTCCCTGCTAAGATTTTAAATTCATCTCCTTTATTTCTGGTTTCTCTTTAAATTGAAAATGCTATAGCATTACATGCAAAGAGGAACCAATCTCCGAGGGGGGGAAAGAAGAAGAACCAAATATAGATTAAAAAGCTGCCTCTCCAAAGATTTTGAAATATGAGGAGCCTGGCTCTGCATGTAAGATTAATGACAGGTAGGCGCATGATGCCGAGTTCAGGCTGAATCAGAGAGAAAGTTTTTCACTGTATGCATGGGCTGTTACAAAGGCTGAGATACTCTTGTCACCTAGAGCTACAATAAAGATACATATTGCTCTCCTATTTTCAAAAGGAAGAAAAATGAGGAAAAGAAATTGTACGTACAGTGTGAATCCTTTTTATTTCAAAAAGTTACCGCCTGAAATCAGGGAAGGAAAAAATCTGTCAAGCAAGGCTTTGTTCAGATCGGCCTTATCCCATATGTTTGTTCCGTTCATTAGCAATTATTTTGGATGGGCAAAGTATTCATGGACATACTGCATTCCTCCATATATTTTTGTGTACCCTTTTTAAAGTACTGTATTGATTTCTGAACATACTTTTTCAAAGGTACACTTTCTCCCCCGAAGTTATTTCTTCCTCATTCATTTGAATGTTTCTGTGTGCATATTCTTCAAAGGACGCAGACATGCTGTTTCAGATGTATGCTTTTGTGTATGTGCACAGTTTCAAATCAGTGTACATCTCAGTAGGAAATTGCTGATGTTAAGAAGTCAACACAGACATTTGTGGTGCCTGCCAAGTTGCCGACTTAACTTGTGACAGTCCATCACTGACACATTTGCTGATTGTGTCACAACAGGAATAGTAACCAATAGGATTTTGGTCACTTTTTTGGTGCACACTGCTTCAAGTATACATATTTTTGCACATTGTCTCATATGTACACAGGTTTGTATAATTGCTGCATTGCAAACTTCAGAAAAATACAGATTTTTACGTCCTCAAGTTGTTTGGGATTTGGGAAGTTAAACTGAAATGTGAAATATCAGAAACTTCTCTTCCATTCCTAACCTAAAACCTATGGGCATTACATTCTGCTTAGTGGTGTAATGTGAGTACACGTGCAGAAATGAGTGTTAAAATGTATGCTATAGTATGGTCTATTAGTTTATAAGTACACCAAGCATCTGCTTGCAGTTTTTATTGATGTTGGGATTTTACTGTTGCAACTTCACTGCAATTTTATTTTTAATATTTATGTATTAAGTATTGTAAATTGCCTTATGATTTCCTGGAAAAAAAAAGCTCCTGAAAAAGTAAACAAGATGTTATAAACAGAAAATGAACTGAAATGAACATAATGGTTTGGATCCTCACTTAGGGTGCAACTACACTGAAAAGCTGAATCGGCGCATTTCGGCTTTGCTACAATTTGATTCACAGCCTGTATTACATTGGAAATTGCAGTCAGTGCTCACATGGGGCAGTGGATTGATTTGGGAGTTCACCATTCATACTGGATGCAATGCAATTCACATTCCAGCCTGCAGCCCCCCCTTCTTTTCTTCCTTCCTCTGGTCCCTCCTCTGCTGATCTGATGGGGAACTAACAGGGACATAAATACAGGGAATAATAATAACAATGACCCAGCAATAAGGTGACAGGGTGATTAGTGCTAAACTCATATACAATATATAAGATTTTTTTTAAAAATTAAAAATCAGATGGTAATCAGAGGAGAAGAAAGAATGGAAAGAATTCCTAGGAGATGTCAGTTACAGTTTACATGAGACCTATTGGTTTTAGTAGGTCTGCTTTAAACTTGATTAAGCATATGAGCAGCCTGTGAAACCCAATCCAGTATTAATTGGGGATAACTAAGTCACTTGACCAGACATCAGCTGTAACTGTGTCTCCTCATTCATATGAAAAGAAGCACTAAGGCATTCCAGTGGGACGCCAATAAGCATCATGATGTGAACACTATACGCATCTGGAGGCAAATCTGAATATGCATTAGCAACCTTCTCTTTGTTTCTCTCAGGCTGGATGTCATAATGTGACTTGGATGTGGCAGCTGTAAACAATGATGCTGTGGTACTGTATATCCAAGATTCTTCAACCAATTTTGATTGATTGATTTAGTGATTTAGTGAGCTTTTAGACTGCCTGACTTGGGGCAGTTTACATACTTAAGCAGAACATACAACAACTAAAATAATAATAATAAAAAAACCAGATACATAGTGCTACAAACAAAACAAAAATAAAAAAGGCGACAGGAGATTGATACCTGGTGGCTTAAATGAATCAAATTATATAGACCATGACATAATAAACAGAATATCCAGTAGTATAATATAAATAATCGATGACAGCAATAGGATATGGGTTTCAAAAATTAGCCGGGGAAGTCACCAAAGGCCTCCTTAAATAGTTCAGTTTTACTGATCTTCTAAAGATCTGTAGGGAGGGGGCCTATCTAGTTTCTGATGGAAGTTTATTCCACAGCGAGGGTGCTACTACTGAAAAAATGTCCTAGAATTATTTTTCTTTATTTGCCTTGGAGTAGGTACCCTGAATAATGCAGCCTGAGAGGAACAAATTGGACAGGTAGATAGATACCCTTGGGGAGAGGTGCTCCAATAGATAATGAGGTCCCAAACCATTTAGGTCATAATAACTAACACCTTAAATTTGACACAGTAGTCAACAAGGAGCCAGAGCAAATCAGCCAGGATAGGGGAAATATGATCAAATCTCCCTGATATTAACCTCGTTGCTGCATTCTGGACCTGTTGTAGTTTCGGTATCATGTTTAAGGGAAGCCCCACATAGAGAGCATTACAGTAGGCAACTCTTGAGATTACCAATGTGTGGATCAAGACTCGATGATCCATAAGGTCCCTTCCAACTCTGTAGTTCAAAGGTTATTATAAGGACAGCAGGCTTGAAATACTTCGATGCTATATTTTGTTCCCAGAAGAGAACCCCAATTCTTTCTTTGTCTTCCCTCTTTAAAACTCACCAAATAAATAAGTTTTACCATTTCAAAAATAAATGTTGCCTGTTCACTGTAGCCACTCTAAGAAACAGAGTTGGCATTTTCCTCTTGGAAGCAATTTCAGTTTCAACCATAATTAACATATTAACCACTATTTCTCTACTTTTCTGTCAGGTCAGAGCTCCCAATCATAGCTCTTAATAAACAATTGGCTCATATAATTTTAAAACAATAGCTTCCTCCAGGTACCTTTCAAATATGAATTCAGGCAGAAACTGCAACACGGATACAAAAATCAGAGGTCTCAGTTACATCCACTAACCAGGAATATTAATGCTTGTTTTTAAATAGGAAAAGAAATTACTGATATCTTTTCCCTATACTGTTCGCAGAATAGGGAAAAGATGTAGTAATATACGAAACCTTTTGGGCACATGGAAGATACCAGCCTGAAGTGCTTCGAGACAAGGCTTTCAGTAACATGCCTGCCTCAAAGGTTCAGATACCATCTGTCTTCCATTTACAGTATAACTCTCCCATCACTACTCTTTCCTCAGAATTGTATCACAAACACTTTTCTGAGAATGAAGAAATGGAATAGCTTTCCAATGGCCTCAATTTTAGGATCCCTCTGTAACCACCCCAACCCCTTTTGTCAAATTCTACTAAGACTAATTAATGGCAGCATAACCATTGGTACATACATAGACATGAAAATATATGCTTTGTTCTTGTATTCTTTACATGCCCTAACAGAGACAGAGGAGGCATCAGTCCCATACAGGTATGTGTGTTCTGTATTATTTCACAATTGTCTGTTCAAAGAGCTGTTAGAGGACAGTCCTCCATCACAAGGATGTACAGTAAATCCTTGCTTCCTTTGCCCTTGTGATTTTCTCTTTGCTCTGTGACACGGTGAGATATTTTCTAGTACTGATTTTTTTGGGCACAAATTGCAAAATATACTCAAATATTAACATGTACAACTTGCAGAAATTAATCAAAGTTGTAATCACGCCTGCCTCACTTTGTTGTTGTTTAGTCGTTAAATCATGTCCGACTCTTTGTGACCCCATGGACCAGAACACGCCAGGCCCTCCTGTCTTGCACTGCCTCCCGGAGTTCGGTCAAATTCATGTTGGTAGCTTCAATGACACTGTCCATCCATCTCGTCCTCTGTTGTCCCCTTCTCCTCTTGCCTTCACTCTTTCCCAACATCAGGGTCTTTTCCAGGGAGTCTTCTCTTCTCATGAGATGGCCAAAGTATTGGAGCCTCAGCTTCAGGATCTGTCCTTCAGGGAGCACTCAGGGTTGATTTCCTTTAGAACGGATACGTTTCTTCTCCTTGCAGTCCAGGGGACTCTCAAGAGTCTCCTCCAGCACCACAATTCAAAAGCATCAATTCTTCGGCAGTCAGCCTTCTTTATGTTCCAGCTCTCACTTCCATACATCGCTACTGGAAAAACCATAGCTTTGACTATGTGGACCTTTGTCGGCAAGGTGATGTCTCTGCTTTTTAAGATACTGTCTAGGTTTGTCATCGCTTTCCTCCCAAGAAGCAGGCGTCTTTTAATTTTGTGGCTGCTGTCACCATCTGCAGTGATCATGGAGCCCAGGAAAGTAAAATCTGTCACTGCCTCCATATCTTCCCCTTCTATTTGCCAGGAGGTGATGGGACCAGTGGCCATGATCTTAGTTTTTTTGATGTTGAGCTTCAGACCATTTTTTGCGCTCTCCTCTTTCACCCTCATTAAGAGGTTCTTTAATTCCTCCTCACTTTCTGCCATCAGAGTGGTATTATCTGCATATCTGAGGTTGTTGATATTTCTTCCGGCAATCTTAATTCCGGCTTGGGATTCATCCAGTCCAGCCTTTCGCATGATGTATTCTGCATATAAGTTAAATAAGCAGGGAGACAATATACAGCCTTGTCGTACTCCTTTCCCAATTTTGAACCAATCAGTTGTTCCATATCCAGTTCTAACTGTTGCTTCCTGTCCCACATATAGATTTCTCAGGAGATAGATAAGGTGGTCAGGCACTCCCATTTCTTTAAGAACTTGCCATAGTTTGCTGTGGTCCACACAGTCAAAGGCTTTTGCGTAGTCAATGAAGCAGAAGTAGATGTTTTTCTGGAACTCTCTGGCTTTCTCCATAATCCAGCACGTTAGCAATTTGGTCTCTAGTTCCTCTGCCCCTTCGAAATCCAGCTTGTACTTCTGGGAGTTCTCGGTCCACATACTGCTGAAGCCTACCTTGTAGGATTTTGAGCATAACCTTGCTAGTGTGTGAAATTAGTGCAATTGTACGATAGTTGGAGCATTCTTTGGCACTGCCCTTCTTTGGGATTGCGATGTAGACTGATCTTTTCCAGTCCTCTGGCCACTGCTGAGTTTTCCAACCTTGCTGGCATATTGAGTGTAGCACCTTAACAGCTTCATCTTTTAAGATTTTAAATAGTTCAACTGGAATGCCATCACCTCCACTGGCCTTGTTGTTAGCCATGCTTTCTAAGGCCCACTTGACTTCGCTCTCCAGGATGTCTGGATCAAGGTCAGCAACCACACTATCTGGGTTGTCCGGGACATCCAGATCTTTCTGGTATAATTCCTCTGTGTATTCTTGCCACCTCTTCTTGATGTCTTCTGCTTCTATTAGGTCCCTACCATTTTTGTCCTTTATCATGTCCATCTTTGCACAAAATGTTCCTTTAATATCTCCAATTTTCTTGAACAGATCTCTGGTTTTTCCCTTTCTATTCTTTTCCTCTATTTCTTTGCACTGTTCATTTAAGAAGGCCCTCTTGTCTCTCCTTGCTATTCTTTGGAAGTCTGCATTCCATTTTCTGTAATTTTCCCTATCTGCCTTGCATTTTGTTTCCCTTCTCTTCTCTGCTATTTGTAAGGCCTCGTTGGACAGCCACTTTGCTTTCTTGCATTTCCTTTTCTTTGGGATGGTTTTTGTTGCTGCCTCCTGTACAATGTTACGAGCCTCCATCCATAGTTCTTCAGGCACTCTGTCCACCAAATCGAGTTCCTTAAATCTGTTCTTCACTTCCACGGTGTATTCATAAGGGATTTGGTTTAGATTATACCTGACTAGCCCAGTGGTTTTTCCTACTTTCTTCAGTTTAAGCTTGAGTTTTGCTATAAGAAGCTGATGATCAGAGCCACAATCAGCTCCAGGTCTTGTTTTTGCTGACTGTATAGAGCTTCTCCATCTTTGGCTGCAGAGAACATAATCAATCTGATTTCGGTATTGCCCATCTGGTGATGTCCATGTGTAGAGTCGCCTCTTGTGTTGTTGGAAAAGAGTGTTTGTGATGACCAGCTTGTTCTCTTGACAAAACTCTATTAGCCTTTGCCCTTCTTCGTTTTGAACTCCAAGGCCAAACTTACCTGTTGTTCCTTTTATCTCTTGATTCCCTACTTTAGCATTCCAGTCCCCTATAATGAGAAGAACATCTTTCTTTGGTGTCAGTTCTAGAAGGTGTTGTAAGTCTTCATAGAATTGGTCAATTTCAGCCTCTTCAGCATCGGTGGTTGGTGCATAAACCTGGATTACTGTGATGTTGAAAGGTCTGCCTTGGATTCGTATTGAAATCATTCCATCATTTTTGAGATTGTATCCCAGTACAGCTTTTCCCACTCTTTTGTTGACTATGAGGGCTACTCCATTTCTTCTACGGGATTCTTGCCCACAATAGTAGATATGATAATCGTCTGAATTGAATTCGCCCATTCCCATCCATTTTAGTTCACTGATGCCCAGGATGTCAATGTTTATTCTTGCCATCTCCTGTTTGACCACATCCAGTTTACCAAGGTTCATAGATCTTACATTCCAGGTTCCTATGCAGTATTTTTCTTTGCAGCATCAGACTTTCCTTTCACTTCCAGGCACGTCTGCAGCTGAGCGTCCTTTCGGCTTTGTCTCAACCACTTCATTAGCTCTGGAGTTACTTGTACTTGTCCTCTGCTCTCCCTCAGTAGCAAGTTGGACGCCTTCCGACCTGAGGGGCTCATCTTCCAGCGTCATATCTTTTAGCCTTTTGTTTTTGTCCATGGAGTTTTCTTGGCAAAGATACTGGAGTGGCTTGCCAGTTCCTGCTCCAGGTGGATCGCGTTTTGTCAGAACTCTCCACTAGGGATGTAAAATTTCCAAAAAATTCATTTTTTTTCTGGAATAAAACGGGGGGTGGGGGGAGTTTTTTCCTGGAAAAAATGAAAATATTCACATCTCTAGCACCACTGTGTGAACATTAAAGACTTAGAAGCATTGGATAGATTGTTTGTGTCTTTTTAAAACTATCAGCCAGTCCTTCCATGTTTGCTAGGCATTTATACGCTTTGGCGCTTAAAAGGAAGTAACATTAGATCTACACGGAGTGTAGCCGAGTTACTAGCATAATTGTATTACTGCATGTAACTCATTCCATCTGCATGAGAAAGTACTGGATACCAACTTGTACAAACACTGCTTTGGTGCTTGTACAAGGAGGTATCTAATACCTTCAGTGCAAGTGGAAGCTCCATTGGTTTCAATGGCATTGATTGTGGAACAGCTTGCTACAGCAGCCTAGATATCTTGGGACTCTGTGGGCAGAAAATGATGCTCTGCTTCCTCTACAATAGGACTCAGGCCATTGTGTTGAAATTTAATGAAGGAAAGAAGCACTCGTTTTCTCGCTCTCAGACTGGAGAAGATCTTGCAGGCTGTGAACTTTAGTTCTGAAGTGTTGAGAAACCTAAGCTGATGAGAACGAGGGATTTAGCAAATGTTCTTCATACACATGCTCTTATAGGTGCCTTGTATCTGAAGGGTTGTCCAGCCCAAGTACAGTTTAAAGACAAAGACCTGTAACAAAGGGGGACAGAGGATTAGAGGTTGCCTATTGACAGTTAGCACACACACACAGCTGAAGAATCACACCATGGGGGGGGGGGGAATGAGGCATAGCTAAGCTTGCCCATTCTGTGGCGGGTAGTGCGGAAGGAAACTGAATCGGTGAGTGCCCATGGTGTTCAAGCAGTGGATAGTGGGTCTGAACTTTCAGTGCTGCGGATCGTGAGGTTAAAGTGCTGGGAGGAAAGACCTGTTGGGGCCCTCCCCGGGCTGAGGGCCCCCAAAATCAGGGGGCTTGCAGGCTTGGGTGGGGCTTGATATTTCGCCGGCCGGGGTCATGCTGTCTTAGGGACAGCGCAACAATGGGGCTAGCGAATCACCTGTATAAGGTTGGTGAGGGGGTCCTGTGAGACCTTCGGCACCAAACCTGATTCCGCACTACCGCAGGCCCCTGGTTTCTGAGTCCAAAGTTAATGGCATGTTGATTCAATAAAATGTGGCCCTATTTTAACCCATCACCTGCGTCTCGCCTCATTATTCTGGAGTGGGAGGGCAATGATACATAACCCAAAAGCAGGTCATGGAAGACAAATTCTGCTCAAATTTGTACTTAAACCAAGAATTGGTATTTGTCGGTGTACTGGAGTGCCTAGCTGCAGAGCTATGGCTGGCAGTCTGAATCCTCTTTGTGCCTTCCGGGGGGAGGGACAATCTGTGCTACCTCAGACAAACTGCATAGTCTCAGAGCAGAAGGAACTCAGTGAGAGTTGATGCCCATGTTGCCACCCTAGTGTCAGCAGAGGACTCCACATCGAAGTATTGCTTTTGTGCAAACTTACAGTAGTTCGATTGGAGTTTTGACTGGTGCCTCATGCTAAGATCCAAGCCACAAAAATAAATCCATTTTTTTAAAAAACAGAAGAAAATAAAATTTTACTTTTCCTATGCATTGAGGGGAAAAACAATGACTTTTCTGGATAACCAAGGCAGGAATCCAAGTGAGCTTTTCGACAAAGTGCTTAAATAGTCCCCCTTGAGCTGCAAATTATCTGCATGAATTCGATGATAAAATAGTAGTTTCCTATTATGCTGCAGGAAATAGATCCTTGCTAAATAACTCTTTTAACTTCCTTGCACACCTATTGATTATTGCCAATAGCAATTAAAAGTAGAAGACAATTAAGTTTAAAATTTAATTCCTTCTGCTCCTGTTAATTTAAGAGGGTAGTCCTAATCAATTCATCACCCTAAACAATAATCTATTCCAGTGGCTTTTCAGTTCCTCCAAAGCTCCTTCTGCTGAAAATATAATAATCATAATTATAGATGGTGAAATAAATAAGAAAGAGGGACATACCATAATTAAAAATTGGATTGCCCGCTGTGGTGACTAATGCAGTGGCTTACAGCAAAGTGATTTCTGTTTTGCTGAGTGCCATGGTAGGTCTCAACTACGAATAGAGTTTGTCCTTATGATATAGCCTGAAATGACTTATTAGTTATATCTAGACAAAGAAAAAACACACGCTGTCATGTGTGCCATGGGGAAAGCTGCAACCTCTAGCAGGAGTGTTAGCAAATAGCTGCTTAGAAGGGATGGGGACTTGAGTCACAGGACTTGCTCTCAAATTGGACTTAAGTCACACCGGTTTACTCGACTTGGACTTGACTCGTTTTTTAATTTTCAATGACTTGGACTTGATCTGTGACTCGGAACCCACCCACCCCTCCCTTTCTTCAGGGGAATAAAAGCTTGTTTTTAATAGGGACTCAGGTACAAATCCTGAGTCCCAAGACTTGGGGCTTGGGACTCAGGATTTGTACCAATTACTCGGACTCAAAGGCTGGGCAACATCTCTGCTGCTTAGCACACTTTACCCTGATTGGCTACCAAACAAATATGTCTCTCCCACCCCCCACCCCCATGCTCTGAGATGCCCTGTTATCTGATTAGCCCAGGTTTTATCTGGATTCAGGACCTATTTATCCCATTTATTTCCACAAACAGTTAGCCCAGAAACAGACTAGAACTCTGCACAACGTTTGGCCTTAAACTCTCAGGGAAAGGAATATGGCTCAATCCATAGCTCTCTCCCAAAATGCAGCAGGGGGATACGCTTCCTGGTAGGCCTGCAAAACTCAGTGGCTTACAATGGCAAACAACCCCCCCTTCAAAACAAGCACGTTCCTTTTCAAACCAGGAAACACACACTTTTTAAAGCCAATTACCACTTCCAGGAGGCTGCTGAGAGTGCTAAATGGCTTTAAAAAAAAAAAGGTTTTACACTGTAAAGGTTATCTTTCACATCTAGATGTTTCTGGAATGCAGAGTTCATGAGAGACCCATGGTGAGCTCTGATATCTTGAGAGGCTTTGATAATGAGATGTGTTTCATTAAAAAAAAACTTGATATTTCTTGACTATATAGCTCGATTGTGCAATTTTAACTCAAAGATGCACCAGCTGCAGTGAGTTTGAGAGAGAGAAGCTTGGGATACTGGCAGAAATCCTCTTATATCAACAGAAATCTCCTTGTGCTGCCAAAATCCTCTTCTGCTGGCTGATTCCAGAGATGTACTGGCCGAGGGATTGGCTAGCAGAATTGCTCTGATGGCTAATTTGGCTCAGCAGAAGAAATAAAGAAAGAGGCAAAGAAGAGGCAGTGTGAGAAATGAGCTGAGTTACATCAAATTCAAATCTTCTCCAGCTCATGGACACATCCGCCATGTTGGCACTAGGTTAGGCCAAGGTGTAGATGTATCTAAGTAATTTCCAACATCCCTAGGCTGGGAGAGGTTTGGATTCAGCATAACTTCAGCTGGCCTCGCCTCAACTGGCTCTTGCCTCTCCGGGCCAGTTAGGACTGCTCTTTATGTAGATTTTTTAATATACATTTAAAAAAAAACAACTAAAGAAAATCTACATATTCACACACTGTGCTCCCTCTTGCCGGGACCAATTGAAACAATCTATTCCTTTCTTTTATGGAGCCCCATTTGCCTTACAAAAATACATTGACTCTGGAGAAGGTACACAACCCTTCCTCTTTGTTAATACAAAGTTGATAAATTATCCCCATATATCTCCAAACACAATCTTATCTAAAATTCCTTTTCATAGCTGGATGGATGCAGGCAGGGCTGAAGGTAGTATTGCCAGGTCGCGGCACACTGGGTGAAATCTCAAGAATTGCTATGTTTCTCCCAGATGGGAAGACAAACAATAGGGAGAGAGGTGGCTTTCAAGCAGAACGGCTGCCAGAGGTCCTCAATAATTTTAAATTCTTTTTTTGTGGGGGGCACCTGCCCCAAAGTCTTTTCCCTTCTATGGCTCTGATTCACCATATTATCTGTTTGCTGGCACTGAATCTGGTTGTGAAATAGAGCTGGGAGCAGCATCTCTTGTTATTCTCTGGGATGGCAAAATACTTTCTGTTGCTTTTTTCTTTCTCCTTTGCCCTTCATGTGAAGAAAGGGAATAGCCCATGGATTAGCTGGGATGGGAGCTGCCACAGGGAAACACAGGACATGACGAATGTCTGGAACCCACAAACCCCCAATGTCTGGAACCCACAAACCCCCAATTCCGCCAATGAGAGAAGGTGGTGGCACAGTAAAAATCCTTGGCCGTACGCCCCTCAGCCTTCGTCAAGCTACACTTTTCCTGACCATTTATAGGCACTGGAAAATAGACACCGACCTCTTTCATTGGGAGATGCATAACTCTTTGCAATGTAAATGACAGCTATGTGAATGTGGGGGGAATATATATATTCCCCCCATATACTCACATATATATATGTGAGTATGCATGATCAGGGTCTGACTGCATTGTACAAGGGGGTATCTCCTCTAGCCCCAAAGCTCCGATCTGGTCCAGGTAGAAAGCTCCCACTGCTCTTCTGAAACTTATGGAAGGGGAAGGTTACAGCAGGAGGGATTCAATCAGTAGAGGGCGAGGGCACCTTCCGCCCTCTGCCCATACAAGGCACCTTGGATACACCTCACAGGCGCCACTCACAGTTACTAAACCCCATTTAATGTGGTAATACTAAAACCAACCCAACCCAACCCAATGAAAAGCTTGCCTTTGGCAGCTCTGTTTTTGGATGATATCTCCCAGAATTCTCCCTGCCAACCTGCCCAAAAGAAGTACTTATTTGACAGCTCTGCTCAGGCTTCCTCTTTAAATTGCAACCAGCTGATTACCGATTCCTTTTAAATCCCACACGTATGGGCTCAGTTTAAACAGGATGCCGGCTGCCTGGAATGCTTCCTGGTGAAGAGGCAGAAACACCTGGCATCATCAATCAGGTTTGAGAACATGGCAAGGGGCACTTTTATCTCTTCTCCTCTCTGTGGAAAGAACACGGGGAGGACTGAGCTTTCTGCTAAATAGCAGTCCCTGTCATGAGCCGAGAGGGACAAGCAAATTGAATCGAGCAGCTCAGAAGCAGGGCTCTTTTTCAGCTCACAAGGGGTGTATGTGCAGAGAGGGAAAGAGAAAGAAATGGTGATTGTATGTGTGTGTGTATATATATATATGTATGTAAAAAGCCATTTCCATTTCTCTCACATCATGTTGGACGCTGCAGCAGAGGTATACTATTTATTTTAGAAAGCTTTATGCTGTCATGTTCCATGTCATATTTTACGGAAAAAAAAGCCTTTTGGTTTTTGTGTTTTGGTGATGGTTCTAATTTGTTCTATTCTATTTGATTTGTTTTTGTATTTTCTTATCATTAGGCAAACTGGCTGGGAATTCTCGCTGAAGGAAAGTATGTAATTTTTTAAAAATAGCAAAATAGAACAAATGACAAGCATTAGTTTCTGCTCTTCTTTTGTCTTGCAGGTGGGTAAAAAATATACTTTCATATCAGATTCATTTTAAGGGTAAATGGCAAGGAAGGTTCTACACAAAAGCAACCGCATTTATTCTCTGAAGAACCGTTTTGGGCCATCCCGTTGCTCGGTGAGCAATCAATACTATCTATACTATAAAAAGCTGGACTTTTTAAAAAAAATGCAGTAAAATCATGGTTTAAGTAATAATAATTTGAAAAAGAGTGCTGTGAGAACCTCGACTAATCAACATCCTCGCCACTCTTTGAAAGAACAATTTAAAGGAGGATAGTGTAACTTTTCTGGAGGAGGCTAGCCTTCTTTATATTGCTCTTTATACAGTTGTTGAACTTCCACAGGCAGGAAGCCACTACACAAAAAGACCAGTCTTGTATTTCCACCAAATTCACCTATCTGAGAAACGAGAAAGGTAGCAGTCTCTCAGATGTTGCAAATAAGTTTCAGGTGTGACATAAATTCATGCATCTCAGTTGCATAGTTGTGTGCATGACATGGCAGGGATAAACCCTGGTGCCTCATCAGTTACCCACAATTAGCTCCAGCATCTTACACACTCCTTACTAGAGATGAGCACGAACCAGTTCATCCCTGTTGTCCCAGTTCATAAAGGCACTCTTCCCCACCTCCTCTGGCTCAAACAGGCCCAGCTTGCTTGTTTTTTCCCCACCTCCTCAGCTAATCTCCCAGTCACAAGCAAGAACACAGATTTTTCTGTCCTGCCCTTTTGTCCGAGTGGGAGATCAGCCAATATGGCAGGGCAAAGAAGCCTGAGCTGTTGCCAGGACTGGAAGATCATCTGAGGAGGTGGAAAAAACAAGCAAGCTGAGCCTGGCTGTTTGAGTCAGAGGAGATGGGCGAGGGGAGCAGCAGCACCTGTGCTGCCACCTTTACAAACTGGGATGAACTGGGACGAACCAGTTCATGCCCATCTCTACTCCTTACACAAACACTAATAAGTCGCTCAACAGTATTTCTAATACTCTTTCCAAACACCTTCATGTTGTAGCTCCAAATCACAGTCTCCATAAGTGCCGCTAAAATTATCCTACTGTGCTATCATTTGCATTGTCTCAATTTTGTAGCAGCATCAGCAAATTATAAAGATTCGAAAACATGTAATATTCTGGAGTGAAACAAACCACCCATATTTCATAATTCACATCTTGAAAACTGTATGTATTGAAAGTCTGTACAATATGTTCTGAGAACTGGATTGGTGTTTTCACTAAGGCTGTGGGCTTAAACAAAATCCCCTGAGACTGATTTGATTCACACACGTAAAGGAACCTTACAGTGGCTATGCATGCAAATTAGCTGGAGAAAAATATAGTGGCTTATGAATTCTCAATAACTTTGGTAGTATTTAAAGCCTCGTACATCTACTCAGAAACCCAACTTCTCAAAACAGAGACACCTGAACATGAGACACACATAACATGAATCACATAAGATATTAACTTTCATATACCAGGATGAGTATTTAGTGCTCCAGAGTCATATTTTGTTGGGTAACTCACACAGAGCTGGACTTGAAAGGTAAACATTCTGTGACATCACCTGAGCAATTTTAAACCATGTACTCAAGTTTTCACTGTGTGACAATTGCTGAAAAACTGCAGTCACAGTTCTGACCCTATTTCTGTCAACTGTTGCTTCTCACGGGTCCTTTACAATTTTAAGTGTTTCTTCCATCATCCATCTAGAATTTTCTTTTCTTTTCTTTAACTACAGGAACTGTCTTTTTGCATTCTTCCCCAATAACATCTCTGGTTTCAAACCACAGTTCCTCTGGTTCATAGTTATTGGAATTTAGTAATGCAAACCTGTTCCTTATGTGGACTTTAAATTAATCAAAAATGTTGTTTAAATTATATTTTGGGTACAATTTTTTAAATGTTCTTTTTCAGTTTTAACAGTTCATTATCATCTGTTGGGTCTGGTTTTTAATTGCCTGTAAATTGCTCAGAATAGTGCTTCGGTACCACAATCTGCCCCTAGTCTTGTTTTGACAAAGAAAATACAGCTTCTCCATCTCCTACTTTCAATTATGTAGTCTATTTGATTTCTATATTGACCGTCTGGTGATGTCGACATGTACAAGTCTATGTTCAGTTTCCTGAAGCACGTATTTGCAATAAACAAATTGCTGGCTTCATATAATTCTTTGAATCATTCTCCTGTTTCATTTCTGTCCCCTAATCTAAATTATAATTCCCCTAATATGGAAGTGAGAGCTGGACCATAAAGAAGGCTGATCGCCGAAGAATTGATGCTTTTGAATTGTGGTGCTGGAGGAGACTCTTGAGAGTCCCCTGGACTGCAAGGAGAACAAACCTATCCATTTTGAAGGAAATCAACCCTGAGTGCTCACTGGAAGGACAGATCCTGAAGCTGAGGCTCCAATACTTTGGCCATCTCATGAGAAGAGAAGACTCCCTGGAAAAGACCCTGATGTTGGGAAAGTGTGAAGGCAAGAGGAGAAGGGGACGACAGAGGACGAGATGGCTGGACAGTGTCATCGAAGCTACCAACATGAATTTGAGCAAACTCTGGGAGGCAGTGAAAGACAGGAGGGCCTGGCGTGCTCTGGTCCATGGGGTCACGAAGAGTCGGACACGACTTAACGACTAAACAACAACAACAAAAATCTAAATTTCCAAACATTTAGTTCTTCTTTGTTCCCTACTTTTGTATTCCAGTCTCCTTTGCTTATAAACATGTCTTGTTTGGTGTGTGTTCAATTCTTTTTTGGATGCTTGCATATAAACTTATTTCATGATGGTTTATGCTGAAAGGTTTTCCATAGAATCTGTCTGATATTATTTGGTCAGATCATGTATTATATCTCCTAACCACCTGTGCTACATCTTGTCTCTTTATTAGAGCCACTCCACTTCTTCTCAATTTGTCATTTCAGTTGTTTGACTGAAAATATTCCATTCTAGTCCAATTTAGTAAACTGACCCCAACCATTGCAATGTTTATACATTCCATTTCCTTCCTTATGGTTTCCGCCTTACATTGATTCATACTTCTCACCTTCCATGTTCCAATTGTATGCATTGTGCAGCATTGGACTTTCCTTTCCCTTCTGTGCACATCAGCCACTAGAAATCCTTTTGGCTTTAATCTACTTGTGTCATTAGCGACAAAACTATTCATACTTATCCTTTGCTCTTCCCCTGTAACTAAGCTTTTAATTGAAATAATATCAACTGTGGGTCCTGATGGCAATTTTTAGAGTATATATTTTAATTGTATTTTAATTGTCTTATCTTTTTATTGTATTTTAATTGTTGTAAGCCGCCCAGAGACCTTTGGGTAGTGTGGGCGGCATATAAGTTAAATACATAAATAAATAAATAAATTGAGTGCCTTCTGACCTGGGAGACTCATCTTCCAGCACTATCTCTTTTTTCATTTTGGACTGTCTCATCATAGGGTTTTCAGGGTGGGGAAATTTCAGCACGGGTTTACTATTGCCATCTTCTGTTTACTACCAACAAATGTTAGCTTGTGTGTCATTGCTATTGCACCTTCAGCTTCTGCTGCCGCTCAGTAAGTGCCTTCAGGAGGGTGGATGCATCTTAGTCTGGTACCTCAGCTGTGACCATTCCACCTTGTGTGACTCTGTTAAGACTTCAGGCTCCTAACTGAGTCTGGCCTCCTGACAGCATTGCTCTCAGCTTCACCAGCACACTCAAACCTCTTCACTACCCTAAGGTGTGTATCCAAGAAGGGACTATCAACAGAACATAGAAGAAATATGTGTCAAAAATTTAATGAGAAAAATGTACAAGGGTTCACAATCTGATATGAGACAAAGATGGAAAGAAAATACAGGTAAAATGTGGAGCAACACAACAAAATTGAGACTGAGAAGTTTCCACATCTCTAGTTTTGGTTAATAGAAGATTGTGACTCAGGGTGTGATCAGACATCTGGAAAGATACATGCCTGCACTGGAAAGGGTTACTTTGCAGGAAACAATCTCCCTTAAAAGGTTGGTTCCATCTCCCAGGGAAATGCTCCAGCTTGGTCCTAAAATTTAGAAGCTCTGCAGCAGGACCAAAAAGGTCCAGCTGGGGCATGGATTAGGATCAGGCTGGAACACAATTCCCTGTGCTTGTGTGATCACTAGGAAATAGATCGCACTGGGCTGCTCCACAACCATTCCAAATTGCAATCTATTTCCCCATGTGTTCACACCCTCAGATATTTTCAGGTATCATCTCCATTAAATCTACAGGCCAATTCTTTCCCAATGAGTTTTCATGGCTGTGAATTCAGTTCTCCAGAGTCCTGGTCTGTCACTCTATGCACCAACTGCCAGTCCCAGGTGGCAAATCTGTTTAATAGGATTCATATGCATTCCCTTATATAAATATACGGCCCAGAAATGTATTCAGTGGTTCTGCTAGCAAAAGAGCCATTGCTGAGACTAGCACCTGGACATGAAAATGTTCAAACAAAGAAAAAGAGAAATATTTTTGGTCTTTCTGAAGACTCAATGGTGTGGCCATGCTTACCTTTCTTTTATTTGCCCCCATTCACTGAAAACCAGGTCTTTATGGATGGAACAAACTATGCATGGAAATGTATTATTTTATCCAGTGATGGGAGATCAGAATATGGATGTATGTGTGGATAGGTACATCCACAGGCAGAGAGAAGATAGTTTGGACTGACATTTCCTTTTCCTACTAAGAAGACAAAAAATATTTTTATAGAAGATAAGAACTGCTGATATGAATGCTCTTCCTTCTGGGATGATTAGCAGCTAACAAGGTTACATTACATTACTTCATCAAGATGTTGCAGTTATTGTCTGAGCTTCAAGAATTGTGTTATACCTCAACAATTTGGGATTTTTGTTCTTCGGAGCTATTTACCAGCTACCCTGGAGCAAGCCCTAGGCCCTGACATTCTCTTCTAAAGACCAGCCTTCTAACCTTTTCTTCATTATCTTGGATTTCTCTTTGAAAGATTTCCCTGCCATTTGGAATTCTTTTACCAGCCCTTTCAACAGTAATTTTCAGATGAGAAGATCTTCAGCAGGCATCACAGGCAATTTAGTTTATCAGTTACTAGTACAACATGTTGCTGGAGGCCTTTATTTTGTAAGGATTTAAGAGATAGGCTACACCTAGCCCCATGCAGGAGAATGAAGACATAAAAAGGATGAGCTACACATTGAAGATTTTTTTTTAATTGTAGTATTGGTATTAACACTATGGAGAGAGGGACCTCAGAGACATGAATTTTTATATCAATTTTAATTGCTTTAATTTGGTTTAATACAAAAAGTTAATGTTATATTTTGAAAAGCACAAACACTCTCATTCAAAACATAGTCATACTGATGCCTTCACTTCTACCCCAAGTAAACACTTCAGTAGATACCCACTAAGTACTCCACTTTCTATATACGTAGCACATCATTAACTATATGAAAGAGGTGAAATTATTGAGTCAATGCATCTCCTGTTAGGTACTCCTCCTTTCTTCTGTTTTCATCTTCTCATAGTAATATCATCTTTTCAGGGAGTCTTATCTTCCTATGATGTCTCAGGACTTCATTAGCCGCTTTCACATCCATACACAGAAAACAGGGATACCTATGGGTGAACTCAGCTTTGGTCTTCAGCAACACATCTGTTTTTTCAAGACTGTCCTTCCAAATCTCAGTTTTCTTATGATTTTTGTATGCAGTCTTCATTTGGATTGATAACTGAACTAAGTTATAGAAAATTTTTAATAATTTCAATTTCTTCATTGGTAAGATTAAATATAATTCTTTTGTAGATATTATTTTACTTCTCAAGGTTCAGCTATAATCCTGTTATTGTACTATATTTTTTAACCTGCTTTAACCTTATTTCTCCATATTCTGTAATAACAGTAGGCTCATGTATAGGTTACACATTAGGACAATTATCTGGTGTGGCACATCCACTTCTTTTAGAACAATGTGTGGTTTTTCATAATCCACACGGTCAAAGACTTTACTGTAATCTACAAATCACAGTCTGATTTTCTTCTAAAATTCTTTGGCATGCTCCAGTAGCCAACATATATTTGCTATATGACCTCTAGTGCTGCTTCCTTTTCTGAACCCAACTTGAAAATATGGCATTTCTTGGTCCATATATGGTTAAAAAAAATCTTAGTTGTAAAATCTTGAGCACCATTTTGCATGTTTCCATGGGAAACTAATGCAATGATTTTATAATTCTTGCAGTCTTTCACATTGTAGCATTTCACTTACCCCTTATTTGTACATTAAATGTTTCCAATCTATTGTTTTGTTTTTCATATCTGCTGGCACATTCTGATTAGGATATTAATAGATTCAATGTATGTAGCTTGGAATATCTATACTGGTATCTCACCCACTTCTAGAGATGGGCACAAACCGCAGCTCAGCAGTTTGACTAAGTTTGGCACAGCACCCACACAGGGCATTATGCAGGCACTGTGCATTCCCCTCTCCCACTTCCTCTGCACACTCACTCAGATGAGGAAGCAGGGTGAGGAAGCTGGCAGCACTGCCCTTGAGTGAGCAGCTGCCGGAAGAGGTGGAGGAGAGAAGTGCACACTGCAGTCTGTGAGTGGGCAGGCACACTGGAAAGGCAGGGAGGGAAACATGCATTGCCTCGGGAATGGGTGAGTGTGCAGAAGAGGCAGGAGAGGGGAATGTGTGGCACCCAAACTTGGCTGAACCACCAAATTGTGCTTCGTGCCCATCTCTACCCATGTCTGATGATTTATTTCTTCCAGTCTCTTTGAGAGTAGCTTTGTTTTCTAAAATTGTAGGTTCTTTATCTTTCTTTTTTATTTCACTTTAATTTATAAATTGAAGCTTCTTCACCAAAAGACTGTTTACCGAAATAATCTATCATCCTTCCTCTCTTCTATATACTGTAGTTCTTCAGCATATGATTTCCATCTTCTCTTTGTTTCATCTTGGCTAAATAATATATTGCCATGTTAATTTCAGGATTCCTAATCCTGGTTTAAATTTCTCTTGGATTCCTTGGTTCTTAAGAAGGAGATCTTCTGTTGTTCTTGCCTTTATTAGTCCCTAATCCCTGATTTACCTTAAATTTAGCAATGGCCTTATAACAATCTTTGAAAACCTCATTGGTTGTTTATAAGCATACCTTTTAACTCAGACTAAGATACTCAAGATTTTAAGTGAAATGAAATTCTGAAAAAAACATTGAAAGGTACAGGGTGATAAATATTTCTGGGCAAGCAGAAAATTCTGAATCATATTCCTGTTGGGATAACATTTTTTTTCTTTTGGCGAGTTGAGTATTCCATATATCTCTTTCTGATTGTGCTCAATGGACCAACAGTGGGAGGAACTACTCTGCTATCTCCCTTTCCTTTCCCCTTTTTACAAATGAAGTCATCTGAATTCACCAAACCAAAAAACAAAGCCGGCATTTCCTTCTCCGTTTCCAGTGGTGCTGTGAATGGGACAGGCCCATAGATTTTCCCAGGAGTTAAAAATAATTCACTCCATCTGCTCGTTATTCATACAGACAGTGCATTAATAACACGGGACCCTGAGATATCTTCTTATCTAGGCCGGAGCGCAGCTAGAGGGATGAGAAGCTGACTCTTTGGATTTAAAATAACATTTTCCCTTCTTTCTGTAGAAATAAGAATTGATTGAAAGTACTTTTAAGGAGTTGAGAGAAAAAGAGAGAAAACTGTTCTTTGATACCATCTAAAGTACATATTAGATAAATAGAAAACTATTGGCTTTTTGACTGTGAACAATTTTCACTTGATTCAAGAGATGATATAAAGGAGTACTGTGCGTAATACCAAGTATTTAATAAAATTCTCCACAAAGCCCGTTGGAGCCCAACATACAGCTTCCTGTTAACTCCAGTGAGTTCTGAATCAACTGCATGACTAGAAAACATTCATATCACACACTTGCCAGGAAAAATTAGGCACAGTTGTTTCATCTATGTAGAAAAATAAATAGCTCTCTCTTTGTCTCTCTCTCTTTCTCAGGTTAGACAACAACTAGGATAATAGTGGGCTGCTTTCTTAGGGACTGGGAGCAGGCAGTCTTCCAGGATTGTCAGGTCTCATGGCACCAGCACATGGATGTCTCAGGAAACTTCAGTGCTTCCTCAGGTCTTTTGGCAAGAAGACAATTCAAAGGACAAGCAGTTCTGGAGTAGAAAGGACAGGGGGAAAATGACAATGGAAAGCGTGCAGCTGATATACTTCCCCATAGTGCTTAAAGCTCTCTCTGGGCAGTTTACAATTTAATTATGCAGGCTCCACATTGCTCCCCTAGCAAGCTGGGTTTACCAACTTCGGAAGGATGGAAGGCTTAGTCAGTCTTGAGCTGGCTACCTGAGCCCAGGATCAAACTCAGGTCATGAGCCGAGTCTTCACTGCAGTACTGCAGTTTACCCACTGCACCACAAGGCTCAACAATGAGAACTACTGATTTTATTGTATGTTTTTGCTTTAATGCCTGGATGTCCGTCCCAGCTTTGTCTCCATTCCCAGATGGTCCCAGGGCTCATTGGCTCATGTAGATGTGTTAAACACATAGTATTTACATATTATGTAATGTGGAGTATGCACATTGACTTATCACTCTCTCTTACACTTGGACTCATGTGCATCCATACATACACATTATTTGCAGTTAGTACAGAAGAGCTCTCTTGTGCGACAGGAAACTTCTGACCGTTGCCACCCCATAAGCATCACCAGAAATGGCACTAACTTTTCTACCACCAGGGCAGAAAAAGCTAAGGGCTTCTCTGTAACCTTTGTCTTCCATAGGTTTTTCCATCCACATCCACCCATTGCCCTCCAGCAGCAGTAAGGAAATGCAATTAAAATAGCTCAAATTATACGTGCAGTATGTCACATTTCCAAGGAAAACTGCTTTAAAGAGCAGCATTTGTGATAAAATGTTGCACTGTCCTAGAGCAACATTTAAGCATGATGTCTTATCAACAACTTGACAGTACTTGACATAAAGATATGTCAGCATATCTTTATTTTAAATATTTAGTTATCTTTTCTGTTTACCAATAAGCATGCATACAACAATAAAGCATTAATAATATAAATAAATAATAACTCTATTTTCAACAAGGGTCTTAAATTTAATAGGATAGCTACAGAGCATTCTCTAACAATAAGGTATATGTAGTTCCATAATGAGCTACATACTTTCCCCTCCTTTTATTTCATGTATAAAACAATTACCGGAACTAGAATCAGAAGCATTACAAAAGACCTAACCCATGGGTGGAAGCCTCCATGCTGCACAATCAAAAAACACAGATGATTCCAATATCCAGTTTATTCCATGCCTCAAGGTGGCCAATCTGTTAAGGTTAATTTGACTTCTCTGGAAATGCAGTAATGGCATATTAACATACTTTGTAATTTTCTTTTGCCCCTATGCTACCTAACGTTAAATCCAATAGTTAATCCAGACCTGACAGTTACCACCTTGGTAGTAACTAATGAAAATAGTGACAAAACCTGGAAAATGTGACTTTTCAGATAATTACATCTCACTATTTGGAAGTCTTTAACACTATTTATGGGGGAAAGTGGTACAATGTGGAATATTTCTGCCATCACTGGAGAGGAAGAAGAACACTGTAGAAGAGAGTTCAGGCTTTATGTGATTTATAAGGTATTTAGAGCTATGTAGGCTAAAGGGGAAGTAACGGTTTCATTCAGCAAATCTATAGTAATCTCATTGTTGCATGATCACAGAAGGGTTCCACGTGAACAGATAGACATCTAGCCATGAGGCTCATGAGCAACATCAAAAAGCAGAGTTGAGTAACATAATTTTAGCACTCCTAAATATAATTTAAAATTCATCTGCCTTGAATGATATTTTAATGGAATTATCACTGCATGAGAGTCCAGTGATGTAGTTGTGCTGGCAGAGCAAGTCAACATTCTATAAGGCAATTCTAGAAATGGGGCAGCCCAAACAAAAAATTGTAAGTTTGAAACTGGCCTTCAAATCAGCATCAAATTTGGCACAGGTAAAGTAGACGGTCTACTCTTGCTCTGTGCCAAATTTGGAGAAGATTGGGCAGTCTTTTGGCTCATGCTTTTTTAAAAAGTAAAATTGTTTTCCTCTCCCCTGTGCAGAAACAAGCAATGTTATGCAGTATGTCCTTGGATTTAAGAAAGATCACATAAGTTGAAAAGACCAATCTTGCTTATCTTGAAAGAAAATGATTAGCCCTAACTACATTTTTAACTTGGAAAGAAACCAGGCTACAAGGCTAAAATATTGAGCCTCAGAAAAGGCCTTTCAGAAGGGTAAAGCAGTGACCTCCTTGTAAACTGAGTATGCAAGGAACCTGCTTACCCCCATGACTGTTCCAAAGTAGATACATTGTTACAACTTTGTGACCTGAGAAGGGGGATGTTTGGAGGCAATGAAAGGTCACAGAAAAAGTCAAAAGACAAGTTTTCTTTGAAGAGTCAAAAAACCAGGCTTGCTTTAAATAAACTAATGGCATGACAGTGCTCTGGATAGGGACATTTTTCCATATATCTCCAGGTTATTAGCATACAGTTTGTGAGGGTTTTAGAAGAGGTAGCTGTTTTAGTCTGTCCTAGCATATGAGGCAAAAACAAAAACAAGAAAGACAAAAGAAAAAAATGTTGTGGCACATTAAAGACTAACTGCTATAGTTTAAGCTTGGACAAGTCCACTTCCTCAGACAAGGAACCATATTCAAAGTAGTTCTGCATTGCAAATGCACAGAGAAATCATGTTTGTCCAACTCTGAGTAAACATTTCTGTTAACATCAGGCTCCCAACACCAGTCTTCTGAGGGAAATCAGCTCCAGATATGAACTTTTGACCTTCTCCATCAGGGCTCAATTAGCTGACTCACATGAGAACTTTTTAACTCCTTCCTGGCCAAACAGGTGTTGGTGCTGGGAAAGGGATTCTGTGTCAGGTTGTAAAAATATTTAAAAAGATCAGAGAACAAATATTCAGAAGCTCACTTATCTAAGCTGTGAAATTGCTGGTTTGGTTGTTGTTGTTTTTTGCTTTGTGGCTGGGGATGGTTTTACTTGATATTAGCAGAACTTTAGCTTCTATATCCTGTCATATTTCAACCATTCCATTTGGCTTGTCACTATACAATTGTCTAGTAATTAAGAAAAGCAAGCTGAAGATGTTATGTTCCATCAAGTCACTTCTGATGTGTGTTGGCTATATGTGTTAATGATCTCCAAAATGTCTTATCATTAACAGCTCTGCTCAGATCTTGCAAACCAATAACATCTCATGTTAGGCTATTCTCTCTTCCTGCTGCTCCCCCTTCCTAGCAATATTGTGTTTTCCAGTCAGTCCTGCTCAAATCTTGCAAACTTACAGCTATGGCTTCCTCTGTTGAGATAATCTGCCTCATATTAGGTATTTCTCTCTTCCTACTGCCCACCCCCAATTTTCCCCAGCATATTGTCTTTTCTGGTCAGTTCTGTATTCTCATTATGTGTGCATTGTAGGATGGCCCCATAGTTATTGATAAGTCAGGGACAAAAATCAACTCCTTTGAAATGTATTGTTAGAGGAGAGCCTTACCAATAATAAGTTGATTTTTGTCCATGACTTTCTTCACAGTCTTTCTTTCACATAGTATAGATGATTTTGACCTTGGTTTCCAGTGACAATCGTTGATAATTCCAATCTCTCCCTTTTTTATATTTCAAAAGGTGAGGAGACATCTTTGGAAAACATACACACAACATGTTCGTGGAGCTTTTGGTCCAATATATAGTAGTTTTTCTTCCTCAGTTTGCCTACCGTTTCATTATGTCCTTCAAAATATTTTGACAGAGAGGGCCCACAGCAATATGGTCTTGCTTTTGTCCTCCCTGAGCAACAAGAGTACAGATCACATGCTCATCTTCTGGGGTCCTCTAGCACTGGATACTTCTACCATTCATACTTGTTGAAAAACAGCCCTGACAATTGCTTTGTGCTTGGGTGAGAAATGGTTAACTGATGAAAAAAAGGGGACAGCTTCTGAGATTTTCCTTGCATGATGACACTTTGTGAATGGTAGTGAGTAGACATGGACACATTGTATTTGTTTCTCTGGAGGAATGCCCCAATCCTACCCCCTAGAAGTCGCCGGTTCACTTACTGGGTTCAGCGTGGCACTTGGCTCTGTAGTCATCATTGTCGTACCAATCTTGAAAGGAGCCAGGCTGGCCCTTCCCCACCTCCCAGCACAGCTGACCACTTCAGCGTGGAGGCAAGATGGAGAGTCTCCCTGCTCAGCCAATGAGTGGTCAGCTGCGTGGGAGACAGGGAAGGGCCAGCTGGGCTCCTTCCAGGATTGGCATGACAATGATGACGACAGAGCTGAGCGCCACACACTCCAGGGAAACTAATACAAAGTGTCCATGTCTAGTAGTGAGCATAAGAGGATATCTTGTAGACCATCTTGACTACTGCCATGGGTGCTCCCAACATTAAGGCTGTCCTTTTCCATGTAAAATTTGGCCTTCTTTTTCATGCTGGCAATGCAGGCACAATATAGTGCAGCAATATTGGACCACTTCCTGGCATTCTGAATCATGGATAGAGAAGCACAACATCCCACTTTCATAAATCACAGTTTTTTTGAGAACTAGATTTTAATCGTACATTAGGGATCCCATTAAGTTATTACCCAACTCTGCTTTCATATTTTTACAAGTAGGCCTATGGGCTACACACACAGACACAGACACACACACAGAGAGAGAGAGAGATCTCTTGGAAAGAAACAGTTGAAAGCCTGGATCCTGGAAAAATCAGGAGAAAATATGTGAGGAAATATAAGTATTGCATTGCTCTCCTAAACACACACTTACTTCATCCAGTTATTCAAGTATTTATACAACATTCATTATGTGGCTGAAATTGCTGAACTGGCTTGCACCTAATTCTAAAACACATTAATTAAATCTCATCCACTAGAGCCACCTGAATCGTTAATGTATCGACACAAACAAAGAAGCAGCGGCACAAAGAGATAACTTGGAAAATAAAAGCAGTAACCATGCACACATTATTCAAGATCTGGGGACTGTATCAAAATTCAGCAGCTATGCTTGCCTCTGAACAAGCCAACTTTACACAGTGACTAGAGAAACAAGTTCCAAGAAAAAAGCAAACACTTGTATACAATGAATAACTCTCACAGAATGCCACATATACTTTTTTTTCCCCAGTTTAGAAACATTTTACCCTAAAAGAAACATCATGGAAAGCACAAAGGTGATGGCTCAAAGGTCTATCTGGATCAATGCTCATTTGGAAGTACTGTATATGCATGGACAAGTTTTCTTTCCTGTTTCGAACAATGCTCCGTGTCAACAGTAGGCAACATAACGTCCTATGGACATTTTGCATGATTAGCTTCTACCCATCTCAGCTGGCATTTCTTCAACTTCAGCCCCAAGAATTCATGAGGAATTCCTTCAGCCAGAATTCTGAGGACTTCATGCTTTATATTTATGTATTATTAAAATTTATATACAGTATGACCACCATGTCTACAGGATCAGCAACCACAGTTTCACTTATCCATTGCCTGGAAAAACAACAACTAAAAATACCTGTTCCCAAAGTACACATGCACACACACACACCTTCTTCCTCACTTCCTGCCTCATGATAAAGGAGAAACTGTGCATGCACACACACACATGGACACACATCCTTAACCACCGAATCAGTGGCCAAATTCCTTCTCTCTGCCCAAAGAATACGAAAAACAATCTTGACCTCTACCTAACCCCGTCATAAAAAAACAATGTATGGGTAATCTATTTTATCTATACTGTTTTAGCTATCTTGAAATGTTTTAATTGCTTCCATTTATTTTAAATATTACATGTATGTATCTTATTGCGTCAGAGACCGCAAATAAAGATTGATTGATTGATTGATTGACACACATCCTTTCCCCCTCAACTCTTTTTTTTTTCTTACAGTTTCTCTGTCCTGGAGGGAAGGAATCCAGTACATAGCAAAGTCCAGTCAGAAATATTTTTATCCCCCCCCCCCCCACACACCCCAAAGTCTGTGCGCTTTAAATTGACGAAGGCTGCTGGTGGTCGCTTAGTGTGCAGTCCCTATATAAGCAGCACACTTATTTACTTGAGGAAAGAAGATTGGGACACCTTTCTGGAGTTTAAGTGTGCTGGACCTCTCAGCAGCTTTTGATACCATCAACTGTAGTATCCTTCTGGACCATCTCTCTTGGATGGGTCTTGGAGGCACTATTTTACAGTGGCTTCGGTCCTTTCTGGGAGATGGTGCTAGGAGCCTCCTGTTAAATACCCTGGCCATTGGCCTTCCCCAAGGTTCTGTTTTGTCCCCCAAGCTTTTTAGCATCTACATGAAACTGCTGGGAGAGGTTGTCCAGAGTTTTGGGGTTCAGTGTCACCAGTATGCTGATGACACTCAACTCTATCTCTCCTTTCCATCCAATTCAAAGTAAGCTGTCTTGGTTCTACACCAGTACCTGATATCACTAATGGGCTGGATGAAGGCAATCAAACTGAAACTTGATCCAGACAAGACAGAGGTGCTCCTGCTGAACCAGAAGGCAGATAGGGAATAGGGATACAACCTGTGCTGGATGGGGTTACACTCCCCCTGAAAACTCAGGTTCACAGCTTGGGTGTACTCCTGAATTCATCCCTGAGCCTGGATGCCCAGGTTTCAGCCATGGCCAGGAGCGTGTTTGCACAGTTAAAACTGGTGAGCTAGCTGCATCCTTTCTTTGAGATGTCTGATTTGGCTATAGTGATGCATGCCTTAGTTACATTTCACTTCGATTACTGTAATGTACTCTACATGGGGCCACCTTTGAAGACTGCAGCTGGTTCAAAATGCAATAGCCAGACTGCTGACTGGGGCCAGTTATAGGGAGCATATAAAGCTCCTGTTACAACAATTGCACTGGCTACTAGTCCGTTTCTGGGTCTCATTCAAAGTGCTGGTCATTAACTAAAAAGGTCTATACGGTTTGTGCCCAGGCTACCTGAAGGACTGTATCTCCTCCCCATATGAGCTTTCTCAGTGCTTAAGATCATAGGAGGAGCCCTACTCTTGGTCCCATTGTTAGTGTAGGCACGGTTGATGGGGACATGAGAGGGGGGCTTCTCTGTGGGTGCTCCCAGGTTACGGAATGCTCTCCCTCGGGAGGTCAGGCTGGCTTCCTTCCTTTTATCCTTCTGACAGCTGAAAACCCACCTTTTCAGGCAGGTGTTTAAATAATCATGATTGAGTCCCTGAATCTTTTTTTTTCTTAAGACAGTTTTTAATGTTTTACCTGTTTTTAATTATTCACTTGTATTTTAATCAGTTTTATAGTTTAATGGTTTTTAATGTATCATACTGTGTTTATAATTCTATTCCTTTTAATACTGTGAGCCTCCTTGACTCCCATTATCGGGAGAAAGGTGTTCTATGGATAAGTTAAATAAATTAAGAAGAGTCCCATCCTGGCTTGCTCTTCAATTTTTTATTTTTATTTTTTCTTAACAAGTAAAGGAAAAGCCATTTGTGTTTTTACAGTTCACAACAAAGCTAATTATATTAGACAGCCTTGATCACAAACTATCTCATTGTGTTAGGCAGTTGCCTTTTAACTGCACCACCTGCTGGTTTACTGGGGGGGGGAGGCTCCCCCCCCCCGCCTCCTTGTGTGGCTAGTTAAGGTGGAGAGAACTGAGGAAACCTGAATTCCCTAGTGCAACCTCACAGCTAATGAATGCGAGCGAAATTAAATTCCCCTTGCTGTGTAGTCACAGCCTCAGATGCAAAACTAGTAGGTGCATAAATATGCAATCATTGTTGTTAAATAAGGGAAACTGGTTTGAATCATTCTCCAAAGAAATCAACAAAAACTTCAATACTGTTCATTGTCAACTTTTTGAGCCCAAACGTCTAAAATCACACTGCATTTGCTTTCTACACTGTGATTTTAGGAAATAAAAACTGGCAAGGAGGGAACTGGTAATTTTTGAATTCAATAGTTTCTGGATTTGTGTGATTCTTGTTTGTCACACTCATCAGTTGTTATTAATTATTAATTAATTATATATGTGTATATAATTTTTTAGAGTATATATTTTAATTGTATTTTAATTGTTTTATTTTTTTTCTTTTACTGTACTTTAATTGTTGTAAGCCACCCAGAGACCTTTGGGTAGTGTGGGCGGCATATAAATGAAATAAATAAATAATAATAATAATAATAATATACTGCCTCATTAGTGCAGGGCATTATTCTGCTTCTTTCCTCAGAGCTTGGAAATGATACTTTTTAAACTGGCTGCAAAGTGAGCACAGCTGGATGGATAAACTCAGTGGTTTAGGTATCTGGCAACAGAGTCAGAGGTTGAGAGTTTGATTCTCCACTCTGCCTCCTGCAGGTAGAGCCAGTGTGTGTGTCCCTGGGCAGGCAGAACAGTCCCAGGACACCCCCAGAAGAGAGGAATAATAAACCACTTCTGAGTATTCCCTACCTAGAAAACTCTGAAAAGGATCGCCATAAGTCAGAATTAACTTGATGTCACATGAATATTATTATTATTAAAGTAAGCACACTCAGGATTGCAATCTTACTATTCAATGTTCTTCAAAACCTTCAATATATGCAGACTTCTCACCATCCAGATGTAAACCAATATCAATTCTACATGTAAACCAGGTTGTTAGCATTAGGTTACGGTTGCAGAAATCTTGGCCTACTATTCCCAACAGCCCCTACCCATCATGGTCAATAACATATGATCATGAGAGTTGTATCTAAAAACATCTGGAAGGCCAAAGGTTCTCTACCCCATCTTACATACAGTAATACATTGACTTGGATTCCTGCATTGAGGAGAGGGTTGGACTCAAATGGCCTTATAGGCCCCTTCCATCTTCATTATTCTATGATACTATGATCTTGTGTTCACCTATGTACCACAAAGCCAAGAAACTGAATGCAAAGACTGATAGCTTAACAGACATTCAGAGTGACCCCTGTTGAGAATGGCTGGCTAACATATCCGATGGCATTTGCTACAAGATACTTGCCGTCCACACACGATGGTCTGTTCCGCGTTGTCCCAGCCACTTTCCCAGGTAGACAGGAGCATTTTACTGTTTGTGATCTCTCCTCAATCCGATTCTTATTACAACATCTATGCGCTGCTATAACTTCACACGTTCCTCCTTCTGAAAACAAAGGCAAAAAAAAAAAAAAAGACAAAATGATTAGGAAATCTTCTCTGGACAGTAAAAAGAAAGACCAACAAACATGGTACTTCACACCTTTAGCACAGAAGAAAGTGCTTCCAACATGTGATCTGTTTCTTTTTTCAACACAATTGCGCTATTTATTATTCATACCATTCATTGGTTACTTTTATATCCTGTCTTTCATCCAGAGAGCTGGAAGTCAAGTTTGTAGTCCACCATGTGTCCCGGGTTTTAGCACACACTACTTCTTCACTACTTATCTCCACAACAATCCTGTGCAATAGGCCAATTTCGGAGGCAGAGATAGAGAGGCAAGTCATCCAATGACAGTGATTCAGTATGGACTAGAATGTGGGCCTCCCAACACCAGGCCAACGCCCTGATCATGGCCCCACACTGGCTCCCGTGGTGTGTTTATCTAGAATACCAGAATCAAGGGAGGCCACCAACAGCGTGACAATGAGATAAAGAATACTCCCTTCCTGTCCGTCCTTTGCAGAGGTCAGGTTGTACTGCAGTGGTGCTCATTAGAATGACTTAATGCCACAGCTGCAGAACTAGAAACTGACTAGTCAGCTTTGTAAGACACTCACAGTTCTCCTTCTGTAATATTAGTTATAGTCTCCTGATCAGCACCGGTGCCAAAGGCCAAAACCACAATATGCTCCTATAATATCCTTATTCTGTGTATCTAAGACCTTTTTGAACCACACGATAGGATGAGAAGAATAGGAAGATGAGGCAAGTCACCAGGTGAGTGCACTCCCCATAAATGCAGTGAGCCCTAAGTCCAGAATACATTAAAAACATAATGGCTAGATGATTAGAGTTCAGATATGCCATCTAACGGGTAGGCGATTAAATACTCTCTCACACAAGTATTTGCCCATGTCATTGACTTTCAGTACCAATTTTATCTACAGCACATAAGCAAAAATGCATAAGTACAAGTGGCCGGTTTCTTCTGCAAGCAGAATGAATCAATCATGGACAACCTGATTTCTGTTGCACATTTTGTCAAACACAGGAGCCACTATATACACAATATTTGCATGCATATGCAAAATGCTGAAGAGCTGCATGAGAATTCTGTGTCCAAATTTAGGATTCAAAAAAAAGGTTGCAGCTCAGAACTGCACCAGTATCAGACTTGCCAGATAAATATGAGGCCAGGAGTCCATCAATTTTCATGCCATGACAGTAGATGTTTAGTTGTGTATAGGTCACATAGCAGAAATATTGTCAGCAATGGTTTATCTGTCCATCTGTTACACTAATCCCATAAAAGAGCTATCTCATTACTATTGTTCAAACACTCCACAGCCATGTGGGAGCTATTATAAAATATTTGTGTAATGAGTCCTTGTTCTCAGAAGTAACAACTCCTTCTTGGTCTATCCTTAACTTTCACACACTGAGCCAAGCATTTGAACAGACTGAGATGATCCAGATACACCTGTGCAAGGGCAGTGGGAGAGAAGGGCTGATAGGAGCTACACTCAAACAACTTCTGGAGAGCCACCATTGTGAACTCCTGGTGTTGTTGTCATTATAAGCTAGTGGCCAGACTTGGTATATAACAGTTTCCTACATTTTCTCTGTGGGTGACAATCAAATCAAAACCAATGGACAACACTGTGAGGGAACCTGTGCTAGCTAGTTTGAGAAAAACAGACACAGAGCTCTCTCTCTCTCTCTCTCTCTCTCTCTCTCTCTGTGTGTGTGTGTGTGTGTGTGTGTGAGAGAGAGAGAGAGAGAGAGAGAAGTTGAACACAAACTATAGAGAAGGAAAAATGTGCACAGTTCAAAATTGATAAATAAACTCTGTAGCATCACTATTAGAGCCATCCTATTTCTTCAGAATTGGTCTCTATCAGTTTACAACTGCACATTTTTGTGTCCAGCTGCATTAAACAAACAAACAAACCCAAAACTGGCAGAGAGGCAAGAATAAACTGCCATTTGAAGGAAACTCTTGGGACTGTGTGGGCAGACACCAAATGTCTGGGGTTTTTGCCTTTTGAAATACATCTACTGGAATCATAGAATCATGAAGTTAGAAGCAGCCTATAAGGTGATGGAGTCCAACCCCCTGCTCAGTGCAGGGGGAAATCTAACATGGCCAGTGCTCTTGGTTTCTGGGAGCTATAGTCAAATACAAGAAAAAGTTCTCCTTCTCTTTGTACGTATGACTGTCTGCTGACTGACAGGTAACCAAGACTTAGAGGAGGAACAGGGAATCTCTGGCCCTTCAGATTTAATCCTACTCTCACCAATCTCATAAAGTAGAGCTGCTGGTTAGAGACTATGGAAGTGATAATCCAAGACATGTGCAGAACCCCAATCTTCACCCCTAACTTTGAAGCTAGACTACCAGAGAGGTTTTTTATGGGTGTGGCAGAAACATTGTATGGCATGTGACCAAGCTATTCAGGGGACCAGTCCGGTTTGAGGCACTGTGGAAATTAAACTGTCTTGGATCCTTTTAAGAAAAAAGGTGGGGTAAAAATATTTTAAACAAACAAACAAACTGGTATGAGAACATGTCCCTAATGCCAGCTGTTTCTCACCAACCTTCCTATTTTCATCCTCTCTCCATGTTGAGGCAACATTGTGTCGACAAAGTAGTTTTTGCAAACGAACCTAAAGGCAGACTACCCGTTTTAAATGACACATACCAAGGCTTCCAGCTAAGAGTGACCCCCTTAAAGTTTTGGGGAAAGCCTGATGTAAATTTTAAATATTTAGGTCTTCAGCTTTCAGAGAGGAATAAATCAAAACCAGTTGATGCCTGTTAAGGTAAAAGACCTTAGCTCAGGTACTCGTGGGGCTCAGCACTGATGAGCTTGCAGACCGAAGGCAAGATGGACCCCACTGTTAATATTTAATTCCTCTCATCAAGGGAACAATTTCCTGTATGGTGCAGAAATATCTTTACATGTCCCTGACACAGCTTTTTTCTGAGGGAAAAAATTCAGAGTGTGGGAAAAAACGCAATCACCGTTATGCCCTATTAGTCCATCCAGATCACTTATTGCAGAAAGGGAACATGAAAAGACTCACATCTCTTGGGAGCTGCTCTTAGATTCTTTCCGAGAATTGTACTCACGCCACGATAATGCCAAGCAGAGCTTGGAAAAGGTACTTTTGGGGAACTGCAGCGCCTGCATTTTTGAGCTGTGGCATTCGTTTGCAGACTCTGAGAGCTGTAGTCTAAAAAACTCCACTTACGTTTCAGAGCTCTGACTCCCATCTCAGGAACAGAATACAACAGAGATGCCAAGTGCAGAAGCTGCTGCAGTGATTTGGATGATGCTGGCCCATTTGGTCATGTCCCTGCTTGTGCCACTGGGTGACACAATCAGGCACGCAGCCCTATGCAACTGGCACCTCTTCAGATTGCAGCAGGATGTTCTACAGTGTCTTCATTCTGCACTGAAAGTTCAGGACATTTCAATGCACTTTTCTTATTGTGCGCATTTAAGCTCTGTACTTAAATACACCATAATTTTATTATCAATACTTCTGGGTTTAATATTCTCTGCTTAGTTTTTATTAACAGTGAAGGAATATTATGTTGCATGCCAAAGAATAGCAACATTGACATAGATGAAGGGACAAGATAAAGATTTTATAAATGTACATTCAAGTTTATAGACGAAAAAAATGATTATTGACTCGGCTTGTGTAACAGCTTCCAAAGAGTCATTATTGTCTGTGTCATAAATGTATATTTAGGGACTTGTATAAAAATATGCATTATTGACCTCCGAGACTGTAACCACACTAAAAGTTTAAATCACTGTCACAAAAGACAGGGAAGGTGCCTCTGAACATTTTACAGTCTGCTGAGCCAACACAGCTTCTGGCTGAGTCTGTAAAGCATGTTCCAACCTCTCTTTTGACTTGGGGTGGGGGAGATATTGGTGCTTACTGCAGATTCATCTGAAATACATTGAAAACTGAAGTTACTTTTATTGAAGCTTTGGTAATCCCTACACAGTGTCCCCTGGTTGCAGTAACTACTGCATTTAACAGTGAGTGAGAACATTTATTAGAGGTAAATGAATATCTGCTAGGAAGTAACTATAGTTTACCTCTAGCATTATGTGAGTACAGATGGCAATTATTTTGAAGTAATTTCTCAAAGTAATATACTAAAGAAGTGTAAGCATATTCCCTGATTTAATCCCCCCCCCCATATAATACATTAAAGACGAGAAGTCTATATTATTGAGGAGACATTTGCAATTTTAATACTATGAATTTGCTCTGTTTTGAGGTACAGTAATCACTGGTCATAGAACTGGAAGGGATTTCTAAATTTGTCTAGTCTGCCTGATCCAGGGATCCTCTGCTCCACATCTCTAATATTTAGCTATCCACTCCATGCTTAAGAATCTTGAATGAAGGAGAATCAGTTCATGAATCATGTGGAGAGTGCAAGAAAACTGCAACAGCCTGGAGGAAAGCAATTATTTACAAGGTTTTTAAAATCTGAACTTAGCTAAATTGGGCGGATTAATAAGGGTATCCTGCTGGAACAGGAATCAGCACAAGAAACAAAGAAATTGTTACTATTTGAAGTAATAGGGCAAATATGAAGGCCCTAACCATGTTATGCTCTAAATCTCTCCCTATTTCATGTTCTCCATATTCATGTCAATTCATATTTTCCATATTCCCGAAACACTAACTAGCCAGTATGGGATGTTAAAAAAGATAACGAGGACCCCCCTTTCTGGGAATACCCTCTCCTTTCTAGTCTGTGTAATACTTGGTTGTGCATAACTTAACCAGATGAGTGCTTATAAATGGCAATGGGATACGTGGTGAGAGCTTTAAAGATTGGACAGATTGCCTGAAAGACAAATAAGAGGGTGCTGGAACAAATGTAGCCCAAGTTCTCTCTAGAAGCACAAATGCCAAATATGATACTTGGGACATATCATGAGAAAACTTGTTCGAAGAGACAATGCTAGGAGAAGTTGACAGCAGAAGAAAAAGAAGAAGACTGATCATGATCTGGATTGGCTTGATAAAGGAAAGCATAACCTTTAGTTAGCAAGATTTGAGCAGGCCAATTAATTTTTGTTTGTTTGTTTATGTAAGAAGCACCAGTGTAGATTTAACAAATATATCAGATAGTGTTTCCCCAATAATGGATAACATCAAGAGCATTTGGAGCAGCTAATATTAAATATTTTATGGTATCTGTTGAGGGCCATAGAGTACATTGACATAGGCTGAGTTGGCAGAACCAAAGTCCATACCTATTAAGTGACTTTCATATCTCTGAGACCAGGGGCTGGACTTTCCTCTCTGTGTATGTGTGTATATGTGTGAGTTGGAAGTTATTGATTCATAGGATCACCATAAGTAAAAAATGACTTGGGGGCACATAACAAAAACAAATGAGAAATCAGAATAACCTTGCTGGATGAGAGTAAAGGTCCAGCATTAAGTTTTTAGATCTACCAACAAGATGACAGGTGCCCATGTAGAGATTACAGAAAAGTAGAACTGTGATGGCTATTCCTTGATATTTGGCATCAGCAAAATTTTCTGATGTGTATGCTAGTGTGCACTGTAGCAGCAGATTCAGGCAGTCCCTTTCTAGTCTCTCAGCCACACTACCCTATTTATCCTAGAGTGGGTGAACCCAAGATAGTCAGTCATGGTGATGGCTATGGAACCTTCCAGTCTACCTAGACTTGGCAATGCTTCCAGGGAGTCCATAAATCCACAAGTCGAGGAACTCAGAATCAATACAGCCACCTTGCAA
The DNA here is from genome assembly GCA_037013535.1 of Intellagama lesueurii. Classification (NCBI taxonomy): domain Eukaryota; kingdom Metazoa; phylum Chordata; class Lepidosauria; order Squamata; family Agamidae; genus Intellagama; species Intellagama lesueurii. The sequence goes on from JBAJHW010000002.1 coordinate 271,816,477, forward strand.
GGTAGAGTTTCCACTGCACCACAAAAATACTGAAAATACCAGTAGCTGATCAAGGCAAGACCTGGTTTAAGTGTCAGAAGCCCTCTGAGCCCAAAACCTAGACAGCTCATTGGAGGGATCTTTATATTTTATTAAGATAAGACAAAAAAACAAAAACAAAAAGCAAAATGTTTCAAAAAGTTCAAAAAAGATTTCAAAGAGCAGTTGAAGTAAAATACAATACAATTTGAGATAAACCTAAGACACTCAAAAGAATACACCAGAAAAAACAAAACAAAGCTAAACCAATCTACCTAATACATATTAGTGCAGAGTTAGCATAATTCTGAAGCATCCTTCCAGGCATGGCATGGCATAGCAGGACAACAACTGAGCATAGTATCTTCTCAGAGGTAAGCGAAGTCAACTAAATTCTGAACCCCTTTTTATACATTAAATGTCCCCTTCCAGATGGTTTGCCAATCAGGCTTCAAGTTTCCTCAGATGTTCACAAAGACAAGAGCTCTTTCTTCCCCCTCCCTTCACACAGCTGAAAACTTCTTCTAATTAGTGCAGTACCAGGGAAGAAGCTGACTTGGCTTTGAAAGCAAAGCAAAGTGTGCTGCTTATATACCGCCCCATAGCGCTTAAAGGACTCTCTGGGCAGTTTACAAGTTAATTATGCAGGCTACACATTGCCCCCCCCCCCCACAAGCTGTGTACTCATTTTACCAGCCTTGGAAGGATAGAAGGCTGAGTCAACCTTGAGCCGGCTACCTGGGATTGAACCCTGGGTGGTGAGCACAGTTTTGGCTGCAGTATAGCAATTTAACCACTGCGCCACAAGGCTCTTCTCTTCTCTTTTCTCTTTTGAGACAGGCTGCAGGTGTTACTGGGCAGGCACTGACCTCTACTTTCTCAGCCGGCATTCACAAAAAAGCAAGAATTTTCTAGCTGGATTCTATGTTCCCCCAGTTTTTCTGTTTCTTCACATGTGCCTACATAGGTGTTTGCACACAAACACATGCATGCATGCAGTGGTTAATGTACTTGCAGCAGAGAAAAACTAATGGGAGAAAGAGAAATGAGGGGGTGAGGAGAATGATGAGAAAAAAGTCCATCACTGTGAAACAACGTTACAGGCATGTTCTTGGATCTTCCCAGGAATCAATGTAAAACTGGCAACTTTGTCCCTAGGAAACGTTCCCAGCATTTCTTGGTGCATTGGTCATCTCTCCTCATATATGACTAGAGGCAACGATATTCCTTTTTACACACATACACTTTTGTTTACTAAAACAGGCCAATCTGAACAATTTCACCCAATGAAAACTGCTTCCTGCTTATATGACCACTTAAATTCCGTCCTTTGGAAGTGATTTGAGTATGAATTTCTCCTTTCCCTCACTTTATGTGCATTCCAAATATTTAACCAGTTTTTTTTAAAAGAAGTTTATTTTTACACCCATGAGTTTGGTACCCAAGGAAGGGCCATTTCCTGACAATGATTTCATTTTAATTGGAGGCAGAACACAGCACCTGAAAATGATGACAATTATGTCTCTCTTGTAAAGCCACACCACTGAGTGAAATATTTTGCCCCTCAATGAGAACCTTCTGTGAGCAGCTGTGATATAAAATATCTAATCAGCAAAAGTTTCGGCACGCATGCCTAGCAGAAGCCAAAAGCCATTTCCCAGTCATATCCATTTTTTATGTCTCTATCTCATGCTGAAAGGTAATAATGAAAGCATATTTTGTATTTCAGAGTTATAACATGCCTAGTACCGTAACCGAGCCAAATCTTAACAGTAAACAAACTTAACAAAACCAAAAAAAAAAGAAAAAAAAGGAAGTACCGATTTGAGCGATACATGGTGGAAATCATTACTTATGACTCAGGTTAAAGAAACGAATAAGTTCCATTTTTTTTTTACACTGATGACAATTTAATAGTATTTGATTCTGCTGAGTTACACAGAGCCTCCTGCAGCAACGAGAGGAGCTGTTTATCAAAATGATAAACAAGTTTTCATTTTCTTTCCTTGGCTGCTTGAATATGATCAGAAGTCTAAGGCCATCAAGAATTCACTTATTCTGGCCACCAGGCAGACATTAAGCTATTTGGGACCATCTGTGCTTGAAAAGTGCTCTACTTAATGGACCTTCCCGGGGCAGGTCGGGTGTAATGAATGCATGTGTGTCAGAGTGAATGAGTTTGAAGCTGTAGCTAGTTGAAGATTCTTGGAATCATAGGCCAAGGCCCAGTGGATGCAACTAATAAATTAAGTTTGGCTTCTGGATGCTTGTGACTCTAATTATGACCCTCACTTACATTTGCCCCACATAACTCATGTATACAATCTGATATTCTAATTTATTTATTGAAAATATTACTAGGCTGTGCAGGAAGGAAGCTCTTCCAAGGTGGTTTACATGATTAAATCTCACAAGACATCAAAAATTAATAAAGTAATTAAAATCCAGCAGTAATAACAAATATCCAGCCCTGATACTACTAACTCGAAAACTGGGGAAAAAAGCTAAAAAAAAAAAAAAAAGTAATCAGGCACAGAGAAGAACAGAATAAAGTTTAAAAAAAATATGGAGGGACCTTTTAAGAATGCTCCACCCTCAAAGGCTAAAGGATCCTTAGGGGTTTGGGGAGGCTGTGGTGGACTGTGCCCCTGCAAATGATTTTGCTTCTGTCGATGCCCTGCAAAGTGAGACCTGAATCAAATCTGAACTCTTAGAAGTTATTGTTTTGACTACAAGTGTCAGAATTCTTGAGCCGCCATGGCCAATATCAGTGCTGGCTGGCTGGCTTGTGGGTTCTGGGAGTTGTAGATCACAAATATAAGCTTTCCATACTCTGATTCGAATAGATGGTATCCTCCAAATCATCACAGGACACCCACAGGGCTCACAAAAACCTGATAACACTACATAAGGTCACCCCTTGTAGGAACTGCTTTTCAATCCCTGTTTGAGTGATGCATCAGTTGAAATACACAGTGCATTTTGCACATTATGGCAGTCACATGTTGTGTAATCCTCACAGGAACGTGTGAGTTGACACACTCAGAGCCTCCATGCAATCCTGGCTGGGTTTTGTTTTTTTGAGCCTGCCAGTGGCACCTAATGGGTTGTGCAATGAACAAGAAGATGTTGCTTCTGTTACTTGCCCTCAAGTCACTTCCAGCATCTGGTGATTCTATGAATTACTGTCCAACAAAAGTCCTACCATTAAGAGCCTTCTCATGTCTTCCAACTTGGACCACAGCTTCCTTTATTGAGTTGATCCATCTCTATTAGTTCTCCTTTTCCTGATGCCTTCCACTTTCCCCAGCACGATAATCTTTTCCACTGTTTTGTCTTTTCATAATGAAGCAGGGACAGGTACCTCACCCCTAAAATGATGAGGCAGTGGTGGCCCTCAGTATGCGTGAGCTGTCTATGAAGTGGTTGATTACATTCCCATACGAGATTATATGCAGCTACCTGAATATCTGGAATAGATGGATTCAGAAAGGGTTTTCCTTCCACATGGGAGATATTTAACAACCAACATGTTTTGGAAGTAAGCTTAAAGGGGTTAGAGGGTCTGGCTGCAGAGTCAGAGGTTGGGACTTTGAATTCCCACTGTGCCTCTGAGAGAAAGGGTCACCTGAGATCATCCAGAGAGTGTGTAGCTGGTGGAATTACTATTTCCTGTCACTTGTGCAGCTTTGGTCATGCTACACAGTCTGAGAATGCTGCCAGAATGACTGGTAAACCACTTCTGAATACTTGATACTATGGTTGTGAATCTAGATATTTTTCAGTCTTTTGTCTTTCTGTGAGATTTTCTGTCTTTGATTTTACTTCTCTTTCTCAAAATTTCTTGGGCAGCAAAATATCTTCAGTTTATTCCTGTGAGAGCTTGTGTATAATTCCTTAGGTTCTGCACAGGAATTCATTCTCCACAGGATTCCTTGTCAGGATTTCTTAGATAAATCTTAGCCAGTGCTTCCTGGATAAGCTTGAATTTGACTATCTTGCAATGCCTGCACCTGAAGTATTATCTGCCACAGGATTTTTGTATCCCTTTGCTGTTGTTGTTGTTGTCAATTTCAAGTTCTTATATTGGTCAGTTTCAAATGGTTTTTTTTTCCTGAAAGTGACCAAAATAGAAGCCTGAAAATTGACAAGAGTAGCAAAGAGAAGACACAAGAAACCCAGGGCTGTCAAATAATCTCAGGAAATTAGGGAGAAGAGCAAAATGAAATAATTCTTTTTTTTAAAACTGTGCTCATTCCCCCTCCTGTTGCTCCAGGAAATCTTGTCATCTTCACTTGAAGGGTGAAATATCAAAAATTGCCAAGACTGAAAAAAATAGTGGAGCATTCGTTATATTCCTATCTTATATCTAGAAAAGCCTAGGAGGGTTGTCGTAATCTGGGAGCAGCCACAGGAAAAACCTTCTCTCAAGTCCTCATTAAATGTGGTTGATGTTTGAATAAACATGTTTATTTTATAAAGAATGAGAAGGTAATTTGCTGTATACTTGCAAAATGAGGTTCCAACCTTCTGAATCAGTACTCCTCACCCATTTTAATTCCATAAATACATCATACTCTCTGACTTGTACGTCAAGCTGCAAAGTATAGTAACTGCCAGCTAACTTGCACACTAAATTAGGGCTAAACAGATTTACATTATGAATTTCCTCACAATATTATATCGATTACCAAAACCATCATCCAAGGAGAAATCTTGAGTTCTATCCTTTTATTCTTCTAAGCCAGTTAAAGAAATCAGACTTCAGCTATGTCACAATCATCCACCTCATTAGGTGGAAAGGTGTTATTTTCACTAGTACTGTAGCTGAAGGTGTATTAAGAGTTCATAAAACATCACTGACAGCCCCACAAAAGATTAGCATGCTTCAGACTCCAAGTGTCTGTTCAAATAGCATAACAGCAACATAGACAGCACTTTATCATATTAAAGACATGTTCAGCCTGTGCTCACCGGAGGTAATATGCAATAATACAATTTTACAGACATCTGCTGATCTCGTGTCCTTTGTTGAACATGACAGAGCACGACAATGCCAAGGCAAGCGTTTTAACAATATTCAAAGCCATCATGAATTCATACGTTTAATTAACAATGTGCTTTCTTACTCTGTGCCTACATTTTTCTGGCATGGATTTGGGCAAATGAGAGGTAGATGTATATTCTATGTTCCAAGTAATCTGCAAATGCTGTCATTTCTTCTCCTATATATGCATACTATCAGTACTGAAGGAGTACTGCCATGGTACCCATAAGGGAGTGCTAGAGATGGTTGGATAGTTCTGTGAGTTGGGCTAACGGGGTTGGGAGTCTGACACCCCACTGTGCCTCCTGTGAATAGTTCCAGGCTGTCTAATCTTGGATAAAGTAAGACGTGCAGTCCCAGAACAAGGGACAGCTAAACCACATCTGAATGCTTTATACTGGGGGAATCTTGGCAAGAGTTACTATAAGGCAGAGATGACTTGATGACACACAATTGTAATAGTCAAATAGGGAGAATTTGCACAATGCAATTAGCCAGACCCCCTACCAGTTCAGTTAAATGAGCCAGGACACTTCACTCTGCCCATGGTTTATGACAGTGGTTCCCAAACATTTTCGACTTGTGGCTCCCTTGATTTACTGACCACTGGCCATGGCCCCCTTTGCTTGGAAAGGCCATCAGAGGTCTCACAGCCACCAGGGGCAGGATCTTGACACCCCTTCCCAGCCAAACCATCTCCCCCTCCCCCGAATATCCCTGAGAGCCCACCTCCTTCCAGGTCCTGACACAGGAAATTCATGAGGCCACCTGGCAAGCGCCTCCACTGGGTCCCATAGATATGGGACAAGGAAAGGCAGACACATAGCCTTCACTTACGATTTCTGTTTGACATAGAGCTATGAATAGATCCTCTACAGCCTTTATAACTCTATGTTCCATCCTTTTTCCCATGGCACAGTGCACAGTTTTGGAACCTCTGGTTTATGATGTTGTTTGACATTGAGAATGGGGAAGGATTCCTTATCTGGTTTGTTCCTTCCTTCCAAACCTGGTGGGCAGGTGGAGCCAGAGTTTATTTTTAAGCACATGCCCCCCACCCCCCCGTGGAGCATAAGGAAGTAAACTAACAACAACGGTAGTTATTTACTGCCATAGATGCCTCCTGGCATTTAACTAGACAGATCAGTGTATTGTGATTTTTGTCACTTCTGTAGCGATTGCTGGGTTTTTGGTGGTGGTGGTTTTTCTTTTTTAAGAGTAATCCAGGGTTTATATTTGACTTTATTCTCTGGCTTGTTGGGAGGCAATCAGCCAGAGATGGGAAGCTCCCCTTTGTCAAAAGATTGAATCAACTAAGCATGGAACACATTTTTCATACCTGTCTGCCTTCTCTGATGCCTTTAAAAAACAGGTGAAAATATTTAATCATCCATTACTTCATTTCCAGCATATATATATATATATATACTGGCTTTAAAAGCCCACCTGTTGCAGTTCACAGAAGCAAACTACAGTATTTGGAAACATAAAGTAAAACTAAAGCCATCTCCTTAACAATAAATGTAAAAACAATGTTCATTGAATGTATATATTTAAATGTTTCTCTGTCACCTTACATCTGAAGAGCTGAGGTGCAATAAATAACAAGTTTAAAATGACTACAAAACCCAAAAAATAAAAATGAAACTCATGAAGATTCCACTCACACAATAAGGAATGAGCATGCTATTAGAATCTATTATGGGTTGCTCCCACCTATTTCTTTCCCACTCCACCAATACAGGAGAAACCAACACTTCAAAAATCAGCTCAGCGCATATGTTAAAAGCAGATTAAAATATGAAGATTTTTAATGTTTATCTAAATACTAACAATAATGGTACCAACATGTGTCCTTTCAAGGGAAATGCCACAAATATGGGATCACCACTAGCTGTACTTTGTTTCTAAGGTCTGCTAATCTCATATATCTTATTGGCATGTCTGTTGGCTCTGAAGCCAGCCTTAAGTCCCAGGAGGTTTCGTATGTGTGTTGGTTGTCCTTCAAATAAGCCGGCCCAAATTATTTAGAACATCTTGTTTACCTGGACATTTGGTGTGATCCAAAGGGATTGACTTCCTGTTCTTAATTTGTTGGCAAGCTTTTTGTGAGCTCTCGGTTGTTTCATATTGTAGTTTTTTAAAAAATGACACAAATCTCTTAAAAACCTGGTGGTTGATAGGTGGGGGTGTAAATATTTTAGAGATAAATGAACAAAAGCTTCTGGGCCTAGAAAGCAGCTCATAGGATTAGGCAGCAATAAAAAAGCCATCATCTAAACACGCAGCCCTGGTTATAACATTTAGTCCAGTTTACACATAACATGCCTTATAATGACAACAGAGATGAAACCGCAACCAAGCATTGGTAGCACATAAAAACCTCTTCTTAATTTAAACCATCTTGTGTGAGGAAAATAATTCACTCCAGATACCCTAATATATATTTGTGGTTATTTGCTAAAACACATATTTGTTGTTGTTGTTGTTAGCACAATTGTGTGTGCTGCTCATTGTGTGAGGAAATGATATGTCTCAGCTGCAGAGAAATTCTGCACAATGCTGCTGTTTCAATGTCTCTTGATATGGGTCATTAGCTTTAGCAATAGAATATTATTTTCTCCGTCATAAGCTCGGAATCGTTAGATAGGTGATCTCTTCTATAATGATAAAACTGTTTGACTATACTACAATACAATAGTCTTTTAAAGAAATCCAAGGATAAACCTTTATGGGGAGAATGGACAGAGGGCATAGTAAGTTGAAAACGAAAACAAACTGATGTGAGGAATGAGCAAATAAACTCAGCATTTGCTCACTGCGTAAAAACAACAACTTCCTTCTAGCATTTATTCAATTCTTAAAAAAACCCTCCACTTTATGAATATGGGATATTCTGCTTTCTGTATTCACGATTCAAAATGCCAGGAAATGGCTCAGTATTACTGTACAATATCATGCCCATGTTGCCAGCAGGAAAAAGGATGGCAAGATTTAAATACCAAAGGGCAGCCTGAATGTTGACAACATCAATGGCAGCAGTCAAGATGGTCTACAGCAGTGGTTCTTAACCTTTGTTACTCAGGTGTTTTTGGACTGCAACTCCCAGAAGCCTTCACCACCAGCTGTGCTGGCTGGGGTTTCTGGGAGTTGCAGTTCAAAAACACCTGAGTAACAAAGGTTAAGAACCACTGGTCTACAGGATACCTTCTTGTGCTCACTACCATTCACAAAGTGACACCATGGAAGGGAAAATCCCAGAAGCTGACTCATTTTTTTCATCAATTAACCACTTCTCACCCAAACACACTGCAATTGTCAGGGCTGTTTTGCAACAAGCATGAATCTTGACTGCTGCCACTTTCTTCTTTCACTAACAGTCATTTCAAGTCATTGTTGCTTTCTACCAGTAAGGTGGGTATCATCTGCATGTCTTAAATTGGTGTTTCTTCCACCAATTTTCACTCCTCCTTCATCTGAATCTAGTCTGGCTTCTATATGATATGTTTTGCATAAAGACTGAACAGACAAGGAGATGAAATGCACTCTTGTCTGACACCTTTGCCTGTACAAAACCATTCTGCCTCTCCATATTCCATACTAATGGGAGCTTCTTGTCCACAATACAAGTTTAAATAGCAATAGACAAGGCATTCACATAGCAGCGCTTAAATCTGTAGTTAAAAAGCATGCAAGTCAAAATCTTTCCATTGCCTTGGTCGAAGTATGGCAGTTCCTGCATTGGCTTACAGCAAAAGGACAGAATAACATAGGATTCTTTGCATTAACGAAGCTAGAGATGGAATTTAGGTAAAACTTAGGTAAAAATGTGTCAGTTAAAACCAGACTGCCAGTATTACCTTGCTTGCTGTTTCTGTTTACTGTTAACCAGTTTTCAAACTAACCTGAATGGCGTTAGCTCTCTCAGTGTGTTTCGTTTCCAAGCCTTGACTTCTTTTTTATAGGCATCAAGGCATTATATGCAGGTGAGTGGGAGGCAATGTTCCCCCTAAGCTGTGTGTCTGTGTAGCGCTGTATTGGTACCACACACCTGCAGTTAGTGTTGCCATTCATTGATTCCATATCACGGCCAGACTTCTGTTTGTGCGGGGTGGGGCTTCCGCTCAGTGCTGGTGGAAAAGTAGAAGGAACGTTCGTGGGAGGCTAGAAAGGGAATGGTAGAGTTTTGCTACAGTGGCCATGCTGAAATAGTTCTATGAGTGGGGTTTTAAAATGGATTGTTGTGCCTTACTGCTTTAAATATATTTTTAGTGTTGCTGCTGTTTACTGTCTTTTAGTGTGGTATTTGTTTGAACCTTTTTAGTATTTATATACTTATTGTTTTTCACTTTAAATGCTGTTTTTTAATTATGTAAGCTACCTTGTGTCCTTCTTAAAGAAGAAAGTGGGGTAAAATATTATAAATAATAAATAAATACCTTAGTTTGATAGAATCAACCAAACTAAACTATGCAAAACCAAAGCAAACTAAGAGGCTAGTAACTTTTGCATCTTTGCTCTTGTGAGATCTGTTCTTGATACAGTATTCTGTTAAAATTCATGAGATTCATTCTTGCTTTCTCTTTTCTTCCTCTCCTCACTACTTTTTCGGACCAACCTCTTCTTTTTGGAATTTTTCTTCTCTTTGATTTATTTCTGAGATACACTCTGCAAGTTATGAATAAGGTCCCATGCAAATTTCTCATGGGATTTATTTGCAAAATTCTCCAGTTTTTTTAAAAAATGTCAATTTTTTCATCCCTATGTACAGAAATGCATATTGTCAGTGCCAATTCCGCCCATAGCTTACATAGTCTTTAGAATTCTAGGATGTAATCCATATAATCTTTTGGTTGATAAAAAAAAACCAAAGTCATTGTCAAACCATTGGAGGATCAAAGCCTCACAATTTTAATTCTTCACATATTAAAAACAAACAAGGAATGACAATTGAAAAGAGGAGTTTGTTAATATCTAGACTGAAGAAGCTCCTTTATTTAGGTTTTTAATGATGACTCGAAAGCAAAGCAAAACAAAACAAGAATCCTAAGGGCAGTGCCTTCTTTTGCACAGAGAACCACAATATTATTATATGCAGATTATGTTTTGATTAGATTGCCAAGAGATATAGGCAGCCTGTGATAAGATTATTCTGCAAAGCAATTAGTCCATGAAAGTCTTTGAGTCACTTACAGCAGAGACTAACAAGGATTCTGGGAATACTTCCACTCACAGCTTTAGACTTGTAGAAAGATTTTTTAAAAAAATAATAATAATATAAAGCAGTCAAGATATGACCAGTAAATGTAACACCGCCTATAAAGAATGTACGGCAACAGTGAGGCCATGATTTTAGAGATAACTGAAGACAGACTGATATATGAAGTTACTACCAGTGCACAAGTTAACATTAATCTTCAGAAGGATGTTAATAAATACAGCGACAAAAGAGGATTCAGAGTCAGAACCGAAAGTCCTTAGTGAATGCATCAAAGAGCGATAAGAGGACTGAATCAATAGGCCATCTTGTTAAACAAGATGGGATGGGTTGGTAGTCTTGTTTGCAACTTAATCACATTCTAGGATTATATTTAACACATTTAAAATCCTAATAAAACCATAACCAATAGTAAAAGTATAGATAAGAAAACGTTGAACTTGCCAGAAGTGCAATTTCATGAAGGATGCATGATTGCCTATTTTTCATGGGAGTTACAAGAGTCATCTATAGGTGTTCTGAAAGTGTGTGGAAAGCAACATTAGCCCTATCCTTCCATCACAGCTTCCATTAAGCAAAAACCAAAAAACCTTCTAGCTACATAGCAGAGAAAAGTCAGACAGGGAACTACAGAGCAGATTATTTACATTACACGACTCCCTCAAATATACCTCCCCTTATTGTATACTTAGTTTTTGTAGGATTTACCTCAATTTATTTCAACTGGTATACAGTCTCAATATATTTAGTCAGAGACTCTGGTGTTGAGAAAGAACAAAAATATTTCTCTTTTACTTATAAAATCTTCATATCGGAATACAAAAACATGTTCACGAGTTACATAGTATGGTATCTTAACTGGCTAGCTTCTTTAGTTTCTTCATCAAGCTTAACTGACTGTTTACATAAATAGCCAGAACATAGAAGCACTGCCATTACTCACTTGTCTCTAGCACGGACATTGCTAAAACACTAACAGACTCACACAGACACTGAACCCTGACATTGCTAAACAGACACAGTATCCCGATAGACCCTGACTAAGGTAAAAAAAGGCAGGAAATAGAAACTGAGGCAAAGAGGGAAACAGTTGGTTACTCTAAGTGATTGACATTCACCCAAAGTATCTCTCATCAAAACTTCTTAAAGACATAATATGCAGTTTTCTATTCTAACAGGAGGAAAGTGGGACTACAGTGCTCCCTTCATGGCATGTCACATTTTCTGAATGTGCCAACACTGCTATGCATAATATACCATAGTGGTTTGTCATGGTTTGTTTTTTAAATCATTGTTCTGACGTTATAGGCATATGCATCTACTGACATGGAGAGAGGAAGGGACTTACCTGTTTCTATCTCACTTCTGCATTAATTTGTGATTGAACAAAACAAATGATCTCACAAGCTACAAAAAATGCTAACAAGATGCACACATTCCTGTGTGCTTTCTCTTACCATATGGATTGGAATTTCAAGAACTGTCAGATCATTTGGACAACTCCAAGCAGACATCCGGGTTCCAACCTGCACATTGGCCTGAGAGATGTGGATAAGATTGCTTCTTATAGGAATGTGTAAGGAAAGCGTTCCTTAAGATTTCCCACACGGAGGTGTGGTCCAGTGGAAAGAGCATTGAAGCATGTACTTTGTAGCTATAGGGTTAAATCTAAATCTTGTTGATTTACCTATTGGCATGGCAACAAATTTGCATGCAGCCTGGGTCTGGGTTTCAGTGGGTGGAGGGAGTTCTTTTCACAAACGAAGGTGACTGTCTTCTGCCACTATCCAAAGTGGTAACATGAGGTTCATGACATATATTGTATATATTTATACACTTTCATCCTTGGCTATATGAACATTTCCTTTATGTTGGTTTTTTTGGCTATTTGAACATTTGAACATCTACGTTATAAGAACAGTTGAGTGAGATATGGACCTAAATATACTAATTTATTTCCTCTCTCGATTTTCCTTTTTTTCCTTTCTGTATTATGCCATCAACATTGAAGAAATAAAGAACATAACACTGTGCTCAATTCTTTCTAACCAGGCTAGATATAAGAACAGACAGGAAATTCATATTGATCAAAATTCTTCATGAATTTGTGATCTGATGGCAATTTTTTAAAAACATGTATATTTCAGTTTCCTATCATTAGGAGGCAAGAATTATTCCCTTTGCCCAACAATCAGCACCCTCGCTGTTGATCCCCAAGCTGCTGAAAGATTGAAAATGAACATATTTGACAAATGTTCATGAATACTTTAAAAGATATTTAAAATATATTGCTTAAGAAAAATGTGTACGCCTCAGGAAACATGTATCCCCAAACACACAAGAAATTCCATACAAACGGGAGAAGAGATGATGAGCTGTGGTATGATTCTGGGAAATGCAGTGAAAATGAAACTGACAGATTTCCACATCCCTAATTAAACCAAATAGAGAGACTGTAGAGCAGCTCCCTTTTGAAAGCTTATTGTGGCAGTCGCTGGAAAAAGAAACTCATAGTATCATCTCACAAGTCTCCATTCATACAGAAAACATGAGGCAACTGACTGGCCGCTCTTGACAGACAGTTACATCAACATTCTTTTGCTTAGCAATGCAATTAGTTTTGGAAGTCTTACTGGAGAATTGAGCAAATGTATTGTATTGACCCCAAAACAATACTGCAGAAATGGTTTGCTCTTGAACTAATTTGCTGCCTGGTATTAGAGCTGTCTCTGCTGCATGAATGCTCAATGTGGAACGTTAATTACCTAAACAAAAGAAATGGTGTGAAGTCTGCTGTCTTCATTTAGTTTGCTCTGCCTAGATTAAGTTTTATTTGTGCTTGAGGTTTTCCATCCTAAATAAACGAGTAAATGTGACTGCTTGGTCATTCTGATGCTTAAGATGATGCAAAACGTTCACTGATCAATGCCATGTTCATACTCTACCTTGCCATAAATATTCCTTGAATTGTGTCCCTGAGTTAGTTCAGATATTCTGGATGTTGCTACAATATGATGATAATCACAGCTTTTCTGCTACTATTATCTTTTCTGTCCAGTACTTCATCATTCATATTTTATTAGTTGATTGTTACAGACCTGGCATCTGTAGCACTGGGACTTTTTTATTAAAAAAATTAATTGATCAGAATTTATTTTTTAAATCAGAAAATTAATTGGCAGCAGACATTGACAGTGTAAACGGGTTTCCAGTCATGTCAATTCATGTTTATTGTTAAAATAGTCCCAACTTCCGATGGGGGACTGGCTCTTTAATGTTAATCTGTTTGGTCTGAATGTCCAACCAGCTGGTTTTGATTGTATCTGGAAGTATTTAAGGGTTAATTAATTTTCAAACGGGAATGTTGCCACTGTGGCATACTTCTGTCAAATACAGAGCATCAGTCCCCCTACTGTATTTTGACTGCCACTGCAGTGCACTGTGGGTTCTTCTCCGTAAAGAATCACGGAAATAGAAAGAAATTCCCCAGACCAGTACATGTCCAGCAGGGGTATGTTGCCGACACAGCGATGTACCCACACATTTAAAAAAAAGAAGGGGGGAAGAGGGGCAGAGAAAGGTACAAGAAAGGAAGGGGATATGTTCTGCTTGAGGGGTGTAGACAAATGTATCACATCTAGGTAAAGATAAAGGTTCCCCTTGACATTTAGTCCAGTCGTGTCCGACTCTAGGGCGCGGTGCTCATCCCCGTTTCCAAGCCATAGAGCCAGCGTTTGTCCGAAGACAGTTTCCATGGTCATGTGGCCAGCGCGACTAGACACGGAACGCCGTTACCTTCCCACTGAGGTGGTACCTATTTATCTACTCGCATTTTTACATGCTTTCGAACTGCTAGGTTGGCAGGAGCTGGGACAAGCGACAGGAGCTCACTCTGTTGCGTGGATTCGATCTTATGACTGCTGGTCTTCTGACCTTGCAGCACAGAGACTTCTGCGGCTCCCTTGTATCACATCTAATTCACCCCAAAAAAGCGGAACGGTTAAAAAAGTACCAACCACAATCACGTGATATATGCCACATGAGCAGAATGCGCAACCATACAGGAAGCAGAAGACGTGAGAAAGAAGGGGGGCATTTCTGTTGTGCGACCACGGCCCGAGAGAGGTAGGTCTGGCCACTGCCTTAATTCACATGCAGATGGACTGTTCTAAGGGGTAGCATGTTCGGCTGCTTTTGAAACTTAAGCTGGTACAAAATGTAGTAATAAGAATCTTAACTCATGCTGGTCTTTTCTGGTCATGTTACTAATAATCACCTTTCGTGGCTTGTAAGTTCCTTCTTTGTATGGGTCAAGCCTCTCTGTGGTATCTTTATAGTCCTAAATGGTTTTAGACAAAGACATTAAAACATCTCTTCAGAGCCTGAACGTGTTACTTCTTTTATTCACCTTCTTAAACTACTCCCCCAATCCTTGAGCCACCAGCATCAGCATTCTAAAAAAGTAACTCTTCCAAGCTCCGGACTTCCTTTTTGTACATGAGTGTGCCCAGGCATTCAGCTCTTTAAAGCTGTGGACTCTTCTGAATTTCATCATGGACAAGACTGCAATATGGGATGGGCAGAGAACAGATTTCTTTTCTGCTTCAACTCTGGACATAAGAGTGGGGATTAGATCCAAAGTGGATCAGTGCTGGGACTTCTGAAGGTAAAACAGGACTCCCTCCAAAGCCCCTGGAACCAAAGTGGTGCCTTTATTCAGGATTAGTACTTCACAAAGCAGAGACTCTGCTGCAAAAATAGTTTCTTCTACAGTTTTGCTTCAATCCAGAGAACAGTGCTTAGCTGTAGATAACTAATTATGTGCTTGTGTCTCTGGGACTTCCTGCTCTTTCTGCTTCCGGCACCTGTCTGCATAGCTTTGCCTGCCAGCCCTTTAGGTAACATTGCCTCTTCTACTGTTGCTGTCATCTCTGCTGTCTGGTACCATTTCTTCCCTTCGTCCTGGCTCAAGTAAGTAAATCTTCAGTGCACTGCACATTCCCTTTGCATGGATCATGGCTTCAACGAAAAGCAACCAAGTAACAACTGTTACAAGACAGGTCTTCCTGTGAAGCTGCAGCTGTAACATGACAGGTGTGATGATCATGACAGAAGACGTAAGACAAAGGTAGGTGACTGTGGAATGGTCATTCCTTCATTGACAGCATGCATCATTATTTTAAAAGTCTTGATCTGCTTTCTCAGCATTGTGGCCCCAGCTGTCTTCTGATACTTTCCAGCTTTCTTCCCCAGGGGCATCTCTGGTGCATGCCTTTTCATATTAATCTGCTCTCCATATACGGTAGGATAAATAAATCTTCCCCCGCCCCACATGTTAGGGCAGCCATTCTACAACACCCATGCCACCTGCACTCTGACATGTTGCAAGGGTCTTCCTTAAAGACACTTCTGTGTCATCTGCCATTTGTACAACAAGGGGTCACAAGGACCATAGTGAAATAAACCCTCTGTTTTTTGAATGCCCTACAAATATAAGGTAGAGATGGGCATAAACCGAACTACAAACGGAAAAATCCACAAACTGGGCTGGTTCGTGGCGCAGCTTGTAGTTTGGTTCAGGGATCCGTTTTGTCAAAATGAAACAAAGCACCAAACTTTCTTCTGCTCCATGCTTCATTTTTGGCAAAACAGTGGACCCACCCTCTTCCTGCTGCCCTCATCACCTCCTGACCTGGTTCTGCTCCCTCCTCCTCTTTGCCCTCCGCTGCTGCCATCTTTAGAGACAGCTGCCAAGCTTCCCTTCCGGGAGCTGGGTCAGTGGTCTCTGTGCATGTGCATGCCCATCAGGTGGCAGGACCAGGTACGGGGGTGACGGGGGCAGTGAGAAGGAGGCAGGCAGGTGGGTAGGCAGCAGATGTGGTGGAGGTGTTAGGCTCCCTTCTCCCAGGCATGAACCAGAAAAAAAAGATGAAACACAAACTAGTTCATTTTTATTGGGTTTATGGTTGGTTTGTGGGTAGCTATGAACCACCCTGATTCATCATTTTTCCAGTTCATGCCCATCTCCAATATAAAATATGCTTTTGCACCCAACCCCTTAAAGACTTTCTCTGAAATGCTTCTGCAGGGCAAGACCACCTGCACCTATATAGATACCGTTCTCTCCTAGGGGATCTTGTACAGCCATGTGTTGTCTTAATCTGATAAAAAGAAGTGATATCCTCTACCCACGACTGACCCCCCAAATCAGTTAACAACAAATTGGACCATTTTTACAATCTTGAAACTGATGTACAAACCAAATTTCCTCTCTCTGGTTAGTGCAGAGAAGGGGAAATCACAGTTATTGACCATGTAGGATTCTGGGGATTGTAGTATTAAAAAAGGTCGTGTCCCCCCCCATCACTGAGTTGGTGCACATCCTTATGGAAAAGAGGTCCACATAGCCCCTTTATTGCTGATACTCCACTAGCTGATACAACTTATTTTAATTGACTGGCAAGTAGCTGTGGGGACTGAACACTTAGCTTCTTGATATATTGTTTACATTTTGCTGCCAGATAGCCCAATTATGTTTCTTAATTCTGGATTTTGTTTGGATTGTTTTATGGATAACCTAATTGTTTTTATTGATATCGATGGTAGGGACCCCGAAGCTTCTTTTAAACAGAAAGTGTAAGATAAATTGTTCAGCAAACTAACAAGTATGTATTCTCCTGTGATTATATTTTGAATGACACAATATTTCTGTTCTACACTGCAATCCTTTTCCCAGAAGTTAATTCCCCACTATAAGTCCAAGACAAATACAGAAACCTTATACACCACTTGTAAAATCTGCATACCATTAGACCTGTGATACTGTTGTACAGTATGCAACAACCAGTGTTGTTCTGGTTTCTATTATATATATATATATATATATATATATATATATATATATATATATATATATATATATATATATATATATATCTGGTTTCTATTATATATATATATATATATATATATATATATATATATATATATATATATATATATATATATATATATGTGTGTGTGTGTGTGTGTATATATATATATGTATATATATATATATATATGTATATATATATATATATATATATATATATATGTATATATATATATGTATATGTATATGTGTATATATATATATATATATATATATATATATATATATATATATATATATATATATATATATATATATATATATATATATATATATATATATATATATATATATATATATATATATATATATATATATATATATATATATATATATATATATATATATATATATATATATATATATATATATATATATATATATGACTGCCCCTGCTAGAAAAATTTGCAAATGTAATCTTCAGCACAGCCACAGTTCAGGAATGCCAGCAATTCAGAGCTATTGTCAGAAGGCTGTGCTTTATATCTGAAGTGGCAGAGTGTGAATACTTGACACAGGGCTTTTTATGGAAGAAGCTTTATTCACGGCAAGGCTCTTTTGCTGAATACCTTCTATGCCTACAAGGTATTGTATGTCAGTAAGGGATATGTCAGTGCCTTTCTACAACACGGTTTGATTCCTGATGCCAATCATCAGAGAGAAAATGGGAAAGAGGTAAAATGCTATTACCCTTCTAGATTTCCCCACCGCCACTCAGCTGCCATTATGAGATGTCAGTCCTTTTTCCATATTGCATTGCAGGGTTATGCATGTTGACTCAACCCTCTGATGAGTCGGTATCTTATCTGTTTTTAACTGTTTTCCTTGGCATACAGTTGTTTAAATGCACAATAATGGAAAAAAAGTAAGTTTGAATGGTCAGTGCAGTGTATGTGCTAGCAAAGAATATACAGTGGTGCCTCGCTAGACGATTGCCTCGCAGGACGAGGAAATCGCTAGACGATGCCTTTTTGCGATCGCTACTGCGCTTCGCAAAACGATGTCTCTCTATGGGGAATTTTCGCTAGATGATGAGGTTTCCCCATAGGAATGCACCGACTAGTGGTGAAAAGCTGTCAGTGCAGCTGTCAGTGCATTCCGACGGGGACCCTCACTCGCTAGACGAGGTTTCCCTATGGGAGATTTCGCAAGACGACGAGTTTTCCCTTTGGAACGCATTGAAGAGATTTCAATGCATTCCAATGGGAAAACGTGTTTCGCTAGACGATGTTTTCGCTAGACAGCGATCTTCGTGGAACGGATTAACATCGTCTAGTGAGGCACCACTGTATACAGTACAAGAAGGGTCAGGTAGCCAGCAAACTAGGACCACAAGCATAGTCACCTATTCAGATGTTCATTTCAAAGCATGAACAGGGAGACCATTCTACTGTTGGCATAGGGAAAGGCACTTTCCAACTTGCTCTGGAGTAGAAAAGTTTGACCTAATAAAATCTGTGCTTAGATCATCCCAATAGCCTCTCTAGCCAAGCATTCTGTTTCGACAGTGGCCAGTCAAAGACATAAAGAACACCCATGTGGGTTTCTTATGAACTGATATACAGGCACAGTGTACTTCTGATCCTGGAGGTAATAAATAGGCCTTGTGATCACACAGATGCTGTGTCCCACCTGAATGTATCTAATCTCCTTTCAAAGCCATCCAAGTTGGCGGCCATCACTACATCTTTCACAGATGTGGGATGGATGCTTCTGCTTGAAGTTTTGTCTCTCCTGCTTCTTCATGTAACAAATACATTGTGTCACCTGTAAGACCGACAAACATGATTTTTCATAGATGATAAATCCTCTTCTTTAGAAACACACTTCTTTTGGTTTGTTTGCTTTTTATATTGAAATTAACAGGACTATCTCTCTGAAAATTGCTTCTTTATATATTGGTAACTATTGTTTTTTTAAAAATTCTATATACTCTTAAGTATTTTTTCAAAGTAAGTTAAAATAAGGTTGTTTTGAGGATCAGCTGAAGCTCTATACATGTGACTAAGACATTTAGAGATGGTAATTTTATGATTCCGTGGGGGATATAATATGTTCCATGCACACACGTACACCCTATTAGATACGCCTGTGAGTATAATGCAAATGGCATAACCTTTGGAGGCAAATTGCCATTTCTTAGTGTAGACCAGTGGTTGACAACCTTGGGTAACCCAGGTGTTCTTGCACTGCAATTTCCAGAAAGCCCAGCTAGCACACCTACCTGGTGGTGAAGGCTTCTGGGAGTTGCAGCCCAAAAATACCTGGTTGAAAACTGCTGGTGTAGACAACAGACATGTTTTGTGGGTTACACAACTTGGTGCACAACAGATCATATCTTTGGTGATTTCTGAACTTGAGGCAATTCACCTCCAAAAGCTCTCTCCTTTATGTTACTCCAGCATAAAATCCTAATAGGATTTTAGATACTGCATTATATACAAAACTAAAATTCTTCAGTCATCAATATACATCTGGTCTTCACTATAATGGCTTCCAAACTATCCAGGCTGGAAGTGGTGATAGTGATGTTTCTCATTTTATTCAAAGTAAAGGTTAAGCTTTCTATCTGCCTTCCTCTTCTGACACTTAGGTTGATTTACACTGGAGGAGAAATAAACGTCTGGGCAGATCTAAAGTTTGGCTGCCTGTTAGAGCAACTCCTTGGTGGCACTCTCACTTTCTGGCTAAGGAACTGTGAGAGACATGCTATTACCACTAATATCTCACAACTTGGTAAGAACCTTTCACAGATCAAGCTACTGAATGAAAGAATTACTTACCATCTGCGGATAACCACAATTTCTGAAAAATCACTCATTTACAGTTCTCAGTCTACACTGCAGCAACACTTTGGAAAAAATGAAATGAAAAATCCACGTCCTTGCTGAAGGCAACGGACAGTGGGTTAATAGAGATACTTGCCCGAGTTCAGCAATTTCTAATAGACATTGAGATGCTGCAGGTCATACAGACATTGCTTGTAGTCCAAGATACTTCCCGTTAAGTAAGTAAGAAATGGGGCATACACAGTTACACATTCTGTCTCTAGATGTAATTGCATTTGCCCCCTAAGCACTTGCTTAGCAGAGTACACTCAAGAGTGCCAATTACACACATTGTCATCACAGGTGCATTTGACAGGGAAGAAAAAGAGGACATTCTTTGTGGCTGATCCCAGGCTGTGGAATGCTCTCCCTCACGAGGTTAGGTTGGTCCCCTTCCCTTTTATCCTTTTGGCAACAGTTCAAAGGCACGATCAGCAACTTCTGGATGCTGGGTATATGTTCCTTTAAAAAGTGTTCTTAAAGTTTTTAAATATTTAGATAACCTTTTAAATTTACTATTACATATTCAATGGGCTTTTAATTTTGTAATTCATTGACTGAAATCCTGTGGCTTAGTGTAGTAATTTGTACTACAGTACGCCTATTTGAATCAATGGAACTTACAGAGGTGCTGCTTCACGAAATCTCCATGGATTCAATGAGCCTACTCTAATGTGAGTTACTACACTAAGCAACAGGATTTCAGCCATGGTGTTTTGAGTCTAACTTGTTTTAAACATTGGGAGCTACCTTGGGTCTTCCTCGGAGGGAGAAAGATGGCCTAGAAAAGAAACAAACAAATAAAATTCATCAGCATCTGGGTTTTTTGCAATGCTTGGCTTACATATTCGATGCAAAATTATATGTAAAGTACTCAGGGTGGGTAAAGTGCCCCAAATATAACTTGTAGTTCTCTATGATGGACATCTAGCAAACAAGTAATTACCTCCTTGCATTATTCTAACCAGAGCCTGGAAGAGTTATTTTTTGGACTACAACTTCTAGGATTCCCCCAGACAGTTTAACTTCCGAGTAGTAACTTTCCTGAACGCTCATCCTATGTGTTACTTATGGAATCATGGCCATTACATTGACTCCTAAGCATTTCTCTTGAATAGAATTGACATGGAACCTGTGGGTTTTGGAGCATTTATATACAGAACCATATACATTATGACAAATATATATATGAATGCACTGCCCCTCAGAATCATCTGCCCCCATTCATACTATTCAAATGCTAGACAGCATGCTACTAAAGTGGCTCAGAAACATGGTTCTTCATGTGCACAGTAACAAGGTTAACATCAAAGATTATTTCTAGAACAGATTAAATTAGTTTGCAGTACAGGTTGAACACGCAATTCAGTAAAACACTTTTTTAAAAAGAGAAAACTTGCATATACCTGGTCTAATGTACGATATGTATCAGAGATGTTTTATACCTCTAACAGGTTAGTTTGGAACGGTCGAAGTGTGTGCATGTAAAGAGGAGTTTAGTACCTGGTCCAGTGCAGCGAAATTGCTTTGGATAGCCTACAGAAGGGAGAACGTTTGTGCTTCATGATTCTGAGTTTCAGCTGAAGGAGGCGGATTCCCACATGGAGACATGCACACACACACACATGCTCACACACATAGAGCAGCTTCCTTTCAACCTGGTGCCTCCAAGAAACGTTGAACGACCACTTCCATAATCCCTGACCACCGTACATGCCACCTTGGATACATGGAGCTTATCAACCAAACATATTTAGGACATGAGGCTTGAGGAAAGGTGATACAGAGAGAAGGTACAATCATGCACTAAGTGAAATGACATCCTTCCTGCTCTAACACCATTTCCCCTTCAAATATGCAATTCCTTCAGAGCCCATGACAAATCACCAAACAAAAGCAACTATAGCATACGGCTTGGAAAATGAGCATTCTCAAAGTATTTTCTTCCTCAGATGTGTTACTGGGTAATCCTCTAATAGTCTCCTTGCCCCAGTCCTTTCTCTCTGACTCACACAAACTCTGCACAGGAAGTACTATACTACAGTGAGCAGCCAATAGTGCGGTTCTCCCAGCAAGCTGTGGGTGGGAATCTTGTGGATCTCATTCATTTGGATTTCAAAGCAAACAATTCCCAACACAGGCATTATTTGGATTTCACTCTCCTTCAAATTTTGCAACAGAGTTCCGTCAACCAAAAGGTACAAAGAGATGTTTATTTTGGAATAAAATAATTTTACTAATGAGTATTTTGCAGAACATGGGACTGTTCCTTTTTTGGGGGGATACATCATCCAGCAAACATTTATAGTTATACAGTAGTCCAAAAAATATAATTTTCCCAAGTTGTAATATTTTTGGGGATCACAGCCAGGCAATAAAACACAGAATACAGAAACTGTCTGGAGCAGTTTCCTGAAGATAAAGTATCGAATACACCACAAAAACAATTAGCTTTGAGAATACACATTGTTCCATGCAATATGTTTTTGAGTCTCTTATATGCCACAGGATGTTGAATTTTAACACAGGTGATTATATAAAAAAAGAAACATTTGAAATGGAGATTTATTGCAGGATGCTAAGAATTTCTTGAATTGAGAGGGTGACCCGCAAGCAAGTACTAACACAAATGCATAAAGACCAATTAGCGAGAATAGGTGGTAGAAGAGATTACTACAGCTGATCATTCAAGGTAATATAAAGGGGGAAGGAGAACGTCATAGTGGCTGAAAATTTTGGAGTCTGCTTTGGATGCAGTACCGCATCACTGTGTACCGTTGCTTCATTCAAAACTGGAAGAGCCATGATGACTTCAAAGAGGAGGAGGATTTTATGAGCGTATTCCAAAGTAATTTCAAAAATAAATTTTCCCTTGGCTAACTGAGTCTCATGAATTAAAATGTAACATAGGCTGGAAATAGACTAATCAATCTATCCTTCACTGTAGGCAGGCCTGAAACCTAGATAAGAAGGTGGCAGACTAGCTCTCATGGGTGTTGGGACCCTACCTTACATTCTTCTAAATCCTTATGTCAATACTTTGACTCACAGTGAACTGATAGTACACTTACTTTAGTGTCATCAGTCTAGCTAGTTAAATGCCAGACTTTTTATTCCTTATCGGCAAATTGATAAAATGGATGGTATTTTGTGGAAGGAAACCAAAGGAAAAGAATGTCATTATACTGTGATTTCTTGTGAACATTGGTTCTCTTTATTTAAAACCATTAGAGGGTACTGCTCAAAGTCTTACAAAAGTAACTATGGTTAATAAATTGCCTGTTTTCATTAGTAGATAATAAAACTTCCCCCGCTTTTTGCCTTTTGCTAATGTACAGTACAATGATTTCCTGTTCAGCATGAAATGTTAGGATTTCCATATCAATCAGGCCCTTTTAACATCTTTGTGTCTTAGCGTGATGCCAAGCTAAGAATTTAAACAGAGGCACGTGTCATATTTATTTGTATAGACTGTATTTCAAATAACTAACTACAGCAATATTAGCTATATAAATTTGAAAAATTTCAGCCTACCAAATGAGCTGTTGTGATAAATATTGTATTAAGTGACAACCCTGCTGAGTAGCTAATGAGGGAGTTGTGCCCCTTTCTTTCTACCCACAGACCTCTTTTTGACTATCAGTATTTACAGGGTGACAGCTGATGTTGGGATCTTGTTGTTGACGGGTCTTGTGTTAGCCGCAGCAGTATGACTGCTGGGGTAGACTAATGGCTGAGATGTGTCACTTCGCCAGCACAGACAGCATTTTTTACCATTTAAATGGCATTCTCCAAGGTATTGTTTTCTAAAGGGCATTTATAAGAAATCTAACACACACAAGCAGCTTATCGTGCTTGCGTTCATGAAAGGAAAGATAGCTTTCAAAGCCAACAGTGCAAGGTATGTATCTGTTCAGCAAAGTCTGTGTGCACGCAAAACCCACTGGAACACAATGGACAGGGGACACTGGAAATAAAAAAAAACACTTCTGGTTTTTAATTTACATTTTACTAAATGTGTTATAACTTCATATCTATGGTCTGGTCTAAAAGTTTGGTAGAAGGAAGAGGTAAAATGCTGAGACAGGAATATAATGCAGAAGTCTTCTACCATGGGTGGAGAATGGCTCTCTGAGTCTTGCTGACCTGCAGCTGCCATCAGCCCAGGCAGCAATGAGTACAGTGGTGCCTCGCTAGACGATGTTAATCCGTTCCACGAAGATCGCTGTCTAGCGAAAACATCGTCTAGCGAAGCACGTTTTCCCATTGGAATGCATTGAAATCTCTTCAATGCGTTCCAAGGGAAAACGCACTCGTCTAGCGAAAATCTCCCATAGGGAAACATCGTCTAGCGAGTGCGGGTCCCCATCGGAATGCACTGACAGCTGCACTGACAGCTTTTCACCACTAGTCGGCGCATTCCTATGGGAAACCTCATCGTCTAGCGAAAATCGCCATAGGGAAACATCGTTTTGCGAAGCGCAGTAGCGATCGCAAAAGGGCATCGTCTAGCGATTTCCTCGTCCTGCGAGGCAATCGTCTAGCGAGGCACCACTGTAATGATAAGGGATCACAGGAGCTACAGGCTGACAAGATATGGAGTACCACATATTCTGCATTCTTGCACTGGACAAATGGTTCCCAACCTTGGGTAACCCAGATGTTCTTGGACTACAACTCCCAGAAAGCCTGGCCAGCACAGCTGGTGGTGAAGGCATCTGGGAGTTGCAGAGCAAGAACTCCTGGGTTACCCAAGGTTGGGAACCACTGCACTAGACCAGGGATCTCCAAACATTTTTTACACGGAGGGCCACATAATATATCTGCGATATTTTCGAGGGCTGAAAGATCATGATTGCCAGAGAGGATTCTTTCCCAGTTTTGTCTCAAGATAACCAAGGAGTGAACCTGTGGTGTTTGTTTTTTATTATTATTATTATTTGTACAACCATCTGCTCTGTATTCCTGAGCTGTATTATTTGCCTCTTATTATATCTCACCTTTCAATATATGCATTTCCAGGGTGGCTCCTGAAAATTACAGTAAAGTTAGAAAGTAGAATAGCAGAGTAGAAAGGCAGAACTCTGAACAGCATTTAAAAATGAAATGAAACAGAAAACGCCAAATGGAATTAAAAAGTAGTGTTAAATGGCACAGATGTTAAAATACTTAAATACCACAGAAAGTTCTTGGGCTGAAGTAAAGATATTGTAGGAGTTGGGACCCATACAGCTTTCTGTTCTGGAGGCTGGGCACAACTACCATGAAGGCCATCTCCCTAGTCACCCCCTGCCTCTGCTCAGACAGGTGGGGGGGCACTGGGAGAAGGTCCCCCATAGATGATCCAGATGCCTCGGCATGGTGAGTTGGCAGGAGGGGAATGGAATGTTATCCCTATGCTAAAAAGTCATTGCAAGTAGAAAACAAGCAGAGCAAGCAAACAACTGGCAAATCCTTGTACAGGGGGTTGCTTTTAACACAATGCACCATTTACAAACGTGACCACGGAAACTGTCTACGGACAAACGCTGGCTCTACGGCTTGGAAACAGGGATGAGCACTGCCCCCTAGAGTCGGACACGACTGGACAAATTGTCAAGGGGAACCTTTACCTATCATTTACAAACGGTGCACCTTCCAAGTTATCTGATCACAGCTTGGAAAAAGTTAAAATTTTGGACAGTAACTCTCACAAGCCATTCCGGTTGGGAGTTTCTAGGAGTGGTACGTAACCTGAAGAAGTGACTTTTCAAAATCAGAAGCCGGTGTGGTTCACTTCATTCTCCCACCTTAACATTCTGTTTTGTTCTACAGTCCATGCAGCTTATTATACGACTCTAAAAGGCATCCAATTTTACAAAACAAACATTTCACTGGAACCTTGGATCCTGCCTCTCCTCCAGACATTCTTTCATTTCAGGTGCACCACTTTGCTACTTCCTAGTCACCCGTAGCTTTTAGAGGTCATCTGATTCTCTTATGAGCTAGTAAAAAAACAGTATGTCATCCTGCTGAATGGTGCTTGCTAAGGACCAGGCCACTTTCCACAATGTTACACTTCCTAGCATCCATCTCTTTTTCTTGCCTTTGCCTTCAGTAAATTTCCTCTAAATAAGCCATTGTTTGTCTGGCTGAAGACAGTTTTTCTGCATGGATGGCTTAACAGGGCAACCGAGCATTGATTTATGGTGTGTGTGGGAGGCTCTTTTCACATTTGAGAAGACTGGAGAGTACTTTTTACTGTCTATTGGAAAGCCAGAATTAGAGAAAAGACAGACCCTAAATCTGGGCTATTCGTGATTCCTCCATACCTTTGTCTTTCTTCTGACTGCATTTGGGAACTCTGGAGTTAGCTTTTCAGTTTAGATAAATTAAGGCTGATGGGACAAATTGAGACAAATGGGTCTATACAACATTCCTCACACCTGAGAAAATACACCTAGTAGATTGTAGGCTGCTGACATCCATTGAGGCAAAGTTTCATGAACTAGTTACAGATGTAGAATATAATTTTCAAGATATTGTATGGAAACCATACTTTATAAAATCAACATTCTAGAACATGAAAATGAGAAGACAGAAGGAGAAGAAGGCCTCAGTTCACCTAACATACATTCTGTGAAACTCCTTGCATGACATACTTCTGTGCTGATGGAGCTCGTGAGGAGTTGTAATAGAGAATAATGTGTTTTTTTTCAAACGACGGTTTTTCAAAAAACCAAATAAAACGCCCAAACCAAAAACTCAGTTCTTCAAAAGGGAATACAGGACCCTTATGAAGGAGCTGTGATTTTCACATGAAATATTAAAGAATAGCATACATATTGCACAGTTTTAGCTGAGTCATCACCCATGTATCTCAGGGAGACGTTCTGCGAGGCCATCCATACCATGAGGTAATGTAAAGCAGTTGCTTCAGGCAGTTGATTACGGCTGTCATGGAAAAAGACTGCACACTGTTATCTATTTATTATTAATTTTTTACTATTGGGAGAGGTATTTGTGCCTCTCCCACCCCAACCTTAGGTTTCAAAATAATTTGACTGGTATTCTAGGCAGGGTACCTTGACTTGGGTAGCAAAAGTGGTTTGGGCAGCCCTTGGAGAAAAGAGTTGCTGGGAAAACAATATTCCCAAAGCAGCAGCAGCTGTGACAGGAAAGGCAGCTTAGTAATAGAGATAAAATATCCTACTGCATTGAAATCACTAGCTTTAATCCAACAATCAAAGTAGTGAAATACCAGCACAGGCTGAACAATGTATTTATACACTGACGATCCTGTCTTTCTTATTTATATTTCTCCCCTCTGGTGTTTCTTTTTACATATTGGTGTCCTGCTGAGACTCTAACTCTTCTGGAATCTTTAAAGCTGATCATAAATTGGGCCTGTAAATACACAGATCTCTCCAAAAGCTTTGGTGTGCGAAGTAAAGCTGCAAATAGCTGTCTCCTCCAAAGACAGAAATTCAGATTCCCACGTAGGTGCCTTTCCACTGTAGACTGGTGGCTCCTCTGCATTTTCAAACCATAAAGCAGTTATTTTGGGAATAGGGTTCAGCACCTTGAAGATCTCCTATAAAGATCACACTAAATCCCAGAGTGCATTTACTGCATCACTGACAGTAGAGCCATCAGCCTTCATTGTTGAACATCCCCTTTTTGAAGCTGATGAAGCTTCAAAAAGAGGGTGGAAGAGGAAACACACACAAACACGGAGAAAGGCTACTTCCAGCTTCTCCTTGCCCCGAAATCAAGCAGAGTTATAGATATGCATCATTAAAAATAATAATTTAAAAAAACCCAAGGGAATAAGAGAACTGGGATCAGGTTGCCATTGTCCCAAGCTTCTCCTTCAAATTTCAAACCCCTTCTAGAAAAGCATTTCTTTCCTTAGGTTTGATCTCACAGATCTTATGGTTGCCACCTGCTGCTGCCAACCTTCTCTGCTACTTGTTCAGGGTGGATTCCTGCTTGAAGCCTGCTGTTATGTATGATAAGTGGCACACATAATTACTCTCTAGTGGCACCTTGCCTGTAAATTTCAGGTCAGGGGTAGGCAAAGTCTGACTGTGGGTCACATGTGCTCCCTCCAGCCATGCGTTGTGGCCCTTGTATAATATAATAATTATCTGCCGTCAAGTCCATTCTGACTTCTGACAATCCTTTTCATGGCTTTCTAGATAAAGAGTAGTCAGAAGTGGTTTGCCACTCCCTTCTTCTGGGGGTATCCTTGGACTGTGCGGGTTGCCCAAGGTCACATAGCCTGCCTCTTCGGCGATTCACAGGAGGGAATTGAACCCCCAACCTCTGGCTCCACGGCCAGCTGCCTAACTCACTGAGCTATCCAGCCATTCCCTTTGTAGATCCTCCCAAATAGGGACAGGGGCAGAAAAACACAACCGTGAATGACTGATTGTTGTGTTTTTTTCCTGCAAAAGTGCACAAGGCAAGATTACTCAATTTTATTTTTATTTCTATGACACAGCTTTTTCTCTTCAACAAAATGCCCTAGGGCTATTAATCACCTTAATTGCCCTGGGTATCACTTAATTCTCTTCAGTAAGCTATGGCACTCCCTTGTTCTTTTTAAACTTCCTTCTTAATAGGGGACAACCCAACTATTTCCTGTTGTCCAGTCTCACTGGTCAGAACTCTCTAGGAAGCAGAATAACTGGGCTGTGATGTTGCACCACTCTCCCTTCTACTGCTTTTCCCAATCACTTAACAGACCGGTGAGAATTAAAGAACAAGCACAGAGGCCTATTTGCTTTGGTGAAATTATTTGAACAGAAGGATTAGGGATAATTTCACTTTTAAGAACTTTAATATAATTACTTACATTTTTTTAAAAAAAGAGAGATATTCTCTTTGACTACTTTTAAGTATGCTTTGGTCTGGGAGAGGCTGATGCTTTTAACTGGAGTTACGATATTATGATGAGGATTTTAATTTGTTTGGTTTTTTGGTGATGAATTATGCATTGTATATACCGCAATACAGTTTGTTACAGATACTATAATACATTACAAATACATTATTACAACCTGTCTCCCAAATCCATTTAAAAAAATGGAAATTAGTCTTTTTGGCGAACCCCATCCCCCCCTCCCCAGCTATGGCCCTTCAAGTGCCCAGTGGTTGGGATGCTGAAAAGGGGCACTTGACTCCTCCAGAGTTGCCCACCTCACTCACTCCTGCTCTGCCACAGGGTGTTTCACTAAAGCCTTCCCTGTTGCTTTCCTTCTTGCAGCAACCAGGGTTCTGTGGCCTAGGCCAAACATAAGCCACCCTGTGCTGTGCCTGCTCCACAGACATAGAGGATGATTTCATTTTAGAGAGATTCATTTACACGCCACTACAGTTTGGCTACAGGCCTAGCTAATAAGCGGGACCCTCCCTTCCAGCTTCCCGAGGACACATTTAGCAATTAACTTCAGTTTGACCAAGGGAGCAAAACTAATTTGATCAGCCTGTTGTTTAGCAGATCAAATGCACACCGATGCTTTAAACAACCATCTAGCCTTCGCATTAGCTTCTCTTCTGCTTCATGAACGGACTATGTAAAAAGTTTAGCTCATCATGATGGGGAGTGTTGCCATGATGTCACAATCCCATGTTGAGATCCACTGTTCTATTACACTCTGATGTACAATTTCCAATTTTTTATGCCACATTTAAACAAAATACCCAGAATTCTAGTGAGCAGTGTGCCTCAGTCAAGGGATGGGCCAAGGGAGCCACAGAAACTAAGGTGGAGGCCTCAACTTCACAGTATTGCCAAGCGGCATGGCTTTTTCAGGGGAGCAAAACATAGCGGGTGCCACACACTTTCTTCTCCCAGACTGTTTCCTAGAAAAGTCAATGGACAAGGTTCAGTATGAGCTACCTGTTATTTGCTGCTCTGCTTTCAGTGCATTCCTACTCTGGTTCCAGGATCCCAAAAAAGGGCCACGAAGACGATATACAAAAAACACAGTCACTGAGCTCTGCTTGGTGCTCCCCTTAGCTTGGCTTCCTGGTGACCCCTATATCGCTCCCCCCCCCCACACACACAACTAGCCCTAGATGTTACTTCCAAGCTCTACTTTTATGCTTGTAAAATGCCTCGAACAGAGAGACTTCCTAGAAACGTCCCTATCTAAAAGCAATGTACATAGACAAGACAAGCCATGACACCATTAACATTCAGTTTGTATGCGCTGTGACTTTTCTCAGAGCAACTTTCAGCTTCTCAGAAAACTTGTTTTCAACGTTCTCATAAAGTTATTTTAACTTTGAGAAGGAATCACTTTTATGTCTTACGGACTCCAAACAATATTGAAGTATCGGTATTGTTTTCTAAAATTCTCAGCAGGTTACAAGGCATCCCCAGCACTCAGCGTAAAGTGCAAATTGTACCTTTGTGATGCTTAAATCACTGAGCACAAGGGAAGTAGATTTCACTGCTTGAAGGATATTTGCCTACAGCATAATTCCAATAATGGAAGCAGTATCAAATCATATAGAGTTGAAGCTTTCACACTATAGAACTAGAAATGATGAGAGAGGTATACTGGGAATTTCCCTTTCAGATTATATATTTGAGACATAAATGTGTGAGACAATCATAACCCTTTGGAAATTATCTTGCCATCAAATGAGAAGAAAGAAAGAAAGACTAAAATTAAGACATGGGAATCATATTTTCAGCATGATTTTGAAGAGACAAGAACAGCAACATGGGTTTTAAAGTTCAATGATTTAGGCTCAAGCTCAATTCAGCCAAAATAAAACCTGATCTCAGGGGGGGGGGGGGGAGGAGATAAAGAAAAAAGAAAGGAGGAAAGGAAGAAAAAGTTCAGAAACAGGTATTGTGGCATTGCCTTTAGCTCATGTTTATTTATTTTTATTTCTTTAAAGTATTTTTAGTACACTTTTCTCCTTAAGAAGGACTCAAGGCAGCTTACATTATCAAAATACAATATTTAAAGCTAAAAATGGTAAGTATACAAATACTAAAAAGGATCAAGCAAACACCACACTGAAAGACAGGAAACAAAAGCAACACCAAAAATACGTTCAAAGCGGTATGGCACAACCATCCATTTAAAAACTCCACTCAAGCACTCAGGCATTAAGGAAAAGCTTGCCTGAAGAGAAGGGTCTTCATCCAATTGCAGAAGGACATCAAAGGTGGAGCCAAGCTGCCCTCCTATGGGAGGGAGTTCCAAAGTCTGGGAGCAGCAACAAAGAAGGCCCTCTCCCGTGTCCCTATCAAAAGAACCTGTGATGGGTGGTGGGACGGAGAGAAAGGCCTCTCCTGATGATCTTAATACCCAGGCAGGTTCATAAAGGGAGACATGATTCTTGAGATAGCTTGGACCCAAGCCATTTAGCGCTTTATAGGTTAGAACCAGCACTTCAAATTCTGCCCAGAAATGGATCAGCAGTCAGTGGAACTGCTGTAACGGGGAGGTTATCTGGCAGCCATGTTTTGGACCCACTGAAGTTTCCAAACACTTTCCAAATGGAGCTCCACATAGAATATGTTACAGTAATCCAGCTGGGATGCAACTGTGGCATATGTCACCATGGTCAAATCAGATCTTTCCAGGAAAGGAACGTAGCTGCCACACTAGTTTTAATTGTGCAAAGGTATTTCTGGGCACCACTGAAACCTGGGCATCCAGGCTCAGAGACGAACCCAGGAACACTCCCAAGCTTCAAGTCCTGAATGCAGGCACTCTTGTACTTAATTCTGAGATAGTTTGCTCCCACATTCCAGTCCACTAGGGATGGGCACAATCCAGAGATCAAGAGACTTCATATGCCCAATCCTGAACCTTGGAGAGCCAAACCTGCTTCTCCATACCACCCTCCAAAAATATTTTATTTAATTATTGAAATGTCTTCTCGTACCTTTATAAAAAGTACATGATAGGAAGTTAATTCCAACTTGTGGCAATCCTCCCAAATACTCCAAAGTAGTACCCTACTGTGCCTCCTTCACAGGTGCTGGACTTGATGATCCATAGGGTCCCTTCCAGCTCCACAGTTCTAAGATGATGATCCCTTCTTCTAGACCCCTTTTCGGGGAGTCCTCCAGGACCATGTGGCTTGCCAGAGGCCACACATGTGGAACAACACATAACCCCATCAGCTTCACGTGCACAGGGCAATCTTGACTG
This sequence comes from Intellagama lesueurii, assembly GCA_037013535.1. Classification (NCBI taxonomy): domain Eukaryota; kingdom Metazoa; phylum Chordata; class Lepidosauria; order Squamata; family Agamidae; genus Intellagama; species Intellagama lesueurii. The sequence goes on from JBAJHW010000002.1 coordinate 271,848,689, forward strand.
ACTCTTTTCCTAGGAGACAATGCTGAACACTGAAAGCTCTTTATGCTCCATGTTGGTATTTCTAAACCAAACTGCCCAGTTTCTCCCTCCTCTCTCAAGTCATTCTCCTTCTGAACATGCAAAACAGGTGATACCTTTTCAGAACTTTCTGCGGTTACTATGTTTTTGTTTCAAAACATAGTAACAGCAGAAACATGGATCACTGTCTGTCTCAGAAGGACATTCATCCTGCAATTTGACCTTCCATTTCTTAGCCATGACTCTTACAGACAACTCCAAGCACTTAAGAAAAGATGGACAAATGGGGGGTGGGGGTGAGCAGAGGTATGACTGTTTCTGCTCATATGCATTGCAACTCCTGTTTTAACTGTGACTTGACTGTTTTAGGGTTGTTCAAGGATTGGTTTGTTATTGCCGCCCTCAAGCAAATTTCCATGTTCAAGCAAGGGTTTGAATCCAGGTCTCTTGAGTTCCAGTCCTGGTCACTTTTGGTATACCACCCTGGATCTCAGACCCATAACAACAACCTAATAACCTTTGAGCTGAAAAGCTGTAAGAGACCGTACGGATTGAGTCCAGCCCCTGTCAAGGAGACACAGTGGAGAATCAAACTCCCAACCTCTGACTCTGTAGCCAGATACCTAAATCAATGAGCTATCCAGCAGTTCTTCTAGATACAGGTACACACTCTAATTGCATGTGTGAAAGTCACACCTGTTCTCCTGCATCATTGCCCTGTGCAAACTGAGAGTGGACTCTCAAGTCAGGTTGCTTTGAAAACACAGAGAAACCTGGAGATTGACCCATTCCAGACCCACTTTGCTGCCTTCTAACTGCACACTGTATCACTATCATTTTTAGTCCAACACATCTGGAGGACACCAGACTTGGAATTCCTTCCAAGTTGCACCATACCCAGCAGGAGAAGGATCAATGTTGTTTAGTCGTTCAGTCGTGTCCGACTCTTCGTGACCCCATGGACCAGAGCACGCCAGGCCCTCCTGTCCTCCACTGCCCCCCGAAGCTGGGTCAAACCCATGTTGGTAGCTTCGATGACACTGTCCAACCATCTCGTCCTCTGTCGTCCCCTTCTCCTCTTGCCTTCACACTTTCCCAACATCAGGGTCTTTTCCAGGGAGTCTTCTCTTCTCATCAGATGGCCAAAGTATTGGAGCCTCAGCTTCAGTGATCTGTCCTTCCAGTGAAGGATCAATAGTGAATGGCAAGTCACTCTTAGCTAATCCACCATTACCAGTTTTCTCAGAGAGGCTCCTAATATGTTTTGAAGGGACCCAAGAGCCCTAAAGTACACTTTAAAAAAATACAAAAAACAAAACTACAAATGATGTTTTCTGTCTTCATTCAGTCTCCAAGCCGACCCTAGCACCAATATTCTTGCTACAATCCTGCCTTGCCCTATAATTTAATCCTTTTTCCTTCATCCTTAATGATTAGCTTTCCATGCAGCTGTCTTAGATGCCTTTGAAGAATGGGAGGCTGGCTCCCAGGAAATCTATAATTCAAGAAATATTTCTTATTTATTGCTGTTGCTTTGTAGAATTCAGTAGGATTTCTGCTGGGAAGGAAGACTTCCTTAGAGAAAAGGGCTTGCAGTACGTACATTTATTTTATTCCTCCCTTAACCAATTCTGGAAATTATATACAGAAAGCAAGCCTGTTCCTCTGATTTTTGCAGGGAGGTGTTTTCATTATCTGTAACAAATGGATTACGGTTGCATGGAAGAATGTAGCAATAGGGATCGTGTCTGATTTTAGCACTAACGTGACTTGTTTTCTGCAAGAGTTGTTTTTTTAAAACCAGGCTTATGGAAAAAGACGAAGGCTGTCTCCTTCTTCACAGAGGACTAGGAATTGCATTCATCGGTAGCTTGGGGACGCAGAAAACTACCAAATTGAATCTACAGTGGCTTCAGATCTGAAAAGCAGGAGTTTCCCGAGACACTGCCTTTCAAATGGGAATGGGAGATATATTTTTTTCACTTTTGATTAGACACCAGGATGGAAAGCCTTCCTCATCCCTTCCCTTCCTGAGGCACTTCTTTCTCTCATAATAGCAAAAGATGGCAAAGTGTCTCACTGGCTTTCAAAATGTGGAACACAGATGGAGTTCTAAATGATTTATTTTCAGCTGTCCTTGCTCTAGCACTTTCCCTTTCCCCCCTCCTGTTCCAAATATTAAGAGATATGTAATTGAGTCTGGCAGTTCACTTTGCAAATGTAATAGGAATAATTATAAAAGGTCCAAAGGTTGCCAGCAAAGGAAATGTAACAAGATTTTTTTTAATAATAATAAAAAAGGACTATTGACTCAAGTGAAAAATATATGTAGAAGCCGGGGATTCTGCAGAACAACACCAAAAAGAAATTAATGTTTTTTGCTACACTTTAAAAACACTTTTTAAAAAAAAATCCAAGGAGATTTACAAAGGCAAATGGACATCACAAGCCTAACAATTTCTCCATGAGAAATCTATGCAGGATCAGGGCAGGTAGAGAATGCACAAGTGCTAGAATAATAAAGCCATGGGGTTGGGATAGAGCAAAGGTAGAGATGGGCATGAATTCCTCCCCCTGCAGCTGGCTGGCCCACTTATTGGTCTTTGCATGCTGCCAGGGTCCTTCTTCTCTAGTGGTGTTTCAATCTGGGCAGGAGCTCAGCCAGATTGTCTTCACCTCCGCTGACAGCCAACCACTCTGACAAGGAGGCGGGATGAGGATTCTCCCCACGCAGCTGATCAGTGGTCAGCTGTCAGTGGGGATGGAGTCAAGTTCCTGCTGAGATTGGAGCGCTGCCGGAGAAAAGAAGGACCCCAATGGTGTGTGAAAACTGGTGAATGGGCCAACCAGCTGGGGGTGGTGGGAGATGGACCTGTGTGGCACCTGTGGTGCTGTGGGGTGTGTGTGTTCATATGAAGCTCTTCATGGGGATTCGTGCCCATCTCTAATCAAAGGCCACCGGATACTTATTTAGTCACCATATAGATTAACTAAGGACACTTTTACATTAGCAATATAACTCTGAATATATATCAGAGTTATTTAAAGTGATTAAAGTTTTTTAGCAACTTTGTGGCTACAGAAGGGGATGGGTGTGTAGGAAATGTGGTTCCTTGTACCTTGTTGACAGGGGCTGGACTCAATGATCCATAGGGTCCCTTCCAGCTCTGCAGTTCTTTCTAAGAATTCAAAGGTGTCTCATCTGAACCGAGTCCCCAGGGCTAGGGTCTGATTAGACACCATCTGGCCACATCACACTATCCTTTCTGTTGCCTTTTCCCCCCTGTCTCATACATTCTCCAGAGAAATGGTAGCAGAATTTTTAAGACCCAAGTAGTCCTGCAACGGTTTGCAGAAAAGTTCACAGAAAATCCATGATGAATAGGAAATGTATTTCCCAAGGCTTCTGGAGTTTTCAGGAAGAAGACACTAGGAACCACATTTCTTACACACTCCTCCCCTTCTGCAGCCACAAAGTTGGCAACTGTAACAAAAATTCAGGAAAAAAAAAAAGGCAGGACTAAAGCAGATTAGAATATACCCCATTGGCCAATTTTGGTGTAGGGAGCTCAAGGTGACAGGGACTGCTGGAAAAAATTTCATTGTCTAGGAATTTTCCTGAGCAGGAAATAATTTTATGGGCCTTTTGAAGGGATGTGGGGTTTTTTAAAAGGGGCCTTACTTTGCATTAGGTCCTCACCTAGTATTTCTAAAAATGCCACACACATTAGGTTCTTTCAAAGTATTCCATCACGGCAAAGTACTAAGTCCCAGTGACTTTGGCAATCAAGTCAGCTGAGCCAAGCTAATTTGCACATAGGGAAATCAAGTTGGATCAAATATAATTAAATTACAAGGCACAGGAGCAAGCTAGTACAAGAGTCGGCAAGTCAGCTTGTGTAAAAGCAGAGATCTGTGGAAAAAATATTGTATTAGGCAATTATTGTTCCACCTCATGAAAGCTGGCCTACATGGTTCAGGGCTCTAATTTGCCTCTCATGTTTTACAACATCTACATAAATCTCTTGCTGTGGTTGCCTATGAGAGTTTATTGGGAGAAATGGCTGAGGGGTCTCACTAATATGTGGATGACAACCAGTTCTACCTTTTCTTTCGATCTAATACATGTGAGAAAGCAGATGTTTTGAACCAGTACATGACCACAGTAATAGACTGGATGAACCCCAATAAACTGGGACTCAATGCAGATGAGACAAAGATAGTATGTTAGTTCATCTTTCTGGTCCAGTAGCATTCAACCATGTCCTAGGGTACAGTTTGCACTACCCCGAAAGGAAGTGGTTTATTAGTATGCAGATGCTTTTGGTCCCATCAGTGGTATTAGAGTGGCTTCCATGTCTATTGAGACTATTTATAAACTCAAGCTGATATACAAACTGCAACCTTCTCCAGGGAACAACAACCTTATGTCAGTGATTCACTCTCTGGTAACCTCCTGGCTGAAAAACTGCACATACAAAGATATATGGACCTACCCTTTAAAACTTTCTGGAAAATTCTTGCCTGGACCTAAGAGATCTAGTGTGTACTGCTTAGAGTTTTGGACTAGGATTTGAGACACCAGGCTTCAAATTGGCACTGAGCCATCAAATGATTAAAAAAGTGAAGGAAGAGAAACATTTACACTGTGTTGGGCTCATGAGAGGAATGTGATAAACTAATGGGATTGCCCAAGACATTCCCCCAGATGGTGAGGTGACCACAAGGTGGTAGGCATATATGAGGGACCTGTTCAATTTACTGTTGTGGTTGTGATTCTTCTTCTTATTGTTGTCTGAGTTCTACATTTCATACCAGTTGGGAAAGGTTGCAGGCTGGATATATTTTACATTCAGAAATCTACATGTTCTAGAACTCTTATGTGTCTGCTAAGAAGCCCACATCTTAAAAGTGTACATAGAAAAACGTGTGCATGTTGTAAACACACAAGAGCTCATTGTAGCAATGGGCAGTCTTCAAAAAAGTGTATAAGTTGAAAGATAAGCACAAATTGTACACTTCTGAATTTTTTTCTTAAAGGGACAGAACTTTTCTCTTTACAAAAAATCTACAAGCAAGCTGCGCAGAGCAGACTTAATGGTAAGGGAGAAAGGAGGTATGCCAAAATGATTGTGAGAGATGCATCCATCCAATACAAGATAAAGGGCCTTTTTAATAGTTTCTGCAATGTCCCATTGAGGCAAACTTACTGGAGCCTATGTTATAGGATTTTTAGTGCCAGGTGAGCACCTTTTTCTTTTCCCAGGGCATTAAGAAATCTGGTTTAATCCTCTGTGTCCTGTTCTGGATTGTTTTCTGACACGGGTTGTTTTACTGCAGTTTTATTTTGCGCTGCAGGGTCTCTCTCTCTCTTGCTGCTGCTTTTAGTTTGCACAATTCTTGTGCTATTTTATCTCTTATGTTTTAATGTGCTCATAAACTGCCTTGGAGAACCTTGATTGTTGGGTAGTTTGAAAGAATAATAATTGAAAAGGAATAAAATAACCACTGTAATTGGAATGGAAAGGCAGTAGGACAGAAGTTACGAGTCACAAAAGGAGTTCTGTCACAGCGATGACAAAATGAAAATCTGAGACTAGACAGCAGTAGTTATTGGAGGGAGAGGGAGAGAGAGAGAGAAATGCAAGCAACTTATTTACATTATTTATTTACCACCCTATTTCCAAGGTTCTCTAGGCAGTTTACAATAAAAACAGAAATCCGTAAGAAGACTTTTATGCTTGTTTAAGTACAAACATAAAAGTCTAGAAACTCCATCAAAGCAAAGAAAAGCCCATTATAACAACTAACATTTGTGCAAAGGATCGAAGGCACACTAAAAAGCAAAACACCTGAGCAGATGAAAAAGTTTACACCTGGCAGAGAAAAGACAACCACGAGGGTACTGCGAAAAAGGCCTTATTTCTCACAGTCGACCCCTACAGTGGAGAACTTGTTCTGAAGATTATCTTCAGGTGAATATATATTGGAAAAAGTGATTGTGTGAGTAATTTGCTCCTCACAGCAGCTTGGGGCTTTTATAGTTAAACATATAAATCTGGTCTTGTCTTGTCCTTGTACATGAGAACAAAAAATAAAAAAATTAAAATTGTGCAGAATTATGCAATTTGATTAAACTGTGCAGTTTGCATAAACATGCACAACAGCTACTTTACATCATAGGTATTTAAGAATCTGAGGGACTGGATGGGTTCTAATAATAATCTTAGAACTGCAGAGCTAGAAGGGACCCTATGGATCATCAAGTCTAGCCCTTGTTACGGAGGCACAGAGGGGAATTGAACTCTCAACCTCGCCTAAACCACTGAGCTACCCAGCAGTCAATAATCAACAGCCATTTTGTACTTCTTGTGTGTATGTGTGGGGGGGTATGTCCATGTGCTTTGTTACTGAAGGGAAAAGCTCACTAGTTTTGTGCAGACCTATTTCATATAAATTACAAGGATCTTATATTTCATGTAAATTAGGATTACCTTAATTGCAAGGAAAACAAAACTCCTTTATTGACTCTTGAGGGAGGTGGGAAAGAGCACGGGGCTTTCAAAATTCCTTGTCAAATTGTCTCCTCAGGTCAAGGCAGTCTATATTGACAAGGAACTTAGTGAATATTTTATATGTTCCTATTAAAAGGCAAAAACAGCACTTTGAATTTGGAATCAGACTGGAAGCTAGTCCAGATGGCAGTGTTATTGCAATTCCACAATTGTAAAGGAAATATCTCACTCAGTCACTGTGGGCCAGGTTATATGACAAATGTTCTTCATCTGAGCTTTGTGGGATTGAGTGGGCAATTAACGGATCTTGAAATCACTTGTATTCAGTACTGAGGTTGGCTCCTGATGCTTACTGTCGGGAGGCTTAAGGGCTGCTCCTTTCTATTATCCTACCATGCATGTCCACGGGAGGGAACCAGTAGAGATCTTTTCAGCTAAGAAAAAGCAAAGCACCCATTTTAAGCTTCTCGAGAATCTGTTGATGGATCCCTCCATCGTGCTTGTACATATGAAGTAGAATGTGCTGGTCTAACTGTGCTTACCTTCAAGAAACACTGAGTCTGTAATGTGCAGAATGCTGATCAGCTGGGAGGAGGCATTTTGTCCTGTTAAACAGTTGAGGAAAATGCGGCAGCACGAAGTATATTCCAAGGGAAAGAATTTGGAACCTAATAGGACTCGAGTAAAGGTTAATCTAGTTTGACAGAAAAATCCTAAGTGATTAGAAAACTAACCAAGTGGTCATTTAAACCTAATGATTTCGGAATGGACCTGGAGGGCAAGGCACTGCCTTTCATCCTGTGCTTCTCCTGTGCCTCTAGCATGGGGCGGCTAAAGACATATAAAGGATATGCCTTATATAGCATGTCAGGCTTAAACTACAAGCTGCAGTAAATGTACAGCACAAAGCTAAACTTTACCTCCACCTCCCCGTCCCCTGGAGTGACTGCACTGTGGCCTAATCCATATCAGGCCCATTGAAACCATCTCTTCCAAGCTGGGTTTTTCATGAAAGTTGCTCTCACACACATCATATACACATAGGAGGAGGGTTACCAGGTCACCTGCATCCCATTCCCCAAGATTTCAGGGTCAAAACCTGGGATCCTCAAGTGGGACCTGTCATAGGGGAAGATCCTTGTGTTGTCACAGAAGTGGCTCCTTGTGATGTACAACACACATTGCTAAATGGGTGAGCCCTGCATGAGCCAGTAATGATTAGAGATGGGTACTCAGGAGGGATGTTGGTAAGTCTTCAGGGCCTATGAGTCGTAACTCACAAGTTCCCATCCCTGGTACCCAGATTTTGAAAACACCACACACATCAAAACCAAACTTTCAAATAGAAACCCAGACTTTCTCTTTGATCCATGCTGTAAAGGAGATATAAAACATAGCATTTTCCATAGACTTTAACTGTGCCCTGAGATGTAGCAACCTGCCATGAGAATCCTAAAGGGGAGGGACTCTACTTGCTGCTCTTCTCTTTTTCTTTTACCTGCATTTAACATGTTTGCTTTCCATTGGAAAGGGAAAACTGGATGAACACTACACATTTAACATAGTATGATTCTCCTCATGCTCAGCCCAACATATTAAGAAAACCAGAAATGGGCTATGCTGGAGAAACTGATAGCCAAATAAACACAGTTCGTTAAAACGCAGTGAGATAATGTTTCTCATTGACTTGTTACAAAAAGCTCTGAAAATCACTCACACCTCACACTTCCTATTTTTATTCAGCAAATATGCAAGGCCACAGTGCTGGCCTTGTTCTGTGAGCCAATGATGACTCCATGCCTCCTCAGCCCTAAAAGCAGCTTCCACTGTGTCAGAAATGTGGGAGGAAAAAGCGCAAAAAATTGATGTGGGGTTAAAACAACCCCTCTATGAGGAAAAGTGATAACACTGGAGGCTCTTTAGCTTAGAAAGAAGGTGAGCAAGGAAAATTAAGGGTTGGGAATGATAGAAATTATGTGTGATGTGGAGAAAGAAGATATTTTATACTTCTTTCAGTGCCTACTGCCTTCACAAGGCAGTTTACAAGATTACACAATTTGTTAAAATACGAATAAAATATAAACATACATGTGTACTTGTGTATTTTTAGCAACCGAAAACAGACCAGAATACACAGCTAGCAGTGATGAAGACAAATGGGTTTTGCAGAAAAGGGTGTTCCAAAGATATCTGCCTGTCTCACATTATTAAAACCATATGATGATTGAAATCATAACACCAATGGAAGAGGACAGACTAAGAAACGTCGTTTAGCACATGCTTAAACTATGGAATTCATTACCACAAGATGTAGTGATGACTGTCAACTTGGACCACGGTTAAAATGAATTTGCCACTCCTACTGTAGCAACTAGCTTTCCTTAAGACAATGGGGAATTTGACTAGATGGACTTGGGTCTGGTGCAGCAGGACTCTTCTTCTGTCGTTATGACAGCAGGACATTCAAGTGCCTTGCATGTTTCTCACTGTGGTTCTTTGACATGTTCAAAGTAGAACTGTTTGCATCTCTCTGCAAGGTGAGATACAAATTTCCAAGGCTCTAGATTTGGGGCTGGTACATGTGCGTGGATGTGTTCTGTGCCATCCAGTCGGAACCGTCGTTTAAAGACCTTAATAGGGCTTTCAAGGTAAGTGAGATGTTTAAGAAATGGTTTTACCAGTTCCACTCCTCCAGTGAGTTTACAAGGCCAAGTGGAGATTTGAACCCTGTTTTTCAGAGTCCTAGTCCATCACTCTATCCACTACACCACACTGGGAATCACATGACAACGGCAGAAGGCCTCTCCTATTCTTTCTAATGCTTTCTTGCTAATCCAGGTGAGAGAATAACTCAGCTCTGTTTTTCCACACTTCTATCCATTTGCTTCCCCTTCAACATCTTTCCTCCTGTGGGACCGCAGTCTCTTTTTTCCTTCTCTCTTATCAATACGCTGATCATCCTGCTGGTAGAGCATCATCCTTCTGGAAGAAGAGACAGAGATGTCTCCATCTTTTTGTGATGTCTGTCAGCACTAAGTAGAGGAGGAGGAAGAAGGAGCCTATTGTGTTGCCACAAGAGGAACTGTTAGGATTGCTAGCATCAGATCTTCTGAGATTTCTTGGCTGAACCCTGAGAATGGGGTGGCTAGGTCCTTGTTATGTCACAGAAGCAGGGCCTTGTGATGTCACAGAAGTGAGGCAGGCAAGGATTGGGAGAGTGGCTGAAACTGCTTCTGGATCTACTGATTCTGAAAAGGGTCATGAAGGAAATCTGGTTAAATGGGGCCAGAATCGGTGTAAAAATTTGGATAACCAGATTATTTAACAATTCAAAGATGAGGGGAAGAATTTTAAGAGTAAAGGAGAGAACACTAATTTTTTTGTAACTCCACAGGCGACAACATTTAACCTGCATCTGCAACAGTTGTCATCAGTTGCACTATGACTCGCACGCTGCACAGCCATACTTATAGCTACAGCACATATGACACATAGGGGATTTTTCTAGGATCTATGCTGCTTTTGGGACCTGTGGGGGGGGGGCTCATCAACACCACATGAAGAATCCCTTCCCCCAAGTGCTACACCACTGTTGTCAGGGATTGTCTGACAAAAATCTTGTGAGTCACAACACTGGCACTCCATTCCCTTCCTTGGTCATGATGGCACAATTGGGGTATGTTTATATACCTGCCATTTTTCTCCCATACCCTCTTCCCTCATGTCTGGCTTTTGGGAAACATATATAGCATTTGATCAGATGGGCATTTAGTTTGCTCTTTGGACTGCTGAGGAGAGGGTTTGATTCACACTTTTTGACAGCGATCAAATGACATAATTGCTGGATCAAACAAAATTGTCCCCAGAACGTTCCTATCTGCACCTTTCTATCTGAACTCAGGGAGTTCTACTTTTTGAGTATGGGTAGGATCACTCTGGTTTGGTTTGCTTCCAGGATGTGTGACCACTGGAAATGGGCCAAAAGTGAGCTTTTTTCTAATTTGCCAATATCATGAAGTGACTTAAGAAGAGAACCACTTCACAATATTGGTAAACTAATCACTTCCTCAGCTTTGTGAAGGGGCCAAGGAAGTGATTTTTTAAAAGTGTGTATTAAGACAGTGAATATTTGCTGCATCACGTTAAAGATCTAAAAAACTAATGGAAAGCAAATGTGTACTTCGACAGCAGGCAAATTGACATCAGGCTGTGCTGCGCTGCCTTAACATTGGCTTTCCATTAGTCTTTTAGATCTTTTAAGTGATGCAGCGAATATTTGCTGCTTGTATACACACTTTTTAAATAAAAAAAAGTCATCTCCTCAGCCCCTCTACAGAGCCAAGGAAGTGATTCATTTGCCAATATCATGAAGTGGCTTTTTAAAAAAGTCACTTTACAATATTGGCAAATTGACAACAGGTGGCTACGGACCAAATAGGGTTGCTTGAGGTCCATATGCCATTTGAATGCAAGGATCATTCAAATAGCACAATGGACTTTCTATTGACCTTATTTAGCCTGCTTCAGTTTACTCCTAGGAGGGAATCAAGTTTGTCAATCAGGCTTTAAAACACACAAACACACACTCAGACTAACTTAGCTATTTCCGTGCATTTCATCTGATGGTCTGATACTCTACACCTCTAGCCACAGTAGTAACCACTGCTACCCACAGTAAGTGAGTAGTGGCGGAGAAGGAGATGTTGCAAGCTGGTTGAATGAAAGAAGGTACAGAGATGGTTGTGTAAGGACTTGGGAACTCATTTGGTATGGTTGGATTAAATGATAGGGTTTGAGTTAATACAAAAAAGGTGAGCTATTTCCAAAGAAATGTGAATGGGTGTTGTTCTGCTTATTCTGAACCAATCTGAAGATAATGCGTGTGAGTGTACATATGTGTTTGTACATGTTTACTCATCATCGATTGAGACCTTGTCGAATCCCTACTCTCTTGTTCAGTGTGAATGTTCACTTAGTGAACAAATTATTCAAATGCACAGCTAGTGTGGCAACTTCCAGACAGAAACTGGAGTTGGTGTAAAAGATACATTTCAGTGGTTGGTCCACAAATATTCAGCAGTTATACCAAAAGAGAATTCTACAATTCTCTGTTGCCATGGTAACCTGCAGTCATTCCATTTGAAAGAGAAATACCAAATGCCACTTGACTGGATTGTATGACTTTTTATTTATTATTGATTTAAAGGGCACATTTTTACTTATGTTCTTTATTATGAACAAGTTTGCTAAGTTTATTATTTCCTGCCTGGTTTGACACCATATTCCTTCAGGTTGCAAGTGTTCTATTTATAGAGACGCTTTATATTTTTGCTTACATGCTGGTTATGCTTAAATCTGATGGGAGTAGCATGTTAATGGAAGGTGGAAAGAATCTATGACAACACCGTTGTTTTCCCAAACTCCTACTCTTTCGCACTCTCTTCTATTTTATTGGTATGCAGTGAGATTGATTGCATTTATTTTACATGGACTGAGTGTGATGAATTGCACAGCCCAATCATTTTGGCATTCATTTAGTGAAGGGGGGGGGGGGAACCACTTTTTTAATGATGTGGAATTCCATACAAAATGTAGGGGAAACTGTGTAAGCCATAAGCCAACTTCCAAAATCCATATTGTTGTAATAACCTTTATTAGGTCAGTGGGGAAAAAAGACAAGAAAATCTCTTACATAAATCTTTTATGCCTTTTTAGTTGGTCTAATAAAGCTGATATGTCACTAAAGATCACTAAACATATCAAGGACACATTTCCATCTGTGGAGGTCTTTTCAGGAAAGCCATTATGGATAACCCATGTGCCTCAATCTCTTTTGAGCAAGAAGAGCAAACAGGAAATGACATCATGAGGGAAAGGAAGAGAGAGAGAAAAAACCTAATGTACTAATTTACATGTATATGAAAATCACTAGGAAATGGGGTGGGGGGGATGCATTGAGGCCATCTAACTATCTACTCTCTCTTCCCAGTTCATATTAACAACTGCATGTACTGGTCTTTTATCCCAACTCTTCCTTACTATCAAAACACCACCACACAAACACATTTATTTACCTTCAAATGCTTTTGCAGCAGTGGTGCATGTTTTTTTTAAAGACATTAGGGCATCTTAAAAAACAATTACCCCCTTATGTTTTGCAGTTATATTGTCTCTGTGAGTGAAAAAGGTTGTTGGGTTTTTTATTACTTTGGCAAGGGACTCTTTGCTATTGTCAGTGAGGATAATTCAAAGTTACTACCTCTGTCAAATATGTTAACCCTGCTATCTACAAAGATTTTTATAAAAGCAGTCACTATATTTACCAGTTTCCTGGGGATTTTTTCTTTCTTTATTACTTCCAACTCTAAATGAACATCTCTCCCCCACCCACCCCTTTTTTGATACATGAACAACTGAACTACATTTTTCAAATGTAAGATACCACAATAAATGTTTTGATTTCAGATCTGCTGATCAAGCTAAGGACACTGTTGGTGTCCAAGAGGGCACTAAAATATTGTGCTGACAGCAAGATTCTGCATTCCATAAGCCAACTGAAAAAATAGGGGTGCCTGAAACAAAAAATTATAACTATGAAACTAAACTTCAGATCAGCACCAAATTAGACATGGCTGTAGTGGAAAGTCTGCTCTTGCTCTTTGCCAAATTTGGGGACATTTAGGCAAAGGGTTTTTAAGTTATGAATTTGTAACACATAACACTTTTACCACCACCACCACTGTGCAAAAGACAGCAAACTTGAGCTCTGGCCAATTTAAAACAGATCAGTCAAATACACTGATATGACCAAATCTGCATACCTGGGGAAAAACTGTCAGTCCCAGGTGATTTTTTTTTAATTTTGAAGGGATTCAGGCATTTGTGGCTCTAATTCACACTTTGAAAGTAGTGATCTTAAAGCAAGATAAATTAGAAGTTCCTGGCTTCCTTATTAATTGGCAACATTCTAAACAAACTGAACTTTTGACCCTGCCACTCAGAACCCCATTCAATGACTGTGAAAGAAAATATTTGTAACTCCTGCCTGGTCAAACTTTTAACTCCTTCCTGTGAAAATATTTTAAATATATATTTTTTAAAAATAGAGAAGAATATTCAGAAGCTCACTCATTTAAGCTGTGGAAATAAGTTTTTTTGCTTTGTGGTTGGAGATTATCTCAAAGCAAGTTTTACTCTGTTTACTCACACGTATTCCATATACCTGGTTTACTCATGAATGCATTTCCCTGGCTTATTCTTGAGTAGGATTATCTGGTTTACTCACAAGGAAGGAGACTGTAGCAACAGCAACGAAGGATAGCTGCAGCATGGGGGGACAACATTGGGGTGAAGGTTTGGGAGACAGAAAGGAGGGAACCCCCCTTTTCCCAATGCCTTTCTCACTCTATATGAGTCATTGACTTCCAAAATGTCCTGTCAGTAAGAGCTCTGTTCATATTTGCAAACCAACAACATCTCACGTTATCTCTTCCTGCTGCTCCCCTCCCTAGCAATATTGTCTTTTCCATTAAGTTCTCCTCAGATCTTGTAAACTAAAAGTTGTGGTTCCTTTATTCAGTCAACCCATCTCATGTTAGATCTTCCTTTTTGTCTACTGATCCACCCCACTTTTCCCAGCAATATAGTCTATTCTGGTTACTTCTGTATTTCCATTATAGGTGCATGGTACGATACGGTCAGGTTACTCATTATTGCTTGAGTGAGAGTTCAGGCTTGACTTGATTGAGCACCCACTTTTCTGCTTTTCTGGCTGTCTTTAGTATCTCTACCAACACCACATTTCCAATTAAATGTTTTTTTGTCCTTGTCTTTCTTTACTGTCTTTCTTTACTGTCTTTCTTTCCATGATTTTGACCTTGGTTTCCAGTGAAATTCTTTGCTAACTCCACCCTCTTCTTCTTCTTTATCTCAAAAAGCAAAGGGACATCTTTTGGAATAAATGTACACAACATGCTCATAGAGCTTTTGGTCCAATATAGTTTTTCTTCCTCAGCTTGCCTAACTCAAAGAAAGGGATTGGAAATTGGAAGGTAGCTTTATAGTCTGCATTTGGCGGAGTGGGCATGGCAACTTCAGTTTACCCAAGAGGTTAAAGGGTGTGTATGTTTCTCCATTGTATGTGCTTTACCACACCTTTGCTTTACCATTTCATTTAGTTCAAAACAGCCCTTCAAAATATTTTGGCACAGAGGAACTACAGCCACATCCAAGCTGTTCGCACTTCTGTCTTCTCTCAGTAACCACAGTACAGATCATATGCTCATCTTCTGGAATTCTCTACCACTGGGTAATTCTATAAGAGGGAAATTTCTAATTGAACTTCTGTGTAGCATATATATATTTAAACACCCATTAAAAAAAGTCAGGAAATTCAGTTCTCCCCCCCCCAAAAAAAAACACACACTCCAAACCCTCTGGTTTATTAATGTGAGATATAGTGAACTAAGATCATGGCCACTGGTCCCATCACCTCCTGGCAAATAGAAGGGGAAGATATGGAGGCAGTGACAGATTTTACTTTCTTGGGCTCCATGATCACTGCAGATGGTGACAGCAGCCACGAAATTAAGAGACGCCTGCTTCTTGGGAGGAAAGTGATGACAAACCTAGACAGCATCTTAAAAAGCAGAGACAACACCTTGCCGACAAAGGTCCGCATAGTCAAAGATACGGCTTTTCCAGTAGTGAGGTATGGAAGTGAGAGCTGACTGCCGAAGAATTGATGCTTTTGAATTGTGGTGCTGGAGGAGAGTCTTGAGAGTCCCCTGGACTGCAAGGAGATCAAACCTATCAATTCTGAAAGAAATCAACCCTGAGTGCTCACTGGAAGGACAGATCCTGAAGCTGAGGCTTCAATACTTTGGCCATCTCATGAGAAGAGAAGACTCCCTGGAAAAGACCCTGATGTTGGGAAAGTGTGAAGGCAAGAGGAGAAGGGGATGACAGAGGACGAGATGGCTGGACAGTGTCATCGAAGCTACCAACATGAACTTGACCAAACTCCAGGAGGCAGTGGAAGACAGGAGGGCCTGGCGTGCTCTGGTCCATGAGGTCACGAAGAGTCAGACACGACTTAGTGACTAAACAACAAGAACAAAATTGTGTTTTTATACCCACTATTCAAAGATTCTCTGAATAATCTTAAAGTAGGACCATATTACCAAGAGTGAAGAAGAATCCAGCAAATGCCAGTGGGTGAAAACTCTAGGAGAGTGAGAGGTAGGTGTGTTTTATTGACAAAATCCATAGCAGCAGTCAAGATGGTCTACAGGATACGCTCTTCTTCCCAGTACCATTCCCACTTGTTATAAAACAGCCCTGACAATTGTTTTGTGTTTGCATGAGAAGTGGTTAACTGATGAAAAAGAGTCAGCTTCTGGGACTTTCCCTTGCTTGGTGTCACTTTGTGAATGGTAGTGAGTGTTGACAACATTCAAGCTGCCCTTTGCTATGTAAAGTTTGACATCCTTTTTCCTGCTGGCAAGGCAGGCATGCTATTATGCAGCAACATTGGCCATTTCCTGGCTTTTTGAATCATGGGTACAGAAGCACAATATCCCACATTCACAAACCAGAGGATTTAAAAAAAATGAATTAAAAATATAGGGCTTGAGGGGGAAAATCACGCAGCTCTCCAAAATGGAAAAGAGAGAGAAAACAAGAGGAGCCCCTCTTTTGGGGTCTTGGAGAATTTCAGTGGTGTTCCTCATAATTCTATACTGAAAGCGAGTAAGGCTTTTTGGTGCAAAAGATGCTCCAGGCAAGCAATGCAGAAAAAGAATAAAAACAAACAGAATGTCCCAAAGGTGCCCCAACAGTTAGGGACTTACAATCTGATAACTGTTTTGTGTATCTGCTACACACTGGCCTCTCACTCTCCTAGAGATTTCACTTACTGTTATTTGCTGGATTCTTCTTCACTCTTGGTAATAGGGTCCTACTTTAAGACAATGCAGTGAATAAGAATAATTCCTTCCCGTCAGGTATAGCTGCGAAGAAGCCCAGTCTTTCAAGACCCTATTCCTTCTTTTTGCATGGCAACTCTGTGTCCTGGACACATAATCGATGTTATGCAGAGGGTGGCTTGGCTTGGCTGAAAAAAATAGGCTCTTCGTATATGGCAGACTTAGTCTGTCACCTGTAAAGCAGTGATACAGTTTTGATCACTGATGCTTTTTGACACAGTTTCAGACATTCATCCTATCACAGGGGGTCTTACCAACCCCTTGGAGATGTTACTGCTAAGGGTTACATCCTGAAAGATGCTGCAAATGTGGTTTTGAATCACAGATTAAGATGTTCACCCTTCTCTAAATAGGTGGAATGTGTGTGAAAGATTAAAGGTGAACTGAGTCTTGCTTCAAGTAAACTGTGGAATGGGGAGGGGTTAAGCTGCTGTACTTTCTTAAGCAGAGAGCATCAGAAACTATTGCGTAGGATTGTAATTCTTTATGTTAGCCTTTCTACATCCCTAAAGAAGATATTTCTCTGTACATCTGGGTGTATGCTATGTCAGCACTATTAATTTTTAGATTATTGCAGTCTCAGTCCTGGACGAAAGACAGGATAGAAGTCAGACAAACCAACAAACATTTAAAAATACATTTGGAGACCCTGGGTTTTTATACTTTCTTTAGAATTCCAGCACACAGCTCCTAGAATGCCAAGCTTCCACAACATTAGAGCAAAGACAAGCCTGCTCTCATGGGTTGCCAGCAGTCTAGGAAAGTCAACCCAAACTTGCCTGGGTTCACAGAAGATCAGCAATCTCCAGTGTGTGCAGTTAAAAGATAAAATCTCTGCTATTTCAGGTAGTAGAAAAATTTGCTCTGTGTGTAGGATAATGAACAACTAATTGCCAAGCCCATGTGAAAACCTGGAGTCAGCTCTATCCTAAGATCATGCAAAAATCAGATTAACATACTTCTGTTACTCCTTTCCTAATCTGTGATCAAAAGTACAAGGACAGAAACTGACATAAACATGAACCAAGAATTTGCTTTGTTGGTCTCTTTCATCAAAATAACTGAAATTCTTCTGCCTTTTGTCAGGATAATACATACCTCTTTTTCAAGTGTACATCTTAAACCATCTGCTTCATAATGTTGTAATTTTTTTTACTACCTGTAAAACCAGATGTGGAAATCCTGTGGCCTTCCAGATTGTGTACGACTCCAAATCCCACCAGTTCCAACCAGCCTTTGCAAAATGAGGCATGATGGTAAGTGTAGTTTAACAGTACCTTGAAGGCCACAGGTTTTCCACTAGATTCAGTAATATTCCATTGTGTGGACTAAAAATAACAAACATGCCAACAAAAAGAGAAAGACAAAAATGGAACATTACGTAAAACTCAGCTTCAAAACACAGTAAAATGTTCAAAGCAACATATTATTCAGTCCAGATCAGGTCCATGAATGTCCATGAGAGAAGTTAAATATACATAGCAAAGGCAAACTATCCAGGCAGAGGAAAAGAACAAGCAAGGGCAGTCCCAGGTGAGATATTTTATAAACAGGGATCATTGCAAGAACGTTTTTAAGGATTATAGACAGTGGCCCAGAAGATGATATTAAGAGGAATGTTATATCTTCAAAAGAAATGTTCAGCATATTATCTATCATCTGCCTCTTACCACTCCATTGTCTTTCCACAATTTCTTGCTGAAAACAATGCCTCCATTGACTAGCAGGCTTGGTGAATAAAGCCTCTGGTTGCAAAGATGCTAACTTTTCAGTAGAACTCAGTTCAAGGCTACAGTCTCTGATGCACCAGGCTCAGTGGTTTCAGAATTAAAACTGTCAGTTTAGGATTAGCAGTCAAAATCCAGTTGGAGAAAAAAAGACAAATAAACTACACATCACTCATTGGCTTTTCCCCTCATGGCAACTCCTTTTCATGAAGTTGAGTATGCAACCAGCCACACACCCAGTCTTGCAGTCAGTGTGAGATGGGATATGAGGAGCAAAGCAAGAGGAGGATGCTTCTATGACCACCCTTACAGATTGCATAAGCAAAGAGAATTCTAGCCACTGAGTTCAGGCTCTACAAATCTATACCCATTCTGATAGGTGTGCATACCCGCTGGCTTCGTGCACACTTGTCCCTACAGGGACACATTAATTGCTACCTGGAATGTACTGAAAGTTACGCTGTTTACCTTTCAGGTTTCAGTCAATGACTGGCCCAAGCTTCATGGGTGGCTGAGAAACTGAACCTTGATGTCTCTAGTCTACATCTACCTTATTGCAGACATCTTTGCAAGACACTCATTACTCCTTGTGAACGTATGTTTTTGTCTTCACATTGACAATGACCAAAATCTTCTTAGGGAGGTCCACCAATGTAAAGCCTTCAGCGGAGAATTGCTGTAAATCAACTCACATAGACATTTCTTATTGCATAGTAATAATATCATACAGCAGTGATGCCGAACCTATGGCACGCATGCCACAGCTGGCACGCAGAGCCCTCTCTGCGGGCACGTGAGCCATAAGTCACCGGATCGCTAATCTCCTCTCCCCCCCCCCCCCCCCGGCAGCCAAACCTGAAAAGGCAGCTGCAGCCACGGTGCTGGCACCACGACAGGTGGCAGGCCAGGATCCAGAGCAGCTGGCACTGTTGGTGGATCCGGAGTGGGGTCTCGAGGCACCCCTGTGCCCGGGATTTCCCCTTCCGCTGTCACTTTCACTTCTGCCGCTGCCTGCTGGGTTTTTGCTTTTTCAGTTTGGACACTCGGGCCCAAAAAGGTTTGCTGTCACTATCATAGAGTGACCGGAAATGTCTACTCTGACTTCTTAACTCAGGGAAATTGGCAGATGAAATTTATGCCACTGGTGTTACATTGACAGAGATATACAATAGGATTCTGGCCCTTGTTTAGTGGTAGAAATGAAGAATGACTTACAAAGAGCTTCCACATTCTTTATTTCCAAAACCAATTAGTGTTACTGATAGTCATCCAAGTGGCCCAATGAAAAATCACTTGTCATAGCCCAAACACTTAAAAGCAAGTGATGAATAATTAAGAGCATCATGAATCTTTCTCTAAATCAATGAAATTCAACAATAACAACAGATTAGTTACTCTTTAAACAAAGAAACATCTTAATCAGAGTGTAGTCAAAGACGCCTTTGTTCTAGAAGGGCATTGTATCAGAATTTACATCAATGGTTGCCAATATAGCTCCAGACTTTTCTCACAGAAATGTACCAGGAACATTTCACTCACAATTACAATTCATATTCACTATTTAAAATATTTTATTTATTTATTTATTTAACTAATATGCCGCCCACACTACCCAAAGGTCTCTGGGTGGCTTACAACAATTTGAATGCAATAAAAAGATAAAACAATTAAAATACAATTAAAAATACAATGCTCTAAAAATGGCCATCAGGACCCACAGTTGATATTGTTTCAATTAAAAACCTCCTGGAACAGGAAGGTTTTGACCTGGCGCCGAAATGTCATCAACATCGACGCGAGACGAATCTCCCTCGGGAGGGCGTTCCATAGTCTAGGGGCAGCTGCCAAAAAGGCCCTTTGTCTACAAGCCATCCCTCTTACCTCCTTGAGGGATGGCTCTTTCACGAGGGGCCCCTGGCTAGATCTTAATTGCCGGGTAGATTCATATGGAAGGAGGCGGTCCTTCAGGTATCCAGGGCCCAAGCCATTTAGGGCTTTATATGTCAAAACAAGCACTTTGAATTGGGCCTGGGCAGCAACTGGTAGCCAATGTAATTTGAACAGAATCAGCCTGATGTGTTCCCTAGCGGCCCCACCACTCACCAGCCGCGCAGCTCGATTCTGAACCAGTTGCAGTCGCTGGACCGTCTTCAAAGGCAGCCCCACGTACAGCGCATTGCAGTAATCTATACGGGATGTTACCAGTGCATGCGTAACTGTCATGAGACTCAGCTCGTCCAGGTAGGGCCGTAACTGGTATAATTTCCACAGCTGAAGGAAGGCACTCCTGGCCACCAAGTCCACCTGGGCTTCCAGAGTTAGACCAGGGTCCAGGAGCACCCCCAAGCTGCGGACCCTGTCCCTTAGGGGGAGTGTAACCCCATTCAGGGCAGGGAAATGGCCCTCTGTCTGGTGAAGCAGCCACTAACAGCACTTCCGTCTTGTCTGGATTGAGTTTCAATTTATTAACCCTCATCCAGTCCATTATCAGGTCCAGACACAAGTTCAGCACAGAAACCGCCTCACCTGGATTGGTGGAAAATGAGAGGTAGAGTTGAGTGTCGTCAGCATATTGCTCCTCAGCCCAAACCTCCTGATGACCTCTCCCAGAGGTTCCATGTAGATGTTAAACAGCATGGGGGACAGGATCGAGCCCTGAGGAACCCCATGACATAAACGCCATGGGGCAGAGCAACTGTCCCCCAGCATCACCTTCTGGACACGGTCAGCTAGGAAGGAGCGGAACCACCGTAAAGCAGTGCCCCCAACTCCCAACCCAGCCAGCCTATCCAGAAGGACTACATGGTTGATGGTGTCGAAAGCCGCTGAGAGGTCCAGGAGTATCAACACTTCCCTTGTCTCTCTGCCGGCAAAGGTCATCGTACAGGGCGACCAAGGCAGTCTCCATACCAAAGCCTGGCCTGAAACCCGATTGAAATGGATCCAGAAAATCCATTTCAGCCAGCAGAGCCTGGAGTTGCCCGACCACAAACCCTCTCCAACACCTTACCCAAATAAGGGAGGTTCGCCACTGGTCAGTAGTTAACCACCAGCCCTGGGTCCAGGTTAGGCTTTTTAAGGAGTGGCCGAATTACTGCCTCTTTCAAGGTGGTAGGGACCACTCCCTCTCTCAAAGAGGTGTTCACGGCCTCCTGGATCCAGGTGCGAACCCCCCTGGCAGATCTTCCAATTAGCCAAGATGTGCAAGGGTTGAGTGGAGTGGTGGTAGAACGGACAGATCCAAGCACCTTGTCCACATCCTCAGGTCTCAACAATTGAAACTCATCCATTAATACTTTACCTAAGCACGGCACACTGGACACTTCCTCTGATTCTGCACTAATGGTGGAATCCAACCCACTGCGAATCTGAGTGATTTTTCCCTCAAAATGAATGGCAAACTCATCACAGCGAGCTGATGAGCGGTCCGGGACCTCCACCGGATTTCCCATTTGAAGAAGATCCCAGACCACCCAAAACAGCTCTGCTGGACGACATTCTGAGGAAGCAATACGGATGGTGAAATATTGCCATTTCGCCAACCGTACTGCCACGAAATAGACCCGATAACAGGCTCTAAGTCATGTTCAATCGGACTCCCAGCGGGATTTCCTCCACCTGCGCTCCATCCGTCTCCCCTCTCGCTTCATCTCCCACAGTTCAGATGTATACCAAGTAGCTGTCTGGGCTCTGTGTGCAGGGAGAGGGTGCTTAGGCGCAATCGTGTCAACCGCCCGGGTCATCTCCTTATTCCATAGGGTGACCTGAGCTTCGACAGGAGTGCCAACCATATCAGACGGATAATCCCCCAGAGCGTTCAGGAAACCATACGGATCCATTAGTCTCTGAGGATGGATCATCTTAATAGATCCCCCACCCTTGCAGAGGAGAGAAGAAGCTAATAGACTAAACTTGACCAGGAAGTGGTCTGACCATGACAATGGGGTCACAACCAGCCCCTCCACATTCAAACCACCATCTTCCAGTCCCGTTGAGAAAACCAGGTCCAAAGTATGACCCTTCTCATGTGTCGGGCCGATGAAACATTGAGACAGCCCCATGGTTGTCATGGCAGCCACGAAGTCCTGAGCCACCCCAGTCAAGGCAGCCTCGGCATGGATGTTGAGGTCCCCCAGCACCAACAGCCTGGGAGTCCTCAACACCAGGTCCAAGACTACCTCTGTCAGCTCAGGCAGGGAGACTGTTGGTACGCAGCAGGGTGGGTGGTACACCAACAGAATCCCCAATCTGTCTTGTAAGCCCAACACAAATACAGGCCCTCAAGACCTCCTCTCAAAGGGATAGGAAGCCTGGTCAAGGAGATAGAACTCCTATAGACTATAGCAACTCCCCCTCCCTGACCCTCCGAGCGACATTGGTGCTGGACCGAGTACCCAGGCAGACACAGTTGGGAGAGAGGAACACCACCCTCCTCTCCCACCTAGGTCTCAGTAATACACACCAGGTCAGCACCCCATCCAGAATTACATCATCGATGAGGGCAGTCGTATTTTGTACCAACCTGGCATTCATCAACAGCACCGTGTGGCTCGAGGGTTTGCTGATATGGTCACCTGATACCATCTGGTTGGGGGTAGGAGTAGAAGAGGGGATAGATGTAAGATATATAACCTCTCTTCTCCTACGTGGGCATGTTCTACTCCCACCACCATTCCTTCCCCTACCCAGCACCACCTCAATGGCTGCCCCCTCCAACGCCCTCCCCCCTTCCTGTTCCCTCAGATCCACTGTGGGTCTCTACTTACTCAACCTGATGGCAACTGACAACCCAATTATAATAAAACCCGTTCTAAAGCCCCTTCTCCCCCTGAGCCAGATGGCTGGTGTTGAAGAGGGGGTGGAGCAGCTAGAAGGAATGTTGGTCCAGCAGGGCCCTGGCATAAGCTGTGGCTTGTAAGCCTCTTCTCCCCCTGAGCCAGGTGGCTGATGTTGAAAAGGGGGCGGGGCAGCCAGGAGTAGCAAGGGCCCAACCCTGCAAGGTGGAGGCTGGCTCCCTTGGAAAAAGCCGGCAGCCGGCTGCAGCCCAGCCACAGCCACACTGTCTCCTATTCAGTGTCTGTGGACAGCAGATGTTATCTGGCTCCCCCAAATGCAGGAATGCTGGTCCAGTAGGGCCCTGAAAGCAGCTCTGGCTTATAAGCCTCTTCTCCCCCTGAGCCAGGTTAACTAGTTAGTGGCATTTGAAAAACATCATGAGCACTCCTGATCTGTAATAGACTTTTAAAAAAGGCATATAATAAATAAAATGATACTTCAGCTTATTTGTATAAGTTACAATGCTTTCCAAAAAGCAAGGTTAACAACTACCTCATTAATCATAGTCACCATCTGTGTATTGCTCAAGTACGTAGAGGTACTAGTTCATATGAATGGTGTTAAGGCTGAATGTAGGAAAACAATGCAACGATTACTGTGTTTTATTCTGCCTAGATTTGGAGGACTGAAGTACGTCAATCTTAGTTTAGCATAAGTTGAAGAGGAAGGAAAAACAAAACAAAACATACTGGGTTAACATCTTCCAATACCTTGCAAGGCAGGATTGGCCAAAGCTTGGTCAATAGATGAACTCAACTACAAGTCCTTCAAGTTAAAAATGCATTAAAAAAAGTGGGAGGAAGAAGCCCAGAAATGGCTTCCAGGAACAGCAGTTTCCTGCCCAAGGGACTTGTGGATTTCTCCAAGGCTCTCCAACCCCAAGAGCAACGCCTCCTAACAAACAAACAAGAAGTGCCCACCTTATGTGGCCTGCAATGGGGGTTGGGGACTTGAAGCTGCCAGACCTTGCTCGAACTGTTTTAGGCTGGGCAAATCTTCACCTTCAGGTTCTTGGGACAAGATATGAAGGCCCTCCATTTATGTCTGCCCAATTCACCCAACCAAGGCACGAGGCCTGGCATTAAAGAAGTGACCTTGGCACTGACACAGTAGACTGTAAAAATGTCTGGGCATGAAGATTAGCTATTAAGCCTGAGCAGGAACCATTTGGTAAGGAGAAAGGATATCTACACTACCTCAAGCAAGGGAGAAACTGATTACTGTGTAGAAAGATAACTAACTGCAGATCTCTATTAACATTCTCTTAATAAAATACATAGTTGACAGCTATTAAGAGTTAAGTATTCCTAATTTAAAACTCAAAAAGCTCAACTTCTATCTTTTAATTATTGGAGTTTGGATGCAAAATTGACATAAAGGATTCACAATATGGCTTGCATCTTAAGTTTCCTGTGACAGATATCAGGTCACGGCAGAAGACAAGATTCTGGATGTTCTTTTTGTTTCTTATGCAGTAAGCTTGTACTTATCTCTTACAGTTTACTTGCCATTCAAGAAACTCTATACTTCATGTTGCAGCTACTGTGAGTTACAGCCTTAATGAATTTGCCAGAACCTTGTTCTATTTATTCAGCAGTTAAACACATCTTCTCGTCATTCACTTTCCTTCGAACCAACTCAATGCCTACAGAAGGGCACTGCTTATTTTAAATAACCCATTTTTAAATATGCACATTAGTACTGTTTTAGGAATAAAACCATCTTTATTCTGCTATGATTAGGGATATCTCTCATTTAATTATGACAGTAAAGGTTAGAAACTTTTATCAGGCCCTCATTCACATAGAATTATCCGAGTCTAAAATTAATCATCCATTGTCATGCCGTTATTATACACCACTCATCTCTGGAGCCATTCTCCTCTATTTCTTTTCCATTCATACTCCTCTGACCTTCCTTTTCTCTCTGATAGCCTGGACCTCAGGTAAATTTCAGCTGACTGTTCCAAAATGACTAGATATTGTTAAACCCATTTGTCAACCATATTATCAGCCTGCAAACATGAGATCGCTCAGCAAATGTTTAGCATTTCCCACAAAATCCTGCAAGCACAAGTATTGTCCATGGACAGCATCTGTCAGTGTTGACAGAAATGAAATTTTTGAAACTACTGTAAATAATGAAACAGTCCTAGAAAGATTATTTCTCTGGAGCATAAGCTATCAACAAACACGATTTACATTTTATGCTTACAGCTGTTTCAACATGAGCTGTTTGCTGTTGTTCATTAAAATGATTCGATTTGTCAGATTCCAGGACTGCTGCAAGTCCTCACATGTAACAGTCACAGATAAAGAAGCCACAATAGATCTTTTTTTAAAAAATTACACACATGGATTGCTCGCAAAATCTGAATGTCTGCCTCCTCAGAAAAAAAAATCATACAAAACACACATACACAGAGAGAGACACTTACACATTTAACTACAAAAGTTTGATGAAGTAGCTAGGCCATCTTTTTAAAAATAAAACTGCAATTAAAAACCCTTCTCTTGTTATCCTGCATGCAAAAGTTTGGCAATATTAATACTTTTTGCCACAAACCGGCAAAAGTAAAGTAAATAGGGAGGTGAGTGCACCAGGTATTTTCTCATTTCAGATGTTCACTTTGAAAATAGATATTTTTTTAATTACCATAAAGAGAAGTTTATGACATGTCAGTTGAAGATAGCAATACTGTATTATTATATCCAACAATTGTATAACAATGCAGTACAGTTAGTCAGAAACCTAATGGTCTTTATGCAGAAGTTTCTATAACTTGTTGTGGCTAATTGACAAGGCCCTGGAGTGCATCTGGCTGTGTGCCCGGTCATGCCCATGACTACACAACTGAATCACAGAATCTTAATTAACCACAGTTAGCTTCAGTAACTTACACAAAACATCCTCAAACCTCAATAGGATTCCAGCCATTGTATTATTATAATTATACTATTTGGTTAATGTGCAATGTATTAAAATATTTGTAACCAGCCATTAGTTCAGAACTTCACAAGACAGCTTCAAAATAAGTGGAGGCTGTAACTAGACACATCCATGGTGAACATTTTCATATTTGTTTCTTTTCCAGTTTTTTCAGGGTGTGTGTGTCCCTTTAGTTTTTATGGGTCTTTCTGTTTTACAGAAAAGAAAGTAATTCTTTCAAGTCATTTGGTTTTGTTTCTCCATCTGTATTTTCTGAACCAAAAGCCCAGGTGGAAATTCAGTCATGGCTTCCCATTTCTCTGACCTGACCCCAAAGAAGCTGCACTCTCCACCTCCTTTCCAGGCATCTCTCTCAGCATTTTTACGCCAGAGTAGCTTGAGCCATTTCTTCTCCTCCTCCTGCTCTTCTTATATTGCCCACGTCCTCCCTCTCCACTTGGAAACCTGCACGCTTCAGGCTGCCACAGCCACTCCAGATTCACCCAGGGTGCAGGAACGGAAAGAAGATAAGGACACCCTGAGTGGTGGCCAATGGGGCCACCACTGTCTTGCTCCGCTTTCCATACTTGTACCTGCAACTTCTCTGTCTCTGCATTGCCTGCCTGGGTATTTGTTTCCTGCTGCTAGCTGAACAGGAACTGACTCCCCCGCATCTCCTCCTCCACCTTTTCCTCCTCCACCTTCTCACACACTCTGACAGCAAACAAGCATTATACAATCAATGGCAGGTACCGCAAGAAAGACTAGCCCACATTGCTCAGATTGGTCATACTGACATTGTGCAATCCCCACTGCTCTGCTACCAATGGGGTTGGAAACAGAGAAGCAATGATTGCATACTACATTCCCACAAGAATTCTAAAACCAAAGCGCAATCCATCCTCATTAGGTTCCTACCAATCCAGATCCTTTTACAGGTTTAAAGTTCCCTCCTATCTCCTGGACATTCTGATTGGCTGCTGACAGCCCTCATAACACTGTTGGGTGAAAAATTTCCCAGGTAGTTTGACAGGATAAGGTTGAAAGAAAAATTACACTAAAGAGGAGATATTAAAAATTTGAAACATTCATTTATCCCTCTTAATTAATACAAAACAATTGCATTTATAGTGGCACATTTGGAGGTGCAGATGCTCTTCATGACAGTCCCCATAGTCAGCTCCATAAGAAGAATCTGAAAATTCAGGCAGCCGCATCATTCCATATCAGCAAAGGAAGAGGTACTTTGTAAAGCTAATAGACCTTAATTACCCATTTACACCAAACCACCCACCAATACAGCAGAAATAGCTTGTAATAATGTGTTTTTTTTCCCCCTGGGAAAATCCATTTCTCTCCCAGGTATTGTCCCAGGAGTTTGACCCTGTGAGCCCTTGCACTATTACAACACTGAGTTTGTCTACCACTTCTAGAAGTGTGATTTGTATCTTACAGTTTTAACCCCTTAAAAATGGCCATTCATTTTTGTGCTTGAGCAGACTGAATTTTGCAGACACTTTTGAGTCTTCAGATTATCTACCTATTTCTTGGAAGCTGACTATTGGTCAGAAAAAAATCCATTTTTCATTTGGCCAAAGAGTAAAATTGCAGCACTGGGAAAATAACTGTCTTCTTCCTATTATTCAATGGACTAAGAACTTACAACAGTTTATCATTTGTATGTCTGGCATACAAGAAACAAATTATGTAATGGTTTTAAAAAATGCAATCCGTTTGTAGCACCAAAGTTCTGTATTAGGTGATACCATTACCGGATCACTAAAATGTACAAATAAGATGACCTTTCAGTTCCACAGAATTTGTTATCAAGGAAAGATGGTGTAAAACTTGGGGTCCAAGCAGAAAGTCAAAAAATAGTGCCAGATGAATGGCAATGGCCCATGCGGTCATACTGTCAGCATGACAAAATGGAGTTTTGGATTCTACATGAGACAAAGTAACAAAGAACTTAATGTACAGGTTCTCTGCTTCAATTTGCCCAATTTGCACCGCCATCACCCCAAACTACCAAATGCCCTATCCGAGACATCGAGCTTTTGTAACAGAACACTCCATAAATTCATCTAAACAGGGCAAATAGAGAAAAATATTTAGAAATCCTTCTTGAGGAGGAAGGGAAACGTTCCTTTGCAGAACTTAAACTGTGTTGGTATTTGGTGGGTTTTAGCTGAGCGCACAGCAATGGTACAAGGATGAAAATGACTCCCCCTGAACAAAGCTGTTTGTCCATCTGATGAGGTTGGAAAGGAGTCAAACGCAAGCAGCAACGGGTGCTTTGTTTCCTTTGCCGAATGAGATCAAGTGTTCCCCACCATTTCACCAGCCACCTCTTCTAACATCTTTTGTCAATCAGCAGCCCTTGTCAAATGTGAATTGCAGGAAATGTAACTGCCAATTTTGGCTTCCCTGGAAACTCTCCCTAGAATGACTGGAAACCCCAGAAATTCAATCTGTCGCCTTCACATCACCTCCTTTTGCTAAAAAATGGTGTGAATATATGATCACAAGGCTCTCTCTCTCTCTTAAATGAAGACACTGGACCTCGGATGCCCTGGACCTGCTGATACATATTTCTATAAATTGAAAAACCACTAGGATGTATAGATACTGTACATTAAAGTACTCATACTTTTTTTTTTGCTATAGCTAAACTGCAAATCCAACTCCTATTTTGCTTTCAGAAAATATTGTGTTCTGCTTGTCTTACTCTGATCAGTTTAAGAAAATGTACCAAAAGGCTCCCACCATTCTTACACCACAGCACAGGAGTGGGATTATCAATGACTGGTACTCTGCCAGATAATGGGGACAGAGATGAGGCTCATTATTTGTCAAGGGCAACTGCTGGCGTCATTGTGCTGAGGTTGATGAAAGTTAATGACTAGAGATGGGCACAAACTGCCGAAATGGTGGTTTGTCTTGGTTTGTGGAAGTCCACAAACCATGAACCACAAATTTATGATTTTTTCCCAAACAAACCATGAATTGGGTTATTGGTTTGTTTAGGTTTTTTTTTTTAGACAGCCTGGTGGCTGTCTAAACAAATAAACAAACAAACAAACAAACAAATACCCAGCTGCCTTCCACCCACACTGCCCACCCTTCGTCCCCTTTCCACTGCCCCAATTACCTCTCTACCCTTTTGCTGCCACCCCCTTCACCACCACTGCCGCCGCCCCTCCCACAAGCTGACCAGTCTCTGAACATGTCCCTGCCTCTCAGCTGACAGGCTGGCAAACTGGGAAAAAAATTAATTTGTTTTTTTAAATATATATATTTTAGTTAGCCAGCCTCTCAGCTGGCTGGGGGTCATCTGCACATGTCCCTGCCTTCCAGCTGAGAAGCTGAGACATGCACAGAGGCCCCCCCCCCCCCGCAAGCTGAAAGGCTGGCAAACTAAAAAAAAAAGAGAAAAGAATATATATATATATTTAAGTTTGCTGGCCTGTTAGCCAGCGGGGTTTTTTGCACATGTCTCTGCCTCCCAGTTGAGAGGCGGGGGACATGTGTAGAGACTGGCCAGCCTGCAGAAGTGGCAGCAGTGGTGGTGGAGGAGGCGGCATCAGGAAAAGGTAGGGAGGTGACAGGGCAGCGGGAAGGGGGCGGGGCAGTGGGAAGGGGGTGGGGGCAGGCAGTCGGGGGCAACAAACCAAGAGGTTTGTAGATCACAAAAAAATTCATTAGTTTGGGAAGGTTCGGGTTCTCCAGTTTGGACAAACCCAAACCGGTCTGAATCAACAAATTAGTGATTTTTGATGAATTTCCTGGTTCTTTGTTATCTCTATTAATGAAGTACAACTGCATTTGGTTACATTTGTCAAGCAGCTGCAGGATGAACAACACTGACTGACCAACCAACTAGATTTTAAAACTGATCGACATCTTAGTAAATATTCCCAAATGATACACAAACAGTTACAACATCATCAACACAGCAAGAAAAAGTATTTAAAACATTAAAGCAAATACATCAGTAAAACTGATTCATAGTCCCTATGGGAGAGGAGACAATGACATTCCCAACAACAGAGGTGGAAATATATAAACCTATTGGTCAGAACTAATTGTAGCCATTGATAGCCGTATCCTCCACACATTTGACCGATCTGCTTTTAAAGTTGTTCATGATGGTGGTTGTGTCTGCATTTAACTGTTGCTAATTGTACAGTTTAATTATGTGGCTTGAGGAAGTACTTTGTTTTATATCCCAGAACAGGGAAGAGGAAAAAGCTTCTGTTGGTGAGATCTGGATGAGAGAGACCATCAAGATACATCAAAACATTCTACATAGGTATCTCCATGCCACTTTGAGAAACCTTGACTCCAACATAAGAGTGAGACACCAAGTTCTTTTATTAGTTGTCTTTTCTACAATTTGCACAAAATGTGTCTGTGTGTTGTTGTTGTTGTTTAGTCGTTTAGTCGTGTCCAACTCTTCGTGACCCCATGGACCAGAGCACGCCAGGCCCTGTGTCTGTGTAGAAGTAGTGTATTTTCCTTGTGTAAAGCTAAGTCCATACACATACGGCAGCACA
Source organism: Intellagama lesueurii (assembly GCA_037013535.1). Classification (NCBI taxonomy): domain Eukaryota; kingdom Metazoa; phylum Chordata; class Lepidosauria; order Squamata; family Agamidae; genus Intellagama; species Intellagama lesueurii. Next base: position 271,879,255 of record JBAJHW010000002.1, read on the forward strand.
AAAGAATAGAATAGGTTGATTGATTTGAAAATGGGGAGGGTAAATAACTCATCCAGTGTTACTGCTTTTGTAATACATCTCGAGTCATGCACTGAAGTTCTCTGAAGTTCCCTTCCCAATCTCATCCTTGCTTTCAGCAAGGGTTCAGATAATACTATCCAGGCTGATGTGGCTGTAAGATTGGTTTGGGGGAAAAAACCTCTCACAAATTCTTACACAATCTCTGCTGTTTTGGGTATCTGATCACAGGAAAGGGTTGACATTCCAGATCAACTTTGCACCACAAGTCAACTTACAATGATTCATGCATACTACAAAACAGTTAGGGAAATAATTAGACAACAATCTAGGATACAGAAGTCTGTTAGGTTTATTTTTCTGCAGAAGTAAAGAAAGTAAAGGTTTATTTTTCTGCAGAAGTAAAGAAAACCCCCCACAAAAACTCAAGTTTCCTTCCACTCAATCAGTAGCCCCTGAGAAATATCTCAGTACAATCCTGCACCAACCAACCAACCAACCAACCAACCAACCAACCAACCAACCAACCAACCAACCAACCCCCAAAACTATTCTGATCCCTTGGTTCAATCAGTTTTTGAAAAAAAACTAACACTCTCACCTTTATTATTTTGCAAGTAGCAAGTAAGCAAATGCAGGAACTTTAATGCATACTAAGGGATCTAACGACTCAACCCCACTGATGATAAAAACTGCTGGTCTATTAGGTTCTGGTTTTTTTGAAAACGATTTATATTTTGGCATATACATGAGGTACACGCATGTGTGGACTACTGTGCTATGGCAGTGAGGCAGCAGTGGTAGCAGGGAGACCAAGGCACTGGTGGTAGAGGGGAGGCTGAAGTGGCAGCAGTAGCAGTGAGGATGCACACAGTGACACAAGAGTTTTGGATTCGGACTAAAGTCCACATAGCTTTAGCCTGAATCCAAAAGAAATGATCCCTCCTCTGGTTTATTCTGGCAGTGGAATCAGGCCCATAGTCACAATAGAACCAGCTGTTACAACCAATTATCCCGCAATTCAAACAAGGATACCTTGATTAGCTAAAAGGGGTCAGCCTGTGACCCCAACACATGCAACGAGACAAAATCTGTCCTTGTTTTAAGTTTTGTAAATTTATAGAAATGTACAAATTATAGTCTTGAAAAATGTGCACAATCTCATTCAAAATCTTCCAGGTTACTCCAAAACCTCACTGGGAAACATTTACCACATTAGAATGAATCAAATACTGTACAGACTTTACAACCCTAATCCTGTATCTCCAACCACTCACCGGAATGCCCCAGGTTCTAGCATCGTGAAGTAGTGGAAAATGTCTTCATATTTGTTTTTCCCATAATATCCATAATTGTATACAAGCCTCTCCTCTTACTTGCTATTTTTCTAAAAGTAAAAGCTAAACAGCCCTGAAGGAAACAAAAACAAATTTGTGTGAATGCACAACACTAAGCAAGTGTCATGAACAACTGACATAAAGTTTTTGTTGACTGTGCATACAATGCAATAGTTTTGATCAGTGGTTTCCAACTTTGGATATTCAGATGTTCTTGGACTAAAACTCCCAGAAGCCTTCATCACTAGCTGTGCTGGCTATGATTTCTGGGAGTTGTAGTCCAAAAATATCAGGGGAGCCAACGTTGTGAATCACTGGTCTAGATGAATTTTGTAGGCATCCAAATAAATCACTGTAGTATATGCAAACATACAAACACATATTCTTTAGGCAGGGAACAGATGTTCCTTATTTGTATGGTTATAAGACAGTGTGCACTCGCACACTAATTTACATGGGGCCAGCGTGCACTCATATATTTTAACAAGGTTTGCTTTAAAACCAGGTGTTCAATATTACCTCGGATTCCCATATGAAGGGTGAAAATTGTGGGATGTATATGCAAATATCACCTGAACCATTAATAGGATACAGTTAATTTACCTCTGTGTACTGTCTCAGTGTGTTTAGGAAACAATTTTGTAGTTGAAAATAGCTAGTAACTACAGGATAGCAGAAAAGGAGGGGTATGTGCTGGTGAGCTGCAGCATCTGGTAGTGGTGCCAGAGTGTGATTTCACAATGTCCCACTTGGAAGAAGAGCCAGTCTGTGTAACCCAGGGGAATCTGCACAGACTCTGAGTGCCTCCAGAAAAAGGGAATGGTAAATCACTTCTGAGTGCTGCAAACCTAGAAAACCCTGGAAAGAATCCCCAGAGGTCAGTCATTGACTTGATGGCATGTAATTCTTAATTGTTAAGAGAAAAGTAAGGAATTCCAGGTGCTTAGCAAGGAAGAAGAGCCAAGTGGGGGACATCTCTGTTTTCAGGTATGGAAAGGCAGATGCACTTTGTTCACGAAGACTGGATCTGCATACTACTGTGCCAGCAAAGCTTCTTCCCAGACTGCTGGATTTACATGACTGTGTGGAAGGAGCCCTCCTCCCATAGCAGCACTAACTCAGAGTTAGCACCTCTGTAGTATGACTGAGGATTTTCTGTCCTGGAGACACAGGGAAAAAACAACAACACTGTGGTGGAGGCTCTGCCACCAAAATAATCTAAGGATTTGTCTAGATGGGCTGACTTGGAGTGGGCTGATGAGGGCTATATAGAGTTGTTTAAGGGGAGAGGGAGGTCCAGTATGCTATTTGGTGTGATCCTTGCATCCAAATGGCATATGCATCTCAAGCGACCCTATCTGGTCTGACTTGACAATATTGGCAAATTAAGCCACTTCACAATATTGGCAAATTAAACACTTACATGGAGGGGCAGAGGAAGTGAATTTTTTTTTTTTACACTGCATTAGGGGAACACTGAGGAAATGTGTCATTTTCTTTAAAAAAAAACTGAAAATGTCTTCCTGAAAGAGTGAGGAAACAGAAGGGGGCAACAAGAGGGATTCCCCCCCCCACTCTTTTCTTTGTGATTTTTCATATAGGCTGGGTCAAGAAAGTGCCTGAAGCAAAATCCACTGCTGAGTACCAGTATGGGAAACTGACAGTGGAAGAGGCTCACTTTGGTTCATTTTCAGCTATCACGTGCAGTGGAAACAAACCAAAGCAGAGTGATCCTACCCACACCAAAAAAGTAGAAGCCCCTGACAGAGACCCAGAAAGGTAAAGGAAAGAATGCTCTTGGGACTGGCTGGTTCACTTCAGCAATTATGCTGGAAAAAAAGAATGAACCAGCCTGTCCCCACAATAGACCAAACAGCTGGACAGAACAGCTTCTCCAGGACAGAAATATGATGCCTGTCTGATTATATCCTGAGAAAAATCTTCATTCTTCTTTCACTTGTTTCATTTCCAGTTCTATATGTTAAAAAAAAAAAGTGAGGGAGAGAGATAAGACAAGCAAACCTTGAAGTTGGATGGCTCCAAAACCTAAAACCCTACATGTCTTCATTTTGGCACAGAGAATCCTGTCTTTGGCACCTACCATTTTGTCCAAAGAGATGCTGTGTAAAACTGCCCCAAAGTTATGTTATATTAAGTATACATACATACATACATACATACATACATACATACATATATATATATACATATATACATATATACATATATACATATATACATATATATATATATATATATACATACACATACACATACATATACATATACATATATATATATATATATACATATACATATACATATATATATACATACATATACATACATACATACATACATACATACATACATACATACATACATACATATATATATATATATATATCATTTCCTTTAATTTCTATGTCACCTTTCACCAATTAAGGGACCCAAAGCAGCACTCAAATTATTAAAAGACAAAACGAGTTAAAAAGAAGAATAAATGTTTATATTAAAAAAAGAATTAAACATATACCAGTATTAAAATAATCAGTTAAAACTGTTACCAAAACATTTTAAAGCAAGTTAAAGATAGGATAGGCAGGATAGAAATATTTTAAATAAATAATAAATAAATAATACATAAAATAATACGCAGCATCTAAACTCATCACTGCCCAATTCGCTGTGAAAATCCTGCCTAAAAAGCATGGTCTTTCACTATTGGTGGAAGGATAAAAGAGAGGGAGCTAATCTAACCTGTAGGGGAGTGTATTCCACAACCTGGGAGTAGTCACAAAAATAATCCTTTCTTGCCTTCCCACCAAATATGCCTGAGAAGGTGGTGGAACAGAGAGAAGGGCCTTTCCTGAAGATCTTAGAAGATGCGGAAGCTCATATGGGGAGGTACAGTCTGTTCACGTGATCCAACTCATCTCAAGGTGGATTTTCTTGACACTCGGAAACCCAAATAATCACGGTGAATCTGGGTCTGGTCTGAGGCAGAGAGAACCCAGATAGAACTAGGTGAGAGTCAGTCTGGTTTGGGGGAGCCAAATTAGTTCTTATCATTGAGGTAGCTGTCACAGTGCTAAGTATAGGTGCCTGCCAATGGAGGTATGTCTGATCACAGCTTGAAACAGGGTACTTTGGGGGTTGGGGTGGGGAGAGCACAGGTCCTAGTGTTCCAGCCAGCATGGCTATGGGTTTCTGGGAAGTGTCATCCAGAAGAATAACTGTTTCATATCCTGCATCTAATCCATGAAAGATGCTATAAATCTGGTACTTTCTAAGGTGCAACACAACTGTCACTTGTGCTGGAACAGATGAACAAATTTCCCAGCTAGAGTAGATCTACTGAAACAAATGGGGCTTGCTAGTTCCAGATAATGCAAATTCATTGATCTCATTAGTTCTACTCCAGGGAGGTTAATGCAAGGTTTAGCACCATATGTTTTAAATAAAACAGTTGATTTGAGGTAACAAAAATATTTAAGTATTTTAAATAAACCCATGTAGTCTTTATCCCTCTATCTCAATGATTTTTAAAAAACAACAATGAAAGACAAAGAAATTAGCCCATTAAGTGTCTATTGTAAGGATGAATAACTCAAAATAATGGATGCAAAATAAAGCCATCTGTAAAGAATAACTGAAAAACAAAGGAAGGATATATCTCCCATTCCAGGATATCAAATAAAGGACCTTGAAGAGCAGTGGATGTTAGTGTTAGTGAATGACAGCGATATGTCTTAATGTAATCTCAAACTCTATCGCAAGCCAGTGTAGAAACAGCACATGAGCTGGCCTGCAATGACTTGTGCACCCTTGCTAGCTCTTATCTGCTAAATTGCTTTGCAGCAACCTCCCCCTGTGCCCTTGACTGCATTTGAAAAGTACTTGTCTCCAGCCTCCAAACAATATGACAAGTCTACTTTGTGGCTTCCTAATATCTCAGGGTATAATTTTCTTTTAATAGCCAGCTTCTTTCTGTGATGCGTTTTTCCATGGCACTGATGGATGACTGGAGACCTCAAATGACTTGGAGACTAGAGCCATGTTCATCGATCAAACGAATCCCTTCGGCCAGAATTTAACGGGATAACGGGAACGGCAAATAAATAAATAAATAAATAAATAAATAAATAAATAAATACACATTATGTGGTGACTAAGGCAGAAAGATTCAAACAGTTTTGTGTCTGTGTGCACCCAATGAAAATGCTGTGATTTAATTGCATAAGACTGTTTCCAGATGCCCCCTGTGGTAGAACTTCAGTTCTGGAAGCAACATGAGATAGGCGCTAAAGAAGAACAATTGTTTTAGATATGAATGCTGAGGCACACTAACATTCCAAGATTTTTTTCAGGAGGGTGGTAAAATTTAATCCCTTCTGTTCAAGCAAATCTTAACACTGAAATATTAGCCAACCAGCCATCCTTTGGCTTGCAGAGAATTCCTTACTGTTTCAGGTTAGTGACAACTTATTATTTCCTTAAAGAAACAGATATACTTCTGGCCAAGCTGGTATAATGTGGTCTAAATAACGCTTCTGTCAAGGGATTTAAAGCTGGCTGACAGGCTGACTCAGAGAGGCTTCACTAATGGTTTTTGTTGTCTTAAGAAAAGTGACAGGGAAGGTGGCACAGGTTATGCCTGATGATGCCACAACCTTGAGAAGGGTAATGAATTCTTCAGAAGACAGAATCAGGATTCAAGACGATCATAAATGACTGTAGAAGTGGAACAAAACAAAACAGAAACAGAATAAGAATTTCAATAGGGGAAGAAATGTAGTGTTCTTCATTTTGGCAAGAAGAATTGTAGGCTCAAAGATAGGATGAGTGGGATCTGGCTTGGCTGTAGTATGTACAATACTCTAGTAGACTGCAAGCTAAACATGAATCAGCAGTGTGATGTAGTGGCAAAAAGGAGCAAATGCAATACTCACAGAAGCATGGTCTGAATCAAGGGAAATAATAGTCCCATTTTATTCTGCTTATTAATTGGGCATCCTAAATGGCCCCGTCTTCTGCCCCCCCCCCCCCAGTATTACTTATAAAAGCCATAAGGTTGGTAGAAGATAATAGGTTGAGCGGCCGAAACTGAACATGAGAACTTGCTGCTGCTGCTGTTGTTACATATCATCAAGTCCCTTGTAAACTCAACCTTGTGGCTTCCCTTAAGGAGTTGATCCATCTCTTATTTGGTCTTCCTCTTTTCCTGCTACCTACAACCCTTCCCAGCACTATTGTCTTTTACAGAGAATCCTTTCTTCAAATGATGTGCCCAAAGTAGGACAGCCTCAGTTTCATCAGTTTTGCCCCCCAGAAACTGTTCAAGTTTGATTTGATCTAGGACCCACTTGTTCATCTTTCTGGCAATTCAGGGCATCCATAAAGCTCTCCTCTAGCACCACATTTCAAACAAATAATTTCCCCCCTGTCAGCTATTTCGTTTAGGTATGGGAAAAATTGCAAGCTTTGGGCATAAACCAGCCTGAGGGGAGGTCACAAAACCAGCCCACCAGAGGTTCTGGGTGCTCCTCAAAAGGCCTCTCAAGATGAGCCCTCTCTCTTTATCTCTCTTCCTTCCTTCCTTCCTTCCTTCCTTCCTTCCTTCCTTCCTTCCTTCCTTCCTTCCTTCCTTCCTTCCTTCCTTCCTTCCTATAGTATCAGGTCTTAAGTTGGAACAGTTTGTTTTGCTACAATAATAATAAAGTACATTATGATCTAACATTAAGATAATCTGTGCTCAGGTTTGGATGTGCAGAGAGGGTGAGTTTTCAGTTCAGTTTTTTATAAAAAATTACCAAAATTTGCAAATTTCTTCATATTAGAGGTAGAAAGAAATTGAGATTTTAAAAAATCAGATATGGGAGGAAAAAGAAACAGATTCATCCATCTGGGCTGTGATTTCAATGTTAAATTCATAAAGTCTAGGTTCAAATTCCTGTGTATTTAATCATGTTAGTGTTGAGTCATAGTTGTCATCTTTTTTCTGAGAGATTCTTCACCTTTAACACATACATAGTATGTAAGTACAGTTCTTCTGCACACAGGAAATATTCTGCTCTTCTCTTTGCTGGGAATAGGAGGACTTGCTGCATTTTGTTACTGTAGACATGGTAGAAGGGCAGTTTAGTTCATTTTATCACCAGCATTCAACAGTGATGCTAGACATTTGTCTCATTCGTTTACATTATAGAACTGACATTTTTTACCCCCTTACAGGCCTGAAGCCAGTTTGATTTACAGCAATGCCAAATAATGAGGATAAAATCTGGAATGCCCATAGGTTTGGGGGAAGAGCATGCAGAAATTGTTAGCTGAATTAATTCAGCAATTAAGCACATATTATGATCTATGAGAGACTTGAAAGTAACAAACAAAATGTGCAAAGTTGAGTGCAAGTTGGCAAATGCAAGCAACGGAAGTTGTTAATTACCAAAGACATTGTGCTTAAGCTTTTTGCATTGTTATAGGAGCAACGTTCTCTTCGGAAAGGCAGAGACAGCAATGAAAGTAATAGGATGTGAAATACTCTTCATAGGAAGCATCAGATCACAGTCTTTGAGAGGTTTCTACATGTCTCTGCATTCTTTTGATGGTTCACCCTGCCATACACCAGGGATTCTATCCACATTCTGACAGCCTTGATCAACAACAGGGAATGAGTAATGCCAGCTAATCAGGACAGAGGGGCACGATCAAAGAGACTGAGTCATTTAGATTTCTGCCTTTAAAGCATGGGAGTTGGACAGCCCCAGGTTAAGCCTGCAGAGTCCAGGTTCAGTATTAGCACACATACTAGAGCTGTTTGAAGGATGATTTTTCTTTTCCTCCTCTCTAATATGTCAGTTTACAATCCAAATCACTAAAATTACACACTGTGTGTCATCCATATAAACAGCCAACTGCCTATTTACATTCCTTATACTGTAATTGGGAAAGTGAAGCCTATAGCTGACCATTTTATAATACTCTCTTCACCATATGTTCACTGATAGAAGTATTGCACACATGGAAAGTGGTCTGTCTCCTTTTTTGTGTATGTTTCTCAATTTCTGCTGCTCTCTTGTTCGTCTCCTGACTTTCTATTGAGATACAAGACTTGTACACACTTTTTTCATTGATTAAATCAAGTTTATGTGCAGTTCCAAATATATGCATTATTAGTTCTGCAGTTTTTGGACATGTATGCATGGTCTTAAAAGCTTTGCAAATGTATGGATTTCTAAGGTGAGACACATTTCATTCCATTTCTAGTGCTGAGAGCCGCAAATGTCACATTTCTGTTTAGAAACATGAATCCAAAAGGTTTTTCTTATGTCTCTAGTAATTGTTAATGCAGACTTTAGAAAATTACTTTAAAACGTTATTCTTTTTAAACAGGATCTCAAACTTCGTGGAATCCCCATACCTGTGTTCTGTAACTGTTCTGAATCTGTATATATAGCTGTTAAAGGCACAAGAGCTCTGGGAGGAGAAAAGGTGACCACAGGTATGTATGATAGCGATATATATTCGGGCCACAGGATTGTACACCCCCTCGATTACATGTGAAAAATCAAAGAAAGTCTAACTCACAAACATTTTTGGGAATGGGGTGCTTCCCCTTTCCCTGGAATCCTAAATTTGGTGTTTCTTTAAATGGACGCGCGCGCGCACACACACACACACACACACACAAGCTATAGGGAAAGAAATGTAGGAAAAATGATCACCAAGACCAGTAAGAGAATAGAAGATTCCAGCTGTGAGACCAGGACCTTTGGCTGACGGGGCCAGCAGGCAGCTTTGTTCTGACCTAACAATATTGCCCTTTCTGTAAGTTTTAGAAGCCATAGACACCCTATGCACACAAAGATAATAAAACACTGTAAAAACTACTGTCAGGTTAACAATCCAAAGGTATCCTCTGATGGATCCCCATCAGAATTATTTCTGTGGACACCCCTGACCCCTTGAAAGGCACTCTTCTAAGTAGAGTAGATATATACAAGATACTTTCACATGAGGGGTGAACAGCTGCCAGAGCTCTGGAGGCCACACCCACCCACTCCTAGACTTTGGAGAGACTCTCCCACTCCCATGCTTCCTCCATCTCCCCAAAATATTGTTTATAAATATTACTTCTTTTTTTTTTTTTACTAGAAAAGAGCTCTCTCTTTTTCTCTTAGTGACAAAACAGTGGGTGAGGGCCTAATTTTCCAGGGGTGGGACTCATGAACATGGCAAAAATTGTTCCCCTTAAAGGACACAAGGGGATTTTCTGAGAAAACTATTTTTTTTAATGAGGTGAGAGGCAGGAGGGCAGAAGTTCTGGCATACGCATTTGGATCTCTGGGGGTCACAGAAGTCCTGAGACTCCTGACATAAGCATTAAGATCTCTGGTGGACTCATGGACTGTGCTTTGCTAAATCATTACTCAGTGACAAGAATTATGTCCCACTTAGTTCAGTCAGTACCCAGTCAGTAGATACAGCCACTGTGGTGGAGAAGCCAGTATGGTATAGTGGATAAAGTGATGGACTAGGATTCAGGAGACTAGGTTAGAATTCAAGCTTGGCCATGGGAACTTGAGGGAGGAGGAAGAACTGGTAAAACCAGTGCTTAAAGATCTCAATTACCTCCAAAACCATCTGCCCTTCCTACATTCTTTGAGCACTTATTTTTGTACCATGTACTAATAGTGACTTTTCCATAAAGTTCTACATGCCATGTTTTATTAACAGAAAAGATGATTCAGGATGTCAGTGAAATGCTTTAATGAAAGGGGTATGGAAGGTTGGGATGCGTTTCTCTCCCATCCCATGCTGTAATGTATTATTCTTTAGATCATGTGATACTTCACTTCAAAGTGGTTTAAAGGCAATTTCATTTAGCTACGTACCAGATTATCAAAGCTCAGACAAAAATCATTCGGAAAACCTGTTTCACCCTATTTGTATGCCTAAGAATTATCTCTCATTTCTTTCGCCCAACTTCAGAAATACATGTCTTTGTTAACCAAGCAATGTACATCACATATTTGTGCCTTAGGCAAGGAAGTGTAGCAACTGGATGTAGAAGCTAATGGGATCTAGAGACGGTTAAATAAATAACTTTTAAAAAAAAGGCTTTTGCTAAAAAAAAAAGTCTATTATTTGTGCAGGATGCCTGAATAAACACAGAGGGACATTAAAATCTATAAAGTTCTGTTCAAGCTCTTGGTTGCTCAGTTCTTCCTTCAGCACTGTTATCAAAGTGTATGCTTAAAGAAAAGATCCATGTCTTTAAACTGGAGAGGAATGACTTTTTTAAAAGAAGAACCTTCAAAGCCTATTCCTTTTTCCAGAAAGGAATCCATGGGCTAGAAGCATATTTTGGTTGAACTCCTATTGTGTAAGTCACATCTGAGGATGGGTGATGGCATTACCATCACATAACCAATTTCAGTAGTTAGAAACTTTCTACCTCTGCCCTGCAGCTTTTCAACTCCTTTCATTGCGTGGAAGCTGTGGGAGCCAAGGAGGAAGTCTTTAATTACTGAAAATCTCCCTCTGACGGTAACATCATATAGATGCGGCAGCTGCATCAGTCTTTTGCAGGTGTAAGTTAGTCAACAAGACTGTAGCCTTTGCTACATAAGTTGACCAGAGATGAGATTCTACAAATCTCAGAATCCCACAGCCAGGATGGCCAATGACTGTTTTTAGCTAGAAAAGCATTTCTCATCTCTGAATCTGACCTCCCCACAATAAGACAGTATAATCAGAATCAACCTAAGCAACCACTGATCTGAGAAGTGTTCTGGGGGACATCCAGCTAGACTTCTTCTCCAACAATGGTACAGTCTGGTGCTCCTCAGCTTGGTATTCTTCACCATGTCTGTTCTAGGCTACAGCCACAGACTCTTCATTTCCCTTATCCAAAGAACATGTTTGCTTCATTTCTTATTGGCTGCACCTTCTGGTCAGCCTCAGTGCCTCTTCACAGCACCAGAACAGAGTGGTTGCTTGGGCTATCAGGAGTGGAGTTGCTAAATGAGCAGATTCCTTTTACATGAAATGGCAGGGCCAAAGTCTGAGACCAGTAGGATGAGCCCTTGTTAATGTCACATAGGCCTGCATGATACAGGGTTGGTGCCTATGTAACAACTGCAAAATAATATGTATGCACATTAGAGATGGGCATGAACCACTGGTTCAGTGGTTTGTGCTGGGTTGTTTTTCGGTTGAACAGGTGTTTGTTGCTTCCCAATCCTGCTTCCTCTGGTGGGTGCCCACTCAGAGGCACTGCCCGGGAGAGGCAGAGCAGGGAAGCTGAGGCTTTGCCCATCTCTAATGCACATGCATGTGCACACATGTGAAAGACTAAGACTGATTTTATGTAGCACCACCTACACAAGTATTCTGTGTTCTATATACAGTATATACAGAGATGCCTTCATGCTGAGCTAGAAAGCCCTGGTGCCCTTGAGGAGGGCTCCAGGCTTTAATGCCACCATATACCATAAACTCAATCTTTTCCCTCCTCCATCTCTTCTTGCTCTAAGATTTATCTCTCTGACTGGGGAAGCATTTAGACTTGAATGAGAAAACTAAAATTAAAATTAAATAAAACCCAATATCTGAAACTTGATACATGACAAATGTACATGGCCTGTGGAGACTCCTAAGGTCTAGTGTGCAACTGGACCACACTTTGCAAGTTCCCCATATCCAGTTAAGTAGCATGAACTAGCTCCGAAGTCATAGCACATGCACATTCAGGAATGTGCAACTCAGAGTTTTGAGGCAACTTAGAGTTTTAAATGTTAATAGTTTATTAAATATGCTAAAAATTGTTTACTTTTAAAAAGAGAGCCAGCTCATTGGGTAAAATCATATAGTTTGAGATACTTAATTTCTGAAGGCCTGCCTGAATAAAAAATGGAATGAATTGGTTAGCGGTATGATTCACCCTTCTGGGTTTTAAAAAACAGCTCCCTCATTTGCTCGTTTCTCCCAACTTCTTCACACAACCATTTCTCCCTTAGAGTCACCTAGCGTTCATAGATGACAAAATCTGGGAACACTTAGGCCTTTAACCCAATTGTTACATTACCATGGCAACATCAGAGTTATTTCTGCTCTCATTATTTCTGTACATGAGAACCATGTGGCAACAGCAGATTATATATATTTTTTAACCCAAGTATATATGTCATCTACCCTCAAGGCCGGGCATTGTTTACATGAGATGCAAACCACACCATTCATTCTGCCCACACAATTCTGAAAAAACAGATGTTACCAAAATAAATTTTGGAGAAGCCAAAGGAGAGTGCAAACTGGAGGCAATTAAACAGAATGAATGAATTTAATACAGTATGTTGATACAGGATTTATGAAGAAAGTCAAGAAGAATGAAGAAGATAGGGTGAAAACTCTAGATGAAGAACTTTACTTTAATGATGAAATGACAGGAAATGTCAAATTCCTGAAAATGTAAGAGCTGCTGTTATCAGAGAAGCTAATATGGGGTTAGAAAGGCAAATAAGCTGACATGAGGAGTATTCTAAGTTTTCTACAAACTGTATATACCTTGTATATTACTTTCTGTGATTCTTCTAAAAACTACTTACATGTTGTGGAAGTGGCTATTTCATCTGCCCCAAACCTGGGGCCTTCCAGTTATATTAGACTGTAATTCCAATTACCTTCAGCTACTAATGCCAATGTCTCTTCATGCTTTAAAATGTTGGGAAACCCAGCTGGAAGGCTTAAGTTGAGTAAAGCTGTTTTTTCCGACATACTGAGATAATTTACCCAGAAGATGTACACAATTCCCTAAATATAATTTCATTGAAATTATGGTACTTAGCAGGGACTGTGTATATAAATTAAGGGGATACAGATTGGGGCCAACTCATTTAGCACCTTTAAGAAACATCCCAACTATCTCAAAATAGTTGAGCCGCCTAGAGTGGTCGTCTGACCAGATAGGCGGGGTAAAAATACAATAAATAAATAAATAAATAAATAAATAAATAAATAAATAAATAAATAAATAAATAAATAAATAAAATCTGGTCCATAACATCTTTTGTGCATTTCTGGATCTCTGTTTAAATAATGTGCAAAGGAGGAAACACAAATGGCTATTATTAGGGATGTGCCATTCTTTTCTCAATCTCTGGCTTCACAGCTAGACACCTAAATCACTGGTCTCAGGTACTGGTCATTTTATGGAACTTGAAAGGTCTTTCAGATTCTTTGGTTTCATTTTTCCTCTTTGGTGTTTGTGGCATTAGATCAAATAAAGCCCTACAGAACCCTCAAAACTTCTAAAAATATCAGAGACAAGGCAGTAGACAATTGTCTATTTCTAAAGTGGACAACAACAGCCACACACAAGAAAGAAAAAAAGGATAAAGAATGATGCAGCTGCTCGTGATGGCTTTAAAGCCCTATCTAGTCTGGCCCTTGAGTCAAGAATTGGAAATGCTTTCACAGCCTTTGAATGCTGAAGAAGCTTCATGGAAACTCAGACTGCTCAGAGTTCCTTTTTTTAACTAGGCAAGGCTTTGCACTCACCCTTTCTCTGTGGTAATTGTTTAAGGCTTTCAAAGAAATAAAAGTGTAGCAGGACACAAGATTGCAAGTGGCTAGGTGGGGGGGGGGGATTGGTTTTATGCTGAGCTCAGCTTCTGCCATACATGGAGGGCGGTTCTTCACACATTTCCTTGAAGCCAACGTGGGGTTGTTTCTCACATTACATTTTAATGATACACTTCCAGTAGTTCACTTTTATGTTTGCCTGTGACTATCTTGTATAAATAAATCATGGATCCAACTGATTTTCCTACCAACCGGTGAACTTTGGCTGACCAGAAAAGTCCTCTGCAGTTCAAAAATCCAGCTGTGTTTTGTGTGTAATATCCATTCAGGGAAAAAATCTGTGCACTTTACAGACACCTCATAGCATCGGCTGCTATGAAAATTCAAATATAATCATATTTTTTTTAGTTTATAATTTTTTCTTAATTTCCCCCCTTATGTTGCATGTTTTTCTGCAGTCTTAAAAGCACATTTGTTGCATTCTGTTGACATACAATATCTCCTCTTATACTGTATAGAGTAATAATAGGATTGCAATATGACTGTGCAGGAGCAAATCCATTTGAGATTTCTTTGCTGCTTCTTATGCTTTTTGTACACAGCAGAGGTGTAACCATCTTTCTGGCAGTTCCACGGATTTTCTACTGCATATGAAGAGCTACCAATCTATCCATTCTGGTTTCCTTTAACTCAGGCAGAAAACAGGCAGTGATATCTGTTTTGTAAATTACTGTTTAGTTAGGAACACAATAGAAGTTGTTTTTAAACGAGTGAGCTTGTGCAAAATGTAATATATTTATTGTAGTTGCTAAATACAAAGTATGTGCACAGTCCTCAGAAAAATATACAGAAACAGACTGAATCAATGGAATTTGTTTTTTGGGTGAATATGGGGTAGAACAGGAAGATGCTGTTCACTGCTGGATAGCTCAGTGGTTTAAGCATCTGGAGTTCAATTCCCTACTGTGCCTTCTTGACATGGGCTGGACTTGATGATCCATAGGATTCCTTCCAGTTCTGCAGTTCAAAGATAACCCCTGTGGGGGAGCAGGAGTTATTGTTATTATTATTCAAAAACACCAGGCACAGTCTAAATTATAAAAACATTGACTAGTATTATATAACAGATACAAGTTTTAACCAAAAAACTAAGTATCTGTTAAATATTGGCGCAGTTATGTATGCTGTCCCTAATATTGCCGTTTTTTGTAGCTCTGATGGTGTGATTTCTGAGATCTGCAACTGCTTATAGTACTGTGTATAGTTCTCAATATTGTTCCCAAAGCCCCAATGACTACGGGGACCACTGAAGTGTGTTTCTTCCAGAGGTGAGATGTTTCGATTGCTTTGGTACAGGTCTCTGTACTTTGTTAGTTTTTCCAATTATTTATTTTCAACTCTAGCATCCCCTGGAACTGCATGTCAATGACCCAGACATTTCTTCATTCTATTACTACTATGTCTGGTGTGTTATGTTCAAGGTGTCTATCAGTTTGGATCCGGAAATCCCACAAGATCTTGACTTCCTCATTTTCTGACACCTTCTCTATCTGATGTTCTCATGGGTTTTTGGAGGCTGGCAGGTTATATTTTTTGCACAATGACCAGTGCACTGATTTTGCCACTCGATCATATCTAACTTTGGAATTTGTTTGTGCAATCTTTGTTGTTGTTGTTGTTAAAATTTGAAACTCCAAAGTTTTCTCTGTGCACATCCCTATGGATGACTGTTGGGATCCCTTCCAGGTCTACAGGTCTATTCTTCTATGAAACAGACATACCTGCTAGTGTGGCATTCTCTCACATTCAAATATTCAAATCTCAAGTTATTTAGACTGAATTTCTGAAGAAATAAACCAAATTCTCTCCCATCTCCACTGCCCAAAATCAGTAAGCTTCCGTATTCCCAGTATGGGTAGGATCATACAGAGCACCATATGAAGAAATGACAACTTTAATTCAGCACAGCAAACTTGGTGGATCCATAATGATTCAAAGGAGGTCTTATACAGTTAGGCACCCAGAGCCCTTTGCTTGAATGGATGAATCTGTCAGGTTTACTTTTTAAAAACATTAAAAAACAGACAATTCCATTGGACTGACAAAATTTTGGAAAGTACCTATCTAAAAATAAACCACACAAAATTACCATCCCTAGTTACACATCAGTCTTGGCAGTGCCCTGTTTCTTACAGCCAAACTCTGTTTGCATTTGCTAAACTGGTGACTCAATTGAATCAATAATGGAGGTCATTAATTTACTGAAACAGACAATGATGCTTAGAAATGTTGAAGACAATAGAAAAGGATGAAGATCTGCTATGAGATGGATTGACTCTATACAAGAAGCCATGGTCTTCAACGAGGGCTGTTAATGAATGGACCCTATGAAAGTAATTAATTCATCATATTTCCATACGCTGAAAGAGACTTGACAGAACATAACAAGAAACTAATGATGTCAGAGGATTGTATCTCTTGGTGTAGCTTTCAATAGAGATGCCATGCTTAAGGTATAAGGATCAATTGAAGCTGAATTACAAACTCTGGGAAGTTTCATATCCTCCTTCTTTTAAGGTTGGCCATTCTACTTAGTTTACACATTTTAACAACTAAAAATGAATTAATAGGTGAATCATTTGGGGGAGTATCTAAACCTTTTCACTTTTTTTCCAGAAACACCAATATAGATATCAATTAAAGAGCAAATTACTTATAGCTTTTGACTCATGTGCAAAAGAGGGCCATGCTCCCATATTAAAGTGTTTCTTACTACGAGGTTGTGTAGTAATTAGAGAAGTGTCAAAACTCATTATGTTATCTTCTAGCAGTCAGTGTGCAGTATCCTTCTTGCCACTAGTGAAACAAGTGGGAACATTATTAATATGCAGAAGTAGTTGACGAGAAGTTCAAAGGGTAGGATTTAATTATCAGACAAAATTCATAATTTTCAATTATTGAGGCACCAGGGAGCTGCCCTTGAGAAAGGGCAGATGAAAAACAGTTCTGCATTTTTTTGTAGATGTATGAATAAGTAGCAATAGCACATGGAAGTATTTAGCTATTTCAACCAGATACATTGGCACACCCATTTGGAAACAGCAATTGTCTCCTGCCATGCTTAGTCACTTCACTGCACTTGTGTGATGTTTGCGCAGTATATTTGTTGTTGTTGTTTAGTTGTTAAGTCGTGTCCGACTCTTCGTGACCCCATGGACCAGAGCACGCCAGGCCCTCCTGTCTTCCACTGCCTCCCGGAGTTGGGTCAAATTCATGTTGGTCGCTTTGATGACACTGTCCAACCATCTCGTCCTCTGTCGTTCCCTTCTCCTCTTGCCTTCACACTTTCCCAACATCAGGGTCTTTTCCAGGGACTCTTCTCTTCTCATGAGATGGCTAAAGTATTGGAGCCTCAGCTTCAGGATCTGTCCTTCCAGTGAGCACTCAGGGCGCAGTATATTGTAGTGAAGTAAACTGATTCAGTTGGATACTGTTTGCACAATAAACAATTTTATGTTTGGCTGTTCTTCCTTTCCACCTTGTGTCCATGTTAATACATGTACAGCCTACCATAGACTCCATTTCATTAAAGAAGATAAGATCAGACTAAAGTCCGTAATTCTGTTATGCCAGTAGTCAGCCAGACGCCTAGAGAAAGCTCACAAGCAGAACATGAGCACAAAGCCACCCTCTTAGTTATCTTCCAATCCTCTTCTGACACTGGTCTATGGTACAAACTTCACCTATGCAAAGAGGCAATAATGTTACCTTTCATCATGTTACAGTCATCATGGTTTTGTTTTTGGTTTTTGGCGTTTTTTTGGCCAGTATCCTCCTGTTAATGGCTGGATAACTCATCCAGTTGAAGCAGTAGAGTCAGGGGTTTGGAGTTCAATTCCCCACTAGTTCTTGTATGAGAAGAGCCAGCCTGCATGGCTTTGAACAAGCTACAAGGTCCCAGAGCTTTTAAAACTTTTAAAACACAGAGTTTTAAAATTTAAGATTTTAATCTCAGTTGAGGAGGACTAAGACTAACCCAAGGCTTCAGTAGTTTCAGTGAGACAGTGTTTATTCTGGTGTTGCTGAGGTTTCACTAAATATACATGTGATACTGTAGATTTCAGGAATCACAAGGAAACTTGTGAAATTCAGTAAATTCAGCTAAAGTTTGTCATCCAAAATAATACATATGTGTAAATACTAAGCTTAACATATAGGGTCACTGATGAATGAACAACCATATCCTCAAGCATGTATCTGCGTATGTGGAACTTCATTTGGCTCTAAATTGCTGCTTGGAATAGAACTGGCTGAAAATGTCATGTTGCTTCTGTCGATAGGTTTACAGTTGTATTTAGTGAATGATAGGGGCAGATATTGCCGTGATATATCTCTACTCTTCCTTTCTCACATGCTGTGAATGAACAAGCCTGTGCCCCTGCTTTTCTAGTGCTTTCAGCCTTCATGTTCTGAAGTTTACTACCACAGTACAATGGGGAGGGGTAGGCAGGTATTTTTATCCCAACACATTGCTTGGAACTATACCTGAAATCCAGTAGTTAATCACAGCTAGAATAGGCCCATTGAATCAGTAGTTACTGAGTGAGTCAATAATTATTTAAAGAATAGCTGGAGTTTTGTTTGCAACCTCACATGCCCTCTGTGCTTTATATAACTGTGAGGGACTTTTCTGGGATAAGGTGATTCCATCTATCCAGCACGAACCAATCATCCCTTCCAACTTTTGAACTGAAAGAGAGCCCCGACTCTCTGCTGTGTGTCTTTGCCTCTCTTTCATTTGGTTGGTGGCAGTTGTTTGTTTGCTGTTGATCTGTTCACTTTGTTTGCTAAGTATGTGTGCAGAAAATAAACCAGCATATACAAGTCTGTAATTTCAAGCAACTATAAATAAAGAAATGTTTTTTATTCATTCTCCTACAAATGTCTCAGAGTGAGTTGTTGAGATTTTAAGTGAGAGAGTGGTGGAATGTCTGGGAAATTTGTAGTTATTCTCCTCTGTGGATCTTTGTACTTATTTATTTATTTATTTTATTAGATTTATACCCTGCCCATCTAGACCAAAGGTCTACTCTGGGCGGCAGTACTTCTACTGCATAGCAAAAGGAATTTTACCAGAAATGCAAAACTCTGTAACAAATACCATTAACCCTATGCATCTACTCTAGCACTAATTTACTACCAGATTTCAGCCATTTTTTTCTCAGCAAGGTACTGCAAGTCACATACTGACAAATTCTGTACAGAAAGGCACTACACAACTGAGTACTGTGACATGATTTTAATTGTCGTTGCTCTGTTTCATGAAATTTTGGCATCTCTGTTGAGGTGGTTAAAACTCTTTCTTAAAGAGCTCCAATGCAGTAGACTGAACTGGAGTACAGAAATCACTAGACTACAAATCCCAGCATTCCCAAGGAAGCCAGGACAGTTCAAGTAGCATATAACCTCTATAAATGTGTACTGGAGAGGCCTCCTGCTGCTACTAGTCTTTATAGTTGCTACTGCTAGTAGTACTAATAACAGCTACTATGATCAGAAGCAGCTATGGCAGAAGCAAACAATTCTATGGATATACATGTGGATGCTGAAAATTTAAGTATGTATACTTCCAAAATGAGTAATTGTTCTATCTTGCCACGGTGATTCTAAGGCTTACAGTCTAATTTATGCATGTTTATTCAGAAGTAAGGGACAGTACAGTGGTGCCTCGACTTACGACTATAATCCGTTCCAGAAGATGGACGTAACTCGAAATGGTCGTAAGTCGAAGCACCATTTCCCATAGGAATGCATTGAAATGCAATTAATCCGTTCCGGCCGAAGAAAAAAAATCACAAGAAAACAACAACACTGGAAGACTCATTGGAAACGCGATTAATCCCTTCCAGACGAAGGGGGGGGGGGGAGAAAAGCAATCAAGCATGCAAGACCCATTGGAAATGCACAGAAAACAAACGGAGCAGATCGGAAATGCCCAGAGAACAAAGGGGGCAGGTCGGAAATGCAAAGAAAACAAAGGAAAAAGCAAGGGAAGCATGCAGGACACACCAGAAATGGGGAACCCCCCCAAAAAGCAACCAAACCCACCAAGACCCATCGGAAATGGGGGGGAAAGCCAACAAACAAACAAACCCCCAAGACCCATCGGAAATGGGAAAAAAAAACCCCAAAGCAACCAAACCCCCCAAGACCCATTGGAAATGGGGGAAAAACACCAACCAACAAACAACCCCCCCAAGACCCATCACAGCACAGAAACATAACCCCCCAGGCCAAAACCACGTTGCAAAAACACCCAGAACAGTTTTTAAAAAGCAGAAAACAGCACCTTACCAGGCAGCCCGAAGCCTCCCTGCAAACACACACACGCTCACTCAGAAGCAGAAGCGAGACAGTCCCAAGCCTCCTCTGATCCCACACTCTCTAACTGTTGGGGCGAAAGAGCTACAAAGAAGCAGCCTCGTCGCCACCTACAGTTAGAAATTTGAATTTCCCGCCTTTTCCCCCTGCCTTTTTCTGTTCGTAAGTGGAAGCTCCGGTCGCAAGTAGAAGCAAAATTTTGCGTCCGGAGCTGGTCATAACTCGAAATCGTCGTAAGTAGGGACATTCGTAAGTCGAGGCACCACTGTATGTGGTAAATTTCAGGGTAACTGTGGATAGGAACTGAGGTTTTGTTTTTTTTTTAATCATAATAACTGGTCTTAAAAAACCTGTCCAGTCTGTCTTGCTGGGTCCTCCTGATTCTTTCTGTACTCCAAAATCCAAAAGGGTGCCCATAAAGATATATGTTTTCATATACCATTTGGATATTAGACTGAAATCAGTGAATGAGCAGACGATGATGGATAAGGCCTACGATTGCAGGGGAATATCTTGATTCTCTTCCAAGCAAGCCAGAGAAGTGGTGCTGGCACTGGTGGTCTTTCTGTCCCCTTCAGCAAAATCCAAGGACTAAACATGTCTTTTACTTAAGCTGAATAAACAGCTGCCTCTCTTGCTAGAGGCAAACGGGATAAATAGCCTTAATGGAACACTTACCTAACGTGAGGCTGTACTCTCTGAAAATGAGCTATTACAGCATATTTTGGGGTATATTTTTTAAAACATTTAAAATGTATATAAAAACAGCAGGGGACACCTTTAAAGTTATTTAGCATGAAAGTCCAATAAAAACCTCCTCAGGTCGGAGCAGCATGAGATGATCTCTTTCGCAGTAGGTACAATTAGCCAATTCTTATGTTCAGTAGTGTTTGCAACAAAGGCACAGTATTTAATGATCTGTGTCAAATCAATGGAGTAGGGGGAGAATGCACTCACTTTGCCACTTACTGTGATTTACGTGTAGTGCAAGTTCAGCCCGAAAATGAAGCTTTCCTGTGAAAGGTTGCAGAAGGGGAAGGGGGAGGAGGAAAAGATCATGGAAAAGCCCACATCCTTTTCAGCACAAAACTCTTTGATTAGGCATTCTTCCTTGTGGGATGATGAGTGGAGCATGCCCTGGAGTATGTGCTTCCTGATGCCGCAGCAAAATGGCAGCAGGTTTCATCGCCCTTCATATGCCCCTTCTGTAGGAGCAACTCCCATTGAAATCAAGGGAAATTACTTCACCCAACGCTGCTTAAGGTGGGAAGGCTTGAGTTCCAGGCATCTCTTTCTTTTCAGAAGTCTTGAAGGAGGTGGGCATGCCAAAGACTGCTATGAAAAGGCTGGATGACTTTTCCAGTTTTGCTTTCAATGAAGGGCCACTTCAAAAGTTCTGCCTTTCACACACAGAAAGTGCCGCTGTGCGGATTAAAAATAACAACAGCAACAGGGGGAATGTGCTTATCCCATATGTTGTCTTCCAAGGAGCGCAGCGTGGTGTGTGGGCTGTAAGGCTAGGTGAGAATTTCATTCCAGGCCTTCTAAATAAATAGATACATAAATAAATTTGCAAATCTCTTCTTATTCAACTTGGGAAGAACTTAAGGTTTTTAAAAAATTGAATGTTGGAAGGTGGGCTTTTAAGCATAAAGGCTCTGTAGGTCTCTTTTACTGGGAGAAAAGCAGGGTACTGATAGAATGAATAAAGGAAAGAAGGAGTGATTGAGGGAAGGAGGGGATGAATTAATGCATGCATGTAGGACCAAATCTGTTGGGTTCTGCATCCAGGCATAGAGGACTGAATGTTTGGCTCTTAAAAGTGTATGTTTAGATCTCCACATACCTAGCTACAGCAGGGCTGAAATAAAGTTCCCACCTCCTTTTTCCAGAAGGGCTCGAAATCTTTTGTACCTATTGAACTGGGCCCAGTACAAATGGGGGGTTATGCCATTTCAGTTCACTTTTTAAGAAGTTATCAAAACTCACCATTTTGTCCAGATTTAGAATAGGGCAAAAAAGAACTTGATACATGAAAATAAATTGAATTCCAGGGAGAACAAAACTGACAGATTTTCTTATCTCTGGTGTGGATCAATTAGTTTGAGCCTCACAACAATCTTGTATAGTAATGTAGTTGCAAATTCAGAAGTGCAGGGTCCCTCCACAAGGTTTACAGGCTCGCACGCTCATGCACATTGTGTGCATATGTGCCTGCACACACATTTTCCTTTCTAGTAGACATTCACAGATATTCACAAGGTCCAAATTAGGTCTTAGCTGCAACTTTTGGGGCAGCAGGGGTGGCAAGAATCCATGGGGAAGGGATGGAGAAGCTGCATCCAGAAGCCATACCACTATCTTCTCATACTGCTTTGGGAATGTCGAGGCTGTGGCAGCTAGCATAGCTTTCCTACTCCCCATTCCTCCTGTGCTTCTACCCTCTCACACACACACACACACAGAGAGAGAGAGAGAGAGAGAGAGAGAGAGAGTTGGGCAGAGAAGGAAAGAAGCAGGTTTTCCAAACAGCCTGATGAAAGAGTTGCAGGACAGCTCCTGTTTCTGGGTTTTAGTCCACATCTTGTGGGTGCTTGATGACAAAGCTCAGGCAGTCAACCAAGGAGCACCCAAACCATCTTAATCAGACAAGAAGGGGGATAGGCAGGCAAGAGAGGGTGAGCTGACTCTCTTTGCCTTGGATGGAGCATGAGGTGGGACAATAGTCCTCCCCCATGCAAAGGGGAAAGCCTTCTGAAGTGAAGGAAAACAATACGTATCCCTATGAAACATGACAGGAGAGTGGTTTTGAAGGAGGGGCCAAGCCAACAGCTCCCTGAGGGGAGAGATGGAGGGAGTGATCCGTCACAGCCAACAGGGAGTGACCCAGGAAGGTCCTGGCTACAGAAAAAGTTCTGGTGTTTTGACCACCACGGGGTCTCACAACTATACCACTGATTCTATAATTACACATTGATTTTTCTTTGCTTAATACATTTAGGGTCTACTTTTCTTCCATCATGGACCCCAGGGCATCTTAAGTTGGTTTCTCAGGTGTGTCATCAAGGCACTAACTAAAAGAGATATATTCAGTTTCAGAGACGTTTATTTAAGAGACTATAAAGAGCTACCGCAAGGCTCAGTCTTGGGTCCAGTGCTCTTCAATATTTATTATTATTAATTTGGATGAGGAGTTGCAGGGAATGCTTGTCAAATTTGTGAATGACACAAAATTGGGTGGAATAGCGAGTACTCTACAAGACCATCAGGATTATAGCCAGGAAATAGAGGTCCACACAAACTACTCAGCCACAGTACCCCAGCTTTCCTGGAGTTGGTAAACTCCAGGGATCAATGTGCTGATTGCTGGGGGAAATCTTCCTGCTTGGTCCTCTCCCAACACTTTGTGTCTACTGGGGATCCTCCATGTTCCAGGGAAGAATACCAAAATACCCACAAAGTATAACAGGATTCAGTAGGTGATCTAGAAAAGGCCTTTATTTAGTACAACCAAACTTCTTTCCAGGGTAACCAAATTGCTGTAAATTCACCCCAACGCTGGACGCTTTGCACTGGCCATCGGTTTGTTTCTGTATCTTGTTCAAGGTGTTGGCTTTGACCTATAAAGCCCTCAACACTTTGGGACCACAATATATGGATGACTGCCTCCTTCCAAGTGGAACTGCCCATCCTACCCCTACTTCCCAGGTGGAACCTCTGAGGTTGCCAACCCCTAAGAAGCCCGGAAGGAAAAGAACAAGAACCCGGGCCTTTTCTGTGTTGCTCCCAACTGTGGAACGAACTTACATCCAAATTTTACCTTGACCCTTCCTTGGTAACATTCAAGAAATCCTTGAAAACCTTTCTATTCAGGCAGGCTTTTCAATCTATTCCATCTAATAGCCACTCATTATGCATATTTAATACCTATCACCACCACTTGTTTTTAATGTTTACTAATTTTGAATTTTACTTGCCGATTAATTTATTGTAGTTGCTGTTTGATTTTTTCCCCTTTATTTTATTTTATGATGTTATTATATCAATTGATTATATTGGTGTTTTATTATTACAAATTGTATTTTTGTTCTTTGCTATACACCACACAGGGTGGCCTCTGGCCAAATAGTGCAGTATAAAAGTGTAATACAGTGGGGCCTCGACTTACGAACGTCCCTACTTACGAAAATTTCGAATTACGAAAAGCTCCGGCCGCAAAATTTTGCTTCTACTTGCGGCCGGAGCTTCGACCTCCGAAAGAAAAAAGGCAGGGGAAAAGGGTGGGAAATTTAAATTTACTAACCGTTGGTGGCAAAGAGGCTGCTTCTTCGCCCCAATGGTTAGGAAAAGGGAGGCTCAATCTCCCGGGCTTCCAACACCGCCCCGACTGCCGCGCTGGGTGCCGGTGCTTTGGAAGCCCGGGAAGCCGGGCTTCCAAAGCCGTCCCCACGGGGACGGGAGGCAGAGGGCGGCGGCGCGGACAGCTTTCCTAAACTACTTACATTGAAACAGAACTTCAGCATAAGTCTAGAGCATAGGCAAAGTATAAATCAAATAATGAGACAGCAGGACAGAGTAGCATTCTCCTCAGAGAAACTGGGCTAATCTAAGCATATTTGCAAAGCCATTTTATACCATCATCCCTCTTTCCAGACCTTTTGAGGGTATTCCACCAATCAGAATCCCAAGTCTCCTGAAAGTTCCAGAAGGAGTAACTATTTCTAAGGTGACTTCACTCCATCCCCCTCCCTTCTTCTCAGTTGGAACCAGTTCTCACTAATTAGCTTGGTACCAAGAGAGAGTTCTGCCAGGAGTGTTTTATGACCTTGGAAATTCCTTCTCAAGCCGATAAGACCCAGCTGGCCAAACCTTCCAATTAACAAGCAACTTCTCCTCTCTTCTGGCCCACCATACTAGCATCAGCTAAAAAGGCCTGAGTTTCAAAGGCAGCTGAAACCATAATCCCATTATTTCCCCATTTCTTGACAAAGACAAAATTCGCAAAGATCTTGATAGGCTGAAGCACTGGGCTGAAAACAACAGAAGGAAGTTTAACAGGGATAAGTGCAAAGTTCTACATCTATGAAAAAGAAACCAAATGCACAGTTACAAGATGGGGGATTCTTGACTCAGTAATACTACAAGCGAAAAGTATCTTGGAATTGTTTTAGATCAAAAGCTCAACATGAGCCAACAATGAGATGTGGCGGCAAAAAAAGGCAAATGCTATTTTAGGATCCATTAACGGACGTATAGTGTCCAAATCCCATGAGGTACTAGTCCCTCTCTATCCGGCACTAGTTAGGCCTCATTTTGAGTTCTGTGTCCAGTTATGGACACCACAATTTAACAAGGATGCTAGCAGATTGGAGCAAGTTCAGAGGAGGGCAACAAGGATGATCATGGGACTGGAAACCAAGCCCTGTGAGGAAAGACTGAAAGAACTGGGCATGTTGAACCTTGAGAAAAGAAGACTGAAGGGAGATATGATAGGACTCTTCAAATACTGAATAGGTTTCCATATTAGAGGAAGGGCAGGATCTGTTCTCAATCATCCCAGAGTTCAAGACACATAATAATGGGCTCAAGTTATAGGAAGCCAGATATCAGTTAAATATCAGGAAAAACGTCTTAGTTGTTAGAGCAGTATGACAATGAAACCAATTACCTGGGGAAGTGGTAAGTGTTCCAACAGTGGAAGCATTCAAGAGAAAGTTAGACAGTAATCTGTGAGACATGTAGAAAGTAGAAGGGTCTCTGGTCTGGAAGAAAAACTACAGATTGGGGCTGTGGGATTCTAGATTGATTCATATTTCCCATTTCATCTTGTGAGCGATGGGTAAAAATACTAATCAGGCTGTGCCACACTCATAGTATTCTCCAAAAATTTTTGCTGTGTACTTGGGCTCATACTCTATCTTGGATTTCTGCATTGAGCAGGGGGGTGGATTCAATGGCCTTATAGGCCCCTTACAACTTCATTCTTCTATGCTTCAGAGTTAGGATGAAATATGCCTAGAGAAATGGGTGCAAAACTTCCAGTTCTTCCAAATGGAAATAGGGTAAAATGTGGCGATAAATGGGCAGAAAAAATCAAATAGGTGATCAAAGACAGGCCAGAAGAATGTGAGAAAAAGTCAATACACCACAAAGTGCAGGTGCTCATATACTAACACTATAAACTTTTAAGCCAAAGTGGAAGAGACAGAGTGCTGGACTCTTTGTGGGACCTTAGAAGCAGTATTCATAGCAGAAACAAAGGGTGCAACCATGATAAGCAAATCATCTGAGAGTCATGTCAGGGTATTACTGTATTGATTCATGTAATGTGCTCTTTGTGTTACTTTCCCCATCCTCATACGGCAGCCTCAACTGAAATGGATTCATTTGAAATAGATCTAGGTTTGGCAAGTTGATCCGCCCATGAGTCTGTCCTGACTTTGCCTACATTCTCTCCTTGTCCATGACCATCTTGTCCAGAGTTAATTTTTTTCCTCTTTTTCATTCTAAGTGGCATAGCGCTGCATTAGTGTTGTAGACAGAAAGACCTAAATGCCTAATTTTGCTACGCTGAAGCAAAACCAACTGTGTCCACCAACCATCTATTATGATGAGAGGAAATAAACAGAAATCCATACCGGATTGGTCGTTCCCCGAGTCAACAAGGACTGCATCAGATGCTATAGCCCCTGGGCATCTGGTGACAAACAGGATACAGGGCTTAGCAGACTTTGTTGAGGAACCAGGACAGGCTGCTTCAAACAATGAAAATGCAAAATTTGGACTCTCACTGAAAATCAAGAAACAACAACAACAACAACCATCATCATCATCATCCCCTCCGGCGGCGGCGGCGAAATCGTGAGTGGACAGTCCATCCCCATGGGGCTGGACCCTCGTTATTTCCACCTGTGCGGGGATATTCGTATTCATATACGAATATCCCCATCTCTAATGATAACATTCAAAGAGCAGAGCCTGATTGCTCTTTCATCTCAAAACTGTAGAACTGAAAAAATAATATAGAAAAATGCAACTGAAACAATCAGCTGGCTCAAGTACCTTCAGCACAAGGGATGGCTACACCACTGGGGACTTTCCAGTTTAAGAAAAGCGAAAGACATCTCAAGGAGATGCTAGGAACATTGCTTTGACTGCCCCATTATGCCCATCCAACAAAAGGTTTTGGATACTCTGCTGTGGTTTATAAATTTGTGAAAAATGTCCTCCTTGGCTGAAAGCTTCCTGTCCATGCCGAGCTCCTGATTCGTAAGTTGTAGCTCCTATTGTGTGATTCTCAGCAAGAGATATTTCTCCGATCAATATTATAAAAAGAGTGGGCATTGGCAAAGTGCAGCTAGTCATCATCCTAAAGAGCGAAAGACAATTACATCTGCCAGCAGCTCTGTGTACTAGCATTGCAAAGGTCATGGAGGATATACATCCATGCATCTAACTAGCTGATGGAATCTCTCCCCCTGCCAGATTACTATTAAAGTAATATTTTCTGTCTCTTCCTGACAGCCGTGCTCTTAAAGTTTGCCTTTGAATTTAAAGTGGACAATTACAGATGTGGATCCTTCTGTAAATATTTTGACCCACAAAGAAAAGCTGAGCTGTGATCTGTCATGGGACACTGCAAATACTTCCTAAGTTCCTTATTCTTGTTGATTTAAGATGCCTGAGCCTGATAAAACAGGTAGACCATGAAGCTCCATTACGCACCATCAGCATGAGACTGAGACATGCAATGCTTTCAGACCCCATCAAGGTTTATAAAATTTATGCAAAATGTCTCAGAGACAATCGTGCAAAACTACTGTGATTTCCATTTACTGTGAGAAGTAAAGTGCACATGTAAGTGCATAACAAACACAGAAGCACTAGATGATTGTTTAAAAAGATGCAAAAAACCCATCTGATATATCCAGTATTTGAAAGCCCAGGAAACAAAGTAGCAGAATGTTGCACAGCTTGTGCAACTTACACAATATGTGCAAAACCATTACATCGTTATAGGCATCCTTCAGTCTCAAGAGACTATGGTAACGTGCTCTGAATAGAGGTCTTGGAACAGCGTCTAGTGTGGCTGAGAAGGCCAATTCGAGAGTGACAATCCTTTCCACACTGAAGACAAATGCAATCTGTCCCCTGTCCAGCTCCCTGATTTTGCTGGTTTTGGGACTGCCTCTTTTCCTTGGCCTGCTGGACAAGTGTCTCTTCAAAATGCGAGAGGCCACGATGCACCGCCTGCCTCCAGGCTGAACACTCAGATGTCAAGGTTTCCCATCTGTTGAGGTCCATTTCTAAGGCCTTCAGATCCCGCTTGCAGATATCCTTGTATCGCAGCTGTGGTCTCCCTCTGGGGCGCTTTCCCTGCACTAATTCTCCACACAGGACATCAGCAGCATCAGAAAAGGTCTTGCCCTGTTGTAGGCCAAGGAGAGCAAAATAATACAAATCCTTGTCTTTGCCTGAGAGGACAAGACCAGGGATTTCTTTTTTTTAATTTCTGGGACTACAAATCACATATTTCTCCATTCTGGGAGTTCTGCCTGAAAGACAAACACTTAATTATGGCTCGCCTGGGAGAAAAGGACTCAACTGGAAGGCTTTGTGGATTAGCTAGGCCTAGCTCTGCCTAGCTTCCTGTTCAGAAAGAAAACTCCCAGCTAGCACTGGGGCAGGAAAAGGAAGTCAAGTGTCAGCTGGGAGTTTTCTTTTTCCAGAATTTCTTAGTTCTGCACATATTTAGCACATGTATAAACATGTCCTTTTACTTATGTGCTAAGCCCACCACATGTTTGTGCCTGATTTATATATTTTACACAGCCTGATTTATGCTGTGTGCCTGAAAAAGGGCTACATCATCATTTTATAAGTACTCTCCCCCAGATGTAGATAGACAAAGATCTGAGAGTGACTCATGAACCAAAATTTCTCTCTGTCAGGGATAAAACCTGGTAAATTGTTTCCCCATCTCCCCATATAAAATTTACAACCTATCATTTCTGCTTCTAGTAAAAAATAATAGACTGCAGCAAACAGTTTATACCCCCCTTCAGGATTCACAACACATATTTCAAATTTAGTTAAATCTCAAAACAAAACAAAAACTTGCATCACATCTCTTCAGAATTATTGGTTCCTTACTTGGGAGGAAAAAAAGATAGAAAAGGGAGCTATAGTGCATTTTTAAAAATTCCCTGATCTGCATCCAGCTTGATTCCCTGTCTTAAAAAGCAAACCAAGAAAACAAAACCTGTGAGCAATCCTGTTAAAGCAGGCAAGAGGGACTGGATGAGACTGACAAAGCGATGAGACAAGAGACAGCTGCTGCAGGAAGCAAGATGGATCCTTTGCTGCCTCCGGACTTACACGAGCTTTACTGTTCTTCTCCATGAACACACAAGGCCTGACGTTGATTGGCAGTCATTTCTCATAAGGCAAATGCAAATCCTGATTCATTTCAACTGACAGGCAACAATTGGAAGCAAAACAGCAGGCACAGTACCATCTCCAGAATTCTTTTCCAAGAAGAAACTCTATTGTCAAAATTCTTGCTGTCAACACAGGCTGTTCCTCTTGACTATATTCCTATCGGGAAACATCCCGTGGAATTCTTTGATCCAAGTACAAACTGTGAACAAATCTATATGATATTCATTCTTCAGCCTTCACTATGTTGATGTCCCACTCATGGAATTGCCTCCCTCCATCTATTCACCAAACAGGCGTCAACTGGGCCAGGATCCATGCTGCCGGAGAATGCTGTTATTTTTTACCAGCTTTTAGGAAGGCCGTTACATATGGCATTTATAGTCTTTGTATCCTAGTGTGTGTCTCTGTGTGTTCTGCTTGATAGTTCTTAACTTCTTGTAATCTTTGCTATCTTACGTTGCTATTATTTTACTTTATTTATTTATTTATTTATTTATTTATTTATTTATATTTAATATACCACACCCGTTAGTGCTGCAGCACTACTGTGGGTGATTCACATAAAATACATAATCAAAGAGTTAATATGATAAAACCATAAATAGTCTAACCATATAAAAACAGAGGATGCCAGAGCATTAATAAAGCTGCATAAAACAGAAAAAAATAACAAAGATACAGATAACAAATAACTGAATGGAGGTTTAAGAGGAAATACACCTTGAGGACTATGCTTTTGAAAGGCAGGATGGAAATATTTCAAACAAGAATTAGAGAATCATAGAAGCATTGAGTTGGAAGGGGCCTATAAGGCCACTGAGTCCAATCCCCTGCTCAAAGCAGGAATCCAAATCAAAGCGGATCTGAAAGATGGCTGTCAATTTTTTTCTTGAATGGCTCCAACATTGCAGCTTGCACCACCTCCCAAGGCAATTGGTTCCATTGTCGTACTGCTCTAACAGGTAAGATGTTTTTCCTGCTATTCAGCCTAAATACAGCTTCCAGTAGCTTGAGCCAGAAGGGAGGAAATACTCCTTCAGAATATCAAAGTGCAGAGAAATTCGTAACAAGAGTGGCTGTGTAGTGGTCTAGCATTTTTCTAAAGCAGTGTTCTGGGTCCAGTGGCTCACGAGAAGTTATGGGAGTCCAACTCCTACCAGCCCCAGTCATTATGGCCAATAGTGACAGACTATGGGATCAGGCTAATCTTTAAAGTGGAACAAATGCTGCACCTGAAGACTCCTAATTTGGAAATATTTGATACCCCACACTTCTGCTTAAAACTAAATTGCTAGCTCTTTAATTTGAGAAGGTTTTAAATACATTTTAATGAACAGTATACCGTGCAATGGCTTTTTTGCTGTTCTGATGCGTTCACCAGAAGTAGGATACATATACATAGAGAACTCATACTGAATGAAAAAGAGCTGTGTTAGGTTCCCTCATTTAAAAAGAGGGACACACAGCAAACATACTGGGAGAAGTCAAAATCTTGGGTGGGAGCTTTCTGTACACAAATCTTATTCGCAAGCTTATGGGATGCAACCCAAAATCCTCTGCTTCTTGAAATACATGTGGCATGAGCACATTGAAAATAATTTATATTTGCATTTTTCATTTATAATGTCTTTTGGAACCTTTAGAAAGATAAAGCACTGAGGATAATGTCACCATTCTGAACTCCTGAACAAGTGAAAAACTTGTTCTTTTGCTTATGCAGAATGCTATTTATCTCCCAATAATATACTAAATGAAGTCAGATCTACTGGCATTGAAATTTTAATTACACGGACAAATTGGGAGCCCAGACTTAGCTGCATACCTCAGTTGCTGCTGAGAAGGGATCTCCTGGGCCCAGGGTACTGGGAGAGGCATGGTGGTGGCCACACGGTCTAGTGGAGCAAGAAGGGGCAGCTACCAAAGGCCTCCACACACCGACCCTGGTATTGGCTGGTGGGGGGGGGGAGGGATTAGGATGGTAGAGGCAGACAAGAAAAGGAAGATTTTCACCCTGGTCTCCCTGCCCAACTTAAAAGCTGGAGGATGCAGCCATCCACTGTCCAGTCTGCTGCTTGCCAGCACCCATCCTCTTTTTTGTTTGTTTTCCCTCCTTCCATCCCTCTTTTACAGTGGTGGCACGATGTGTTGCCATTGATTATCGTATAGGCTGCATGAGGGCTGGTTCAGATGTTTTCACTGCAATGTGTGTGTACACTCAATTAATCTTGCCACAACTTTGTTGGCGGTTTGGGGCACTGGAATTGGATCCAGATGAATTAAGGGTGAAGGCAGAAGCCTACTCACCCAGAACAGTTACTGAACCTCCCTGTATGGGGAGATTGGGGCAAGGTCATGGTCAGCAAAACAACCTTGCTTATTTTAAGCATAAGGGTCCTTAGTAAACACAACAATCTGTATGATTGAACTATTCAAAAAAATGTATTGTATTTTTTTTTATTATTAGAAAATTAAAATAATGGTTTTTCTTTATAAGTTATGCACATCCTGTGCAAATCAAGGCAATGGGAATGAGAGTGTGATGAAAATATACTTGAAGAAATGATCAGGTCCATCTCATTAAAACAATTCGCAATTAGGCAGAGACTCAAGGTCTGTAAACTGCAGAGCGAATGGGGGAAGTAAGCATCAGACCACGTTTCTGTGGCCAACTGATGTTGCAGCGCATTTGGTCCTTTAAGGCAGTGCTCGAACACTACACCTCCTGTTTAAAAAAGATATTGCTTTCCAAAGCAATCAAGAATAACTCCTGGAAGAGCCAAAGCAGACACTACCTTGCCCTTGAGGATGTTAGCTGAGAAACGATTTTTTGCAAGCTATGCTGTATAGTGCAAATTGATCCTAATAGCATTCATTTTCAGATCTTGAGATGGGGCTGAATTTTGGCTCTTGCCATGCGACCAGACTCATCTTTGCACTGCA
Source organism: Intellagama lesueurii (assembly GCA_037013535.1). Classification (NCBI taxonomy): domain Eukaryota; kingdom Metazoa; phylum Chordata; class Lepidosauria; order Squamata; family Agamidae; genus Intellagama; species Intellagama lesueurii. The sequence continues at coordinate 271,911,960 of JBAJHW010000002.1, forward strand.
CCTCATGGCTCACATCTCACTCAGATCACTGTCATGCTTACACATACACACGTCACAACCATGTGTAGCATGGAGATTCCTTGCTTCTTGTAGATTATTTTCTTCTTTTATATAAGCCACTCCATCTTAGTATTCCTGCATTTTATCGTTTAATCATTTTGGAGATAGAAATACAAATGGTGCCCCCTTGTTGAATCCCTGTCGATGAGCACAATATCCAAATCCATTCATTCTAATTTGGCAAATAAGATGTGCAATGCCATCGGGAGTGCCTCTCCCTATTTTTGCCATCAAGCTGCTTTTGACTTATGGTGACCCTACAAATCAGTGATCTCCAATAGGTCCTCAGCCCAGCTCAGGTCTTGCAAACTCAAGGCTGTGGTTTCCTTTAGAGAGCTAATTCATCTCATATTTCGCCTTCTTAGTTTCTTTGTTGCCTTTACTTCTTCCTCACATTATTTTTCCCAGCAATAATGCCTCTCTCCATCCAAGCAAACAAATACAACAATCGGTTGAAATGGGATTATCGGACTGCTTTGTTAGTCATGCGAAATTATCATTTTGATTGCCGGCATTTTTATGGCTAGAAACTGCATATATTTGACAGGTAGATCAGAGAAATCAATGAAGCTGTTTTTGTCACTACCTCCGAGAAAAACTTCAACTTTATTTGTATTTATGTTACCCAAGCAAAGCCAATGAAACTTTTTCAATGCATGCTGTATAGTAGCAGAACTTGGAAGAAGACATTCAGAGAGGTAGCAAGGTCCCAAACCATTTAGGGCTTTACATGTTCCCCATGATATTCTTGCAAGGAAGCTAGTAAAATGTGGGCTAGACAGTGCTACTGTTTGGTGGATTTGTAATTGGTTGACTGACCAAACCCAAAGGGTGCTCACCAATTGCTTTTCTTCATCCTGGAGTGAGGTGCCTCAGGGTTCTGTTCTGTGCCCTGTGCTGTTCAACATCTTTATCAATGGATGAAGGAATAGAGAGTATGCTGATTAAATTTGCAGATGATACCAAATTGGGAGGGATTGCTAATTCCCCAGAGGACAGGATTAAAATTCAAAATGACCTTGACAGATTCGAGTCCTGGGCCAAAACTAACAAAATGGATTTCAACAGGGAGAAATGTAAGGTCCTACACCTAGGCAGAAAAAATGAACTGCACAGATATAGGATGGAAGACACCTGGCTAGACAACAGTACCTGTGAAAGGGATCTAGGAGTCTTGGTAGACCACAAACTGAGAATGAGTCAGCAGTGTGATGCGGCTGCCAAGAAAGCCAATGCAATTTTTGGCTGCATCAATAGGAGTATAGTGTCTAGATCAAGGGAAGTGATAGTACCACTCTATTCTGCTTTGGTCAGACCTCACCTGGAGTATTGCGTCCAGTTCTGGGCACCTCAATCCAAGAAGGATGTTGACAACCTGGAACGTGTCCAGAGGAGGGCAACCAAAATGGTCAAAGGTCTGGAAGCCATGTCCTTGTTGAGATTTTGATATGAAAATGTATTAAATATTAATGTTGTATAGTTAAATGTAAAATGGCTGATTTTACCTGAGTCACTGTACTGATTGTATTCAGGTGTGGGTATCAAGGATTAAGACTTAATGTTGTACAGCTCTGTACATGATGAAACTTGGTGTAACAGAAAATGAAGTAATGTATTTTCTGATTGGTCACAGAACTGTACATAAGTCATGTGTAAAATGAACGTCTTTATCTGCTGTAAGTCAGATCACTTTTTCCTATGCTGTGTGTTGCTTCATGTCATGTTATGCTGCCAGAGGAATGTCTATTCTCTATGTATATATGTAAATAGACTAAGTTGTTGGTTTTACTCTCTCAGTGTCATAGTGTCATAAGTATCTCTGCTAACTAATATCTCCTTACTCTGCTGATGTTATGAGAATACACGTTATAATCAAAATTCTCAACAGTCCTATGAGGAGTGGCTTAGGGAGCTGGGAATGTTTAGCCTTACAAAAAGAAGGTTAAGAGGGGACATGATAGCCATGTTTAAATATTTGAATGGATGTCATGTTGAGGAAGGGACAGGTTTGTTTTCCACGGCTGCAGACACTAGGACAAGGAGCAATGGTTTCAAACTACAGGAAAAGAGATTCCACCTGAATCTCAGGAAGAACTTCCTGATGGTCAGAGCTGTCCAGCAGTGGAATAGGCTGCCTCGGAATGTGGTGGAGTCTCCTTCTTTGGAGGTTTTTAAGCAGAGGCTGGATGGCCATCTGTTGGGAGTGCTTTGATGGAGTTCCTGCATGGCAAGGGGTTGGACTCGATGGCCCCTGTGGTCTCTTCCAACGCTGTGATTCTATGATTCTATGTTAGTACCAGAACCTTGAACTTGGCATGGAAGCAGACCAATAACTGATGCAAGTGGACCAGAATGTGGGTGATAGGATTTAATTTCCTCATCCCACCAATCAATCTGACTGCAGCATTTTGGACCTCCTGAAACTTCCATAGGAGCTTCAAGAGAAGCCCCACAGTAGTCATTTTTTTGAAACTACCAGTGCATAGACCAATGTTGTTAGGGACCTGTCATCCAGATAGGGACTCAGCTGGGCAATTTGCTGAGGCTGGGGGAAAAAAAGAAGGCAGAATGGACCACAGCGGAGACCTGTTCTTCCATGGTCAAAGCTGAGTCCAAAATCACACCCAAACTGATTGTTAATTGAGAGGGTAAATCATTCCGTTTTGGCGTGATACCCCTAAGCAGGTAGATGGAGCCCATAACAACAAGATATCCATCTTGTCTATATTCAGTTTCAGCCCATTCATCCATGTCCAGTCCAGTAATGCATCCAGGCAGTGTTCCAGGCATTAGACAGAATCCCCTGCAGATGGATTGGAGAGATAGAGTTGCTTATCATCAGGATATTGATGACACAACACTCCAAAGCGGCCACAACTGAGAGCCCATGGGGATGAAACAATCTGCCCAAGTTGCACCCTCTGGAGATGACCATCAAAGAAGGACTGGGACCAGTAAAATGCCAAGATACCAATTTCTCAACTCCAGCAATCTGTCCAGGAGGATGTCATGGTTGACAGTATCAAAAGCGGCTGAGAGATCTCAAAGAACCAACAGGGCCACATTGCCCCGATTGGCCTCTTCTTAACAAGTCATTGTGCCTAATAATCATCTCCTTCAAACAGGAAGGTAAAACCCTTCCTGCAGGGAGGAGTTAATGATGTGACCAACAGTCAGGACGGTCAAGGATAAAAGGGGAAAGTACTGGACCTGCAGTGAGCAAGGGCCCTGTCAACCTCCTCAGATGCTACCAGTTGAAACAAATCCAATAAAATGGGACAAGACGGTGCACTGGACATCTCAACCTGATCTACTGAAACATTGGAGGAATCCAGATTCCAACTGATTGCTTCAAGCTTCTGTCTAAAATGAACTGCAAACTGATTACATGTTGTAACATCTGACTGAAGTGAGTTCAACTGTCCAGAGTCAGTGTGGCCATGAACCACGAAACTGCCATAAAGCAATGCCTATCATGTTCTTGGTTGCATGCCTGTTGTATGACCAAGTCTGCAATCACAAATACACTCAGCAGCTTGTTAATTAGTGGCAATTGACAGTTGCAACTTATACCATTTCACTTATGCACACGTAAATTGACATTAGGATTCTGGCCTTTTTTTGGTGTTATAATGACGTCTCAATGACTCCTATGTCACCAACTAGGATCTGTATTCTTTAAAGGAAAAAAAAATGAAAGAAAGGATCCTGTTTATTTTTCTATGTTGTTCTAATGGCACAAGTGCAGCAGTTGAATTGAACAAGTACAATAAAAAAAAAACGTTAGTGGAATGGAATTGTGAGTCAGTATGTTTTGGGCCCACTCAAGAAAACAAACAAAAAAGCAGCATCAAAATGTTTTCATGGGAAGACAAAGCACAGTTCTAGTGACCATGATCTGAATGATGACAGAAGACAGAAATGATAAAGGAAGAGAAATATGATTTTAATTGGACAAGGAATCTCAAGGTCCTTTTACTGTCTGCTAAAAAAGAAGAGCTATTTTTGCAAAGTCTCTTGTGACTTTCATAAAGTTTACAGCCTATAAGGGGACACTTTTATAAGATATAGCCCTGTTATGCCTCTTGCGCTGGTCCTGTCAGTTTCAGGCTCAGAATTTACAGGGCCAAATCGATCTTGACATTGTGGATACATATGACAACGATATCAGTTCTGACAAAGTATCCGTTTACCCAACAAGCGATTCAAACCCATTTACTGAGGCTCTAGGCTGTAAGTGCACATTAAAAGACATTGCTGCCATCAGTTCAACGCAGGGACACCTCTCAGACAACTCTAATGGTGGGATGGACTGCTGGAAGAATCTGTCGGATCCCTTTGGGGCCCTGCAGAATGCTTCAGTGTGCTTGGTCCTTGCACAACGAATATACGTGGATGCACTGGAAAATAATTTAAAAGAGGTTCTCGTGCACGTACCCTTAATGAAAAAATGCCCATGCTAATCAACAGGATCGTCCAGCTGGGGATGGTGGTACCAGGAGTAAAGATGTGAAAAATTTAGTTTTATTTCACTGCATTTCTCCAAAACTCACCTGCACCTTTCTCCTAAGCTTTGCTTTAACAGGCTGTGAGACTTCATTTCTCTTTGGCACACACTTTTCTTAACGTACACACTTTTGTATGCATTGACTTCAGCAAAGAGAAAAATGATCCAATTTACACATTTTAGCCATTTGCGTTTATAAAATGCATACTTGCTTTTGTACGAATTTTATTTCTTCCAATGTGTCACAAGCCGCACAGATGTGTAGATTTCTGAGACAGTGGCTGTTGCTTAGCATAGTAAGTCACAACCGGAGTAGGCCCATTCAAACCAATGTAACTTACAGAGGAGGTGACTCACCAAATCCACGCTGAGTCAATGGCCCTTTTCTAGTGGAATTTGCTATGCTAAACAACAAGACATCAACCGGTGGGTACATTGTCTCACAATGAGACTCGGGAGGTACAAAATGCATACTGTTATGAAAAACCTAGACCCCAGCTACATTCTCTTTCATCCCTAATTGGAGAAATTGCTGTAAGCCGCCCAGAGACCTTTGGGTAGTGTGGGTGGCATATAAGTTAAATAAATAAATAAATAAATAAAATAAAATAATATGTATCCATTAAGACAGCTTTAAAAACGTACTATCAGTTGCATACTGAATTTAAATGTCTCATTGTGCTTCAGGTGCGTTATAGAAAAAGCCCAACTGATTGCTAGCAGAAGAATATTTTGAAATTAGAAGAGTAAGGAATATTGCTTTTTCTACCCTCAGTGTCTCTAAAATTACATTACCTACCGATGATGCACGATTTTTGCAGCATTAAGAACCAAACTGGCAGCCCCCGGCATGCTTCTCTGCAGTACCATGACCACCAGTGTTGGCAGACCAAAAAATGTTTAAAATTTCTTTAAAAAGTAATAATGCTACTGAGTTTCCATTTTGCCAGTTGGTGTCTGGCTTTGACTATTATGGCTAAGAACGGAGTTTCAGGGCAAAATTGTTCTTTGCTGAATAAAAGTATCATTAGGTCAATAAATGTGCTAATGAAATAAGAAAGCTAGCATGCCCACTATTTTTGTTGCAGGCATAATACATACATAAGCTATTTATTTATTTTATTTATTTGTATTTTTATCCTGACTAACTAGTGGCAGAGCCACTACTCTGGGTGGCGAACAAATCATGATAACACAAAGTACAGAACAAATCCAATAAAAATTCACATGAATAACAAGCAAGGAACATAATATCTAAAAATAAAATAACGAATAAAAGATAATAACTACAAAATGGTTAATGATATTGAGTACAATAATAATATTAGGCGGCAAAAGCTGGACAAGTTTGTGAGAGCAAAAAACCCAATCATTCAAGCGAGATTACTTGCTACTCCATCACTTCTCAAGGTAAATCTGAGCAAAAAAGGTTGAAGAATTAAATTCTATTCCCCAGAAAACGCTGCTGAAAATATCATCTTGATTTTGCAGCAAAAGAATGGGCCTGTGAAAACTGAGGCAGCCTTTTTGGGTCAGTTTTCACTTTGAACCCCCTTTTTAGTTCTCCTTAGAAATCATGACGTCGCACCTCCTTCCTCAAAAAAAGTCTGAAGCACCAGTGCACTTAAGACTATCTCTCACATCTGTCAACTTCTCACTGCAATCAATACTGCTATGACTTCAGATGTCAGTTTATCAAGAGAAACAGCAGACATCTTTAAGCTCATATCAGCGAGATATAATGGGATATCGAAATTAACGTTAGCTCACTCAAGCATGACAGCGCTGTGTAATGAGTGTCAGCTTTTTTGAAAGTTTACATCTTTTTTAATTACCATCATTACCCAATTGGCTGTGTTTCTTCTACTAATATGCTGATGGGTGTCTACTGAGAAGCAGTAAAGACAAGCAGCCCTATCAGCAAACCTTGACATTACCTGGAGCTAGCTTTATGTTCTCTCTCTCTCTCTCTCTCTCTCTCTCTCTCTCTCTCTCACACACACACACACACACACACACACACACACACACACTTTGCATTACTCCTGCTGTCCATCTCTGATATTCCTTTTTAGCTCTTGAGTCCCAAGTAGCTAAGGATTCAGACTATGTTAATGTTTCTGTTGTCCTATAGAGGATGCTGTAGGGATAAGAGTTTTTTTTACTTTCAGTTTTGCAGTTTTACAGATATATCAAATTCATGACCTGCCAGAATGACAACAAATGAATGAATGAATGAATGCAGGAACACATCTTTAAGTTTTTTGTCATGGCAGGAAAGAGTAAGGAACATATTCTTGACCCCTGCTTTCCCCTTTTTAATTACATAAAAATACATGTGCATAACTAAAAGTGAATATAAGAACATACCGTATTTTTCCGTGTATAAGACGACCCAATGTATAAGACGACCCCCACTTTTCCAACCCCAAATAAGAAAATTTGATTGCTGCTTTCCCCCTCCACTTCCTAAGCCCCGCGAAAGCAGGATCAAAGGGCTGCAGAAGTATAGGGGTAAAGCAGCGATGAAAGCACTGCAGGATCGCAGCCCTTTGATCCTGCAGCTGTTTCATGGCTACTTTCCCCGCCACTTCATAAGCTCCGCGGGGCTTATGAAATGGAGGGGTAAAGCAGCCATGAAACGACTGCAGGATCAAAGGGCTGCGATCCTGCAGCCCTTTCATCGCTGCTTTCCCCCTCCACTTCCTAAGCCCCATGGTAAAGCAGCCATGAAACGGCTGCAGGATCAAAGGGCTGCGATCCCTTCCCCCCTTACTTCTGTGTATAAGACGAACCTCAATTTTTAGTCTAAAGATTTTAGATAAAAGTATCATCTTATACATGGAAAAATACGGTACATCAATATGAAGTAGCCATCAGAAAAATGAATGAAATGCATACATGAAGTATGCTCCTAAATGTGCAAAAGGGTACATAAGTTATGAAGTGTGTGTACCCAAAGACATAACTTCCCCCTGAGCTCATTCATGCAGACAATGAGGAATTAAAACTTTCCTCTCTTTTTTGGGACAGGTAGGGATTGTGAGGAATTAATTGCCTGATGCTGTCAATACAGTTCTCACTAGGGAAGTGGAGAATATTTGTGCATTTCTTTGTCCTCATCAATTTAGGCTGTCTCAACAGCACGGGGAGAGCTTTAGGGACACCACAGACTGTCAGAAAGATAAATAAGTGGGTGCTGGGTTAAATTAAGCCTGAACTCTGTTTTTAGGAGTTCAAATGGTTAAATGGAGGGTGTTGTATTTTGTAGCTATCATGAGAAGACAAAACTCACTGAGAAAGACAACAATGATAGGATAAGGAAGACTTTTTTCCATGAGATAGATTGGCTCAGCAGAGAAACACCAGTGCAGAGCTGTTAACAATAGGATTTCATAATAATGTAATAATCATGTGCCACCAAGTCAATTCTGACTTAGGGCAACCCTTTTCAGGTTAGGTTTCCAAGGTAAAGAGTACTCAGAAGTGGTTTATCATTCCTTTCTTCTGGGGGGTGTCCTGGGACTGCGCAGCTTGCCCAAGGCCACACAGGTTGGCTCTGCTTTGCAAGAGGCACAGTGTGGAATCAAATTCCCAACCTTATTTAGGTCATTACTTCATAGGGTTGCAATAAGTCAGAAGTTATTTGATAACAGCAAAGATAATGCAAGACATCTCCATGAGGAACTTTCTAAAGCCCTGAAAAGTTTTTCCCTTCCAATCAAGACTGAGGAAATCTCACCACAATTTCTGCAAAACGTAAGACTTGAAGGTTAATGAGAGGCAAATCGCATCCAGCCACAAGCACAGGAGAAAAAGGCAAACAACTCATCCACTTCTTAAAATTATTAAATGTCCACAACTTTAGCATTCTTCTTCGATTTCATCCACTCTCCAGTGAGAAGGCGTTTTGAGGCTTGCAGGCTGCCTTCCCTTTTACTACTCCAGCACACCTGGTGGGTAGACTTCCTGCCTCTTTAAACTTTTCTTTCACCTCCACTCCTAATTCATATGCCTCTACCAGGCACATAGAGCTATGCTAATGGAACACCAAATTCAGTGCCTGTCCAGCAGTAGTCTGCTTTCTGAGGGGAGCTGCTCCCCATTTCCATGGGAGGGTTGCACTTCAGCAATTCTTTGGACTCTTCTTTGCTTTCTATCTAATGTTTCTGGTCTTTGGACATAAAGGAAAATTACCAGCCTCTTCTCTATGTTGTCCACAATGCTAAGAAGCAATGATGGCCAGCGGTGACTCCAGTTCAGAGACTTATGTGAATCCACCACAGGGATGCTGGGCTCTTGAGCACCATGGATAATTTCTATGAAGTGCAGACTAAAACCTAGAGTGGATTCACAGCACCTGCAAAATTGGAATCACCCTATCCCACACACTCATGGCTACTCCTTTCTTGGAAATGTGTTGATCACATTTGTTTGCCCAAACACAAGCCCTTCATGAGTCTTTCATCTCTATTGCAAGAATTGTATGAATTGCCCAAAGCCAGACTGCCTGTTGCTTTAAGAATGTGAAGTTCTAGATGGGTTTTTGGGTTTTTTTGGGCATCTTTCTTAACAATCAGCCAGTCTTTCTGTGATTGCTGCATGTGTGTGTTTTGCTTCCTAAAAAGAAAGGACATTAAAGGCATTTAATGTAAATTACAAATAGTCCAATAGGAAGGAAGAGTTGTTTGTCTCAGTCTCAACTGCAGGCAAGGATTCTTGCTGGATTTTAAATTCCTCTGTGAGGTCTATTGTATTATCCCATTGAGAAAGCCTTAGTTAACAAGTACAATGAATTTCACAATATACCTTTCATTCATATTCCCAATACATTCAAATTAGATATGTGCTTTGCACTTCGTTGTGCTTCATACAAAGCAATGAAGCATGGCACCACTGGTGATACAGAGGCCCATCTCCCTCCCACCCCGGACTGGCTGGCTTCACAAGCTGCCAGGGTCCTTCTTTTGGCAGTGGTGGGAGATAGACCCGTGCTTCATGCTTCATATGAAGTGAGATGAAACACAGAGCGTCCATCTCTAATGCAAATGCCTATGCTGGAAGGAAAAAACAAAGCCTTACAACTGACTATAAAAGAAGGATAGGAAGAAAATGCAGTGAGATTTGGCAAAACACAGCACAACTGAGACTAAAGGATTTTCACATCCCTAATATGCCAGTGTTGCTTTTCAGGCATTCTTCCCCATTAACTTGTCTTCCTTGGATCCCTGGAATGTCTGATAACCTCAGCATATTGCAGAAAATTTGGGGGCATGTAGTAGGGCTCACACTGCTTTGGTGAGTCATGTCATTGTCCTGAGGAAACAGCCTAGAGCGCATGTGTCAAACTCAAGGCCCACAGGCCGAATCCGGCCCGCCGAGCCGTTTCATGTGGCCCTCGCAGTGTTGCCTGCTACTGTGTAGTATACAATACGCAGGTGCTTACTCGGTCACCCATAATGCTCCGCAAGGATGCTGGGAATCAGCCCAGCGGGACTTCTAATCTCAGCATTCCAAGCAGTGAAGAGTCAGAAAGTACAGCAGCTTGGGCGGAGTACAGCATCTTGGGAAATGTAGTCCTAGCTATTGCTCACTCCCGTTCTTAAATTTATATAGTCTTACAGATACAACCGGCCAGCCATAACGATGATGCGACCCAAGTTGAAATTGAGTTTGATACCTCTGACGTTCTCCTGCATTTCTTCATTGCCAGGGTAGATCAGTAAAAGTACATAAGATGTTTTTCAAGAAATCTTTTTTGCCATAGCTGATTTTGAAACCCAGGAATCTTCAACAAGTTTACATAGGTTCTTGGAATGCGAATTGAGGAATGGTTTCTTGGAACAAAAACTGATAAATCCTTGGTAAATTTACTCTGAAGCTTTCTTGCGACGCAACTTGAAAAATTCCTGATTAAACTGATTTTTTTTAAAGTACTTATGCATATGATATGACAATTGTCTAGGCAATTGTTCTGAAATATACTTTTTTCATATTTGCAGCATTCTACTGTATTAATCACACTGGGATTGGGAAGGAATTCTACATCATCATTCTACATACATCATCACCATGTAGTTGGCTACATTAACCTTCTAGAGAAAACATTTTAGGGAGCACCATTTGCTTCCGTCATCTGGGCCTTTTGCTCTGTTGTGCCATATAATGGTCTGACTTTAAATGATGTTCTACTGAAATGTGGGGGAGAAAGGGTTTGAATAAAATAGATATAACCCTCCTACATTCTCATAATTTTGTTAACTGCTATTAAAGACCACAGAGCCTGTCAAATTCAAGACACTGACTAAAGTCCTTTTTATGCATAATGAAAACTCATGCCTCCTCCTCTTCACCTCCACCATAATTACATAAGGAGGAAAGATCTGAAAGCTTCCATTTTCACTTTTGAATTTCCCAGTTACGTCTAAACTTGAGAAGACATAGTCTGCCCTTTTGTATTTAGTTAAAATAAAACTATGATCAAAACACGATTATGAACCTTCCATGTACCAGTTCCATCTGCTTGATACAAAAAAAGCTACAGGAATTCATTGACAGGAAGGTGAGATCCAGTCAGTTCCTGTGTTCCTAACAGGTAAGACCCACTTCCTTTTTTTCCTGTGTCACAGAGATAAGGAGGAAGATCTCGTCATGGTAACATCCTGGGCTAAGTCCAATAAGTCCTCGGCGCTGCATTTCTCTGGACCCAATTTGTACAACTTTAGAAAAGGACAATGTGCTGCAAGTGGGTGTGTGTGGGTGTGCTGTGTCCCATTATTCTGAGCACTCATTGGATGTTCAAGTGAACAAGGAGTGACAGAAAGAAGGAAAAGCAGAGCCTGAGGAGACCTTGAGATTCAACTATGTGCCCCTTGCTTGCCTGTAGGCCTCAGCTGGTGCCAAATAATGCTCATCCTCCACCATCCTGTTCTAATTGCTACCACAAAGGCATAGATGGTTTACCAAAAATGGGAACTCATTTAGAGGCTGCTGGACGAATGGGCCTTGAATGTATCAGATTATCTGAGGGCTATCTTTAAATCGTAACTTAATGTTTAGTTGGCACTAGCAAATTTTAATAAATTAGAAACTCTTTCTAGGGATCAGAAAGATTTTTCCTTTTTACCTCCCCCCCCCCCCCCCCCACAAATCGTATAAGCTCAGATTTGAGCCATTTTGTAGGACACAAGGCAACCTAACATCTTCCTGTCTTCTAGTCATGCTTCCAGCAATGTCACACTGATAACTCTTTTTGTCATTTACCACGGTTCTGTACAATATTTTTTTTTTTGGGGGGGGGAAATCTATTTTTCACCTGCAATTTCTGGGTTTCTTGCTAGCACCTTTGGTATGTGAATTTACAGTCATGTGGAAAAGAAAGTACACTCTCTTTGAATTCTATGGTTTTATGCATCAGGACATAATAAAAATCACCTAGTCTTTAGCAGGTCTAAAATTCGGTAAATACAACCTCAGATGAACAACAACACATTACATATTGCACCATGTCCTGATTTATTTTACAAAAATAAAGCCAAAATGGAGAAACCATGTGTGAAAAACTAACTACACTTTATGATTCAATAGCTTGTAGAACCACCTTTAGCCGCAATAACTTGAAGTAATTGTTTTCTCTATGAGTTTATCAGTCTCTCGCAGTGTTGTGAAGGAATTTTGGTGCACTTTTCTTTAAAACGTTGCTTCAGTTCTTTGAGGTTTGTGGGCATTTGTTTATGCACAACTTTCTTAAAGTCCCACCACAGCATTCCAATCGGGTTGAGGTCTGGACTTGAATGGGGCCATTGCAACACCTTGATTCTTTTCTTTTTCAGCCATTCTCTTGTAGATTTGCTGGTGTGCTTGGGATCCTTGTCCTGTTGCATGACCCAATTTCGGCCGAGCTTTAGCTGTCAGACAGATGACCTCACATTTGACTATAATACTTTGGTATACAGAGAAGCTCATGGTCGACTCAATGACTGCAAGGTGGCCAAGTCCTGTGGCTGCAAAACAAGCCCAAATCATTACCCCTCCACCACTGTGCTTCACCATTGATATGAAGTGTTTGTGCTGAAATGCTTTGTTTGGTTTCACCAAATGTGGCAATGTGCATTATAGTGAAACATCTCCACTTTGGTCTCATCTGTCCAGAGGACATTGTTCCAGAAGTCTTGTGGTTTGTGCAGATGCAACTTTGCAAACCTAAGCGATGCTGCCATGTTCTTTTTAGAGAGAAGAGGCTGTTTTCTGGTATCGCTTCCAAACAATCTGTACTTGTTTAGTCTTTTTCTAATTGTACTGTCATGAACTTTAACATGCGAACTGAGGCCTGTAGAGTCTGAGATGTAACTCCTGGGGGGTTTGCAATTTCTGTGAGCATTGCACAGTCTGACTTCGGGGTGAATTTGCTTGGACGTCCACTCCAGGGAAGATTGGCAACTTTCTTGAATGTTTTCCATTTGTGAATTATCTCTCTCGCTGTAGAATGAAGGACTTTAAATTGTTTGGAAATGGCCTTATAACCCTTCCCAGATTGATGGGCAGCAACAATGGCTTCTCTACAATCATTGCTGATGTGTTTCTTCCTTGGCACTGGTGTTAACACCTGAATGTTCAACACCAGCAGACTGCTAAAACTTCAGCTTTTATACAGGTGGTCACACTTGCTGATGATCCATTACTCAAGGGCATTTGATTAGCAGCACCTGGCTGCTACTTAGCCTCTTAATTCCTATGGAAGCAGTAAGGATGTACTTAGTTTTTTCTCACATGGCTTTTCCATTTTGGCTTTATTTTTGTAAAATAAATCATGACAGGTTGTAATATGTCATGTGTTGTTGTTCATCTGAGGTTGTATTTATCTAATTGTCAGACCTGCTAAGGACCAGATGATTTTTATGATGTCCTATGATAAAACCATAGAATTCAAAGAGGATAAACTTTCTTTTTCACATGACTGTAAATGCCATACTTCCGACATTTTACACAAATGGTCCCCATAGTCTCAGAATAATTGATTTGCATTGAAATACATTAGGATTTCCAAATCATTTGTTGATTCCTGTCTCCCACAGTCACTGTTGTGCACAAATAACATGAGATGAAATGAGCTGCAATTCTTTTGTCCTAGTAATACAGTGGTGCCTCGCTAGACGATGTTAATCCGTTCCACGAGGATCGCTGTCTAGCGAAAACATCGTCTAGCGAAGCACGTTTTCCCATTGGAATGCATTGAAATCGCTTCAATGCGTTCCAAGGGAAAAGGCACTCGTCTTGCGAAATTTCCCATAGGGAAACCTCGTCTAGCGAGTGAGGGTCCCCATAGGAATGCACTGACAGCTGCACTGACAGCTTTTGACCACTAGTCGGCGCACTCCTATGGGGAAACCTCATCGTCTAGCGAAAATCGCCATAGAGAGACATCGTTTTGCGAAGCGCAGTAGCGATCGCAAAAAGGCATCGTCTAGCGATTTCCTCGCCCTGCGAGGCAATCGTCTAGCGAGGCACCACTGTATAGTTACTGAGCTTTCCACAGTCATGTCAGCGGCTCTACGTATCTATTTCTAAACTCATTCCTGTCTCACCGATATTCATAATACCAAAAACTATATTAATCTTTCTCATAACTGCATTTTTAGAGTGTCAAATTAAGGTTGAACTAGACATGACACGGGAAGTTCAAGTTTTGACATCACAACACCTTTTTCGTTCTCAAAAAGAAGCTCCAGTTGACTCCAATTTGCATTTGGACCACAGTACTTCAGAACCTTGCATTGCTTTGCTGATTCAATCTTCACATTGCCCACTAACTGTTATTTGTCATGGAGGAGACATATAGGCTTATTCTCCTATGTCTGGTCTAGTTTTTCTTTATGGAGTGACACATTCCTGTTTCACCTTTATTTTATTTTTCAAACTGTACATTATCAGATTAAATATAAAATTATTTTTTAAAAAAAAAGTCAAGAGAAAATATATATTTAAAAAACTAATAGATACTATTAAACTGGGCTCACTTTTGTTTCAGTATTGCGCCATAAAATCTCTTTCCAGGCTTTTAAATATTGTCTTTGAAATCCATGTTTCTGTCCCAAGGAAGTTATAAAATGTATAAAAAGATACCATGTCTCATAGAAGTAATCTCAAAATGAAGACCTTATTCTCATTTTCCTTTCTTGAATAAATTTCTCTGGACACCATTTCCCAGAGTTTCTTTATCTGTATGCATGTTGACATGCTCTTCAGCATTTTCCATTTCTGTGCTATATCCATTTTTGTTACTGCTAACTAGAGATGGGCATGAACCACCAGTTTGGCGGTTTGTGCCAATTCATCCTCTGGATGAACAGGTGTTCAGTGGTTCCCAGTCCCACCTTCTCCAGCAGGCACCCACTTAGAGGTAGCACCTGGAGGAGGTAGGGAGGGAAGCCGGGGCATTGCCTCTGAATGGGCGCCTGCCAGAGGAGGTGGGTCTGGGAACTGCTGAACATCTGTTTGTCCAAAGGACAAACTGGCCCGAACTGCCAAACCAGCGGTTTGTGCTCATCTCTACAGCTGATATTAATGAGCTTAAGTTTTTATGGAATAATTTTTCATTTTTTGATTATTGTTTGATTGTGTTTTTATTTTACTTGATGTTGTAAACTGCCCAGAATAGTGCTTTGCACTAATGGGGCAGTATATAAATTAAATAAATAAATCTGCATTAATGAGAAAAGAAAATAATACAATGTCAGCATCATATTCAAACTTTATAGCCTGTCATATCCAATTAAGTATATATTCCCAGCATTTTGTTTTCTGTTTGGGGCGTTCTAATATAGGCAACAAACAACAGCCTTCAGGTGCACAAGCCCCTCCTATTCCCATTCTTCCCTCCTTTCTCAGTTCTTCATGTTTGCAAATTGTGTGAATACAACACGTATAGGGAGTTTGATGCTGGTAGGTAGATGGTGGCCTGGCAGAGCCATAACTAGGGTGGACTGGCTGGGGCTTGATCCAGAGTGTTGACATTTAGAGGCACCAACTTTTTCCTGTTGGAAGGGCCCATCAGTGTTTGCTCCTGGAAGGACATGAAGCTAGTTATCCAAGGATATTATACGACGTCCAGGTACTCTTCTCTGAGTTGAAGCCAATACAAAACAGGTAGACGCAGCATGGAACCAATATGGCCATCTTGCTCTTAGATCCATGTATTCCTTCCCATTCCCTCATCCTCTTCCTGTGTATGCCAATCTCATGTGGCCCAAGCTTAACCAAAAAGGCAGAGAAGTCCTAGGCACCAAATGGCTAGTTATGGCTCTAGGCCCAGGAAGTGACAGGCCAGGCAGTGAATATGCCCAGAACTCCAAACACACTTGGGCCTGGAACAATTGCACCCCTTGCACTACTGATTATCTAGTTGCAGGACTTGGGCTCCATCTTGCCTTCAGTTTCAATTGTTTTGAGAGTATGATCCAGACTTTGGTACATGCATCTTTTAAACACTATCTTAGGGCTTGCTCACACTGCCGATTTACATCGATTCCAGTCCTGATATTTTTTAAATGGTTGTAAAGTCACGTGGTATATAAATCAGTACACTTTGATTTAATGTACTTACTGTAGATGTATTTCTGGTAAGAACTAAGATTTCTGGTAATTAAAAGTCATTGTGTAGCTACACTGTAATCAACTCTTTTATTTTTTTTTCCTGTTTGAGGAACACTCTTGGTTACATTTTCTTCAGTTTTCAGGAATCCTACATTTCTCTCTTAAAAAAGAATATTAAGTGGCACAACAGTCCAGTGATGCAGTGGTAAAAATTTTAAAAAATACTTTGGATGGACAGCAGTGTCCCTGCTATCTGAAACCCACAATTGCCCACAAAGGCAGTATTTAACATGACAGGGGTGTTCACATTGTCTGAAGTGATTAATAAATAATCGATTTAAGAACTGAGATATTTTTAAAAGCCCCTGCTGGCCATTTAAAAAAAACACAAAACTCATTTTGCAGCCCCCAAAAGTCAGTTTCATCAGTATATTGTGTAGCCAGGAATTTATGAATCGATTTAAATATCGTCAAAACTGATTCAACTGCAGTTCTTACTGCCAGTGCGACCAAGCCCTTACAAAGAGGCCAAAAGCTAAGTGTCAAATTGTCTTCACCTCAATGGTTATTTGGTAATGTGATTTCCTTTCAAATCCACTGGCTTTTCACTCTCAACAAAGTGTCATGCTCTCTGCATTCTTTCCTTCCACCCATCTCGCTGAACAAAGAATGCCCAATTACCACATACAAAAAGTGCTTTCATAATGAATGCAATTATTTCTGTGCTTTGGTGGATTAAAATATGGAATGCTGGCTGGCTAGCTTTACTTCAGAGTCAATGTTACAAGAGACTGATTTAGCATAATCATGAAATATGTTGCTAACTAACCCCAAGGAAGTGGCAAACTAAGATTTCTCTTCACAAAGCAGGAATAAAATGAATTCCGACTTGGCAGCAGTAATAAAAATGAAGACTCTTCATGTAAGTCCATCAAGAATCATCAAATCATTTTGGATGGATGTTCCTGGCAGCAGCATGCAATACCTTTGATTGCAGCAGAATGCTACCTGCTGGATATTTATGCTATTGCATTTTCAAATGTCTAAGTCTGAAAGACATGGTAAATGCCTCGAGACAGTCTGCAAACAAAACTAATGTTAAGTGCTGGCCCAACCATTGGGCAGAGGTTGCAGGGTAGGGGAGTAGATAGTAGTTAAAGTTCTGAAATCTTTCTACCTACATTTGCTGGGTTCTGTGTGGCACATGACTCCTGCACTCCTTAATTTAATTGCTCCCTGAAGCAACAAGACCATGTCCTTCTCTTTGAAGGATGGTGGTGAAAGACAGTTATCTTATTGGGAGTGTGCAAATAAGTTTCAATTGTCTGTACAATTTCTATACAGTAGGACCACTGTATCCGCACTTATCTGCTGTTGGACAAAATTAAATTAAAAAGCCCAGAAATATCTGTTTCCAAGCTGTCTTGCCAGAATTGACCACTAAAAAGAACCAGAGATTATGCTATATACAGGGTTTGCTACTTCTGCAGTTTTCAGCATCCACGGAGGTGTGTGTTGGAAGCAATCTCTCTCTACTGTACATAAAAACAGAGGATGAAGGATTGTTCAGGCAGCACCATGTCTTGGCCTGGCCCTGACTGACATGCTCATGGTTTGCAGCGGGTGAATATATAGATAGGTAACGAAGGTTTTGAGTTCTGTCAAACAACCACCTTTGATAGAACAGGATGCCACTTTTTAGCAATGGAAAATCCTTAAGATGAACCTAACCCACTGGGTGTTTGCCAAATGGACAGGACAGTTTAGGAGGGAACTGGGCCAACTGCTTCTTGAGTCTATCAGCCTTGTTAAACTTAATAGATCTTTCTCTGATCTTCAGGGAGATAGAGAAAAGCAACTCATCCTTTTTTAGTTGCCTGGCTGGAAAGAATGTATAAACTCCCAGTCATCCCAAAGTGTCAATTACTATAGCTGACAAAGTAAATGGGGGGAAAAGAGAGATTGGTGGTGTTGGGGCATAAGGCGCAAGAGACCAAGCAATCCTCTGAGCATTTACAAAGGCTGTAATCCTATTATCGCTTGAGTTCAAGTTAACAACCAGTCAAGCAAGGGCAGATACTTTCAGAAAGCTCCTAGCTTGTTGTGTTGTTAATTAGAACCAACGTGCAGGGAGGGTGGGGGGACAGGAACCCAATTGCAGCTGTAACTTTACACACCTCAGAGTAAATCCTATGGAACTCATTGGGGCTTACTTTAAGTCAACCAGAACAAGATTACAATGTAAGGGCTTCCCTGAGTTTATGACTGAGCTCAGCAAAATACTAATGCTGTGCTAAGACTTGTCTTCTTGAAGTCTTGTTCTGTGGGGATTTCACATGTGCCACTCACTGTACGTTACATCCACATCTGCATTTTGGCTCACCTTCAAGCCATCTAAGCAGAGTATTTAAGGCACTCAGGCATTTATCAGATATAAATAACTTCTAACGAATGGGTCCAGATATTCGCTCACTGTGACAAGGACAAAATGGAATGGCAACTGAAACTTCCTTCAGTGCTGACAAAGGAGGACTGTTGCAGAGTTTTGAATTTCTGGTAAAATTCTCTTGCCTACTCAGGATCCACAGACGAAAATAGCTACAGGTTCCCCAGAGTCGAATCTTTTCTTGTAAACTGGCACTTAAAGTCTCAATAACTCACTCTTATCCATTTGTAGAAGAAAGAATAGAAAAAATATTTATTTACTTACAGTTGCTTGAAATAAAATACTTGTGTATAGATCTTTCTTTACCGCACACATACTAGTAACCAACTGAATAAATCAACAGCAACAAACAACTGCCACCAACTGACAAAAGAGAGGAATAGAACACTCAGAGATTGACTTTCAAAGGCTGGAATGAATAATTGGTAAGTGCTGGATAATCACCCAAGCCCAGAAAAGTCCCTCCCAGTAATACAGAAAGCATGCAAAGTTATAAATAAAACTCCACTAAGGGCACCACTTAGGGATGTGGTGGTGCTGCAGGTTAAACCGCAAAGCCTCTGGGCTGCAAGGTCGAAAGATTAGCAGTTTGAATCCACATGGCGGAGTGAGCTCCCGTCGCTTGTCCCAGCTCCTGCCAACCTAGCAGTTCAAAAGCATGTAAAAATGCGAGTAGATAAATAGGTACCACCATGGTGGGAAGGTAACGGCGTTCCGTGTCTAGTTGTGCTGGCCACGTGACCACGGAAACTGTCTACGGACAAACGCTGGCTCTATGGCTTGGAAACGGGGATGAGCACCGCCCCCTAGAGTCAGACACGACTGGACTAAATGCCAAGGGGAACCTTTACCTTTAAGGGCAGCAAGCTGTTTAGGGGGCGCATGGCATGCCCTGGGAAGACCTCAGACTTGTGTTCTGTAAGCCCTGTTGTGAAGTTCTGGGAATTTCACATGCGCCCTGGGGAGATCTCAAATCTGCCTTCCACAAGAAGAAAATGGCTAGAGGATTCAAGAGGAAGAACTGTGGGTTGTTCCTGATACCTCACCACTTGTTGCCTGAGGCAGTTCTCAGATTGCCTAATAACAAGGTCACCCTGGTAATGAATCACCATCTCACTGGGTACACAACAGAACTCATCTGATTTTAGAAGCTATCCAGGGTTAGCTATCCAGGGTTAGCTATCCAGGGTTAGCTTATCCATGGGAGACAACCATGCAAGAGATCTCCATGTGTGCCTAGGTTAGAATCAGGCTTAAAACCCCAGGGAGCTGATGCCACTTAGAGTGAACAATACTGGACTAGATGGAGAAATTGTCTGATTCGTTGTAAGAAGGTTTCCTATATTCCAAGTGAAAAATGTAAGAAAATTCAGGGGCGCAACAGCTAACAGACTTGGTCTATATCTTCCTATAACATCAGAACTTTTATGTGGGCTTTCCACCCATAAAGAAAGCACAGATACTGACAAATCATATCCCAGAGTGTCTCGCTAATATTTCAGACTAGACTTCTGTATTTCTCTTTTGGTGTAATATGCTTCACGCTGTTGTTATTTATTTATTCATCCATTATTAAAAAGTGTTTGAAAACAGCCCTTCCTTCTTATGGGTGCCCGGATGGCATTCTCAAACTAAAAACTAATCACAGAAATATAAAATACAAGAAAACAAGAAGCAGAATATGCAATAAACAGTTCAGAGGTATCTCAAATAAAGAAACAGACGACACTTCTCCCTTGAATTCTGTGGATCTGAGCAGCACAGTTTTGGTTATACATGGATTTTTAAAAAATAAACAATTTCAATAAAAATTAAATAGTCAACAAATAAATATTCAATAAATACTGTGCTGCTATTCATCTCTAGGAATGGTGGCGGTCTGTCTGGTCCCTTCTCCTGGCATGGTGGCTCCATGTAGTGACTGGGGAGGATACTGGGAAATGCTGGGAGGCTGTCGTGGGTCAGGGGAGGGGTGTGTGACAGAATCTTCCAAAAAGAGGCTGCCATCACAGAAATGGGCCTCCCTCTTCTTGACACAAAGTACACTTAAGAAAGGAACACAGACCTAAGACAGAGCTGGAGACCTTACTGCATGAGGAGGTAAGCATCAGTAGATGAGGCACATATTTGTGTCCCATGCTCTGTAGAGCTTTTAAGACATGCACCAGTTGGGTTCAGGAGCAAATAGGTAGACAATACAGTTCCCTAAAGTAGATATAATATTATGGCTCTGTAAGGGCCTGTGCCCGGCTGGAAATACTCCACCTTGAACTGTGCTGGCATGCGTGTGTTACCAAATCTCCAGGAAAAAAACTTTTCCCCATTACTGGGAAAATGCACACAGCTATGCCTTCATGGGTGGGTGAAGGGGGTTGCATAACAACACAAGAGTTATTTTTGGCAGAATTTGCCTACCTCCAGACCGAAGAACATCCACAAAAATTTCAAAGAAGCAGGAGGCAGCGATGACACATTTTGATGGGGACACCATCATGCCAACAAGCAAAGAAAACCAAATGGATGAGGGAGAAAGTGAACCCCTAAAGTGAAGGCCTGACCTAATCACTCAAAGCCCATACAACAGCACAGGCAATCTCTCTCTCTCTCACACATACACACTTAATAATGTAAGTAAAAAATCACAAGAAGGAAAACAAATGAGAATGCAAGGCCAATATGCTACACTGATGTAAGTCTCTTGGTTTGCATCACAGCTAGACTATTGCTGAGATTACCTCCAAGGACATATGGATAGCCCCAGTGACCTCAGTCAGAGGCCCTGCCCAATGCTTCAGCAGTTGGAATGTGCAGGAGAGGTCTTAGGCTTCACTCAGAGATGAAGTTATCATTTTTCTCCTTTGGTGCCACATCACAATCTTGCTTACAAGGCATTTATAGTTTCTGTTTATTGCCCCAACTCCACTTATATTTTCAGTGCCTAATATGATGCACAGCCGTGTATAGTGAGTATTTCAACCTCACTATGCCAGTTAGAATTCTGATATAATGATGATTGTCTTTGGATAAATATGTAAAATTGTGCAGTTCTGAGACAAACCCACGGCAGACTAAAATGCCCAGAGGCATTAAGAGGGTGGAATGGCACATCCATGGATCCCATGGTTAAATCCACTGCTCATTTGTTGTGATTAGAAATGGAGAAAGAGAAAGGAAAAAATAGGAAGATATAAGGAGAGTACAGTGGTGTTCGTAAGTTCGTAAGTGGTGCCTCGATTTACGAACTTAATCCGTATCGGAATGGTGTTCTTAAATCGAAATGCTCGTAAATCGAAGCACCATTTCCCATTGAAATGCATGGGAACGGGATTAATCCATTCCAGCAATTCAAAAAAATACCAAAAAAAATATAAAGCACACAGAAAGCCCCATCGGAAGGCGCTGGGGCTTTAAAAACAACAACAACCAAAAATAAACAGAGCAAGCCCCGAAGGCTGCAAAAAAACCCAAAACCCAAAAATAAACAACCCCCCTCAGCCAAAACCCACCCTGCAAAACCCACCCAGAAGTTTCTAAAAAGGAAAAAGCAGCACCTTACCAGGCAGACCAAAGCCTACTCCGATGGCACTTACTCCCCGGCTGGGAGCCTCCTCCTGTGCTGCCGCTGCACACCCCATCCACGGAGGAGCCCCTCCGACCCGTGCACCTCAGCTCAACGCCTTTGGCGGACCTTACTCATGAGTAGACCCGCGCCTTCGGCAGGCCTTACTCATGAGTAGACCCGCGCCAGGGATGGGCAGGGAGCGCACCGGCTTCCTGCGGCCCGCGGCAATCCGGAGCTGCCCCCGCCTCTCCTTCCTCCTCCTGCCCCGCAGGAGAAAAAAAGTTCCCTGACCCCCTGCTCTAACCGTTGGGGCGAAAGAGCTACAAAGAAGCAGCCTCTTTGCCACCAACGGTTTGAATTTCCCGCCTTTCCCCCCTGCCTTTTTCTGTTCTTAGGTCGAAGCTCCGCTCACAAGTCGAAACAAAATTTTGCGAGCGGAGCTGCTCGTAAGTCGAAATGTTCGTAAGCAGGGGCGTTCGTAAGTTGAGGCACCACTTACGCACCACTTAGCATTAGATATTAATCTTCTTTGCCTACTGCAATATGACTAAACCATCAAAATCTTGTGGCTGCAGCACCACTACAGTAGGACCCCCTTATCTGCAGGATGAATATCCATGGATTCACTTATCCGTGCTCTGAAAATATTAAAAATATTAAAAGAAAAACCCTAGAAATATGTTTCTTAAAGGTGAAGTTACCAGAATTGGCCACTAGAGGGAGCCAGAGACCATACTAGGTATAGTGTTCTTTATAATTAGTGTTTTTTCAGCATTCCTGGGGGAGCTTCGAACCAATCCCCTGTGGATACGGGGGTTGTGTTGATGGTCCTACTCTAATTTTAGATCCAGGGAACAGGAAAGACAGGGGCAGACCAAAGGAATGGAAACTGTAGAAGTGCAGGTTCCCTGCCTTGCTGTTAAAAGAAGGAATCAAAGATTACAAGAGTTACAAAATGGGGGATACCTGGCTCAGCAAAACTACAAGTGAGAAGGATCTTGGAATTGTCGTAGATCACAAGCTAAATATGAGCCAATAGTGTGATGTGGCTACAAAAAAGGCAAATGCTATTTTAGGCTGCATTAATAGAAGTATAGTTTCCAAATCCCGTGAGGTGCTAGTCCCCCTCTATTCAGCACTGGTTAGGCCTCACCTTGAGTATTGCGTCCAGTTCTGGACACCACACTTCAAGAAGGATGCTAATAAATTGGAACAAGTTCAGAGGAGGGCGACAAGGATGATCAGGGGGCTGGAGACCAAGCCTTATGAGGAAAGGCTGAAAGAATTGGGCATGTTTAGCCTTGAGAAAAGAAGACTGAGGGGTGATATGATAGCACTTTTCAAATATTTGAAAGGCTGTCATACAGAGGAGGGGCAGGATCTGTTCTCGATCGTCCCAGAGTGCAGGACATGCAACAATGGGCTCAAGTTAAAGGAATCCAGATTTCGGTTGAATATCAAGAAAAACTTCCTAACTGTTAAAGCCGTACAACAGTGGAATCAGTTACCTCGGGAGTAGGTGAGTGCTCCAACACTGGAGGCATTCAAGAAAAACGTAGATAATCACCTGGCAGATATGCTTTGATTGTATTCCTGCATTGAGCAGGGGGTTGGACTTGATGGCCTTGTAGGCCCCTTCCAACGTCACTTTTCTATGATTCTATGATTATTATGTCCACTGTTCTCTTAAAGTCCCCCTCTCACTTCCTTCCTAGTGACTGTCTTAAGAAGCTGATGGGGGGAAAAGGGTGAAATAAAACAGAACACTCAGCTCTGCAGATTGCTCCTGGTTCCCGTCTCTCCTGCCTTCAACCACTGATGACCTGGTATCATTAAAAAGGGAATTGAAAATAAAAGAGCCAACCAACATTATAATGCCATTGTACAAAATGATGGTAAGGCCGCACCTGGAGTATTGCATACAGTTCTGGTCACCACACCTCAAAAAAGACATAGTGGAACTGGAAACGGTGCATAAGAGAGCGACTAAAATGATGACTGGGCTGGAGCACCTCCTTTATGAGGAAAGGCTACAGCATTTGGGGCTCTTTAGTCTAGAGAAAAGGCGCCTGAGGGGGGGGACATGATTGAGACATATAAAATTATGCAGGAGATGGATAAAGTAGATAGAGGGAAGCTCTTTTCCCTATCATGCAAGACCAGAACCAGGGGGCATCCACTCAAATTGAGTGTTGGGAGAGTGAGAATAAACAAAAAAAATTATTTCTTTACCCAGCATGTTGTTAGTCTGTGGAACTTCTTGCCACAGGATGTGGTGATGGCATCTGGCCTAGATGTCTTTAAAAGAGGATTGGACAGATTCCTGGAGGAAAAGTCCATTGCAGGTTACAAGCCATGATGGGGATGTACAATCTCCAGGCTTAAAAGGAAGGTACCTCAAAACGCCAGATGCAGGGGAGAGGTATCAGGAGACAGGTATCTAGTTGTCTCGTGTGCTCCCAGAGGCATCTGGTGGGGCCACTGTGAGATACAGGAAGCTGGATTTGATGGGCCCTTGGCCTGATCCAGCAGAACTCTTCTTATGTTCTTATGTTCTGGAGAACTGCCATGAGGAAGAGGAGATAATTCTGGACTAGATGGGCCAAGGATTTTCCTACAAAGCAAGATACTTTCCACACAGTAGTTACATTTATTCCCATCGAATTGTACTCCAAAGTCCTGAAGTGATCACCAGGCTACAACTGTCACTTTTCATGTTCAAGGGGTGTGCAATGAACATTATAAGTTTACACTCTTCTTATTTGATGAGAGTCTCACATCCCTCTATTCATTATCAGTAAGGTACAACAATCTCTTGTTTAGCTGTTATAGTCTTATGAAAGAGGAGGTATGTGGGCAGCACTGAGAATGCTAAAATACACACAATCCCTTTTGTCAGCCTGGGCTTTTCTGCACAATTCTGTATGCAGTAGGCTTTGACTGTTGACGCAGGTGCAATTTCCATACCTGTATGGGCAGAAACAACTCAAAATACATTTAATGGGAAAAGCCAGGCCAATTTTGCTAGAGGTGTAATTCAGTAAATAAACCAAGCCAATTTACACTGAGAATCCCCTAGTTAGAAAATGGAAGCTACTTTTTTGAAGGAAACAGAACTACCTTGAGATGGTGGGACATACAGTTCGGCATGTTAATGTGAAGAAAGGAATAGAAAGCTCTGTGGAGGAATCAAAAGCATCGGTCTTCCCTCTTTCTGTGTCCCTCCAGAGTTCTTATTTTTCATAAGTACCTTCTATTTAATGCAACCTAATCCATCCTAAAGGCAAAAATGGTTCTTGCTGGAGTGTTTCTTTGAGCTCCAGGGAGAAGTAATCTCTGATAGGGATGATTCTGCAGGATCCAGAAAGGGGCTGAACTCCATCGGTGGCATGGAAATTGTATCAGGCTTCCTTCCAATTTGCAGGAGGAGCTTGATCAAAGGTCTCTCAGGGGATGGCCACACAAAATATCACTGCTTTAAATTAGAATAAATTGCAAGCCCTTAGAATTTCCAGTGCAGGGAAGAAGGAGAAAAGGTGGGAGGAAGGAGGAACACCTTATGAAAGCAGACTGTTACAGCCATGTACATTCCCGGTTAATAGCAAACTGCTTTACAGAGGAACTAGACAGAGGAATAAGTCCGCTAATAGGCAAACTGCACACCTCCCTGGCTCTTTTTTATTATTATTATTTCCCAAAGGACATTTCATTTTGCCTCATCAAAGCCCCAAACATCTTTTCACAATTCCAAAAATATCACTGTGTCCAATGAAACCGAAACACTTAAATGAATGAAATGTAGTTCTGTAGAGGGAAAGTCATAGAATAGGCTCCCGGAAATTAACATTGGTTTCCCTGATCATCTCCCACTGCTGGAAAATAGCGTTTAGAAAGATCCCCCCCCCTCCCACTGCCACTTCTCTCCTCCCAAGATTTCTGGAACTTTGAGCTTGTCCTTGGCTCTTATAACAGCAGTGAAGATTGTCCATTTATACTTTTTGCCATCATTCACCAGTGATTCAGTTCATGGCTGAAAAAAAAAGCTCTTTCTTAGCAAGAAATTTTGGGGCTGAGGTTAATTGAACACTTACTCTCACGGACAGAGATACTACAATTTACAGTGAATCAACCACTAAGGAACATTTTAGACCTTGCCAATTCGACCTGACCTAGCAGAATTGGTGATCTCAAGTACTTAGATATAACAAGCCTTGGGATTTAGTTTAAGGAGCCTGTCCTTTAATTATTTTAAGACTGGGTTTATACACCAAGGCTTTAGACTTTCTCTTCACCTCAGTCTGGGGGCTTTAACACACTGCCCCATGGCAAGTGTAGGGATCCTGAAGCACTCTAGATATTTTTGGACTCCAGCTCCCATCATTCCCAGTGAGCATGGCCAGTGGGCTGGCTGGCTGGAATGTGAAGACTCAAAGAATCTGGAAGGCATGAAGGCAACGCCTAACATCTAACCCATCAGTTTGGATCGTAGATGCACATCCCCTTTCAGCACAGGGTCATCGTGCACCATACCTCATACAGGACAGTTCTCTGTTTCAAGAATAAGAAAATGATGGTCAAGTTGAGGAAACTGTGAGGACTCTGCACCCATTAGCAGCCGGGCCTTCATATGCATGCAAGTTTCAGTGAGTGATTGGCTGCAGAGGAAAGGGTTTTAAGTGATGGATCCTACATTTTCGATACCACTGTGCTTTTAGTTCAACTCTTAATTTATTTAATTGGCTTGAATATCATACATGCGTCTTTTATCCATACAGTTTAATCTTAATCTTATTGTCTGACCTGCCTTGAATGCCAGTTTTGAGAGAAAGGTGCCATATAAATAGAATGACAGAAAACAAAATGGAAACTCCTGGAAGGCATTATATTGAGGGAGGCTGAGCAGAGACAATTGAACCAACTTCCTTGCTATAACATGAATAAAAATTAATTTCGGAGACATAAATAAATACTTCCAGAAAGACAACAAATAAACCTCAACTAGAAAGATGTCCCTTTTGAATGCCATTCTGATATGCAAAAGAGTACTTTAGCTAAAGATGACATGTTTGGCTTGATTTTCAAGATTCATTGTAAAGAAAAATGGAATCTGCTGAAAGTCTGGTTCATACTAGTTTCAGCCTGGTGAATGTTCATCTTTAATGTGGTGAATACTCAAGTACAACTCATAGAGAGTCATAGAGTTGGAAGAGACCACTGAGGCCATGCAGTCCAACCCCCCCACCATGCGGGAACATCCATCAAAGTACTCCCAACAGATGGCCATCCAGCCTCTGCTTAAAAACCTCCAAAGAAGGAGACTCCACCACCCTTCAAGGCAGCCCATTCCACTGCTGGACAGCTCTGACCGTCAAGAAGTTCTTCTTAGATGGAATCTCTTTTCCTGTAGTTTGAAACCATTGCTCTGTGTCTTAGTCTCTGGAGCCCTGGAAAACAAACCTGTCCCCTCTTCAACATGACATCCTTTCAAATATTTAAACATGGCTATCATGTCCCCTCTCAACCTTCTTTTTGTAAGGCTAAACATTCCCAACTCCCTAAGCCGCTCCTCGTAGGACATTGTTTCCAGACCTTTAACCATTTTAGTCACCCTCCTCTGGACATGTTCCAGGTTGTCAACATCCTTCTTGAATTGAGGTGCCCAGAACTGGACACAATACTCCAGGTGAGGTCTGACCAAAGCAGAATAGAGTGGTATTATCACTTCGCTTGATCTAGACACTGTACTCCTATTGATACAACCAAGAATCGCATTGGCTTTCTTGGCAGCCGCATCACACTGCTGACTCATGTTCAGTTTGTGGTCTACCAAGACTCCTAGATCCCTTTCACAGGTACTGTTGTCTAGCCAGGTGTCTTCCATCCTATATCTGTGCAGTTCATTTTTTCTGCCTAGGTGTAGGGCCTTATATTTCTCCCTGTTTAAATTCATTTTGTTAGTTTTGGCCCCAGACTCTAATCTGTCAAGGTCATTTTGAATTTTAATCCTGTCCTCTGGGGAATTAGCAACCCCTCCCAATTTGGTATCATCTGCAAATTTAATCAGCATCCTCTCTATTCCTTCATCCAAGTCATTGATAAAGATGTTGAATAGCACAGGGCCCAGAACAGAACCCTGAGGCACCCCACTAGTCACCTCTTTCCAGGATGAAGGGGAGTCATTTGTGATCACCGTTTGGGTTCGGTCAGTCAATCCACCAAACAGTAGCACTGTCTAGCCCACATTTTACTAGTTTCCTTGCAAGAATATCATGGGGAACTTTGTCAAAGGCCTTATATCAAGACATGCTACATCCACAGCGTTCCCTTCATCCACCAGGCCTGTAACTCTATCAAAAAAAGAGATCAGATTAGTCTGGCATGACTTGTTTTTGAGAAACCTGTGTTGACTTTTAGTGATGACAGCATTGCTTTATAAGTTATTACGAACTGTCTGTTTAATGATTTGCTCTAGAATTTTTCCGGGAATTGATGTCAGGCTGACTGGGCGATAATTATTTGGGTCTTCTTTTTTTCCCTTTTTGAAGATAGGGACATTTGCCCTCCTCCAGTCTGTGGGGACTTTTCCTGTTCTCCAAGAATTCTTAAATATTATTGCTAATGGTTCTGAAATTACTTCTGCCAGTTCTTTTAGTATCCTTGGATGTAATTCGTCTGGCCCAGGAGACTTAAATTCATCCAAGGTAGCCAGGTAATCCTGTACTACTTCTCTATCTATTCTGTGCTGCATTTCCCACACTACTTCACCTGCTCTTCGTCCCTCAGGTTGAGCACTATTTTCCTTTTTGGAAAAAACTGAGGCAAAGAAGGTGTTGAGTAGTTCTGCCTTTTCCCTGTCCCCTGTTAGTAATTGGCCATCATCTCCACGCAGAGACCCTATCGTTTCCTTCTTTTTCCTTTTACTGCTGACATAACTAAAAAAATCCCTTTTTATTATCTTTAATCTCTCTAGCAAGCCTACGTTTGTGCTGCGCTTTAGATTTTCTTACCATCCCCCTACATGTACAGTACTGGCTATTTGCTTGTATTCCTCTTTGGTGCTTTCCCCATTTTTCCATTTCTTGTACTTTTTTTTTTTTTACACTTAGCTGAGTTGAAAGTTCTTTAGTCAACCATTCTGGTTTCTTCAGACATCTCCCATTTTTCCTTCTTGTTGGAACAGTCTTAGATTGTGCCTTTAGTATCTCAGTTCTAAAAAAATTCCCATCCATCCTGAACTCCCTCTCCTTTAGTGCCTCTGTCCATGGAATTTCAGCCAATAATTCCCTAAATTTACAAAAATTGGCTTTCTTGAAGTCTAGAATGCATGTATGATTACACTTGGCTTCCCCTTCCCACTGTATAACAACAAGACAACACTGCCCCAAATCAAGTGTCCATGCAACATAGAGTGCCCAGTCAGATTATTTCTGGGAAGCCGACCAGTATAACAAGAAGACATATCTCATCCATGCTGCTTGTCCCCTGTCAAATGATATTTAGAAACGCTTTGTTTCCTGTGTAATAAGGCTGAGGAAATGTGTGATCCACCAGAGGTTGTGGGGCTACAACTCCCATCAGCCCTAGACAGCAACAGTTAATGGTGAGGGAACATGGGAGTCACGGACCAACTATAACTTGAAGGCCAAATGTGACTAATTCTAAAAGGAAGAAAAAGGAAGAAACAATGGAGGCTGAAGAGTATCCACTAGAGATAATGATGGCTTCAAAGATTGAAAGGGCCAAATATTTGCATATCATTTGCCTCTCCTAGAGGCTATATAACCCCATCAACACACTCACCCATGTGTCTGTATGGTAATCTGAGGTAAAATTTGCTGTAGCAGACAAAGTGGGTGGCCATACAGGCAAGTTTGTGTCGATAAAATACAGTCATCTTCAAGGTGCCACAATACTATGTTGTTTTTGTCATAGCAGATTTACCACAGCTACCACACGAGAAACTCTTGAAAAATCTGTGGTTCCTATGTCATCACACTTAAGAGAACTATGCTGAGTAATTATATCCTACGGCTCAAAATCAAGACAAAACCAACCAACCAACCCTGTTGCTTTTCCCATGGTGACTAACTATGGCAAATCCTTAGTGACTGCAGTCTGAGAGGGGTTTTTCAAATCGGATTGTTGTGCTCTGTTGCTTTTAAATGTGTTTTAGTATTGATTTTATTTACCATTTTAATATGATACTTATTTCATTCTTTTGAAAATATTTGTGTATTTACTGTTTTTAGCTTTTAAATATTGTCCTCTTAATGTTGTAAGACACCTTGAGTCCTTTTAAGGGAAAGGTGGGGTAAAAACATTTTAAATAAATAAATAATAAATACATTGTATTCTCGAAGGCTTTCGCGGCCGGGATCCAATGGTTGTTGTGGGTTTTCCAGGCTGTTTGGCCATGTTCTTAAGGTTTTTCTTCCTAACATTTCGCCAGTCTCTGTGACCAGCATCTTCAGAGGACAGGAGTCAGAAGATGCCGGCCACAGAGACTGGCGAAACGTTAGGAACAAAAACCTTAAGAACACGGCCAAACAGCCCGGAAAACCCACAACAACCAATAAATACATTTCCATTCAGATGAAGCCAGGTACATATTTGCAATAAAAATGTAGCAAGCCATTGAAGTCCGGAAGCGTGACAAGGTTTTAGATGCGGTGATGTGTAGTGTAGGCATCCTTCAGTCTCAAGAGACTATGGTAACGTGCTCTGTATGGAGGACTTGGAACAGCGTCTAGTGTGGCTGAGAAGGCCAATTTGAGAGTGACAATCCCTTCCACACTGAAGACAAATACAATCTGTCCCCTGTCCAGCTCCCTGATTTTGCTGCCTCTGGGACTGCCTCTTTGCCTCGGTCTGCTGGACAAGGGTCTCTTCAAATTGGGAGAGGCCGTGATGCAACGCCTGCCTCCAGGCTGAACGCTCAGATGTCAAGGTTTCCCATCTGTTGAGGTCCATTCCTAAGGCCTTCAGATCCCACTTGCAGATATCCTTGTATCGCAGCTGTGGTCTCCCTCTGGGGCGATTTCCTTGCACTAATTCTCCATACAGGAGATTTTTTGGAATCCGGTCATCAGCCATTCTCACGACATGCCCGAGCCAACGTAGATGTCGCTGTTTCAGTAATGTATACATGCTAAAAATTCCAGCTCGTTCTAGGACTACTCTATTTGGAACTTTGTCCTGCCAGGTGATAACAAAAATGTGTCAGAGACAACGCATATGGAACGTGTTCAGCTTCCTCTCCTGCCATGCACAAAGGGTCCAGGACTCACTGCAGTACAGGAGTGTGCTCAGGACACAGGCTCTATAGACCTGGATCTTGGGATATGCCGTAAGCTTCTTATTAAGCCATACTCTCTTTGTGAGCCTAGAGAACATGGTAGCTGCTTTGCCAATGTGTTTATCCAGCTCGACATCTAGAGAGAGAGTGTCAGAGATCGTTGAGCCAAGGTACACAAAGTCATGAACAACCTCCAATTCTTGCGTGGAGATGGTAATAGAGGGAGGTGAGTCCACGCCCTGGCCCATGACTTGTGTTTTCTTCAGGCTGATTGTTAATCCAAAGTCTTGGCAGGCCTTGCTAAAACGATTCATGAGTTGTTGGAGGTCTTCAGCAGAGTGGGCAACAATGGCTGCATCATCGGCGAAGAGGAAGTCCCGCATGCATTTCAGTTGGACTTTGGTCTTCGCTCTCAATCTAAAGAGATTAAAGAGCTTTCCATCTGATCTAGTCCGGAGATAGACACCTTCTGTTGCAGTTCCAAAGGCGTGCTTCAGCATGACAGCAAAAAAGATCCCAAACAGGGTCGGCGTGAGGACACAGCCCTGTTTCACTCCGCTTCGGATGTCAAAGGGATCTGATGTTGAGCCATCAAAAACTACAGTGCCCTTCATTTCCTCATGAAAGGACCTGATGATGTTAAGGAGTCGAGGTGGACATCCAATCTTGGGAAGTATTTTAAAAAGGCCATCCCTGCTAACCAAATCAAAGGCCTTTGTGAGATCTATGAAGGCCACAAAGAGTGGCTGTCGTTGTTCCCTACATTTCTCCTGCAACTGTCTGAGGGAGAATACCATGTCAGTGGTGGATCTATTAGCTCGAAATCCACACTGTGATTCTGGATAGACTCTGTCTGCAAGCACCTGGAGTGCGGTGATGTAACAGTACCATAAACATTTGAGTTCAAGATTTTCTATTTCCAAGGCAGGTTCAGATTTAGATACATCAAGAGCATACAGCTCTGAAAACAAGAAGTTCTTCCTCTCCCCATCTCCACACTTTTTTTTCCTTTTTTCAAATTTTGGACTAAGTCCATGCATACCTCTCAGTGGTTACTCTGGCCTTCTGATTTCATTAGTCAATACATTTGCCAAATGACAATTTGGCCTTGAACTCGTTCATTAGCACAACAGCCAAATCCGAATCCCTAATGATCAAAATGGAAATCCAAAAGCATTTTGCTAAAAACGCCATTGGCAGAGTGATCCCTGCACCTCGTTTTGTGCAGGAAACTCTGCCAAATTAAAGTGAACTTGGAAACCTATAAATTGGACCATGCTGGAGCCTCCAGGATTGAATGGACCAAAGCCAAATGTAGATCACAAATGAATATCCAAAATCAGAGCCTCTCTCTTCACATACGTAGCAATCATCAGGGGAACACAGGTCAATAATGCAGTTGTACTGGCAGGTTAATTGCATGGGTTGTTCTCACAGCACCAGCATTGGAGTTGAGCAGTATGAGAATTTTGAGGGTACACAAAGATCAGTAAGCCGGATAGCACAGGGAGAATGGAATTGTATATGGCTGAATTGTCCTCAGCCCTTCCTGCTCAACTTGGGATGACTAGAAATTGGGAAGATGGTCCAGGGCAAAATATCCCACATTTCCTCTGCTATTGCAATTGAGAGAGAGAGAGAGAGAGAGAGTTATATATATTACAGTTTTCTACTTCCTGGATTCAGGGAGCTCAGGTAAAAAGTTTTTGTAAGCTAGTTCAGAAATTTTGTGGATATGTGGAGTAGAAATTTACAAAATAATTTAAAAAAATAAATAAAGGAATATTTTACCAACATATAAGGGCACTCAAACTTAACTGATCTCATTAGCAGTCTCTTCCAGACAACACTTTAAATGTTTGAAGTGTTGGATTTTTTTACAGCCTCACATTCTATCTGGAGAAAATGTGGCTGGGAGGGACCTTTCTGGGCTAGGGTGACTGTCAATCTCTCCAGTAAAAACCACTTGTTCCCTCCTGCCTCTGAATTAAAAGAGAGCACCATTTCTCTGTTCAGTCCCCCCCCCCCCCAATCTAGAGTCTGTTGAAATCTACTGTTGAAAGCAGTCACGGGTGCCAGTTTGCTGTTTGATCTGTTGACAACTGTAAGTAAATCAAATATTTTTAATTCTTTCTCCTACTAATATCTCAGAGTGAGTTATCGAGATTGTGAATGCCAGTTAATGAGAAAAGAGATGAACTATCAAGGTGAACTTGAAGCTATTCTGCTCTGTGAATCCCTGCACTTATGCTGTGCAGCTAGAGGCATTTAAACAACAATTCAAAACTCAGCAACATGGAGGATCATAATTCAGTGTAGTGAACCTTGTGTTGTGGTTGGGGAGATTGTAAAGCCTCTTTCCACAGATGTCCTTAAGTCTATTCTGTACTGGTTTCATGCAGAAGTACTTGAATATTTGTGTGCATTTTTCAAATGGTCACATTCACAGACATATATTCCCACCAACTAAAGCATGTTTATGCACATTTTAGAAAAATATACACTACTTGTTTCAAAATTTGTCTGCGTTGTAGAATATGCCTGGCATGCATTCCAAGCCTGACAGCGTATGGATTTCTGACCAGAAATCACGTCCATCTCTGTATTCAGCTTGAGAGGTGTGAATGGAGTAAAGCCATAAATAACCCTACTTTGTATGCAAGGGATTTTTTTAAAATTTGTTTTTCAAAGTTCCTTTTTTAAAAAGTTACTTTCTATTCTGTAAATTTTAACTGGATATATTTTCCTTTCCCATTTTAAAACTGCTAATTTGCATTCTAATTTTGTGATTCTGATGCTAAGCTACAAGGGTGAAAAGTTTAAAGTTTCCTTAAAGATAAATAAATATTATTCATTAGCACTACTCCTGTTTCTCAGATACACTGCTTCCCACCAGGCAAAGCTGCTAAGACTTAGCCAGAGGTTTTTATCCCCGGTTGTAAAACCAAATTTGTTTTGAGTGACAAGCAATTCATTACACGATATATATTTTTAAAAAGCTTCCCTGCCCAGGCTATCTTTTTATCTAGAACTAGGGCATTATTGTGCCAAAAGTATCACATCTACTTTTCTATTTATTACACCATGCAGTTTGGGGTTTTGCTTTGGCACACTTCCAGCTGAATTAATTTGACATTCACAGATCAATCAAACTGTCTCATTACTACCTTCTGCCTGTCTTGTCATCATGGTCCAGTGTTGACAAGTATAAGGAATGAACATCCGCAAGGTCACCTTAAAAAAAGCCCAGTTCCTTAATTGCAACCTGCTGGTAGGTGCAGAGTTATCTACTGTTTGCCTGTGTTACTGTGGATTGCAAATTATATGACATGGACACATTCCATTCACAGGTGGGGAAACTCTGGTGCAGTTATTTAAGGGGCTTCAATAATTCCACAATATTAGCATACAAGGGGTTATTTCTAGAGCCACAGCAGTATTAGTTACAAATGGACGACTGAGAGGATCATCATCATCATCAACAACAACAACAACAGACTAGGAAAACAAGGAGAAGAAATCTCGATGTGAAATCAGTTCCCTTCAATATATCCAAAAATTCCCTGGGTTTTTTTCCCCCTTAAAGAGTAAATTAAAAGCAAAGCATGCTGCTAATATACTACCCCATAGCACTTAAAGCACTCTCTGGGTGGTTTACAATTTAATTATGCAGTCTATACATTGCTGCCCACAAGCAAGCTGGGTACTCAATTTACCAACCTTGGAAGAACAGAAGGCAGAGTGAACCTGGAGCCAGCTACCTGGGGCTGAACCCGGGTTATGAGCAGAGTTTTGGCTGCAGTACTGCAGTTTAACCACTGCACCACAAGGGTCCTTTAAGTATTAATTACTAGTGTGACCAGAATATCATGTTTGATAAATTATAAGTGCGCCCCATTGCAGAAACTGAAAATTATATTATCCAGGTTGGTATCATACAGGAAGAAAGACCAAGAACCCTTGACCTGCCAAATGTTTTAGACTAGAGTTCCCGTAAATAATCCCACAGCTTTTCAACATTTCTGGCTGGGCCTTTTCTGGAGTGTCATAGGTTTGCCACATTTGAAGTAGTATATTAATTAAAATGCAAAAGGAAAGCTTTGGCATTATACGAGTATAGAATTCTTTCTCAGATCAGATACTTTTGTTGTCAATGTGCTGTCAAGTCAGTTCTGAGTTACGGCAACACTATGAATCAACAACCACCCAAAGATGCTGCATTAATAAACCTGCTCAGTTTTGTAAATGAAAGACTATAGCTTCATGTAGTGAGCCCATCTTTCTCATATTAGGCCTTCCTCTTTTCCTCCTATCTTCCGCTTTATCTAGCATAGTTTTTTTTCCAGTGAGTCTTCTTTCTCATGATATGTCCACAGTGCAAGAGTTTCGTTCTAATGTCTAGTGACAAATCAGGCTGGATTGGATTTAGAACCCACTTTGTTTTTCTGGCAGCCCATGGTATCCATAAAGCTCTCCTCCAACACCACATTTCAAATGTCTTCCCCAATCCTCAGCTTTTTTATTATCCAAGTTTTATATTCCTACATAGTAACAGGGGATACAACAACATGGGCTATCTTGGCCTTGGACTCTATGAACCATTTGCTCATTACGTAAATCATGTGGTAGACTTTGAAAAGGTGAACCAACTGACACATACACACCCCACACAAAAGCACTCCTTTCAGTATCAATTTAGGTTTAATTTTCTTTCATTCTTTTCACATAATGGTGGAGCACACAATCTGCATCCCCAATAGTTTTATGCAACCTTATTCTTTTTTTCCTTAACTTCCTTTTTTATAACCCCTCACAGAGCTTCTGTATTTTTAAAGAGTTTTAGCAGATGACACATTCAGAAAGTATACCTTTCAAAGGAGTGAAATTTCCAAAACTTTTGGGATCCTGCTTGAGGTGTTCAAAATCATCTAACTACACTTATAAAATCTCAAGCTCGCACATCACCTGCAAACCAGGAATCATCACAGTGACCTGGCTCAGGTCTAAGATGGCTAACATATGGAAACAAATGAATGAAAACCCAGAGGCAGGAAGTTTTAGATTCTTTTGTCTAGAACTCCCAAAACCACTCAATCAAGATGGCCACTGGCCATGCAAGGATTTTCTGGAAACTGTACTGTAGAAAAAGAACTTTACTTAGCTCTGCCCTAAAACCAACAACTCAAAAGTAGCAAGTTTGTGGCAAAATAATAGGATGGAATACTGACCACAGGTTTTACCTCATATCTAGGCTTCTACAAAGTTGAGAGATTAGGTATATCTGCACTGTACACAGTAACAGATCTATATCCATTTAATTGCCATGGCTCCATGCTAAAGAACCCTGGGATTTATTTTTGACCTATTTAAAATTCTCTGCTGGAAATCTCTACCCACTCCCTTGAATTTTAATTTCCCCATTTGTTTACACCACAGAATTAAACCTATTCAATCCTCAGCCCCTTTTTTCTGAGTAAACTTTGATACTATCTTAGTAGCTAAAGCTACAAATCCCAAGACTCTTTAGGATGGAGCCATGACCATTAAAAGAATAAACAACTGATATAACTGTGTAATGTAGATATGCCTCTTACTCTCATTTTTAAAAGAAAGCTGGAAATCTAGGCCAGTGAACTGGTGCCAGGTTGCATCCTGAGATAAATCCAGCCAAATGGGCTATATGGCAACCAGGTAAACACAGTTAAGTGGGTAATATTGCCTTTCGGAAGGTTTTCCCCACCTTCCAGCCTAACAACTCATTCAGTCTTTCCTCCCTGTCATTTTCCTATTCCTAAATTTTTAGGTGAAAGGGTTCTCATCCTCTCTCTCTTAATACATGTGCACATGCATATGAGCACACAGAGCAGGGAACTGGCAAGGTTACAGAACTGGGTTATACAGAAGATTAAGTTCAATCTGTGTCATGCCTGGAGATGTGAAGGGCCCCTGGCAAGCCAGAAGTGATAGTTGACATAGATTGCTGCTAGTCCCACTTGAAACTTGCACACAAGCAAAGACTAACACTCAGGTTTACTGCTCTTGGGGAGATGCCAATTTTTGTTGTGACTGACCAGTGGTACTGCAGGCTACAGACAGATTTCAATTAATTAAAATTAATTAGCCATTTTAAATTAAAAACCCCTGAGATGCACATTGTGATGAGTCCTTTACTCTGCATGTCAAGTTTCAAGTGTCTAGGTTTCATGGTCTTGGATTTGTAGTGCAGCCACCTAGGCATACACCATACAGGCACAAATTCTGTCGTTATTAAAGATGATTCGTGCACGAGAAAAGAGAGGCACGGAGGAGGACAAACTATGAACTTTTGTTCAAGTTGTCTCCAGTTGTTACTGTAATATTAAAAATTATTAACAATGGACTCTTCTAATAAGGGAGTGGTGGAATTTATGACGTCCATTAGCTCACAGTTCTTTCTTCTTACAGAAGCAAGGCATTTAATGCCAGGTTTTGCATGTACACATAAATAACTTAATTGATTAACCAAGTGAAAGGCAATTATTAATTGATTAATCAATTAATTTGTTGTTCTTGGTAGACACCACTAATGGAAGCCGTTGTGTCATTTTTTTCGCTAAGTAAGAAAGGCTTATAAGAAGGATTTAGAATTAGACTACAGTATATTTCAGGAACCAAGATCCGATTCAATATTT
Source organism: Intellagama lesueurii (assembly GCA_037013535.1). NCBI lineage: Eukaryota > Metazoa > Chordata > Lepidosauria > Squamata > Agamidae > Intellagama > Intellagama lesueurii. The sequence continues at coordinate 271,950,093 of JBAJHW010000002.1, forward strand.
GTTTTTTCTGAAAGACTTAGAAAATCAAACCAAATGGTTATAAACATGGCAGCAGAAAAGAGGCACATATTTTATTTTAATGTACAAAGCAGTACAATGTAGTCTGAAAGAAAAACGGAATGTTTTGGTGTTATTGGAAACTGGATAATCTAGTAACTAATATAACAGACCCCTTCATGGATTGCTGCCTTGTTGTGGCGAAGGAGCTTGAGTAATTGAGAGTTCTGACTAAACATGATCTACCTGGAGCAGGAACTGGCAAGCCACTCAAGTATCTTTGCCAAGAAAACTCCATGGACAGAAACAAAAAGCTAAAAGATATGATGCTGGAAGATGAGCCCCTCAGGTCGGAAGGCGTCCAATATGCTACTGAGGAAGAGCGGAGGACAAGTACAAGTAGCTCCAGAGCTAATGAAGTGGTTGGGCCAAAGCCAAAAGGACGCTCAGCTGCTGACGCGCCTGGAAGTGAAAGGAAAGTCCGATGCTGCAAAGAAAATACTGCATAGGAACCTGGAATGTAAGATCTATGAACCTTGGTAAGCTGGATGTGGTCAAACAAGAGATGGCAAGAATAAACATTGACATCCTGGGCGTCAGTGAACTAAAATGGACGGGAATGGGCGAATTCAATTCAGACGATTATCATATCTACTATTGTGGGCAAGAATCCCGTAGAAGAAATGGAGTAGCCCTCATAGTCAACAAAAGAGTGGGAAAAGCTGTACTGGGATACAATCTCAAAAATGATAGAATGATTTCAATACGAATCCAAGGCAGACCTTTCAACATCACAGTAATCCAAGTTTATGCACCAACCACCAATGCTGAAGAGGCTGAAATTGACCAATTCGATGAAGACTTATGTGATTAGGTTCATCTGGATTTTCGGACGGTTCCCTCATTTTGGCGGGAATAAGAGACGGAGGCGAATTCAAAAAATCAACAGTCTCTACTTTATTGTTTTCTACATCATTTTCAAATAACTTCAATGGATCTAAACAACTCAACTCTGGCAATGTCTTGTAACTAACAATTTTCGTTTCGGGAGTAATCCAATCACTTCTCACATTGGGGCTGGTCCAAACCGCTCGCGATCGGTCATCCCTCGCAGAGGAGCACTCCTTACTGCGCACACCGTCCCACAGCAAGGATGTCTCGCCCAGTCCCCTTCTGTTGGGGGGAGGTTGTGAGAAGGATTGGGGCGGATCACCTTCCTGCCCCCACCATGGTTGCGTGGGAAAACCACCACCATCCATTCCAATGGTTTTAGCTTTTCCTTTTCACTTCTAGGCGAATTGGGATCAGGTAACAACCCGCCACCTGTCTTTAGGTTTGGGAAATCCTTTAGTAGGTTACAGACCTTAGGAGAGGCTTCTTCCTCCCTTTCTGTTTGCACCGCGCAATCTCTCCATTCTCTTTTCCTCTCCTCTGTTTCCCATCTAATCTCCCGCGCATTTTCCCCGTCTTTTATCACCTCCTCCCACACTATCAAATCAAGCTCCTCCCCTTTCTCCTCCCCTAATTCTTCCACCAGACATACTTCTGTTGCTTTCCTTCCTATTATTGGTTCTTCTTCTATTTTTATAAGTACTCCTTCCACACATTCACAACTCTCTTTTTGCATGTTTTCTCCCGAGGACGGCTCACTAACATGTCTTCCTTCACAACTTACAACACCTTCTAGAACTGACACCAAAGAAAGATGTTCTTCTCATTATTGGGGATTGGAATGCTAAAGTAGGGAGTCAAGAGATAAAAGGAACAACAGGTAAGTTTGGCCTTGGAGTTCAAAATGGAGCAGGGCAAAGGCTAATAGAGTTTTGTCAAGAGAACAAGCTGGTCATCACAAACACTCTTTTCCAACAACACAAGAGGCGACTCTACACATGGACATCACCAGATGGGCAATACCGAAATCAGATTGATTATATTCTCTGCAGCCAAAGATGGAGAAGCTCTATACAGTCAGCCAAAACAAGACCTGGAGCTGATTGTGGCTCTGATCATCAGCTTCTTATAGCAAAATTCAAGCTTAAACTGAAAAAAGTAGGAAAAACCACTGGGCTAGTCAAGTATAATCTAAACCAAATCCCTTATGAATACACAGTGGAAGTGAAGAACAGATTTAAAGAACTCAATTTGGTGGACAGAGTGCCGGAAGAACTATGGATGGAGGCTCGTAACATTGTACAGGAGGCAGCAACAAAAACCATCCCAAAGAAAAGGAAATGCAAGAAAGCAAAGTGGCTGTCCAACGAGGCCTTACAAATAGCAGAGAAGAAAAGGGAAACAAAATGCAAGGGAGATAGGGAAAGTTACAGAAAATTGAATGCAGACTTCCAAAGAATAGCAAGGAGAGACAAGAGGGCCTTCTTAAATGAACAGTGCAAAGAAATAGAGGAAAATAATAGAAAGGGAAAAACCAGAGATCTGTTCAAGAAAATTGGAGATATTAAAGGAACATTTTGTGCAAAGATGGACATGATAAAGGACAAAAATGGTAGGGACCTAACAGAAGCAGAAGACATCAAGAAGAGGTGGCAAGAATACACAGAAGAATTATACCAGAAAGATCTGGATGTCCCAGACAACCCAGATAGTGTGGCTGCTGACCTTGAGCCAAACATCCTGGAGAGTGAAGTCAAGTGGGCCTTAGAAAGCATGGCTAATGACAAGGCCAGTGGAGGTGATGGCATTCCAGTGGAACTATTTAAAATCTTAAAAGATGACGCTGTTAAGGTGCTACACTCAATATTCCAGGAAATTTGGAAAACTCAGCAGTGGCCAGAGGATTGGAAAAGATCAGTCTACATCCCAATCCCAAAGAAGGGCAGTGCCAAAGAATGTTCCAACTACCGTACAGTTGCACTCCTTTCACACGCTAGCAAGGTTATGCTCAAAATCCTACAAGGTAGGCTTCAGCAGTATGTGGACCGAGAACTCCCAGAAGTACAAGCTGGCTTTCGAAGAGGCAGAGGAACTAGAGACCAAATTGCTAACATGCGCTGGATTATGGAGAAAGCCAGAGAGTTCCAGAAAAACATTTACTTCTGCTTCATTGACTACGCAAAAGCCTTTGACTGTGTGGACCACAACAAACTATGGCAAGTTCTTAAAGAAATGGGAGTGCCTGACCACCTTATCTATCTCCTGAGAAATCTATACGTGGGACAGGAAGCAACAGTTAGAACTGGATATGGAACAACTAATTGGTTCAAAATTGGGAAAGGAGTACGACAAGGCTGTATATTGTTCCCCTGCTTATTTAACTTATATGCAGAATACATCATGCGAAAGGCTGGACTGGAGGAATCCCAAGCCGGAATTAAGATTGCCGGAAGAAATATCAACAACCTCAGATATGCAGATGATACCACTCTGATGGCAGAAAGTGAGGAGGAACTAAAGAACTTGTTAATGAGGGTGAAAGAGGAGAGCGCCAAAAATGGTCTGAAGCTCAACATCAAAAAAAACTAAGATCATGGCTACTGGTCCCATCACCTCCTGGCAAATAGAAGGGGAAGATATGGAGGCAGTGACAGATTTTACTTTCTTGGGCTCCATGATCACTGCAGATGGTGACAGCAGCCACGAAATTAAAAGACACCTGCTTCTTGGGAGGAAAGCAATGACAAACCTAGACAGCATCTTAAAAAGCAGAGACATCACCTTGCCGACAAAGGTCCGCATAGTCAAAGCTATGGTTTTTCCAGTAGCGATGTATGGAAGTGAGAGCTGGACCATAAAGAAGGCTGACCGCCGAAGAATTGATGCTTTTGAATTCTGGTGCTGGAGGAGATTCTTGAGAGTCCCCTGGACTGCAAGGAGAACAAACCTATCCATTATGAAGGAAATCAACCCTGAGTGCTCACTGGAAGGACAGATCCTGAAGATGAGGCTCCAATACTTTGGCCATCTCATGAGAAGAGAAGACTCCCTGGAAAAGACCCTGATGTTGGGAAAGTGTGAAGGCAAGAGGAGAAGGGGACTACAGAGGACGAGATGGTTGGACATTGTCACCGAAGCTACCAACATGAATTTGACCCAACTCTGGGAGGCAGTGGAAGATAGGAAGGCCTGGCGTGCTCTGGTCCATGGGGTCACGAAGAGTCAGACACGACTTAACGACTAAACAACACCAACAAATATAACAGAGACACTGTCTGCATCTCAGAAATAATCTCATTAAGACCAGTGCTCAATGAGGGACTTGACAAGATACAAATACCATGTCTGGAAGACATCCACGCTCAAGATATATATAAATGTTGGAATATAACCCTGAAAAATACTGTAGGTTTTCCATTACTTTGATTCCCCCCCCCCCCGAAGTTCAGTTTATAGTTTCCAAGATATTCTTCAATTTAGTTAGATGTCTAGGCATAATACAGTTATTACTGGGAAGTTCTGTAGAACTCAGGCTATTCAGAAGGTCAAGGAAACTAATCATTGCTTCTGGCTTTAAAATTTATCATTTTTCAGAAAGAAAGAAAGCAGGAGAAGAGAAACAAAGATGACAGAATAAAGGACAATTCATAGAAGGTTTTGTTTTGTGGGACACTGCTATCTCTGTATTTGCCCACCTCCCACATCACTTACTACACATGGACACATAGAGAGAGATACACCCTGTTAACTCCATTCTCTCCCCTCACATTCTTGAGAACTACAGAGGAAGATGGCTGTAAAGCTTTAGGAGAAAAAACTGATAAGGACAACTCACACAAATATTATTGCTGGGAAAGGAATCACAGAGACCTTCTGTGGATAGAAGTGACAAGACAGACAAGAAATAACTGGGAGGACCTTCAATAGAAAAAGTGTTTTGGTAGTGGGAGAATGTGACAAATACCACTATTTCAAGTGATATTTGTCACATATCATCAAAGCAATCCAACCATAGCAGACACATACACACCTGCTTTTCCTCTCTTTCTGGTGCCCCCTTCAATCAGTGTTCTGTGAATGTGAAAGGTGCTTCAGCTCATCCTTGCCCAGAACACAGAATCAAGCCGGTTTTTCCCCAAGGAACATTTAAAGGATATAGTCATGGAAAACTGCACACACCCCAAACCCCAGGAACTGGGTATACTGTGCTGGAAACCTCTGTTTTGCACTCACAGATCCATTTCTAGTCATGTGACCAGGCACATGATCTGCACCTGGTTCATTAGCTGCAATTCACCACCGTGACTTCCATGATTTCACTTACTAAGTAAAATCTCAGCAAGACTCTGGCCAATGAATTGAAGATGAATTACTCTTTTCAAGTAATAATTCATTCAGAGTGCCTCATGGTAAGAATTTATGGCTTAATACTTAGTACATTTATTTTAATGAAATTAACATATTATGTATACAGTGGATATTATTTATTATCCACATACTAGTGAGCTGCAGAAAATACAAGCTACAGAGACATTTCAGAGAGTTATTGAGCTCTGTTTTCTTTCTTTCTTTTATTTATATCCTGCCTTTCTCCTTATACTGGGACCTAACATAGTTGCCTGGTCATAGCCTTCTATACTAATGTAACTCACATTGTATTTATTTTTAAATTACCGTAATAAAGTCTGTTTATGGTTGATATTTGTGCACACTATCATAAAGATGTCCTCCACCATGGTGAAAAATGCCTTCCTTTTTGGCAATCCTTGTCTGCCATGTTCTTTTTGTGGGGGATGTCTGTTCTCCTTTGTGGCATGACAGTCATGGCCAACCTAATCAAGGATGCTCCCAACAGTGTGGTACTTACCCTTTGTTCTATATGTGATCTCCTTCACATGTGCAACATATGGATAACACACATGACTGGGAGAAGGTAGGTTTTGTGGTGTAAGTAAGGGGGAGATTGCAAAGGGATGAAATCAGAAAATTCTCCATGTCTCTAGAAAGGGGACAATAAGATTATTATGTCCAGATTCTCTCCTTATCCAGTTGTACATTTGGGGAAAGAGAAGAGAAGGAGGAGGAGATGGAGGAAAACAAGTTTCAAATAAACGGCTGGGAAGAGCAGAAGCTGGCAGGCAAACTATCCTGCATCTAAATCCACGGGGAGAAAAAGGAACTTGGAGTGGATTTGCAGCTGAAAAACAGCAGGCAAGGGCAGGATTAAGTGCCCGCTTCCCCCTCACTGCTCTGATCTCAATTGCCCCTTGGAAAGTGGCTCTTGTGTTGCCAAAGATGTATGTCAGGGTAATGTTACACCATCTGTGCATGAGGTTTAATTTGATTCTTAGCTTTCTGCTCCTTTTGGAGAGTTACACTTGTTTGTATCCTACAGTGTAAGAGCTATGTGTGGAGAATGGTGCACATTGAAACCCTGTTTCAATAGTCATGGCTATCCCCGTGACCCAAGCATCATTTGGGAAGATCAAGTACAGATTTTTCAGATGTAGAATCATAGAAGACTATGGCTGGAAGGGACCAAAAGGGTCACTGAGTCCAGCCCCCTACCAAAGCAAGAAATCCGTTCCTAAAGGGAATTCCCTGACAGGGGGTTATTGGAACTCTGTTTGAACTCCTTCAGCATCGATGACTCCACCACCCTCTGAGGCCACCCATTCCACTGCCAAACAGCTCTCACTGTTAGGAAGTTATTCCTAATGCTAAGGCAGAATCTCCTCTTCTTTAATTCAAATCAGTTGCAGCAGGTCCTACCCTCTGGACCTGCAGCAAATTATTATTCATCTTAGAATTGAAGAGCTGGAAAGGACCTTGTGGATCACTGAGCCCAGCCTCGTTCATGGAGACACAATGAGGAACTCCCAACCTGCAGCCAGAAGCCTAAACCACGGAGCTATCCAACAATTATTGTTTGCTTGCTTGGTTCATTAAGGTGCACAATCCTATGCACCTATGATTGGAAATATTTTATTTATTTGCTTTATTTATAGACCACCTTTGTCCTGATAAGGGGATTCAAGGAGACTCACAGTATTAAAAAGAATAGAATTTAAAACACCATAAGTTATACAATAAAACAATTAAACTAGAAAACTGATTAAAATACACTGAGTGGCAAAAAAACACATACAAAATGTTTTAAACTATCTTAATTAAAAAAACAAATGGCATTCAGGGACTGAGTCATGATTGTTACAAGCCTGCCTGAAAAGGTGGGTCTTTCGCTGTTGGTGGAAGAATGAAAGGAAAGGAGCCAACCTGACCTCCTGAGGGAGACCATTCCATAACCTGGGAGCAGCCACAGAGAAGGCCCTGTCTTATATCTTCATCAACCATGCCTGCACTGACAACGGGACCAAGAGAAGGATCTCCTCTGACAATCTTAAGCGCCAAGAAGGCTCATATGGGAAAATATGGTCCTTCAGGTAGCCTGGATCCAAGCCATAGAGGAATTTATACATAATGACCCGGACTTTGAATTGGGCCCAGAAACAGACTGGTGGCCAGTGCCGTTGTTGTAGCAGGGGCATTATTTGCTCCCTATAAGTGGCCTCAGTCAGCTGGCTGGCTGGTGCATTTTGAATCAGCTGAAGTTTCTGCACCATCTTCAAAGGCAGCCCCACATAGGGCAAATTACAATAATCCAAACAGGATGTAACGAAGACATGCACCACTGTTGCTAAATCAGACGTCTCAAGGACCAGGCATAGCTAGTACATCAGTTCATAGGAAATGTGCAAAGTATGTCCTACTGCTTATTCGCAGATAAAGACACATAGGATTACAGCCTTAATGGCTCTAAATCGGAGTGGACAAATCCTGACCTTTCAGATGTTGTTGGCTAAAAATGCCATCATCTTTAACCTCTGGCTATTTTGGTAAGGAAGGTGGCAATTGCAAGCCAACAACACTGGACAGGCCCATGTACCTCTTTTCACGTACATACCATGAACAATCCAATCCCATATACAATGTTTGGCCTTGAAATTATATTTTTGAAATTACACCAGGAGACACACCAAAACATCACCCTGCTCCCTTTTTAACCGTGTTTACTTTGGCTAATTTTCATTTAACATAATTTGCAGGCTGTTTTGGAAATTTTATTTTTCTACTGCAGTGGACCAACAGAACTGCAACTATTTTAATCAAAAGATCAATGCCTGTTAAAGCTGTGTTTATCTGTCATTTACCAAATTGTCTTGAAGTTTACATTTCACCAATGAAACAGCTACATAGCATAAGCATTCTTACTGTAGAACAAAGTCCCTACAGTTTTTTGTGAGGGCTCATTTGCTTGAACTTCTTTCTGCATCTGACACAATCTCTGTCAATGTATAAGAAGTCTATATGGTTCAGTTGCAGATTAGATTCCCAGTGTGGTGTAGTGGATAGAGTGACGGACTAGGACTCTGGAGAACAGGGTTTGAATCCCCACTCGGCCATGGAAGCTCACCGAGAGAGTGGAACTGTTAAAACCACTTTTTAAATATTTCACCATAAGTCAGTTCCGACTTCACAACATCGCTCTCTCACACATTAGTAAGTAGAGATGAGCACAAATTAAAAAAAAGAATCACCAAATTTGTTCAAAAGCAAGATTTGTTGATTCGTATTTGTACAAATTGGTACGTGGTGGTGGTGGTAAATCTGTCAGTTTCATTTTGCCTTGCTTTTTACTTTTTAAACATCAAAATCTTTCTGTTCTGAATATGATGAAAGTTTGGTAGACTGCAAACAAAAAGATTCTCCTACCTTGCTTTTTAGGTCATCCAAAAGGGTTTGGGGATGCTACCACATGGTCTTTAGATTTGCTTTGCAGTTGGACTTTTAGTGTGGTGGCAACAATTAATATTAAATATGCTTCAATATGTCTTATTTTTTTGGTGTATATTGACAACATTCTTTTGGCAAGCTTTCCCAGTGTAATTCAGTCTACCATATATTTAACCTTTATAAAATAAATATCTATATTGATTTTATTCATTGTTTTACATAACATATTTTATGATAGACAATTTTTAGATTTAAACACATTATAAATATCCTGCTGTAGATTATAAATATGTATGCTATATATAGTTATATGATGGCTTTTGAAGTGCGAGAATTGTATTTGTCCAAGGCCCACCAACTGCCTTACTAGGGTTAAAAACACTGATCTAGGAATGAGCTGTTATTATCAGTTAGAGATATTATAGAACGATCTGAAGCTAACTCCAACACTAAATGAAATTTGCAGCATTTCATTTGTCCCACTTTAGAGATGGGCACAAACTGCCAGTTCATGCATTCCATGCCAGTTCAGTGGATGACCGAAAAGATGTTCCACGGTTTGGTGCCCTGTCCAATGCAGCAGGCACCCAATCAGATGCAATGCCTCAGCTCCCCTGCCCCATCTCCTCCAGGCATTGCCTCTGAGTGGGCACCCGCCAGGGGGGTCAGGGTGCTGGACCATGGAACACCTGTTTGGCCATCCACTGAAATGGCACGAACCACTGAAATGGTGGTTCACGCCCATCTCTATCTCACTTTATTAACATAGCTTGGGAACTTTACTTTCTTACAGTTCCCATAATCCCCCCAGCCAGCATGGCCATATTAGCTTATCTGCTTTAAATTAATTTAAACAAGGGAAAGGAAAAAGAGGGGGGGGGAATAGAACAAAGACCTAATGTGATCATTAAGATGTCTTTGCTAGTTATGTTGAAAGACAGCTGATAATTATGACTTTCAGCCAACCATGGCTGTTTGCTAAGAGGTTTAGAATGAGTTGTAGGCAAACACACTGAACTCCTTTGTCTCAATGAAATACAGTCAATAAACATCTCAATAGAACAGTGATAGCCAGTCAAACATTCTTACAGGGAACAAAAAGGGACCCAAGTCATTTTGAGCAACACAGGAGAAGCTTGTGGTCCGAGTCTCTTTCCCCTGCTAATTAGGACCTCACACAGGCATGGAGTACACCCCAGGCCTTTCCTTTCCTTTCCACCTATTGATCACTTAACCATAGGCTTCCTTCAGGCAGCCATTCTTGCCAGGATGCAACCAGCAGCATAGCTTACTCTTACACAGGCCCCCTTTCCCACCATTATTAAGCACACACAGGCTGTAATCCAGACTGTGGAAAAGTTCTTGCGAACCACTCCGATTTGTCATTTTTCTGGTTCGTGTCCATCTCTAGTCTATAGCATTCCTGTTGTCTACCAGAGAGATTACCTGGTCAAAAAATGAAGTAAGATTTGTCTGGCAGGATTTGGTCTTGGCAAAACTATGTTGGTTTCTAGTTTTTAATGCATTATGTTCAAGTTGCTTGCAGAGTGACTGCCACCAAGTCATCTTTATAGGTTAGAATCAAGTTAAGGATAACTACTCCTCTAGTTTCTTACTCCACTTTTTTGTCTGAGAAAATTATCAGCAACACACCAGGCATTTCTTGGAAGGGCCATCTTTGGCAGAATTTGCCTCCCAGCATATATATCAGGATAACTTAAATCTCCCAATACTACTACATTGTGTCTTTTTAAAATTCTTCCAATTTATTTTTGGAAATTCACCTGTCCCATTGTTTACTTCCCCTTTCAAATGAAGGCCCGCCCACCCCTGCACAGACAGAGAGAGGCTACATGCAGCAGGAGAGAAACTTAGAGGGAATGTTGTCTGCAAGTGGTACAATTACCAGTATTATAAGTGTTATTACTTTTTAGCTTATTATTACTTATTATTAAGTAGCTACTAATCTGGTTTCTCCCAACATGGTTAGAGAGAAGAACTAATTTTCCAGTATTCTTGCTCGTGTGAAAAGCCAAAAAACAAGCAAGAACCTCTTCTTTGCAGATATATCAAGCCTTCAAGTTGTTTTCAAAGAGAGGTAGCCATGTTATTCTGTTCTGCTGGTTTTTTGATCAGAAGGTGAAGGTGGAGACAGGGATTAGGTACCACTTCCTGTTAATGTATATTACAATGAAACAAAAGAAATCCTATTCAGCCATTTATTATCTAGTTTCAAATATTGTCTTTTAACGATGTAAACCACCTTGGGTGGTTTCTAGGAGAAAGATGGGGTAAAAAATATTTTAAATGAATAAATAAATAACCTCTAACACACTTAAGAAGAGGTATAACTATCCCCCCCCCCATTATTCGTTTTTTTTTTCTGTATTAAGAGCGTGGTTTCCATTAAATATAATCATGTTTAACATTTTTGTGTTTTCAACTGTTCAAAGCACCTTGTATTATCTATACACAACCATGTAATGTAAATTAGTATTGTTATCATGGAATATCTGAGTTGGAAGAGGCCTATGAGACCACTGAGTCCAACTACCTGCTCAGTGCAGGAATAGAAATCAAAGGATATCTGACAGGTAGTTGTCCAATTTTCTCTTGAATCCCTCAAGTGTTGGAGTGTTCACCCCCCTCCCGAGGCAATTGGTTCCATTGTCATACTGCTCTAAGAAGTTTAGAAGTTTTTCCTGATATTATTTCCATGTAGCAGATGGGAGGACCAAGGCTGAAAGAAACTGCCTTGCCTAAGAGTGTGACTATATGGTCTTATTTGGCGGGATTTGCTCCACTTATAAAACAGGTAAATTCAAAATATATTTTAGTGTTTGCATGACGTACAAAGCTGATCTGACATATTCCAGACTGTTTAATGCTCAAGCATCCTTTTTCCTCTGCCTGTAGAGGGCTGCAAATTTTTCATGACAGGAGGATTTAGTGGTGCTTTACATTCCTGTAACGATGGTTTGTGTGTGTGTCTTTAGGTGGCAGCTGGGGCATCCCACCATAAGTTGGACTTTGAAATGCAGCCCCATAATTCACACATCAGAAGAAGTCAATAACAGGATCGTCACTTTAAATCATGAAAGGATTGCAGAGGCAGGATCAGAGGAAGAAATAGTGGGCAGAGGTGAGGCCAGAGGAAGGAAGGAAGGAAGGAAGGAAGGAAGGAAGGAAGGAAGGAAGGAAGGAAGGAAGGAAGGAAGAGGGGGCTGTGGGCTAGGATGCTATTCACATGGAAACAAGTATGAATGGTGAACTCTCGAATCAATCTGCAGCCCCTGTGAGCACTGATTGCTATTTCAGGCTATAAATCAAAACGCAGCAAAGCTGAAATATTCTGATTCAGCTCTCCAATATAGCCACACCCTAAGTGTCCATGTCAAAGATGACAGTCAAAGTAGAGATTTCCTGATTTGTAGCTCTGTCTCTTAAAGAGTAATTGTACACATATTTACTCCGCAGAAAGTCTCACTGAATTCAATGGGGCTCTCCCTTACATAAGCAGATGCAAGACTGTAGACTCAGCCCACAGCTCAGTTTAAGCACAATTGCTTAGGAGACGGTTTCTATTATTCTCCAACTATTTAACTAATGAGACATTTCCATTCACACTTTATTACTAGCAATTTAAATACTTCACACAGCAGCACAAATACTTCACCTATACACAGTACTACCTCAGTAAGTTACAAGCCTTCTGTATGAATTGCTGTCTCTGAAAACTGATTAGGGTCATGCAGAAGAACAGTAGCTAAGTCTATGTATCATTTATTGCTCAATAAGAAGCAGCAGACACATAGTGTTTTAACAGAGGAAAGGGTTTGGTTTGCTGAATTATGGAGCCTGGTCAGCTGTCAGCTGTCTGAGCTGATTCATAGACTGCTTTGTAATTTCAGCCGACTTAGTTGACATTTATGAGGCTTCTCTGAAAATCCTGGTAGCCATATGTTTATACTGCTTGGAATACTCCCATCACCACTTAACATACCTCACAATCTTGCGCTGGAGGCAAGATCTCTCAAGTGGGGTGGTGAATCCTTGAGATGCTGTCTCATTTTACCAAGACGGCCAATCTCACCTAGAATTTCCCATATTTCTTTGCATTCCCATCAGGCTTCAACTCTCATTTATTCTGAAATGATATCTCAGTTACTTCCCTATTTTGATTCCTACTGTTCCTTGGCCTTAACCTGGGATACAGGGACTCAGAGGGAAGCCTGATTTGCTAGCACAGATTAATATGGTCACCAGGAGAGGCCATTGTCTGAGCGAGGGATGAGTATCTTACCTCAAACTGGTGCAGTGAGTTTCCCCACCTTGCTGAGACCACAGGCTGCTGACAGGAAATTATCGGCTTCATCTTGGCTTCCCTGAACTTCAGCAACCCACAGTTGTTAATATCAACAGACTGTCTTTCCCAGTAATTTTCTAAGATAACCCCCTACTTTTTCTCAGCATATTCCTGACAAGTACATGTACTTCACCCAGGTCTTACCTGAGGGGCTTCTGTCCATCTGAAACCAACCATTAGTACAGACAGGGTAGCACATGCTTGTTAATGTTCTATGACTCAGAGCCAGTGTGGATGTTACAAAGAAATGAGGAAGACAGACATGAGAGTAACTCATGTTTCTGTAATTCCCACTTCCGTTGTAATACATGTACTGGAGACTCTGTGGAATCTGTGATCTCTCTATAGATGTTGTAGTAGAAATGGAGACAGATTACAGAAATGCAAGTCCTTCATGTTTCAGCATTCTCTATCTCTAGAGAAACTCTCTAGGGAAACTCTCATGGCTGCTTTAGACACTGTAATTTCTTCATTGCTCTCCCTGAAAACCTCTTCCCGAGGCTGCATTTCGTGTGGCGCTCATAGCGAGCTTCATCAAGCACACCCATACTCTCATGAAAAAGGTCCATGCAACTGGGTAATAAGGAGTGTTTTTTAAATATCACTACTTCCATGTAAAGCACAAACAAGAAAATCCAAATTACCCTTAAATACCTTTTCCATGACAATTGGAATGCTTGAAAACAATCCATAACATCAAAGTAGCTCAGCCAATGCCATACAGGAGTGATAGGCTACAAGCACTCCTTGGGTCTCCAGACATTCCTGGACTGCAACTTCCAGAAGCCTTCACCACTAGCTGTCCTTGCAAGGGCTTCTGGGAGTTGTAGTTCCAGAACACTTTGGGAGCCAAAATTGGGAACCACTGGGCTACAGCCCTATTAATGGGGCTGAAGAAAATTCCCTTTCCACTTCCTTTTTTATTTTCAAGCTGAAAACAGAGCTTGCCAAGGAGGAGGGGCTGAAATACCTTCTCACCGCCCATCTACCATGCATCCTATTTTTTATATGACCAGCATCCACTACCTTTGTCTAGAAGTGCATCTTTCCAGATAAATCATCTTTAGAAAATCATTACACACATTTTGAAAAGATGATTTAAAACCACATTTGAATGTAGATTTTTTTTAAAAAAATGCAAGTTATTGCAAAGGTTTGACAGAATGGACTTAACGGGGACCTTGAGGCCTTTAAATCCAGAAAAGCAGCTCAGCAATCTGGTAATAAATACACAAATAAATAAGCCAACACATGAAACAGTGAATGTGCTGATGGTCTCTGCCTGCTTTGGTTGAATCCCAAGGCAAGCAGTTCCTGCTCAGAGCCTTCGAACACCCTTGCTTTTCTTTTATACAATTTCTTCTTTATCACGAATTTGGGGAAAAGAAACACTGTGCTGCTTGATATGAAAAAAAGCCTGAAATTCCCATGCGATGTTTCCTTATGAGATTCCCAGAAGATATTTAACAAACATGGCAAGAGAGCTGCAGGTGTTGATACCTTATAGAAAACCAAGGATTCTTTCATATTCCTTTTGGATCCGTACCTCATTATCAAAGCTCTCTAGCAAGCTCCTTCAGTGTGTTAGTTGTCTTTTGAGTGTCGTATGCTATTTTGCATTACCATTATTATTATTCGGGGGCATTAGCTTGGCAACATCATAACAGGCAGCATATTCAGACAACACAACAAATTGACATATAAATTCAGTCTCACGGGACAATGCAATTATACCCAAGCAGCAACCTTCAGCTACAACATGCTTTTGTTTAAATCCAGGGGATATTTGCAAGGATTTTGGGATGATAATGATGGTACGGTATTACAGAATGTTTCTGAAAATATTTCAGTAACTCAGGTAGCCCATTTATACTACCATACAGGTTGGAGTAAAACAAATTAAAAAAAGCAAATCATATACTGTATATATTTGTTTAACTAAAACAAATATTGAGCACAATGTAAAATGCTAGATGTGACAAGAAACAAAGAAGGCAGAAGCAAAACTGACTGGTTCATCTCATGCTTTGACCTTCTCCATTCATGTCACAGTGACCTTGGGAACCAGTAGGGTGTAGCAGTTAGAAAGTTGTACTATGACAGTGGAGACCTAGGATCAAATCCCTAGTTTGCCATGAAACATTGCATGACCTTGAGTTGCTCACACTGTCTCAGGCTAACATACTCATAGGATTGCTGAGAGGAAAAACTAAGGAGCAGGAGAATCATGTATGTCACCTTGAGCTCATGGGAAGAAAGGTAGAATATAAACATTTCCCCCCCCCCCCCCCCTCATCTCAGGAAAACAGATCAGATTTTGGAGGTAAAAGAGAAGATCATAGCACAGGAAATAGAAGTAAAGTGTGCATTTTGCCTTTCCTTTTTGTCACACACAAAATAGTATTCAATTGCACAAATTACTTTGGTCTCACATTATAATTTTCTCTTGAATACCCCCAATGTTGGAGTGCTCACCACCTCCTGAGGTAATTAGTTCCATTGTCATACTGCTCTAACAATTAAGATGTTTTTCCTGAGATTCAACCAAAATCTGGCTTCCTGTAATTTAAGGTCATTATTACATGTACTGCACTTTGGGATGATTGAGAACTGATCCTGTCCCTCCTCTGCATGGCTTTCTTTGAAATATTTGAAAAGTGCTATCATATCTCCCCTCAGTCTTCGTTTCTTGAGGCAAAATATGCCCAGCTCTTTTGGTCTTTCCGCATAGCACTTGATTCCCAGTTCCCTGATAATGCTTGATGCCCTCCTCTGATTTTTTTCCAGCTTGTCAGCATTCTTCTTAAACTCTGGTATCCAGAACTGGATACAGTACTCAAGATGATACCTAACCAGTGCTGAATAGAGGGGGGGCTAGTATTTCATGGAATTTGGAAACTATACCTGTTAATGTAGCCTAAAATAGCATTTGCCTTTTTGCAGCCACATCACACTGTTGGCTTATATTTAGCTTGTGATCTACAACAATTCCAAGATCCTCCTTGTTCATACTATTACTAAACCAAATACCCCCCATCTTGTAACAGCATGTTTGGGTATTCACCCCCTAGTTGTAGAACTTTCCACTTATTCCTGTTAAACTTCATTCTGTTGGTTTCAGCCCAGTGCTTGAAATTGTCAATATCTTTTTTAATTTCCCCCCCTATCTTTCAGGGTAGATTTTCCACTAGAGATGGGGGTATTTGTATTCATATACAAATAAGAATATCCCTGCAGAGCTGGACTTAATGAGGGTCTGGCCCCTGGGCTGGACCATCCACTCACACATCCTGCTGTGGCACTGGTCCTGCTCATCCTTCCAGTTGCGCCCGGAGCACCACTCTGGGAGAGATGCATAAAGTCCAGCTGCGTGGGGATATTCGTATACAAATACCCCCATCTCTATTTTCTACCCAATTTTGTATCATCTGCAAATTTGATAAGCATTCCTTGCACTCCGTCTTCCAAGTCATTAATAAAAATGCTGAAAAGTACTTGGTCCAAGACTGAGCCTTGTGGTACCTCACTTTGGGAAGGTGGCCTCCTATCTCAGTGGAAAGAGGCTTGCATTTCCCTTCACTAGGGATTCTGATTAAGGTACCTAATTACCTTATTCACAGGGGTGTGGGATGTGATGTGATAACAGCCTCATAAACTCTAATTCACGTTTGGATTTCTATGAGAATGAGTATGTTTCTATGACTTTGGGATGTATGCAAACATGTAGTACATGCATGTGAAAGAATGTGAGTGACTGAAACCATGTGTGTTGTGTTTAAATGAATGTGTACATTTATGTGGTATGTATGAATTAATGTGTCATACCCACAAACAGCATAGATTGTAAAGAGTTCTATGTAGACCAGTGTAGTCGCCTCCAACCCACACAAGGTTTTGCCAGCCTAATCTAAAATCTCAGTTTCATAGTGACAGAAAATGCATTCTGATTTTAGAACATTTCCAAACCATTAACAGACAATGGCCAGAATCCTGTTGATAATATAGATAAAGGGGGAGTAACCATGCAACTAATGCTACCTCTTTAGCCAGCTACATGTTGTACACCCAGCTATGTACTGGTTGTTCAAGAGCTAATGAGACTTTTATGAGCAAGAAAAGAAAAGAAAAGGCTTGCACAGTAGCCCTTCATTATAGGTTTCTGGCCCATGATTCCAGTGGATGCAGGAAATAAATCTTTGTTTTACTTGCCTGTTTCTCCTGACATGCCTCCAATGTAAGATTCAATGCTCTCAAATGTACAGCCATTTTGTCACTCTTGGCCCTGCTTTCTCCCTTATCTAGCAACATGACGCACAACGTGCTGCAGTTGTGACAGAAGAATACAATAATTTATGCTCCCCCACAGTGATTTAAAAAGAAAGAAAGAGAGAGAAAGAGAGGGAGAAGTCAGGTATGGAAACTGATAAAACAAGCCATGGGCCAGATCACTGGTACCAAACCCGTTATAACGGGCAACATTGCAGGACTAGGAACACTAGGAACAGCTCCACCACTCCGCAATGTCACAGCTATTTTGGCAGCACAAAAGTATATCCTTTAAACTATGCAGTTGCTTGACCTTTGCAGGCTTCATTCTTATGATATAATCAAGGTGACAGTCCATGTGGTGGCAGCTTTATCTCTCCCATTACCATCTGGTTTCCCTGACATTAGACTTGGCTTTGGTTGTCACACCTAAGAAAGTTTGGGTTGGTTGGTTTGCTTTAAATTTAATGGCACCCAAATTGCCATACCGCCCCAACTGGCAGGGGTGGCCTATGCTTTGTGAGTGACAAAGCAACAAGAGCATTTGTGACAAAACCAAATTTACATCACAAGTGGGAAGAACATTTCGTCAGCACCAGACATTCATTTTAGTTCTCCGGTTAATGTCATGTTTTGTTTTATTGTTGTTGTTAGCATAACAGCTGAAAGCCTGGTCCAAACCAGACGCTCTAGTGTAGCTTTCCTACATGAACAGATTCGTTTTTAAGCTCAGATTCTTGTTGCAGTGCCAAGGGCAGAGAACAATAAATTGTAAAGACATCAATCCTGCTAGGTTGTGAGGCAAAGGCACGTGAGTCTATTAAAATAAAGGGCAAGGCACCCTGGGAATCTTAACATGGTCATGCAGAGATTCAGTGGGTGTTGCTGGCTTCTTTCACCTTAGGAGGCCTGGTGACTGACTGGCATCCTAACAATAGAAAGGTTAGAATAAGAAGGAACAGCCACTGGTTATTGCAAGGGATACCTCTAGCTGACTGGCACCCATTACAGGTGCTCCATATGGTGCTTCCCTATTAGGATTGAATATGGAAACAGTACAAAGAAAATCTGCTTTCCAAACTTGCTATCAGAAAATACTGTGGCTGTGAATGGTCACCGGTGCTTATCTTGCATACACTGAGTTTTGCATAGAAATGAGCTGGATGGTGATCCTGCTCCTCTGTTTCAAGGACTTTCAATAGTAAATGGCTTGATAAATAAAGATGAAATTGTTGCTATTTCAAAACCCTTGCTGTTCTCTATTGACAATGCCTGATCCAGTCTAGGGACAACTCAGACTTCTATTATGGGCTTTTGAAGCTATAAATAGCTTCAAACATAAACACCAAGAATTTGGAAAAGTAGCTTTCTGGACTACAAAACCCAGAATCCCCTCCAAAAAGTCCAAAAAAGCAACAGCTGCAAGCTCAATATCAGAGACCACCTCGTTCCTGGTAGCTGCCCTTTTAAGATCCTATGTGACGTAATGTCATATGGGAATTGTGGGAAATGAGACCCAAGCACTCCGCACTGCTTGAGGTACCAATGTAGGAGGCACAAAGTAATTATTGAATCCTGCTGATTACCAGGGACCTTGGTTGGTGCTTTAAGGAAGTCAAGTGCTTATGCTAGTCCAACTCATAGGGGTATTGAAGAAGAAAATGGCATTTCCTAGGACTTTTTGAAAGAGTTGTAAAGAAGTTGAATACCTGGCTTGGAGCCCTGGGCCATGCTCACTTAAGCATGGATTTTCTCTAAATCATTAATTCATAGTTTTGCAAGAATGCAGTCATGTTTTTGAAAAGAGCCAGGAGAGGTATTTGTCAGCACCAGGGGAACTCTGCAATTTTGTTTCCTACAGTTAAAGATTCAATAAAATTAGTATCCTTTTATTTCCTCTCTTATTCACTGGATTAAGTAGCAAGGCAGATGGCTAAGTTTCCCTGAATATTAAAAACTGTGCTTTTTAATTGGCAATTTTGTTAAAAGGATTAAATGTTTGCTGATTTTCTCCCATCTATTTTGTCTGTGATGGAGATTCAGGTTGGCAGTGAGCACAATACAATACATGTCCCAACATTTAAATGTGTGGTTGGTTTACAGCAGTTATGGAACACTGATATTTTATTATTTTACTAAATAATGTTGTGTTTTTCCTTTTTTGCAAACTGTACAAAGGCAGCATCTTATTATAGCTTCTGTCAACATGTATTTTGACCATTCTGTTTCTTAAGATAACATCGGAAGGAATAATATATTATTCAATATCATTTAATGTTGCATCAGATCCTGAGCTATTTTCAAGCTTGAATTTGTGTTACTATTCAATTTGGCAAAGTAGAACTGCCCAGCGCAGAGCTTAGCAGAAAGCAAGAAATGACCTCATGGAGGGAAGAAGGAAGAGAAGAGCAGCAATCTAATACACATATCTAGAAAACACAAGGGATGAAGAGAACTGACTCCCTCTCTATAGACCCCACTGGTTTGGTTCACTAATGCATTGGTGCTGTATTTCAACAGAATAAAAAATCTACAAGACCATTAATTTAATATGGTGAATTAGGTTACGCTTTAGGGATTACAAAGAAGAGCCACAATTCATACTTTGCACACAGAACGTATCAGTTTCATACCTTGGCATTGCCAGTTGAAAAAAATTAGGTGTCTGGTAACAGAAATCCCTCTGCCTAAGATCCTAGAAAACCAATGCAATGCATGATAGACAATAGTAATTTCAAATGGACAAATAATAGGGGAAAACTCCCACCACCACCACCCACCTCTGGACTGGGGTTTTTTCTTTCCAGCAAATAGACGAGGAATATTATTCAATTTAAGGCAGCCGTAAACACTCAGAATTCAACACTAGCAGATTCTCTATTCATTCTGAATTACATACAACACAGGATCCTGTTTGAATTCTCTTCTAGTATAGTTCTATTATTCTTTTTTCTCCATCGTAACCAAATGCAAAGGAGGACTTGTCTGATATACTACTACACTTCTGAAGGAAAGGATTCCATCAGGTGTAGCTTGCCACATGCCACACAAAAAGTTGTGCCTCCTGCAATCCCTTCTGCTACAGAACTGGTACAGAGCTAGTAAAAGGGCCAAGAGCTCTTATTTTTCTTTTAATCAGATATTTCCACCTTTTGTAAAATTTAAGCCAAGGGTAGGCATTAGAGATGAGGACGACTCACCATTTTGTCGAATTGTCCTGCTTCGTGATCTGTCAAAGTTGACGGACCATGAAGCTCCCCCCATGAACTGACAAAGCACGAATTTATTCGTCGGTTCATGGGGGGGGGGGGTTAGACAGTCAGAGGCTGTCTAAAAAAAACCCTGACCCCCCTGCCGCCACCGCCGTGCCGCCACCGTCCCCCCCCCATAATCATCGCCACCACGGTCTCCAGCCGGCCTCCACAGCCTGCAGTAAGGGACACTGGCTGCCCTTTGCAAAGATGGTGGCTGCAGCTTCATTTAGGGTAGGGAAGCCGCAGCCTCCATCTTTGCAAAGGGCAGCCTGGATTCCCTTAAGGCAGGCTAAGGGAATCCAGGCTGCCCTTTGTAAAGATGGCAGCTGCAGCTTTCCTACCCTAAATGAAGCCGCAGCCGCCATCTTTGCAAAGGGCAGCCAGTGTCCCTTACTGCAGGCCGTGGCTGTGGAGGCCACCGCAGCGGGCGGTGCTGGATGACGGTGGTGCTGGATGGTGGCAGCTGCTAAGGTAGGGAGAGGAAGGGGGTGGGGGATAGGCTGTGGGGGTGGGTGTCTGTGGGGGTGGGTGGCTGCCTATCGGCCCGCCGATCAACTGGTCGGCGGGCCCGTAGGCAGAATGGGAAAGCCATAGGAAGAGAGGGAAGGCTAACCTTCCCTCTCTTCCTATGGGGGACGAATAAAAATGGGGAAATATTTGTCCCTTCGTATTCGTCGGGGGTCTCTGGAACTGACGAATATGAAGGGATGAATATTTAACAAATCAGCGATTTCTTACGAATATCACGATCCATTTTTTTATTCGTCCCCATGTCTTGTAGGCATTATGAAGGAGGAGGGAAAACAGGTGGGAGAAGCATAAATGCTTTAAGATACACAGATAACAACATAAAACTAGGAGAAAGCAGTAATGACTTCAAATGGCTCCTGATCAACATGATAGGAGAAAATGCCAGAACAGGGTTGCAGTTGATCCTCAAGAAAATAAAAATCATTACTACAAAAGAATTACACAACTTTAATAAAGAAACTGAAATTGTTGAAGATTTAGTATGGAAGAATTGGAAAAGATCCTCAAATATAAGGATGCATCAGTGAAGACCAAGGCCAAGAGCATCCACATTCTTGTATTTCTAAATACTATGTACAGATGTGAAAGCTGGACAGGGAAGGAGACGACAGGAAAGAGATGGTGCTGGAGGAGTGATCTGTAGATACCATGGACTGACAGAGACACAAACAAATAGCTGCCAGATCAAATCAAGCTTGAACTCTCTCTAGAAGCAAAAATGAAGAAACTGAAGTAGCTGCCCTGGTTTGGAGACATCACGAGAAAACAAGATTCATTGGAAAATGCCACCATGCTGGGAAAAATTGAAAGAAAAAGAAAAACAGGAAAACCAAATACGAAATGGATTGACTTCATAAAGGAAGCCATAGGCTTGAGTTTACAAGAGGTGAACAGGACTGTTAAAGACAGGACATCTTGGAGGTCAGTTATTCATAAGATCACCATAAGTCAGAAGCAAGTTGACAGTGAACAACGATAACAGCCACCATGACACCCTTGAGATATTTTGGATGGCAAACAATATGGCCAATGTGGTGGACTTTTGGGAGCTGTAATCCAAAACTTCTGGAGAGTTACATGTTGGGCTTCAATTAAGCACCAAAGGAAAATGATAGTACTGCAACCTAATCAAGATGTGACCTATTTGTGTGCTACCAACTCACCAGTTAAAGATCAATGCTCCATAATAAGACCAGTTTACAGTTATTAACATGAGGAATAGGATAGTAATTACCTAAAGTTTTCTTAGATCTAAAGTTTTCCTTACAGGATAGTAATGATTTATTACGCTGCTTCAGTCAACCAAATCTACTACTAGCTTACAGATGTCTATTTTTATTATTTTCAGCACTGTAATGTTTTTCTGTTCCAGGGTATCATTAAGATGTTCTCAGTTCCAATCTCCTGTGTCAACCACCCATGAGATCTCAGGGCTTCTAGGCCTCATAATATAACAGCTGACATAACAGCTGTAACCTTGTTATAAGGAATACCAATATATAGGGTGATTTAATTTATATTAATCATTTTTGTGGTACAAGGAGCTAGGACAGAAGTATAGCAAAGTTCCTGAAAATATTCAGCAAAATCCAAAGCTGAACCATCTTTCTGTCCTGAGTTGACTTTGTTAGATCACTTCATTTTTTAGGTCTTCCATGAAATGCCAGATTATTTTTGGCCTGGCCAGGCCAGGCTGCTAATGGCTGCATTGCTATTTGGTCACTACATTGTAAATTATAAACAAGGTAAGAGCCAGTTTTCGGATAGAAAGTCAAGCTAGTGCAAGCAGAAAAAAGCCCACAAGTTGTCACACTGAATGAAATGGGTTCTGTACTTGTGTTTGGACAAATGTGGTTACTGAACTCCCCTGATTGGGAAGCATCGAGATTCCTACTACTGGTGATTCCTAGTTGCAGTTGTCTGATGCTGTTACCATATTGTGATATTGCTAGACTTGTGTTGGGAGCAGAGCTTAAATGGCTCCCCATATCCCTATCAGATTTTGTTTTCCCCTGCAGAAGGGGGGCAAATCCCTGAATAGGGCTCATTTTAAGTCATCAGGTATGTTTAGGCTAGTGATTTTATGTCCTGGTCCCATGCATTAAGTGAAAAGCTGATAGATTACAATATGCAATTCCAAGGGCCAGGCTACAGAACAACTCATTTTGTCAGTACACTTTGGCAACAGGCTTTGTCACTGTTAAGCCAGTCTGTTCAGGAAAGAGGCTCCCCCTCTCATGTCTTGTTACAACAATGGAACTTAGGGCTTGATGCACTAACTAGATTTTCCTCCCTCTCTTTGTCCTACGGCCTCAAAAACATTTATTTATTTATTTAAAATATTTTTACCCCCACCTTTCTCCTTAAATGGACCCAAGGTGTCTTACATAATTAAAAAGACAACATTTAAAATCTAAAAGCAGTAAGTATACAAATACTAAAAATGAAGTAAATAAGTATATTAAAAGTAATTAAAATCAATACTAAAATTACATTTAGAAGAAACGGAGCATAACAATCTGTACAAACCCCACACTCAGACAGCCAGTCACTAAGGAAAAGCCTACCTGAAGAGAAAGGTATTTGCCTGTTTCCAGAAGGACAGCAAAGATGGGGCCAGCCTGGCTTTCTGTGGGAGGGAGTTCCAGAGTGTGGGAGCAGCAACAGAGAAGGCCCTCTCGCCTAATATTTGCATATTTCTGTTTTGTTATTCATCCATATATATATATATACTAAAAAGTCAGCAGCTGATGATAATGTCTTTGCCATTGCACAGGTAGAACCAACCTTATCTCGGCGTGAATTGGGTTTTGGCCCTTCTCTCTCTCTCTCTCTCTGTTTTCTTGAGGTTTGGTATGCACAATATCTTCACTATTAGCATGAGTTGCAATGAAACCCAAGACATCCATGTTTTGTAGTACAACCCTATGGGAAAACTGGTATGCATTTGTGGCTATTTGACTTGTGTTGTATCAAAGGTGTTGTGTTCTTCTGGCAAACTTAGATTCAGCTTCAATTCCTAACATATCTGGTAAGAGTCCTTGTATGGGAACATTTTAATTCTGCTTTACCCAAATGCAAAACAAGCTAATGTGATAGCAATGTTGTTGCCCAAAAGGGAAAATGAAGTGAACCCAATTAATCCTGGCTTCATTGCTTCAAGCAGGTAGCTTAGATGGTTTTCCATAATATCACCTATAAGCATATTAGAAATACTCAGTGTGTGGAAAATAAAATGAGTTGAGATGTCAAAAATATCATTTGTTAAGACACAAAACCATGTGCTTCCCAAACATCCCAACCTAAGGTGTAAACCCTGCCCACCTCACTCCTTAGGTCTATTTATACATATGCACAGGATGAGGGGAAAGGAGGAGGCAGTTCTGTCTTGCCTCCAAAATGCCATGCAGCTGTGTGGTGGGCTGAGATTTGTCTGTGACCAATCAGTGGGACCTCTTGGCTCTGGGAGGGGTTGGGCTTCCAGAAATGGAGTAAGGAGGCAAAGTTCCCTCCCTCATCTTCCTTCTAGTGATAAAGAAACTCCCTGGCAGACTTCACCATCCATCCTTACTATGGACACATGATGACTGATGATGAGGCCAGGATAAATTTTATCCGCCAGCATGTCAGGGTCTATCGTGTAAGAATATATCTTTTCTCATGCCAACATGCATCTATTAGTTCAAATCTTGATTTTGTTGCAACCTCTCAGAAGGAACACACGTGACACTGAGTCAGATCCCACTTATAAGGAACAGTAACCTGGTGGCAGTTTTTGCAGAGTCTTGGCAAAGTCACCTTTGGGAATGAGCCACCTATGGCTCCTTAAAGGCCAACATGTCTGCACTACATGCAGATGACAGGAAAGATCTACCTAGTCAGTATGGCAGGCCTGATATCCTTGTCAGTTCTCACATGGTCCTCAGCTGTTAGGCTGAGGTAGATAACCAGCAGCTAGCCATCAGGCTGTCTGGTGATGAAATTCAGCTAAAATTCAGAGAAGTTGCTATTTAAACTACGATTCCCAGTTTCCTTGGAGGATTTTGCATTCTAAATCTGGAGTTGTCCAGTGTGGAATCCAGCCCTATGACACACAACAATATATCATAAACTGAAAGCAGCAATGGCTGTGGCCAGTTTTCGTGCCTCAGCTTTAACTCAATAAATATAGTGGGTGCATAGGGTTGTTAAAGACTATATTTTGGCACCCAAGTTAAGAGATCTACCAGGCTGAATCCATTCCAAGAGAACATCCTCCATGTTGGTTTCACTACCCCCTGGTCTGAATAGGCTCGTTAGATGGACAAAGGACTGGGGGTGAGTGAAAATCCCACTTCTGCAATGCTCCTCCACCCATTGTCATGGGTTTGTTAACGATGAGTAGCGAAATGTTTCAACCTAATAAGAAAGAAGTCCAGTTCCCATGACTCAACTTCCAGATAATGGAAAAATATGTTTATGTTAATATGGCTTTAGATATCTCATGGTTGCCATGGGTCTAAAAGCTTTTCTGTTGGCCCACAAGGAACCAGCATTAGTAAGTGGCATAAAATCATTCAATTTTGAGCAGCAACCTGACCTCCTGTTTTTAATTGTGTCAGATCTGAAAGCTCAAAGGGACAATCGGGAAAGATGGTTCTCCTGAGACCAATGGATCACACATCACTCAAGCAGGCTTTCTTTCTTCAATGAGCCAGGCATGCTTTGAATTAGAATCTCTGTGATGCAGTATTTTGTTTTTTGTTTTATTTTTAGTTATGTATTTGAATAAAGTCATTCTAAAAAAAGAATCAGAAACTGAGATGTGGGAAGCTTCTCCAAGAAACTGCACAACCCTTTTTCCAAACTGTTTAGGTTATACCTTTCTCTTAGAGTAAATCTCATTGAATCTGGTGGAGCTTACATCTGAGTAGGGTTGCACAGAACTGTACTGTTTGACTCCTCTATATTCTCTTTTGCTTACATTTAGTTGGAATTCAAATACAGAATGTGACTAAAGTATTACATTAAGATTGTGGTGATGGAGTCATCATATGCTCCCTACTTTATTTATTTATTTATTTATTTATTTATTGAATTTATATCCCGCCCATCTAGTCAATAGACTACTTTAGAATTCCAATCCAGGTAAAAAAGGAATTGATCTGTGGAGCCAGAGTTTGGGAGTTCAATTCCCCACCGGAGAATTGACAGCGGTTGACACTCGATGATCCATAGGGTCCCTTCTAGCTCTGCAGTTCTAAGGTTATTATTATTAAATCACAACTACCACTGCATTCAGTAAGACTTTATCTCTTCTAACTTCTACTGCACCAGTAATGCAGTGTGGGAAATGGGAGAACCGGGTTAATGAGAAAAGGTACTATATAAAAGAGATTGTCTATGAAACAGGGCTAATTATATCCTTGTGGAACATCTGGCAGATGAACTGTATACCAAACACTTCTGCAACAGGCCCCAAAGGAGGCAGATCCATAGGAGAGTATAATCTGCCAAAGCCCATTTTCACCACCAAAGACCATTACAGAAATCATGCAGACTCTGGGCCCTCTGAAGAAAAATACAAAAATGCAAAAGCAGAGCACTGTGCTCAAGATTTCTATATTTCCCTAGATGAGAGCTTGCATGACTAATTTCTCATAATAAAGTTCTAATGGGTTTTGAAGTGGTTAAAAGCAAGTGAAGTTTTCCAGGGCTTCAACCTTGCAACAAGGAAGAAAAAGCATGGAAAGTGTTTTTCTCTCAGCAGGCACTGCAGAATATTTTATGATTGATTCATTCCTGCTGCCAACGTCCTTTAAGTATTCATTGTTCTAGCTGAAAACATTAACTGTATTGATCATTTAAATATGTTTCGTAATTTACCCTGAGAAAAGACATGACCCTAACATTTAAAACCAGGAAGCAAACAAGCAAACTAATGAACCTAGGTGCTCTCTTTTAAGTCTATGGTTATATGGATCCCCATGTGAGGAGAGAGGGCACAGGGAGAGTTGTGTAGTTTTGTGACTGATCACTCTGTCTTCTCATAAGTGAATGACTACACAAGGGCTGCTGGATCACACTGTTTCTGTGAGGGACAATGAAGGAAATATCAGAAGCTGCTTCAGTGAATTCTTTTCTCAGTTCAGTGATCAGGGAAACTCCCATGATTCTGGACGCTTACTGAATGTCTCTTTTGGCTAGCACTTGGCTATGGAGCCAGGAGTTGGGAACTCAGTTCCCCACTGTGTAGAAGAAGAACCAGCCTGTGTAAACTTGGGCAAGCTACACTGTCCCAGGACGCTCCCAGAAGAAGAAAATAGTAAACCACTTCTCAGTATTTTATAACTTGAAACCCCTGAGAATAGTCACCATAACTAGGAATCGACAGCACAGAATTAACATTATTATGTGGAGTTGCACTATGTCTCCACAGCCAGAACACGTTCCGCCCCCTGCAGCTCCAGTATTTCCTCTTTGGATGCCCATCCTTTAATGGGGGGAGTTCTGAGTGATAGTGAAGGCTTTCCCCCTTCCATAAAGGAAAATTTGCCCACCATGTCCAGACACAATGAAGGAGTCTTGTCTCTACACTAAACAGTGCGAAAGACTCATACTTCCTCCCTCCCTTTCTCTCTCTCTCTCAATCTCTCTGGCTCTCACTGAAAAAAATGAGGAGGCTCAGTCTCTTCAGAATGTATATGAAGGAAGGGTTGACATTAGTGCTTGATATTCATCTTTGTGTAATACAAGCTGCAACCTTACACGAATGAATCACTGAAAACAATGGGATGAACTGAATCAGAGTTATCTGTATGACTTTGGGGTGATTATGAGATGCACTGAAAAGCTGCTAGTAACCTAGAGGGCAGGGCAAATGCCAACAAATCCTTTGTGTTCCACATGACATTTGTGGGGTGGTAACCAAAGTTTTAACCTAAGACGTTCAGTGATTTGAACTAAGGAAATTAATGTTGGAAACACTGAGTTGTTGACACCAAAGAAGAAGGTGATTGACAGTTAAAGCCCCCAATCTATTAAGCCGAAGATCTCCTCTGGACATTATAACCACAGAGACACTAGGGATGGCTGAGACTAAGGAAAGACTTCTATCAAAGACTAGCATCATGCTTGCTAGCTGGACTTTGTGTTCCAGAAGTTTCTTAATCTTTCTTATCTAGCTTGCTTTACTAAAAAGTTTACTACAGCAATTCAGCATATGTATGGCTACCTGAATGTGATTTTTAGATGGACTTCTATGCATTACTGCTTTGACTGGGTTTTTAGTACTACTTGTGTTTTCCATTTCTCAGAGTGGTATTTGTTTGTTCCTTTTTAATATTTGTATACTTATGGTTTTTAGCTTTAATCTTGTCTTCTAATGATGTAAGCTGCCTCTTTATACTCGTTGTTCTTAACTTTAAATATTGTCTTTTAATGATGTAAACCACCATTGCATATTCATTGTTTTCAGCTTTAAGTATTGTCTTTCAATGATGTAAGCTGCCTTGGGTCCTTTTTAAGGAGAAAGGTGGGGTATAAACAAACAAACAAACAAATAAATGTGACTGTAGGTTCCCCTTGATTAGCTAGGTCAGAATTAATATACAAAAGTCTGTCTTTCCTCAGCCTCCAACCTCTGCCTTTTTTCTTTGTGATGCTGCAAATCGCACTGTCTCTTGGCCTTTGCACAACTGCTAAAAAAGGTGCCAGAGACTAGAAAGAAAGAAAAAAATCCTGTCTATATAACCCCCAAAACGAATGGTGCTGTATTTTCCCCCATTCCCCCATTTGCAGGCATGAGATTTTTCACAGAACCCAGAAATGCAGATATACAGTTCACAAACCTGAACAAAAATCAGGACAAAGTGTCACCAAAACCAGGACAAAGTGGCACAGAGCAGGTCAGGCATGATCTCCCTTGTGAGGGGAGAGCTGCTATGCATTCCTAGGACTGGATTGCTCTGGGGTCACAAAATAGACCCAGGAATGAACACTAGAAAATACCAACTAACATTTCAGATGTTGGGGCAGGTGCCTTATGCCAAAATCTAATTTTACAATTCTGTTGGCAGAGTTTGTGTGACTCCATGAGTTCTAGTCCAAACCATAGTCAGCCAAGAAAGGAAAGGAAATATCAGTGCTGGATACATCAGTGGTTTAGACAGATCAATGGATTAGGTATCTGGGTTGGGAGTTCAATTTCCCCACTGAGTCTCATTGACAGGGGCTGGACTCGATGATCCACAGGGTCCCTTCCAGCTCTGCAGTTCTAAGATTATTATTATTAAAGGAAAGGAAAAGAAAGGGGGGGGGGAGTTAAAACTTTTCATGATAGGGGAAAAAAAATATTCCAGATGAAGTCTCATCTCTACAGCACTAGCTTAATCTGTTTATTTTGGTCTAACACAATCTGTTTGTATTAAATACCACTAAATGTTATTTACAGCTTGGTGTGGCTCCCACAGACCAGGTGTGAGGTTTCCTTTTAAACTACAGAGATCTAAATAGGATACCAGTGACAGATTCACACTTTCCACTCGACAGCAGGTGCTCAGTGCACATTAGATTTTTTAAAAACAAACCAAAAAAAGTGCTTCCAGTTTAAGACACGATCCAGATGGACCCATGTGCGCTAGGTGCCTGCCAAACTGTTTTGAAGATTGAGGAGTCTGCTCTCATGTCATGGGCTTGTGCATGTCTCCGCTGCCCTTCTCATATCTATTTTCCATCTTATGTGCAAATCCCACAGCTGTTGGTGCTAGCATCCTTTCATTTTAGTAGCATCAGCCATCTGGAGGAGCCTCACTGTGTGCTTCCACTTAAATAGCTCTTCATCTGTTTTCAAATCTCCTCCACGAGCGCCTTCCCTCTCTTGCCTACAACACTTCATTTCTCTACCCATCTGCATCAGTATTTTTTTTTTTCTGTGAGGAAAGAGGTAATTATTAAATTAGAACACAGGCTTGAAACTAGATCAAACTTGATTCTATTGCTCTGGCCTCCCACTCAGGCATTCAGCCTGATTGCATGAGAGCAAATAAAGTAGGGAGGGGGTTGCATACGGTCCTCCTTCCAGAGATTGTTTTAGCATTCAGTTGGATACAAAACATGCAGTTGGAAAGAAAACTGTGCAGTTGGAAACGGATAAGTATGTAGTTAGAAAAATTAGACCAAAAAGAAGTCATGTGTGTATGTGTTTATTAAGATTTTAACTATGAGGCAGTGAATCAATGTATATAAGGGTTAGGAAGTGCTTGGTTTCTATATTGAAATCAAACTGCCCAAGCCATATTAAGCCCTATTAACCATATTAATCTGTCTCCTATTTATCATGCTGCCCTTTCATCTGTCCCCAGAAGGATTAGGGACATACACAAGAAAGATCACTGTTAATGATCCTCACTGACCCATGACAATGGGTGGAGAAGGACTGCAGAATTATCCCTCATCCCCTGTCCTTTGTCCTTCTAAGGAGCCTATTCAGACCAGGGGGGAAATGAAACCAAGGTGAAGGATATATCAAGGATCTCTTACCAACTCTCCTCAGACTGAAGAAGCTGCTTGGATGAGTAGCGAATAGAGATGGGGATGAATATGAAAACGGATTGGCTTTTTCAACGAAAATAGCTGATTCGTTAAATATTTGTCCCTTCATATTCATGGGTTCCAGAGACCCCCACGAATACAAAGGGATGAATATTTACCCGTTTTTATTCATTCTTCGTATTACAAAAAAAAAAACAACACAAAACATCCATTCTGCCTACTTCATTATTCGTTGCTTCATGGGGGCAACTTCATGCTTTGTGAGTCGTCAACTTTTGACAACTCACGAAGCGGGACAACTTGCCAAAATGGTGAGTCGTCCCCATCTCTAGTAGCGAAACGTTTCAACCTAACAAGAAAGAAGTCCAGTTGCCATGACTCAACTTCCAGATATTAAGCCCTACTTCTTTTTTACCAGAACACCCTCTTTATCTTGATCAGTATTGAAAATCTACAGGCCCTATTGACTGCAGGACAAAAGACATTAAAGCAACCACTCAGCTTAAACGTTTATGTTTGGTTTCGGGGATGGAGGTCTGACAGGGCATTGGTATAGCTGGAAAATCTGCTTAAAACAAAACCCCTAAGTCCTTTCCTATGCATGATAGCTAAGGATGTGCACAGTGGAAAAAAAATCATATTTAGTTTGTTTCAGATAATTTTAGGGGGTGCCTTATTTGTTTATGCTTTTTTCTTATAAAATTCATTTTGTTTTCCATGGAAGGCTTTGGAGTCATTCAGTTTGTGTTTTCACGTTCATGTCTTCTAGCACTCTAAATGCCCTAAAGAATCATTTAAAACTATTCAAGAAAAGCAGAGGCAAGGCAACAGAGAATCAATCTACTCCAAGAGCAAGCAACACTACTTGATAAAGGAAAAACATCATCAAACATATGTAGGTGTAAGTTTATATCATCACATTTGAAACTTTAGTATGAATTCTGTGCAATCCACCCAGCACAAAGCCTCTCGGCCTGAGCAACAATAGAAAAAGGGCATGGAAGAAGCCAGATAGCCAGATGCTAGCTGTCTGGTACACAAAGGCACTCACTCACCAAAGCAACAATAACACAACACCAAGAAATACAGGAGAGAAATGCCTCAAGCTGTATCTGGCCAACAACAATCACCTACACAGCCCAGTGGCACACTGGCATAGTCACAAAGTAAATATTCCTAGCTCAAACTTCTCCACAGTAGCAAAAACAACAACAACAATCTCTAACCCCCCCCCATATAACCTTTAACAGAATTAATGCACAGCAAATTAACCAAATAACAATGTTAAAAAAAAACAATCAAGCAAACAGGAAAAGAACAGCCCCCCTTCATACAGGGGGAAAAGTAGCAAAAAAAAAAAAAACTAAAACAAAACAAAACAAAAAGTTGTGTCTCCTAAAAAACAAAACAAGCAAGCAAGCAAATAAATACAAAAAATTACAGTCAGAGCCCCTACCACTTAATTCCTTCTGTTCTCTTCTTTGAATTCATTGGGCAGCAGCAGGCAGGCCAATCCCAGGCAGTAGTGGTTTGAGTCCATCGTTAAAACATGAAGAGCCAATCCCTAATGTTAGCTTCATCCCTTCCACTTCTCATGTTTGCATATTCAGCATGAAGTTCTGGAACCAAATTTTTTACTATGTACATACAGCTAAACAAACTCAGAATCTTTCTTCCAGCCAGCAACTCTGGCAACAGAAGGTTTCCAATCTCAAGGATGCTCAGAATATTCTTAGAATTCCTCCCTAGGTCTAAGATTGCCAAGTTTCAAGGTGCTACTTGCAGTCTCTGAGAAGTGTTATACACATCTGGATTTCCAGGTGGGGAGAGAAAATGTTAGAGTGAGCAGCACTGAAGGATATAATTTCACCTGTGAGGCTCTTTAAAGCCTGACCATCCAGCTCCACCTATTATGAGTTGGCAGCAGGGCTCACTGGTTCAGAGTAGATGTTTGAAGGTGCATTCTTTTAAATGGTATTATCAGCCCAAGTGCATACTCCCAACTAGAGATGGGCATGAACCACTGCTTTGGCAGTTCAGCCGTTGGTCCAACAGGTGTTCGCCTCCTCCAGCAGGTGCCCACTCAAAAGCAGTGTCAGGAGGAGGTGGGGCAGGGAAGCTGGCGGTGGTACCTCTGAGTGGACGCCCACTGGAGGAGGCAGGGCTCGTAACTGTTAAACACCTGTTGAATCAAGGGACGAACCAGCACAAACTGATGAACCAGCAGTTTCTGCCCCTCTCTACGAGTCCCAACCATTCTTTCCTCAGCCCTTTCCCCTGTTTTTTAAAATTTTATTTTGACAGGTACATTGGGCCCATTCTGCCATTTGGAGCAATGTACTGTAGTATCAAGTTCCACAGATGATGGGCCATTTCCTTGTGTAAAGTCTTACCCCAGGGATGCAAAGCCTGGAGGGGGGCAGAATTCCCCAACCCATGGTTTCCTTGTCCCTGTGATATCAAAAAGGAGCCACTCCATTGTGTCAGTTTTGGGCCTGACATCTCAGACAAGCTGATTACCTTATACATATTTATCCTTAATTTTCCCTTACATGGTTTTTTATTTTTTTTATTTTATTTTTCTCCCTATGCTAAAAATGGCAAACGTTTTGTGTTTTTTCACATGAAGGTTGCTTCTGGCCCTTGATTGTTTTGGTTGCCCTCTTCTCATGTGCACATCGTGCATCTGTTGCTGTATGTATCATTTTGTGTTCCTTTATATGATGCATTAAGTTTTGCCCTGTGGTCTTGCTTGGTTCTGAGCCAGGTTCAGGCAGCATCACACCGGTTAAAGATGGGAATATGCATCAGAATTCATACCCCCTTGAGAGCAAAGCAATTTTAAGAGACAGTAGAAGGATGTAGAGTAGGAATGTTACTATTTTATGTAAAACATAACAAAAGAAAAAGAACATTCAGAACTCAGCAACATATTTAGCTCTCAGTTTCCCACCCACACGGCAGCAAGTAAGTAATCTTGTAAGGTAACATTGCTCATTCTAAAACTAATAAAGACACACACATCCATTAGGTGTAACAAAATTCTGCCTATGCCTAAAATCAAACATACATACATAAAGAAGTACTCTTCTTTATGTACTATACATAAAGAAGAGCATCCAGATGTGTGAACTGTCAAACAGTGGAACAGACTAGACTGTTCTTCACTGGAGGTTTTTCAGCAGAGGTTGGAAGACCATCTACCTGGGATGCTTTACACTGCTGGCAGGTGGTTGGACTAAATGGCCTTGAGGGGCATCTTCCAGCTCAACAATTCTATGTTTCTGAGATCCTCAGGAGAGAACATTCAAGAACTCAATAACAATATATTCAGGGCCAATTTTATAGGACACACAGCAATGCTGTTCAAATGGTAAATTCTTATTTTTTTTAAAAAAGCAGAGGGCAAAACATCAAATTCCAAGCCCCCAATTAAAAAAAAAAGACATAACATTATATCTTAATTCTGTAAAGGGAGTTCTATCTGAAACTAAGTAAAAAATATCCAAATAACTATCTTTCTTCGGATTTCACATGATATGTGGGTACAGTCTTAAAAATTTTGGAAGAGGGAATATTTAACACACCAGTCAGAAAGTTCTTTCCAAACACAAAAAGACTTAAATGAGATTTAGACATTGTCTGGATCTCAGTCTGTTGACACTAAAAATCTCTAGCAAATGGCTGTAATGAAGTTACTTTCCTTTGAAAGTGTAAGGGAGAGCTGTAAGCTTTACAAATCAAATATAAGGCTGGCAAAATTAATGTTCTGTTATAAAAATTTAGAAGCCACATTAATATTCTAGCCTGAACAGAAAGCAAACCCACTCCTGCATGGTTATGAGTGGCATATGTGTGCTAACAGATATTCTTTAGAAAAGAATCTCAGATCTTCTACAGAATGACCAAATGAATGGAGAATTGTTTACCAGATATAGACTGTTTAATTTTATATACTCTGAGCCCAAGCTAGATGATATTGTTAACTGGTCATCAGAAGCAAAGTATTCTACAAGCCTCTTAAAAAGGAAATATTGCCTCTTTAAGATTATTATGGTTATTTTATGTTTAGTCTAACATGAGCTTGTCACAATTGGCAAATTGGTCTGCTTTTGTTGTGGGACTGGCCATCAGGAAATAAGCACCCCTTTGTTTTTAAGTCTAATTGCTTAGGTGCTTATTTCTGAAATATTTCCATGGCTGGAGGGATAGGTCTTGAAGAAAAGGAAATTTGCCTTAACATATGACCCAGTCCTAAGATGAAATTCACCTGCCTTTTAAGACCAACCTTAGTCAAAGACAATGTGACCATATTACCTGCATATAAAAGAATATCCTGCTTGGCTTCAGCAGTGCTATTGCACCATGTGGTTTCTAAACCATATTGTTGCAGCAAAACATATGGACACAGTGGTGACATTTAAAGCATGAATGCCCTGGATATCTAAGCAAGCAGGTCTTCCTGAAACTGATGTTGAAGGGAAAAAAAGCGGAGAAAGACATGAAAGGACAGCGGAGCTTAGAGAAAATTAAAATATACGTATAGTGACATAAGCAAGCAGTGTGTGGAGACTTGTGGCACTGCGTAGAATGGAACTGAGTCATAGCTGACAGTGGAGTGCCTCAAAGATTTACTTCTCATTAGCTGTATTTCAGGCTTTAAGAAATGGATTAAAGTTCATTTAAATAAATATATTTGATCATGTGAAATTAAAGCACAGTCAAGCAAGCATAATCTTGGACAAATTTTTCCATCAACTTTTTCATTCTTACTTCCCATTAAAAATCACTGTTTTCTAAGTCAACGAGTTCCTAAACCATGGGTCAGGCTCTTTCGACAGACAGAAAACACCTGGACGAGCGCATGCACAACAGTGTCCCAGGGAGAGATAGACAACAAGAGAAGTGAAGTCTTTTTATCTCTTACCAGCCAAGGTATGTATGGATTCAAGGCAGAGGTTCATCACAGATGATGATCCTTTGTAGTGTGTTACTGCATTTTTGGAAGGACCAGTTCCTGAAGTGCTTCCACTATACTCCACCCAGTTTGGACAAAGTTATTACTTTTATTCTAACGGTGAAGATTAGTTCCAGGTGCCGAATACTCCCCTTTTCACTATTGAAACACAGCAGCAGAGGTCTCTGCAAACTTTTTGGGGAAAAAAAACGGTTGATGTTGGTTGGGAGGTGAGAAAGTTGGAATAAATTTAGGAAGGGGTGGCTGAACTCAGAAAATGTGAGAAACCGAGGGCTGAGGTCATAAAACATCCATGTTATTATAGCTAGGCTGATAGAAATAGTCAAATCAACCCAGTTCTGCTGAAGGCTAAACCAGACAAATATGAATAAAGTTGTATGAAACTGAGAAGGAGACGTTCTTCTCCTTCTTTGTAGACATGATCTCTGCATACACTTTCACCTTTTGTACTAAGGTCTTATAGAGTCACACCACCTACTGTATTTGCCAGCCGTTCCATTCAACAGTTGCAAGTTGGGCTGTGGACCTTACAGACATACATATGTACAGCTAGAAAGACTCATAATACTGCTTTACACATAATCACAGAAACATAGGCCAATGCCCTATTGAACTTCCTCGGAGTGAAAAATTCTACCAGTGTAGTAATGCAGGATAGCATTGCTTGTGTAAGTGTTGCTGTATTGCAAGAGACAGCTGAGTTCTCCTCATGGAAATCACGACTTGTGCAATGGCAATGCTTGCTCAAATGGTGGATGAAGTTGTTCAGCAACACATTGAGCAACAGTGGGCCAGAACAGCTTAGGAGATACTTCATGACAAAGGAACAAGAGAGATCAAATAGTTTTTTAAAAATGTACGAAGGACAAAGCAGCAGTAAACACTGCAGAAAACCAGTAACCTTTATTCCCAGTGGGTTTCTGTTTCAAACATCACTTTGAATTCTGTTCAAGCAGGTTTGTACCTGAGTCGAGAAATATATTAACTGAGGAATTTTCAAATCTGTCAGTATTGGAATGGTAAAGATTAAAACTTCTTCAACAATGAAGTGATGTGGTTAGGAAATGATGAAACCTTCCCAAACACACAGGTGTGTGTGTGCGTGCACACACACACACACACACACACACACACACACACACACACAGAGAGAGAGACACCACAGTACATGTTGCTGTTGTGCACCTGGAAGGTGTATTTTTCTTCACAGAGATTGCTCGTCTGTGATGGAAATTATTGCTCAAGCAGTGAAATCCCACAATAGGACTCTTCCCCTCAGCTGAAGCTCTCTCTACAGGGTACTAGCCACTGAAGCCCAGAGAAGCACCAGGGATCATCTTGTCAATTCCCTGCTACTCCAGGAAATCTAGAACTAAACTGCTTTAACTGATGACCATCTAAGCTCTGCTTAAAAAGCTCCAACACCAGAGAGTCCACAGTCATTAGAGGTAGTCTATTCCACTGTCAAGCAGGTCATACTGTAATATTGCACTGAAAGCTGGCATGGAGGAACTCTCTGAGTGGACAGTGAAGGGTCCTCACTCCAATTTTGTGTTGGTGGTGAAGCCCACTCTATATCTTAGTTTAATTGTTAAGAGAATTATCCAAGATGCTAGTCTTATTTGGGGGACAGGGCTTAACATAATAGATTTTTCCTTTAAAGTTTGGACTAAAACCTGCAGTGGATTTACAGATGCCACAAAATCAGAGTCACCCATCTCTACTATGTGCACATGACTAAACCTGTAAATTCCTCCTTTCCATCCTCATGTGCACACCACCAGTTGGAAGAGTAGCTCACATGCACTTTGAAATGTGTGTGTGTAGGGATAGGAGTTTCGTAATTCTGGGACTTCCAGTCCCCAAGTTACCTAGAATCCGGTAGGCAGATGCCTGGGATGGGGAGATGTCTTTCTGTTACCATTGTCTCCTTTAGTCCTTGTGGTTCAACTTAAAAAAAGAAGGAAATCCCCCCTCAAATGCATTGTTTCCTGGGAGTCACATCGCTGCTCCATGAAAGGTTAGTTCAGTGCAAGGCTCCCCCATAGAATCTAATAGTCTTCCGTCCGTGATTCACCTGGCTCCCTCGCTGAGTGTTTTCAAGAGCCAACTTAAGACCTGGCTCTTTAGGCGGGCCTTCCCCCCTGTCACTACTTGAGCTTTACTTTTTTATCTTAATTTTCTGTTTTTACTTTTCCATTCTGACTGTTTTTCCATATTGAGCTACATTATTATTATGTTTAAATTGTAGTGTAAAGTGTGTGTGAATTGTTTTTATGCTACTATGTTGTAAGCCGCCCAGAGTAGACCCTGTCTAGATTGGTGGGATATAAATTTAATAAATAAATAAATAAAATAAATAATTGATAGTGAAATGCCCCTACCATTGAAGCAGTGCCCAGGAACCAGTGTTCCCTTCAGTTTCCTAGCCAGTCCACATGGAGAAAACTATCACATGGAGGTAGAAAAACATATATTTTGTTTTCTGTGTGAAGGCTTCATAATCTCATTATCACATGGTCACCTCATTGTTACAGATACTAAACTCTTTACCATACCTGTCAATACTGATAGTAGTAAAACTTTCTCAGCTGATGTATTTCTGGAATTTATTATGTATTTATTACATTGGTAACCTGCCTTTCCACTAGAAATGAGCACTCAAGGCAGCTTAATAATAATAATTGTGTGCCGTCAAGTAAATTCTGACTTATGTCAACCCTTTTCAAGGTTTTCTAGGTACAGAATACTCAGAAGTGGTCCCTAAAGCACAATGTTCCTTTGGAAGGAAGTCCTTTATTCCTCTAGGAGATGTGTATATGATGAGGTCATTGAACTTGGAAACAATACTCATAGGCAAGATACAGTTAAGTAGTAGGAAGATGGTAGCATTCATCAAACTCAAATTTGACAGGTGCCCTTCCTACTACTCAGTTAAGCACGCATTGTCTTTAACTGAATCCTGGCTTGTCCATGTCTTCATTCCTTTTACATGTGGTCTACTTGGGCCAAAGTTCTTTGCATGAACTAAAAGGAAGGGGGTTGTTCTGGCAACTGATAGTCTGCAGTAGCTGGCTGCCAGCTTCCAGGAAATTGGACAAAATATAATCCACGGTCATAGCCTCAAGTACATAATGTCTCTCCCAAGTTTTCTGTAAAAGACAGAAGATGGTACATCTTGTATCAGTCTTTAAAATTAATGATACTACTTGAAAATATCAGGAAGGCAGGACATAAATCTTCTTAATAAACATACACATAAATAATGTTGCAGCTGAACGATGCTTCTGTCTTGTAATTAAGGGAACAAGGTGCTGAGAGAACTTTTAATCCCCAAAAGGAGATAATCCTATATACTGGCTACTCCTCTCTCCCTGTCAGGTGGACTTTTACTCCACGGTCTGCAGCTTCAAGTAGGGTTGCCATGTATCTTTCTTTAGTGAGCACAGTCCTCCATTTGAATGTCTAGTCCAACCTTGATTTAAAAGTAAAGAATCATAAGTAAGGAGACAATGGACCTTGAAGCTGACCATCAACATGGAGCACCTGGAAAGCATACTTAGCGGACACACTAACCAATTAGGGTCTGATCACAGACTCTCCCAATCAAATGAAGTGTGCTGTTATTCTCTTTAATAATAATAATAATAATAATAATAATAATAATAATAATAATAATAATAATAATAATAATAATAATAATAATAATAATAATAATAATAATAAATCCTTCTAAATTTGCTTCTGTAGTTATCAATTAGCAGATGCAATTTTATGCAAATCAGGTCTGCAGTACCTGAGCAGACTATCTGCAGAGGTGCTACAAGGATAATATGATGAAAGAATGGAAGGATCTTTCTCTAAACTACACACATGCAAAAAGAAGAGGAGAGTAGACTGGGCAGCCACCACTGTGGGGCAGCCACCACTGTGTGGAGTAAAATACTCCCAGAAGACAGATTAGGGGTGACAAATATGACCTTTCCTTAGTCTCATTAGACTATCTTAGAGCTGGAGAGTGCTGGGACTCCAGCTGGAACAATGTAAGGGAATTACAGAATGCCATAAACCAGGCATTCAGGAAAGTAATTGATTTCTTTCTTCTTTCAACACTTGATTTCTTTCTTCTTTTTATTTCTCTTTTCCTTTTCCCTTCTCCATCTTGAATTATTTGTCTATTGATGTTATATTTTATATTTTTATATATTTTTTAAATATTTTGTCATGTATGTTATGTGTGTTGGAAGCCGCCTCCAGATAGGCGGGGTAAAAATACAATCAATCAATCAATCAATCAATCAATCAATCAATCAATCAATCAATCAATCAATCAATCAATCAATCAATCAAGTAACGTAGGCTATCAGGATTCTCTGCCTGAATCCTGGATTCGGGGGGGAGGGCAGGGGCAGTGATTTCAGCTACAAAATGAAGTCAGAACAATACCTGGCAGGAATCAGCAGGAAGATTCAAGCAGAGACAGATGCAGAAAGAAGATTCACTTCAGAAGTTTCCCCCAGAACCTTCCCCCCAGAACTAGAAATATGGCCATGGAGTGTTTTTTATCTGGCCAGGTTGATTAGTGATCTTGTTCGTCATGTCTCCTGCCTCATCCCACCTGATTCATCCAGGGACAATGGACATAGAGCAGGCTATTTACTAAACAACAAGAAGAAGATGGGCAGAACATTCTAAGGTTTTTACTCTCCCTGACCTCCAGACAACCCTTTTAGCAAAATAAGTTGATCGAATCACCTAGTTTCTCCACAGAAGGGCTATTCTGGAAGAGAGCTCTTTGGCTGAGGCATTCATGTCTTCTACTTAATTTTGATAGGGGTCATTTAGAACTATATTCCCGCCATTCCCTTTAGGGGACTTGGCTCACTTTGAGACCGGACACTATTTCTTCTCCACCACTGTTTATAACCCATACTTGTCCTTGCCCTGATAAATGTTCCAGCTAAAATTGTCTGTGGTGTGCATGTACATGTCTAGGAAAAAAGTGAGACCCTGCAGGGGTGTTGTACAAACTTGGCCAGTTTGGTAACACTAGTTCTATTCAGGCACCTCACCATCTTAGCTCTAGGGTGTGGACAGCTAACTCTAAGGGGAAAGCAGGGAAGCATAGCAATCCCCTATGGCTCTAGACAGTGCCCTGCAACCTGATAGGCCTTCTCTAATGATTGTCCCTCAAACATACTGTATTCAACGAGTTGATTTCTCTTATCAGTTAGCTATCTTCTGTCTCAAAGCATTTATCCTTGGGCCACAGTTTGTTCCAGCTTACCTATAAAATTAGAATACTTCATTAAAATGTCTTCTGCCTTCCAAGCCACAAGATCTGTTCATGGGGGGGGGGGGGGGAGGCTAGAGATGTGTTGCGTGCTTGGCTGACAGGCTGCACTTAAGATTTACTTTTTTAAAGTATAATAGCCAAAGCCATATTTCCCTAGTGATAAAAAAAAAAAAATCCCTTTTGTAATCCCTGTGAAATCCTACGGGGCTAAAAAGCAATGAAGAGGATTTCTAATAGCAAGTTATAAATCCTTTTAGAGAACATCTTGCTTTAAAATAATTCAAGGAGGGTAGTGGAAGAAACAGAGTGCCCGAGAATGAAGTGCCGTTATTTAGAAATCCTTCAGGAGGAGCAATGGGACTCCTTGAGATCAGATCAGCCAACGCGAAGAAAGGAAACTGAAATGAAGATACAGCTTTTAAAACAAGTGAAGGAGATTAGATGGCTCTAGTGTCATAGAAGTCAGCAGCGCTTGGGTATTCAAGCTAGACTTTTCTGTGATTTCGGTTTTTAAGTACATTTTAAAAACATTTTTGGATGATTATTTTTACACTATTCTATGTTTAATTGTTTGAATTGAGTAATTCATTGTGCTTTTAACTTTCCTTGTATTTAAATTTTTCTGTGCCACCTTGAGTCACTTTATGGGACAAAGAAAGCATAGAAAAAAATTAAATAAAGAAATATTAGGCTCCAATTAATTTAGGAGACCTTGCACCGATCCCTTGAGCCTTGTGGATCTGTCTTACTTTCACTGCCACATCCTCTGCATTTTCTAAGCAGGAAAATGGGACAAATATGGGGCAGCAGCATTTATTTGCCTCATGCTTTCCCTTTCGGTAGACTGGGTCCAGAAGCGTAGAGCATGTGAAGAAGAACTGATGGCAGTGGCAAGGAGTTAGATAGCCCATTCAGTCTACTAAGAATATCATGCCCAAAGCCACTCTTGCCTTTGCTGCTAAGGCTGAAGAGTCAACATGATCTATTTCTGTTCCTTGTAGCTTTTGCATGGGTTCAGGCATGCACACATTCCATCGTACTTCTGTATTAATCTGAAGGCTTTTGCTTGGTGTTGCATTTTGACATCATGTGAAATCTATGTTGTCTCAAAGTACTCATTTTTAAATATTTCTGTCAAAGCGTGAAGTTTTCATATTGTTATTATTATTTTCTTTAGCTAAGATTTTTTGTCTTTTTAGCTGAGAATTCATTTGGAATATCTGAGAAATATGAAAGCTTGCCAATAATCCAATTCCAATCAACAGATTCATCTAGAGGTACAGATTTTACACATATTGCAGCTTCTCCCAGGAGAAAATATTGTAGCACCTTAAAGACTGAAGATATTTATTTTCCATGTGAGCTTTCCTTGATCAAAATTCACTTCCTCAGGCATAGGAAGAATGCCTGAGGAAGTGGATTTTGATCCACAAAGATCCACAAAGATCCATTTCTCATATGGAAAGAAATATGTTAGTCTTTATGGTGCCCCAGCCTTTTGCTCCCCTCTGTCCCCCACCCCATTCTAAGATTGACTAACTACCTCTTTGGA
This sequence comes from Intellagama lesueurii, assembly GCA_037013535.1. Lineage (NCBI taxonomy): Eukaryota > Metazoa > Chordata > Lepidosauria > Squamata > Agamidae > Intellagama > Intellagama lesueurii. Next base: position 271,992,549 of record JBAJHW010000002.1, read on the forward strand.
AAACTTTACACAGATGCACATAGCAATGACCACATTCCTCAAGCATTTCCATTTGCCATTCTTACTTTGTCATTAATCATCATCATCATCATCATCATCATCCACTGAATAACAGGCAAATGAGTAAAGAAGCATAGAAAGGGTTTAAGTTGTCTGTCACAAATGGGAAGAGGAACAGAATTTTTATTAATGTAAGTATCTATTTAAACAATGGACTAAGCCATTTTTAGAGTAAACTTCTTCAAGGTGGCACACAACAGAACTCAAACACCATGCGACACTGATTAAAGACAGAAGATCAAAATCAATTTTTAAAAGCAAATAGCATCATATATGCCGAAGAACAGTCCCGGCAGATTTCTCACTCAATTACAAATAATAAAAATCCTGCTTTCTCCTTTCCCTCCTTCAAGGGACCAAGAGTCCCTTGGAAATCTTTTCATCATGGAGCAGCTATTGGGAGCCACAGAATGGGGAGTAAAGTCTTTTCTTTCTGAAAATGGCCACCAACAATAGATTTTACTAGCAGTTGTCATTTTCAGATATTAAAGATTCTCCCCCTATCCTGCAATTCCCAGTGGCTTTCTTACAAAGAAAGGGATCCCAACAGAGCCATGGGAACCTTTGTGGGGGGATATTAAAAAAAATTAAAAATCACCATAGCTGATGACTTCAGCGAATCATTAGTCCCAACTAAAGTAGATCCATTAGCTAAAATCCCATTCAGTAACTTGTGCCACATAAGGCTTATGAAATCAGTTGAGACTAATGACTCAATTTAGTTCTAACCTTAACAGTTACATGACAGGGAGGCACAACAGGATTCTGTCCTTATTGGAAACAGCTGTACCTATTGAATATGGCCAATTTCTGTTTTTTTCTCCAAAGTTCTGTTCACTGCTGATAAGAATGTAAGAGAAACAGGAATATAAGAAGAACAGATTTCTGCACACTTGAGACAAACATAACCGGTGGGCCATTCGAGTAATTAGATACTGAGCTGGAATAATAGATTGGACTCAAAACGAATTAGAAGAATTGGATAGAAAAACATGGAAACTAATGAACATGCATCACGCACTATTTATTTATTTATTTATTCGATTTTTATCCCGCCCTTTTAGACGAAGTCTACTCAGGGCAGGTTCCATAAAACATTAAATATAAAACACTTGAACAATTAAAACTAAAATAAAACAATTCAAAACAATAATATTAATATTAATAATACTCAAGATGGAGAAAAAACAGAAATTATAATAAAATAATATCCCAAAAGTGATGTGGACAGATTATATTTACCACAAAAAATCGGAGGCCGTGGATTACTGCAAATACCGGAAGAAAAAAGAAGCCTAAATGGTTATATCAGTATAAGCAGAGAAAAATTACTGAAAGCAGTGAAAATGGAGAATATTTTGAAAACAACAGAAACAAAGGCTCAATATAAGAAACAACAATTTGAAAAGAAATTAAACAGCTGGAAAAATAAACCATTACATGGACAACACTTGAGAAATATTGATGGAAATCATGATCATAATTCAACATGGGCATGGCTAAAACCGGGGACCCTTAAGAAAGAAACTGAAGGCTTGATTTTTTCTGCACAAGAACAAGCACTCCAAACCCACATGATGAAAGCTAAGATCCAAGGAATTAATGCTAACAGCAAATGTCAACTCTGCCAATAAAAAGATGAAACTGTGTCAAACCTCATTGTGAATGTCCAAAGATTGCACAAACAGATTACAAAGTTAGACATGATAGAGTGGCAAAGTTAGTGCACTGGTAATTATGCAAAAAAATATAACTTGCCAGCTTCCAAAAACCCGTGGGAACATCAGATAGAGAAGGTGTCAGAAAATGAAGAAGTCAAGATCTTGTGGGATTTCCAGATCCAAACCGATAGACACCTTGAACATAATACACCAGACATAGTAGTAATAGAACTAAGAAATGTCTGGATCATTGACATTGCAATTCCAGGGGATGTCAGCGGTGAAAATAAAGAATTGGAAAAACTAACAAAGTACAGAGACCTGGCCATCGAAACATCTTGCCTCTGAAAAAAACACACTTCAGTGGTCCTCGTAATCATTGGGGCTTTGGGAACATTATCAAGAAATTTCACACAGTACTATAAGCAGTTGCAGATTTCACAAATCACAGCATCAGAACTACAAAAAACTGCAATATTAGGAACAGCATACATACTGCACCGATATTTAACAGATACTTAGGTTTTTGGTTAAAACTTGTATCTGTTATATAATACCAGTCAATGTTTTTATAATTTTGACTGTGTCTGGTGGTTTTGTACTACTACTACTACTACTACTACTACTACTACTACTACTACTACTACTACTACTACTACTACTACTACTACTACTACTGTGTGCTGCCAAGTCAATTCTGACTTATGGCAACCCTTTTCAAAGTCTTCTATTAGAAAGTATTCGGAAATGGCTTACCATTTCCTTCTTCTGGGGACATCGTGGGACTGTGCAGCTTGCCCAAGGCTACACAGGTTGGCTTTCCCCACTGAGGGCAGAGTGGGGAATCAAACTCCCAACCTTTGGCTCTGCAATCAGATAACTAACTCACTGTACTATCCATACTTTTCCTTTTACCACAATCTAATCTGGCAAAAGACCATAAATCAAATATGTCATAGTTTCTAGGGTTGTTCTAAGCCAAGGAGACCACTGAGCCAATGCCTGTAATCTATTATATATTTAACTCACTGTACAATTTGTCTTAGATACCACTTGCATTCAAGTGGAATTCATTTTTCTTTTACTTACAATATTACCTTAATTCATCAACTGATTGCAATGTGCCATGTAAGATATTTTATTAGCTACATTGAATTCTTTATTAGTTAATACAGTAATTGTAAAGTGCATATTAACAGCATTTCAGAAATGAATGGGGGGTTTGTGCATAATATTTTATCATATCAGTAATAAGCTATTTCCAGAGCTTCCTAAAGCAAGTTTAAGAATCACATGGCAGCAAAGAGCTATTAATACAACTGTGTCATTACATTCCCCCACTGAACGAGCCAAGGTATGCCAAAAAGTGATTTCTTAAATAAATAAATAATTCTTACCATATGGTACCATGTGAGAAATATGATGGGGGAAATGTTGATAAAGTTAGTATCATGATAGATAACACCTTATTTTTAGCTAAGTAGCCTATATATGATATATTATATTCCCCCATCTGTGATTCTCATGCAAAGAAAAAAAGAAGATTAAGACATTATAAATGTTGGCCAGGTGGCACAATCAGTTACTGTTTTGACATTGGGAAGAAGCTAACCTCATGTTAACCGATAATACCACTACATGTAGGGTAGGCACAGAGACAAATTCAAAATAGCCCTTCCGAATATATGAGAAACCAGAGAAAAATCAATTAGTACTGGAACTAATTTATATTTGAACAACCGTGTGGTACTCTCAGCAGTTCCAGAGGTCCTTAAACCAGGGTGCTACAACTCCAGTTCCAAATGCAGTAATTTATAGAATTGTTTGTTGGCCTAGGGCTGAGTAGGCTGGGGCCATGTAGCATAGACAATAACATAACACACTGACAGACTTTTGGAAGAAAAGGACACAACTTTATTGGTTGCAGCAGCAGCTTTTTCTGGCCCAGCACTGGGAATGGATCCAGTGCATGGAGAGACCCGAATGCCTCTAGATGCCACCACCACCCATCAATGGTTCAACGAGGGTCAACCACCAGGGATGACAGTCCTGTGGCGGCCACATAGGCATATGCCACCCTACCACCTGGGGACTGAATTGGGCCCCTAGCCCCAGAGTTAGGCCAAACCATTTCCCATCCCCTGTTCCCTTTAAGGTGGATCCCTTAATACCTGCCATCCCTGAAAGCGCCTGGATCCACCCCAATACCCCAACCGCCCACAAAGTTGTGCCATAATGAATGTAAATAAAAATGATACCCTATTACCATCACCCTGCACCCTCTTAAACATAGAAACCAACACCTCAGAATTAACAAACTTTAAGCATTAACATTCATCCATTAACATCCATTCCTTAGGAATGGACCTCAACAGATGGGAAACCCTGACATCTGAGCGTTCAGCCTGGAGGCAGGCGTTGCATCACGGCCTCTCCCAATTTGAAGAGACCCTTGTCCAGCAGACCGAGGCAAAGAGGCAGTCACGGAAGCAGCCAAATCAGGGAGCTGGACAGGGGACAGATTGTATTTGTCTTCAGTGTGGAAGGGATTGTCACTCTCGAATTGGCCTTCTCAGCCACACTAGATGCTGTTCCAAGTCCTCCATACAGAGCACGTTACCATAGTCTTTCGAGACTGAAGGATGCCTAATACTAAGCATTAACAAACAGGGAGGGAGGGAAGGAAGGCCAGGGAGCTGTGATGTAACTGGGGAGCCGACGATTTCCCAATTTTAAGCTGAAGAAGCAAACCGAAGTGAAAACCTCTTCACTCGGGTCCATTCACTCAGCACCTAAATTTAAATGTTGCAGCTGGCCAATGAGAAGCCACCAACACCTTAGGTGTCCTCCTATCGCCATCCACACCAGGAGGAGCTCCCTAGCTGCTACAATTTTTCAGACTTCCAGAATGACTGGGCTGCCATGCCAGCATAAATGGGTGGCCTGGTAAGTTGGCTCTCCCCTAATATACTGGAAGGTGGGGACTAAGAAAGAGCAGGGCTGTGAGTAACAGATTTTTTAATCAGAAAGAGCAGGAGAACTGAGGGAGCCGGAGCTGCTGTTGTCTCTTGGACTGTTGAAGCCCTTGCCAACTTGGTTTCTGTATAATTCCTATGTTTGTGTTGGGGGGGGCAGCGGGGTGAATCTACATAGTGAATTCATGAATTGCATTCAATTGTATTGATATTTCATTTTCAGGCTTTGAAGGTTCTCCTATATTAGGGATACCCAACTCAATTGAGGAAGATGTCTTGGATTTTTGTCTGACTTTGAAAGCAAAGGGACACGTGAACTCTGCAAATTCTACAAGCAACTTCTGTGTTGGTGATGTTGCCAAGGACTTGGGTGCACAAATTGTAGTGTTGGGTGTTGTAATTGCTCACATTGTCTGTTATATAAATGTAGAGATTCCTTTTCTGAAATTGTACGAGTATTTGCAAGATTCATCAATAGTAAGCAAATAGCCCCCAAACACTTAAAAGTGTTACACTGGCAACATGGGCACATTGTCAACATTCAGGCTGCCCTTTGTTATATAAAACCTGACATCCTTTTACCTGCTGGCAATATGGGCATGATGTCATGCAGCAATATTAGGCCATTTCCTGGCATTTTAATTCATGAATATAGAAGCACAATATCTTACATTCATAATGTGTGGGGTTTTTTTTTTTTAAGAATTGAATATATCTCTCAGCAAGTCCTGTTGTTGGAGACTAGAAGGTTAACTATTGGGATAATGTCTAGTTTGACCCTCTGTTGGCACTTCCCAAAAGTACAGAAACCAAGTGATGGAGATGCGTATTTGTACCAACCCAAGTACTTCATTATAAAATGGTAGGAAAGTTATAGAAGTTCTAGATCAGCATGTTATATATCAGAGAAAAAACTTCAAAAGATTTTGGATTTTAACTCCCAGAATACCCTAGAAGCATGTTGGCTGGGAGATTCTGGAAGCAGTAGTTCAAAAGAAAAATATCCAAGCTCTTCGAAAGAGAACACTGTGCATATTAATATAAAAAGGCCCACGCTACCAAAAAGAACTGAGTAAAAAAAGGACTCCCAAATCGGTCTATTGTGTTGCTACAGATTGACCAACACAATCCTAACTAGAATGCAGTGAAAATGCATGTCTGCATCCTGGAGCAGACATAGCTAGAGATGGGCATGAACCTTGGTTCAAAGGTCTGGCCCAATTTGTAGCCGCGCTCACACAGATGTGCTGGCACGGCCCTCCTCCTTCCTCCTCTGCACACTTGCTCGTTCCTTGGGTGGTGCGGGCTTCCCTCCCCACCTCCCCAGTGCAACTACCTACTCATGTTTTGCAGCGTCTCTTCCCTCTTTCGCCTTCTCCATCAGCCACCCACTCAGACGAGGAGGCAGGGCAGGGATTCCTGCAGCGCTGCCCTTGTGTGGGCTGCTGACAGAGAAGGCAGAAGAGGGAAGAGATGCTGCAAAAGATGAGTGGATAATGATCTGTTAAATTTATATTATTATCCCTCATAGGGTGGTGGTAGACTAGAAGCAAGCTATCTAAGGCTACTGAATGAGTTCATGGAAAAGGCAACATTCAAACAAGGGATGTTCATAGTTCTAGCTGTATCTCTTAGCCACTGTGCTATGCTTAGCATGCCTTAGAGATATTTCTAATTCAATTATGGTGGGTGATGAGGGTCTGGAGGATTTTGTTATTGTTATTCTTCAGAATATAATGCTGGGAGACTTAGGGATATCTTGGGTCTTGAGAGACACTGAAGAGAGACCCATATTGCAATACCAATCACTTGCTTTAAATACAACCTTGAGCAGAATATCAAGGTTTTGTTTGCTCATCTCTTTGGAGCAGTGGTTCTCAAACTTTTTTTGAGTTGCGACCTCCTTTTATAATAGCCAAGTAACCTGTGACGCCCCCCATGTTTGTATAAAAAAGCATTTTAATGGGGTAAAGTCATTCTTCTCTGGAAACAGAGACTTCTTTCTCCCCCCCAAAGGACCCATTTTTCATACATACACATACAAACTAACTTTAACATCCTGCTCTGAAAGGTAAAGGAAGAAATTATTTAACAAGGGCTAAAACACATATAAGGCAACCTGTGCCCCCCTCCCCGAAAACACAAGGGGGGCACGGCCTCCAAGTTGGGAAACACTTCTTTGGAGAAAGAAATATAATATAAACACTTCTTGGAAAGATACCCACAATCTTGAGTGAATTCTCCTAGTTTATGGAAGATTTCAAGTCCACTAATATTCTAATATGTTTTTCCCATTCCCTCTCGTTTCCATCATCTCATCACCCATCACGACTTACCAAAAAGACATACCATGTTTTAGAAAAGATAGTTAATACACAGACATAATCAATATTTCAGCCAGCAACTCCCTTTAATATTTCCATTTAAGAGATGTAAAGAAAAAATTTGATCATGTATTCTAAAGCTCAAATGTTCAGACTTTTGATCAGTCAGACAATAAGACTTTATATATATCTAAAGATATGTATAAAGTGAGAGAGTGTCTGATTATCATAGGCTTAGCATATTCTTAAGCAAATTGCAATATGTTGAGTCCCCCCCCCCCCCAGCAGTTGATATCATCAGTCTATCATCAGTCTCAAGAAGAAACTCCAAAACAAACCACAATACCTGAAATGTAACTTCAGGAAAGGAGGCTCAATTAAAAATGCTCCAGTTTTGCACGCAGAGATTAGAATGTGTTTGGAAATACTGTAGAGTCAAGCTGAAATTTCTCCAAAGTCATCATGTAAGAACATTTCCGATATTGTTGTCTTTCTTCCTCCCAAGGAAAAGAAGGCCACCTCAAAGTATTTTCCCTTTGCATATGCTTAACTAGTTTAGAAGCAATTACCCTCTCATCCTCAAATCCCCAATATCTCAGAACAATATTAGGTCCAGGGTATTGTCCAGGATGCACAGGGCTGGCAGGTCCATTAATTGTTCTGAGGTAATATCTTTGAGTGGTGGATTGCCTGATATGGCAAAGAGTGACATGCTGCTCTCTCCTGAATTTTGAGAGACAACTTCTGGGCGAACTCTAAAATATTGGACATCCAACAATAACACACCTGTTATACATAGACTTTTTTTTGAAGGACAGATTTGTAAACAAGAGAGAATAGGGCAAAGAAGAGAATGGTCACAGATGCTTTTTCTAAGATAAAAGATGAATGTGTTACTACCTTTACAACAAACTGAAGAAAACCTAACTATTCGCAGCTAATCTCCTGATAAGTTGGTGACTAAGAAACAAAATGACACTGTTGTCCGTTGGCTCTCTTGTGAGATGAAGCAAGTATTTATTGAATGTTAAATGAAGGAGAACTATAATGCCAAAGCTGTATGCATCTTAGAGTGAAGGAGGCCCTCATTTAAATTGTAATTATCTTTCCGAAAACTGTTTTTACTGTTTGCTACTACTCGTTCCATCTACTTGAAACTCACAGCTTTAACTCCAGTGATGTTTCATTACGGGAGTTGTTAAGACTGTTTTAATATGGCAATTTCAGACTCCCTCTATTGTATGCTTAGCAAATTCCTTCTATTTGATAAATGACTCATTCTCAAGCATAAAATATTTTCCAATGAACATTGCAGGTTTTATGCCAGCATTATCATATATTATAAAGCTGAGTTGTATCATTCACTGAAAAATGGAAAATCCTACAAGTGTATACAATTCTGTGCATTTGTGTAGAGTATGGGAGATTTTTTGTTAGTTCTTCTTTACCTGTAGTGGATGCCACTCTGCCATATAGGATATAATCACAACGTGCACCAAGGTGCATAAAATGCAACAAATGTATTTCTCACACATCTGCCAACTCAGTGTACCTTAATACTAGAATGAACACCACGCTAGTATACTGGAATGTCCTATGAAGCACTTTGTTATGTAATACCATGAGGTTTTAGATGGTTTCATCTTTGACTGCCTTTCAAGAATTTATGATAAATTATTATTTTTAATTGTGGCAGGCATTTCATAGGTCAGTCTGAGCTATTTTTTATGCTAAACTTTGTTCTATGTACATACTTTGCCTCTCCTTGCCCCCACCAAGCCAAAATATAAAGATTAGACACAAGTGATGGGTTAAACTATGGCCACAATGTTAGTTAGCATTTAAACTATAACTTCCCCATCTCCTGCAGCAGGGCTCTCCTGTAGTGTGGAAACCTGGGTCAGGAGCTGGGGGTCCCTCCCAACCTCCCCTCCTGCCCTGACATGGGCAAGTTCCAAACCCCAGTTTGGTGCTGTCTTCCAACAGAGTATCACCAGCCACTGAAAACTGGGTTACCTTCCCTGGCTGCTGCCCCCGCCCCCAACCTCATGATCTAAGGCAAGCAATGGCCAGGGCCAGCCGCCCCCCCCCTCCGCAGAGCCCCCCCCCCCCAGGCAAGAAAATCTCAGGATCTGCATTGCTAGGATACTGGATGGGCTAGCACACACACGGTGCCCCTTCAGAACTCACCACTAATCCCTTCCACACTACCTGCAAGTGTGACCTATTTAAACACTTCACCTTCTGGCGGAATCAAAAAACGTTAATTTAAAAAAAAATCCTCCAGCTGATGACATCATCAGCTTCACATGGCCTGATTTGCACAACAGTATTTCAGCTTGTATATATAAAATCACCTCTCTGTGTTCATGAGAAATATAGGCCAGAATTTCATTGAAAATTACTGTGAATGGAAGAGCAATTTTGCAAACAGTTTCCACAATTTTCTGGCCATATGTCACACACCTGGGACAACAACTGATTACACAGTTGAGCGTGTTACATGGATTTGTCTGAGCACACAACACACAGCCAGAACTATCAGGCATACCAGTTATGCAATTTTGGTTTTATGCTGTACAGATTAGATTCTGGCCTTTAATTCTTAAAAAACCAATGGCTTTATCAATAATTCTATCTGAATTTGATCTCATTAGCACAGGAAAGGGCAATTGTTTTACCAAATGTGACACAGAATACTCCATTTAAATTCTGTGCTACTCTGTGAAATTGCCTAAATAGCAGCAACTACTTGTTTCTTTAGCAAAAATGTTTTCTGATTATATCTGCTAACACATTCTGAAAGAAGATAATTTTGAGCAGTCCTTGTCAAATAACATTAGATTTAGTGCAACCACACTGCTAGACATAAGAGAAAACACTGATATTTCCTTCTTTATAATTAGATGTTGCTGTTGATATCTGCAACAAAGACCCAGTTACATTGAAATGTGATTGTTGCCTGGAATGAGCATTGCATTTCCCAGAATTTGTCTTGCCCCTCTGGGTACAGACAATGCACCAGAGAGTCCTGTACTACTGATTGAACTGTCATAAATCTATCAGCTAAGAATGTGAAAGAGCATTTATACATCCCTCACTGCCTCTGGTTGCATGCATCACATTTCACAATGGAAACAGGAACTGTAATGTGATATTCTAGAAAAATGCCTTACACATTCGATATTAGCTGTAGCCATATTCGGTTATTCTGAAAGCGGGTGGAGAACACAAATGGGGAGGGAGAGGGCACAAGACCCACCCTGTCATCTTTGTGTCACCCAAAAGCAAAAGGGAGAGGCTGTTGAATCTGCATGAGGTCACCACATGATCCAGAATGCCATTTTGGTGTGTTTCGGCCCATGGGGTGAGCCTCCATGGAATGAACAGCCTCCCTCATATCAGACAGTCACTTTAGCACATTCTCCTTCTTGTATACACTCTCCACAACCCTTCAGAATGACCCAGTAGAGCTGGAAAGTGTAACATATCCCCATCCACTAACAGTAGGGCATATGAGCCAGCCAAGCTTCTCCTTCTCCTTAATATAAATAGTTCCTATATTCCCAACACTAGCCATTGTTGTTCTTTTTCACCACTGTGTGAGATACAAGTACAATACTTGCTATTAAAAGGGGGGGGGGGCAGAGTTGGCATCCCAAAGAGCAACATGTTGTTGTTGTTGCTGCTGCTGCTGCTATTATTGGTAGTAGTAGTAGTAGTAGTAGTAGTAGTAGTAGTAGTAGTAGTAGTAGTAGTAGTAGTAGTATGCATAAGCTTTTGTAGATTTGTTTTAAGATGTGGTCTACCATCCACATATCACAATCCGAAGCGTAAATTTGTTAGCCTTTAAGGTGCCATGAGACTTATTTTAAAAATGAAATGAAATGAGAAACTCCACTGCAGTTGATCCATGAAAACACTGGGTAGCCTGCTTAGAATCCACAACTGTGTAATATGTCAAACCTACCTCTAATTGGCTGGGAGTATTTGTATGAGTAAACAAAGAAAAAGAAAGAAAGAAAGAAACTTATTATTTTAAGAAGAAAAAGAATGTTTCAAAGTGAGATCAGAGGGAAAACAATGGAAATGAGCTGTCACTTTAAAAGAGATTACTGGGAAAATAAGTCAATTCTCCCAATATTCTACCCTGTCCTCAGAAATAAAAAAATCAACATTTATTGTAGCAGTAATCTACATTCAATTTGAAATGTATGACTGCAAAATTTTCTTCTGATTGATCAATTTTGCCCTTCTATCAAAGGCTACATTCTTATGATAATTTTGGAGTCAGATTTCTATGAGCTTTCGTGTCAGCTTATCCCAATTTGGACCAAATGCTGGTTTAAAACAACAACAACACAAGAATTCTCCAGAAGGACCCTAGATTCCATTTTTATACCAGTCCTGCCCAGAAGGCCCAGCTGGAATAACAGCTCCATTGTGTGTTCTATGTAGACATAAAAAAGCATAATCCGTGACTCCAAGCCTATTTTATGAATCACATAGTTAATCATTCCAGCAGGGTTCCCTGTATGGTGCTAATTTAAGAGAAGTGACAATACAAGGGAGGCACTTATTGCAATTACAGGCAATTATGGACGGCAGTTTAGCTGGCCAGTTTCACAGGAGCTGGTGTTGAGCACATTGCAGCTGTAATTGAATAGAAGTTCAAATTGCCTTTCACACTCTGTGGGTAACGGCCTTAATTCAGGAGGGCTTTATAAGAGAAAAGGGCACCCAAACGAGCAATTCTTATTGGTACAAAACCTCTGGCTCTACACTGGTGGAGCCAAAGTTCTCTCAAGTTACACCTTTAAGATGGTGATGGGCCAAGTGTGGCGGTTCCAGAGTTGCTGGCCTGCAATCCCTATCAGTCTCAGTCAACATAGGTCACACTCAAGAATGCTGGGAGTTTCAATTTAACAAAATCTGGAAAGCCACCTTTATTTCAGAAGAAGAAGAAACTTACTTCCTTCATTGTCATCATCATCATCATCATCTTAGAACTGCACAGCTGGAAGGGACCCTGTGGATCATAGATTCCAGCTCCTGTCAAGTAATCAAACTCCCGATCTCTGCCTCCACAGCCAGATACATAAACCACTGAGCTATCCAGCACCTTCACCTCCTCTGTGGTGGTATTTCTGACACACTGTGTTCTGTGATGGATAAGATGTATTCAAAGGATAAGAAGACTGAATTCATGCATATGCTGCATTTTCCCTGTTACTTGGGATGGGTGAAAATTCCATTCACTTCATTTTTTAAATATAAGAATATACCAAATGTTCACACATGTCTTCATAAATGGGACAGAAGGAACTTAGGTGTTAAAAATGAATGCAGGAGAAAGCAAAACTGACATGGGAGACCTATCCAGGCAGAGGACTTTGAGTTCTTAGCTTTTAAAAGGCTGGCTTTTATTTGATGTATAGTATAAAGCCATATGGGTAGTTCTCAATTATAGAGTTCCTACCTCTGTTCCCCCCCTCCCCTGATAGGTTACCTATCTTTTGTACCATGGCAAGCAGGTACAAAATGCCTCTGTCATTGTATGAAATAGCTGCATCTATCAAATTTATTTAATGTAGATGGGGAAGAATTCAGTCAGATAGGCATATATGTATTAGGAGTTATTAAAATCTGCAAACTTCTTGCATGAACAGGAAGGAAAGAACTTGAGGTTTGTTTGCTTTTTAAATCAAATGTGGGTGGAAGTATTGAAATATTTTGTCTGCTTTGTGACTTATCCATTTTATCTATATGATGACTAGAGATGGTCATGAACTGGGAAAATGGTCATTTGTGATGGTTCGTGGTTTGTTATTATTCATGAACCATGAACTTTCATGAACTCTCTGACAAAACAAACCATTTCATGGTTTATGCAACTTGAGACCTCTAGGAACAGTAGAATAGTCCCCACACAAGTCAGAGATGACAAACTTGTAGCAAGTCTTCAGCTGACTCTCCTCCCCATCCACTCTAAGTTTGGCAGAGGTTGGATTTGGGACATCCATATTATAGCCCCCCGAAGCAGTCCCCCCCCAGGAAACTGTTCTTTGGCATCTGGCTTCCAAAATAAATAGCCTGGGCTCAGTACAATTTGCAAAGTCAAGAAGAAGAGGAAGAGGAAGAGGAAATCCAAGGATACAGTTGTAACAACAACAACACAAATTTATTCCATAGGAAGGTTTCAAGGAACATCTGCTCTCTCTCTCTCTCTCTCTCTCTCTCTCTCTCTCTCTCACACACACACACACACACACACACACACACACACACACACACACACACACACACACAAAATCACACAAATACAGTTCTTGATCTAGATCAGTGCTTCCCAATTTGGGGTAACCCTGGTGTTCTTGGACTACAACTCCCAGAAACCCCAGCCAGCACAGCTGGTGGTGAAGGCTTCTGGGAATTGCAGTTCAAGAACACCTGGGTTACCCAAGGTTGGGAACCACTGATCTAGAGGATCAGTGGAAGGCATCCAATGGGATTTGGATCCAATAGCTTGATACTAGAAAACGTCATACTCTGTGACATTAAAAGACACCATAAAGTATTCCCACATATCTATGTATTACAATTTTAGATATTTCACTGTGAACCATTTGTATTTCTGCAGAATGTTTTCTAAGTTATTCCCAAAGGCCTCTTAGACATGGAAATAACATATTGGAACATTTTACCTTCATTGCCTTGTTAGAAGAGATCCAAGGCCAAGAGACCAGATTCCTGCTAGGTCTTGCTTTCAGCAAACATTGTGTTTGAAGAAGTTCTTGGCATAATTCCAGCAGGAATCACACTTCCAAATGATATATCACACATGCTCCATTATCAAATATTCAGTCCTACTGCTATGTAAGAGGGAGAAAGGCTATAATGCTTTTTTTTTTCCCCTCTAAAAGGTGTGACAAAGCCTTTTGTAGGTTTTTCTGCTCCTTCCATAACAAAGACTGGTCCCCGAGGGATAAAGAATGGCAGGATGCGAGAAACTCTTGGCAAGACATTCCTGCATCTAACCATATTTGTGCCTGCACATGAGAATATACTGTAGCTTGTCATAATCATTGAATGTTTTGCCATATTGATGAGCACATTTATGGATGTGATCATACTCTATTGGTTATACTGAAATTTTTATGCAGTGCTAGGTTTTACTGAGCTATTGTTTCTTGTTGTGTTAATGTGACTATGTTACTACTATTGATTTAACTGTATTGTACAATGCCTAGAGAATTTATTTTAGTTGTTTAGTTGTTCTAAGCATTTGTGTTGTCGATGATGATGATGTTACAATGACCATACTACTTTTCATGAGCTTATTTATGCATGCCAGTATAGACAAGGAATGAGAGAGAGAGAGAGAGAGAGATTTCAAGCAGGGCCAAGTATTTCTCTACGTTTGTGGGGGTATTGAGTAATTTTAGGATATGGACGAATGGTAAAATATTCAACTTACCTGTAAGCGTAGGATGGTTAAGTTTCTCCTACTACTGTGCCTATCAATGCTCACATGTGAGAGCACACACACACATCCTTGCTGTCACTACAATTAGTGATTTGCCTGATTCCAGCAGCCCCACCAGACTCCTGGAGCGCTGCTCTCTTCCTGCTCGGCTGGCCACTCAGCAGCCGTGCAGGGAGACTCGTCCTCCCTCCCCCTGCCTGGAGTGGCTAGCTGGGTGGGAAGACAGCAGTGCTCCAGGAGTGACTGGAAGGATGAGGCCACCGCCGCCACCGGGCCAGACCCTCGTTAAGTCCAGCTGCATGGGGATATTCGTAGTCGTATACGAATAACCCCATCTGTAGCGGTGAGTGCTCCAACACTGGAGGCTTTCAAGAGAAACTTAGACAACCACCTGGCAGATATCCTTTGGTTTTTAATTCTGCATCGAGCAGGGGGTTGGATTTGATGGCCTTAAAGACTCCTTCCAACTTTACTATTCTATGATTCTTTGATTCTAAGAGTGCTTAACAGCAATCTCTTCCAAAGGTTCATCTCTATTCCTTCCTTCCTTCCTTCCTTCCTTCCTTCCTTCCTTCCTTCCTTCCTTCCTTCCTTCCTTCCTTCCTTCCTTCCTTCTGTATGTCACCCCATAGTGCACAGCACTCTCTGGGCAGTTTACAACAGTAAATTCAATCAAATAGCACACAATACACTACAAACATAAAAATTTATATCAAAAGTTAGCATTCCAGAAGATAATGCTTTTTCATGTAATCACTGTATTTTAGATTGAAGACAAACTAATCATCGGCATTGGCATCACCACCATCTTACAACTGCAGAGCTGGAAGGGACCTAAGGATCATCAAGTCCAGCCCCTGTCAAGGAGGCACAGAGGAGAATTGAACTCTCCACCTTTGGCTCTGCAACCAGATGCCTAAACCACTGAGCTAACCAGCAGTTCTTATGTTTTGGTTTAGAATTCACGAAACTGTTTCAGCTGGGTGCACACAGGGCAAATGCCCTGTGCACCTGCCAGTTGATTGCATGTGTGCTGATTCCCAATATTACAGTCTGCTTAAAACATATACTTATGCATGATTTTATGCATTTGGTAGCAGAGGTATCATAAGAAAGGGAATTTTAGAAACAGAGAGAATGCAGAATTATGCGCTTAGAAATATTGTGCTGCAAAAGCCATGTGGTTTCATTTGTCCTTGGAGTGAAACTTTTCATTTTTAAAAAATAACTTAGTTCTTTCCAATTTCATATTTGTTGACATGCAAAATATTTTGGAAATAATCTGAAATCTTTCCATGAATACCATATGCTCAGAAGGTAAAAAGTGGTGTCTATTTTTTTCTGTATCAAATTCAGAGCTTGAAAACACTGAGTTTTAGCTATGGTGGTGGGAGGATTCTAGAGTCTGTAGTCCAAAAAGTAACTTTTTTGAACTTTAGTAGAAAATTCCATCTTAACACACTATTCCCCTATATTTTCCATTATGAGTTGCAGTTAGAACATACCGATTGGTATTTGAATCTGATCTCTGTCATGTTTTATACTGTTTTGTTCTGCGTGTCAGATTCCATACAGCTATTTTTATACTATTTGATAGAGGCTTGAACAAAAACATCCAGATGACACTATGCAGTAGAGGAGTAACTGCTTGACTCATATCTCTATTTGGATTTTTTTTAAAAAAGCTAAAAAGACAAATTAATTTATCATAACCAACAATTAATTAAATGCTCCGTAACATTAAAACAATGGGAGCAGAAGACTGAATTTCAGTTTGTACATCCTACATAATGACTCTCTATTTAGCCTCTTAACCTCACCACCCTCCTGCCACCATTTGTGCAAGCCACTTCCCACATGATTCCAGATTTTTCACCAGATGATTGCAAGTTACAAAGAAAGAAGTGACGGAACAAGTGTGGTAGAAGCAGCTGGAGCTTTACAGGAACAGCTTGCCATGTGAAACTGCCTCCACATGGCTGGGTTTCCAAGCGGTTGCCATACTGCTGATGGCACGTGTGAATCACACATAGCAGGATACCATAAAACTATTTGTCAGACAGACTGCAACCCAAACAGCCTCAAGAAATGCACTCCCTCACTCCCCGTTGATGTCTATATACATACATACTCACTCTCCATTCACACAAGAGGCACACTCACTCATTTCCCATTTTAAACATGTATAAACTCCTCCCATTCTCTCTCTCTCTTTTTCTCTCTCTCATATGCAAGACTGTTATCTTTAATCAGCTGCTGATAAGAGATAACAGCTTTAACAGCTTTTCCCTTTCCTGGGGATTGGGGCCTGATGAAGCTGCTGGTGGATGCCATATGAAATCCATGTGGAGGTTACCCAGAGCTACTCTAACTACTGTTTCTCATTGTCTTCAAAAGTGATTGCAAGATAGCAAATATGGCATTCCCGTGTATCTCTCTTGGATGTAAATTCCTGCCACTCTTCTCCATACTAGTTTGGTCTTATGTGTAGCCATCACCCCATTCATGCATTCAAACTGTGCATGGATTCTAGAAGTGGAGACAACACATGTCAAGGCACTTTTTCTTCTGTATGTATTTATCCGAACAGCCAAATAATCTATAATTACTCAACTAGATGCTACTATATTAAGGACCATGGACTCTAAATGTCATACAGTAGCAGAAACAACCTGAGGTGACCAAACTAGTCCTAACTTGCTGAGAGATGTGTACTATATCACTTGAAACAAGTATTTGTTACAGTTCCACATGACATATCTGGCTGTGGAGCCAGAGGATGGGAGTTCGATCCCCCTCTATGCCTACCTGAGAAGAGCTGGGCTCGATGACACATAGGGACCCTTCCAGATCTGCAGTTCTACAATTAATATATTATTAAGATATTTTAGGTAAGATGTATTTGATCTATGCCTAAAAATTGAATGTTTGAATTAGTTCTTTCTGCCTAACCAGTAGGTTAGGTTAGAAAGAACTAATGAAAGCCAATAGGGTGGGAAATCATATTGTTTGAAACAGGATGCTGGAGGAGAACTTTACAGATATATTGGACCACCAGAAAGACAAACAAGTGCACCCTTAATCAAATCAAGTCCAAACTCTCTCTAAAACAAAAATGATGAAACACAGACAGTAGTACTTTGGGCACATCATGAGAGAAGACATGCTGGAAAAGCTGAAGACAGCAGGAAAACAGGAAGACCAAATATAATATGGATTGACGCATGGCCTTGAGTTAGCAAGACTGAGCAGGGTTGTTAAGGAGAGGACATTTTGAAGGTCACACATTCAAAGGGTTGTCACAGGCTGGAGACAACTTGACAGCACATAACAACTACTATGTTAGGCATTTAGCTTGCTCCAGTGAGGATAAAAGTGGGGAGGAGATGTGGCAAACTGTGTACACAAGAGCTGCACTCAAAGCTCCACCCAGTATCTGTGACCTTCCTTGGTTGAGCTGGAGATTTGTAGAAAGCTTCTGTAAACATTTGCTCGAATGTGAGTAGAAGCCTCCATGTGACAAGAAAAATTGAGACTCCAAAGTTTCTTTTTCTTTTTTTTAAAGCTGGGGATAGGGTAAGGAGTACAGAAGGTAAGGGGAATGTGGGAGGAAAAAAAGATTCCTCCTTGCAGATTCCTCCTTGCAGAAGGAGAACATAAAATATACTGTCATCAAATTCTGATTGTTCGTGTTACAATATCAAGTCCACTTTTCACCTTTCTACAGTTTGGTTGCCATTCCAGATTCCTACTTGCAGTTACATCTTAGTTTAATTCTATGTTATTCAAGCATTATCTGGTGACTCAAGCCATTTATATAATAAATCCCATCGTTCAGTTGCCTTTTGTATTGGACAGTCTTTCAACACTTGCGATAGTATATCCATTTCTGCCGCTTCCCAAATCTCCAGGAACTCCTCTTGCTTCGGTATTTCTGATTTCTTCCAGTTCTTAGCATAAAGAATTCTGGCTGCAGTGACTACATATATATAACTAGATAACGCTTTGTCTTATCTATATTATCTGGTATAATATTCAGTAAAAAAATCCTGGGGTTAGTGGAACATTACAAAGCAATATTTTTTGTAACAAAGTATGTACTGTACTGCTATCCAGTACTGTTTCGCTTCTCTGCAAGTCCACCACATATGGTAAAAGCTTCCCTCTTGTGCTTCACACTTCCAACAAACATTTGACACCTCTGTATAAACCTTTGACAATTTTTTTGGAGTCATATACCACCTATAAAACATCTTATATATGGAGAATCCAAAGTTTCTGATGACACAGAAGTGTCTACCTGCACTCAGGTGAATGTGTGAATCCCCTCCCTTCAGATCTTTCAGCTCAGGATTCAAGACGAAAGAGGAAGGACTGCAGGGTACTAAATGGGAATGTTGATGAAGTGTTTGCATATAGGTGCCCACATCACCTTTCCACTTTAAGTCTTATGTGGGTCAGCTGAACTAGTTATGGAGCCTTAATTGATTAGTTCTGCAAAACAGGTTTGAGCGTGGGCTCAGGCAATCTGGACATTTGGCAACACAGCCTCTCAAACTCCTACCCACCACCAACAAGAAGCAATGCAATCACTTACAGCCAGAATAACTGGAACCTGGCAGACCACGTGCATTACCTCATCTATCTATATTCCAGTGCTTGATTTGGCTGTAGTGGTGCGCGATTTTGTGCAGTTGTGTAGACTCCCCCACACACCTGTATTTTGCACTCTTGAATGTAAAGACACTATATTTGGAGCTGGAACTGGAATAAAGGAAATACGGCCTAAATTGAGTACTTCTGTGTGGCTGCCTGGATCCCACTCATTTCTTTTCACACACATTGACTTAAATATCCGGTGTCCCAGTTTCCTCTTTCTGTGGTTTGGATTGTTGAATGCTTGGCTTTCTGTCTGACCCCATCTCTTCTGCATCTCTGCTTATGGTGGGAAATAACTGCCACTGCACTGTGGGTAGGACCACTCTGAAATGAGACAGTAAGGCATAGGAAGTAGGAAGGATGTAGAATAGGAAGTAGGAAGGATGTAGAATAGAATCCTGGTTCCTTTTACATCTGAAATAGGCCAAAGAGGAATTTAGGGAAGCTTCCACTTATTGCTGCTT
The DNA here is from genome assembly GCA_037013535.1 of Intellagama lesueurii. Taxonomy (NCBI): domain Eukaryota; kingdom Metazoa; phylum Chordata; class Lepidosauria; order Squamata; family Agamidae; genus Intellagama; species Intellagama lesueurii. The sequence continues at coordinate 272,012,178 of JBAJHW010000002.1, forward strand.
ATATCCTTGAAGGGACATATGCTCTATCTATCTTTTGAAATACTACACAGAATTACAGTTGGGATAAAATGTTCTAGTTTTTGTTTGTTTGTTTATTCACTCTTGGTTGCAATTAAACTGAAGGGTAATTGAAAGACAATATTCTGGTTCTACATTTTACATTATAAAACTGCAAGCTTTCCTCATTTTTATCTCTTGTACACATAGCTTAGAAACAACAAATTTTCTCTAGCCATATAACTTCTTGCTACTGTTTTCAGAATTGCTTCTAATCTTGGCATCTCAACAAAAACTGAAAATAATTTCACAGAATCATCATTTTGGATTTTTCAGCATCTGATGTTCAAAAATAGCTAACCAATGTTACACCAGTGGTTGCTATATGACTGAGTGTACCCTAAATTTTGAGTTGTAGCACCCATTATGTCTCTGCTCCCACTTTTGCTACATCCCCTTTCTTTTTTATTACAAATAATAATATTAACCTCAAAGGCACAATGCTCAAAACCCTAAAGGGTTTGAAAAAAAATCCCACAGATGCTTACTGTCTCCTATGATCATAAAAATGATTTAATTAATTTGGACTTCTTTCCTGGCTGGATAGCTCAGTGGTTTAGGAAGCCACAGATTTGATTCCCGACTGTGCCTCTTGTAAGAATAGCCAGCCATGAGCAAACTGTAGGGCATCCACAGAAGAAGGGAATGATAAACCACTTCTGAGTATTCTCTACCTGGAAAATCCTGAAAAGGGTTGCCATAAATCAGAATTGACTTGACAGCACATGACTATTATTTATTATTTGTATAACAAACAGGATTCCATGCCAGTAGAATCCCACTCCTTGAGATTCAGGGTTGCAACCTGAGCATGAGGGTTGAGACTTTGTGATGTCACAAGGGTGGGCCCTTGTGATGTCAAAGAGTTTGGTCTTTGCAGGCAACAATTGGACAGAATTGTTTCTTGTGGAAATGGGCATGGAAATAATCCAGTTAAATCCACTCAGAATTAGGCAGGGGGAGAGCAGCTAGTTTGGTAACATGTCAAGCTAGAATCAGAAAAAGAATTGCAGTTGGTTAGGGAGCTAAATGGACACAGTAGCTGTTTCCTCTCCCACTAGGGCTTGCACCTCATGCGGCTTTACATACATAGTATGTTACACAGTTGATTTCTTCCAGGCTATACACTACTGCTGGGATTTGTGAAAAGCTAATTGCTAGTGTGGAGGGAGTCATACACACACCCCTTTCCCCAGGCCCTGTTCTGTTTTGTCCAGGCCTTAAGTTATGCCATTAGTACTCTACTGGATTGCTCCAAATAATACAGCAGGCCCTAATGGATACATCCATTGGTTCTGTCCTGAGTCTCTTTCCCTCACCTCTTTTTTTTTTTTAATGCACTAAAATCCATAAAATTTTGCTAATCCAGTGAGTCCTGGCACCTCCTGGGATTGGGTGGAGATGGGAAGCAGTTGCCCAGGCTTCAAAGTCACCTTGCATTTAAAAAAAAACCAAAACAAAACACACACACACCTTGATTGCCACTTTGCCTTGAGATTTGTCTCACCACGTGCAGACCTGGACCCGAAGAAATGTCTCAGTTCCTTGAGACTTTAGGTGGCACCCTGATACCTGACAGTTGATGACAGCAGATGAGAAACATGATCACAGAATTTGAAATTTCTAATCAAATAGTTGAGCTTTTCACTCAGTAAATGCCCTTATTCGGTGAGTGTTTCAAGTTAAAATAACCTAGTGTTTTTGTTCCCGTTTATTTGTCTTTAACAACTTCGTCATCCCTCATGAACTGAACCGGAATCTGGCAACCAGACTGAAAGAGCTTCCCTGCCCTCTTTCATCCAGATGAGGGCAATGGTCTGACACAGGGCAAGGTAAAAACTCAACTAGTGCTGACACATTAGTTTCAAGTGGGAAAAGTAGTGTTTTAAGAATGCAATCTGTTTCCTTTTCAGATCCCTCAGGGTACATTGTTGTTGTTGTTGTTATGTGCTGTCAAAGGCTTTCAAGGTAAGTGAGATTTTTGAGGAGTGGTCCTACCATTTCCACTCAGTGAGCTTCCATGGCTGAGCGAGGATCTGAACCCAGGCCACCTGAGTTCTAGTCCATCACTCTATCCACTATACCACACTGGGTGTCCTTTCAGGGTACATTAGCACTGGTCAGAGACATTCCGCTGCCTGAAGCAAATGGAAAGATAGTGCCTCCGCCATATTCCACATACAGAAGTCAACTACAATGGCAGCTGACGTTTCCTTCAACATTGGTGGAAAAAGCTTCAATTGAACTTGAAGGCAGTAGGTGGATTTAAGGAAACAGGATGAGCCAATGGTATCCTCAACAAAGGGGAACGGGGTGTGTGTGTGTGATATCAGGAAGAATAATGGCCTGGGAGATGTTGCTGGTATGCCATCCAGTATCTACCACCTGAAGCCGTTGCCTCTTTATGCCTAGATTATGGCCAGTTCCACAAACATATTGTGGGGTGAATAATGAGATCTCCATACCAGCGGATGAGAAAATGTTCTAAGGTTCCCACAATCCCTAAGCAGGAGGAATGCTGGCTGGAACTGATGTAGGCCAAAATATCCAGAGGAGCAACAGTTTCCCATTCCCAGTATTCTAGTAGCTTTCATTTTTCCAGCTGTCTTTCCTGACATGCAAAGCTGTGCATGCACAGGGAAAAGGATTGGGTAATCCCACTAAACCGATTTTTAGGACTGTATAATGTTTTATAGTCTGAGAATAGACATGTTGCAGATTTTTGGCATATACTGCCCCAACGGCCTTAAAGACATGTTTTGTGGGTGGGTGGGGATTGTGAAGGTGTTTATTTTGTCTGTGTGTAATTTTTAATTCCCCCCCCCCTGTTGTGCTATTAAGTTTTTTTTAATTTGATGGCTATTTTTAGATGATAAATTATTTAGCTATGGATTAATTTTCTAATTTAGCTGCCCAAATCCTGTTAGTCACACCTACCAGTGGAACTCCATCCATGTAACTTTCAGTGGCAAATTGCTGTGTATGCATTTCCAATCACCAGTTGCCTGATTTGATGTTTGACTTGTGGCTCTGAAAGTTATGTTGATTCAAGCCAAGCCAGCACAAACATGCAAGAAAGTTCCAGTCAGTAGCACCTTTTAGTTGTTATTCTCATTGTGAGCTGTGTTCTACAAGGGGAAAAGGAGGTAAGAATGTTCAAACCTCTATCAAGGGACAAAGAAATCAGGAAACAAGTAATTTTTTAAAAAACAAAATCAACTAGACAGAAATTTTGCAAAGTTCAACCTTAGATAATATGTTTTGATTGCTTCTGTTTCAATTTCCACCAGAACGAAATAAGAAATGTTAAGTCTCTCTTGATGAGACAATCTAATCACTCACACAATCCATTTATCTGGGTATTTAAAGGACGTGTTTAAGATACTGTTGAACACTGCATCCTGAGTCTCCTCTCTTATTATGCCACATACTTTATGCCTCACCTGAGACAATACAGAAAAACCATAAGTCATGAGGTGCGACAGTGCATGAGAATGCATGGCTTCTAGTTCATTACCTCCTGATGTTATGACTTTGCTATTCAATACTCAGACATAATTAGAAGACTCAAGGTGCTGCATTATCTCTTAATGAAGCCCAATTAAGCATAATTAACCTTTGACCTACTTCTTCATCAATGATGGACAAGAGAAAAGTCCTGGGAAAACATCTCTGAAAAAGGTGAACTTGAATGAGCAAAGTGAACACATACTGGTTTTAAGGAGTTAAAGAAGATGTCTCTGACAATAGCTTTAATTCAATCCTGTGCAACAGAATATCTTGACATATTGATTGATAAACGAGAACAATATATGAGCTGTCATGCAGACTGAACATTTATAGTGATTTATGCTGAAACATTTGTTTTTCTGCATGTGCAGCTATTGCTTTATGTTATCAATATAGCGTATTGATGTAAAACATTACATTCTTAATAAAATATGCATTAGCCATGCATTAGATTGGCCTTATTTGCAGTTGGGTCATAGATGCACAGACTTGCAAATACATTGCACCAAGCAAGGAGCAGGGAAAATCGTAAAAATAAAATAAAATAAATAAACCATAGACATAACAAGAAGCTGGGGAGATTGATAGGTACTCGGCTCCCCATGTCTGAGACTGATATCCACTTGCAGGCAAAATGCAAACACTGAAACTATCAAAACCTTCCAAGAACTGAGCACTCAGCAGTATACCTTTTTTTTCTTTTTACAAAACCAGCTGTGATGAAGTCATATAGAATAAAACCCTGGGGACAAAACTGAAAAAAAACTGGTAAGCCCAGAGATGGGAGAAAGGTGTTTTTGGAGAAAAGTGACATAACTCTTGGGGTATTTACATGGCCAGTGGCCATGCTAGATGGGCTATTATGGGGGCTGTACTTTAAAAACCTAGCTTTCTCCATCTTTAGTCAGGTCACTGCCTGGAAGCCTCTGTTCCTGGTATCTATCAGCATAGCAACTCCTACCAGAAGGGCCAAGAATAAATCACTAAGGCAGGGTCACACAAATGATCTTCAGATAAGCCGCTAGTTCTACATCTTAAATGCCAAAGACAGCACCTTGAATTTGGTATGGAAACAGCCAAGATAACACAAACGGGATATTAACAACACTGATACCAGGGAGTGTAAGGCATCTTGTAGCAGCAACAGTGGCAGCAGATAATGACAACATGGATCTTACCCCATAGATTCAAATTGGTCTGGCTGGGCGAGTACTTAGAATATTTTTCATGGGTGTCCAATAATATGCTTCATGGCTAAAGATTGCTGAAAATTGTAATGCTTTTAACTATTAGATGATGTATTTTGGAGTTGTACTCTGTTTTTTATTGTGCCCTTTTAGACTTTAAGCTCCTGCATTTTTGGAATGTGATTAAAACATTATTTCGGGTATTTCTATTATTTTGACATTTTATTCTGACTTAAGTATTTGTCTGCAGTTTTAATTTTCATACATTTTTAAGCATTTGTGCCTACAGTCTTCCACAGCTGTAAGACTTTTGGACGTTTTCAACAACTTTGAAGTACTTTTGTGCATATGAAACACAGAGACAATGTAGATAAACAAAGCTTGTAGAATTAGACAAGCTGATGTCATCTGGAATAATTGCAACAATGAACAGCCTTATATCTTGATACCCAGATGAATTTGAAATGTTTGTCTGGTTTCATTCTGGCATTAACCCTAAAGGAGATAAATGCCAGCAGTAACAAACACAGACTTATGATTTTTTCCCCCTAGAAATCTATAAAGTTCCAAAGGGCTCTCAGGAGGATGTTCAGGAATCAGAATCCTTGACCTGACAAGCACAGAATTGGTGTAATAAGACTTACTTACTTACTTACTTACTTACTTACTTACTTACTTACTTACTTACTTACTTACTTTATTTATTTATTTATTTATTTATTTATTTAACTTACGTATATTCCACATTAATTTCTATCCTACATGGCTCTTCTACTCACTTTTATCTTCCCAAAAACCCTGTAAAATACATCAAGCCGAGAGACCGCTACTAGCCCAAGATCCTGCGGTGGGTTTCATGACCATGAGGAGATCTGAAGAACAAATTAGTCTGAAGAGACTGCATGCATAGCAGCGTCTTTCTTCTTCAGACAGTCCCTTTCCATATGGAGACAGTGACAAGAAAAGGGGTAGGGCTTGAACTCTTTCCTTCCTTATGTGTTCTGATTAACCCCTCTCAGAATGCCTGAGTAGGGCTAACACCCCTAGGAAACTCAAGGGAAACAGTTTGGCTCTGCGTTGTTTAATATTCCAATCCCTATTGTGCCACAACATTAGGAAAAGTGCAGAACTGAGTGCAGGACAAGTTACAATCCTCACATAACTTTCAGAACTGCAGATCAGCTCATTTTGTATGGGATGTTCTGAAGACAGAATTTCCCAAGCATCCCTCCTTAGAGGTATGAGTCTCATAGCACCTTGCTGTTCTTAGAGAGGGTCCAAGAAAAAGACCACTCTTTTCTCCTCAGGGCTAGATTTCTCTGTGTGTGCCCCCCCCCCCCCCCAATATTGCAGGAAAATTCACAAGATTTCTCAAGAATGTTGTGGTTTCTTTTTTTTTTTTCCCTAAAAGAAATGTCAAGATTTGCAGGATTATTCTAATTCTTAGAATAGAATGGCATATTTCATTTGCAGGATTCACCACAAAGGGCATTAAGGCCTTTTCTGGCTAAATCCCCAGAAAATGAGACTAGGGTCTCATTTTGTTCAGGAAGCTGCAAAATCTTATGGATGTAATGGGAAGTCTCTACAATCATGGCATCTTGAAACTCAGAAAATCACCAAGAATGAGACATTCTGCTAGTACTTATCTCTATTTACAAGTAAAATCCTATTTCAGGTTGCAATCTGATATAGTGGGGAATATGTCCTGCTGGCCGGGTAGGTGGGGCTCGTCAGTCTTGGAAGGCAGCCCATCTAGGAGAAGGAAAACTCCGATTTCAAACCTCCACTGCCTTGTGGCTATATCCACTGATGGAAAAGGCTTCAGGAGTTAACCTCGAGGCAAAATCCGGAGCCAGAGTCCTGGAGGTAGTTCGTGTCGTTCTGGCAACTCCTGAAACGTCGCTGGAACCAGTTGTATTGGCTCTTGCCTTTCCATTGGACTATTTCAGTGATGTGGAGAGGGGGGATTTGCTGCTTGGATAACAGCCTATCCTCCATATTATTTTACCCAGGCTTCGTGCTCTGGAGAGGACACTCCAGCTTCGCATACAGCGTCGAAACAACACGGGAAGTAGCAGTTACTGGTTATAAGTCTTTGCTCGATTGGTGTAGAGCATGATGCCAGGGGCTGCTTCCGATGGTGGGAGAGGTCATTGCATCTCACTAGGTAGCTACTGCCCGCCTTAAGCTGGGCAGTCCACAGCCAGTAAGGTGCTACCTCGCCATGGTCTGTTAACCTCATGGGGTCCGTGGGGTTTAGGGTGAAAGCCGACAAGCAGATTGATAACCCTGCACCATGCAACAATCATAAGAAAACTTCTGCCCTAAAGTTGGGCACCTGGAATGTTCGGACAATGACCCCTGGCTTTTCTGACGACCTGCAGGAAATAGACGATGTGCGCAGGACAGCTGTCATCGACATGGAACTGAGTAGACTGCAGATGGACATTGTTGCCCTGCAAGAGACGAGATTGCCAGACATGGGATCTGTCAAAGAAAAAAACTTCTCATTCTTCTGGCAGGGAAAACCATTGAATGAGACCAGGGAACTTAGTGTTGGCTTTGCGGTCAGAAATACTCGGCTGAGATCCATTGTTCCACCTACTGTGGGGAGTGAAAGAATCCTGTCTCTGCAGCTCCACTCATCAACGGGACCGGTCACCCTCATTAGTGCATATGCACCAACACTGTCGTCCACAACAGAAGTCGAAGACAAATTCTATGATGATCTGGCAGCTACTATCAAAAAAATCCCTGAGAGAGAACCACTGTTCATTCTCGGAGACTTTAACGCTAGAGTTGGTGCTGATCACAATTCTCGGCCCACTTGTCTAGATCGTTTTGGCATTGGGAAGATGAACGAAAATGGCCAACGCTTGCTGGAGTTTTGCTGTTATTATGGTCTTTGCGTCAGCAACACATTCTTTAATACAAAGCCTCAACACAGAGTTTCCTGGAGACATCCAAGATCCAAGCATTGGCATCAGCTCGATTTGATCCTCACTAGACGTTCTAGTCTTCCTAGTATTACGATCACACGCAGTTACCAGAGTGCTGATTGCAATACTGATCACTCCCTGGTGTGTAGTAGAGTAAAACTGCGAGCAAAGAGATTGTATCACATGAAAAAGGAAGGAAGACCATGCATTGACATCAGCAAGACTCGCGATCAAAGAAAAGTGGAGGAATTTGCCCAAGCGCTTGAGGAAACCCTTCGAGGCCCGGCTGATGCAAATGCACCTGAACGATGGGAACATTTCAAGAACGCTGTTTATAACACCACCTTGTCCACATTTGGCAAGAAGACCAAAAAGACAGCAGACTGGTTCGAAGCCCATTCGGAGGAGTTGATGCCAGCCATCGAGGATAAGAGGAGAGCTCTAGCAGCATACAAAGCCTGTCCTAGTGAGTACAACTTGCAGGCTCTTCGACTTCCTCGTAGCAAAGTCCAACAGGCTGCCAGGAGATGTTCCAACGATTATTGGCTTCAGCTCTGCTCTCAGGTACAGATAGCAGCGGACACAGGTAACATCAAGGGAATGTATGACGGTATCAAGCAGGCTTTAGGTCCAATACAGAAGAAATCTGCTCCCTTGAAGTCTGCTACAGGCGTGACAATCCAGGACTGAGCACAGCAGATGGAACGCTGGGTGCAGCACTACTCTGAGCTATATTCCAGAGAGAATGTAGTAACCGAAGAGGCACTAAATAACATCGAGTGCCTGCCTGTCTTGGAAGAATTGGACAGCGAACCAACTTTAGCAGAAATAAAAGCGGCCTTGGATTCCCTCGCCTCCGGCAAGGCACCTGGCAAGGATAACATCCCTGCTGAAGTGCTGAAGTGCTGTAAAGAGATCATCACCACTGAGCTGTATGAAATATTTTGTCTTTGCTGGAGGGAAGGTGGAGTACCACAGACATGAAGGATGCAGACATCGTCACATTGTATAAGAACAAAGGAGACAGGGGCGACTGCAATAACTACCGTGGCATCTCTCTTCTCAGCGTTGTAGGGAAGCTGCTTGCCCGTGTTGTGCTGAAGAGACTCCAGGTGCTCGCAGACAGAGTCTATCCAGAATCACAGTGTGGATTTCGAGCTAATAGATCCACCACTGACATGGTATTCTCCCTCAGACAGTTGCAGGAGAAATGTAGGGAACAACAACAGCTACTCTTTGTGGCTTTCATAGATCTCACAAAGGCCTTTGATTTGGTTAGCAGGGACGGCCTTTTTAAAATCCTTCCCTCGACTCCTTAACATCATCAGGTCCTTTCATGAGGAAATGAAGGGCACTGTAGTTTTTGATGGCTTAACATCAGATCCCTTTGACATCCGAAGCGGAGTGAAACAGGGCTGTGTCCTCGCGCCAACCCTGTTTGGGATCTTTTTTGCTGTCATGCTGAAGCACGCCTTTGGAACTGCAACAGAAGGTGTCTATCTCCGGACTAGATCAGATGGAAAGCTCTTTAATCTCTCTAGATTGAGAGTGAAGACCAAAGTCCATCTGAAATGCATGCAGGACTTCCTCTTCGCCGATGATGCAGCCATTGTTGCCCACTCTGCTGAAGACCTCCAACAACTCATGAATCGCTTTAGCAAGGCCTGCCAAGATTAACAATCAGCCTGAAGAAAACACAAGTCATGGGCCAGGGCGTGGACTCACCTCCCTCTATTACCATCTCCACACAAGAATTAGAGGTTGTTCATGTGTACCTTGGCTCAACGATCTCTGACACTCTCTCCCTAGATGTCGAGCTGGATAAATGCATTGGCAAAGCAGCTACCATGTTCTCTAGACTCACAAAGAGAGTATGGCTTAATAAGAAGCTGACGGCATATACCAAGATCCAGGTCTACAGAGCCTGTGTCCTGAGCACACTCTTGTACTGCACTGAGTCCTGGACCCTTCGTGCACGGCAGGAGAGGAAGCTGAACACGTTCCATATGCGTTGTCTCCGACACATTTTTGTTATCACCTGGCAGGACAAAGTTCCAAATAGAGTAGTCCTAGAACAAGCTGGAATTTTTAGCATGTATACATTACTGAAACAGCGACGTCTACGTTGGCTCGGGCATGTCATGAGAATGGCTGATGGTCGGATTCCAAAAGATCTCCTGTATGGAGAATTAGTTCAGGGAAATCGCCCCAGAGGGAGACCACAGCTGCGATACAAGGATATCTGCAAGCGGGATCTGAAGGCCTTAGGAATGGACCTCAACAGATGGGGAACCTTGACATCTGAGCGTTCAGCCTGGAGGCAGGCAGTGCATCATGGCCTCTCTCATTTTGAAGAGACACTTGTCCAGAAGGCCGAGGCAAAGAGGCAGTCCCGAAAGCAGCCAAATCAGGGAGCTGGACAGGGGACAGATTGTATTTGTCTTCAGTGAGAAAGGGATTGTCACTCTCGAATTGGCCTTCTCAGCCACACTAGACGCTGTTCCAAGTCCTCCATACAGAGCACGTTACCATAGTCTCTCGAGACTGAAGGATGCCTAAAATGTCCTGCTGAGATTTATGAGGCCTACTCCTGAGTACACATCCATGGGGTTGTAATCTCAGAATGTTGTCATTTGTTGTATGTTTTCTTGGGACATCAATACACCTTTTTGCCCAGAGTCACAGATTCATTATACATCTGTTAGAGGAAAGTACCAGACATTAGACCGGTCACAAGAGTCATAGATGGAGGATCTAAGAGCACACTGCAATGTCAACATCCACCAATTAAAAATTACCCATGTACCCAACACAGATTAACTGAAGACATGCATTCATTAATTAGAGGCAAGTTTTAATTGATGAAGTAGGGACTGCAAATCACAGCTGGTTATACCATAATAGAGGAATGAAAAAGAAAATATTAGCAGATATAGCAATATGTTCTAACTCCTGTTAACTGAGTTCTACATTGCCTATAAAAAATCAGATCAAATTATATATTTCAGAGTCAGCTTCTCTATGCTCCAGTTATGAACTGTCTGTGCCAAAAACATGTTGATTCTCAGACAATTACTAAATTAAGTTTAAAGAACAATAACATGTCAATTGCAGTACCAATAAAAGCACTCTTATATCCACATCGAGGACACATATAACCAATAATAGAAGTCTCTATTTCTCCACAATCCCAGTTTTAATTGGATATCACTAAGAGCAACAATAGTAACTGAGATGGCTAAGAGACGAGGATTTGTGTTAAGTGAGGGACTGTGGTTGTGATAAGAACAATGAAAAAGATCACAGCACAGTAGGTACATGCTCTATGTATGTTATAGGTTTTGACTGTGGCAAGGAGTGCATCTGCACAATTAAAACTAGTGTGCCAGATGTGCCCGTTCCTGGAGAGGTCTGATTTGGCCAAGGTGATACATACCTTAGTTACATCCTGGCTGGATTACTGTAACACACTCTACATGGGGACACCTATGTAGAGTGTCAGGAAACTCAAGTGGATCCAAAATGCAGCAGCCAGATTGCTAATTGGGTCTGGATACAGGGATCACACAACCCCTTTTACAGCAGCTCCACCGGCTGCCAGTACATTCCCAGGCAGAATTCAAAGTGCTAGTTCTAACCTATAAAGCTCTAAACAGCTTGGGCCCAAGCTATCTCAAGGACTGCATCCCCCATTATGAGCCTGCTCGAGTGTTAAGATCATCATCAGAGGTCTCCTTCTCAGTCCTGCAATCTTCACAGGTGCCTTTGGTGGGGATACAGGAGAGGGCCTTCTTCATTGCTGCTCCCAGGCTCTGAAACATCCTCCCACAGGAGGCTAGACTGGCCCCATCTTTGCTGTCCTTCCACAGGCAGGCAAAGACCTTTCTCTTCAGGCAAGCTTTTCCAGAGTGAATGGCTGCCAAGTGGGGTTTTTTAAATGGATTGTTGTACCTTACTGTTTTGAATGTGTTTTGGTATTGCTTGTGTTTTTGGTACTGTATTCATTAATCCTTTTAGTATTGCATACTCATTGTTACTAACTCAAATACTGCCTTTTAATTGTTGTAAGCCCCCTTGGGTCTTTTTTAAGGAGAAAGGTGAGTTAAAAAACAAACAAACAAATAAGATTTCTTATGTTCATTGACTTTGGAGATGCCTCTTATGGCTTATTTTTTATTTGTGATGCCTATATAAAGGAATTACATTTATCTGTAGTGTTTCATTCATTCATGTGATATAAATCCTAACATGTTTGTTGTTTCGTTGCTGTTGCTTCTGCCTTGCTTATTGAAATGAATTTTCATTTTTAATTTTTTTCATAGCAATCCTGTGAGGTAGGTTAGTCTATGAAACTAGTCCTTCAGCTCTTTGGCAGCAATGACAGACTGTAAAATCTGGACATTTCTTTAAAAGGAGTGTGTGAGGGAAACCCAGCAGCTTTCAATTCCAATGGATTTAAATTATCCCTTGCAAACTTGCAGCCTTATCTCCTTTAGTGTGCTAGATTAGAAAGCTCACTCATGGCCCTATGCTAATCATTTTTTCAAGCCAGGTAAAGAATCTGAATTCAAGGAGCATGAAAAGCGATATCGATATGGGACTCATCTACAACTATTCTGAAGCTGTGGACTCTCTCTATATTAAATGGAAATCTTTGAATTTAATGCAGCTTATCAGTGAGATGAATAATAACAGAAGTAAAATCTAGTCCTTCAAAAAGTCAATCGGGAGACACTTTCCGAGCAGGAAATAATCAGGAAATACTAGAGCATGTTGCAGACACACTGAACTTCCTGAATGGACAGTATGCAAAGGATAGAAATGAGAGAGAGAGAGAGAACAAACTCAAGTACTTAGGAGAAGCGATTGCTCAGTGGTACAATGCATGCTTTGCTTACTGAAGGTTTTAGTTTCAGGTCTACGAATCTCTCGCTGAAAGAATTTCCAATAGCAGGTCTGTGAAAAATCATTCATGAAGAGGCATCCAAAGCAGAGCCATCAGAAGGTGAAGAACACATCCCACTGTTCCATCTGCCCTTCAGGAGTCCCTCAATAATTCATGTAACCTGCCCCCAGGGCCGTTCAAGCCATATACACCCCAGTGCTAGATAATGTTTGCTTAATCTTTTAAAAAAGAATGCACCTTGCACAGTATATATACTGCCTTGGTCCACATATTGTCAACTCTGACTGGCAGAAGCTCTCCAGCGTTTCAGACAGACGTCTTTTTGAGCCTCACCTGAAAATCCCTGGTAAGCCTCAGAGTCCTTCCTTCCCAGAAATAACCAGGCCTGAAGCTGCTTAGAATCCAGTTTCTTCTTGGTGGTAGGACTGCTTCTCTGTGAGTGAGGTTGCTGTTTCCATTTATGCTGTTTATGAGTTTATCAAAATTCTCCCTTTTTTTTTTCATATCTGGGATGTGGGGGGGGGGGGGGAAACTGTGATTCAAATGGAGGAGAAACTGAAACTGACATTTTCACACATCCAAGCCCAGGGACTTCACTCTTAAGAAGTCTGCCTTTGAAACGTTGTTTACCAACCATGTTAATACTGAATCAGAATTGCCACCTCTCTTCTAAGATGTTCCTTACCTTTTACACTTGCTTGACAGGTAGGCACAATGTGGTCCCCTCCCTGCTGAGAATTGTTATACCTTTTGAGTTGGCTGATGCACATGAGGATGTGTTTAATTTCCACTTGTTTCTGATGTTTCCCCCCAAATCCACATTTTTATATATATCAAAGACAGAAAGAACTTAAACTATAGAAAAATCGAATGTGAGAGTAAAATGGCATATTTTCTATTGGAATTATTTCACCCTCCTATGTTGCCTTTAAGAGGTTTCTGCTGGGAGAGTTTTTTTGAATTGGGGTGTATGTCAATCAATCCAGTAGCAGCCTGTTCCCTCTCTACCTCAGAGTTCTGAAGAAAGTCATACCCAAGAGTACCTTCCCTACTTTTTAAAGGCAGTCTGAAAACAGTCAGTCAGCAAGTCATATAGTGAGTCAGTCATGAAGCTAGTTAACCAATTAAGCTCTGTACATTAACCAGTCACTATTTTTCTACAGAATGCTGTTTGTTTAGATCTATGAAGAACTTTGAATTTTTATTCTTTTCTCTTACCAGTGTCACTGAGCTATTGAGAAAGTAAGTGCCAGTTGAAGAGAACTAACAAAAAAGGGGTGACTTGAAAAGTGGAGAGACTTGAAGCTAATTCTTCTCTGTAGGTCCTTCATTTTTCCCCAAAAAGCCAAATATTCTCACACTCCAACAACATTTTCCATCCCTGTTTATCGTCAAAACCAAGTATCTGACTATCCAGTGTATAGGAGAGGTACAGCTGGAAGGTGACACCCCCATATGACACCCCTAGGATCCTTGTAATCTCACAAGCATGGCTTCTTCAGGAGTCTAATATTGAACGAAACTAGGAATTGTTCTAATTGGCCCAGCCTGCCATTGCTCACATTCCATCTAGGCAAAGCTACACCATTGTTTTCCTCCTTATTTCTCTCTGCTTGGGCATAAATTGTCTGTGTTCTCCATTCCTTTGGAGTAAATATTGAAATTGTGTTAGGAGGTAATATAATGTAGCTTACTGAGTCACAGCGTAATAGACTCCTGGAATTCAGTTCATAGTAAGTCCTATCAAACAGCTACTTCGATAGACCTGCACAGCTACTTCCCACAAACTGTCAATACAGAGCATCATAAATCTCCTTACCGCACTTGCTTCTCTTCTTTGTTGAATATGAACAAATCAAAGTTAAGGCCAAACAAAAGTGCTAAACATTTCCCATCCATCTCTCTCTCTCTCTCTCCACCTCCCCTCTCCTTGCTCTGTCTTTTAAAAATAGTTCACCTTCTCAATCTGTGAAAGCTAACATTCACAAAACCTCTTCCAAACAAAATCTACAGTGGAAAAAAACCCAACCTTTTCAAAAATACCAGTTTGCAAGTAAAATGTAGGGCACTGTTCACCCCCACCATCTCCTTCTTTTCAGAATATTTCATCTCTGAAGGATGGCTTGTTCAAAAATCTGAATTAATCAATATTCCAACATTGCAGAGTTCCTGCTGAAGGAGTTCGAAGATAAGAGCACCATTGGCTATGTTACAGTGGTCACAAATAATTGGCTGAAAAAATCATTCTCCATAAAACATTTCCAAAAACAGAGCCATTAAAGTGAGTGATGGGGAAAAAAAGAGGGTGTTATATGGATCAGCAGAGTTAGGTGAGGTTAGCAGAGTTCTATTTTCAGTTGTAATTGCTGATATATTGCCTTCTCTTGCTTTCCCCCCCCCTTCCAAATATATGTGCCATGTAGTAGAAATAATTTCTTCACAATCTATATTCGTTTATTTTAGCCTTGTGTGGTGATGTAACAGAGTGAGTGGCAGGGCCTGGAAGGTCAAAGTGCAGTGTCATTATGATTTGCAAGGACAGGTTTTTCATCTGCCATGCACCTCAAACTTTCCTGTTCCCTCTGAGCACAGCTTTAATTCTCATAATAGCTTATGTGTATGTAGGATGGCCAGATCACCTGGTATCTTATTCCCTCAGAGCCAGAACTTGCATTTAGGGGCTGAGTCTCTGTGATGTCACAGAGTTGAGGCAGGAAAGGGATGAGAGAGAAGCAAGCACACACACACAAACACCTTCACACTGAGCCAGGGAGCTCTGGGGCCATCTGGGAATGGGTGGAAATCACAATTGGGTGCATGCTGAGGAACATGACTAACACCCCATTTCCCTATAAAAGCATCCCTCTCACACCTCCTGAAATTGGCAATGGGACAAAGTCAGTCTTGCCATCAAAGCTTATAATGCATTTTGGTAAGAGGGAAAATGCACATGAAACCATACATATGTTGGGGAAATGCATGCAAAACTGCATACATTTGAAAATACACACAATTCATGGGCAAAATGTGTAAAAATGTGTGCATTCATTGGAATGAATGTGTACATTGGGTGCAACATGCCCAACAATACTAATGAATTTCCCAATATGGAACTGAGATAGAAAAGAATGTTTGGTAAGATTCTGAGAAATGTTACAAAAATGAATCAAGATGACCATATCCATAATAATCCTCCTTGAGATCAGCAGTTACTGGGATGTGAGGGACACTGTGTCAGGGATATCATCAACATTGAAAAAGAACTGTCTGAAATATCTGGATGAAATACCTGACCTGTCATACCTTCTCCCCTTCTTTACTGCCTCAAGCAGTAAAAGACATGACAGGGAATATACTGTCATCATCAGCATGGAGCTGGGAGAGCCCCAATCCCATCTCATCAGGATGCTTTGTACATCATGTCTGCCACAGAGAAAGTGGAAAATCTCAACCAAAAATGATGTAAATTGTGTGATATGCATTCCCTAATGGGTGGAAAAAGTAGTTGTCCAGTCTCATAAGGCAACACATTCCTCCAGATCTCTAGATGCACCACTACCATTTCACCACCACATCCACCATTTTCCTCAAGGCCCAAGATAAGTTGTTGTGTCTTAGGGGGCAGATGGGAGTGGCAGTGGTGACAATGGGGTCCCATCTCCCTTTTGTGAGTCTCCAAGGGGTGCTTTCTAACTTGGCTCCCACTTTAGCGAAGTCCCACAGATGCCTGTGTATTCTTACTTTCGACAAGTCCACTTATTTGATTAGAAACAGGAAAGCTGTTTCACGTGCCAGAAACCTATAAGACACTGGCTTTGCAAAGCAAAAGGCAATAAAACCTTCCCTCAAAAGCGGGGAGATGCATTATTTCAAAGCTTCCATGTCTGCACAGTCAGCTTGTAAATCCATCCCACACTTCTCCCTTGTGGCAAATCACTGAGCTAAAAGTCAGCTAATCTGCAAAGCTGCAAAACCTCATGGTCAGAAAAACAAATGTTCTTTTAACTCTTAAAGGATTTCTGCTTGTAACTGCAAAGCTTGCATCTTGATTTTGCTCAGAGTTAAGGACCTAAAACATGAAACCTGAAAGGGGGGAATTTAATTTCCCTGACATAGTAGAAACGTGGTCACGGTAAAGATAGAGAGGATGGCCCCAGTACCTTGCAGGTGTTAAGTGGCTGATGTGGGGATCCTCTTCTTGTGCAAGACCTTTGCATGACTTTTAAATCAGTCACTCTTACATGCATGAGTTGCTGGGCAAGATCATTATGGAGTGGCCACGTAGGCACGAAACATCACCCTTCTTGTGGCACCCAAGGTCTATTATGTTGCAGACTCTGGACCCATTCATAATCATAGTGAATTAGAAAGTATTCTCATTAACTTGAATTTATTTTTTTTGGTTTGTGACTTTTGATGCATCCAAGGCGAAAATATTTATAATGTATAGCATGGCCCTCACTGATGATGAGAGGGGCAATTCAAATTTGCTGAACTTCAAGGCACCGTGGGCTTTCTAAGGGGTGGTCATTAATGGATGGTGATTTTTCCCCCCTTTTCTCCTTGTTCTGGGTAACAGGCACGAAAAGCTAAATACTTCCTGCTGGGTGGGTGGTAGGTAAGTAGACTCCCTCTACTCAATAGAGATCTTGCAAGAGAGCACTTATCCCTCACGGCTCCACAGGAGGTGGCCTCCAAGCAAACTCCATTCATAGGGTTGGCTGTTGAAGCTTGTTTGCAGAGACAAGCTGCCCAGCTCTACTCTATAGCTGACCAAGCTTTGGGCTCGGTGTCCATAGGTGGCTCTGGTGGGCTCATCCTGTAATGACCCCTAGTTATAAACCATCCCCTGAGAAATTCCCCTTCCCTTGCTTCATATCTACTTTATTTATTTATTTATTGTATTTTTACCCCGCCTATCTGGTCAGACGACCACTCTAGGTCATTGTTGGATATCTTCCCTGACAGCCTCCTTATTGCAGATTCATGGGTTACTTGTGGCAGTTCCTCACCTCCTCAGGTCAGGGTTAGCCCTCCCAGTCTCGGTTCTAGCAAAGGAATGGCTCTGCAGGTCCAGTGGAGCAACTGATGTTTCTTTCTCAACCCAGAAAGCCCAGCATTGCTTTGTTCCTCTGGATTGCACTGCTGGAAGTCTTGTGTATTCCCCACCACTACCTCCTCCCCTCTACGTCTGGCTTTGGTACCACTAGCTGCAGTGGTGGCCCCACCTCATTGCTAAACAATAGGCAAGATGTGTGGTTTTCATTAGGGATGTGCACTGGCACCAACATTTGGATTAAGAATTTGGAATTACCGCCCATCGGACTCCAAATTTTGAATTTTAAAAATTTGGAATTTCTGGGTATCTGGAAGTCTGTTACAATCAATATGAACACTACATAGTAATTATTTCCCCTTTTAAAGAAAATGCTAACAGGCGAGACATTTTTAAAGGATTTCCCTGTATCCTCTTGACACCTTCCCAGTTTCAGTGCCAAACAAAAAGAGTGCACACCAACAACCAGCAGTGCTTAGATATTAGGAAATGACTATAATGGGCATACTGATTGAACCCGGAAGAGAAGGAACGCCAGCTGGAAATGACAGCAGCACTGAGGAAGCAGAAGACAGGTTCTGAAACAGTGCCCCACTGAGTCCCTTCAGTCACCTACTCCTCCACATCAGATGTGCATGTATTTGAAGGGGAGTTCCCACCAACCACAATGCTGCTTTGCACACGAGAAAATTGCGGGGAATGGGGGCTAGGAGTAAACCCTTCCTTGAATATGATGGAGTGACATGGTATGGATATGGACGGCAATATCTGGTGCTCTTCATAAATCTCTTTTCCAGCTGATTCTGCTACTACAGAACACAAACCCTTCCAATGAAAATCACACAGACAGGCACAAATTTGATTAACTTAATATATTTGTGTATATATAACAAAATCTTATTCCCCTGCTAATATATTCCAAAGGGACCTAAATCTAACATATTTATAAATCTACTAATCTTAAATCCTATTCCTATCTATATTAAGTCAACAATATACAATGAGATGTGGAGAATGTAAATGTAAGTCGAAGGTTCAGAAAAGGACACAGAGAAACCTGCTGCACTGCAGGCTTGTACCAGAGCATATCCTAACAGCAAATGGTCAAGGGATTTATAAGCAGCTATTCCCACCTTTTAATGTGAAAAAATACCTTCTGGTGTCTGTGCCAGCTTCTAGATTTCATTGGTGCAAACACATCATTTATAGGTGTTGCTTTCACATCAGCTCCCTTTCTTTGGGCAATTCCAAGCAGGAGACACTGAGTTCTCTGCCTCCATTATCCTTGGTGTTAGAGTGTCCTTAAATTTCATTTCTCAACAAATCACTCCAGGATGTCTAGGAAATAGGTTTCACTTTCACGTCTTCCTCTAGCAAGTAGAAACCTAGCCTTTTGTTTTCTAACCTATAGGAGTAAATGGATCTCTGAATATTAGGAATTATTTATTATAGATAGTCAAAACTGTCAAATGCAGATTCGGATATATTCAAAACTATCTGAATAGGGCATTATTTGGTGAATTCCAAATATTTGCAAAGCCGAATGTGCACCCCTAGTGCCACCATCTCCTAGAGCTCTGCTTGAGCCTGCTTAGTAGGAGTAGCAGGGCTGGGATGGATAGCAGTGGCAGAAGCACAGATAACTGTACAGGGGCAGAAAACGTAGCTTTGATAATTTGATGAGGGGAGAAGAGTTTTTCAAAGTCGTGTTTCAGAATGAAATAGTACTAGAACTGAAAAGATGACTGTGGAGAGTTGGGATTAAAAGGAAGAAGCTGTTCAGTGCTTTGCAAAAAAATCATTATAGTATTGTTTAAAATCCATGCTGTTCTGTTTCATTTATTTTATCCATCACAGAAGATGTCAATCAATTCTCCAAGTATGCATTAAATCCTTGGCTATGCCTCTTTCCAGAAGCAATAACACAAATGAGAAACCTCATTTTTCCCTTTTTAATGGACCCCTTAGGAGCTCTTGTAACTAAGAATCTATGTATTTTTCCCCAATTTAATGAATCTTTATAAGTTTAGAAAGAAGTGAAGTAATTGAAGAAAACAGGAAAGATATACAGACAGTTCTAGTGTTGTTCAATGGCCTATTTTATATGTTTGGGGATTGAATTCTGAAAACCTTGATAAGTTTGAGTATATATGTACATTTGGTCTGAATTTGGAGGTCACTAGTTATAAGCAAAAAAGTAACTAGTTATAAGTAAGAAGTTACTTTTGATAACAGTTAATTTAACAGTAGTTACAAAATTATCTTTTAGGAAAAACAAGTACCACCAAAGTTAGGTGTAATGATTTGTGGCTAATGGCTTTCCAAATAAATACTTTAAGAGCATTTTGAGGAATTTTAAAAAGGCATTTGAACAGTAATTTGGGGAGTGGGTGTATGCCATTTTCTTATTTATCCTGAGTAGCAGTTTTGCTTTCTGTATTTTTATAAATATTTTCAAGGTACAAAAGAAAGAGGCTGACCTGGGGTTAGTGAGGTCAGCTAATCCCAAATATGGACTCTTATTTGTTTTGGCATTTGTTCATCCCTTCCCCAGGTTTCATTAAATCCTGTTATTGCTGCAACCGTCAGTGTTGAATGCCCGGATCTGTGGATGGAGAAGGGGCCACCCGCCAACCAGGGAAAGGTCAGTGAGGCTTACAGACCATCAAACAGCTTTTGACTTACAGTGACTCTAATAAGGTTTTTGGTATAGAAGATATTGAAGGAATAGTTCACCACTGCTGTGACTTTCCATGACTGAGCAGATATTTGAACCCAGGTCTCATGCATCCTAGTCCAATACTCTATTCATGACACCAAATCAGCTCTTCCAGTGGTTCTCACCACTCCTCCGTTCTTCCATTACAACTGGCCATGTACTCCTTTCAGGGCAGAAGGAGTTTTGCTATCTCTGTGCATTGGCCAAATGCAAGAAGTAGTTGGTGCAAAGGATTAACTTCTACTCACTGACCCTTGTATGTAAATTCTAGATTAAGCCTTTGCTATTGATGCGTGGTAGTATAGAAGACAGCAAGAATCCAACAGTGTATTAAATGGCATAATGTTAAAAATTTGTGGACTATGGTGTTTTTCTTGGTGACGATCAGCCAATTTTACAAAGGTGGAATCAGCCATCAAAAAACTTATTTCTGACTAATTGGCCGAAAATATATGCACCACTCAGGAGGAGTACATAGTGTCCTACTTTGATCAAATGTGCTACCATTCAATCCTAATTAGAAACACTCATTTGCTTTTCTGTTTGCATACCTTTGCATATTTAGAGTAATTAATGTATTGCAGAAGTGGAATATTCAGGCTTTTCTGACGGTCAGGTTTATGAAAAGCATCACATACACATTAGCTTGTCATTATGAGAATATACAACACCTGACACAGCAGTTCAGTTCACTACCTTATTCCGTAAAATATTCAGTTAGAGGCCAATGCTTCCAAACATGTGGCTGCAATGTTTGTTCCCCAAATGTAGCAAAAAATTTAGCCCCATACAGGAAGTTGGAAATTGTGTTCAAAGTTTCCAGGCAAGGAAGGGGAGTGCATCAGTTCTACTCCCTCCGCCATTTTCACTGTCCTTATTCTTCATGTGTAAACAGTGACTGACCACCTCAGAAGCAGGTCTCTACCACATATTGCTTTGGTATTTTGTGTGTGCTTTTCAACACTTATTTTGAAAAATGAAAGTAATACTGTAACAGAACCAGGAAGCCCAAAGTAGAAGGAGACTGACAGCTCAAATGGCAATGAAAAGCCCAGGCTCTTCAGGAAACCTCAGTTAGGGAGCCCCTGAGAGGGAATTCCTGTCCATATGATCAGTGGCCATTTTGCAATGGCAGAATAGAGAGAGAGTCACATACGCTTTACTTTAATGAGGAAGAAAGAATTGGATGATCTTTTTCTTCTTGTGAGATTGCAGATTTTAATCCAATTGATTGAGTGCCAACGTGTGTGAAATGTGGGCTGCCATGAGAGATTTGAGTGGAGTAAGTCACAGTAACATTAGGAATAGGACCTAACAGCTATCTAAATTGCACAGCTCCTGGTCAAGGGTGAGGAACATGGAACAAAACTAGTGGGAGCTTTGCATGTAGACTAGTAGACTAGAAGGAGTCGAGTTTTATCTTTCGCCCAAGTTCCAGGACATTTATTTTCCCAATTTTCAGGAGTGTGTGTGAATGTGTGTGCATGTGTTTCACTATTTGCACATAGACAAATACAAACAAACACTTCAAAGCTTTTGGAAGTGAGTGGGATATGTATTGGCTCAATGCAAATTGGTTACAATTTGTAAGACAAATTATTTGGACTAAATTGAAGTGTTCACACATTCATAGTCCCCAAAATAGGTTTAGTACTTTGGATGCCTCATGTACAGTTCAGACTACAATCTGGAGTGAATTTGTCACCCTTTTGACATTGGAGTCACCAGTGTTCACTGCCATCGGAGATCTCCAAGTAAGTATAGGAAAGAATCCTGGAGAGCCGTCGTCAGTCTAGTGTTGGCTATATTGGGCTGGATGTCTGACTCAGTATAAGATCAGACTCAGTATAAGGCAGCTTGGTTTATATTCTTTTGTAAGTAGAAGAGAACCCTTTCTCAGTGTGTTTTGGGAACCCCCTGGAAACTGGGAGGTATAGACAGTGCTTTGATGCTCACTGTCCCTCTTCATTTGTTGTTTTTCCAATGCCTGTATAGGGCTTTTTTCATCAATGAAACTACTGCTGGCATCTGGAGTTATCCATCTGATCCTTCTACACCTCTAGAATGCAAATACAACCTTAATTACCTCAAGGGATATGTAGATCCCATTTGCACATACTTCCTCTTTTTCCAAGTCCATTCAGTGCCAGAACAAAAAACAGCTGTACAATATTTTTGTATGTGTGTGTGTTTCTCAAAGGGATACTTGAATGGAGGCTTTAGTGAATAGATTTACCCTCTCTGAATAAATAAATGTGTGTGTGCACATTCAAAAAGTGCATGATGTTGTTGATCATATTTGTCTTTCTTTCATGAAAAAAATTGAAACTAAGCCCAGAAATGTACAAATGACTGAAAATCAATTCTGTTTGTTCATTTAGGGAGGTGTAGAATCAAGGAAATCAATGTTTAAAAAACACACATAATGGAGTGAATTTCTCACACATCCTTAATTACCATGAGTCCTCTTAAGGAGTCAGAGAAACAGGGCAATTCACTACTGAATGCAGCAATGGAAGTTGGTAACTCCAATGTCATCAAGGTGGAATTCAGTCTGTATCTTTGAAAGGTTTTTAAAGTGAAATCGAAACTCCAGAGTAGATTCCCTATCCCCAGTGGAGTCATCAGCTTCTACTGATATGCTGTATGAACATACATATGTGGGTAGGCGGTCTAAGCATGCTCAACTGTATGTACAAAGACCTCCATAAAATTAAGGTCCTCCAACTACTTGATACTACACGCTTGTGATGAATTAGCTGGTTTCTCTAGCACTTGAATAGGGTCGAGGCTACAGCTCTCTAATGAATTGCCTTTTATTCTGTGTTCATTATGCAACTGTCAAGACATATTCTGCGGAAGAAGCAAGCAAACTTTGCACATAGAAACATTCGTAGAATGTGGATTCACTTTAACGAATTCTGAAATGGCAATATCTGAAGTCTGAAAAACGTCTCAGTGGTTGGAGTTTTTAACAAAACAGACAAAATGTTTTCCCCACTTTCTCACAATCCTTGGTGCAAGCATTTGCTAAAATGTTGCAAGAACTGAACTCGAATGATATAAACAGTCAGAAAGCGACTTTCACAATGCTTAGGATGAAATTGAAATCACATTTCTCAGGCCTCCGTCCAACTGCCTATGAGCTGGACCTCACTTTTTACATGCTGCAGTAGTGTACCCACTGAAAGTTCAACTCCTTCTATCATTATGATCAAAAAGGATTAGGAAACAGTAAACCCTCACGAAACATTCGACAAAGACAAAGCACTGAAAGATCCTCTCAATCTGACAAATCTAGCAGATTAAAGTATTATGCAAAATAGAGCCGCACTCTTGCTGCAATGACATGTTCCTGTCAAATTTTGCAAGTCCTCCTACCCAGAAACCTTAAATAATGAGTTGAAGACAAGTGAGTATCCTTGCAGGTCCTCTTATATCGCATGTACAAAATGTGTGCCCAAAATAACCATATGAGCACTCAGTGATGTGATCTGAGCTGGAGATGAACAGCCAAAAACCCAATCAAAATGCCAACCAGTACCTAACTATTGTAAACAAAATAAAGGAGGAGGAGGAGGAGAGGAGGGGAGTAAAGGAAAAATAGGAAAATTCCACATTGGGGCTAATTAGAAAAAGAATTAAAAAATTAAACTGCCAATATTTTATTGCCCTTATACAAACCTTTGGTACAGCCACACTTGGAACATTGTCTAAATTCTTGTAACCATATGTGAAAAAAAAATACAGTAGTTTGGAAAAGGTACAGAAAAGGGCCACCAGTATGGTCGACGGGTAACTCTTATGTTGAAAGATTGCAACATTTGGGACTCATCAGCTTGGAAAAATGTAAGGGATACCTACGCATTACTTGATAAAACATATAAAACTACACATGATGTGGAAAAATTGTGTAGAAAAAAACCATTGCTCTCTTTTCCATAATCCAACGTCACCCACAGAAGCTGAATGGTAGGAGGTTCAGGATAAATAAAAGAACACACTTTACACCATGCATAGTTAAAGTGTGGAACTTGCTACCATAAAGAGCAGCGATAACACTTGGATTGGACAAATTCATGGAGGATAAGGTTTCAGTACCAGCCAGTCATGATTGATGCATTGTTCCCAGAGTACCACAGGCAGTGTGTCTCTGTTTACCAGTTGCTGAAGAATAGAAGCAAGAAGAGTTTGCCAGTGCAGTCATGCCTTCCTTGTAGATTTCTCACATTTGGCTACCAACTATGTGAACAGAATGCTGGACTTAAAAACACCATAGGTTGGACACAACAGAATTCTCCGGTGCTCTCATGTTTTTAAAGATCTCAATAAATAAATCTGTTTAGCCATACATATGAAGGTTGAGTGTTTTTTTAAAAACTAGAGCACAATCAAATGGCACTTTATCCCACGGTTTGAACCACTTTGGGAATAGGCTTGTCGGCTTCATTTTCCAGCGGCCACATGACATTCTGGTAATTGTGAACCAGCCTGATCCTTTTCCACCTGCCTACCTGCACCTTTTTGGACCCCTACTGGCTTTTCAGAGTGGGTGGGATCACTCCATTTTGGTTCAGTGTGCAATCGCCAGGATCAAACCAAACAGTTCTCCTATGCCACCTGTCAACAAAGTAAACAAGTAAAGTAAAAAAACAAACAAAATCCAGCTTTATTGGAAGGGAAGACAGAAGAGGTTGGGGAGGAGGTTCTTTTCGTTATTGTTGTTGTTTGGTTGCTGTTAAATGCCCACGCTATGTCACTTGGTGTCACTTGGTGGTAAGCCAATTCATCAGCATGCCACTATAGGATTGCTTTGAGGTCCAGTATGGTTTCTTGTCCCAGTACCACCTGATACTTGAATAGCTCCACAAAAATCACCAAAATAACATTGCACACCTCAAAAAGACCCTGTTTAGTCTGATCCAACCCAATGCAACGGGACTGTCTAGTTGCACCCTTAGTTGTTATAACCTACTATTCTATCCAACTATAAAACTAGCTGGATTGCAACTAGCTATCACAAGGACTTATTGTTGGCATAGAAAGTGGTTCGTTGGCACAGGAAAATAAGACTCTGGGGCTGAAACAGAAACATGCCAGTGGGAAGAAAATCAGGAGTAAAATGAATGGGGCTTTGTCAAAAAGGAATGGCTTTTGAACTCTCAAGCTTGAAGCAGGGAGGCGGTCCAAATGTGTGCATCTGGAGCATTTAGCTGACTTTAGAAGTGCTCTGCAGCATACTTCAGGCATCAGCGGGAGATAGCAGTGTAAGGATGTGTAATCTATGGCTGGGTTCCAAAAGAAACCAAGTGTCCTCTGAAATTCAAAGGCAGTTGCTCTCCTCCTCCATAGACGTGAAAAGAGATTATCTAGAGATTATGTTAGTAATTAACTCTGGAAATGGAAAGTTGTTCCCAACCCTTTGGATCTTTCTCAAAGTGACATTGTTCTTCTCAAATCAGCAAAAGAAAATAGCAGGCAGGAATGCAAGTGGGTATATCCTCAGATAGTCTGATTTTTAGCAATGTGTTTCAGAGTTGTGGGACTCCAATATACAGTTATTCATGCACAATATTCAGTTGGGGACTGAACATAGGTCCTTCTGCCTTCAGCACATCTGTCCTGAGCACATGAGCTGAACACATGAAGGAAGAATCATTTTGTCTAACACTAAATTATGTCACAGTAGGTGGAACTTGTGACTCCAATTTCATGGGCACGTAAATTAGCTCCAGATTTTGGTCTGAAATTTGCACCCTATCCCAAAGTCACTTGAGGACTTTGGATAGCCTCTCTCTAAAGTTCAGACTAAAACCTACAGTATATTGGGTGTCCTCACAAAATCAGAGCCGCCAGCCATACATTCACAGTATGAAAGATTGGAGAAAATGGTTTTATTATTCCAAAATGTCCAAATTTCATGCAGAAGGTTTTCCCCCCCATTTCTGAATCAGTCTACCAAATAATAATAATAATAATAATAATAATAATAATAATAATAATAATAATAATAATAATAATAATAATAATAATAATAATAATAATAATGGATAAAAAATGGTGTGCTCTCCAAGTGCGCAAAAAAAAAAATCAACCTTGCCCTATATGAAATTTCCTTAAAAGATGAAGTTTTCCCAAACCTTGCTCCTAATATATTTTTCTTCAGTATGCTACTTCCCCAGATGTACAGTTGGGCCCCCATAACCACTGGGGATTGGTTCCAAGCTGCCCTATAGATAGATAGATAGATAGATAGATAGATAGATAGATAGATAGATAGATAGATAGATAGATAGCATGGTAAAAGGGAAAAAACCAGAAACATTATTTTCACATGCATTACCACAACTGGTCACTAGAGGCCTCCACAGACCATGCCATGTATTCTTCACTAACAAGCATTCATAGCACGGTCTCTGGCTCTCTCTAGTGGCCGGTTCTGATAATACATGTGAAAATGGGGGTGGGTGGGTTATATTTTCTTTTAATATTTTTAATATTTTCAGACTGTGGATGAGTGAATCAGTGGATACTGATCCCATGGATACGTGGGTCCTACTGTATTAATTTTTATCTGCTTTCTTTGATCAAGAACTAAAACATTTCGAAGACAGCAGGAGACAAAGAATAATTGTGTTCCACTTTGCATATTAGTGAGAATCGAGTAGTTTATTCATAATAAATTGTGAATCAAACATGCTTTGCTCCATCCTTAACCAAATGGATTTAAAATGTATACAATGATAACACCTTCCTATCAATGTTTTCTGTGAAAACAGATTGGTGACAAATGCAGTATGTCAAAAGGCATATTGTTTCAATCTTAGTGGCCAGAATCCTGCTGACATTTATATAAAGTCTGAGTAACATTCCATGGGTAATTGCAGTTAACTGACGAGGTGCCAGCTGATAGGCCGGCACATGCACAGAAACAGCAAGCCCATCTCCCGGAAGGGAAGCCAGGCCTGCTGTCTCTCAAGATGTTGACAGAGGCAGAGGATGAAGAGAAGAAGGCAACAGGACCAGGTAGTGAGGCAACGGGAGCAGTGGGAAGGGGTCAGGGGGGCAGGCTCTAGGGACTGGTGGAAATGAACCAGGAAGTTCATTAAATCATTAAAAAAAATTGTGGTTCAGGTCAGTTCGGGTTTGTTGGTTTTGAAGAACTCGAACCAACCTGAAACAATGAACCAACAATTTTAAACAAACTTCTGGCCCATCTCTGCTCCTCAACAATTATTATGCCATACACATATAAACGCTTTCATATGGTGGTCTCTGTCTCTGTGTGGAAGCAAGGAGGAGATGGATGCCTGGGAAATAAAGCCTCTCCTCCTCCAGTGCCACTCTTCTGAGATTTGCCTCTGCGGCTGGAGACTTGGAGAAACATAGCAGCCCCCTGAGACTTCTGCCAGCATCCTGAGACCTGGCAAGTCTGATGACTCACCATTCAGCAATTGAAGGCCTTGCTATGAAACATAAAATAAAACTGACAGAAGTCTCTCTCCCATCCCCATATTCTGTATACTAGATAGATGGGGGTCTTCTCAGCCTAACACACACAACTCAAAATGCAACTGACCACTCTGATGGTGTTGGCAGCAGAAGCAAGTTCCACAATCAGCTTCTCATGGAGGAGGGCATTTTTACCACCCATTTCTTCTGTAAACCAGAACCTTTCAGGATTTTATTGCTTACTGCACAGTGTTAATTTTTAATGGCAGAACCTGGATGTTGCCTCAGCTTCTAACCACAGCAAGCTCCAGCCAATTGCACAGCAACTGCTCTGCCACCACAGCAGTTTCCACGAGGCATCTTTAGAGCTTGGAGCATCCTTGAGGGCTGAAGATGTCAAGCAGCATAAATATCAATAAAACCAAAACTCACATGGTTCATCTGTATGTGGGAGAGGGGAGTAAGGGAACACACCGTCTGCTGTTGTGAATGTTGCTTTGCTCTATATTTAAATGGTCTCAATTGTTCTCAGATTTCATAAATGGGAATCAGATTCCAAGGTTATATGGATGACAGTTATGAAGGTATATTGAAATTTGCGTTGAACTGACACAGCGTTTGGATGCGTGTGAAGAAGAGGCTATATGGAGAAGTAGGCTGATAACAATTGCACAAGAACTGCTAGATAGCTCAGTGGTTTAGGTATCTGGCTGCAGAGTCAGAGGTTTGGAGTTTGATTACTTGACAGGAGCTGGAATCTATGATCCACAGGGTCCCTTCCAGCTGTGCAGTTCTAAGATGATGATGATGATAATGACAATGAAGGAAGTAAGTTTCTTCTTCTTCTGAAATAAAGGTGGCTTTCCAGATTTTGTTAAATTGAAACTCCCAGCATTCTTGAGTGTGACCTATGTTGACTGAGACTGATAGGGATTGCAGGCCAGCAACTCTGGAACCGCCACACTTGGCCCATCACCATCTTAAAGGTGTAACTTGAGAGAACTTTGGCTCCTATCTATCTATCTATCTATCTATCTATCTATCTATCTATCTATCTATCTATCTATCTATCTATCTATCTATCTATCTATCTATCTATCTATCTATCTATCTATCTATCTATCTATCTAGCTAGCTAGCTAGCTAGCTAGCTAGCTAGCTAGCTAGCTAGCTAGCTAGCTAGGCATATAAGGACAATGTGTTACTGTTTGTATTTTGAAGAATGAATAATAACAGATAATAAAGTTTTAAAAAGCATGGATTCTTCAAACAAATGTGTAAATATGAATAGAATAACAGCTATTTGTGGACTTCTGAAATAACCACAGGGCAGAATAAGTAGCTCCTGATCACCTACAGGGTGAACAAGCACTCTGCCCTTCATGTTAAATCTGAGATTTGTCAGGTTAAAAATATTACATTAACAGAGAAACAAAGTAACTAAAAATAGAGAAAATTGAATTCAAATTGTATTTCTCAAGTTATTAAGTCATTGAAGTGGTACCAGAAGGAGGAATAATACAAATGCAAGAGCAGGTGATACCTCTATAAGACCACTAAAAAATCAAGCAAAGCAGAAAAGCTAGCTCCTGATGGTAATTTATCTTCCTCAGGCTGTGCACCAAGAACTTGTGGGTAGCTCAGAAAATTATATATTAGACTCCCGAAGTTTCATGGCAATTTTTCTGTGCCAAGCAAGCTTCCTAAGGTCTGCAAAAGCCTTGTTGAGGGGTGTGTGTGTGTGTGTGTGTGGTTTCAAACCCCTCCCCCGGCAGCACTGGTTTCAAATTTACTCCCCAACTCATTAAACAAAGAGCCACCAAAAGGAGAAAGAGACTGAAAACTTCACTTCCCCACCCTCATCTGAAAAAAGCCCAAGACCTCTCTCCCATATGCCAATCACTGAGGCACTGAGCAGAGTCTCTGTGTGAGGTCACAGCAAGCATTGTCTACACATTCTTTAAAAAAATGTGTTGTGTTAAGCAAGGAACTTCCATCTGGGTAGCCTATTGGCTGAGCTTTGCCTTTTGTCTTCTTCCTTTTAATCCCCCCCCCCCCATTATACTATTACAATTCTCTGGCTGAAATCCTATTGCATAAAATTTATGCCCATGCAGCTGATGATGTCACTAGCCTTGGGCTTTTATTGCTCATTAAAAGATCCATATACCAACAACAACAACAACAACACAGAGATTCTGAGACTCCCTAAGGATGTCTTTTGACCTGGGAAATCATCGGGATGGGGTGGGGGGAGAGCTTTTAATACCTGAAAATCACTGCCAGTGGCCCCAATCTCGGAGGCAAAACTGGAGGGTACAGCCATTCAACAGAAAGGTTAGAAAAATGTAACAGGGGAGACTTGTACACTCCGACGTCCGAAGCCATCGTTTCATAATTTAAGCAAGCACAGGGGCACTTTGATTTCTGACACAGCATTTTCCCCACTTTTGTCAGCTATTAAATTAGAAACTATAGTGATTTAAAAGGTAAGCAGTGACAGCAGGGTAATATACTAGATATTACAGCTTCAGACAACGTTGCTTAAGAGCCCTGGGAAGCAGTTATTGATTTTTTAAAGAAGGAGGTTATGCCCTTCACCTCTGCATCAGATCCGTTGGCGAGGCCTTAAAGCACTAGGGAAGTCTTCTGCTATGTAAACATCAACGTGTGGTTGCTCGTTAACATGATACACTCTAAAACACTACGATAGTGAGCTCAAGAGTAAATAAAGTCTAATGAAACTGGTATGTGTTTTGGGAGGCAAACAACAAGGCCCATTTAGAAGAATAAAAGGAATCCCTTAATACCTGCGGTAGCAATGGCAGTGGTAAGGGCTTGGAGGCTGCCTTTTCACAGACTATTTTATTTTAACACATCTTTGCACTGTCATCAATCGCATACCCCACCCCAAGACATCTCTTCCATCTCTTTCACAAATATAATGCATGCTACAAAGCTCAGATACAAATATGGGTGGAGAGAGAGAGTGCCACAGCCCTTAGCAGCCGCCATAGCTAAGAACTCTACTGAGAAGCTCAGCTGTGGCATGGCTTGTGTGTTCACATGGATAGTACCCATGAATTTTGCATTTTGGAACAGAAGTGGACAATATCCCACATCAGGGATTTTAACCACTCTCTATTTTTCCCTGGAAAGGCATGCTGCCACTACTGAATTTCTTATGGGGGAGATTTTGAAAAGCATGTCATTTTTGAAAGTGGTGCTTTGCTTGAAGAGTTTTTCCTTTAAACAAAGTAGACGCCTTTAGCCTAGCACACTTCTCAAAGCCTCACAGAACGGCATGCTCTCTTGTAGGTAATGCACACCAGGAGCACGCAACTAGTTTTACAGGAAATATTTTATTTTATTTTACAGTCAACCCTCGACTTACGAACGGCTCCAGATACGAACATTTCAACTTATGAACCACTCTAATAGGAAAAAACAGACTCGACTTGAGAACTTTTTCCGAGTTACGAACAGGGAAAAAAACCCACGGGGAAGGCAGGGAACCTCCCTCCCCCCCTCCCCCCGCAGCAAGCGCCACTTTCAGAAGCCTCCCGGGGGCAGGGGAGAAGCACCATTTTTTTATTTCCCTGCCTTCCCGGCAGCCATTTTGTGTGCTTCTCCGCCGCCCTCCCCACCTCTCAGCTGATCGGCGCTGGGTCTCAGAGGCTTGCCCAGCAGGTAAAAAAGGCTGCGGCGGGCGATGGGGGGGGCGCCAGTCCGGTGCGCTCCCTGCCCATTCCAGGCGCGGGTCTACTCGCGAGTAAGCGCCGCGGGCAGCGCGGGTCTACTCGCGAGTAAGCGCCGCCGAAGCTGCGCAAGAGGAGGAAGGAGAAGCCGCGGGTGCTGGTGCTTTGCTAGGGAGGCTTCGGATGGTAAGGTGCTGCTGTTTGTTCTTTTAAAAAAGTTGTTCTGGGTGGGTTTTGGAGGGTAGGTTTGGGCTGGGGGGGTATGTTTCTGTGTTGTTGTTTTTTTTGGTGATTTTTTTTTTGCAGTCCCAGCGTGGGACTGCAAGTGTTTTATTTTTGGGGTATTTTTTTCTTCGGCCGGAACGGATTAATGGGTTTTCAATGCATTCCTATGGGAATGCATAGTTCGACATACGAACTTTTCAACATACGAACGTTAATCCGGAACGGATTAAATTCGTAAGTCGAGGGTTGACTGTATTTATTTAACGTATATGTCGCCCACTCTACCCAAAGGTCTCTGGGCAGCTTACAACAATTAAAATACAATTAAAGTACAATAAAAAGATAAAACAATTAAAATACAATTAAAATAGAAATATGCTCTTTTTAAAAAAAATGGGGGGGGGGGAAAAACCATTTTGTTGCTACCACATCATCATCATGTACCGCCAAATCAATTGAATTCAAGGTAACCTTTTTCAAAGTTTCCCAGGTAGAGAGTACTCACAGATGATTTACCATTCCCTTCTTCTAGGGGTGCCCTAGGACTGTGCAGCTTGCCCAGGGCCACACAGGCTGGCTCTAATCGCAGGAGGCACAGTGGGGAATCAACTCTCAACCTGTGGCTCTGCAGCCAGAAACTTAAACTACCCACAGTAGGGAAAATTTACAAGCCCAGATGGGTATGAGGATAGCAATGCAGCTCCCTAGAAAATGCCTCCTAATGATTTACAGTATCTGTTTTGTTCTGAAAGGCAAATGCAGCCTAAAGAAGTTAGAGACTATTCTTTCCACCCCTTCTCATGACAAAAAATGGCACTAACACTGTCAGGATCTTTCCCACTCTGCAGCAACCTACACAAATTCAGTACAAAGTTAATATCAGGGATGTCGGCAAGTCTTTGGGTCTGAGTCCCAAGTCCGAGTCTTTTGTTCCAAGTCCCAAGTCTGAGTCTGAATCTTTGATACCAAGTCCCAAGTCCGAATTTGAGTCTTTGGTAGCAAGTCCCAAGTCCCAAGTCTGAGTCCCTATTAAAAACAAGATTTTTTCCCCAAGAAGAAAAGGGATGGGTGGGTGGGTTCCGAGTCACAGGCTGAGTCTGAGTCATTGAAAAAAAAAAACACCCAAAAAAACACAATGAGTCGAGTCCCTGGTGTGACTTAAGTTCGACTTGACAGCTAGTCCCACGACTCGAGTCCCCAACCCTGGTTAATATAACTCCTCTCTGCACTTTTAATGGGCACACACATTTCTGCAGTGACATGTGGTATGTAGAAGGAACAAGGAAAAGGCCACGTGATCCCTAAAGATTACACAATGTAAGAGTCTGTGATACTTTTTTATTGGACCATTAAATATCAAACAATTTGCAAGCTTTCGTGGAGAAAATCCCACTTCTTCAGGCTGAGCACAACCCTTTTATGGACAGTGCAGAAAAAGTGTACATAAGAGTCCAGGTCACTCAGTCACATTGTGAGATGTACAATATTTTGTCCCATGAGCAAATATAACCCTTGAGAATGGAAAATTTTTGTCAGGAAAATAAGGAAATTAACCTCTTGCCAGACAACTACTAATCTCAGTGATAATAGGTTTGTCCTTATTCTGGATAACTATCATTGATATATACAGCAGGAAACTCACTCTGGGTTATTGATAGGTTGTATTGAACTCTCCTGAAGCATGTGCAAAAATCTGTTTCACTGAAGAATCTAGGAGTGAGGGTAATCAATGAAAATTAATAGAGTTGGCTCAAAGAAATAAGGGGTTTGATGCAGAGAATTACAGAAAACACCAGGTACACATGTGCAAGGGCTAAGTTTCTAGAGTGAAAACAACAGTATAGTGGTGCAAATGCTACTTAATACCACTGTGCTGCACAGATGTTCTAATAACTAAAGGACTTTTGTATGGTAAGATGTCTTTAAAAACAAAACAAAACAAAAACAAAGATACATCAAGGGCAAACAGTATTTTCTGACCTAGAAAAGAGTTATCAAGCTTGACTGCTCATACAGTGTATGTTACAAATATTTTCCCTAAGTGGCCTTGCATTGCACGGATGCCATTTGATGAGTGTAGATTTGGTGCACAGGAGGTCATTTAAGACTGACCTCAGCCTGGGGGGCAGATGATGTAGATGACTGGATTTCCCAGGGTTCTTGCTCATATGTAGAGCATACACACAAGCAGGAGTCCCTTCTTTTCAGATCCAAGCCTGAAACGGTGAAGAACGAAATGATAAACAGGGTGAGGCATTCCTCTCTAATGATGTCCACAGCATTGGCATTTATAATGGCAGGATGGGGCTTTGCACCCTGGTACATGGCTTTTCTGTCCTTATTTCAGGCTGCAAGTGCTAGCAAGATGGTCATTCATCCTCTATGGGAAAACTCTGCTAGGCAGGTCAAGACTAATACCTATTCTCATTTACAGTACATTTGTTAAGAGCCCTTTTCAGCCTAAGGTATGGTACACCACAATTAATCTGGCTGAGATACACCATGCTGTCTTTCTGTAATAAAATTTATTTAGACAAAATGTATTTAAATGTATCAGCAGAATACCAACGCACACAGTCATTTAATTAAAAGGAAGGAACAACTAAAACATGCTTGGCTGTAAGGACACAGAAGGAAGGCCTAATCCTGAAAGGAAACTGTGAGTAGACAAATTGGGACCAAGCGAAAGAGATTTGGCTAAATGGAGAACCTGCCAGCTATTAGAACTAGTATTTTTACAGAGGAATTGGGAGACAAAAGCCAAGAAAAGTGGGGTTCATTAGTTTATATCTTACCTGTCCTCTGATAAGCTCTTCTTCTTCCCATTTGTCCTTCACAAGCACCTTCTGAGGTAGGTCAAGCTAAGAGAATGACTGATTCCAGAGCAGGGCTAACAAAAGGTGTCACACTGTTCTGTGGGAGAAGAGAAACAGCAGCCCCTGCCACTGCCTGCCCCCCATGGCAATACTCAAATGGAGGACGGAGGTGGAATGTGGGGGTGCCAGTATCAGAGCTGCCAAACTGCTCCCTCCACAGAGCAGTTGTGTTTCAGCCAGCTACTTAAATAATGCCTGGCTCTGAGGGGTCGTCGAACATTGCGGGCATGGTCCCATAATGAAGACAATCATTTTGGGTTTCCTCTCATAATGCCTTTGTCCCGAGGACCCCCTCAGATATGGTTTGGAAGCAGCAAGTTAGAGAACGAAGGCTGCTGCTTTGGGAACGGTCAGCTCAGGTGTGTGTGTGGGGGCTCATGGCTCTACCACCACTACACTGGGCCTGCCCAAGGTCACTCAATGAGATATATCTCTCTTGCTTGGTCTGCTAATTTGTAAAATCAGCTTGAAGGGCATTTGCTGGTTTTTGAGGCAACACAGGGAGCCTGGCTCAGGTAAAGAACTTGGGGGAAGTTCTAGGGCTCAGCTCTCTGAATTCCCCGGCAAAATGCTGGAGGATTCTAAGAGCCAGAGCACAGAGAAGTAAACTTTTCAAGTCATGCTTGGAACACAGCAATGCTTTAGCAAAACCCTCCTCAGTGCAAAATTTAGACACAGGAGAGATGAACCATGGAGCTGAAAACCAACCTCATAACACATCCACTCTTTCCCCCCCCCCACTGCAAAACAGGGTTCCTTCTAGCTCCAAAAATGATGACTCACTAGATCGTCAGTGGTTTTGCACATGGAGTAGAAGGCCCTCCAAAGAAGCTCCCAGTGTAGTTGGGAGGGAGGAGGAGGAGCAATGAAGTGGAAGTCACTGCTTATATCTGGGAATGGGTGCTTTTTAGGGACTGAATCTTCCTCTGGGTGAAAGAGGCAGCCATGTAAATACATGCAAGAGGGAACCTCTGGACTTGGAAAGTCTGGATTTCTTTATAGATGAAAAGATTATTCCAGGAGTGGACCACAAGGAAAGGATGGCATCTCAGCCAGTTCCTGGACTGGCACATGCAAGTGAACCAACACAACAAATGATATGAGTATACCAGGCCAGATCCAGCAATCACCCTGAAGGTCCAAGGTCACTGGACGTCATTGGGACATATGCAAAGAAAGAACACAAAGAACATTACAGTGTTGGGTTTGTTTGATCTGAGGCCAAAAAGCAATAACTGGACATTGAAAACATTAGGTTTTGGTCCTGTTTTGTTTTTCACTCTTAACTCCACTGGCTTGGGGAGCTTTTTTGTTTGTTTTTAAAACCCGAATATTAACAAACTGGTAATAACAGGGGAAGTAAAGAAGATTTTGCTGCCCTTTCAGGACACCCCCAAAGTGGCTGTCTGTGGTGCATGCCTCACTCTGCCTAATGATCGGGCCGTCCCTTGCCATCACACTAAGTCAGTTTGCCATGTGCAGAAGCCCTAACGTGAAGGAAATTCTAACAAACAGCACCTGTTCATTAGGCAGAACATTCATCTAGTAAAGTGTTCAATTAGGTAAAGAATTCATTAGCTAAAGTGTTTGACATCCTACTTCAATTGGCAGGAACTATCCTGGGTGCCTGACTGAATTATGCACTGGGAACAAGCCTTTAGATGGGCAGGGAGTGGTCATTTGCTGCCCAGCTGGCAATGTAATATGATGCATCTATTCTTGCCTCTGGGAGGGCTGATATCTGCTGACTTATCCACAGGAACTTATATCCAATTATTCTCAGAGACCCAGGGCGCCAGGTATTATACCTTTCCTGCCTTTCATTAATAGCTGAAAGGAAGGCATTTCCTAAAAGCATCCTGTGCTCAGAAGGAGGGTTGCTTGACAACCTCCCACTGTCAGATCTTAGCAAAGAGAGTAGGGAGGAAAACTACAGCATATTCTGTGGCAGGTCTACGAACTTTAGTAGTGCATTAAGCATGCCAGGGTCATGGCAGATTTGACACGCCATGCCATGAAACTGCATAGACTTAAAAAAAAAAACACCCTTCAGAAATCAAGACTCCTAGAAAATGTTCCCAGTGGAGGGTTGTTTTGGGACAAATATTTCCAATAAAGTTCTACAAATATTAATTTATCTGCTTTAGCAAAATAGTAAAGGTTCCCCTTGACATTTAGTCCAGTCATGTCCGACTCTAGGGGGCGGTGCTCATCCCTGTTTCCAAGCCATAGAGCCAGCGTTTGTCCGAAGACAGTTTCCGTGGTCACATGGCCAGCGCGACTAGACACGGAACGCTGTTACCTTCCCACCGAGGTGGTACCTATTTATCTACTCACATTTTTACATGCTTTCGAACTGCTAGGTTGGCAGTACATTATTGCTAAAAGTGTTATTGGAATAACTTCAGAAGTACTGAACCAGAAAAAAAAACATGCTTCTTTAGCAGTTCAGCTGAATTCTCACCCTTCCTTTTTTCTTTATACCTGTCATTTACTCCATTTTCCCATTTTCACCACTTTCCCTGTCACCTTCATTTTCCTTTCAAAAGTGAGTACCTCATTTTCCAGGACCTAAGTGAACACCTCAATATAATTTTAAAGTGTCCCTCTAAAATTGCCATCATTTTTCTTCATTAATTATTCTATAATACCTTACAGAGGTACTACTACACAGCACAGGAAACCAAATCACTAGAAGGAAGGAAGGAAGGAAGGAAGGAAGGAAGGAAGGAAGGAAGGAAGGAAGGAAGGAAGGAAGGAGGGAGGGAGGGAGGGAAGGAAGGAAGGAAGGAACTACTTTTTGGATTACTTATGCACTGCAAATAAAATAACAGGCTGTTCAATACATAGTCTACTTCTACGCATCAAATATCAAATTGGACTACTATCTAAAAAGATGGCTTGTCCCATACTGAATATTGTCTTCCAGGGATATTTTTTGCACTGAGCTAAGAAATCTGCCCCATCACAAGTTTCAAATCACTGCCCCCAACCACCTTTGTCCCTCTGTGCTATTGGTAAAATCTCAATAAGGAGCTTGCTCTACTTGTGCAAGTGTGGGGATGAAAATCTTCCCATGCTTCATTTGATCTAGTAAAAATGAAAAACAAAAGTTTTCTTTCTCGTCAGTGAGATTTACAACCTTTGTGTATTTTTCTAAAGCAAAAAGTGTGCTGCTTATATACCGCCCCATAGTGCTTAAAGCACCCTCTGGGCAGTTTACAATTTAATTATGCAGGATACACATTGCCCCACTCCAGCAAGCTGGGTACTCTAATTACCGACCTTGGAAGAAGGCTGATTGAATCTCTGGCCGCCGGCTATATGAGATTGAACCCGATCATGAGCAGAGTTTTAGCTGCAGTACTGCAGTTCAACCACTGCACCAAAAAAAATTTCCATTTCTTTTTATTAATTTGGTGTACAGTATATGTTTGTTGTCTGGGTTATCATTTCTTCTTTTTTTTGCTGTTAGCTGCCCAGAGTAGTGCTCTGTCACAATAAATATTTTTCACATTTTACAAAAAAGTGAAATTGTCCTCCCCCCCTACAATATCTCTTGCATTTTGCTTTAAAAACATGTATTTTCCACTAACCTCTGGCACTTTATATAAAACTAATTTCAAAAAGCAAAGCAGAAGTTTTTAAATGTAAAATACAATTTTCCACAAAAAAACTACAATTTTTTTTGGTTAATGATGGTATTGTAAAAAAAAAAAAGGTTGATCTTTTTGCTCTTGTGCAAAAAATATCAAGATATCTTTTCATCGAGATTAATGATGCAACTGATTAAAAAGTTGGTCTTTTTGCTCTTGTGCAAAAGTATCAAGATTTTTTTTTTCATGGAAAGCAAGAAAATGTGTAAGAAGTACTAACCTTTAGTAGGTTGTCACAAGGCCCTGGGTCACCTGAAATAGGCTATGCAAGAACTGTCGTCTTTTTCAGACCTTTACCAAATGCATGGAATTCAGAAGGGCAGTCAGGTAGCGCAACAAATGTTGTTAGGTGGAACATCCAAGCGGGATCTTAAGGGAAGACCCTACACATCTGTCCACATGTTAGCTCCACAGACAAGGATAATGCATGAATTCTGCTAATCTCATGTAATAAAATGCACTGCTGATTTTATGTATGTTTCTCCATCACCACCACCACCACCACCACCACTGCTATCATCATTACTAAGGCCAAACTAAACAAGACAGCAGCTTGGAAAATAGTGGAACTGCCTTAAGAAGAAAGGGACATTTGATTATCCTCCAATGTGGCAACTCTAGAAGTGGCAGATTAGATTGCTTTTGTTTGTTGATTGGTTATTATCAAGATGGAATCAACCAGCTTTGTTTCCATGTTGAATGTGCTAACACAGCAACTCTGAGTTATCCCCTTCTAATAGTCAATCTGCTGTTTCACTTAGACCAGCCCTTATAAAATGCCTAATACAAGATAAGACTGTTCTGCCCTTCAGCTCTGCAATCCCAGGGAAAGAATCTTGGGCAATATAATACCCACAATACAATAAGCATGCCACAGTTGCTAGCAAATATTACCCAGTACTAACTTTAAAAAGGGGAAAGTCTTCTTGTATATGACAGGAATACACACACAGAAATCTAGACTACCACTAGTAGTTACAAAAATGGCTGCACCAGCATCGTGTTCATAGAAGCACACCGTTCAACATCTCACACAGAATTAAAATAGGGTCATATTTGCAGCTTCCTAATGTTCAAGCCATAATGGGTGCCTCAGCTCTTTGCCCCACACTTACATACAAATAAGGGCTCTATCCCTGGAGTGCTGGTCTGTTTATGTTTTCTATGTTCTCCAGTTACTTCCCCCTGTTGATTTAAGATCAAATGGAATGTTTGTTTGCTTTTTGGCAAGAGATAAATTGGCAAAAGTGTGGGCTATTTAAATATCCAGATAATTGGTAATTACCTAATGCTAAACAGCTGGAGGATAATACTCAACCATTCAGAATTTTATATTTAAGTGCTCAGTATTAAGAAGTATTAAGTTCTGTTCACAAGAAAAGGTTTGTACTGCTAAAGCGAGAGTTGTTATGGGAAGAAAAATAGTTTCTGACCATACACAAGACTGCTGTGTTAACTGCCTTGTTGATGAATGTAGAGCATATATGAAGTAGATTGTTATCTGCCCGTCACCAAAATACATAGCCCCAAAAGCTCAGCCACATTTGGGTGGAGGGATTTCCCTCAGCAACAAAAAAAGACTGGATTGGATAGCATGTTTGCTTCAAGCTGACCACACAAGCAGGCCCTAATGGTGTGTTTGTGTGTGCGTGCGTGTGTATGAAGCACTCCTGTCTAAAAATCTAAGCACTTATAGGGAGTATTGGAAATGTTAACCTGAATCTCACAGCGCTTAGAAGGATCTACAAGAACAAATTGGGGCTTGATGAGA
This sequence comes from Intellagama lesueurii, assembly GCA_037013535.1. Lineage (NCBI taxonomy): Eukaryota > Metazoa > Chordata > Lepidosauria > Squamata > Agamidae > Intellagama > Intellagama lesueurii. The sequence goes on from JBAJHW010000002.1 coordinate 272,052,233, forward strand.
TGGGCATTAGTCCCACCGTTTGGTGCAGTGTGGGGATAGGTTGGTTCACTCTTTCCCCCCCGAGTAATACAACAACATAATTGCTAGAGCAAATCAATCTGTCCTTAGAGCACCCCTACTCACACCTTTATGAGCCCCTGTCAGGATACAGTCACCCTGAAGTCCTGAAACACTAGACCAGTGGTTCCCTCCTTGGGTCCTCAGAAGTTCTTGGACTATAACTCCCAGAAATCCTGGCCAGTACAGCTAGTGGTGAAGGCTTATGGAGGTTTTACTCCAAGAACATCTGGGGACCCAAGGCCAGCACAGGCCAACATAGCTAGTTGTGAAGGCTTCTGGGAGTTTTAGTCCAAGAACATCTGGGGGCTCAAGGTTGGGAACCACTCCCCTTGACTATTGTGAGCTCAAAATATTATAATCACCCAAAGAATGTATTATAGGATTTACAAATACCATGTCCACATTTAAACACTGTAACATAAACAAGTTTATTATCACATAAATACGTATGCTCAGCTATGAGGATTGTTATTGTTCAGTGACCTTGCTTGGTTGGAGAGCCAGCTAAGTGTTCTGAAATGAACAGAGCAAACTATTATTCAAGCCTCAATTTCTAAAGTACTTTCATTTTCAGAGTTACTTTTTCTGTACCTCCCTTGATTATTTTAACACTCCATACTCACAAAATTCCAAACCTTGATAAGGTTTGGTGTGTCTCAGTGTGAGTAGGCTTGATCTAGTTTGGTCTGTTTCCAGCATGTGCAATTGATGTCAAGGCTCCTTCAACAGTCAGTTTCCAGTATTGTGAAGTGGCTTAATAAGCAAACCACTTCAGGATATCAGCAAATTGAACACTTCTCCTGCTCCTCAGTGTCCCAGGCTTCCTTGCCCTGCCTCCTCTTCTGAGTGGACGCCCACCAGAGGAGGTGGGGGAAGCCGGGGTGCTCACGGAACATCTGTATGTCTGAAGAATGAACCATTACTAATCACCAAAAAGGCAGTTTGTGCTCATCCTAATTTCAACCTTTTAGACAGACAGATGAACAGATAGATAGATAGATAGATAGATAGATAGATAGATAGATAGATAGATAGATAGATAGATAGATAGATAGATAGATAGATAGATAGATAGATAGATACTTGTTTGCACACATATTTGTCTGTGTAGGTACACACACACACACACACACACACACAAACTTACATGATTGACTAACAAAGCATGCCATTTATCAGGATACAAACATATATACAAATACTGGGAAACTACAAAACTCTGGTGTCATGGATATTATGTGGAAAGGGGCATGAGTCTCTCTGGAAGCCCCAGAGGGCTGGGTTGGGCCTCTAGGAGTGGATTTCACACTGGAGTCCCCTTCCTGTTTTATATTAATTTCTGAATTTCAGGTCTGAGAGATTGCCAGATATTGAATGGCATCTGTGTGGTGACTGATGAGAAGTGAGGAGAAGTGTTTGTTACTATTTAAGTACAGTAAAAAAGGAAACCAGAAGTTTGGTAGTTCATATCTTTGGAATTAGTTTTGTAAAGATTCATCTCAGCCCATCATAACTTTCTTTAAGTCTTTTACATAGAGAAGCAATTATTTAAATTAATGATTTAGCAGGCATCCACAGGAATTTTGGAGGAGAGCACTTAGGTTGCTGGCATCTGGAGGGAATTATTTTCTTCCCTTTCTTCCTTTCTTCCTCACTGCTATAGCCCAGACAGACGCACACAATTTTTGATTAAATGCTAACACTTGTGAGAATCGTCAATATAAAGGATGAAGAATGCAAGCCAGCTCCATGGAAATTCATTAAGCACTGTACCATAGATGATTGCAGGTGCACATTAATGAATTACATGACTGTCGAAATGCAATTAAATGCAGCTGCATATGTTTACAAAACTACAGAACCAAATTACAGGTATCGCTGGCACCCATAATTCATCCATAATTGACAATTTTCATATTACTGGAATAAGGAATCAAGTCATGCAGATGATTACTGTATTTGCCTTTGAGCACTAGAGACTCCAAGATTCATTTCTTATGCAGCACCATAAATGAAACAAATTGTAAGCTCCCAGGTTAGGATAGATGTGAAAGTAAATGCACTGCTGAAACATGGTTCCCCCCTCATCTGTAACCACTTCTCAGAAATACAGTATTCTGTTCTTATGTAATGTTGAACAATAAATGGGCTGATGATTGGTTTAACATGAATATGTTTGTTCACATCCTATGCTCTTTGTGTTCTCCTCTGTGCAATAACAAACAGTTTCCCTCTTTATTTTGAGGAAAGGTTCTGAAACAAACGTATGTTCTTTTTTTAAAATGTAAGAATCCGTTCAATCTTCTGAAATAAATAGGAGAGTTATTTATTTTGAACATTTTTTCCCTATCTGTCTACTTAGAAAAAATAATAATCAAAAGATATGGCTAACAACTATCATTTAAATCGAACAAGAGTGGTTAGGAAGAAGCACAGCATCATTGAGACAGAGTAAAAAATCAACAGCAACCCATCAGGACCAGGAGCATTAACCACAACAAACGCATCAGTGTCTCCATACAACCTTGCTCTGAATTGTTACTTTTGGTCTAGCGAGAGTAGCTTCCAGGTTTCATGGCACTGTCTGATGTCTTAAGCTATGATGCTTCTCTGGGTCTTAAGGCAGGGAGACAAATGTCAGGATGAGCAACACCCGAGGTGGTGATACTTTGATTATTGAGAGTGACTTGATGTTAAAAAGCCTGGGAATCCGTCTCCCTCCATTTCAAACTGGCGTCAAGGCTCACTGGCTCAATGTCGAGATATTTGGATGTGTGTTACATCTGCACAATGCTAGCACACAAAAAGCTGGGAGCACAGGGAAGGGAAGGGAAAGGTGAAGTGAGGTGAGGGAAAAACCAGAGACGACATGCACTGGTACCCATCATGCCATTTGGAACGATGCATGGAGTACAGCACCAGCACAGCCTTCTTGCGGCAGAAATTCTGCTAGCAGTACAGCATAACCGGGAAAAGCCCCCTCCTCCCAGACTGTGCCTGCCCTGCCTCTGTGAGATTGCAAGGTTTTGCCCTGCAGTTTCAGGTTCAGCCCTGCTATTCCATGGAATGTGATACTGCTGATTTGGCCTCCCTAGCTGGGCTCTTCAGGAGTGGCTTCCACCATGAAGAACATATTCCCAATTGACATGCATCATGTCCCAGCACTTTACAGTTTAGGCATTTGACCCAAAGCTTGTTCTTTGGCAAGACCTTCAACATAACAACAATTCTGTCCTTGTTATGAACATGGATTCCTTTTTCTGTGCCTTCACTTTCCCTCTTTTTGGGGTCTTTTTTTTTTAATGAGCTTCTGTCTTAGTTTATTTTTTCTTTTCTTTTCCCCAAAAAGTGAGATATAAACTTGCTAGAACACACTCATGCATGCAGTTTCAAAAGCCTGAGAATTTTTAGTCCAAAATTTTAAAAACTCAAATCCCTAGCAGAGTTGGTAGCAACATTAGCAGGATATTTGAAAGAGAGAATCTTCAAGAAATACATTATTAGTCTTAGTAGGTTTTACTGAAAGCATATCACCAATCCCTCTTTTCATTTTGTAGACACCCCCCCCCCCCCTGCACACCACTCTTCACATTGTTCGGATACTGTATATGTAATGAAGAGAATGCCAAACCAAGCCAAGCGAAACAGAACTAAACATTGCATAATGCTTTTTTACAGAAAGAGACAAAGACAGATTTTAAAAAAAAACACCTGATGGTTCCAATTAAAGGCCACATTAATATGTATTGTTTAACCAGCTACTAAATTAACATACCTTACAGGAAGATCATGCCTTCTAATAATGATCCTATACAGTACTTCCTCCTAGATAAAAAATGTTGTCAAATGAATTGGCAGAAAATCTGCAAACTAAGAACTATTCTATAATGAGAAATCCCATCTCAAGTGACAAGAAGTGCTAAAAAAGTATAAAGTGATCTAAAAAAAACAACAACCCCAGATTGTATTCAGCAAACAATATAACTTGCCTAGGTAGAGCTGGATTCTATTCTATTCATTCCTAGTACAAATACATGAAAATACCTGATAAACACTCCATATAATTCACTTTTTGTTGTTGAGCTTGTTTCCTTATGCAGTAAAACCTGTCATATAACTTTATTTTACGAGGAAGTTTAGGTGCATGATCGGAATCCATGGACTTCCAGGAAGATACATTTCATCCCCTTCCCTTTATTTATCAAGAAATTGTTGCCAGTGGCAACATCAAATATTGTGTTGTGCTCCAAAATGATACAGGTAAGCCAGAGCCTGGCCAAAGATGGAAGGACTTCATTGTTTTTGGTGTGCATCCTATATTAATTTGCAATTTTATTTTCTAGTTACATTTTTAACTCCTTTTGAATATTTGGTTGAAAATTCAAGTTAAGCAAGTTCATACTAGATTATCCACCCCTTTCAGGAAAAAAAAGATTTTCTTCTTTAGATTTGTGATCGGTCAAAAGTCCCCCTGCCCCAAGGTTTCCTTCCTACTTCATCTCTTCTAGGAAGAATCACTGACTCAAGCTTATGTTTGACAATTCTTCTGGAGAAGGACAGAAAATAGCCAGCTGATACCTATAACTACCATAAGGGGAAAAGCAAAAGAAGGGGGCGGGGGCGGAATGATACAACACAGCCATTCACTAAAGCTGCTTATACATCCTTTAGGTGGGAAGCTTTACCAGCTTCACTGAACCTCTAAATGACAGAACACAAATCTGTTGTTGCAGATGGTTTCTGCCGATGGCAGCTGTAGCTGTGCCGCCCAGCAAGGAAGCCACGTCTCTTGCCACTGTCTAGAAAGGCATTTTTTTTTCCTGTAGTCATGTTTCATTACTGACAGGCTCTGTGTCCCAGTTTAAAAAAAGGAAATACTTCCCTGTCCTGATATTCTGTCATTAGTGAATAATAAAATTGATCTTTACATTTGTACAGAGATTCTCAGCATTCTTCCCCTACCTATAAAAATAACTTACATTCCCTCACCACTTCCATTATTATCTTTAAGGGCAAGATAATCGATGTGCTTACAAGTGGCTCCCGTTTCTTACAAGGGCACTTTTGTCTCCATTATGTAAGATCAAGAGGCATTATGTATTCATTGCTACCAGTTTTCATGTCTTAGCACCTACTTATCATGGAATGGTAAGGGTTTGATGTCTTAGTTACACACAAGCATATACACATGCACACACACACACAATCATCTTGGAAGGCATTTAATGTATAACATATGAAAATGACTGCCTTGCCACTTCACTTCACTAAAGAAGCCAGCAGAAGATCCCACACACAAGTATACACACTTGGAAGTATACTAGGTCTCTGTTGGTTGAGGGTATACATTTGCAGAGACTTTTGCAATACTGTTCAGCCAGAATGGCAGAGTTCATGTGTTCTGTAACAGCACCTACAAAGTCCTCTGCAGTGGCCATTCCCAACTGGAGGAGGGGGGGAATATGGCCCCCTGGGCGGCCCTGGCCACATTTGAAGGGGGCTACAGACTGGAGACAGTTCTTCACACAGCATCATATAAGGTTCGTTATACAACTTATATAATTGTGGTTCGGCCTACATTGCTTTCATATTGTTTTTATGGCCATAGACAAAAAAAGGTTGAGAATGGCTGCTCGACTAGGGTTGCCAGACGTTCGGCAAAAGGAGGACATGTCCTACTTTTCAGGATCATGTCGTCCGTCCGGCAGGCAAAACTAAAAAACTTTAAAATGTCCGGCTTTTGTATCTCCACCCCACCCGCACCCCTCCCCCACCCCCTGCAGCCGAACCTCTCCCTGTTACTTCCTTGGTTGCGGCACTTGTAAATCCTCCAGTTCTTTCAGAGATCGGAGATAAGGTGGCTTGATTGTTTAGGGCTGTAGAACAGCCCCGGGCAATCAATCCCCGACTTGTGGATGGCTGCTTCTACCCGGAGCTGAATAAGGCAGGAAGGTGCGAGAGAGATGGATGGATGGGAACGGACAGGAGAGGTGTGGAGTGAAGTGAGTGCACTTGCTTGCCTGCCGGAGGGGAGGCTGGTCTGGGGTTTGGGGGGGCTGGCGGTTCAGAGCCAGGGAAATAGGGGCCGGTCCGGTCCCTCCTTCCTCCTAAAGCCGGGGAAGAGGAGGCACTTTTATCCCCCCCTTCTGCCCTGACCCCCCCGACTCTGGGGCATGTGTAGAGTGTGTTTCCAGGTCCAGGAGCATATGCAAAGTTATCCCCCATGCTTGTGGGAGCTGGAACACACACATACACACACACAAGCAGATTTCTCTCAGCTTGAGAAATTGCAAAGGGTGGAGAAAATGGCTTTGTGTGTGTGTGTGTCTGCAAATCCATTTTCTCCACCCTTTGCATTTCTCAAGCTGAGAGAAATCCACGCCTTCTGTTTTTTTTTTTCTTCTGGTTTTTATAAAGTGTTTCAAATCTGTCACACAACTTTTTAAACTTTTTATTTCACTTTATGCTTTTATTAAAATAAAAAAATCAATAAATAAAACAAGGGGGATGGGTCTCCATTAAAGGAAGGAATAGATTGTCTCCATTGGTCCTGGGAGCCCAGTAAGTGTATATGTAGATTTGTTTTATTTTTTAAAAAACATTTTTTAAAACAAGAAAACACAGTGGCCAGTGGATTCTGAGTTTTGTAGTTCAAAAAATGTAACTTTCCCAGTCTTGACCTTTCAAGACTGAGTAGGTTGAATGGTTATGGTATTGCCCCATGATCAAAGAGCTATTCTCCCCAATACCTAATTCCAAAAGCGACATGCCCCCCACCCCACCCCGCGCACAGAGCTCCCCCCCAATACGTCCTCCTTTTTGGCTTTCTATGTCTTCCTTTTCGTACACATGTATCTGGCAACCCTATGCTTGACAGCACCATGAAAGCTTCAGGACAGTATTGGGGGTGCAAGGACATTCTGGCATAGGTACATCCCCCCCCATTCCCATCGCCCTTTGAACCCTATACCTGTTCAGGTGTATGCCTGCACTGGGGCATCTGTTTTTGATGTCAAGGCGGCAATTCTCCAACAAAGCAACTTTGAAACAGGAGCATAAAGCTTCTGATTTAATGCTATAGCTGTGGGCAAATGTCCACTGGAAATTTTCCTACTTTTTGTAAGCTGAGAAACTCCCGAGATTAGTGCCCCTGGAGAAACTCTTCAATAGTTTATCAGAACTGTTCTGAGGTTCGCCATTAGGAGCAGTTGTGGCACAATTTGCTCTTCCCCACCCCAAAGATTTTTTTGGTTTTTGATGTTGCTCCTGCAACAGGAAACCACAACATCTACACTGACACCCAAGCTTGCCACCATTTTGCTTCCTTTGCCATGCCCTCTACCCAGCATCATTATAAGGCATTGGAGGCATCCATCTAAAATACAGTAGAGAAACTGCAGAACTAATTCTGCAACATGGCTTTCCAATTTTTAGTGGAGCAAAAAGAAAAAGAATAATGTCAGCATGTTTCTCGGGGGGGGGGGAAGCCTTCTGGTAAGTGTTGGCTCAGCAGTTGTTGCTGTTCTCCACGGATAAGGCCCATTCCCATGAGCCTCCCACAAATACCACATTTTTCAAGAGGCAACATTGGTTGAAATCCTGATGCTAAGCATGTGCCAAATCATAGCTTTCAGTCTGTTCTTCCCCAGTAAACAAAGCTTCCCCACTGTAATTCTCCAGGTGGTGTACACCCCAGAGATTTGTGGCAGGGACAGTTTGCTCACCAGGAACGGACTAAAGTTACAATTTGACTTACGCTAAGCAACAGGATTTCAGCCATTGATTTTTGTGGCAAATGCTTCCAGAGCTCACTCCCTGTAACCTGTGTAGGCGGTATGAAGGAGGGCAGTTGTATATCAGTGTTGTGTGTCACCTCTAGGGAAAAGACGGAGCTGGTGCTGTGTCATAATTCATCCTCCAGTTTTCCAAACATATAATATAAACATAAGTCAAATCTGGGAAACCTTTGACCCTAAAGGTGCTTTTGAACTTCAAGTCTCCTCAATACAAACCAGTGTTGCCAATTATTAGGGAGTATATACGGCACAGATGACATTATAAGGGGGTCAAACTCATTTGAACGGTTGAACTACATAGGAGAGGTAAGATTTTAAAAGATGTCAAATCCTGCAGTTAAAGATGATGAAATGCCTCTCTATAAATAACACGCGTGCTAGATGCCTTTGACCACTTTCAAGCCATTCTCCCCATGGTAATTCCCAGGTAAATATGCATAGAACTTATTGTGATCCCTATAGGGTTTTCAAAATGTGTGATATGTTCAAGGATTGGTTAACTGTTGCTGCTCGCACTAAGTTTCCGTGGCTGAGAGGAGATTTGAACCCAGGTTTTCTGCGCCCTAGTCCAACATGCTATCCACCACACCGGCTTTCAAGTATTTATAGATCGAGAGATGTCTAGAGAGATCGGTAGTTCTAGAGAGTCAGGTAGATCTAGATGACAAGAAGAATCAAAGGTTGAATACATAAACTCCTATGAGTCCAGAAACCGGCAGTTGTATGTCAGATTCCAGTCAGTGCTTTTCTCCACAGGCAACTCTTAATTACAAAGGATGTATTGCTGTTGTTTAGTTGACACAGCCGACAGAACAATGGGGTCATCTGTTTGCTCCAGTTCCAGTGTCTAAGAGGGACACTGCATGCCTACCATGTTCTAACCATAAGGATGCACCGTTTGTGTGATCAGGATCAGCAAAACAAAAAACAACCGGCGGGGTGTGGAAAGTGAAGGTTAGTTGGTTGATGTAATGATCAAGTGGTGAAGCAATCGGATGCAATAGTCAACATTCAGAGCAGATATTGGGAAGATGAATGATAAATGGTTCATTTGGAAAAAACCCCCACAAAAAACCCTTCTTATAAAACCAGCAACTCAAATTAAGACTCTCAATGCTCAAATTTAGCTCTTTGACAAATAAACATCCCCTTTTTACTATCGAAAATTATAGGCTGCATTAACAAACTGCACAAAACATATGTAGATAACAGACTCTACCGTTTATAGCGATGGGGATTAAATAAACAAGCCTTGCAGAGAGGGGGAAATGAACAAGGACGCTAATCTGCTCATATATTTCACATAGCCAAAAAATGAAACCTGACAGCAGCATGTGTTAAGCATATCATATTTAATAAGTATTTTCAAGTTTAAATAATATTGACAGCTCTAAGGTTTCCTCAAAATTTCACTCCTCCAATCTTTAATGTAGGCTTTCAGACAAGTAAGTTTTCGTACATTTTATTTATTTATCTGGATTGCTGCTTACCCATTATTATAGACTGGATGAAGGCCAACAAACTAAAACTCAGTTCTGACAAGATGGAGACTCCCCTATTGGGTGGCTCAAATGACTAGCTAGAGGGTTTTTTTGCATATTCTAGATGGGGTTACACTCCCCCTAAAAGACTGGGTATGTAGCTTGGGAGTGCTTCTGGAACTGGCCTTATAAATGGAGGCTCAGATTTCATCCATGACCAGGAGTGCTCTTTGCTAACTTCGTTTGATCCATCTGCATCCCTATCTCGACAGAAACTGCCTAAAAACAGTAGTACATGCTTTGGTAATCTCAAAAATAGACTACTATAATGCTCTCTACGTAAGGCTGCCCTTGAAAACTGTACAGAAGCTTTAGCAGGATCCAGCCAGACTTATTGCAGAGATTAGTAAATTCGACCCTCTCTCTCCAGTTGTGGCTCCCTTGCACCAGCTCCTTGTTTGCTTCCATGCTCAAGTCAAGCTGCCAGTTTTGACCTAAAAAGCCCTCAATGGCTTAAGACCTCAGTATCCAACCCTCAGTGTTTTTCCCCCCTGAAACCATTTATCCATCCCCTTCACTCCTCACAATATTTGTTTTTGAAGGTGCCAACAACAAGGGAGAAACAATTAGAAAAACCTCAACTAGAAATTTATCATTTTTTGCCCTGGCTCCTTTATTATAGAACAAGTTACCCTTGGTGGTTCACCAAGCACCATCCCTCCTGACCTTCAGGAAGGTGTTGAAAACTGAACTTTTCAGGACATCTGTTAAGGATCTTACACTTGAAAACCCATGAGCACTGCTATAGCATTCACCATGTTATTCTAGGTTTAGTTAGTTGGGATGTTAAAACTGGGGTTTTAATTTTAATGTGACCACCTTCATTTCAGCAGAGGATATTATGCCTTTTGTATCTTTATTACTATGGGCAAATCTACATTGTTCATTTGTGTCAATGTCTTCAGCAATGCAAATGAGAGCAATTCAAAAACCACATGACAGTCACACAGTTTTTGAATAGCTGTTCGCATACGCATGGGCGGGGCTGACCATCAGCTATTCGGTGCTACCCGGGAAGTCCAAAAAGCAGCGGAGCTGAATCCTCCAGCTGGGAGGAGGTCCCCTCTGATATGATACTACTTTTCAAATACTTGAAAGGGGCAGTATCTGTTCTCGATCATCCCAGAATGCAGGACATACAGCAATGGGCTCAAGCATCTGTCAGATCAAAGCAGATCTGGTGGATAGTTGTCTAATTTTCTCTTGAATACCTCCAGCGTTGGAGCACTCACTACCTCCCAAGGTAACTGGTTCCACTGTTGTACTGCTCTGACAGTTAAGAAGTTTTTTTTCCTGATATTCAGCATAAATTTGGCTTCCTGTAGCTTGAGCCCATCATTACATATCCTGCACTCTGGGATGATCAAGAACATTCCTACTTGGTCTACTTAGCCTCTGTTTATTACCAGTCCATCATTCAATATTAGTAGCTCCATGGAACATTCCAAAAATAGTGCTCGTTTGGATTTGTTATTATTCATTTGTATTAAATAACTACAAAAAGATGAATTCTTGTTTTGTTTCATGACTCGGTCCTTGAGACAGCTTGGGCTTGATAGGTTAAAAGCAGTACTTTGAATTGTGCCTAGAAATGGAATGGCAGCCACTGGAGCTGCTGTAGCAGGGGCGTTATGTGATGCCTGTAACCAGGCCCAGACTAGCAACAGGACACTGGGCATTGTTTCTGAGTTCACATACAAATTAGCATTTGTAAATATTATGCACACCTGTGTTCTCTTGTATCTTTCGTTATAAGCATTTCTTCTTTTTTGCTAATGAACAAATAGCCAAATGAGTCTTTCTCTAACCAGGAAATTGCTTCTAGGCCGGATTCCTAACCCTCTGGGAAACAATCAAGTGTATCTCACCAGCAAGACTTAGAAAGCCAGATCTGTTTTTGATGTCACACGGCATGAGAAATTATAACATTGCGAACACTCCCACTAACATGCCAACTTAAGAATTTGAAATATTAGACCCAAGAGGTCTAAAAATTCTTACAAATCACAGATCATTCCATACACAAGAACATCAACATTCTGTAGAAGAAGCCTTAAATGTGATTCATGATAATCTTGAAGTCATCAGTAACCCTGTGAACATCAGCAAATCTCCCCATAAACCTACAGGGTCCTGTATGTGTAACAAGATAGCTCCTGATTTGTTTTCATATTGTAGTGGCAAAACAGAAACGGATGTGTGTTGAAAGAATCAAGAATCATCTTTCTTAGGATGATTGTGTTAACCAGAAATTAAGGGCTCAAGTTACAAATACAGCCTCAAGGTCATCATAGCTGATCTTAATAAATCACATAGCAGGATGATTCTGTCAGTTTCCCATATAAGAAAAGGAAAGCTGTATTATCAGGTACGAAGAAAGACAGATAATTCTTTAACATTTGCATCTTTCTTTGGAAGCTATAAAGCAGTATATAAATGTACATGTTTCTTTAAAACAGTATACTGTACAGCTTCCTATTTTGTCCCCCTTAACCTCCTACTTCTCAAAGGTTCTGATGTCATGATGCATGTTTAGTTCATGTGGCAAACTGTCCTCTGCCTCCCACTAGAGTCTCAAGAAGAGAGCAGCTCATGAGAATATCCTTTAGTTATCCTTGTTCCAAATAATGGCAGGCTTGTAAATCTGTTTGGAAGATTCTCAGTTCCTTGTGAAGCCACTGTGACCTATGAATTATTTGAGTTCACCACCAGCTAGCAAGTGTGGCTGCAACATTCTAGAATTCATTAGCCATGGATACTAAGAATATTTATGTCCTTTAAGTCAGAGTGTTTTATTTGCTTCCTGACACATGCTGCCTACACAATTTTGCATACGCTAGAAGGAAAAAAAGAAACTGTTCAACTGAATTTACCTTTTCAATTTATCCAAAACCAAATATGTGCATGCACTCAGTAGAATTACAGATTCTATATTTATCTTGGCTCTCTGATTTTAACATTTATGTTCTCTTTCATAATTGAGGTCAAGCAGGGTTAAGGAGCATTGTCCATTTCTCATTGTCCATGGAACAAGCAGGTGAAGCATTATTTTGGCCAAGTATTCTGCTACTTTGGGAGTCATAATGCTCATTATTTGGAACATCTCTAGCATGGAGATAAAGCCATGCATGCAGGTGGCACACTGTTGATTACCACAATCCTTGCAAACACATTTTATAACTATTCAATGCAATAGCCATGGGAGGAAACCTCAGAATCATTTTACTTAATTTGCAAGGAAACTATTGTTCTGCACCTAATCCTTCAATTCACAGAAAACTGTTCATTCTTTCCCAGTCTTCGGCATTTTTGATTCTACATAAACTAGGACTCCGTTTAATAAATGCGTATAAAATCTGGATTATTTGTCCATTCACCAGAACAGCTTATGTGCATCAGATTCGTACATCAGCTCTGAATTTGGACTGACTGTATGTCATGTGGTTGCTGGAATATGCAGCGAACCAGCCTGCTCCCAAACTGCTCCAAACCACAGGACAAAGCATCATCTGATTGCACCCTGAGTCTTCATCTTTACTTCCAAACATGTTGTCTTTGTTAATATGAACAGTCTAGCTAGATATCTTTTGCCTTCTTTTTAAATTTGACATTTACTTTGTTCATTATTGTGGGGCCAGCGGGGGGGGGGGGGCCTTGGCCAGAAAAGTGTGCTTCTCACCTTGGCGAGGCCGATGTCTCCCTTCTCTACATGAAGCTCCCCGGTGGATTGGGGCAGCAATGACAAGGAGGCAAGAGACACCCTCAAGGCCACAGGTGTAGCCATGGGGGATGTTTCCTACGTAAGGAGTGTGAGGAAGACTGGATACTCGGATTTTGATAGTGGCCACAAGTCCATTTGCACAATTAAAGCTAGTGTGCCAGCTGCACCTTTTCCTGGAGAGCTCTGATTTGGCTACAGTGTCATACATGCCTTAGTTAATTCTGGCTGCATTACTGTAACACACACTACGTGGGTCTGCCCATGGAAAGTGTCAGGAAACTTCAGAGGGCCCAAAATGCTGCAGCCAGATTGCTAACTGGGGCTGGTCACAGAGATCACATAACCCCTCCTGTTACAGCAGCTCCACTGGCTGCCAATCCATTCCCAGGTAGAATTCAGAGTGAGGGCTCAAGCCTATAAAGCCCTTAACAGCTTGGTCTCAAACTATCTAAAAGACTGCATCTACCTCCATGAGCCTGTCTGGGAATTAAAATCATTGGGGGGAGGGGGGGCTTTCTCTTGGTCCCCTCCTCCCTCACAGGCGTGCGGAGGAGAGGGCCTTCTCTGCTGCAGCTCCCAGACTTTGGAACTCCCTTCCAAAGAAGGCTGCATTGGCCCCATCTTTGTTCTCCTTCTGCAAGCAAGCAAATACCTTTCTTTCCTGGCAAGCTTTCCCCGAGTGACTGGCTGCCTGAGTGGTTTTTTTAAAAATAGATTGTTGTACCTTACTGCTTTGCAGTTCGTGTCATTCTGTCAACTCCTGCGACATTGCTGGAACCAGTTGTATTGGCTCTTGCCTTTCCATTGGACTATTTCAGCGACGTGGAGAGGGGGGATTTGCTGCTTGGGTAACAGCCTATCCTCCATATTATCTTACCCAGGCTTCGTGCTCTGGAGAGGACACTCCAGCTTCGCATACAGCGTTGAAACAACACGGGAAGTAGCAGTTCAGTGTGGAAGGGATTGTCACTCTCGAATTGGCCTTCTCAGCCACACTAGATGCTGTTCCAAGTCCTCCATACAGAGCACGTTACCATAGTCTCTCGAGACTGAAGGATGCCTAACTAACTATGTTTTGGTATTGCTTCTGTAAACAAACAAACAAACAAACAAACAAACAAACAAACAAACAAACTGAACCTTGGATTTAATTTCTTTTCTTTTCAGACTAACATTGCAGGCTTGAGTTTGGTTTCCAAAGTCTGAAATGCCAGGAGACTACCAAGCTATGTTATGGTATGTTTCATTGGAGCAACACAATGTGCCTCATTAACTTGATGCTGACCAAAATCCTCCTGAATAAATTACACTTTCTGAAGACTGATGATGTTACCAGCTGGAGGGAGATTTTCAGTAATCAAATAATTAAAGACTTTCCTCTTCTCTTCCATGGCTTGTCTAACTTATGGGAAATTGCTTTCATGGGTGGAAGCTGTGAGAATACACAAGATGGAATGAGGAAGTAATACATTACTGAAAATCTCTCTCTGCCAATAACATTGTCCAGCAGTGGCTATTTTCAGTAATTAAAGACTTCCTCCTTTCATCTTATGGCTTCTACACAATGAAAGGGATTACCTGCAAGTCAGAGAACTGCAGGACAGAAGGGGGATTTCTTTAATTACCAAAAATCTCCTTCTGACATCATCACCCTTGCACAGACATAACTTATGCAAGAGGATTTTAGTAGATGAGAGGTCAAACCAGCACAAAATATCCCTCAGAGTCATGTTAAGTGCTGCATAGCTCCAAACTTATTTTCTGATTTTACTGTTCAGTTCCCTCTTTTTCATATAAAATTACTTCTTTCTACAGTAAATGGCTTTAAATGCTAGATAACTGTGATATTAATGTAAGTAAACTTGACTTCTGGTATTCAAAGCTGCGTGGGGGGGTACATTTTGTTCCCATTATTTCCTCACTGTGGTTTTATTGTCACTTACTTCTGTGCTCATAGTAATTAATTCCAAAGTGCTATCTTGAAAAAAATAAATTTCCTTTGACCTCCTGCTGAATATGACTGAGGCGATGAAGAAGAGAAAAATCTTAGAAAAGCAATAGCTCAAGGCATATTTTCTCTCTCACTCTCTCGTTGGTAAACTATATGGTGCTTCTAATTAGAATTCCATTCTTCCAAAGGACATCATGAATAGAGTTGTGAAAACCTGTAACTTCAGGGAAAGCTTCAGCTTTTAACATCTTGTTATTGTTTATGTTCAGCTGTTTTAAATATTTTAATGTAGCCTTCACCAAACCTCGTACTACTCCCCATATATGTTCAAATCTTAGAACATTACTTGCAAAATATTTTTAGTTATAATGATCGTCTTGAGACCCATATTAACATTGAACTTCTGGATATCATGGTGGTTTAGGTATCTGGTTAGGAGTTTGATTCCCCTCTGTGCCTCCTTAACAAGGTTTGGACTCAGTGATCCATAGGGTCTCTTCCAGCTCTGCAGTTCTAAGATGATGATGGTGATGAACAATAGCAGCTGGTTGCTGTTACAGTTATAGTTTTTATAAATTCCAGAACTCTATATTGTGATCATACCTTTATTAGGCAAACCATGAAGCCACAAAGATGTGTGCAAGCTTCCAAGATCTCAAAATCTCTTGATTAAGCAAAAAAAGAAGAAGGTGGAAAGTGGGGAAATGGAGAAGACATGATCATAACATCACGGAATTTGCATGTTGTCTGGAGATGCAATAAGGCGGAAGGGTTTGCAGACTCTCATGCAGGAGGCATTAAGTGATATGATGGCAATCGAATTCACCCGGAGCACCCCGCAGGTTTGAAGATAGCAGAAAAGGTAGGAATGTTTGATTCTCCACTTTCAAAAATACAAAGTTCTGGTGTAAACTTAGAACCTCCTCCATCATATGCAAAGCTGCTCAGGGGCTCCTTTGTTGCTGAAAAACAGCGCAAATTGAAAATCTTTGTATTTACAAGGCTGAAGATAATTTTAGATGCTGGATTAAGTTTTTAAAAAATCAATAGATGCCAGTAGCTCTACTTAGTGGTCAGAGCAAATGAGCCATCAAATAATAAAGTCCCTCTTTTTCCTTGGCCGAACTCAACATTCTCCAAGTCATGGGAAAAAAAGAGAAAAAAAGCTGTGTTGGCCATAACACAAGTGGCAAAATCAATTTTGTCGTAATAACTTTATGAGACCAATGAGAAAGATAGAAAAGGTGCACCAGCTTTCACTGTTTCTTCACTGGACAAGAAATTACATAAAGCAGGTGGGGAAGGGAAAGGGTGGGAAGCCTTTATAAGTCCTATACTCTACATGATATCTTGAGATACATCAGAAGAATGGTCTGCAGCCTCTCAAACAGGGCTCATCAGGGGATATGATGGAGAGTTTGCCTAGAGTTGCCTCCTAGGTTTGAAGAAAGCAGAAAAAGAAGAAAAAATTGATATTCCACTTTGAATTTTTATTAGGAGTCTTTGCTTTCCATTCCCTTAAACAAATCTGAATGTTATGAGCCTCTGATCTGTGCTCCAAACTGTATCCCCTTCCATCTTTCTCACTGTCACCTGAAAACCCACAAGCTCGCACTTAGGTAAAGGTTCCCCTTGACATTTAGTCCAGTCGTGTCCGACTCTAGGGCGCGATGCTCATCCCCGTCTCCAAGCCATAGAGCCAGCGTTTGTCCATAGACAGTTTCCGTGGTCACGTGGCCAGCGCGACTAGACATGGAACGCCGTTACCTTCCCACCGAGGTGGTACCTATTTATCTACTCGCATTTTTACATGCTTTCGAACTGCTAGGTTGGCAGGAGCTGGGACAAGCGACGGGAGCTCACTCCGTCGCGTGGATTCGATATTACGACTGCTGGTCTTCTGACCTTGCAGCACAGGGGCTTCTGCGGTTTAACCTGCAGCGCCACGTACTATATGGCTAAAGGATTTTGAGAGTTGTCATATAATATATTAACTTTATTGGGCTTCCTATGTATTAGCAAGCCTTCCTCTGGGGACAATTCATGAAGGAATCATTGTTTAGAACACAGTGTTGGACAGCTGCTTTTTGAGAGGTGGATATGCATAGCATCATTGTTACCACAAGCATCAGTGCTTAGTGAGGAAGAACTAAATAAGGAAGACCAATGACTTAAAACAAACAAACATCACTTTCTCTCAGCTGCAACCATCCGCCTCCACAAACCTGAAATCTCATTGAAACTTTTAAATTAAACAGCAATTCTACCTAATACAGCAGCTGAGAGCCAGCACAATTACACAATTTAATTAATTAAGCTGTAGGCAACTTATTTTTAAAAAGCTTTCCTACAACTGGATCTGTAGAGGAGCTCAGTGAAGCAGTAAATATAACCAGAATCCCAGCACCAACGCACTCTGTGTACCAATTTCAGACTCTGTCCAGATAGGCATTAAATGAGATAATAACCACTGAATTCGCAAGAGGCCCACTTACATGGAAAAAAAAACCTATTGATGACAACGATTTCTGCATCAAAGCTGACTTACATGTTTTTTCTCCCACTTTTACGTTTTCGAACATACTGACATTCAAATATCATTGATTCAAGCAGTATACCAGGATGAATATGTGCATGGTAATACAAAAGGCTGATCAGAATGCCAGAAATCTCTCAATTATGCTAGAGATTTCAGAGGTTTCTCAATGTCACCTTGGATACCACAAGGCTAAATACAGTGGTGCCTTGACTTACAAACGTTCCGACATACGACCATTTCGAGTTACGACCAGCTCCGGCCGCAAAATTTTGCTTCAACTTGTGGCCGGAGCTTCCAGTTACGAACACAAAAAGGCAGGGGAAAAAGGCGGGAAATTCAAATTGCTAACTGTTGGTGGCGAAGGGGCTGCTTCTTTGTAGCTCTTTCGCCCCAGCGGTTAGAGAGTGTGCGATCGGAGGAGGTTTCGGACTGCCTGGTAAGGTAAGGTGCTGCTTTCTGCTTTTTAAAAACTGTTCTGGGTGGGTTTTGCAGCGTGGTTTTGGGCTGTTGGGGTTATGTTTCTGTGCTGTGATGGGTCTTGGGGGGTTTGTTTGTGTTTTGGTTTTTTTCCCCATTTCCGATGGGTCTTGGGGGATTTGGTTGCTTTTTGGTGTTTTTTCCCCAATTTCCGATGGGTCTTGGGGGGTTTGGTTGCTTTTTGGAGTTTTTTTCCCCATTTCCAATGGGTCTTGAGGGGTTTGTTTGTTTTTTGGGTTTTCCCCCCATTTCTGATGGGTCTTGGGGGTTTTGGTTGCTTTTGGGGGGGTTTCCCCCATTTCCGATGGGTCTTGCATGCTTCCCTTGCTTTTTGCTTTGCTTTCTTTGCATTTCCGATGTGCTCTGCTTGCTTCGCTTGCTTTTTCCTTTGTTTTCTTTGCATTTCCAATGTGCTTTGCTTGCTTTTTGCTTTGTTTTCTTTGCATTTCCGATGGGTCTTGCATGCTTCTCTTGCTTTTTGCTTTGCTTTCTTTGCATTTCCGATGTGCTCTGCTTGTTTCGCTTGCTTTTTGCTTTGTTTTCTTTGCATTTCCGATGGGTCTTGCATGCTTCCCTTGCTTTTTGCTTTGCTTTCTTTGCATTTCCGATGTGCTCTGCTTGCTTCGCTTGCTTTTTCCTTTGTTTTCTTTGCATTTCCGATGTGCTCTGCTTGCTTTTTGCTTTGCTTTCTTTGCATTTCCGATGGGTCTTGCACACTTGATTGCTTTTCTCTCCCCCCCCCCCCCCCCATCGGCCAGAAGGGATTAATCGCGTTTCCAATGGGTCTTGCAATGATTTTTTTGTTTTCTTATTTTTTTCTTCAGCCGGAACGGATTAATTGCATTTCAATGCATTTCAATGGGAATTTGTGCTTCGACTTACGACTGTTTCGAGTTACGACCGGAGTTCCGGAACCAATTAAGTTCGTAAGTCGAGGCACCACTGTACATGGTATATTGAGCTATCTGCCAGGTTTCCAGTGTAGATCACTTTATTTACAGGAACGTTCTGAAGCCAAACTACAAGACAATGCGGAAGAGCAATAAGCTATTTGCTGAGCACTAAGGACACCAAATGGCCCCACCTACATGTTGGCAGGTCAGCATGTAACCACTAAGGCTGTGCCTGGCTCTCCCAAATTAACTTGGAGCCAACCCAGTTTTAAGCCTTTAAATCTATCCCAGTTCAGTCCAGTGTGACGTGCCCCAGATACAAGTCTGATTTGTATTTGGACACCAAGGCAATTATAACTTTTGTTTTGGTTTAACAATCTTAGAACTTCAGAGCTAGAAAGGACCCCATGAACCTAAGTCACTGAGCTGTCCAGGAATTCTTGTTTGTTTGCTTGCTTGGTTATGATGCACAGTCCTATGCACTGACTGAAAATATTTTATTGATCTGTCTTATTTACAGGCTGCTTTTCTACCAATAAGGGGACTCAAATGCATATGAAACTTGGAAACATTATAGACCCCGAAGATGGGGAAAAAGCTGCCAAATGTCACAGGTATCTCCAGGTTTTGTGTACTAGGCACCTTCAAAGTTTGCTTTTCCCCCAAATAGAATGAAAGAATAAAAGGAAGAAAGGGGAGGGAGGGAAACCTATTACATAACTGGCTTACCCCAGAACCTAATCTGGCCGTTCTGCTTCAATCCAGACTTCATACAAATTGGTCCAAATCAGGCAGATTCAGTTCAGGATTTGGGATTTGTCTGAATCCCATACACAGTCATTATCATCATCACAACACACATTATTAGACAGAATATACTAGGGAAAAGGAGGAGAAGAGGGATGCACTCATCTGAAGATTTCTCATTTCTCAAAATTGAAAAAAGATTAAATTGTATTGATCTGCAAGTAAGCAGATTGTTATCTTTTGCTATTATCAAATATAATAAATGTGTAGTATTATAGCAAAACAAGCAGTGGAATACAATTAAAGAAAGTGATAATGTGAAAGAAATACCAGCGTGATCATAAATTATACTCTGAGGTCTGGCACTTTGGCAGAACATATCTCCTACAAAAGTCCTCACAGTTCTTGATGTTAAGAATGGTAACTCTCAAGGAGGTAAAAAAAAAAAAGCCAACACTAGGAACTGGGTTTCTTTGATCATGGCCCCTTCCCTCTTAAATAAGCTTCCTACAGAGGTTCACCAGGCATCATCCCTCTCAATTTTTAGGAAGCTAAATCAGACAGAATTGTACAAAGCTGCTTTCTACTAGTGGTGACTATTGATCTGAGATGCTCAGATGGATTTTACTTTGTGTATTTCTATTTAAAAGTAGGTTCATTGTTTTAGGTATTGACAAGGTTTATTGTATTTATTGCACTGTTATTGTTTTTATTACATGTTGTTTTGTACTGTAGGATTTTATTGTATGTTGTGAACCATCCAAAAAGTGATGACACTAATGGGGGAGTACAGAAGTGGAATGAACAAATGAACGAATGACACCTGCTATTCAAAAAATAGGAACAAGTCTTAACAAAAAGAGACTTAACTATCTCCTTTTTAATTGGTAGTTCACCTAATCAGTATTAAAAATATATATTTGTAGGATACCTTCCCAGCTCCTGGGATGCTATATTCTTATGTGAAAATAAGCAAGCATTGATTTCAATGAGCTTTAAACCATCCTTTTTTAACAAGCAGTTGTGAACATATTTCCAAAGCACGAAGTGGTTTACAGTTCTAATGTGGATTAAATGTATTTATGACTGGGAATATTTGTGTGCTCAGTTATGAGAAAAGGAATGGGAAAATTCAGTGTTTTATAATGTTATCAATTAACATAATACTTGGTATGGTGAATGTAGTGGCATCAACCAGTAGTACTGCCAAATAATTGCTTTGAGTCCTCTTGAGCACTCACTTTTAGCAATAGTTCTGGTTTTCTTTTCCACTAATAAAAGTGGACGTCAGGATCAACTAACTCCAGACCTTCTGTTGTGAGGAATGATGCTGGGTTAATCTCAATCTGACCAAACCACCTGGCTGTCCTATAAGGAAGATCACTTTAAGTGTCCATCGCTCTCCCTCATGATAACCAAGAATCTGCATGCATTAAACCAAAGTGGAAGAGACCTATGATGGGAAGCTAGATGCCTTTTCGGATGGTGTTGGAGACCTGCTTGCTAATGACCAAGGCAAATACATCCTCTCTGGAGACTGGAAGGATTGTGTACCATTTGTATTATGAGTATATAATTGGAATCTGCAACAATATATTGTTGTAGGTAGTCCTCCACTCTTTCCACAACTAGGATATCAGTAGATCTAGCTTGCATGGTCTGTGACATAACACTGAGTAAAACATTCTGTCTCTCCTTACAATTCTCACCCTTCTGAGATTTCCTTTTGAGTTTTCCCAGCCTCCATTCATGCAGGAATTATTTCTTCCTCCCTCCTTCCCTCCCTCTCAATGCATGTTAAAGTAGGCCTAACCTATCTTTGGGTAGTGAAAAATATGGAGAACTAGTGGTAAGTGCTTAGGCATGAATATTGTTGCTACATCTGTGTCTATAGTGTGTCCTGTCTTAATGCTTACGACAAGCATATTTCCATTGTGCCTGTTATTGTTATGTGTGGTCGCATTGCATCCAGTTTATGTTGCTATCCTATACACACTTATTCTGGAGTAAGCCCCACTAAGCACAATGTGACTTATATCTGAGCACGCAGGCATAAAATTGAACTGTGTCTTTAGATAGAATGGAGAGGGACTCTTGGAAACATAAATGGATGGTTACTTGATAGACAATGGTAGGATGCTCCAAGAGAACAGAGAATATACCCTCTTGTGGTTTGAGGGCCACCTGTAGGACTTGTGGAGGAAAGTTAGCAGGCCTACAAATGTCTCTGGCATTTATAATTCTATAAAGATGTCATCCCGACAGTGTGTGCAGAGTTTACTGGGGGAAAGAAGAATTCTATTTAACCCTTAGAACTAAGATGAAAAGAATACAGAAGGCAATTATTTTAAAATAGAAAATACACATGCCCTAGTGGTTTTTGTTAATAGAACAAGGTAAATAATACTGGAAAAATACCAAAAATGCAAGTGGTGTCCTTAAGAGCCATGGAACATCATCATTACTTAAGCTTGTTTTCCTTCTTTTAACATAATGTGTTACTTGGAACTGGCCTATGCAAGAAAATCAGTGCTTAATAAGTACTCCAGAGAATGAAGATCTTAATGAGACTGGCTGAATTATCCAAACACCACCTTAAATCAATGAAAATATATGAACACCTTGAAAAAGACACCAAGTGATCCATTCTTTGTTCCTTTCTAACTTGTGCTTTAAAAGGCTTGATCTGTTAATTAGTGGTATCACAAAAACCCAAATCATGGCCTTGGATTTCTGCCCAGTGTGGAAACTTTTTTTAAAAATGCCAGATGAAGTTTCTTTGTTGGTGGGGAAGAGAGGCAGCCAATGATTAATCAGTCCAACTGATGAGGGAAGAGATGCCTCAACTAATTTTCCCCTCAATCTGGATGACTTTTTTTTTTAACTACAGAAAGAATTCTTGAGAAGAGCAAGAACAGGAGCTGCTCATGCATCAGTGTTTCAGCTTTTTTGTTGTCTGGAGGATATCCAAGTATACCAGTAACACTTCCAGTCCAAATGGCATGAGACCCAGCACAGGCGTTTGGCTATTCAGCTAAGGTTTTATGGCAGACATGGATGAATCCCACCTTCCATGCATCCTTGAGTGAACAGACTTCTCTTCATACCTCTGCTTGTTTATTTTCTAAACATATTCACTGGGATGCACTGGAAAGATTCCTTGCAATTAGGAAGCCTAATCAATAATTTTGAGTCATATAAATGGGATTTTCAACAAAAGGTTATAATAGAGATTTCTCCTGCTCAAGATTATTTCCAGTCTGTGATTCTCTTCTCAAATATGTTTTATTCTACTAGTTTCCAACTTTGGGACTTTCTTCTACTACAAATTCCCAGAATTCTTGACCATTGGCCAGGCCAGCTGGATGTTTGGGGCAGGGCTATTTTAGTGTATATACAGGCACTAAACTATGCTGCATTTATGAGGCCCCATAATATTATACCCCCAAATACGTATTGCTCTAAGTGAAACAACAGTGAAAATAGAAATAACCATTACCCAATACTTGAAATTTAATTTTGGGAGGTCATATTTTATTTTACTTTGCTTCTTTAATTAGAGGCCACTCATAATCTGAGGTCAAAAACTGTAGATTATATAATTCGTTTGTAAATCTGACACTGCTTCAGGGTGTTAAAGTCCAAAAATGTATGGGATCTCAGTCTGGGAGCCATTATTCTATTCCAGTCTCCATTCTACCAATTTTTGTCCATTCTTCTTCTGCTCCAAAACTGCACGTTCTATGGCCATTGAGCAGGCTCTACTTGAATTGTTGATTTGGGGCTCCTCCTGTCACATTTATTATAAAGTTTTTTGTAGTACAGTATTAGAATTATGTTATTATATCACAGTAATTATATTATAGCATTATAAAGATGAATACCCAGAGGCAACCTGCTGCAAGGCAGACCCAGAAAAGAATATGATTGAACACCACTAGTTGTCACTGTCAGTTGACAACTGAGACCACTCACACACATGATCAGCTATGTTCAACTTATTCTTGGCAAGGATCCTTCACTCTCCCAAAACATTGGAGGCAGGCTTGTACTTGCTTAAGCAACTGTTGACACACAACTAACTGTGCAACACTGATGCAGGAACTGGAACTAAACCATGATACAAACCCAGATGCCAGCTCTGTCCCCACACCGACTCTGGCAACACAACTACAGACCACAATCATGTCACACAAAACATCAGGAATGAGATTACTTGTTTCTCTGCTAAAGTGCCTATGCTATCCTTTGCCAACACTATCATTCTGCACCCTGCATAGGACAAACAGGACAATCTCTATGCAAATTAATGTACATCTATCTGACAACAGGAATGGTAACTGTCGCGTTCCCCCAGTGTCCCCTGTTTGTTTTCCCTCAACCACAGGTCCACCTTCGGACATGATGTACTATTTTCTCCCTTTACCTGCTGCCACCAGTGGATCTTTATCCACACTGTACCAAATAAGTTTCTTAGGCTCGGGCTGTCAAATATAACAGGTTTATTTATTGTTTGATTAGTAAATCACAGAAGTAAAGTCATAGATGTTCTTTTATTGTTCAATCATTAAATTTGGATAGGATTACACGTTTGCTTGTTTGTATTCATTCACATTCACCACTGTAACAATATCTAAGGACTGTCTATCTATTTTATATTACTTTTATCTCTTATCTATTCTCTAACACACACCAACAATCTCTGTCTTAACACTTCAAAACCCTTCTCCCTAACTGTCTCTAACTGTATTCCCCCCTTTTTAAAAACCCCTTAACTTCCCTCAGTCTCTCTAACTGTTCTCTTGACTCCGCCCCTCCTGTCCTTCCATAGGCTCCTGCCCTAGAGCTCCATATGACGGACAGGCGTGACTTGGGCATTCCGCCACAGTAACACACACAAAAAATCATTTGAATCTACCAGGACACTCTTTGAGTCACCATTTTGGGAGAAAAGGCACTGAAAATGAGACTTGAAAGGCAGTAAAAATGATGCAGGGAAGTGGCTTATAAAATTCTGTTAAACCAGCATTTTTTAAACTGCAAACGAATGCTTTGGACAATTGAAAAGATTCTTATATACATGGATGTCACTGAACAGTCAATATAGAATTCAAATAGACTATATAATTTGAGGCAGAAAATGAGGATGCTAGACTCTTTAAGAAAAAACAAGACCAGGAGCACACTGTAGTATAGACCACAGATAGTTATTAAATAAAAAATTAAAATAAAACTGAACACTACAACATTCATAGTGCCAAAATATAATTTAAACAAAGTTCCTGAAGAATTTGAGGACCATGCAAACAAGACGTTTGCATTACTAAACTCAACCGACTGCAAATCAGATGAATTGTGCATTAAAAACTGAGATATTATCTGGAACAAATGCAAAAGAACTATTCCTGCAGCCAAAGCAAAAAAAAAAAAGGTGCTACTTATATACCACCCCATAATGTTTAAAGCATTCTCAGGGTGGTTTACAATGTAATTATGCAGGCTACACATTGCTCCCACAACAAGCTGGGTATTCAACTTACTACCTTGGGAGGATGAAAGGCTGAGTCAACCTTGAGCCAGCTACCTGAGCCTGTTGGGATCAAACTCAGGTCATGAGCAAAGTCTTGACTGCAATACTACAGTTTAGCCACTGCACCATGAGGCCCCCTTGCCTTGATAATGACTAAATGAAAATCTTAAAATTGTTAACAGCAGATAAGAATCAAAAGTAAAACATGAGAGAAATACATCAGAAACCTAAATGTGACTTTTCAATGACCTGAATGTATTATTTTAAATAAATAAATGTAGGGAAGGTAAGAACCATTTTAATAACCATTACAAAGAAGTTGAAGAGGTCTAGAGATCAAAAGGGAAATTATACCTCGTTAAGGACACAGAAAGGTCAAAGAGACTATATCATCTGAACAAGACCAAAATGAAGAGAAAATGGGGAAAATATATTAAAGAATTTATACAGAAGAGATGCAAGGATAGCAAATTCTTTCAAGAGGGAATCATTTGATAAATAACCTACAGTTTTTGAAAGTGAAGTGAAAGGTGCTCTCAAAACAATTAGAAGAAATAAATCACCAGGAGTAAATGAGATACCATCAGAGCTGTTTGAAGTTACAGAGACTGAATCTACCAAAATCCTGAAAACACTATCCTAACAAGTATAAAAAAAACAAAACAATGTCCCACAGTTTGGAAATGTTCACTAAATATTAAAATTCCAAAAAAGGGGCTGCCAAGGTTTGCAGTAACTACAGGATCACTGTATTAATTTCCCATGCAAGCAAAGAGTTGCTCCAGATTTTATAACGAAGACTTCAAAGATATATGGCTCGAGAAATGTCAAACATTCAAGTCGGATTCAGAAAAGAAAGATGCAATAGAGATCAAAGCAAGAGGCACCAGAAATATCAATAACCGAAGATATGCAAAGGGGATCATAATACCAGCAGAAAATAGCAATGACTTGAAATGACTGCTGATGAGGGTTTTTAAAAGTGCAAAATGAAATTTACAGTTGAGCATTAAGAAGTTTGCAGAAGAATTACATTCTCTTAATGTGACCATTAAAAAAAATCAAAATCAGAAGAAAAATGAGAATTGGAAGGGCAGTTATGAAGGAACTAGAAAAATATCTTAAGAACAAGCATGTGTCCCTTGAGAGCAAGGCCAGGATCAGCCATTCAGTGGTATTTCATCTCAAAATATATAAAGACGATATCAGAAAAGTGAAGAAAGCTGACACGGAAAAAAATGATTCATTCAAAATGTGATGCCATAGGAGAAGTGTACACATACCATATACCACCAGAAAGAGAAAGAAATTGATTCTAGATCAAATGAGGCCTGAATTCTCACTAAAAACTAAAGTCACTAAACCGAGGCTTTCACATTTTGGGTGTATTATGAGAAACTGAGACTCACTGGAAAAAGCTAATAATGCAAGGAGAGATTGAAAGCAGTAGGGAAAGAGGAATATTTTCTAAATTTAGAGTTTGTTTGTATGAACGAACAACACCACTGGAGGGCTTTCCTTGGTAATTGTGGCTATGGGGACTGTCATGATGTGTGGTCAAAAGCTGCCACTAAAGCTATTACAAGCCAACCCTGAAAGAGGGGGAAAGTTGAGTTTTGATAAGCTGGAGATGAAAAACTGATAGTGGGACATGCAGTCGAGATGGTTGGTTAACATGTCCAAATATTTTTTTTCCCCTTTCGACTCCTGTGGGAGCTAGAGAAGAGGTGCCACAAGATCTCCATTGTCTGGTGCATTGACAATTTGCTCAGGGCCAGTTAGCCATATTTTCAAGGAAACAGAGCGTTCTGAATGAACATCACTCCTGAAGAGGTCCACTCCTCATATGGCTCTCTTTATTTAAACGTAGGCTTGGGAGTCTGTATGCAGCTTGTGAGGATATCCAGCGTTGTATAGTGGGCACAGTGATGGACTAGGACTCAGGAGACCCGGATTTAAATATTCACTTGGCCATGGGATGAAACTGGAAAAACTATTCCTTAAACATCTCATTTACCTTGAAAGACCTATTAGGGTTGGTATAACTTGGTTCATACATACATGCACACTCACTTAACTTCTAAGAATCATTAAATCATAGAAATCCGGAAGGTCAAAATTAAGACATTATTGCAAGTCACCTAATATTTGTCAACAGCCTTCACATTCCTGTATAAGACACTACTATTATGCAGGAATGTGCTGTGCCTGTGATACGTTTCTGGAAAATGCATATATTGAAAAATGAGTGTACCCAAAACCTCCTGTTTTGTTCTTGAGTTCCCAGTGCACAAATGTGTGAACAAATATGTGGACCCTGTGAGTGAAGCTTTGCCATTGATAAAATGTTTGGGTCAGCAAACTGGGAGAAGGGTCTGACTTTCATATCCACCTTCAGAATTTGTTCTGGAGCAGATTTTGGGGGTTACGCAGGTCTGCGTGGCAAAGGAAGAAAAGGAACTCCACTGCATTACTTCTGTTAATGCTGTATCTGCTTGTGCCCTGCATTTTTATATTATAGAAACAAGATCCAGCGCACATGTATTCTGCCACTGTAGTATTACACATGCATACACATGCGTGCATACACATCGGTTTACATGCACGCACACACACACACAAATAGCATATTAGTTCATATTTTTCCTGATTTCACAATAAACTTTTGTTGCTTCTATTATTGTCCTTATTATTACTACTACTCTAATTAAATTGAATTGCACTGTGGATTATCAAAACAATTCAAATGTGTAGCAATGCTATGCATACACAAAACTAATTCAACTGCAAACAGAAGATTACATTTTTTTTAGCCCATAGTAATATATTGTATTAATTTGCCATAATAATGGCATAATAGAAATCAGAGCAGGCTGTAACAAAGATCATGTGAGTTATAAGGCAGCAGTTTGACATTTTTGAACAAAAAAAGCCGTAAAAAGTGGGACCATAAAGCATTATTTTCTGTTATTCTCTATTCTCACTTTGGACACAGAATTACAACTTACCATGACCTCTGGATAAAGGGTGCATCTAAAATGGTGCTTTTAAACCTGCTAACTGCCATGCAATTATTGGCAAGAAAAAAAGAAATCAATTGAAAAAAAATCCAGTTTCTAAAAGAAATAACAATCATTCTTAAGGCATTCAGTGAACTTGAAAAGCTTTGCAAGCAGATGAAAAGCTCCAGTAGAAGTTCTCCACTGCTGTGAATGCAAGCGTACTTTGATTGGGAAGGTGACACCTTCAGAACAGGATACGGTCAAATTCCAAATGGAAAGAGCCAAAGGACAGGGTTGTTCCAGGTAGATACAACATTAACTGAGCACCAAGCAGATCTTGACCAGAATACCCCAGAACCCTGGTAAAAATCTGATTTTTAACAGGCTCTATTATCAGCAAGGGTTGAAAGGTCAGCCCATGTTGAATCATGGCTCTGTCTACTGAGTGATAACCGTTGATGTTAAGGCACAGCCAAAGGACACTGAATCCCCATTGCCCCAGTGTGAAGAACTTGCACAAAAGATTTGGTCCTTAGGCACCTCTGCCAGACCGTAACTCATTTTCTTGGATCTACACAGAATTAGAGGAGCTGTGCTATTATGTAGGGTGAGTGTACTGTTGTTTTACCATTGCCTAGGCACAGAAGCCACTGATTTAATTTCCAACTTGTCAGGATTCAACTACCGCCCTTTATTAGCCCTCATTTGATATTGTTTTAATTGCATGGATTGTTGCTTTATTTGTGAATAGTCTCGTCCTGTTTTTAAAGGCAGGATATCTGAAACTGAAATAATTTCATAAATAGGTAAAGGTAAAGGTTCCCCTTGACATTTAGTCCAGTCGTGTCCGACTCTAGGGGGCGGTGCTCATCCCCGTCTCCAAGCCATAGAGCCAGCGTTTGTCCGTAGACAGTTTCCGTGGTCACATGGCCAGTGCGACTTAGACACGGAACGCTGTTACCTTCCCACTGAGGGGGTACCTATTTATCTACTTGCATTTGCATGCTTTCAAACGGCTAGGTTGGCAGGAGCTGGGACAAGCGACGGGAGCTCACTCCGTCGCGTGGATTCGATCTTACGACGCCGGGTCTTCTGACCTTGCAGCACAGAGGCTTCTGCGGTTTAACCCGCAGCGCCACCACGTCCCTCATGAATAAATAAATAAAGGTACTTGTGGCGAAATGCCTACAGGTGACGTCATTCCTGCCTGTCAGTCACAGGAGCTCTAGAGGGAGGAGCCAAGGATAGAGCAGGAGGGGCAGAACCACAGGGGACAGTTAGACAGTTAGACAGTTGGGACCTGAGAAAGAGAGTTGAGAAGTTGGAGCTTAGAGAGAAGAGAAGAATTAGAGTGATCTGAGGAGAGAGTTAGGAAAGTGAATTAAGACCAAGGTTATTAGAGTGAACAAGCAGGAATGAGAACACCTAGAATAATAGAGATATTAAGTGATTGAAAGTATATAACACAAGCCTGAATATATGTCCCGTCCTACCCAAACTTAATCAGACCCCTGTTACAGTGACTACGTGATTTACTTTGTGAAATGATTAATAATAAAAGGTTATCTGTTATTCAAACCAACTGATTCTGTAGTTCAATAAACCTGGCAATTGGCAGCACATGTGTCTAACACTCAGAGGTGGTATTAAGATAATAATACCTGGTGACAAGTGAGAGGAAACAAGAGGGAGAGAACCTTTGTGAGGGCCACAACAAACACAGCCACAAGGGCGATCCCCACAGTACTCAAATTGCATAAAAGACTGCGGAACATTCTTGCTAAATACTAAGGTAGCTATTAGTCCAACACCATCTGAAAACCATGATACAGTTATGAAGTTAGTGACATCACACCCACACCCACCACTGATGGTAATTTCCTTTTTTCTTTAAATTTAGTATTTATATAAGAAGGGCATAAAACTTAAAATGTTCTGGACAAAATCCCTACAACACTGCTTAAAATACTCTTTTAAAAGTGACTTTTGAAAGTAACTAGTAGACATTATTTATTACTCCAGTAAACTTAATTTTAATGTTACTCTTGGTATGTGATTTCAGCATGCCACTGCTTGTCCCAAAACTGATTCGTTTCAGGTAATTACGTGGCCTCTGATGCATGTGGCAATCTACCAGTGCATGCTTGTGAGCCCTCGTGGACCTCCTGCTTTGCAGAGGTCCTGGATCCCTGCACCAAAGTCCCTGAAGATAAGTATTTGACAACCCTTTTCAGCTATTAAAAATCCAAACAAACTGAACGCAGATCTTCAAGAAAGACACTAACATGTAGCGTACCTTTACCATATGATTTAACTGCCAAGGAAAAATGTATGCCTTATCAAATGTGCATAGCCTGAAGTGTACCATTTCATTTATATAACTGATATTTTAAAATCATTTCTCCCTGTCCCATAACTCCCCATCCTAATGTGAGCCAGAAGATACATTCTCAATCCATTTAAAAAAAGAGAAAATTATTGCTCATGTTAAATTAAAAACACATGAAGCCGCCCGCCCCCCGCCCTCAATCAGAGTTTGAACTTTATTTCATATTTCAGGCTCTCAACCAAGAAGCTGGAATACAGCTCGTTTTGATTCTGTGTGAGTCATGTCTTCTCAACATTCATGCAGTGAGGCATTACTCTAATGAGGAGGAAAAGCTTCTGCTAATTTCCAAATACATGATCCTGCCCAGCTTTCAGATTAAGACTTCAGAGTCATAATAGATGTTTCACCATCAGGACTGCTTTAATGTGGGAGAGAAAGACTAATTATATATCCTGAGTTGGCCTTCTTAGAAAACCTAGAGGCTTTTATTTATTTATTTCCCCTCCATAAATTGCAATGCATGTAAAACCCACTAGACGTTAAGTCTTTGAAAATGAAAAAGCCACCCCAGCTCTTCAGGGAAGGTGGCCAACATCTGAGGGGGAAAGGGGAATGAAAATGTTAAGGGGACTAAGAACCATTGGAAGCCAGTCAAATTGTCCTTGCATCTGTTACAACAATGGTACAAGGAAGTCTGCCGTACACAGTTATAGCAGCCTAGCTCCATCCTACAGAATCTCTGGATTTATGGTTGCAGACGTACTTAAATTTCTCTGCTGTTGTTCAGGGTAACTACAGCAGAAAGTTCTAACCACTTTATCAAACTACAGATTCCAGGATTCCTTAGGATGGAGCCGTGACATTTTTTTTTAAAGTCATCAAACTGGTAGAGCTGTGTGGTGAAGATGTGTTCTGAATCTCCAGGTCTCAGGCATCATTCCCATAACCTGCTGTCTGACCATGTGGTCTGGAAATGCCATGGACCAAACCTGGGACCTCCAGCCTATGTTGTTCCATTGGATAGTGGCCCGTTTCTTAGGATTGAGTCCCACCTGACCAGAACTTTTCTAGATGTCAGCTCTCAGTGGGCATGCTGATTGGAGGACTCTGGTTTCAAAAAAGTACCGTATTTTTCCGTGTATAAAATGACACTTTTTACTTAAATAATTAGACAAAAAATGTGGTAGACCTTAAACATTGAGTTTTATTTGCAATTTTGGCACGTGCACCCACTCAGGTGTGGAGTCCAGTCACATCCAAAGGAAGCTGCCACAGACGATGGCTGTCTTCCTCAGCACATTATGGCACAAAAGGTTGGTAGGGAAGGAGAAAAACATGACATCCTGACTGATGTCACTTATGTGCCCTAAGCCCATATAACAAGCATCCTTCTACAGTCACATACGTTCTCAGTCCTTATAGTATAATAAGCAACATTCAGAAAATTAAGGAGACACCAAAGCAGGAGGCGAAGGTGGTGCTGGGGAGATATTCCAGAATGTAAATGTTTATCTGCATAGTGGCAGAACTCCTTCACTCTGCCGTGCAGCTCCACAAAATGGCTGACCAAGTGGCTGCAAGGAGATATGCACTGAATGGTGATGTATGTCTAAGCTTTCCTAAGTGCCTCCATCGTTAGCAGGTCCAGGGAAGATCTCAGGCTTTCCTAGGAGGTTTGGCATCTCTTGCTATATCCTTTGACTCTAGCAGCTCAGTCTACTGTGCTGTGTACACTTTGGCCCCACAAATGCCAGACAGCAAGCAAAGGACAGACAGGTGTATTGCTCATCCCAGGACTAACTAGAAGGATTTTGCTCTGTTTTCCTGGAATTCTACTAAGTGCACAGCACAAATTACGCCTGGAATTTCACATACGCCTCTGATTCAGTCCAGTTTTGTACATTAGTCAGAGGACTGTGTACCTCCTATTGCTGACCAAGGTAGACATAAGGAAATGAACAGGAAGAGTTCTGCAACTTTAAGAATAGATACCACTGTTTCTTTGTTTTTCTTGTCTTTTTTTTCATACCCCCTTTCCTCTTGGGTCCTATAAGCCTGAAGGCAGGGGCTGCCTTGTTTGCTATGTAAACTATGTTCCAAAAATTTTATGCTCAACAGCTGGGTAAACACATGTATAAACAAACAAATTAACAAGCCACCTGCAAGTTGCACTCAAGCTACTGACTGCAGGGCTTTGGGTGAGAGAAAGAACAAGCATTCAGGATTCTCCCTCACCTTTTCCAGTCAAGCGTGATTGGACAGCTCAAATTTTGTGTCCACTCCATGGCATGTCTGGTGGCAAACAGTGTTAATAGCTTGGTGAGTCCAATTGTAGATTCTAAGTCTAACTACTTATTAATAGATTTAATGCAGCCAGGAACAGTTTGATGATTTGTAATTTCCAGGACTGAGATGTTACTACATGGACTCCCTCTTAGGATTCAAAATGAGTGTTTAAATCAAACACTTCACTGATGACCTGTTTGCTGAAATCCTGTTGCTTAAGATAGTATGTTGCATTAGAGTAGGCTCATTGAATCTGTGGGGATTTGGTGAGACAACTCTTCCATAAGTTCCATTCTGTAAGTTACATCAGATAGGTTTGATACATCACTAAAGCAAGTGACAACTGGAGTAGACCCATTAAATAAATGGAACTTAGAAAGTAGTTGACTCACCAAATCCCCATTGATTCAGTAAACCTACTAAACAATAGGATTTCAGCTAATGACTTATTCTGGAGTGTTTGCATGTGTGCATGTACATTCATGTGTTTGCGAGTGTTGAACTTGGAGCTTACTGTTGGCAATACAATGGAGCAGACACAAGAGGAACAGTGTACTCACCTTACCAATAAACAAGGAAGGAGAAATAATACGAGGTCACTTCTGTGATTACTTGGCTCTGCTTTTCAATGTGTTCCTAACAGTTTGCATCAGATGGGCTTGGAAGTAAACTTCCCTCATCCTCTCCCTTTCCAAGTAGGAAAATAGCTTGGCTTGTTTCCAAACCAAGCCAAATTCCTCAAGAAATCAATGGAGACATCAACATCTCCTTTGATTTAAATGCAAAGATATAAAAAGGCTGCAGCTGCAAAAACAGTTCATGCAGTGAAAATGGTAACCAAATGCCAAAGACCCTTGCTTCTCTCTAGAAACTAAAGTTCATTTTCCTCCTGGGGTGATTCACTTGTTATAAACTATTTCATAAGAAATCTGTAGAGCTAAATTAAAGGATGGAAGCACTAAGTTTAATCTTGTTC
The DNA here is from genome assembly GCA_037013535.1 of Intellagama lesueurii. Classification (NCBI taxonomy): domain Eukaryota; kingdom Metazoa; phylum Chordata; class Lepidosauria; order Squamata; family Agamidae; genus Intellagama; species Intellagama lesueurii. The sequence continues at coordinate 272,086,081 of JBAJHW010000002.1, forward strand.
CCATTTGATTCACATTTTTCCCCTCAATGGCAACCATCCCATGTAAAATTTGTGTAATGGAACCAAATCTCAATGTCAAACTGCTCAGCACTGTTTCCTCTATGCACAACCTGTTACCATCATTAAAAGGGTGAAACTCACCACACAGATAGAAAGATGTAGCTAGCACCTCTACCTCTGCTATACATCTTTTATTCCCATCCCTAACATTTGCATAGGCACCTTTCTGCACTTGTATGCATAACCAATGTTTGCATTGTGCTTATAGCCATTGGGAGGTGAATTTGGCATCTCTTATGTCAGAAGGCAATCTACATGGAGTAGCTCCACTCCTCCCTTGTGCGATGAAATGACTTTTCCATTTTGATAAATTGTGAGTAAGGCTAATATAGACCAGAAAACAATTTGCTTAAGGAGAGCAAGCACTCGGCAAAAGCAGTTGTTGGTGGTGCTGAGTGATCCACCATGAGTTTCTGTGATTTCTCCAGACATGATCATGAACATTATTGCTTTCTTTGTGTAACTAAACAGTAACTGTATTATAAGAGGCATTAAATCTGAAAAAGAACTTAATGACTAGGAATCAGCCTTTTGTGTTATTTTGACATGAGAGATGCCAAAAGAGAGCATCTAAAACACTGATGCTTTGTGTTTACAAAAGATGAGTACAGTTGCATGTTTCTTTCAGTGCCCTTCCAGTCTACCCTTTGTATGACAAATTGCCTAAAAAATATTTCATCCAATAGTGCCACAAGGGCCATCAGCAACCAATCAGGGTGCAATGCCCTGAAGGAAACAAAAGAAGAAAGAAAAGTTTTGCAGTGCCTCTCTCTATTAATCACCCTTCTTGGGAAATAGCCAGATAATTCATGTGCCATTCAAGTGCCAGACACAGTGCAGACCCCTGTTATTCATGTATAGAAGTGGAATGAAAGGATATTTTCTTAACCATGCACATTTACATTTCAACTATGCTTGAAATATGGGAAGACTTCCAATAATCTAGTTTCTCAAAAGAACAAAGGGACTGAAGCGTGTTTCCACCTCTTCTTTTTGAAGTGCTCCTGATTTAAATGATTGGGAAACTCAAATAACAGGTCCATATCCAGGCTTGTCTGCCTGGAGATGGCTGCCAGAGAATACTATAACTGAAACAACTGTGTTTAAGCTGAGTGCCAGGAGTTTCAGGACTCTGTCTTGACATGATGCTCAAATTTCCCTCCTGGTTTGACCTTCAATCTGATCCACAACACAAAGCTTGCTGCTCTGGCCCAGTTCTGACATTGGGGGAACCTCCTTAAGCTTGCCACCAGTAATGATAAGAACTTGGAATACTACTCTAGGAAGAACGTGCATGGAGGGTAAGGCTAGAATAATCCACTCTCTCTCTCCTCAATTCTCAATCAGTGATCATCAGATTGGATGTGAGTGCTCACTTTGATCAATGGAGGACTGGGCTTGGGAAAATTATTACCGATTCCTCCCAAAACTGATCTGATGCTCTCCTTCTCTAGTATACACATAGTATCCCCCATCCCCTCAAAACCCGCTCTCCAAAACTACAGTATATAAAATTGGGTTATTTACATGACTTTTCTGCAAGAGTAGAAGGATAACTGCTGAGATTGCTAAAGAAGAATTATCCTATATCCAGAGATTTGATTATATGCATACATGCATGAATGCACACGCACATAGAATATTGCAGAATAAGTAGTGTAAAGATTGATATTTTGTCATAAAGGTTCTGCTACATTGGTGGGGAGGGGAAATGTGTGCAGTGCCAGAAGTATCCTCAAACATACTGCCTGAAGTGTATCTTCCTAGACTGATGTAAGATTGCCTTCCATTGGTATCTTCCCTAATTTTGTCCTTCTTCCCTCTCTCAATAATCTCTTCCCTTTTGATTTTATTCATATCTCACCTAACACTTCTTATAATTGACAAATATTATACATACTGTAAGCTCAAACTCCATTTCCCCAGGAATGTATCAAGGGATCACATTGCACGCATGTGCACACATGTGCACGCACACACACATGCACACACAGAGAGAGATAGCAAACACTTAATAATTTAAAAGTGATTTTTTTCAAGCACTGTCCAGTAGATGGTCAAGGTAAAGCCTTCCACAATTTTTGACATTTTTTCCCTCACAGTCCAATTAAGTTTACTGTATAATTTTACTCATTTCTAGAATTTGTGATTTATAATTCCATTAATCCAAGTCTCTTATGTGGTGTGAAGAGCAGGATAAATGCACAATTAACACCAATGGATTATTTCAATATTGCACAGTGGTACTCTGCAATACCTGTGAAACACGTTGCCCAGGAGACTGATTCTGTGAAAGGAGTCAAAGGGTGTGACTAATGCTGTATGCCGGAGTATGCTGACTAGTACACAGAGTACAGGAGTATGCTGACTAAGAAAGTCACACTTTTGCAAACCATTGTTGGGAAAATAAAACTTCTGTGAATCTAGAACCATTTTTACTTGCTCCTTTTGCTCACATTAAATATTTCAAGAAATCAAGTACTGAAAATTACATCTCTCTTTATTTTTCTTTTTAAAAGGGGGCTGTGTTGTGTATTACACTTGTACAGGAAGAATCACTGCTGTTTTCCACAGTACATTGGTTCAAGTCTGGAAGTACACTATGTTTGTGTACATGCATACTGTCAAGGTTACAGCCAGGTTATAGAAGCCCACACTAACCATTCAGCCACACTGTCCAAACCTACCTGATGTGGATAAATCCCAAGAGGGCTAAATGTGCTGATGGCTAGGGAAAAATCTTCCTGCCCGGAACCCCTTCCCAGCACCCTGCTCAGTGCCCCTGAGAGCTACCAAAAAATTCACAAGGTTGAGTTTTTTAGCCTACATACCAACCCTGCCAGGTAGGAATGCCAAAAATACCCACAAAATGTAAGGAATCTACAGAAGGTCAAGGTAAGGCCCTTCTTTAGTACCAACAACCCTTCTGCCCCCACAGAAAATAACCAAACTGTTGTACAATTTTATTATTTTATTGAAGAAGTAAAAAAGAATAAAGTTTCAAACAGTTCAGTGTGTGTGATCACTTTGAACCAATGCAGAAAAGAAAGACCAAGTTAGCACATGCGCATGCACACAGCGGTACTTTGACAAAGCACCCTTCCCCTCACCTCTTGCCACTTGAGATAGGACAAGGAGTTTACACAAACACACATAGAAATACACACACACAAGCAGCACCAGCACTCACCACTCTCTGCAAAGCCTCTCCTCTCCCAAGATACTTCCAATATTTTTTAACATATTCTCCTGAGTGAGCAGTCTTGTTTGTTTGTTTGTTTAACAGCTTAACTAGTTCTATTGGTCAGCAAGTTAAGATATGGAAATGAGTGACTGAGAGGAAGGAAAGCAGTCCTAAGGCAGCTCCTTTGAACTTGCAGATGTTTCAAATAGAACTGTAATTAGAAAGCTTGTTTTCCTTCTGTTTATTTGGCCACTTATATCAAAGAGAAACAAAAGACCTGATGCAACTTCATAGTGAGAGAATGTGAGTTAATTTGCATTTCCCTCGCTGTGTAGTCACACCCTGAGTTGTTATTCCATTTTTACCAGATGAAATTTTAATACCTTGGACAATGCACACCTGTGCCTTTCTTTTCCAGGGCCTGAAACAATTCACTAATTCCTTTTCTGGATCCTCCTTTTATGTCATGACCTGAGCCAGGTTGTTCCTAGGACATAGCCCCTCCTAGCTACCTTATAAACAAAACTGGAGTTAAGACTTGGAAGAACTGTGATCACTTCCCACTCTTTCTTCTTTTCAAACCAACTTATAATATTATTTAATCTATTGTAATTATTTTAAAAGTTTGTAGAATTTATCGGATTTTATGGTGAGGTTTTGTTTGTGTGTGTGCGTGCATTGATTGATTCTAATTTTGGATGTGCACCAATACTCAACCAAGTCTGTGCGCAAATGAAGGGAGAGAGATTCATACCCGATCTGTCCCGTGCCATTTTGGTGACATTACAAGTACACTGCTGTTGCTGTTGCTGTTGTGTTTTAAAGGAATTTTGAAAAGGAAGGAGGGGCAAATCGCCAAGGAGCAGTATACATGGGTAAGCAATGTTTATAGGGAGAAAGTCTGGAGGTTAAAACTCAGAATAAGCTCAAGTTCCAAGAGATTTTAAAAGAATAAATAGGGTTCTTTTTGGATACATTTAGAGCAAGAGAAAATAGGTCTGCTACTGCATAGAGAGAATATGCTAATAGGTGAAGGAGAGAAGACAGAACTGCTCAACACCCTTTTCCCCCCTGTTTTCTCTCAAAAGGCAAACAGTGCTCAACCTAGTGCAAATTGATTAAAGTAGGCAGTGATGAGGCTACTGCCCAAGATAACTAAAAGAAGGTTTTCAGGGGCACCGGGTTACTTTAAATCAATCAATTCATGCCTGCAGAGCCAGATGAGCTGCACCCTAAAACACACAAAACTAATTTCAACAGGGAAAATGTAAAGTTCTACATTCAGGCAGGAAAGATCAGGTGCACATATGCAGGAAGGGTGACACCTGATTTGGCAGTAATATATAAGAAAAGCCTCTTGGGCTCTTAATAGACCACAAGTTAATGTATGAACTTCTAGAAACCATAGTTTAAGAAGGATACCAACAAATATTTCCAGAAAAGGGTGGCCTTAGATAGCTGAAGGTCTGAAAACCAAGCCCTATGAAGAATAGTTAAAGGAGTTCAGTTATGTTTAGCTGGGAAATAGCAACAAGAAATAACAAGAAAGCAGATTTTGACTGAACAGTAATCGGAACTTGTTGACAGTAAGAGTGTTTTGATAATAGAATTGACTACTTAAAAAGGGAGTGAACTTTCCTTCATTCAGGGTTTCTAGAGAGGCTGCATGGCCTTATTTTAGCTGTGCTTCCGCTGTGGATTTCTGTTTAATCAGGGAATTGGATTCAGTGACCCTTGGATTCTTTCCAGCTCTGCAGTTGTATGATCCTATGGCTATATGACTGAGCAGTAGTAATTAGGTAAGTTTCTGAAAGTGCTCAGTGGGCCTTGGTAGTATATTAATACATAAGCTATTCCCCATGTCAATATTCACCATGTTTTTATCTGACAGTCACTGTGGACACAGACAGACACACTTATTTTTGGTATGACTTTCTTTTCTTGTTTTTATATGTGGTAATATAGAGGGCTGCTGTTTGAACGAACAGCTCAATACAAGCATTACAAGCAAAAATACTAGTGGGGACCTATACTTCAAATGCAGTTTCCTGCTGCCATTTATACGAACTTAATCTGATATTTGGAATTTTCCAAGGTGTTTAGGCTTGACAAGAGATATTTCAAAGGGAACTGTGTTTTATTAAGCTGTATCATTTAAGCAATGAAATCAAAGCAACTTAAAAGATAGATCATTTTCATTTACAAGCACAGGGAACTGTAAATTGCATTTAACTCTTTGATATTTGCATTCCAAAAGAGATTGCTAAAGACATGCGATTTATTGATTTGACACAAAACCATCCCATCTTTCAGAATTCAGTATTACTCTGCTGTGATGTATGTCTCTGCATAAATACCTTGCAAAATATACACATGCCTGTCTATTTGTGTGTTTGTGTGGCTGTGTGTGTATGTGTGGTGCTCTCAGATTTTATTTATCGATTCTCCAGTTATGCAGTGCCAAGAAATTCTTTGGAAAGGCATTTTAATTCAAACTCTGCAGATTCAAAAGACAAAAAAACCCATATTCACCTAAATTCACCACCATTCAAAGCCTGATCTCAAGAGATGTTTTGATACAACTTATTTTCATTCACATCATTCAATGCCATCTGTAGTCAAAAGATTTCTCATCTCCCTACAATGTACTGTGAAAAATGTGAAGTCATAGCTCAGTCGGAAAATCCATCCTTTGCATGCTGAACATCTCAGATACATCGTTAGACTCTCTGATTAAAAGGAACCTAGCTAGTACCATATTTGTTTTAGACTTTGGAGAGCTACACAATCAGTCAACTATGGAGTGCCCAGAGCTTCCAAATGTTATTTTTAAAACTCAGAGATGTACTAGTGTTCTGACTACATATAAGTCAGTTTCATATGTTAAAATGAATCCACATTGTTCTCACAAGAATATAACGTTAAACCATGAACAGCAAGGCTGTAACAAACACCTGCAAAATTTTTGTTGAAAGACAATGTGTCTTGATACATTGATACACCCTTTTGAAATAATAGTCAACCACAGTGAGATTTTTCACTTCTGTGCAACAGCAAGAAGTCTAGCACATTTTTTTCATCTCATCAAGAAAAGCATGCATAAAGGCTGTGCACAAAAATGACATTTAAAATTGTAAAAGACAGACGAAAAGCAAAAGTAAAGGGTGACAGAAATAGGGTCAGAACCCTGAGTGCTGTTTTTCAACAACTGTCACATAGATACAAAGAGAAACCTGGCTATTTAGACAGGCCTTCCCTGAACAAACTACACTCTGATACAGTAGTGTCCAATAATATAACTTCTATCGTACTGCCATGCTCCATGTTTTTATATTTTTCTACGCCTTTAATTGTATTTATTGTATTGTAATTTTATCCTCACTGCACTTTATCATTTTTGATTTTCACCCCTATGTATTGATGTTGTTATTTGCTATTTTGTTTCTTTGTTGTTTTATGTTATTTGTTGGAAACAGCCCAGAGTGGCCTTGGCTGCCAGATGAGCGGTATATAAATCAAATAAATAAATAAATAAATAATAAAAATAAAGAAATACTGCAGCAACGCGGGCAAAGAAACAAAGGAGAACAACCAAAAGGGGGGAAAACACACACACACAAGAGATCTCTTCTAGAAGATCCAAGAAATCAAAGAAAAAAATTAAGCAGATTAAGAATACTGAATGACGAACAGGGAAGTACGCTATCTGACCAGGAGAAAATAAAGAGAAGGTGGAAACAGTATACTAAAGACCTATACAAAAGAATGACAGATTCCTTTGAAGAGGAATCCTATGACAGAAAACATGCAGTTCTAGAAAACAATGTGAAAGCCGCTCCTGAAAGCACTAGGAAGAGATGTACCACCAGGGGTAGATGGATACCAATATAACTATTTCAAGCCACAGAGGTGAATCTGTGAAAATGCTAACAAGAATATGCAACAAATATGGAAAACAAAACAGTGGTTCACAGACTGAAAACATTCAATAAACATTCCCATGCACAAGAAGGGAGATCCCAAGGACCACAGTAATTATAGAACTATTGCTTTAATTTCCCATTCAGGCAAAGTGATGCTAAAGGTGTTGCAACAAAGATTTTTACCTTACATGGACCAAGAAATGCCTGATAATCCAGTTGGGTTCTGAAAAGAATGAGGCACTTGAGATTATATTGCAAATAACCACTGGCTACTAGAGTGCACCAAAGAATTTCAGAAGATGTGCTTTGCTACAAAGCTTTCACCTTGTAGATCGTAAGAAATTATGGGTTCCTCTGAAAGCAATGGGTGTGCTTCAGCACTTTATTCTCCTCATGCATAACCTGTATTGTGGACAAGAGGCTACCAGCAGGACACAATATGGAGAGACAGAATGGTTTCCTATAGGCAAAGGTTATGTGTTATGTATTATGTTATGTATTCAGTCCATATGGAAAACATATACAGAAAGCCACACTAGATTCACATGAAGGAATGAAAATTGGTGAAAGAAATACCAGAAAGACGAAAAAGTGGGTCTTAGATAAAATCAAGCCTGAGCTATCTCTGGATGCAAAAATGTTGAAATTAAAGCTTTCCTCGTTTGGGCACATCATGAGAAGGCAGAATACTTTGGAAAAGACAATAATGCTGGGAAAAGTTGAAGGTAGCCAGAAAAGAAGAAGTCCAATTATGAGATGAACACACTCCCTAAAGGAAGCCACAGGCTTGAGTTTACAAGAGCTGAGCTGAGCTGTTGAGGACAGGACATTTTGGAGATTGCTCATTCATAGGGTTGCCATACATTGGAGGTGATTTGATGGCATGTAACAACAACCTGTAAACTGCCAGCAGAACCTGTTCCTCACTCATAAACTGGAAAGTACCTCTTCTACAACAGTAGTGAGTAGAATGTAGACTCAGGTCTTGTACTAGCTCTCTGGGTGGTTTACTGTAAATATTCAATGTTTGCTGATTTCAATTAGAGCAAGGCAATTAAATAAAATTCATTGATAGCAAATCCATCTAGTCATTGATGGCCTTGTGTTACTTCCTTCCATCTCTGTCCGAGTATCCCTTATCTGTAAAATAGGGATACTAATTGGTTTATTTCAATTTAGGTGTTTGTTCAATTCTGCAGGCCAGTTTTATAGTGATGTGTTAAAATCCCTGATCTATGGTGGTCTCTATAGAGATCGGTACAGTAGGTAATTGAGGTGCAGTAGATAACTGAATTCACATGCTAAGCCACCAATTTGTTTCTGGTCTTACCTGGTAGATCTCAGCATTCTAGTAAGAAACAAAACAAATCCTCCAGAGAGATGTAAAAAGCTCCTGCTGTGATAATCAGACACATTTAGAACTTAAGGAATTATCTCTTTTAATGAAGTGTTATCTGTCATGTACAGTTTGGCCTCAAAATGCACATGTAAGCAATGCAAGTACATGACAGCTCTTTATTTTGATTTTTAGGTTACAAAGAAAATTGGGAATATAAAGAAAGAAGTGAATAAAATTAATATATCACAATAACTGTAATAGCCCTAGGGGGCAAACAACATTCAGAATGCTGGAACCTAAGGAGGGAAGCTGGTTTAGCACACAGCATGGGAAGACTTGCTTTTTGAGACTACAAATCCCAGAATCCCCATCCACAAGGCCATGTTGAGCAAGGGATAATTGGGAATGGTAGTCCACAAAGCAAGTTTCCTAAGACCACAACCTCCAAATCTCAGGCCTGCCCACCCCTGCCAAGAAATAAGGATGTTAACTGGAAAGCGAGCAAACCCCCTTTTTCTTTCCATCTCTGAAATAGCTTTCAGCCTCCTGATATGTGCTGCAGAGAGATCAAGCATGTGAGGCAACTGAAAATTAGACTAACTAAACTTGCAAGCAAAAGGTAATCACCACAAACACAACTTTTTAATAAAAAAATAAGCAAATAAATAAAATTGCAGAAATGCACTAATGGTTTTTTTACTTTTCATTTTCCAAAATAATAGCTTGGATGCTTGACAACAGGGGATCTGAAAGCTCAGATGCAAGGCAGATATTCTTACAATTTAGCTACCCACCCAAGCCACCAGCAGAAAGGGCCAAAATGATTACAATTTAGCAAATGCAGGAAAACTGCTTATACATCTATTTATTTTAGTATGTTACATGATGAAAACCTGACATTACCATCCATTTATCATTATTAAGGGCCTTTTCATCCTTGGATAAACAAATCAACTTCATTTTAATGAGATAGACACTAACATCCATCCGTAAGGGAGGAATGGATCTATTTGGTTTTGCATAATTCCAGGGAAAAAAAAATATCCAAGAACTACCCCAAACCACATTCACTGAGATTTCTAAATGGATGCTCCAGTTGAAATACAAAATGGAAAGCAAACACTGCAATGGCAAAGCTATTATCTTAGCATTTCAGGTGAAATGGTTTGAGCTGTTTATTCAAGGGTATGCTGTGCATCACTGCCTAGATCCTATGTGAGGGGAATTAATAAGCTTCCCATAAATAAAAAAATACTATTAATAACACTAATTAGCATTTGTACAGGGCCTGGCAGTGTTCAAAGAGCTTCACATACATTATCGCACTACAGTAACACTCGTTCTCTACAGGGAAAATGAAGGAGATTAGCACCGGTGTTCTCTGCAGTTGTGTCTGCCTCTTAGATTTAAGAAAGGGAAATAAATGGGCATCATTATACTTGCAAAGGTAGAGAGGAAACAAGGTGGGAAAGAGAGCAATATTCCTGTGCATATTGGCTCATCAGAGCTTGGGACAGTTATTTTTTGGACAACAAGTATCAGAATCCACATAGCTGTCATCCAGGTAATAATCTTTCCAAGCATTTATATCGGCACCTCAACACTGGCCCTGCTCTCGTTCGCTGAAGCAACCAGTGGAGAGAGGCAGTGTGGTGTAGTAGCTACAGCACTGAAGCAGGCTGCCAAGACCCAAGTTGGTCATATCTCTTAAAACCACCATCACATAGTCATCAGGAGCTATAATACATCAAAAAGTTCATCTACAACATTCTAAGATGTCTTAGCACTATACAGCTGTATCAGTCTGATGCCACTTTAATTGGCTTGGTCGTGTCATAAGGAATCCTGGAAACTGTAGCTATTCGGTCATCTCTGTGCTGCAGTTCAGGGGCATAAACTAGAGCAGTGGTTCCTAACTTTGGGTCCCCAGATGTCCTTGGACTAAAACTCCCAGAAGCCTTCACCACCAGCTGTGCTAGCCAGGATTTCTGGCAGTTTTAGTCCAAGAACATCTGAAGACCCAAGGTTGGGAACCACTGAACTACAGCAATGATTCTCAACTAGAGATGGGGGTATTCGTATACGAATACGAATATCCCCGCACAGATGGAGATAACGAGGTTCCAGCCCCATGGGGCTGGACGGTCCACTCACGGATCTGCTGCTGCTGCGGGCTCCGTGCTCCTGTCCTATCGTCCTGGATCTTGCAATCAGCTAACCACTCCTGGCAGGAGGCAGGACGACAAGCCTCTCTGCCAGATCGAAGAGTGGCTTGCCAATCGCAAGATCCGGAGCAATAGGGCAGGAGTACAGAGTCCGCCGGACCCTCCTTATCTCAGACTGATGCCTTGGTAAACGTGAGCAAGAACCTTAGAAATATATGGGTTCTTCCTCCTGTATAGAGCTACATATGAGATGGAGCTTCCCCTCTTCAGCCTTGCTGCTAGAGATGACCACAAACCAGCAAAATGGCAGTTCATCTTGGTTCATGGTTTGTGGAAGTCCATGAATCACTAATTTATGAATTTTTTCCCAAATGAAGCATGAATCAGTTCTTGGTTTGTTTGGGATTTTTTTATATATATAGACAGCCTGGTGGCTGTCCAAAACTGAGAGGTGGGCACCAGGCAGGCTGCCTATTTTTTTAAAAAAAATTAGGCAGCTGGCCAGCTTTCACAGGCTGTCTGTCTCTGCACATGCTCCCACCTCTCAGCTGAGAGACAGGCACATGCACTGAGATAGGAGGCTCGGCTCCCAGAAGGGAAGGTGAGCTGCTATCTCTCAAGATGGTGGTGGCAGCAGTGGCAGGACAAGGTAGGGAGGCAACAGGTGCAGTGGGAAGGGGCAGGGGACATGTTGTGGGGGCAGGGAAAATGAACCAGGACATTCATTAAATTACAAAAAAGTGCACTGGTTTGGGAAAGGTCCGGTTCTTCAGTTTGGATGAAGCTGAACCAACGAACCTGTGATTTTCTATGAACTTCCTGGTTTTTTTTTTGAATTTGTGCCCATCTCTACTTGCCACTCCTCCTATAAGCACCAAAGACTCCAAATAAGGCAACGAGTGAATAGGGTTCAAATTGGAATCTCTAGAGAAGTGAATATCATGTTTAGCTACCAGTAAACCCAAAGCATTGTTCCAGACTTAGAGAATAGCCACTGAAATCAACAGTACTTAAATTAATCATGACAAACTGAATTATCATTATTTTCAATCAGTCTACTTTTAAATATGAATAAATCTGTACCCAACCCAGCACCTTACTAGACTCAGAGCCCATTCTGCAATTTGGAAACAACATTGCAATAAAACCTAGAAGAATCTATCTACTATAAACCTGAGCCTGCATTCCCAGCATTAGCAAAGCTGGGAATCTGCACGCCACAGACTACAGGACAAGACTCTTTAATATGTGCAGAAGCAGATTATGTCTTCGGCAAATGAGACTCAGCATAATTCTATATTCAATCCTTGTACCACGGTAGGTATCCAATAGTAACTAAGCTGTGACATTTGAACAACACATAAATATTTCATGCTGCTCTAAAAGCCACAAATGCCAAACTCTAAAGTGTGTGACAACATCCAAAGCTTCCATCTCCCTGGATGTAATTGCAGCCTTGGAAATTTAGGGGGGATCTTGTTGAAAAGAGCCCTTTCATTCAGGATGCTAGTGACAACAGCCTCGTCAACTCTACAAGCAAGAGAGCATTCAGACCTCTTCTATTTTAGCTTCTGTACTGGCTGATTAGAAAGGATGGGTCTCTTTTGTATCTTATGTTGCTGTTTCTAAAGAGAATGATACACCAAATGCTGTGGAGAAAGGCGGAAACTCAAGGAACTTCCCATTACATCTAATGATAGTAAGATACGGGGTTGGCTTTTATTTTTATTTATGCTGTCAAATAAATCACAGGCTGTTTTTTTTTTTTTTTTGCAAACAAATGCCTTTGTCATCTCACTTTTTTGCAGAAATTGTTTGATCCAACACACCCATCTTCCCGAATGTGTTCCTCTCTCACAATTCACCATATTGTCATACAATACACACACCATCTCAGTGACAACCTGCCTTAAAATTGTAAGCCCTCATTTCTCTGAGACAGCTGATCTCTCAGGTCACTACTGAGTGGTCACAGGATTTCATAAGACCAGTGCTTCCCCTGTGTCAATGACATACTTTGCCTGCTGAAGATCAGGCCAGGACTTCCCCTTGCATAGAAAAGATGCACTGCATACATCAGTCTATGCTTAGGATCACAAATGTGGGGCCAACAGAGTGTGTGTGGCCAACATCAACATCCTGCATTACACTATATTATTGTTGTGTGATAATAGCATTTACAACTTGTATTGAATGTAGAGTGAATCTCTATGTCAGAGCTACTTTGTTAAACTAGAACTCCCAGAACCCTACAGCAAGCATGATCACTGGGAATTATTCTCACCTCTGCTTAATTCTATACTGACCCAACAGTCTAACAATTTGTTCAAAGCTCTCATGTTCTATTTGGCACTCACAAACCTACCATAGACTCACAACAGTAGTAGCTAGTTATTTAAAAAGTGAATGACTGAGATGGAAGTAAGACCATTAAATTATAGCCCGAGAACCACTCCTACACTGGAAAGAAAACCCCTGCAAGTAAAAACCTAGCATACCAAAAAAATGAGTCTGATTTTGAACCTTTCTTCTTGATAAGTTTGGAGGTTGTTGACTTTAAGCTGCAGGAAACTTACAAGAAGGAGAAGCATCACTAAAATATGTCTTTCTTTCAGCTTGGGCAGCACATCCCACTCTGTATGTTTGTCAGATGTATGGCCTAAAGGAAATTGAAATACAAAACTTGCATCTCATGTCACTCTGGTCCTGAGAAGTGTATAGGAGCAGTCACCTTTCTTCAGGGTGAGACAGCATCACTTTCTTGTTAATCTCAGGTAGTTAGGTCTCATTGACTTTCCAATACATGGGTTAAGATTGCTGTAAAACATTGATAGGGCCTGCTCTTTGTGAATTAGGGAGGTGACTCACAGTCTTCGGTGTGTGAGGGAAGGCACGGTGACAGTGACACACATTTCTGGGAAGTGAGAACAAGAACATGCTAAAGAGTTGAGTCCTTCATTTTAAATACAAAGCAGAAGCAAGGAGTTTTCTTTGATTATTCCATGAGAAAGCTGATACGTTAATATGGATAAATAACTGTGAGGGGGCCACACTGGCTGGCGCTCCTGGTGAGCCATCTGTCCTCGCTTCGGAGTACCCTGAGAGCATAGCTGGACCTGCTGCTGTGTTCTTGCACGAAGGCTGGGAACAGAAAAGATGTTGCTGGAAAGTGGGATGAGGGGGAACAGCTGGCCAGAGAGGAGGAGGGCACACCAGTAGCATTAAAGGAGCATGGGGGCAAAGGTGCTTCCAGGAGAGGCCCCAGCCCCACCAACTTCATGGTGCTCATGAAGGAAGACGGGCACCCACCCCCACTCAGCTGAGGTGCTGGCAGCACAGCCACCAATGAAAGAGTAGAAGAAGGTTTGCCAAAGAATTGGAGGACGGCTGACACTTGTCAGCCACCTCTACCGCAAGTCCAGTAGTTCAAGCCCAACTCTGAACTGGGCTTGTTTATTACAAGGACTTCCCTGGACTCCGTGACATGAACTGAGGCCAGTACAGAACTGAGTGTATCCAGGGGACAGGTGCAGGAAGCCCAGGTCCCCTGGGGTGTGGGAGGTATGTGACGAGGAACCACACTGCAAAGCACCTAGTTCAATATCTCACCAGCAACCCGGAGCTGATGAAATTGTAGGCAGGAGACCCCAAGGCCACCTCCTTCACGCGAGGCAGGCAGCAGCCCTCACAATAACATTATCCTATCTCGAGTTCCAATCCCATTCTCCACGTCATTCCCCAGAATAAAATTTGGTCCAGGTTATCTGATATGTTTGCCTGTTTCACCAAACTTATTTGTGTGTATACACACAAAAGCTCTAAAGCAATGTCATCTACTATACATTCTCTGTTGTTGTGAAAGATACCAAAGTTTAGATCAAACTAGTATACTGTATATGACCTTGTAGGAAAAGCAGATGCCTTATATTGAATTGGATTTTTGACCCAGCATTGTCTACATGGACTAGCAGCAGTTCCCCAGCCTTTACTACCTCATATTTCCCCTACCTGGCCACATAGCACTGGTTATCTTTCTCTGTGCCAGCTTCAAGGTGAAGATGCTGACATACAAGGCCCTAAACAGTTTAGGACCTCAATACCGGGCAGGATGCCTCCTTCCAGTAAGTTCTGCCCAACCTGCTCAATCTGCAGAGATTTTTTTCAGCGCTTATATCACCTGTCCTCCCATCTTGCCTTTTTAAATTGCTTTTAGTTATTTTGACATTGTCTTTTGTGTAAGTGGATTGGGATGTTTAATTTTGTTTTTTGTATAATTATGATGTTTATGTTTCTTGAATAGGGATGTGGTGGCGCTGCAGGTTAAACTGCAGAAGCCTCTGTGCTGCAAGGTCAGAAGACCAGCAGTCGTAAGATCGAATCCACGCAACGGAGTGAGCTCCCGTCACTTGTCCCAGCTCCTGCCAACCTAGCAGTTTGAAAGCATGCAAATGCAAGTAGATAAATAGGTACCACCACGGTGGAAAGGTAATGGCATTCCGTGTCTAGTCACGCTGGCCACGTGACCATGGAAACTGTCTATGGACAAATGCTGGCTCTATGGCTTGGAAACGGGGATGAGCACCGCCCCCTAGAGTCGGACACGACTGGACTAAATGTCAAGGGGAACCTTTACCTTTACCTTTACTATGTTTCTTGAAGTGTTTGTTTTATCATGCTGTGAACTGCCCAGAGTGGCCTTAATAGCCAGATGAGTGGTATAGAAGCTGAACAAACAAACAAAACAAACAAACAAACAAACACACACACACACACACACACCTGAATTAAAGATCTGTGTGACTGCCAGGAACTTAATCTGGGATCCTGTGCATTACAGCATGTGTTGTTCTACCCCTTTCTTACCAAAATTAATCTTTGGCAAAATGTGGGTTTTAATAAATGTGTTGATTTAAGGAGGCATTTTGATTCTGTTTTCCTAAGATGAAAATGAAGAGAAACCACATTTCAATAAAGCTAAAACCAGGTTCTAGTAGCTAAATAAAATAAAACAACATTTTCAAAAGGGTAGTTTAACATCTTTGTTAAAACTGACCTTGATGGAATGCAATGATTGTGCTTCACAATGAATCCTGGCCTTGATTATGCATGTTGAAGGAAGTTCATTTAGAGCAAACCATCAAATGAAGTAAGCACAGTATTATCTCCTGGTAACTTTGAATTAAGTCAGATGTAAATCAGCACTGGAACACTTGTTCCATAATGAGTCTGTGTGGTGCTTTCTGTCTAAAAGATTGTATAATGACTAGGTAATGTTCAAACATGTTGTGTTATCTTTGGGACATATGTTCTGCTCTCATTCCATTTGAAATGAAACTAGTTGGTGGCAACTTGAAGACACACGACGACGACAACACTTCTGCATCAAATCCTGCCACTAGCTCCATGTCTAAAATTTCAATTAATTCTCCCCCTGGTACTTAGTCCAGAACTACTGCTGCTCCAGTAGTAGGACTGATACTTCAAAATGTCTTACTACACCATTCAGGTAGTAGTCCCAGCATTTGTCTCTTGTTCTCACCTAAAGCCAGTCTGCAGCACAAGCAGCCCTGCAGCAGGACTAGCCAGACAATGGTTAAGACAAGTGGCCATGATGATGGGCTGTAGCTGAGTGGTTCTGGAAAAGAGAATCAAATACTCCAAGGTGAACAGCACAAGAGAAGCCATTAGGGATGTGGGAGAGACGTCCATTTCAGTTTATTTATGATAGGAATTTAGACATCCACTTGGGCAGAGGGGGCTGAGTGTATCTGTTATGTTACCTCTTCTGAGTGCTCAACTCTCGGAAGAATTCTGTTCCAGTTCATTTTTCTAAAATGCACCAAAATGGTTTTGGGTGGAAAGTATTTAGCTTTAAAAAAAAAAAAAGGGGGGGGGAGGGGAAGAGAAATGGATGCATTTTTCTATCCCTAAAATTGGTTTTTAAAAAATAAAGCCCATTATTTTTAAACCTAGTCAAATGAGCCAAAACACACAACATAATGAGGTTCAGAACTTTTCTTCAGTTATGTTTCAGTAAATCTATCCCTAGATCTCTCATCAAAGCTTCATCGACTGATAATTGCCCATTCTGTCAATCCTTTTCTATCCTCCACCCATTCCTGGCAATTTCTGAATATACATAGGCCGTATTCAAGCATTACATAATCTAGCTAAATTAAACACAAGGCCCCTTCCATTGCTGCTTCCCAAACATGGAGGCTCTTCACATAGTTAGTTGAATATATGGGAAAAAACAGGGTTCTGTACTGAGTGGAGAGCTTCAGTGTATATAGAATACACTATACACACTTTTGCTGTTGTAACGGATGTTGATTTCTATAAGAGGAGAGCAATGATGGAGGGCTTGGGGCTGGCACATTCCATCTCCTCCTTCACTTTTTGTGTATTTCTGCATACATGTGCATATAGATGAGTTGAATGGAGCAGAATCCCTTACTCTCATCCCCCTAGGTAAAGGTAAAGGTTCCCCTTGACGTTTAGTCCAGTCATGTCCGACTCTAGGGCGCGGTGCTCATCCCCGTTTCCAAGCCGTAGAGCCAGCGTTTGTCCGAAGACAGTTTCCGTGGTCACGTGGCCAGCGCGACTAGACACGGAACGCCGTTACCTTCCCACCAAGGTGGTACCTATTTATCTACTCGCATTTTTACATGCTTTCGAACTGCTAGGTTGGCAGTTGTTTAACATTTTACTTGTTTTTAATTATTCAATTGTATTTTAATCAGTTTTATAGTTTGTTCTTAATGTATATCTACTGTGTTTTTAATTCTATTCTTTTTAAAACTGTCCACCACCCTGAGTCTCCTTATTGGGAGAAAGGTAGCTTATAAATAAATAAATAAATAAATAAATAAATAAATAAATAAATAAATAAAATCAGCTATATACTCTAAGAGCATACTCAAACAGCAATTCTTGGAACTCAGAGGCCAACTCAGTAGCAGTCAAAACATTTAAAGGGGAAATGCTTTCCACAGTTTTTGGTGGCGTGTTACTTCAGCAACAAAAGAACATTGACTTATATAACTTCATGGTAAGTGACCTGCAGAAACAAAGAAGCCTAGCCAGCATCAAACACCCTGCCAGTTGAATTTCCACAGATTTAAATCAATTTTGCTCTTCCTAATTCAACTGACCATTTGACGATTGTCCCTATTGGCAGGAAACAACTCTGTGGTGAATGGCAAACACAGTTTTCTGGGAGGGGGTGTGCAAAGAAGGGGAAGAGTGCTGTCGAAGCATTAAATACTTTGCATTTCAGAAGTCCAGTCGCATCTCTGATTTGCTTGACAGTTGGTGACACATGACGGCCGGACAGATTTCTTATCTGACAGGAGGAAATGAACAATGCCCTCAATAACATGAGGTGTCTTTTTTTCCTCTCCCTTTCAGAGGGTGACACTGACAATTTAACCATTCTGTTGTGGAAAAACCTCACAGCATTTAATTACATCCAGACAGCCAAATTGCAAGAGTACGTTTTCGCTCAGGTCAGGGCTCAGTATTTCTCAGGTGTCATGGTTAATGACTTCCCATTTATTTACAAATAGGGCCTTTGCCCCTTGTACTGCTTATTAGGCTTAAAGCCATTTAGTTGAGACAGGAGAAGTACATTTGGCTTCACAAGAAGCACAATAGATCTCCTCTCCACTGTAAAATACTTAAATGAAAAACTTGGAAGTCTTTTCATCAAGTAAATTTGAGACTCACCTCCTCTTTCCACAAAGGCTCTAATGGTTTGGGGTGAGCTTTTTGTTTTGTTTTATTGGTTATCTAGAAGAAAAGCTGAACAAAGCCTCATGTGACTCAGAATGGGATATCTTGATGCTTGATTTTTAAAGCTGCAAAAGGTACAAAAACCGAAGCAGGCCCCAGCCAAAGATAGGCCTTGGACACCAAAATCCTAATTATTTCTCATTTCTGAATGCTAAGCTGGTTATGGCTGGCTAAGAAATATATTCTGTATCTGCTCAGAGAGGGGCTCTGGTTGGTAATTCCAAGGAGCAATCTGCTCTAGGCTTACTCTGAACCTTGCAGAAGCTGCCCGGAGTGCTAAACCCTTTCTCCCTAATCGATTCAATAACTTGAATAGCTTGTTTAAAGTTCAGACTAAAACGCAGAGCAAATACACCTCCCATTCAAAACCAGAGTTGCCTGACATCCATTTACTCAATAGAATTTCCTCTTGTTTCCACCAGTTTCTAACCACAGGCTATGCTGGCTGGCACTTCTGAGAGTCAACACCCAAAACACTGGGAAAACCAACGGTTCTAGACCCCTGGGATGAGTCAAGAACATATCATGATGCTTTCTTCCTGGTCTAAAACATATCTGGCCCTGTTTCTCAACCCAAAGTTGCAGCCTGTTCTTTCGAATTTATCAGAAGGCCAAACTCTATAAGATTAATCACAGATTTGTTCTGTTACAGAACAATTGTTCTGTTACAGAGTAATTCAGAAACGGAGCTACAAATGAATGCAGCACAGTATAAAGAATTCCATATGACAGAGCTAAGCCAGTGGAGTGTTGTTGCTTTATTGTCAAGCGAGAGCAACAATTACAGCCAGCACTTGTCTCATTCAGTTCCCAAGGGCTGGGAGACAATGTTCCTATTGGCACCAACAATGTGCCTCATCTGTCTGGGAAATAAATATCAGACTCTGTGCACACTTTCAGCTCACATACCATCACAATTTAGGTTTTGGGTGGTTATTTATTTTATCCCCGTTGGTGTAGAATGGGACATTAGCAAGTCTATCATTGTCCTTGATGAAAACAAACCATTTCATTTGACTGATTTTATAGAACATTATACATGTTACTTAGGGAGCATCATCATCATCATCTGCAATCAAATGGGTTATAACAAACTCTGAAAGGTCTGCTCCTCTTGAGGCAGCACTGGAATGATATCTCTAAGACAGGTAGATGACCTGAGGAATGTCTATTTTCCTTTCCAGCTTTTTGTTGCTTCTGAAATCATACCTGCACTAAGTCATGTTAAAAGGCTAGACAGAGCATTTCTGAAGTTTCTGCACTTTCAAGGTGGTTTGAGAGGATCTGGACCAGTTCACACACACAAGAGCAACAAAGCATGGTACAGTATCTGTATTATCCATGTATTCTCTTATCCATTTTAGTTAGTGCACAAAAACCCAAGAAAAGAAAATGTTCCACTTTGTTCAGGGTCAATAAAGCAAAGTGAAGACATGAAATGTAGCACTTTGTTGAGAAGTTGGGATCAGAAGGGCTGAGGGTTTTCACAATAAGCTTGCTAAACTTCAGCACTGACCTAGGGCCAATAAGTATATGAAGCAGAAACCTAAACAGAGCATCTATTATCCCTAAAACCCAACATCCATTATCCACAAAAAAGAGATAAAGCTGGATATGGATGGCAAAAAATCACAAAACTTTGAATGATCCTGTGATTCCATAGATGTATTAAATATATGCAACAGATGGGGGGTGGGGTGGAAGTCCTTTAAGTCAGTATTGCAAAGAAAGAGAAATGAAATTTTGACCAAATTCTTGTTAGCACAGTAAATGGCACTAGAGTAGGTCCATTGAATCAATGAGGATTTGGTGAGTCAACTCTTCTGTAAGTTCCATCCAATAGGCTTACTCTAACTGTGACTTACTATGCTAAAGTAGTGCCATTTACTATGACAAGCAACAGGATTTGGGCCATAGACTATTTGCTTTTATTTATTTTTGTTTCCTTTTTTGTTCAGTTTATGGGCTTCCCATGGGCAACTGTCTGGCCAGCATGGAAACAGAAGGTTGGACAAGCTCCAGCCAGTAAGACCCTTCTTGTGTTTTTCTATTGAACTGCGCTGGCTCCAATACCTGGAACATGAACTTACTGTCCTCTGTGCTTTATTGATTATGGTAATATAAACCTATCCCTGTCCTTGTTTACTTCTAATGATTATTTCATTGTTTGTTATTCAGAGGCAATCAGGCAGCATATGCTTTTAAATGACACCATTAACTACTTTACTAAGGTTGATTCGACTGACAGGTTAGTCATTTTACTTTTAACATTGGGCTGTATCCATTCTTGGTGATGGAACAACTTCCTTCAGTGGAGCAGGGAAGAGTAATTTGCCCCTCCCCCATAGCCCACCATTCTCTTTTAATATCTGCCCAAGATGGTTTGGGTCTTCCTCCCCCAGCAGATCAGTGGGAGGGACAGGGGGCCCCAGGAGGAGAAAGTGGGGTCGTGAGATCAGCACTCTGCTCAGTGTGTTCCAGATTGTAATTCAAGTTGGAAAAGAACTCCATTCCTACTCCCATCCAGCAATGGAATAAAAAGGAAGGGCAGTCTTTTTAAAATGGGTCCTTTTGGAGAGAAAGGCAATATATATATATAAATGTCTTCCCTATCTGACACTTCGTAGTATAGTGGAACGAGGCATCCGAAGAGAGAGGAACGGAGGTTCAAGTGTGTCATCTCTCATAACTCTTCTGTAATTGCACAATGAGAACTGTTAAGAGGGTTAAGGCTTAAGGTGGACAAGAGATAGTCTAAATAGCTTGGCAGATTTCTTCCACTACAGACATTAGGCTGATGGCTGTCAATAACTGTCATTTTGAATGTTAAGAGAATACCCAAGGGCTATTCTAGAAGAATGCTTAATTCTCTTGCTTGGGGATAGTGTAAGCACAGAGTCTGATGGGACAGACAGACCAAGACAAACTGTGGACGACATGAAGGCACTGGGCTTATGCTCAGAAAAACCTTTTGCAAATATTGATTCTTCCCCGAGAAAGCTAATATGGGTACACAGAATTTGGGGAGATCTTTCAGAATGTTAAAGCTGTGCCTCCATGTATGCTGAGGTTGTATATCTGCAATGTTATGAAATGCCACGTGTCTCCTATACATGGCATTTCTTTCAATGAAAACCAAATCCAGGTAGGTTTTACCTCCCTGGAATACCTCAACATTTGAACAAAAAAAATATCAGGTTCCCTGCTGAAGCCACCTCTGCTCCCTGAGCTGCTGCCACACACTTGTCACTAGTGCTGGCACCTATGCTGAATTCTGTTGCTCAAACACTATAATCCATTGGTCTAAATGATACCCAGGAATCCAAATTCTAATTACCTAAGAAGATTGCTTCATGACATTTGTTAATCTATTATTAAAGAATCCTGCATGGAGAAGTTAAAAAAAAATCAATTCTGAAACGCCTGCAGCCTTTTTGCCCATTAGTCTAAAATATATTTGTATGTATGTGTGCAAGTGTGTAAATGTGCATCTGTGTGTGTCTGTGTGTGTACGTGTAGACACATAACTAAAAACATTGACATAATGTTTCTTGTCATAACAAAATGCCTTTCAGATATAAAAATAAAAGGGGAGGGTAGTGTTTTCTGCCACAGGAACAAGCATTCTTGGACAAGTTATGTTGCGATGAAATATTAATGCCTGATCATTTGTCATGCGTTAATTAGCAGAATAAGCTGTAGGAAGTCTAGATTGCCATGCAAATGTTAATTAGGTCATAATTTATGTTAAGCATTTCTAAGCATTGGAGTCCAACATCTCATTTAGCAACAGCTGAACTTTGGAAATAATTTCCATTTGTAACAGAGTCCCCTCCTCCCACATTTGAAACTGACAGTTGCTACAGGTTAATAAATATCAGAAACTGTATTAAAAATACTTATCTTCTGGATTAAACACCCACACACTTTATACAATAATGCTTCAATTGGGCCTTTTATTCATTCCTATTATTCAGAGCAGGTAGGTGTAGATCATCAGGTTGGACTTGTACTGCTGGATTGTGGTTCTTCTGAAGCCCCCAACAGGTTCACAAAATGCCTAACTCAACTGGGCATTTCATTAGCTGTAAGTGCCACGGCCAACATCACCACCTGCCATGAGATGACATTAGGCGAGCCTTTCAGAGACTGCTAGCAAATACATGCAAATCACTGAAAACCTTTGAGCACTCACTGTTGGTAGGGTTGCCCGACCAACAACATCCAGTCCCCTGAAATTTCAGGGCCAAAATCTGAAACTGAGAGAGGACCCTTGTAGGACTGAGAGAGGAGCCACGGGTGGGTCTTTGTCATAGCATGGAGATGGAGCCGGTAAAGGTTAGGGTTAGGGTTAGGGTAGTCATTGCTCCATGGTCAAAAAGGACAACAGACATCATCAAAAAGAAGGACAAGGAACACTAAAAAGAGGGGCATTCTTCTAAAAAAAGGAGGATTTTAAAATTACATTTCCATAAGCTAATTTCAACTAATGTATGCAAATATCACAATTAGACATTATTCCAAATGTATATATTCTTTTTACTTTCCACATTTCCCTCCTTTGACAAAAATGTGTTTGTGCATTTTCTTCAGTTGTTATAACTTTTTGCAATTTAAATGGAAATACAGTATTGCTTACCATATCGCACCGCAGTGTGACCAGGTAACCAGCTTGGGGCACAGCACTGAGATAAGAATGGGATATAAATCCAATATATGAAAAAGGTATAGTGTTAAACAACTCTGAAACGCCCTGTGCTTTGTATTTTCTGCAGCTTGCTGAAAATGAATATATACAAGGGGGAAAATAAACAGAGGTCACTGTAGTTTTGTTGAAATATCTGGCTAGGCAACAATCAGTTGTTTCAGAGCAATGGTTTGATTGGTGCTTTCAGGATGTCCCTTCCTGGGACTGACCTCACAAGCGGAGTTCATACTGAACTGACATGTCATGCCATATGCTTCCTGACATTCATCAGTAGATATGCCGTATTTTTCCGTGTATAAGACACCCCCATGTATAAGACACCCCCCCCACTTTTCTAACCCAACATTTCTTTCTTTGCAAGAAAGTGGAGGGGGAAAGCGATTCCTGCTTTCCCCTTCCACTTTCTTTGCAAAAAGCAGCTTTCCCCCTCCACGTTTTGCAATGAAAATGTAGGGGGAAAGCAGGAATCGCTTTTCCCCTCCATTTTCTTTGCAAAACGTGGAGGGGGAAAGCAGGGATCAAAGCACTTTGATCCCTCCCCCCCTTACTTCCGTGTATAAAACGACCCTCAATTTTTCCTTTAATTATTTTAGGAAAAAGTGTCATTTTATACACGGAAAAATATGGTATCACTGTGTGTGGTTTTCGTATAAAATGACACACACACCCCGAAACCCCCCCCCCCCATTGTACATAAAAAAGGAGAGAGGGCTGATCAAATGCATTCACCAATCAAAGACAAAGGAGTCTGTCCCTTCCTGCCTAAAGGAACCTTTCATAAGACTGTTCTTAAAGAACCTGCCTTTGACTCAGACATTTTGATTAACTATAGGCCAGCCTCAGATTTACCTCAAGGCAGTTGAGAAGTTGGTGGTCCTGCAACTTCAGGTGCTCATGGATGATACTGATGATCTGGACTCACTTCGGTTGGGGTTTTAGCAAGGATATGGTACCAAGAGTGCTTTGGTCACCTTGGTAGATGACCTATGCCAAGGAATGGATAAGGGGAGGGCAATCATATTAGTTTTCCTGGACCTTTCAGCAGCAGTTGATACCATGATATAGACCATGGTCTATAGTATCCAAAGATCTCCTGTATGGAGAATAAGTGCAGGGAAAGCGCCCCAGAGGGAGACCACAGCTGTGATACAAGGATATCTGCAAGCGGGATCTGAAGGCCTTAGGAATGGACCTCAACAGATGGGAAATGCTGACATCTGAGCATTCAGCCTGGAGGCAGGTGGTGCATCGTGGCCTCTCCCAATTTGAAGAGACACTTCTTCAGCAGGCTGAGGCAAAGAGGCAGCCCCGAAACCAGCCAAATCAGGGAGCTGGACAGGGGACAGATTGTATTTGTCTTCAGTGTGGAAGGGACTGTCACTCTTGCATTGGCCTTCTCAGCCACACTAGATGCTATTCCAAGTCCTCTATTCAGAGCACGTTACCATAGTCTCTTGAGACTGAAGGATGCCTACTATTAGTATCCTGTTGGATTGCCTGGAATGTTAGATATTGGGGCAATGTATTACAGTTAGAGATGACATTAGCATATGGAAATGTAATCATCTCTAATTACAGAGGTTCTGGTCCTTCATGTCAGGATGTACACCAAAGGTGGTGCTGGGAGAACACTGTTTCACGCCATGACTTTTGGCTTGTGGCATCCCTCAGGGTTTCACCTTATCCCTCATATTATTTGACATTTACAAGGAGAGGTCATTTGGAGCGAGGTGCCACCGATATGCTGAGGACACTCAGCTCTACAGCTCCCAACCTGAGGAAGCAGCCAGGACTCTTGAACATTGTCTGAGCTCAACAATGGGTTGGATGAGGGTGAACAAGCTGAAACTAAATCCTGAGAAGATGAAGGTGTTGCTGAGAGCCAGATTTGGAAGTTGGGATTCAAGCTGCTCTAGAAGGGCTTGCGCTCTCCCTGATCGGTCAGGTTCACAGTCTGGAAGGGCTCTTTATCTCTTCACTGTCACTGGATTCACAGGTGGCAGTGGTGGCAAGAACCTTTGTGCAACTCCACCTAGTGTGCCAGCTATGACTTTTCCTGAGTCGAACTGATTTAGCAACAGTCATCCATGTCTTAGTCACACCACATCTTGACTATTGCAATGTGTTCTCCGTGGGGCTACAGTTGAAAATGATCCAGGATCTTCAGTTGGTGAAACATGTAGCAGCTAAACTGGTCACTGGTGCACAGTATCATGATGATATGATCCTGATACTGAAAGACTTGCACTGGTTTGCTTATCGGACCTAATTCAAGGTTTTGGTTTTAATTGCAAAAGCCCGAAATAGTTTTGGGCCTGGCTGTCTAAGGAAATGTGTATCACTGTGAGTTTGTCTGGATGCTAATACCATCCAGAGAGGCCCTCTTAAAAATGCCAAGTTTCAGAAGCCCACCTAAGAAGCACACAGGAGAGGTCCTAGACTATAAAATGCATTTGTGTCTGACTTGTAATCTTCCATTTTAACTGATTTTAAGGAGAGAATAAAAACATGTCTTTTTAGACTGGGATATGATGTCTAACTGGCTCTGCTGTGCTGTTTTTAAACAGTATCTTTTGTTGATTTTAACAGTTTTTAACATGTTTACTTAACTGTAATACCTTTAATGGTGGGCCTTGTTCATTTGATTTTGTTATTTTTGAGCAAAATGTGATTTTCTATTTTTAAAATTCTTTTAAATGCTTGTAAGCCACTTTGAGCACTATTTTTTTAGTGGAAAGCACAGTATAAATAATTCCACTGTAATTTAAACATAGGCTTTGCTTTCAAGGTAGATAATACTAACCTATATACACATTCATGGCACTATGGAACACAGTGGTAGACATTTGAACTATAAGTATTTTCATTGGGAGAAATATCTATTCCAAGGTTCATAAACTCAGGTATAATGCTCATCTGATTTGTTTCATATACAGTAAAAAAAAGCAGCTATGATCTTAATGGCAAAATAGATCTGCTGGTTTTTTAAGATAAAGGTACAATCAATACACAAGAGACAGTAGCACGAACCCTGGCAATACTGATACAGTTTGTGTAGATTTGTGTCGTCATACATCCATTAGCTCAAACTCATTAATTAGAAGATTAAAACTGTCTGATTTCTCTGTTTTTCACCCTTTTCTTGAAAGTCACCCTTGAGGGCTTCTCTGATGAGGGGTGCTCAGTGCTAATTAAATTCTAGTTAATTGCTGCCAAGGTGTGGAATGGGTCTGCCATTGAAAATTCTAATGGATAGGATTTTCCTACCCATTGACTAAAGTGTAGAGACAAATACATACATAACTAAGGAGACATGGTGCGGTCTAAAAACATGCACATCTATCAAGTTTATCTCTTCAAACTACCTTCTTTTCCATATGTGACCTAGGCTCACTTTGACTAAGCCGCTGCAGAGCTGGGCTTTGGCAGCGTGGCTTACCTTTGCCATCTTCCCAAGAGGATGCAAGATCTCTTAGTCTTGCGCAAGCAGATTCAAGGAGAGGGGGGAACGATAGGTTATTTAAGGACTGTTCCCCCCTCTCCTCTTCCTCTTTCTTGCTGGCATCCCACCCGCCTGCCCTATATTCTAGTGTGAGTTTATCTGGACGCCTTTGGGGCCAGATAGGAATTTTTGACCCGTCTTCTGATTGGCTTTTGGAGGTGGGGATTTTTCATCTATCCCACACTGGAAAAGGTGCGCTGGCATTTTTTGAGGTGGAAATTCGGTCACACTGGCGGTTAGTGCGGATTAAACAGGTATTTTGGTGAGTCCCATAGCTTTGTTGTTTAGTCGTTAAGTCGTGTCCGACTCTTCGTGACCCCGTGGACCAGAGCACGCCAGGCCCTCCTGTCTTCCACTGCCTCCCGGAGTTTGGTCAGATTCATGTTCGTAGCTTCGATGACACTGTCCAACCATCTCGTCTTTTGTCGTCCCCTTCTCCTCTTGCCTTCACACTTTCCCAACATCAGGGTCTTTTCCAGGGAGTCTTCTCTTCTCATGAGATGGCCAAAGTATTGGAGCCTCAGCTTCAGGATCTGTCCTTCCAGTGAGCACTCCGGGTTGATTTCCTTTAGAATGGATAGGTTCGTTCTCTTTGCAGTCCAGGGGACTCTCAAGAGTCTCCTCCAGCACCACAATTCAAAAGCATCAATTCTTCGACGGTCAGCCTTCTTTATGGTCCGGCTCTCACTTCCATACATCACTACTGGAAAAACCATAGCTTTGACTATGCGGACCTTTGTCGGCAAGGTGATGTCTCTGCTTTTTAAGATGCTGTCTAGGTTTGTCATTGCTTTCCTCCCAAGAAGCAGGCGTCTTTTAATTTCGTGGCTGCTGTCACCATCTGCAGTGATCATAGAGCCCAAGAAAGTCAAATCTGTCACTGCCTCCATATCTTCCCCTTCTATTTGCCAGGAGGTGATGGGACCAGTGGCCATGATCTTAGTTTTTTTGATGTTGAGCTTCAGACCATTTTTTGCACTCTCCTCTTTCACCCTCATTAAGAGGTTCTTTAATTCCTCCTCACTTTCTGCCATCAGAGTGGTATCATCTGCATATCTGAGGTTGTTGATATTTCTTCTGGCAATCTTAATTCCGGTATGGGATTCCTCCAGTCCAGCCTTTCGCATGATGTATTCTGCATATAAGTTAAATAAGCAGGGAGACAATATACAGCCTTGTCGTACTCCTTTCCCAATTTTGAACCAATCAGTTGTTCCATATCCAGTTCTAACTGTTGCTTCCTGTCCCACATAGAGATTTCTCAGGAGATAGATAAGGTGGTCAGGCACTCCCATTTCTTTAAGAACTTGCCATAGTTTGCTGTGGTCCACACAGTCAAAGGCTTTTGCGTAGTCAATGAAACAGAAGTAGATGTTTTTCTGGAACTCTCTGGCTTTCTCCATAATCCAGCGCATGTTAGCAATTTAGTCTCTAGTTCCTCTGCCCCTTCGAAATCCAGCTTGTACTTCTGGGAGTTCTCGGTCCACATACTGCTGAAGCCTGCCTTGGAGGATTTTGAGCATAACCTTGCTAGCGTGTGAAATGAGTGCAATTGTACGGTAGTTTGAGCATTCTTTAGCACTTCCCTTCTTTGGGATTGGGATGTAGACTGATCTTTTCTAATCCTCTGGCCACTGCTGAGTTTTCCAAACTTGCTGGCATATTGAGTGTAGCGTCATCTTTTAAGATTTAAAATAGTTCAACTGGAATGCCATCACCTCCACTGGCCTTGTTGTTAGCCATGCTTTCTAAGGCCCACTTGACTTCACTCTCCAGGATGTCTGGCTCAAGGTCAGCAACCACACTATCTGGGTTGTCCGGGACATCCAGATCTTTCTGGTATAATTCTTCTGTGTATTCTTGCCACCTCTTCTTGATGTCTTCTGCTTCTGTGAGGTCCCTACCATTTTTGTCCTTTATCGTGTCCATCTTTGCACAAAAGGTTCCTTTAATATCTCCAATTTTCTTGAACAGATCTCTGGTTTTTCCCTTTCTATTATTTTCCTCTATTTCTTTGCCCTGTTCATTTAAGAAGGCCCTCTTGTCTCTCCTTGCTATTCTTTGGAAGTCTGCATTCAGTTTTCTGTAACTTTCCCTATCTCCCTTGGATTTTGTTTCCCTTCTCTTCTCTGCTATTTGTAAGGCCTCGTTGGACAGCCACTTTGCTTTCTTGCATTTCCTTTTCTTTGGGATGGTTTTTGTTGCTGCCTCCTGTACAATGTTACGGGCCTCCATCCATAGTTCTTCAGACACTCTGTCCACCAAATCTAGTTCCTTAAATCTGTTCTTCACTTCCACTGTGTATTCATAAGGGATTTGGTTTAGATTATACCTGACTAGCCCAGTGGTTTTTCCTACTTTCTTCAGTTTAAGCTTGAGTTTTGCTATAAGAAGCTGATGATCAGAGCCACAATCAGCTCCAGGTCTTGTTTTTGCTGACTGTATAGAGCTTCTCCATCTTTGGCTGCAGAGAATATAATCAATCTGATTTCGTTATTGCCCATCTGGTGATGTCCATGTGTAGAGTCACCTCTTGTGTTGTTGGAAAAGAGTGTTTGTGATGACCAGCTTGTTCTCTTGACAAAAAATTCCATTAGCCTTTGCCCTGCTTCATTTTGAACTACAAGGCCAAACTTACCTGTTGTTCCTTTTATTTCTTGACTCCCTGCTTTAGCATTCCAATCCCCTATAATGAGAAGAACATCTTTCTTTGGTGTCAGTTCTAGAAGGTGTTGTAAGTCTTCATAGAATTGGTCAATTTCAGCCTCTTCAGCATTGGTGGTTGGTGCATAAACGTGGATTACTGTGATGTTGAAAGGTCTGCCTTGGATTCGTATTCAAATCATTCTGTCATTTTTGAGATTATATCCCAGTACAACTTTTCCCACTCTTTTGTTGACTATGAGGGCTACTCCATTTCTTCTACGGGATTCTTGCCCACAATAGTAGATATGATAATCGTCTGAATTGAATTCGCCCATTCCCGTCCATTTTAGTTCACTGACGCCCAGGATGTCAATGTTTATTCTTGCCATCTCCTGTTTGACCACATCCAGCTTACCAAGGTTCATAGATCTTACATTCCAGGTTCCTATGCAGTATTTGTCTTTGCAGCATCGGACTTTCCTTTCACTTCCAGGCGTGTCCGCAGCCGAGCATCCTTTCGGCTTTGGCCCAACCACTTCATTAGCACTGGAGCTACTTGTACTTGTCCTCCGCTTTTCCTCAGTAGCATGTTGGACGCCTTCCGACCTGAGGGGCTCATCTTCCAGCATCATATCTTTTAGCCTTTTGTTTCTGTTCATGGAGTTTTCTTGGCAAAGATACTGGAGTGGCTTGCCAATTCCTGCTCCAGGTGGATTGCGTTTAGTCAGAACTCTCCACTATGACCTGTCCGTCTTGGGTGTCCCTGCACGGCATAGCCCATAGCTTCTCTGAATAACTCAAGCCCCTTCGCCACGACAAGGCAGCAATCCATGAAGGGGGAGTCCCATAGCAATAGCAGGTAATTATAGCTCATCTGAACTCCCAGCACTGTGGATCATGCGATTACAGTTCTTGGGGGGGAAAGATGCACTGGGGACACACCTGGATCAACAGTCAATAAGGAGAGGGTGGCTGGAGGTCTGGGGGTGGTCAGATTTGGGCCAGCCGAGTTTCTCGCTGTCTTCATGGCTGGGAGAACTTGGGCCAGGGACTCGCACATTTGTTTGTTAAAAGGGTCCGTTCAGACCCATGTTTTGAAACCTGAGTCTGCACTATGGCACGACCCCCCTTTGCCAAAGGATTGGCAACAATGATTATATTCAATAAAGTGTGGCCCGTGTTTAATCCATAATTTCTGGTCTCGCGTCTTTATTCTGGGGTAAGGGGGCAACCGTCTGTTTTGTTTTTATTTTTAGAGAATGAAGACTCATAATTTAGGGGGTGTATTTTTAAAAAACTACACACTTTTTGTATGCATTTCCCAAGTTCTACATATTGCTGGCCACACTTGATCTGTGTACTGGGTTTTTCCATATGTTTCAAACATGAGCATTTTTAAACACACAGTTCATTCCTGTTCTAAACAGGAATGTGTATTATTGGAGATGCACTCAAGATATTTGGCAACATGCAAATTCAACAGTGCATCCGCTCTGCATCCAGTCTGAACCATGGAGAATATTAATCAAATATCCTTCTATTTATTTATTTATTTAGTTATTTATTTATTTATTTATTTATTTAGTTAGTATATATAATTCTTTCATAGTTTTATCCTTTTGTACTATTTATTTTGTTTTTAGTAATTATGTTCCTCGCCTGTTGTTCATGTGATACTTTTATTGGGTTGGTTGTCTATTTCATGACATTCCATTTGTTTGCTGCCCAGAATAGTGGCTTTGCCACTAGTTGGGCAGAATGAATGAATGAATGAATGAATGAATAAATAAATAAATAAATGGACAAAGATACTAAAAGAGAAGGGAGTTCAGGATGGATGGGAATTTCTTAACAGGGAGATACTAAAGGCACAATCTAAAACTGGCACCGATCAGCTGCCCCCCCCTGTCCCCGCCTCTCAGCTGATCGGTGCTGGGTCTAAGGCTTCCCGAGGCTTGCCTAGCAGGGAAAAAGCCTCTTAGACCCAGCGCTGATCAGCTGAGAGGCGGGGAGGGGGGGCAGGAGTGGAGATGAACACAAAATGGCTGCCGGCTCCCTGCTGGTTGCTGACTCTCCGCTGTTTGGCACTCTTTTTCCGGCTTTTCTGGGGCTACAAAGGCACTGAGGAGCTGGGCTCAGTCTACTCTACCTGGTAAGTGACTTTTTGCTGACTTTTTTTTTTGGTTTCTGACTTTTTTTTCCCCATAGGAACGCATTAATTAAATTTCAATGCATTCCTATGGGAAACACGCCTCGCAAGACGAAAAATATCGCAAGACGGCCCATCTTGCGAGGCACCAAAAATCTCTCAAGACCCTTTCGTCTTGTGAGTTTTTTGTCCTGCGAGGCATTCGTCTTGCGAGGCACCACT
Organism: Intellagama lesueurii; assembly: GCA_037013535.1. NCBI lineage: Eukaryota > Metazoa > Chordata > Lepidosauria > Squamata > Agamidae > Intellagama > Intellagama lesueurii. Next base: position 272,117,773 of record JBAJHW010000002.1, read on the forward strand.
GTACAGGTATTCACCTGGCTACTCTAAATGAATTCAAGTCTCCAGGGCCAGACGAATTACATCCAAGGATATTAAAAGAACTGGCAGAAGTAATATCAGAACCATTGGCAATAATATTTAAGAATTATTGGAGAACAGGAAAAGTCCCCACAGACTGGAGGAGGGCAAATGTTGTCCCTATCTTCAAAAAGGGAAAAAAAGAAGACCCAAATAATTATCGCCCAGTCAGCCTGACATCAATTCCCGGAAAAATTCTAGAGCAAATCATTAAACAGACAGTTTGTAATAACTTAGAAAGCAATGCTGTCATCACTAAAAGTCAACATGGGTTTCTCAAAAACAAGTCATGCCAGACTAATCTGATCTCTTTTTTTAATAGAGTTACAGGCTTGATAGATGAAGAGAACTCTGTGGATGTAGCATATCTTGATTTCAGTAAGGCCTTTGACAAAGTTCCCCATGATATTCTTGCAAGGAAGCTAGTAAAATGTGGGCTAGACAGTGCTACTGTTTGGTGGGTTTGTAATTGGTTGACTGACCGAACCCAAAGGGTGCTCACCAATCGCTTCTCTTCATCCTAGAGAGAGGTAACTAGTGGGGTGCCTCAGGGTTCTGTTCTGGGCCCTGTGCTATTCAACATCTTTATCAATGACTTGGATGAAGGAATAGAGAGTATGCTGGTTAAATTTGCAGATGATACCAAATTGGGAGGGATTGCTAATTCCCCAGAGGACAGGATTAAATTCAAAATGACCTTGACAGATTAGAGTCCGGGGCCAAAACTAACAAAATGAATTTCAACAGGGAGAAATGTAAGGTCCTACACCTGGGCAGAAAAAAATGAACTGCACAGATATAGGATGGAAGACACCTGGCTAGACAACAGTACCTGTGAAAGGGATCTAGGAGTCTTGGTAGACCACAAACTGAACATGAGTCAGCAGTGTGATGTGGCTGCCAAGAAAGTCAATGCAATTCTTGGTTGTATCAATAGGAGTGTAGTGTCTAGATCAAGCAAAATGATAGTACCACTCTATTCTGCTTTGGTCAGACCTCACCTGGAGTATTGTGTCCAGTTCTGGGCACCTTAATTCAAGAAGGATGTGGACAACCTGGAATGTGTCCAGAGGAGGGCGACCAAAATGGTCAAAGGTCTGGAAGCCATGTCCTATGAGGAGCGGCTTAGGGATCTGGGAATGTTTAGCCTTACAAAAAGAAGGTTAAGAGGGGACATGATAGCCATGTTTAAATATTTGAAGGGATGTCATGTTGAGGAAGGGACAGGTTTGTTTTCCATGGCTCCAGACACTAGGACAAGGAGCAATGGTTTCAAACTACAGGAAAAGAGATTCCACCTGAATCTCAGGAAGAAATTCCTGACAGTCAGAGCTGTCCAGCAGTGGAATAGGCTGCCTTGGAGTGTGGTGGACTCTCCTTCTTTGGAGGGTTTTAAGCAGAGGCTGGATGGCCATCTGTCGGGAGTGCTTTGATGGAGTTCCTACATGGCAGGGGGTTGGGCTCAATGGCCCCTGTGGTCTCTTCCAACTCTGTGATTCTATTAAATAAATAAATAAATAAATAAATAAATAAATAAATAAATAAATAAATAAATAAATAAATAAAGCTATGTTTAATTATTTTTTATAATAGAATATTTGAAAATGTAACAGTCAAAAACAGATAAAATCATAAAAACATTGACTGGTATTATATAACTGATACGGGTTTCAAACAAAAACCTAGTGTGCCAGCTAAATATTGGTTAAATATTGTGCAATACGTATGCTGTTCCTAATACTGACATTTTTTTTGCAGCTCTGATGGTTTTCTTTCAGGGATCTGCACTGGATTAGAATATTTCATAAAATGCCATTGCATTATTCCCAGTGCCCTGATAACAATAGGGACCACTGAAATATGTTTCATCCACAAGCGAGTTATTTCTATTGCCAAGTCTCTGTATTTTGTTAATATTCTAAGTCTGTATCTTCAATTCTAGCATCCCCTGGAACTGTAATGTCAATTATCCAGACATTTCTTTATTCTATTACTGTTATGTCTGGCATACTGTGTTCCAGGTGTGTGTCCATTTGAATCCAAAAGTCCCACAAGATCTTGACTTGATCATTTTCTGTCACCTTCTCTACTTGATGTTTCCATGGATTCCTGAATGCTGGCAAATCATTTTTTTTTTTTACACAGTGACCAGAGTATTAATTTTGCTATTTTATTATGCCTCTCTTTGTAGTCTGTCTGTGGAATCTTTTGGCATTCACAGATGAGATGTAACACAGTTTCATCTTTTTCTTGGTAGAGTCGACATTTGTTATTTGCATTAATTCATTATTGTTGTTGTTGTGTGTTATCAAGTCAATCTTGACTTATGGTAATCTTTTTCAGGGTCTTTTAGGTAGACAGTATTCAGAAATGGTTTACCTTCTCTTCCTTCTGGGACTATGCAGCCTGCCCAACACCATTGAATCTGAGGGATTCATCAGCTGGTCTTCTTGGCCATGCAGAAGCAGAAGAGGTTGGTGCAGGGAGCAGATGCTATTTCAGTGGGATCTTTGGTGATCCATTTTTGGGGATGGAAAGGGGCTGCCTTTGACCCATTCTCCCTTCCTCAAATCAACCCTCCCGGTAATTATTTACAGCACTCACTAGTATTCCAGTACTTGACTGTGTTATGATTTTCATCCAGGACTAAATTGAAAATTGAGAAAGAAATATGCTTCAAATGGTAGACGTACATTTTTGTAGTTAGCACTCAAGTAACCTGAAGAATCATAAATATTGTGCAGGGCGCTGTCCTTTAAAATAAGGCTCAAATCATTCCCCCACTTTTTATTTATTTATTTATTTATTTGCTTTGCCCTGAACCACTCTAGACAATACACTAGAGTTGTAGAATTGCATTTGAGCAATCTGTCAATCAATCAAGCAATCAAAGTCACTTGTAGCTGAAAGGATTATTGATACAAAAGGATGTGTAATTTGGTGGCTGAAAGAATCACCCTTGGTTCAAATATCATCTCAGTCACAGATTCCCAAGGTCGTCTTAAAGAAGACACTGTTGTCTCAGCCTCTGCTTCCCATCTGTAAACATGTGTTTATTGAGTTGGCATCACAGCACTGAGGTAGCAAATGGTAATATTATTTACCACCCTATCTGACTAGGATTTTTACAGGAATGCTTGTAAAATGTAATAACTACATACATTCATTATAAAATGAATTTTTCTTGTCATCATCAGAAATAGTCCCAGGGTTAAAGGGGTCATTAGCACAGTACCTTCTGGCACTTATGTTTCTGTTAAGGGGGAGGAGGAAAATCTATACTGATTTTGACTAAAAGCGTATCTATTATGACAATATTTATTTATTTATTTATTTACAAGATTTTTTAGCCGCGCCATTACCAGTGGTCTCTGAGCGGCGTACAACAATATTAAAACTTTAAAAACATTAAGACCATTAAAAATAGGCAATATTATAATAATATCCTATATTAAAAACAATCATTAAAACATTAATATTAATAAATCCTGCTGTTCATATGGCCAGCTAAAGAATACTATTTAATTAAAATGCTGGCTAAACAGAAAGGTCTTTGCCTGGCACCGAAAAGCCAAAAGTGTTGGAGCCAGGTGGATCTTTATAGGGAGGGTGTTCCAAAGTTGGGGGGCAACAGCCGAGAAGGCCCTATTTCGATATGCCACCCCCTTCACCTCTTTCAGGGATGGCACCTTCAGAAGGGCCTCCTGGCCTGATCTTAGAGGATGGGCAGGCTCGTATGGAAGAAGGTGGTCCATTAGGTAACCAGGTCCTAAGCCGTTTAGGGCTTTATATGTCAAAGTAAGCACTTTGAATTGGGCCCGAGCAGCAACCAGCAGCCAGTGTAAATTTTTCAGAACCGGCGTGATATGAGTCCGTGCGGCAGCACCACTTACCAGCCGCGCAGCCCGGTTCTGTGCCAGTTGCAGTCGCTGGACCGTCTTCAAAGGCTGCCCCACGTATAGCGCATTGCAGTAGTCCAGTCTGGTTGTTACCAGTGCATGTGTGACTGTTGCCAGGCTCCGCTCATCCAGGTAAGGGTGAAGTTGATATATTCTCTGCAGCTGTAAGAAGGCACCCCTGGACACTGAGTCCACCTGGGCTTCCAAGGTCAGACCCGGGTCAAGGAGCACCCCCAAGCTGCGGACCCTGTCCTTTAGGGGGAGTGTAACCCCATCTAAGGCAGGGAAATGGCCCTTTAACCTATCTGGCGGAGCACCTACCAGCAGCACTTCCGAATTGTCTGGATTGAGCCTCAGTTTATTGACCCTCATCCAGTCCATTATCGAGTCCAGGCACGAGTTCAGAACGGCGACTGGCAAACAAAAAATGCTCGGGAACTGACAAGCAGGATGTAAGCACAACATGCTGCCCCTGATTGTAGAAAAAGATATATGTTTTGTTCTGGTAGGTATTGATAGCCTTAATCAGAATGAAGTCATCCAATCCATCCAAGCTGGGTTGAACTTCATCTATAGAAGCAAATTCCATAGTTTTTTGATGTGGCATGTGAAAAAGTATTGTGTTTCTCTATTCATTTTTGGTGGATGATCTCAGGTTCTATGCGGTAGACCAATGTCTGCATATTCACTTTCTCAATTCCATCATAGTTATATAAATCTGTCATATTTTCCCTTACCATCCTTCCTGTCTAGAACAGGAATGCTTCACAATGCCCAGGAGAACATTACTGTGCTTCCTGTCTCAACACAGCAAGAAATTTAGAATGGTTTCCCAGACCTTCAGAGGGTTTCAGGTGTCAAAGTCTGATATTTTGTATATATACAGTGTTAAAATAATTGGGGGGGGGGGGTTGTAACAAAAAGCAACTCGGAAAATGTATGTTGAGCTTTTTTTAAAAAAAGGCTTGAGCAGCAACGTTCACTGCAGGACAATCAGCCAGATCTCCATACAAAGCCATTTGCTTTGCCAGTAAATTTCTGAGTCATAGTTTGACAGGGTGGGCATGCCAGGTAGCCAGCATGCTCACAGTGAGCTGTCAGGCCCCTTTATGGTGGCTGAGAGAGCTCAGCCAGGGGAGGAGGGTCAGGCACAGGGAAAGAGGGAGAGAAGGCAGCTGGGTCAAGCGCAGCAACCTAATAAGAAACACCTGCCCAAGGAGCCTGATAAAAAGGAGTGGAGACAGAGCTTAAAGAGGCTGCTGGTCAACAGAAGAGGAGGAGGAAGAAGGAATCTGGGTTGATGCTCCAGAAGAGCTGCTGCCACCCAAGTGGACCTGACGTTCCTCCAGCTGAAGGATCACTGCTGACTGATGGCGGAGCCTCCCCTGCAGTCATCAACCTGGACAAGGCAAGGACCAGGGGGAAGGGAAGGGCTGGGCAGCTGGCATCTATATCTAAACTAGAGATAGGTGTATTCATATTCGTATACGAATATCCCTGCACAGGTGGAAATAACAAGGGTCTGGCCCCATGGGGCCGGACTATCCACTCACGATTTCACCGCTGCCACGGACTCTGCGGAGGCTTCCTATCGCACCGTTGTCCGCAATCGATTACCCATTCCTGGCAGGAGTCGGGATGACAAGCCTCTCTGCTAGGTCGGAGAGTGGCTAATCCATTGCGGAGAACAGCACGATAGGAAGCCTCCGCGGAGCCGGCAGCAGTGATGAAATCATGAGTGGACCCTCGTTATTTCCACCTGTGCTGGGATATTCGTATACGAATACCCCTGTCTCTAATCTAAACCATATTTGATCCAGGCAAAGTCTCATGTCAATGAACCTGAACTGTGAGGACCCTCAGTGAAGATAACTGAGGATCCCACTGAAAGAGAGGGTGCCCAAGGACTGGTGTAGCTGTAGTGCTACTGTAAATAAAATGCCCATATGATTAAACCTTGAAGTTGAGCCCATGGAGTTTGTGCCAGGGAACCTAGCCATCACCAGTTCCACAGCACCAGAGGCTGGCTGTGCCCACACATAGCAAAATCAAGCCTAGCTGTCAAAATCAGCTAGGATTTTGTGGACATACTAAACAGCTTGCTAAGCTATTTGCACACATGCTAGATAATCGACTTGATAATCTACATAGCACATGGTTATATTAGAGGAACACAGGGAAAGCAAGGTCAATGTAAAATAATATTGCCTGGCAAGTAGATCTCGTAAGGCAAATACCTTATGAGATCTCTTTGTTAGCAAGCTGTCACTTGAGCATGGTAATGTAAGCACAGAAAAGCAAGATCAAAATATGTGAGTAAAGTATAAATACAGCAGCACAGACACCAGACAATAGGGAACATTGCCTTCAAAACCTATCAGGCAACATGTAGCAGCAACAGAGGCAGAACAGAGATGGAGAACATGGATTTCCCACCATAGATTCAAATTGGCAAATAGCTGGGTGGGAACATTGTTAAACCATTGTGTTGTGTGTCTCGTATGCCATAAGGCTAAGTAACATATTTTATCAGACAAAAAGCAAAACGAAACAAAAACAGAAGACAAAAACAATATGGCATCTTAAAGATTGACTGCTACTCTTTAATGTGAGCTTTTGGGGAACAAGTCCACTTCCTCAGATGGACTATATGACTATTGTATTTATACAAGGACAAAGTAACAATTAGAGACAGGGACTTTGTATTTGTAAACAAATAGGAAGCCCGCTGGCACAGGTAGCCGGCTTGATGAACACTCATCCCCAGACCCTGCCGGACCACTTACTGTGCGGCATGTGTGGCCGGCGTCATCTTCTGTGCCTCAATCAGAGCACTAGCTTGGCTGCCACAGCCCCACCTCCCTGCTCGCCCAGCCACTATGGCAAGGGGGAGGGAGGACAAGTCTTCCTGCTGAGCTGCGGAGTAGTTGGGTGAGCAAGGAGGCAGGGCTGCAGCAGCTGAGCTATTGCCATAATTGGGGCACAGAAGATGATGCCGGCCACACATCACAAAGTGGTCCGGCGGGGTCTGGGGGACTGGCTACCTGTGCCAGCAGGCTTCATATTCATATATGAATACGAAGCCTCCATCTCTAGTGACAATGGTTTATTAGTAAAGGAACAGGCTATCAGGCTGTGAATAATATCAATTATCAGTCTATCGGGCAACAATAGTTTAGTTGACACAAGTGGCAAACTATGTGAATCAACGTAGCATTTCACACTGGGTAATAACTTAAGAAACTTTGGTTGATATTCAGTCCTTTTAAGTGAGTCTCCAGCATGCATATATACCTTATCTTAGCTGTTTCTCTGTTTTGTAGTGTTTCCCCCCAAGAATTGCACCTTTCAAGTCATCCAAAGAGTCTCCAGGTAGACGGAAATGTTCTGAAACAGGTTTTTCTATATTGCTGTTCCTGAAGTCAGATTTACGTCCATTAATTCTTTTGAAATTTGGCTTCTGCATGGCTATGGTTTGGTATTCTCAGTTGTCACCCTGTCTTTTCTGTCAGGGCTGACCCAAGTTATTTAGCTACCTGAAGCAGAGCAGAATTTATTTTATTTTATTTTATTTTCTATCAATCCATTCAAAATAGCATAACAAAACAATACCTATTGTAATAAAATAATAGTAAATTTCTTATTAATAAACCCTTATACCTTCAGATAGATATACACACAATGCTTACATTATCTCTTTATCTTTTCACATAGTCTCTTCCATGGCTCATTATTGCATTTTTATGTCTAGCTGACGCCGCTGAAAACTAACCAGCAATCCAACCCATTGTCCACTTTGTTTATTCTATTTTTTTGATTCAATATCTGATTTTGGCAGGGGGTGCTGTATCTTCATAAAGTTATCTTGTTTAATTTCCCTTCCGTATAATCTGACGAGGCAGAGCAGCAAATGACAAAGTCCCTGATGCAAACTGAGGTGCATTAGTACCATAGTCATAATTTAGGCACATATGGCATAAACTCTCATATGTACCACTCCCCTTCCCTAAACCCTAAGAAGTTGTTGCCTTTTTTGTGACTCCCTGAATTTTTCAGAGGTGGCTGCTTCACTAGACCTAATCGAGGCAGGCCTCGATTGCTGTCTCCATCCTGCTTGCCACCTTACCTGCTACAGGAGACAGCTGAAGGCTCATGCACTGGGCTCAGCATTTAGTGACGAGTGATTGGACATGAACAATGTGGCAGATTCAGGTCCTCCATAAGGATAAAAGCAGTGAACCAAAATTATTTTCTCATAACATGATGTGAAATATCAATTTTCAGTAATCATACATCAAAAGATCACTGTGAGATTTTACAGCATCTTCTCAGTGTGTGTTTTTTTAGTCAGTTCTCCTCCTCTACAAAATGAACAATACAGAGGAGTCTAAGAAATTATAATTAGTATTAATTTAACTGATTGGACATTCAGATAAGTTGTGAATAAATGACTTCAGTTTCTCTAGGGAAAATAACAAAAGTACCCAATCAGCTACACATACCAATTACTTTTTCCTAAAAAGCAAAGAACCTGCAGATAAGTAATTAATTAGCAGAGTCTACAAAGAAAAAGGATGCCAGCAAAAATAAAAAATAAAAATAGAAAAAGAACCTAGAAGCTGAGCAGAGAAAGTGTGGAGCCAATTGTTTCACATGGCTGGTTGCAAGAGTAGGATAATGTATTTTCACAGGCCAACAATGTGCATTAAAATCTATGTACTTTATGGATATTGATCCCATGTTTTATTGTGTAACCACAGAGAGCAGAAGTTGTATTTATTTGTTGAAGCAACAACAAAGAGCCTTGTCACACCATAAAGACTAACAGATGTGGTATGGCTTAAGCTGTTTTAGACTAAATATATGCATAGACTAAACATTTAGACTAAATATACCCTTAATTCTCCCATATGAAAACTAAGAATTTCAAAAGTTTCCTCCCTGTTGGGCATGATTAGAGGAGAGCAAGGTTTTATTTTGCATTGTTCTCTCTCCTTTTTTTGCATTTCAAGCATTGTTTTATGTTTGTTTGTTTTGAAAAATTTGCGGAAGTTTTTTTTTTGGTCAAAAAATGTTGAATGTTGTGTCAAAAACCTTGAATTTTACACAAAATGCACATTTTCCCACAAAACAAGGAGGATGTTTTCCCCAGTTATGCTGCTGCTGATAAAAGAAGATCAAAGTATGAAGAAAGGCTAGGGGGAAAGTTAATTTTTTGTAACACAGTACCCAGAATCCCACAGCCAGTATGCCACTACCCATGCTGGCTATGGAATTTGTGGAGCTGTAGTCCAAAGAAGTAATCTCACCCACCCTCCTTTCTGCAGACTGTGATGGGGAAGTTGCTCTAGACCAGTGGTTCCCAACTTTGGGTCTCCGGATGTTTGTGGACCAAAACCCTCAGAAGCCTTCACCACTAGCTGTGCTAGCCAGGATTTTTGGGAGCTGCAGTCCAAGAACATCTGAGGACCCAAGGTTGGAAAGCACTGCTGTTTACAAAAGACTGAAGCCAAAGCAGTGGATTGAAAGGAGATTACAGGTAAATGTAAGAAGGAATATTTTGATGAACTATGAACTGTTTGATGGTGAAACCCTTTCTCAGAAAGAAGTGGACTTTATTTAATTAGGCATTTTAAAGTCAAGACTGGATGCATATCTATCAGGAATTGTGTAAAGGTAGATTTTCTGCAGGAGTAGAGGGCTCAGCAAGATGACATCTGAAGTCCCTCCCAACCTAATTCTATTCTTCATCAAGATGCAGCTGATTATGATTTTGCACAAAGGTGAGCTTCCAACGCTACTGTTACACTCACAGTTATCACCAAACATAATCCTGGATTTAACTATGCAAAAGAAAGCTAGAATAAACCCTCTTCTCTGCTCAGTTATAGGCTCAGTGTCCCTCCTCATCTGTACACATCCACCAGCCCAGCCCAACTGACAGAAGGTAGCTCTCAATTGAGCTGTCAGTGGTTGACTTGTTTCACCGTCAAACTCTGTTACAGTAAAGAGCAGAATGGGAGTAACCTGAAGTGCAGAGTGGATATAAGCCCCCTCTACAGCATGCTTTCCTCGAGGCATCCCACTCACAATTTCTAAAAGCACATTTCTCCCTGTGGAGTTTCAGATGTGATGAGACATAAGCACCACTGAGAGGGAAACAGCTATGAAAGAGTGGCTTCAGGTGGCAAAACAGAAATGGGGAGATTCAGCATATCGACTCGAGAATCTATCATTTTATATCACTTCCTCATTCAGCTGTGGATCTGGCACTCACAGAGGATGGCCAACTCCAGCCGAAGACATTTCGCTGCCTGAGGTGAAGAAAAATACGACACCTCACAACTCCCAGGCACAAAAGCTGATTAGAGAGGCAGTTCACTAGACTGGGAGTCTCGTTTCAAAATCAGTGGCAGGACAGTGTCCTTTGCTACACTAAGGCTCCAGGGTAACTTAACAGATGCAGGCAAGGTGGCATACAGTTCCCTCACCTGGCACTTTCCAACACATACCAACAAAGACAGCTGCCGTACTCAGCCTAATGATGGGGCTGTTCATTAGTGGGTGGGATCCAAAAGGGTGAAATTCTTTTGTTTAATCTGCTGACTCCCCTGCCTTGTGCCCCAAACCTGCCTTTAGCACTAACACCTTTCAACAATTTCCTCATTTCAAAAGCAATTTGCTTTAATGAATGGGGCACTGCTGTGCAAGAAACTCCAGGCCAACTGCCACAGTTATACAGAATTAGCCATGCAGTTCTTTGGATCCCAGCAAATAAAAACAAATCAGCTTTACAATTACACACAAACAACAAAGTAATTCAAGTTCAAACAGAAAGGACCCAGTAATTGAACTCCTCCTCCTTTTAGCTACCAATTTTCTGGAAAAAATAAATCATAGAATCATAGAATAATTGAGTTGGAAGAGGCCTAGAAGGCCATCAGATCAACCCCCTGCTCAGTGCAGGAATTCAGTTAAAGCAGATCTGACAGACGGTTGTCCAAGTTTCTCTTGAATGCCTCCAGCATTCAAGCGCTCACCGGCTGCCAAGGTAATTGGTTCCATTTTCGTACTGCTCTAACAGTTTAAGAGGTTTTTACTGATACTCAGCCTAAATCTGGCTTCCTGTAGCTCGAGCCCATTATTACATGCCCTGCACTCTGGGATGACTGAGAACAGTTCCTGCCCTTCCTCTGTATGACTACCTTTCAAGTATTTGAAAAGTGCTATCATATCTCCCTTTAGTCTTCTTTTCTCAAGGCTAAACATACCCAGTTTATTCCGTCTTTCCTCACAGGGCTTGGTTTCCAGTCCCCTGATTATCCTTGTGGGTCTTATTGGTTCCCTCCTCTAGAAATCTAGCCACACTTCCTGTGGGCATCCCGAAAAAGCAACAGGACAAGATACTTCATACTCTACACTTTGAGGATGGTGTCACTTGGCAACTGCCTTTCTTTCTTTCTTTCTTTCTTTCTTTCTTTCTTTCTTTCTTTCTTTCTTTCTTTCTTTCTTTCTTTTTCACTTTTGAACCACCTATTAAACAGGGATTACTTGGAAGTTTATACTATGCCAAAAATACAGTGTGCTGCAATTATATACCAATGAATCAATGACAAGAGACAGCAGAATATAAAACCAGAGGAAACTAGCAATGAAAAAAGGGACCATTATACAAGAGATGTGCAGAAAGACCCTAAAGCACTGCAACAATTATTTAAATGCCTGGGAAAATAACAGTAGGAGAAAGGGATAGTCCCTAGTGTGACAATTATAAAATAGTGTCCACAGTTGCAGAACAACAACCACCAAAAACCACTCACAAGTCACAAGTCATGACAGTGATGCTGCAGTTCCTGCAATGCTCCAAATGACACAAATAGCCCAAAATGCACATATACACCCTTCTCTCCATGTGACAAAGCTGTGAAGCTATTGCCTCTTTTAAAAATAACCACAGTTCCCTACTATGTGCAATTTAGGATGCACTGTACATGTCCCCTCCCCATGTACTGAATTTCAGAAGTATGGTGCCCCAAATACCTTCTTTTAAGAATTTGCCACCACACTACTGATACCAAATAGTTATGTTTTCCTTCAAGAACAAGGTGTGGAGCTACCATTAGATTGGGGCTAAGGGGGTGTTCAATGTGACTCATGAGACTATGAAATGGTCCAGTTCAATGTAAACTACATTCAGTCCCAGAAAGCTTCCAATCTGGGTTTCTCATACATTCTAACCCCTATTCTAGCCAGACTTTTGTTAAGTACAAAATACATAGATATGCAAGTAGCAGGCATATTAATATAATCTCTGCCATTGGAAGAACATTTCCAGCATAACAAGTAATCACATACTTTCTGCTTTAGTATAAAACTACTTTGAGTACTAGCAAATAAAATGTAATTGATGTATTTGTGACGTGAAGTGAAACCAAATCAGGGATATAAAAGTCACCATCTTTCCCCATCCATTCCAATTTAATAATGCAGATAAGTAAAACAAGAAACAGAAAACTACATCAAAAGAACAAATGCCATCCATGTTACAGCTCCTTTACAAATTTAGTTAATACTTGACATATCCAGGATATAGACCATTATCTCTTGAAGAAGATAGCAGAATGTATTTATTTAAGACCAACATGACTGACAAAGAAAATGTTTCAGGAGGAATAAGGTGTAACTTTTCAGAACAAACATCACTTCATCAGTTGATTTGCTGGTGAAATCAGCAACTTAAATATGACTACATTAACAAATAATATGGAAAACACTCCAGAATTGGGACAGTCAGATTCACAATATTTTCCATTGACTACACAATTTACGGGTCAATGTGAATCAGCCCCGAGTTCTCCCTCCCAGTTTTTTCCTTGACCACTGAGGCTTCTTCTTCTTCTTCTTCTTCTTTTAAGAAAATATATTTACATCAACCCATACAGTGTGATTGCTTGTCTTGATGCATACAGTTTGACTCTTTTATGGAGGGCTTGTAGCTATTTTATTTCAAGTCATCCCACCTGGCTACAGCAGTGACCACAGCAGTGAGGCAGGGAGGTCCTTTATGTTACTTTCGCACCTACTAGTTCCATTATTCTGGACACCAGGAAATTTCTACTTGGTCTGATTTAATTCTTGTTTACTGAATACTTCTTTCCCCTTGATTTCAGAAGGTCCATCACAGAATATTCTGTCAGGTTCTCATTATGTCAGGTTCTCATTATATACTAAAGCCCATTTCATCATAACCTGCTTCTGAGGAACACAGTGCTGCCTATATCCAGCTACATCGGTGAAATGTCTTTTAGAAAACAGGTTTTGCTTTCAAGGCGTTACTTTTGAAAAACCTCAATGCTAGAAGCCACTGGCCTGCAGCACATTCTCTTCCTTTTCACCTTATTATTGCCTCAGCATCCACAACAGAACACAAGCCAATACTAGAATCGTGTGGCACTCCTCACATACTATTCAACACTTATTTAATTTGTGATGTAACATTTTGCTTATTTTATCAATTCTACAAACTGGTTCGATTATAGACACGTGTGTTCAATTGCTACGCAGGCCTGCCTGAACTGGCATTAATCTGTAAACTGTCCTTTGGCTCTTCTTACCCTTTCCTTTAGAGCATTTGATGCTGGTCCCTCTTAGAAACACAAGGCTGGCATGCCAGATTCAGCATCCAACTCATTGATCTCATGCATTCACTATGACATGCCCCCAAACACCAACCTGTCAACCAAGCATAGCTGTATGATCAGTCTGGAATACATTAGCACTAGTAGAAACAACCGTATAGTTCCTCAACTGAAATCAGCTCTTCCTGCTCCCTGTGTTCATTATGAAGGTATCCTGGAGCCACCCATAATTGTACAATCTCTTAGTAAAGACAAGTTTACATGTTTTCAGTTTTGCAATAATAAAACAAGGTTTGTGCATGAAAAATATCTACCCCATTGTTCATGAAACTCAAAAAAGCAAAAGCTGAATAAAGTTTTTCACAGCTGGCAGGGAGTATTATATAGAGAAACAATGCTTCCGCGTTATTCTGTGTTGTTGACTCCCCTATAGTAGATAATAATGGGTTGTGGCTACAATTATTTGGTATTTTTCAATAATAGCCTTTCAAATGAAACCTTAACTACTCTGGTTCCCTTTTCAGGAGAAAGGCAGGATATAAATAAAGTTAGATACCTAAATAAAGTAAAGAGAAATCTCGTTTGGTCTTCCCAAATGCTAGGAGCCTTTGCTTTTCTGTTCAGAGAAAAACAACAATTCTAGCATTCAGAGAAGTGCAGGGAATAGAATGCCCAACATCTACCTCAGCAAACCATGCACAAAAGGGCAACTGCACAATGGTTCTTCCCTTGTTGCTTGCCATCCATTGGGCAACTGAGCACCAGAGCAGGCGTGCAGCTGCTTCCCTGACCAGACAAAGCTGATGAATATGGCAACCATCTAGCAGGGCAATGTAGGCTTGCTTACGCCACAGGGATTCTGATAATGTTGAGTTATTTGCAGAGAAAGGTTTTCGTCCCTTGGTTCTACAAGGTATGACTGCATATTACTGCATCGCAGCATTACAAGAAAGTAGGTGTAGCTTTAAACTACTGCTAAAATTCAGTCATCATAAACTGTGAAGGTAGGACAAACCTGAATCCCCCAAAACACAAACTTTGAGGCAATGTCTTTATAGAAAATACTGTATTATGATTTGGACTACAGAGTGACTATAATGAATCAGACTGAATTTGTAATCTGATACTAAAGAATAGACAGATGAATTGGACCAGGAAAGGATGCAAACCCATGCCTATCTCTCCCCCGCAGGCAAGGATGAGGAATGACAACCTTGTTGTCCGTGTCCCTGAGGAATTTCTCAGAGCTTTTGATTTAAGTTTTTGGCACTGGTAAAAATGATCCCTGTGCCCCAAACAAAACAAAAAAAGCCTATTGCTGTGCAAAATTCCCTATTTATTTCCTCCAAAATTCTCAGATTGCAAGAACTGAGTGAATTGTGTGATACAGGTGGACCGTCATATCCGTGGGATCAGTACCTGCATTTTCAGTTATGTGTTGCCTGAAAATATTAAATAACGTCCCCCCTAGAAATACGTGTTTCCAAGGTGTATTACCAGAACTGGCCACTAGAGGGAACCAGAGACTACACTATATATATTGTTGTTGTTTAGTCGTTAAGTCATGTCCGACTCTTCGTGACCCCATGGACCAGAGCATGCCAGGCCCTCCTGTCTTCCACTGCCTCCCGGAGTTTGGTCAAATTCATGTTGCTATATATACAGAGGTTGCTATATCTGTCGTTTTCAGCATCCGCACGGGGGGCCTTGGAACCAATCGCCCCTGGATACCACAGTCCTACTGCATCGAAAACCATGAAGTGCTAGATGGGTTGTTTGCACCTATCTTCTCAAAGGAAAAAGAAACAAGAGATATTTAATGCAAATTATAGAGATCAGAGAGGGGTGGGGGGAGAGAGGAGTCCCTCTTGACTCGATTCTTGCAAGCCTTTAGAGTTTCTTATTGAGGGATCTCATCATATCAAGACAGTCTGCATCAACAAGAATGAGGAATTTATCAAATATTCTTCTCTTCTTGAGGGATAGGGTAGCTTTGCTTTCTCACATGTAATAGAATACCAATGTCTAGTGGGGGAATGTTAAACCATCTGCAGAGGTAAGTTATGTTATGGTAATTAATACATACCATTTTAAATGGAAACCTCCAGAAATCTAGGTTATGTGGCATGCTAAACATATGTCAAACATTATGCAAATGCTTTAGTATAATGCCTTCATGCATCAGACTGCAAAACAAACTGTAGTGAACTATCAGAGTGCTTTTTTCACCTCAAACTTTCTCTCAATTTAATAGGATTGCAGAGGTTGTAAATTAACCAAGAATTTGGCCTTTAATGAATATGCATATAGCATATATGGCTCCCAGTAAATCCAATCTGCTAGCTAAGCATCATTTTTGTTTACAGCATGAGTTTCACATCCACTGGAATTAAGCATTTTCACCATAAAGTAGCACATTTCAGCGGTACAATATTTTTGGAATGGGTGTTGCTTTCTCTCTTTTACTTTGATGGATTGCTTAGACTGAAGTTCAGCACTCGTAGTTAAAATATAGGACCAAATCATCCAATTAGGAGAACATTTATATAACAGGAACAGCAAAACAGAATGTGACCTATAATCCTGCCGTCTTTCATATGCTTAGACACAATTTCTTGTGATTATAAGTACCTCACTAAAAAGTGGAGGACTCTCTGCTTAATCTTTCTTTGTGCTCAGCAGTGCAAGTGTATCGTAAAATGAGGAATTCATATGAAGAGACTCACTTTGAGGGCCAAGCTGAACCGTCGGGGATTTAGAAGGAAAAGAGAAAGAAATGGCAATAGCCATAGCAAGATATATCACTGACATTTCGAAATACAAAGTTTTGAGGGAGATGGATATTTGTGTAATGTGCACAACTCTCACAGTCTTTGAATCCCCTCACTTTAATGCCAGAGTGATCCTCTGCCTGTCCCAGGCCATGCATGTAGTAGAGATGTACAGACCCAGGATCATGCCTGGTCGTCAGCATAGCAAGAAAGCAACAGAAGTCCTCTCCACTTATATTCACCACAATTGCCATTTTGCCTACAAGGGGATGGATTTTAAGAAGAAAGAAAAGGCTGCAATAAGGGGGAAAACAGAATTAAGTGAAAGCTTCATTGTATTCTCGAAGGCTTTCACGGCTGGGATCTGATGGTGGTTGTGGGTTTTTCGGGCTCTTTGGCCGTGTCCTGAAAAGCTTCATTCTTTTTCAAAGAATTCTATAAGGCTACGATCATTCTGTAGGAAAAATAATAATTTGATGGTGATTCCTTCACCCATAGCTGCCATGGAGAATGAGTGGGGATCTTTTAGAAACAGTCCACTTGTAGCATGGAAGCTTCTGTCTCCTGCAAAACTTACTTTGGTTTAAGTCTACGTCCAGATGCCTTGCCTGTTCTTGATCCACGTTATCAGAATAATTTTGTCCTCTTCTTGTTGAGGGGGATGGTGGCGGCTCTTCCAATAACATTCAAGGAGCCTTGGGGCTAACATTGGAAAGGGGCTGCTGGGTTACCCCTCTCCCCAGCAGTGACAGCCCGGACCTCAGACCTATAAAATCCTTACCAACAAAAAGGCACATGGACTCTCAACACTAGAAGAGCAGGACTGCAACCACTAGGTAATATTCTTTCTACTTTAATCAGACCCCAATTGGCTAGACCTAGTGGGTTTACTAAATTATACCCCAATTCCCAGGTGGAGGACATGGGTTTTCTGCATCACCCCTGCTTCCCTGGCCAAGCAGAAACTTGTCTGTTTCGAAGAAGAGCCAAGTGGACAGGAGGGGTGTGTGTGTGTGTGCATGGCCTGTGCCCCTTTGTTTGAAAAACTGGTGTGTGAAATCCAACCCACAACTGCCTCAGCTGTAACTTTAAAACAACAACCTTACTGCTTCCTGCCTCATCTAAGACAGATGTGCCTGGTGAAATTCATCTTGTCAAGAACTTTACAGCTAAGAGTACCGTCCTGGAAAACCCCCTCTTGTCACAAACCTTTGCAGAAGTGGGATTTACTCATGAAAGTTTGCCTATTGTATGATTTCCCCCCCCCCCCCTTCATGGTCTATAAAGATATCACCTATTCTTGCATTTGTATTTTGTATTGGCCACATGGGTCTTCCCTTTTATTTCAATGGGAACTTGATGTGACTTCAGATAGGGTACTGGCTGCTAGCAAGGCGGCAGCTGAAAGTTTTTCTCATGAAAATTTGGACACAAAATGTCCAGCTGACAAGACTCTGGCCATGACCCAAAGAAGCCACTATAGTCATACTACATAGTCAGGGCCTGATCCGACCAACAACAACAACAACAACAAAAACATTGTTGTATCACTTCCTGATTTTTTTAAAAAAATATTTAAAATAGGCTGTGTCTCTTCTTCCCTCACCTCACCACAGCAGCACGGGTGAGTGGCCAGTGTGAGGGCACGGCAGGCAAGCCACAAATACAGCAGTTTCAAAAGCAAGTGTAGCCTCCTCAACTGAGACACAACACAACTTAAAAATGCATTAAATGTTTCCACAAGAAAACACACACCCCGCCCAAATACCATGTAACTACCACGTGATTTCTAAATCGATTCCATTTAGAATAGAGCTTATTGCAAGGCAAAGGTAAACAACCCATCCATTTATTTATATTTATTTATTTATTTATTGGATTTCTATCCCGCCCATCTAGACCAAAGGCCACATTTCCAGCAAATATATTGTGTTCAATCAGACAATGTACCACAATACCCATAAAATTTTTACATAGTCACAACACTGACACTTCAGTGATGAATCCTTCATTTCAAATATATCTAATTAGAATAAAAAAATATTTCAGCTCAGGTAACAATATCTAATAACTGTAACATCAACATTAAATTCTCATTAAACAATCCTTTCAGCCGTTTGTATATTCAGAGACCCAGCAATAAGATCTGTTGCCTGAATCACAGCCCACATATGACACCGTACTTGTCGTCATATGTAGCGCTGTTCTAAAAATTTCTTCCATCCGAATTCCAACATTCTCCATCAATTTGCTAGAAAAGAAATTTATTTTGTAAAACAAATAAAATAAATAAATTCAAAGGAGGAGAAATTTCAGAGAAATCCATATGGGTAAAGTTCAGGATTATTGTGCTTTATCTGACTTACAAAATGGCTAAGGAAAATGTGTGATTTTCCCCACAATTTCACTCCCCGCAAATAGGGTGATAATTTCGAAAGGTATTTTATGCACAGCCATACTTGTCCATGGCACAGAGTGTATAGATGACAGCTTATCTTCTTCTACCAACTGCTGTTGGCTGACTGGTTATTACCATAGCAACAGAACAAAAACAGAGCTTTACAGTCTCTGAATTTCGTGCATATGTCTCAATATATGGACATGGAGCCTTCCTGATCCATGTGCCTTGGTGGCTGGCAAGATACTGTGGATGTGCCATTCGTGTGTTATGGACTCTAATGCCCAGAATTCTCTTCTGGGAATTCAAGACCACGCCTCCAGACCTCTACATTTTGCTCGCCTGGACCAGGGCCTCATCTCAGAGGCTGAATAACCTAGTTCCAGTCTACTTCCTCTTGTTAACGTACCCAAAAGTCCATTGTCATGGTGCTTCCTAGGCATTGTAGTTATTTAGTAGGCACCCTCTATAGAGCCTAAAGGTCAGTGAGACTACAGATTGAAACAAGCTCCCCATCTGGTTGCACACTCTAAATCAAACAAGCACTCCAGACAACTGCAGCAAACCCCTTGTTTCAGACCATCCAGACTAACATGTGGTGAGCAGTGGAGCCAGAAGGGGCAGAATGGTTCGGGCTGGCGAGCATAGCTTCCCTCTCCTCTCATGTGATTCTAATCCTGTGGACAAACTGGATGCCTGGACAGTGTTAAGGAGCCATAAAAGACTACAGCAGCAAAATCAGCAAAGAATCTCATCTCATCTTAAAGACCAACCATGTTTCTTTGACATCAGTTTTCATGGACTGCAGTTCACTTCTTCAGTTGCAGACGGAGTAATTTCAGCAGACAGGCATTCATATATACATATGAAGGATGTGAAATGTATGAGAAATATACCTTCGCCATGGTACAATGTATGATTTTCTATTACATTTCGCACACACTCAACATGCATATAAATTGCTGTCTACTAAGACAACTGCTCCATTCACCTGAAGAAACACAAAAGCTTATAGGAAACAAACTTGTTGGTTTTCCTGTGGGAGACTATAGACTAGCACAGCTACATCTCATAAAGTGCTATATTTTGTGCCAACAAGATTAGACAAGTAAAATGAAACAAGAAACTTTACCTCTTATGGCTATCTGACATTGGCAAATGCCTTTCTTTGAAGAGGAAATGGCTTCTCTAAATTAGAGATGATGTTAAGATGACTGTAAAGTGAGTTAAATACCATCACATCCATCCCCACCAAAAAATAAAATAAAATAAAACCTCCCTTTATCAGACCTTCAGTTTTATATATGACCAAAGGATGTATAACTGCTTTCAGGATGAGCAAGTACAAAAGGACACCTGGCAGAAAGAGACAGAGAGAGAGAAAAGAGAAAGAGGTGTATAAAATCTGGAACACTGTTAATGAAATTCACACTTGAACTATTAAAGCTGACACACACCCTTCTTCCTCCTTTAACGTTCAGAGGAAAAATGTCACCATGAAAAAGTAGAAAAATATGCCAAGTTTCAAAAAAAGGCCAAAAAGAATTGATAGAAATTCGGTGCATAATATACACTGTTTCATGTTTTCCATGCACTGGTTCAGCTGATTCTTTTGAAGAAAAAGAGAAAACATCAAAAGACATTTTCCCAAAGGGTAGAATTCTTTCAGAAAATTACAATCTTATTTCTTTTTCTTGTACAATACTGTGAAGGTATTATTGAATTCGAAGCTTTTTAGATTCTAGATCTTCAATTCTCTTCATTTTTCTGTTGTCATTCAATTGTTAATTGTAAATCAGCAGCCTAGTCAGTCCCTACCTACCTACCTATCTACCTACCTACCTCCTTTCATGTTGCTATGTCAAGGTTTGATACCTTGTATGTTTAAGAATGTCAAAATGACTATGTGGATTGTAGGAAAATTTGTTGTAAAGTGAAAGTATTTTTACAATCTGTGGCTCGAAAAAATAGTTTACAAATGTTTTTCAAAACAACAAGCCAGCTCTTGCAAAGCAAAGTCAATGAATTCATAAAATTGTTACAACTGACTATCTGTTTTGCTTTTCAAGGAATATCTCAATTAAAATGTATAAAAATAGACACAAGCTTATAGTAAACATTTGAAGAATAAATGAAGAAAGCAATATTTTTAACCTTATAGCACCAACTTTTGAAAAAGTGTAAATCCATAAAATATTGGTTTCACATTTTTGCATTATTGCTCAATTAGCAAAAATGTGGAATAACAGTCTCGTAAGGTAGCAATCTTAGTCAAAACACAGATGTTTTGTAAATAATAATGCTGCTCACCCAGTAAATTGAACAGGAGTAAAGTATGCAAGGATTTCTGTTATGCTAGCTCACAAGGAAATTTCCTATTGGTATAAAACCTGGATTAGTAAAAAGCAATAAGGAGGAAAGGAAAACAATCTGTAAGAGCATGTAGGACCATGGTAGGACCGTGGTATTCATGGAGGATTGGTTCTAAGCCCGGCACCACACAGATGTCAAAAAATGTGGAAGTACTGAATGCTATACATTGCAAGATATCTGGCTCCTTCTAGTGGCCAATTCTGGTAAATACACCCTGGACATATGTATACATATTTTTGGGGTTTCTTATTTAGTATTTTCAGGCAGTGGATAAGTGAATCAGCAGATACTGATCCCACAGATTGGGGGGGGGGGGTTCCTACTGTATATGGTCATAAGGCATAAACAGTTATGAATGAACAAGCATTCATCACAAGTCCATGCCACTTGCGGCACGAGTCACAAAAAAAGATGTAGCAACTCATATGCAGGCAACAACAAACAAAATGGATTTTACACAGACTTTAACAGTCATACTGGGTGAGCTCTTTTACAAAAAACTTTTTAAAGTGTGTGTATCTAATAAAATGCTTAGAGGCTAAAGAATGTGTTTTACTTTAATACATTTTTACTTTTTACATATTTGGTATTTTTAATATGCTTTTAAATTACTGATAGAGAGTACTTAATGTTTTATTCATTCATTTAAAATTTTTATCCCACCCACCTAGTGGCCAGGCCACTACTCTGGGTGGTTTACAATAACGTAGTATAAACATATGATAAAACTACAGTGATAAACTAATAAAACATCACACAAAAACCAAGTCTGCAAGAATAAAATAATTAATGCAAAAAATTTGTGTTTGTGTGTGTGTGTGAGAGAGAGAGAGAATACAAAGGTATAGTAGATGGCAGCAAAACAGCAACAGCTATTCCAAAACCCACAGAGTATAGGTGACCAAAAACCAAATTAATCTGGGGTAAGGCTCTGGAAGGCCTGTGTCATATTCTGAGTTATTTTCTGAAACCAAGGGGGGAAGGAAATGTTATGGCTTTTGCTTTTCACTGATGTATTTTCTGTCTTTATAGGCTATTAATCTCTTGCATCTTTGGAATGTAAATTAAACTTTCCCATTGTAATTGTTTTACTCTTGAAAGAGCCAGAAAGATTATATTCTGTGAGGGAATCATAGAAATTTTACACAGTTCAGTGTTTCTTCCAGAAGCAAAGGTTGTGAGACTTCTAAAAAAATCCTACAATATTTCTTTGAATGGGAGGAATCTCACTGTGAGAAAAAAAAATGATTTTTTTTCTTAGCTTCTCTCAGAGAGCAAGGGCTTGCCAAATTCACTCTTTCCTTGCTTCTTCAGTCCCCAGCCTGCATATCCCCTATCATAAGTCAGAATTTGAGGTGAAATTGACCAGGAAATATCAATCGGACAGCCAGCTCCCAATACCCCATCCTATGAACTCTTCAGATCATGCTTGGTTTTGTGGAAATGTAAACATATATGAAATTGACCAATTCTATGAAGATTTACAACACCTTCTAGAACTGACACCAAAGAAAGATGTTCTTCTCATTATAGGGGATTGGAATGCTAAAGTAGGGAGTCAAGAGATAAAAGGAACAACAGGGAAGTTTGGCCTTGGAGTTCAAAATGAAGCAGGGCAAAGGCTAATAGAGTTTTGTCAAGAGAACAAGCTGGTCATCACAAACACTCTTTTCCAACAACACAAGAGGCGACTCTACACATGGACATCACCAGATGGGCAATACCGAAATCAGATTGATTATGCTGTCTGCAGCCAAAGATGGAGAAGCTCTATACAGTCAGCAAAAACAAGACCTGGAGCTGATTGTGGCTCTGATCATCAGCTTCTTATAGCAAAACTCAAGCTTAAACTGAAGAAAGTAGGAAAAACCACTGGGCTAGTCAGGTATAATCTAAACCAAATCCGTTATGAATACACAGTGGAAGTGAAGAACAGATTTAAGGAACTAGATTTGGTGGACAGAGTGCCTGAAGAACTATGGATGGAGGCTCGTAACATTGTCCAGGAGGCAGCAACAAAAACCATCCCAAAGAAAAGGAAATGCAAGAAAGCAAAGTGGCTGTCCAACGAGGCCTTACAAAGAGCAGAGAAGAGAAGGGAAACAAAATGCAAGGGAGATAGGGAAAGTTATAGAAAATGGAATGCAGACTTCCAAAGAATAGCAAGGAGAGACAAGAGGGCCTTCTTAAATGAACAGTGCAAAGAAATAAAGGAAAAGAATAGAAAGGGGAAAAACCAGAGATCTGTTCAAGAAAATTGGAGCTATTAAAGGAACATTTTGTGCAAAGATGGACATGATAAAGGACAAAAATGGTAGGGACCTCACAGAAGCAGAAGACATCAAGAAGAGGTGGCAAGAATACACAGAGGAATTATACCAGAAAGATCTGGATGTCCCGGACAACCCAGATAGTGTGGTTGCTGACCTTGAGCCAGACATCCTGGAGAGTGAAGTCAAGTGGGCCTTAGAAAGCATGGCTAACAACAAGGCCAGTGGAGGTGATGGCATTCCAGTTGAACTGTTTAAAATCTTAAAAGATGATGCTGTTAAGGTGCTACACTCAATATGCAAGCAAATTTGGAAAACTCAGCAGTGGCCAGAGGATTGGAAAAGATCAGTCTACATCCCAATCCCAAAGAAGGGCAGTGCCAAAGAATGCTCCAACTATCGTACAATTGCACTCATTTCACACGCTAGCAAGGTTATGTTCAAAATTCTACAAGGTAGGCTTCAGCAGTATGTGGACCGAGAACTCCCAGAAGTACAAGCTGGATTTCGAAGAGGCAGAGGAACTAGAGACCAAATTGCTAGCATGCGCTGGATTATGGAGAAAGCCAGAGAGTTCCAGAAAAACATCTACTTCTGCTTCATTGACTACGCAAAAGCCTTTGACTGTGTGGACCACAGCAAACTATGGCAAGTCCTTAAAGAAATGGGAGTGCCTGACCACCTTATCTATCTCCTGAGAAATCTATATGTGGGACAGGAAGCAACAGTTAGAACTGGATATGGAACAACTGATTGGTTCAAAATTGGGAAAGGAGTACGACAAAGCTGTATATTATCTCCCTGCTTATTTAACTTATATGCAGAATACATCATGCGAAAGGCTGGACTGGAGGAATCCCAAGCCGGAATTAAGATTGCCGGAAGAAATATCAACAACCTCAGATATGCAGATGATACCACTCTGATGGCGGAAAGTGAGGAGGAATTAAAGAACCTCTTAATGAGGTTGAAAGAGGAGAGCGTAAAAAATGGTCTGAAGCTCAACATCAAAAAAACTAAGATCATGGCCACTGGTCCCATCACCTCCTGGCAAATAGAAGGGGAAGATATGGAGGCAGTGACAGATTTGACTTTCCTGGGCTCCATGATCACTGCAGATGGTGACAGCAGCCACAAAATTGAAAGACGCCTGCTTCTTGGGAGGAAAGCGATGACAAACCTAGACAGCATCTTAAAAAGCAGAGACATCACCTCGGCGACAAAGGTCCGCATAGTCAAAGCTATGGTTTTTCCAGTAGTGATGTATGGAAGTGAGAGCCGGACCATAAAGAAGGCTGACCGTCGAAGAATTGATGCTTTTGAATTGTGGTGCTGGAGGAGACTCTTGAGAGTCCCCTGGACTGCAAAGAGAACGAACCTATCCATTCTAAAGGAAATCAACCCGGAGTGCTCACTGGAAGGACAGATCCTGAAGCTGAGGCTCCAATACTTTGGCCATCTCATGAGAAGAGAAGACTCCCTGGAAAAGACCCTGATGTTGGGAAAGTGTGAAGGCAAGAGGAGAAGGGGACGACAAAGGACGAGATGGTTGGACAGTGTCATCGAAGCTACGAACATGAATCTGACCAAACTCCGGGAGGCAGTGGAAGACAGGAGGGCCTGGCGTGCTCTGGTCCATGGGGTCACGAAGAGTTGGACATGACTTAATGACTAAACAACAACAACAAATGAACTCTTCAGATCATGCTTGGTTTTGTGGAAATGTAAACATATATGAACAATCCAGGACCTGAACTTATTGTTTGGCAAATGAGGCTATAGAACGGTCTGGACAGTCAGGTCATAAGAGCGAAGCATTTTATTAAGTTATATCATCTATTACTTTGTATTTCTACATTTATGGAGAATAAGATTTCGTTGGCTTGGTGCCCAAATAAGGAGATTTGCTACTCTTCCTCAGGCAACAAAATGTTGTTGCCTTACCTCAACTTTGAGAGAAATTAAGTAACCTATTTTTAAGTGTAAGTTGAAATATCTGGCTGCAGTGCCAGAGATTGGAAAGTCAATTCCCCACAGTGCCTCTCAGGAGAAGAACCAGCTTGTGCTGCCATGAACAAACTGTGCAGTACCAGAGCACTCCCCGGAAAAAGGGAATGGTAAACCACTTCCAAGTACTCTGCACTTAGAAAATCCTGGCAAAAGTCACCATAAGTCATAGTCAACTTGATGGCCTGTAATTATTATGGAGATCCGGTTTTGTGTAAAGTATGGAGTGACATAGTAAGACTCAGGAGACCTGAGTTCAATCCTCATTCAGTCATGAAAACTCACTGGGGTGAGGTGACACTGTTAAAACAACTCCTTAAATCTCTCACATCCTTTGAAAACCCTATTAGGGTCATGGTAACAGAACAATGTAACATTCAATACTAGGTACTAGCTGTTCATAAATTCTTTTTGTATTTTCATATTGGTTCCCATTCAGGGTAGCAAGGACAAACCAATCTTCAGTGTGCCAAACCTTTAAAAAGACCAGAAGGATCAGGTGGACATGGTTGCCAATCTAACACTTATTATTTCAAGGTAGTCTTCTTTTACCATACAATTTGAAAATAACAAAGCAATGGTTGTCTTCCTTGACTAAATAGTTGTACGTATTTTGACTAGTGACAGCATGTCCATGCTATCTGTGGAATTCTAGGAGCTGCAGTCTAAAAACACAAATACACACATGCCTAATTTGGACAGTCATACACCACTCCCTTGTTAATGAAATGTGCTGGGGAAAATGAGAAGACATACCTTAAAATGATCTCCCTATCCTAACCAAAAGTGCAACGGGAGTAGGTCAATGAGCCAGCAGAATAATTTAAGAGAATGGGGGGGAACCATATTGTTTGATTTCCCCCCCCACTTGATTTTTAAAGGTCACAATTTATGACACAGGGTTGTAAGTGCCTGAAACTGGCCTTGAAGCACATTTGAGATAATGGGATCCTGTTAACAAGATATGCAAGTCAGACACATGATTAAACTACACTTTGAGTTATGCAGAAGACACATCTACGCTGCCCATCAAAGCATGTGTGGCTTAGGAATCTAGGCAGATCATGAAGTGTTCAGAGCTTGGAAGTATCCCTATAAGAAAGGGCCTTATCTTAAGGAACAAGTGCAGTGTGGTTTTGTTTGTTTGTTTGTTTATCTTTAGAAGAAAGCAATTAGGCAACTCAAGGCTGCTTTGGTAAGCCTGATGACCCTCAAGTAGGCCTTCACATAATGAGATTGGATTCATTTAAATACTGCATGCTGCTGCACTATTGTCTAATTCAAGCATATATACATGGAAATAGGACATCGCCATAATGCAACTGTTTGTTAAAAAAGCAACTGGCAGTACAGATAACAAAGTGAAGTCCCAAACGTGGCTCTTTACTTTTTACTGAAGCATGGTTAGACCTACACAGACTACTTTCTCTCCACCTGTGTCAGATTAGAGGATCTTTGAGCAAAATGCTCTGGGGTGGACCCTAACCCTTCTCCCTACCCTGTCGCTGACACTCCATGTTTACTATCGTCCATCTTCTCCTTCTTCCTCAGCACCAGGCTTGCACTACTTCCCCCACATTTTCATTTTTTTTTTGCCTAGATACCATCCAGGCAAATTAAGGTGTGGATGGAGTCCAGGCAGCAGAACTTTGCTGTGCAGCGGATCTCCTAAATGTTTGAGGAGGGGAAGGGAGGTGGTATGGAGTAGCTCCTATATGTGGCTTCTAGTATAAGAGGCACTGTGTTTGCTTTCCTGAGGCCTGCCTTCTCACCTGCTGCTCTCCTCTCCTCTGTGGGTTCTCTGAGGCACAAGCTGCAGGGCCCTGGGCTGGTGCCTCAAAGTCCAGACCTAGCAGAGTCATAGGAAGGCGCCTTATCCAAGTTCAAACTACTAGACACTAGGGATGGGGACTCAAGTCCCGGAACCTGCTGTCAAGCCGGACTTAAGTCACACCAGTGGCTCGACTTGGACTTGACTTGGGTTTCTCTTTCAATGACTCAGACTTGACTTGAAACTCAGAACCCACCCACCCTTCCCTTTTTTTCCGAGGGAAAAAAAAGCTCATTTTTAATAGGGACTCGGACTTGGGGCTTGGGGCTTGGTACCAAAGACTCGAACTCGGGATTTGGACTCAAAGACTTGCCCACATCCCTGCTAGACACCTTGTCCGGTATTGCCCACTCTGTCTGGCAGCAGCTCTCCAGAAAATACAAAACACACTCACAGTCCCACACAAAACACAGAGAGTCTCTTTATCACCTGCCACAAAGCTTGCAAAAGGAATTCATATGGACTGAACTTGTTTACAGATGTATCCAGTTCATCGGCTACAGGACAGTTAACAAAAGCATGGACATATTTTGGGTTTTGTTTTGTTTCTTCCTTTGTTGGGAAGAAACCATACCTGGCAGATTCTTAACCGTTTATTTAAACACCCTTTAATTAACGGGGAAAAATATTTACCAAAAATGCATAGATAGGTGGGATTACTACAAAAAATGTATGCCAAAATATGTACACATTTCCATATCAGAAGAAAGACAGTTTCACTGTCCAGTACAAAATAAGAGTGAAAAAGAAAATACAGGTTGGGTGCAAAGGAATGCAACAAATTCAGGACTGAGCCATTTTCATATTCCATTTGATATCCTTTTATAATGTGATGTCCTTTTAAAAGCGGGTGCCAGGGACTGAAGGTGCCACTCACCTGCCCCAGCGCCAGGTTAGTGCACTTGTGGGGCACAGTGCAGTCTCCGCCGCATTGATTGATCTGCTGGGTTGATGGACAGACAGCCCAGAGGCTAAGGCTAGACAGCCTTTGATTTCTGCCAAATCAACAGGCGTATGGAAAGGTAAAATAGCTCTTGCATTGTTTCCATGTTTTAAAAGGAATAAAGTGGCAGCACACAAGAGAAGAACCCTATTATGAATGCATGATTAGAGGGCAAAACAGAAATATTAATACACCACTTATGCGTTCCAGCCACATAAGCTCTTTTGCAAATCACTCCTGTCAATCCCCACCATTATCCTCAGGGAAGAATTGTGACCTGCAGTCTGCAGACCTTTTGCTAATCGTAACGTTCACACAGGTCTAACAGTTCTTTTCTCCTTACTGAGATAGGAAGGGCTTTGACAGAAACCTACAGCTAGAGCGGTCCTGTGTCCTTCTTTATAGAGGACACTCCTGTGTTTAAAGGGCTGCTAGAAGACAGTCCTCTATCTGAAAGCATCCTTTTTTCTTTTTCTTTTTTCTTTTGAAGGGCTATGCAGTTCCAGGCCAATCTAAAGATAAAGAATGGTAAGTAGAAGGGACAGCAGGATCATCAGCAGTTCACAGCAACTGGACAGAGCAGACTGCCTTGTGTCTTCCCCACAATATTGAGATGTCTTGTATTTCTATTTCAGTCGCAGTGATTATTTCTAAATATGCATCTATCCATATCAACCGCACGTGCAGATGTTCTGCAAATCTGTGTAACATTGTCTGTGCTTTATAATTATGCATTTCATCTCTTCTCTCTCTTCTTTCTCTCTTGCTTTTCGCTCTTTGCATAATGTTGCCTGAAACTGGTTCTGGTCAGTGCAGCTTCCTATGCTGAGGGTCTAGCTTCTTCCCCATGAACTGTCTACCATACTAATGAGCAAACTGTTCCCCCTACAACAACCAAAATTACTCCCCCTAAAAATTACTCTTTCTAGCTGCAGGGTGAATGTGGTCTTCAGGTCTCCCCATCCATGCTGACCTCTGATTCCATTATCAATACTTCTCCTCACTCCTCAGAAGTGGAAGATGTCTGTTTTTGTTTGTTTGTTTGTTTGTTTTAAGATTACTGCTCCCAGAATCCTGCGGCCAGCCTGGCCAATTCTGGGAACTGCATTCCAAAGAACAAACATTTCTCATCTTTGTCTTCCGGATGAAGAAATCTCAGGAACGTGGCTACATGGTACTTCCTTGGTTTTTCCATTGAAAGAGTGGAAAGACTTAGCAGAAGAAGCAGGAGGAAGAGTCAATGGCAGTAAACAGTGAAGGCAGCCAAAAGGGGCATTTTGAGAAATAATCATGCAGACAAAAAGAGGAAACTGTCGTAGACCAAGTAGATTGCTTGCCTAGCTAAGTACTGTACAGTCTTCTCCTTAGCAGTCATTCTCCAGGATCTCAGGAAGACATATTTTCCAGAATCTGCTACCGAATCCTGTTCACTGGAGATGCTACAGACTGAACCTGAAACATCTACATGCTAGGCATGTATGTGCCATATGATCCATCAAACAGGTATGGTCTTTCTCCACCAATTTGAAAGTGAGCTGGAACAGGAATGTCCCAAGACATTTTGTCACACATTCCCACACAGTGCATTCTCACATGCCCTTCCTTAAAAAAAAATAGACAATATTAAATGATTGGCAATAAAATATAAGAAAAGGCGATAGAAAAAAAGGAAAGAGGAGAGGATATAGTAGCTGAAATCCTGTTGAACAACTTTACATGAAGGTTAATGATGTCATTAGGCATGGTGGTTTTGTATGAGTAAAAAAATTCCACTGCCTCCCAAATGTTTTGAGGCTCCCTTGGGATCCTTTTCATTGAGGAAGCAATTGGGAGATGTGGGATAGGCAGGAAGTCTTTATTTCCAAAAGTCACCATTGTTTGGAATTATTGGAAATTACATAATCCCCCTGATCCCATGGTCCCCAATTGCTTCTACACAACAAAAAGGATCCCAAGGGAGCCTCAGAGCCGGAGGGAGAGATGGAATTGAACTTTTTTTGTTTATCAAGAACTGGCATAGCTGATGACATCATTAACTTTACACAGTGTAACACTGTGCAACAGGATTTCAACCAACCATAGGGTAGGCATACACACTGATATAAATTGACCCCCATCTGCTCAAAGTAGGTATTTTTTAACATTCTTGCTTAGATAGAGCACTTAACAATGTATGATGAGTGTCTGCGTTTCCAACTCTGGAGTGATTCTTTTTGCTAGAGAGGGGGAACCCAAGAACTATATGACAAGTCATGGGGAAAAAAAGTACAGAAACATCTAGAGCAAACACATTCATAATATACTACAAAAGACCCACCAGCGAAGGAGTCACCAGTAGACATCCACATCATATGCTACAACGAAGTTTAATTTGCATGACTGCACCACTTGGTTGGCTTCTGTATGCAATGCCCAGCTGTCACCATAAGGTTTTCGTCAGGACTGCCCTGGGACATTATGTTGGCTTTGACAGAATAAGAGGTGGTGTACTCTGCCCATCAAAGCTAAAATGCATAGTACTCAAAGCTAACCAAGATAGTTTGACAGAGGAGGCAGAAAATAACTCTCTACACCTCTAGCAGTTAAAATACCATAAGAACAAAATAAATTACTAACAATTGGCTGCCCTTTCATAACAAGGAGACTTTTACCATCTCAAAGGTTTATTTGATATAAGCTTCCATAGACTGCAACCCACTCCACCAGACTCTGGAGTGTCCATACATTTGGTGAAGTGGACTGCAGCCAATAAAAGCTTAGGTCAAACAAAAACATGTTAGTCTTCAAGGTGCCACAGGACTCTTTGTTGATTTTGCTGCAATGGGCTTAACACAGCTCTTTCTCTTATAAACTCTGCCCTGTCAGAACCCCCCAAATCTGCCTAATGGTAGGGCTGGCTATGACTTGGAACTTGCTGCGAGATCTGTCTGTATCTGAACTGTCCCCTTTCCACTGCAGTGGCTTATGCATCTGGCTGTGGATCCAGCAACTGGGAGTTCAGTTCCCCACCGGGGGCCCTTGACAGGGGCTGGGCTATATGCTCCATAGGATACCGTCCAGCTCTGAAGTTCTAGGGTGATGATGATAATGAATAACTTTCAATATTACTAATACAGGCTGGCACAATATCAGTACCACATATCCTGACTTCCTCCATGCATGAAACCCCTACCCACACCTTTTATTTTTATTTTTTGCAATAATAGACAGAAAATATAGCAACTTTACCAGTTCCTTCATGGGCCCATGTGTTTGCTAATGGGCTGTAGCTCAAACGTTGGCCAAGCCTATGGTAATCTACTGATGAGCAACTTCACAATTTGGAAATTAAAAAGAAAGTCCCACAGCATCTTTATTCAAAAGAATGTGGTTTCTGAAGCCAAGACTCTGCTCTTGATTCTGTAGTTTAAAATGAAGCACTTGTCCCTGTTCAGAGCCAACTGGCTTCAGTAGACTGGGTAGTAATATTGCTGTTACACTTGCAACTTTATAATCTACTGTAGCACACAAGTAGGGGGAGGGGGGAAGCTGATGCTGGGAACTGAGCTTTCTTGGTTGTGGCCCCTTCTGTCTGGAATAGGCTTCCTATAAAGATTTGCCAGGTTCCATTTCTCTTAGTTTTTAGGAAGCTAATTAAGATAGAATTAAGCTGCCTTCTACTATTAGTGAACAATGACCTGAGATGCTCAGATGGGTTTTTAAGTTATGTTTTTCTACTTAAAGATACGTTCATTGTTTTAGCTAGCAACACTTTTGTACTTTCATTGTATTTATTGTTTTTCATTGTAAGATTTTATTGTATGTTGTGAAACGCCCAGAGACTGACAACACTAATGGGGCGGTATAGAAGTAGAAATAATAAATATGGTTATAACGTTATTATAGTTTCACAGTGGGATCAGAGCAGAAGGAAATCTGGAAGGAAACAGAGCAAGTCAAAACAGCTAAACATTTTTATTCGAGCACAACTAGATAATTGCAAAGGTTAATCCAATAATGACAGAAGGATAATTGCTTTGGTATATAATGGAAAGTCTCAAATAGTATTCATATTTCACTTAATCAAAGGTAGGATCACTTGCAACAACCAGACTGTGGATAAAGCATAAGAAAAGTTGGATGCTGTCTGCATCTGAATTTGCATTCATTTATTCATTTTGTGCAGTCTGGATAGCAGATGAACCTGTTTTCAAAACTGGTGACAGGGATACGTACCAGTAGCAATTACTTCACAACATAGAAGTCTGCCTTGCTAAATATAAGAGTATAAAAATGAGTAAGGGCTGGCTTAGGTCCAGGGAAAAAAGAGTGATTCAACCAAAAATTCATATAATAGACCCAATAATCAGATG
Organism: Intellagama lesueurii; assembly: GCA_037013535.1. Taxonomy (NCBI): domain Eukaryota; kingdom Metazoa; phylum Chordata; class Lepidosauria; order Squamata; family Agamidae; genus Intellagama; species Intellagama lesueurii. The sequence goes on from JBAJHW010000002.1 coordinate 272,150,312, forward strand.
AAAAATGGTTCTGCCCCCAGCTTCACTTCTCAGAGTCATTTATCTGATTCCTCTTTATTAAACATCCAACTCACAAATATGCTTGGCATGGTGTGCAAACATAAAAATGCAGAACTATCAATAAAATCACAACAAAAACAAGCAAGTCAGCCAACTCAGTATCAGAATGTTAAATGTTTAAACATTAAAATATCAAGATGCTAAAAGTTAACCATAGAAACTTGGAACAATAAAAGTAGGAAATCAATAACCACACACCTGTAGGAAGTGGAAATTTCTCACCAAGAGTCTAAATGTATCTATTGAGGATGTTATGTAGATTTCCACTTCAAGGACCATGCACAGATCGGGGCATTACTAGACCACCTATCACACTATGAGGAAAGAACCCATCATAAAAATTGTCTTAATTCATTCTTCAGGATGATTCCTTAACATACATACTTGGGAGTAAGTTCAATTTGAATTCGTAGGGGTTTACGATTGATTAGACAGGCATAGGACTGCACTTATGGTACAGGATATCTTTTAAACCTTTGTGGCATTTAATAAAGCATCTTGGTGGGAAGAGGGAGTTTGTAAGACAAACACACACATTATAGGCAACTGTTCAAATATGTGAGCCAGTATCACTCTTCAGAGCAAGCAGAGCGCGAAGTTTTGCCATGGCACAAGCTGGAGATCAACTGTCGTTTTCAGTGGGGCTTACACTTACATAAGGAGCTACTGGTGGATACCTTCTTGCCGATGGTGTTCTTTAAAAAAATAAAAATAAAATCTGACCACTCACACAACACAGCATCGTGCAAAGGACACTGCAACAGGATTTCAGCCAGGTCAGCATGGAACCGCAAATCAGGACTTCCTGCTTTAAGAGGTCTGCTTCAGTCACTATCCCTTCTTTTGTGGAGTGTTTCAATGTACAGTGTTTCATATTTTTTTATATTTACAAGCTGTGAGGATCACAGCCCTAGCCTGCACCATAAGGCAAAACTTCCCCTGTGCCACCATGGTCATAGGTGTCACATCGGAGCTGGGAAAAGGTATTCCAAACCACTAACGCTGTGTGAGACCCCAGGGACAAATATATATTTAGAAGTACCCCTCAGACGATGAGCGTACTCTTTTTAGGTGAGTGCAAACTCAGCTAGATGAGCTAACTAGCCTATCTTCCAGACATAGGAGCCACCCAACTGCTCACCAGGATTCAAGCTCTTCAATGGTCTTCATTCAAGCCAATTGATGAATCCAAGCACTGATCAGAGACTTGCATTGCCCACACCTCATTCAGAGAGATAAAGCTGTATTGCTTGAATAATGCAAACTGCTAGAAGATTGACCTACTTGCTCATTTTGTTTTCAGCAACTATCCATTATATTGTTAGCAAAATTAAAGGGGGGGGAAGGCACAGTGTTATGGCACTGTAAAGACTAATAGATTTATTTCAGTGTGAACTTCTGTGGATCACAATTCACTTCTTCAGAAAATGCCATAACATTTTAATTGTTTCTTTCTTTCTCTCCCCCACCATTCCCTCCCTTTATTTTCACCAATGTGCTCAGATAAACTAAAACGGCCACTACTTTGGAAATTATCCATCACAGTGTTGTTCCCAAAGGGAACATTGAATTCTCCACAGTTTAGAAAATCCCCTCAGCAGAACATGGCTTCATAAGAAAAACAAAATGGTGGCTGTGCCAATTGTATTTTCCACAAAATAATTTCACAAAGGCAAACGACTGGGTTTGAGGTTCATAAAACATTAGGAAAAAAATATATCCTTTTCAACTCAGTAAAGCTCTAATGCACATCAGATACTTAAGTTTGAACTTGGACTCCAGAGAATTTAAAGGCAATGCCTACTTAGCTTAAGATGCACTTTTTATGAATATGGGTGTAACACCAAAGGAAGTTGCTTAAATGCAGTAGCTGACAGGGAATAGATCACTTGCTTGTGGCTTCTCTTATAGTTCCTTCTGGCTAAAGATTATGAGACAATACAGGATATGCCAAGGCCATTAATCTAAGCTCTTCATACAGAAGTCCTTTTAGAAAATATGCAGCTTTGACAATAAACATGGGCCCCATCACACCACTCAGAAACTGCTTGCTATGCTTGAAGACAATTTCTAATCATACTGTGTCACTTACGTGACAAGCCAGTCTATTTAGGAAATGTGTGTGTGTGTGTGTGTGTGTGTTCATGGGCACATGCTTTGTTTTTCTCAAGATATTGGCTTTGCACAGATAGTATGAGCAAATTACAGAGATTACAAATTACAAGTTGTCTCGCTCTTACCAGAGCAGAGGATTTTCATGGAGGACTTGGAAATTCCTCATTGACAAAATGAATAATTGAGTGAGTATACTTCACACCCCTAGTCAGCACTGGGGAAACGTTGGCCCTCAGAATGTTTTGGTCTACGAACCCATTCTACATAACACAGCCAATGGGAAGAGCTTGTGGGAGTTATAGTTTAAAGCACTCGTAGGGTCAAAGATTCCTTAGTCCAGGCTTAAGTGGATGTCACTGTTCATTATTATGGTGCAGCATAAGTAAAGAGAACATGAAGTGTGGGGACATTTTCATTTCCAGCAAACACATATTCATTTTACACCATTCAAAATCAGCATTCCGTTCTTAGACAACTTGTGTCTCCTGCTGTCATCAAGGAATACACATGCCTCAGTTCATGACAAATGGTTTCATTTGATCCACAACTGATTTCTCTGCCTTCCACCTAGAAACAAAGCACAGAAGAGGGAGGGGCGAGGCCAGTCGCTGAACAGAAAAGAACTTCTATTTATTGGAAATTTAAAGAAAAAGAAAGATGTTCGAAATGTTATAAACCTTAACAGGATCAATATCTCTTTGGACGACTTCTCAGAAAATCTGATGGCTTTTAACTGAAGGGAAAGCAATTTCCAACACACCAGGAAGACAAACTGCATTCTAAAAACCAATGCTGTTCATGTGATATGGCTACAGAAGCCAGGGTATTACGACAGGGGGGGAATGGCTTGACGGGAATCAGACTGCTCTGGAACCGGCTGCTAAATACCAAATGAAAATCAAGTTTTCTGGTTTTAGAGAAGAACAGAAGCTTTTCCTTTTGAATACACAAGAGTTGCTTTTTCTAGATTTTTTTTAAAACTCACTTGACAAGTCAGAAACTCTAGTTGCTAATACTGTATGCTTCAAAATGCTGGTTAGGAGAGCTTCTGAGTGGGATGTTAGATGCCCTATGTGTGCATTAGTCAACCTCTTCATAACCCCACAGTATGTGTAACAAGCAAATATCTTGCATATTAGACAGGCATGGCTGCATGAATTTGGAGAAGTAACACAGGGTAACTCTGAAAGAGAAATAAGCTGGTGCTTGCAAAGGGCAGGGGAAAGAGCTGGGAGAGGGAAGGTTGGAAAGAAGAAGGCAAAGCAACAGGAGAGAGAGAAAGTGGTGAAAGGAAGAATTTCTAAGCTGGAAGAGGCAGGTGTAGGCTAAAGGAACACAGAGGTGGTGAGAAAGAAAGAAAGAGAGAGAGAGAAAGAAAGAAAGAAAGAAAGAAAGAAAGAAAGAAAGAAAGAAAGAAAGAAAGAAAGAAAGAAAGAAAGGAAACAAGTTGGGATGAGGGATGAAGAAATGAAGAGAACACAGAGATCTAACCCAGACAAAACCAGACACACTCGCTAGTTACCTACACAACTCCAACTGGATTCGGTCAGAGTACATACATTGCAACTTCCTCTCATATTATCTTGCTTCACTGCTAACCCAATACATGACACTGAACCATAGAATGATACAATAATTGAGTTGGAAAGGGCCTACAAGGCCATCAAGTCCAACTGCCTGCTCAATGCAGGAATCCAAATCAGGAAAGACAACAAAACCCATCACCCCAACTGGTCCACCACCACTGGGCCATGGCAGGACTCTTTAAAACAGAAGCCTTACATTGTCTTACATTCTTACAAATATGAATCCTGCTGTGATATTAATGTCCCAATAAGCATTACCTTTTGGATCATTTAAGATGGGAGCTGCCTTTTGCCTACAATCCAAATCCAGGCAGAGCATAACTGCTATTTTAAAGTGTTACCTCACGGCTGCTAAGACTGGCTACGGTGTTTTTCAGGAAGGATGAAAGCGGAAGTGACTGTCATGGTGGCACTGAACCAGGAGTCCAGGAACCAGTTCCCTTCCCCACTTGCACCTCCTGTCACTCATATTCTCTCCCAATTTGTAAGCTGTTGCTATATTCCTCATCACGGCAGTTGCAGACTGGCTTTCTAAAGCAGGAACCAAATATCTATTCTCCTTTGGGCTGTCACAGACTCAGAGACACCATATTAGACCCCACAATTCAGTGCCTGATATACCACCAATGCCCACCTCTTTGAGCATTAAATGAATCATTAGACTTTCTGAGAAAACTCTTAAGAGGCATTTTCTTCTACACCTGTATTTCCAGATGGTGAACATTGCTTAGTCCTAATATTTACATTATTTTACAGACCACACATGGAAAGGAGCTTGTTTACAAAGAAGATGCAGGAAAAGAATATATTGCAATGCAATGTAAACAAGCTCTTTTCCATGCATGGTATAAATACAGTGGTGCCTCGACTTACGAACGTCCCGACTTACGACCATTTCGAGTTACGACCGGAGTTCCGGAATCAATTAAGTTCGTAAGTCGAGGCACCACTGTATTAGGACTAAGCAATTTTCCCCCTGCTGCTTCTTTGTTTACCCTTACTTACACCGGATCAGGTGTGTTCTCTAGAGCTTTTCTAGTTTATGGGCTAAATCCAATTGCTACTTCCAAACAGAGTAGAACCATTGATTCAGTGGGATTTACATACACGCTGACAGATGAAAATCCCTTTGATTCAATTGGTCTGCTCTATTCGGAACTAAGCATTGGATTTAGTCCTGCCTACAGCAGATTTGAATGCACAACCTCAGAAATTAAACATACCTATGCCACCACTTGTCAAGTGACATTGGGAGGTACAATGACTGAAAGGGTGCATCTCTACAAGATAATCAGAAACCACAGTCAAACATTAATATTTAAGGAAACTGAAATCTGGTGCCTAAAGGAATTGGGACTTAGAGATAGAATATAAATTCAATGGACCCCCATTCCACTATTAAAATATCCATTTCACATATGTCCCCAAACTGGCAGCAAGCTACAATGCAGTTTGCACTGGAAATCTATGCATTTCTGAGGATTCCAATGCATTCCATGAAAGAAAGAAAAAATGAGTACAGAGCAATGCATACATTTGAAAAATCTTCATAACGAAAATTTATCTATTTAGAAAATGTGCACATACATCTTCCAGTCATTGCTGAGAATGTGTAAAAATACTTTCCCACAGGAAAACTGCAGGCCACAATAGTAATGAATTTCCATAGGGAGGCATAGTCTTACAAGTGGACGTTGAACTGGGATAGGATGAGAATGTTGGAGCTTTCTGAGAAGCACAATGAAAGTTAAATGGACTGATTTTGTTGCAGAATTTTGAATTTCTCGTAAAATTCTCTTTTTGCGAAACAGTAGATTTACAGAGATCCACATAGAAGAATAGCTACAAGTTCCCAGAGTCCACTCCTTTCTCATTAACTGGCACTTAAAGTTTCATAATTCACTCTGAGACATTTGTAGGAGAAAGAAAAAAAAGTTTCTTAACTTATAGTTGCTTGAAATTACAGATTTATTAATTTCAATCAACTGTACACATATTAACAACCACCCAAACAGATCAACAGCAACAAAACAACTGCCACCAACTGATGAAAAAGAGAGATGGAATACTCAATAGAGAGGCGGGTCTCTCTTTGTATTTCAAAAGCTAAAAGGAAAGGTTAGTTAGTGTTGGATAGATAAACAATCACCCCAGGTCAGAAAAGTCCCTCCCACTCATTCAAACTGCAGACAGGACACAAGGTTGTAAATAAAACTCCAACAGATTTTTGGATCCATACTTGCACACCTGAATATTTACAGGACTGTCAAAATCCAAGGACCCAGGGACACTGCCATCATGGATATCAGGTCTTTGCCAAGACAGGTCACTCCCTGAAGGAGGCTACGATCTGAATTTTGACAGTCAAGGAGACAATCAATGAAGCGGCAATAAGGCAAAGCCTCACTGGAATTTTATTTTCATAATCCTCAAGGGAGTAAAGACTTCACAGGGTCCTAAAGGAGTTTCAAAGACGACAGACTCAGAATTGAGCAGAGTCGTCTCTAAGACCGCCACAATCCAAGCCCACTGTGCTCTAGATCTGTACAGAAGCTGCAAGCATTTTCAGACACAAAGGAACAACGTAATCCATCCAACCTCCTTTAGGCTGCCCGTCTTTCTTTGAGGAAAGATATGTCTATATATGTGTTGCAGCTCAAGATGTTCCACACAGAAGGGATAAATCTGTCACTACTGTTTTTACACTGTTCCTTAACTTAGCAAAGAAATACCTGTGAATAACAGAGTGGGGTCCCACTCTTTTCAAACACAGTTGATGTTAGCTCACATACGACTTAAGCACTTCTGGACTTTCAGTGAATGAGCTTAACAAGCCTCCACAATTTTAAGGTGGCTGAGGATCATTATTTCATTGCCTTCATTGGAAGGGTGCTTTAATATATATTAAAGCACCCTTCCAATGAAGGCAATGAAATAATGATCCTCAGCCACCTTAAAATTGTGGAGGCTTGTTAAGCTCATTCACTGAAATAATATACATACACGTACACATGAGATTATGACAGAATATATGTTAGCTTCAGGAGCATCTCAGGCAGATATTCCATATGGTTTGAAGCTGCTGATTGAACTAAAACGTTTGGGGGGGGGGGGGAATCCATTATTCTCACGGTTCCCCATCCTCTCCTTCTTTCCTTTTCTAGACCCTCTTGCTTACTTCACTGTTAACCAGACCTCACACTTTATAAGGGTTTATATAACTTTCATTATAAAACTAGATCTTTGCATGACCCCAGATTGCCACAGGTTGCACATATGCCAAGGCAGAACATCATTGAACATCCTCAAGACTCAAATTCTAGAACATACTATGAAGCACCGTACAGAAATCTTGTAGACCTTTAGGACAGTGGACCTTCTTCCTATATACAAGTGGATGTGCAGGAAGTCCTCGAAATAAATGAATGAATCACTCTAAATAAAGTTTAAGTAAGAGTGTACTTATCTCACCTGCTCTGTTGTGGCTTTCATAACATGAAAGCAAAGAGTCTGAAATGGAGAGCTCCTTGTATGTGTGAAAGCTCTCCCATGCCAACACGTTCCATGGGAAATCAGGGGCCAGAGGTGTGTCAGCATCTTCCATGCAAACAGGAGGTGTTTCATTTCAGACTCCCTGATTTTCATGTGAGCACAGCAACAATGAGAGGGCAGAGTTACTCCCTCCTCTCTTTCGATGTTTGATTAACCCTTACTTAAAATGCCTTTTTGTAGGACAAATCAGATCTATCTATCTATCTATCTATCTATCTATCTATCTATCTATCTATCTATCTATCTATCTATCTATCTATCTATCTATCTATCTATCTATCTATCTATCTATGCAACCCTTCAAAACATTTGAGGACTGTACTGTCCATACATATCAAGATACACTGATGTACGCCCCAAGTCACACATTATGTCATATATACATTGTATCATATGTACAATATAATGGAAAGTATGGACCTATTGTCCTAATAACTACTGACTAATTATCAGCAAGCAATAATCAGAAAATATATGAACTACTGAGGAGCAAACTAGATGGTAAGAAAAAAACTCATCCCCCATGATAGCCTGTTTTTTCCACCCACAACAAAATTACCTTAAAGAGTAGTGCCTTGACAATCAGTTTTGCATTTACCTTCCCTGTACCCCCCCCCCCAAAAAAAACATTATAAGCTCTGCAAGATATAGAGATGAGGGGAACAACCTGTGGGAGCACCACTTCTAAATACAAGCTAAACATATCATCTAGCTTGACCCTGAAAAACATATCATAGGGATCTCTCATATTCTCTTCACTGTTAAGGGCCACCACATTGTTTTATTTCAGAGGAAGCACCATAGCTGATGGTAGAGCATGTGTTATGCTCACAGAATGACCCAGTTCGATCACTGGCAGCAAGTCTAGTTAAAAGGATCAAACAGGAGGTGTCGGGAAAGACATCAGCTTGCAGTCATCGAATGGAGCTGTCACTTGGAGTAATCAGTCCTGGCCTAGGCAGACCTGATGTGAAGTAGCTTTACTGTGCTTATGTAAGCTTCTGAAGCCGCAGAGTTTCAAGCACTCTCTAGTTCTCTTCTAAGATTACGACAGTCTTTGTTCATGGAAGAAGCACCACAGCAACAACAAGAGGGCAGAGTTAGTCCCTTGTCTTTCTCAATGTTTAGTTAACCCTTACTTAAAATGTCTGATAGGGGCTTTTGTGTAGAATGTATTAATACGTTGGATGATTTTTTTCACCCAGTAAGAGGCAACATAAAGAACAGGTCTTCCATGCTGCATATTGAGAGGCATAGAGTGCACTGACATAAGTACGAAGTAGGCTGTTCTTCTCTGCACTCACAAAGGCCTGTGTGGGTGCAAAAGCACTATTTTCTTATGTTCACTTCCATAGGCTCACTCCACAGATTACTGAAACAGCTACTCAGACAAAGGAGATCCATGAATTCCTCAAGCAACTTGCCTGTAACTACAATGGCTCATGAATGACTAGTAGCCACTGAGGGAAGACCTGGGAAAGAAGCCAGACACCCCTCCAAAGGCCCAGATGCCACCTTTGTCCCCACTTCCACTCTGGCAACACTATTACAGAACCTAACAATATGAATTACACTTTCAAGGGTTCATTCATTGCCTTCCAATGTTACATGTGTGGTCATCTGCCAGCCTTCTGCACAAGACTATGCAGGTCACAATAGACACACTCCTGACATAAAAATTGTCATTGTCTAGAAGGCAGTATGAGAACATTTTAATTTCCCAGGAGATTCTGTAGATGAGTTTACTTTCACAAAAGAGCTTTGAGGGTAGAGCTGCCGTATGAAAGAGCTGACTTCAGAAAGTTCACTTCTACCAAATGTGGTCTGAATCATGATTATAGAGTTTAGCACAATGCCAGAACATTCATAAACACTCCTTTATTAATGGTCACTGTAACTGGATCAAACTAAAAGCCTGTCTTATCCAGCATAATATTCATACATCAGCCGAACAGTCCTCTATAGAAAGCCCACTATAGAGGAAATACATATATGCATCTAAGCTTTAATGTAATCATCATTGTTTGCCTTTCTTCTCTTTTCCCTCACTGTGAACATTCCCCTCCATCTTCAACATCCTTCACAGCTAGATTTTCAGGAGGAAAAAAGAGGATCTATAAAATTGATCAATGTTTGCTTCAGACTTTTATTATAATGGTGCACCTTCTTTGAAGGAATTGTGATGAAATAAGATTGTTTACATTCATAGTAACATGCTGTATTTGTAAATATTAGTACTGTCAATCATTTACTTCTACAAATTCTTATACAATATGCCATGCATGAGGTTTTGATGCTGCTTTAAAACTCTTGAAACAACTCTGTTACTTTTAGTCCTGACTGTCAAAGAGAAAAAGGTAAAGATCAGGATGCCACCAAACTATAGATTTAAGCAAGCCCCATTCCCTTCAGCATTGTGTGTGTGACCTGTGTCACTGAGAGTGGTCATATCAAGCAGTGTAAAGATGGTGTTTCAAGATATGATTTGGGTTTGATACTGTGGGTATCAAGGGAGCTCTTAAACCGTAGTTTCCCTGGTCAAACTGCAACCAGTTTTAAGAAGCCAAGAAAAATTTCTCTGAAGCTTCGAGGTAAGCAACTGCTGCTCCAAATTTTGTTCTGAAATCCAACTCCAGGCTATCATTGGAGGGGAATGTTGGGATTTGTAGTCCAACAACATTCAGAGGGCCACACTTGCCCATCCCTGAGGAAACCAGAGGAGAAATGAGCAGGACATGATAAATATGGTGTATGTTAGCATATAGGAAACTCCTGTTAATTTTTTATGAGTCCAGCATCAATATATATGGGGCCAATATTCTCAGACTTACTGTATATAAGCCTGCAATCTGAATTGCAGAGCTACTCAGAAAGTAAAGCAACTGCAAATACTCCATTTCTACCCTGTAAAGTCTATGGTGAAAGGACAGAATCAAATTGAAGGTAGTGGACTTTTAGATAGGAAGGTCATGAGTGTATGCATGTTTTATGGGCAGTCCCATTGGACATTGCTTCCTTTCATCTTAGAAAACATATTCACACATTGTGCCTCACTAACACTTTCCATCACCATTCAGCTTATGGGCCATGTGTACTCCATGTTTTGTGACTTCATTTACAATTGTTCATACCCAAAGATTCACTGGCTATAAGGCAAAACACACACTAAATTCAAAGGGATGTTAGAGACCAAAGGGTAGCTACCTGCTCAAAGCTCAATCAGAAGGCGCCTCCAATTCTAGTTTAAATGTAAAAACCAGTTTAGCTCTAGAGAACAACTGTTTACAGTATTTGAAGCCAGTGAAAAATATAAAATCCCAGAAGGAGACAAAACCGTGTGCTTAGCAAATCCCAGTTCCATGATTCATGACAGATTGAAAAGGAAAACATAAAAATTAAAACTTTTAAGAAGCTGGCAATTATAACACTAAGATTGCAGGAGGGGAAAAAAAGACTGAAACAATATGATAATTAGAGGAAGAACTCATTCATATCTTCACGGGATAATATGCCTTTTTAACACACAATGAGTCTGTGTAGCAGGGTAATTTAAAAGCAACCATCTGAAGCAACCAGGACAGAAAACATAGATTTGAGGGAGGAATTTGTAGGTGCTTACTATTCCTGAGGCTTTAAACATCACAGCATGCCTTCCTACAGCACTATGACAGCAGGGTATAACCAACAGCCCACAGTACAGAAAATTCCTCGTTGAGTCACGCAGAGTCCCAGATTTGTACTTGAGGAAAGCCAGGCTTGACACATTCACGTAGGAGAGACTACCCCTTAGAAATCTCACCCGACCATGATAATGGCAAGACACCAGCAAAATTGGGTTGGATGGCATACACATCTTTATCACTCCTATCACTCCAATTCAGTCTTGGGCTGAAGGGTTGATCTACAGGAGTATAACATAAGAAGATTTGTATTTTCTTGTGTCTTGACAGGAGTATAACATAAGAAGAGCTCATGCTGAATTAGACCTAAGATGTTTGCAGTGAGGACAGGATATAGTTTAAGCTCATGGTCCAAGCAGGAATGGATTTTCACCTCAACATTTTAGTATGCCAGTCATGAAACAGATAAAGTTTCTGTTCATGCAGTGGCCAGCCAGTTGCTTATGGGGGGGGGGGGGGGAAAGACCCATAGGAAAGCAATGGTGTTGCCTTGCATGAAAAAGCAAATAACAACGATAATAATGACAACAAAAAAGTAATTGTTGAGGTCCCAGCAGGCCATAATAAATGGGTGGTAGATTTAATTCTGTTCAGAATGTCATAAGCTGTGGAGATCTGATTTTGGGCAGCACAGCATTGGGTTCAAAGGAAGAAAAATCCTGTGACTTTTCAGGACTTAGGAAACATTCAGAATTTTCAATTATTGTTAAACAGTTCTATGAATTTCAGAATTTGTTTAGCAAAGCGTAGCTACCTAATGTAACAGAAGACTTCATTTCGTCATGCACCTTGAATTATTTCTGTCCAAAGGGACCCAAAAGACCCAGAATTCATGTTCCAAAGAGCCTTGCCAAACCATCAACAGTTCATGAATTCAAACATATTATGTTCTGTAGCCACAAATGAATATAGAAAGCCAACAAATTCAGATCCTTCATCCAGTACCAGGCCCAGCTCTGCATAGGGAGGGCACTACACCCTACAATCTCACAATCAAAAGAAGTTCAGAGTTCTTCATTCAGTCATGAAACTCACTGGCTGACCTTGGGCCATTGACAATCACTCTATGTCCTATAACTCATATGATTGTTGTGAGGATAAAGTGGAAAGCAAAAGAGACATGTATGCCACCCTGAACTTATTAAAAGAAAGGCCAGGTATACATGTTTCAAGTAGAGATGGGCATGAATTAAAAACTGAATCACCAAATTCATTTTAAAAAAAATCTCTAATTCGTATTCATATGAATCAATGCCCCTAACGAATACAAATCAATGAATTTTTAGAAATTTTTGATTTGTCAATTTGCTGGGCTGTAAAATGGCTCCCCATGAACCTAGAGTCATCAAAATTGCAGGGAGGATTATCTGGAGTCTCCTCTACAGTCCTTCCAGGTTTGGTGAAGATTGTGTTTCATATGTCTAAGCTATACACTCACAAAGAGCCCCCCCAGTAAAGTCTCCCCCAGGCACCCAGAGACACCAAGATCACAGAAAAGCTTCTACTGACTCTCCTCTACAAACCCTCCAAGCTTGGCAAAGATTGAGTTTCCCCAAACCAGCTGCTAAAGGGCACTTTCCTGTGGAACCCACTTTGTGGGTGCATAACTTGGATGTCTGAAAAGTAATATTCACCTAACTTGGAAGACTTGTAGAGGAGACTCAGTAGAAGCCTTTCTGTGATTTTTGTGTCTCTAGGTGCCTGGGGGGAACTTTCCCTGGGAGGGATACTTGTGGGTGTATAGCCCATATGTCCAAAATGCAAACTTCACCAAACTTGCAGGGCCTGTAGAGGAGAGTCATGGGAAGCATCTCTGTGAATTTGGTGTCTCTAGGTTCTGGGGGGTGGGGGCTTTTTATAGGATTTTAAAGTCAAAAATGAATTGAGAAATCAATTCATTAATTCACCAGGAAAAATGTAAATTCATAATAATTTGTGATTCATCAACCTTGATGAATCATGAATCAAAACAAATCACCATTTTTCTGATTCATGCCCATCTCTAGTTTCAGACAAACAATAATAAATAATAATTCACCAAGTTGACATTCCCCATTGATGCCCCTCAATGCTACCCTCATCTAGCAGCACACACTAGGTTTGGGAAGTCACCTGCCATGTTAAACACCCACAGTGATTGAAAATAATACGCTATCTGCTAAGTATTGCTTAGCAGATGGTATTTCAGACCCAGCTACTAAGCCTTGTATAACCAAAGGAGCAGGCTGATGGATTAAAATAGGCATCTGTGCACATTGAGAGGCAGACAAAACTGCTGGTGGGACTTAGAGTATGACAGCTGTACAAGGGTGCCAGCCTTGCTCAATATTTACCAGATTCTTAGCCTTAGGGTCAAACTAGATGATACATATAGTTAGATATGCTAGAATTAATATGTGGAGCTTCCTTAAGAGACAAAAACAATCTGCTTATCCTAGTACACGCTTCCCTCAGTTTTGCATATTGCAGGTTACCTTGCTTTTGCTTTGTGACTGGACAACAAGAGGTAACCCAGGCTTCTTTTCCAAGTTTGATTAGTCAGACATGGAGTTGTGAATGAACTACATGCCTGGAGGGAAAATGTGCTATCAACAGCTAATTGGGAAACTGGCATTACATCCAGCTTGACTCTAAAGTTCACCTCTAACCTGCACGTTTTGCCCTGGCTGTGGTCCTAGAAAATCAAAACCTAACATAGGCCCTGCTGGCTCAGATGAAATGTCCATCTGGTCTAGCCTTTTGCTTTGCACAATGGCCAACCAGGTGCTTCCAAGCAAGCCCCAAAAGCAGCAATGAAAGCGGTAGCTGTACCTCATTCTTCTTCTCTAGCAGCCAGTCCTGAGAGACATGGAACATACACTGAGGTTTTATCTGGCCATTACCACGTATAGAAACTCTGTGGATATTCTCACCTCCCTTTCTAGTCATCTTCTACCAGTATGGGACAATCATTTTACAATGTAAGGATGCATTGTGTGAACTCACCAAAATCACTCCTGGTTTTGCCTCTGATTGAGTTCAGCGGCCTGATCCCCACCCAGCATTTCTGGAAGCAAAACGTTGCCACCTTTGGTAAAAGTTAGGTTGAAAGATATAAACTATCCATTCTCAAGTATGATCCCCATGGTATTTCACAATGGGTTGGGAAATGTCACCTTGTTCCTCTATTTGGGGCTTGAGCAAATAAATTACAGCAATTTCTCCTTCCAGCTTACCATTTTCAGTGAGCAGTAGGTTCACATTTTCCTTTATGTTCCTTGTGCTTTTATTTCTAATATGCCTTGGTAGTTGTCAGTCCTTTGTCGATGTGCCTTTGCCTTTTTGCTACTGGCTTAACATGCTTGTTCTGTTGCTTTACATATACAGTATCTTCAGAGACATCATTCTCTGTATTTTTCACTGTAGATATTAAAAAGTCTTTGTAGAGCCACAGTATTTTAGATATATTTTTTCTCTTTCTATTGTAGCACAGATTCCTGCAGTTCTTGTGTCTTAGTGTATAATCTAGCACCTACTGCATTCACTAGAATATTTTACTGAACATGTGTGAAACATTTCCATACCAAGACAAAGACTGCTTAAAGATCTTCTAAATATTATTTGTTTCATCACCTGTGTACTCAACATATTGAAAAGGGATACGTTTTCAAACAGAAATGAAGGCAATTACAACAGTTTAAAGATCTGATCCTTTCCTTCCTAATTAATTCTCAGGTCGGTAAAGCAGCTATTATAAAATAATATGAAATATTATGAGATATTAAATTACAATTATGAACATTTCACCTACCCAGTATAATATCAGAGATGTACCCAATAACTGTCTTATTACTTCTGCTGTGACACAATTGTAATGTGTAGATTTATTCCATAGGTGTCCTTCAGATAAGAGTCATTCATGCAAAGCCAATGAGAATTTTATGCTAGTTTTCTACAGGGCTGCCTCCAGAGCTCAGGGGAGCAAGGGGCACTTGAAAAGTGTTTTCTAATGGGCTGTCTCCTACATTAGGAGTCTCTCCCCTCCTTTAGCTCAGTGGTTCTCAAATTGGGGTCCCCAGATGTTCTTGGACTGCAATTCCCCGAAGCCTTCACCACTTGCTGTGCTGGCCAGGATTTCTGGGAGCTGCAGTCCAAGAACATCTGGGGAACCCAGTTTGAGAACCACTGTTTTAGCTGATCAGCTGCTGAAATGGGCAACAGTGGATGGCTGTAAGTTGTTGGCCATTTTAATTAGTATTGCTTTAGACATCAAGGAGCATTTTATAGAAAGGCGAATCAAAGCCTGTAGATGTCGAATTTTTGCATATTTTCTGGTCACAGAGTTCCTAACCCAACCACCCAGTTCTATGCAACCTGTTTATAGTCAGACCATCTTCAGAGGTCCTGCTCTAAATGAAACAAGGCAGGCGACCACTAGAGATAAGGTCTTTTGGAATGTGGCACCCCAGCTATGGAACAGCCATGTGTCCCAAAAGAATCACCTGTATCATCTGTGTAGCCTTTGAATCATAGAATAATGGAGTTGGACCTACAAGGCCATCAGGTCCAACCCCCTGCTCAATGCAGGAATCCAAATCAAAGCAAATCTGACAGATGGTTGTCCAATTTTCTCTTGAATGCTTCCAGCATTGGAGCGCTCATCACCTCTCAAGGTACTTGGTTCCATTGTCGTACTAAATACCAGGAAAAACCTAAGACGTTTTCCTGATATTCAGCCTAAATCTGGCTTCTTGTACATTGAACCCATTATTATGTGTTCTGCATTCTGAGATTATCTAGAACAGATCTTGTTCCTCCTCTATATGACAACCTTTCAAGTATTTGGAAAGTGCTATCATATCTTCCCTTTGTCTTCTTTTCTTAAGGATACGCATCCCCTGCTCTTTCAGTCTTTCCTCATAGGGCTTGGTTTCCAGTTGCATGATCATCCTTGTTGCCCTCCTTTCGCAGGTCATGTGGAGAAGTTCCTGTTCATTCCAGCTTTTAAATAAGTGGCCTTGCAGTTTTAAAATCTCTGCTGCAGTTCGGGGGTTGCTGTAGGGTTTTTTTTTTCCCCTGTTGTATTTACTGTATACAGACTTATGTTTCACTTTATATTTGTTTCATTTTTATGCTTGTTTATTGTAAGCCACACAGAGAACTGTTGTGGCATACAAATGTCATCAATCAATAAATAATACATTCCACAGCACGGATGGATGAAGCAGTCCTTTTTTTTTGTCCACATCACTTTTGAATTTATGCTTTAAAAATAGTATATGAAAACATGGTGTTCAAGTATGCATTTGAACGTATATTCTAAGAGTAATTTTCTCAAAATGTTGTTGTTGTTGTTGTTTAGTCGTTAAGTCCTGTCCAACTCTTCATGACCCCATGGATCAGAGCACGCCAGGCCTTCCTATCTTCCACTGCCTCCTGGAGTTGGGTCAAATTCATGTTGGTAGCTTCGGTGACACTGTCCAACCATCTCGTCCTCTGTCGTCCCCTTCTCCTCTTGCCTTCACACTTTCCCAACATCAGGGTCTTTTCCAGGGAGTCTTCTCTTCTCATCAGATGGCCAAAGTATTGGAGCCTCAGCTTCAGGATCTGTCCTTCCAGTGAGCACTCAGGGTTGATTTCCTTCAGAATGGATAGGTTTGTTCTCCTTGCAGTCCAGGGGACTCTCAAGAGTCTCCTCCAGCACCACAATTCAAAAGCATCAATTCTTCGGCGGTCAGTCTTCTTTATGGTCCAGCTCTCACTTCCATACATCACTACTGGAAAAACCATAGCTTTGACTATGCGGACCTTTGTCACCGAGGTGATGTCTCTGCTTTTTAAGATGCTGTCTAGGTTTGTCATCGCTTTCCTCTCAAGAAGCAGGCGTCTTTGAATTTCGTGGCTGCTGTCACCATCTGCAGTGATCATGGAGCCCAAGAAAGTAAAATCTGTCACTGCCTCCATATCTTCCCCTTCTATTTGCCAGGAGGTGATGGGACCAGTGGCCATGATCTTAGTTTTTTTGATGTTGAGCTTCAGACCATTTTTACGCTCTCCTCTTTCACCCTCATTATAGGTTCTTTAATTCCTCCTCACTTTCTGCCATCAGAGTGGTATCGTCTGCACATCTGAGGTTGTTAATATTTCTTCCGGCAATCTTAATTCTGGCTTGGGATTCCTCCAGTCCAGCCTTTCGCATGATGTATTCTGCATATAAGTTAAATAAGCAGGGAGACAATATACAGCCTTGTCGTACTCCTTTCCCAATTTTGAACCAATCAGTTGTTCCATATCCAGTTCTAACTGTTACTTCCTGTCCCACATATAGATTTCTCAGGAGATAGATATGGTGGTCAGGCACTCCCATTTCTTTAAGGACTTGCCATATGTTGCTGTGGTCCACACAGTCAAAGGCTTTTGTGTAGTCAATGAAGCAGAAGTAGATGTTTTTCTGGAACTCTCTGGCTTTCTCCATAATCCAGCGCATGTTAGCAATTTGGTCTCTAGTTCCTCTGCCCCTTCGAAATCCAGCTTGTACTTCTGGGAGTTCTCGGTCCACATACTGCTGAAGCCTACCTTGTAGGATTTTGAGCATAACCTTGCTAGCGTGTGACATGAGTGCAATTGTATGGTAGTTGGAGCATTCTTTGGCACTGCCCTTCTTTGGGATTGGGATGTAGACTGATCTTTTCCAATCCTCTGGCCACTGCTGAGTTTTCCAAACTTGCTGGCATAGTGAGTGTAGCACCTTAACAGCATCATCTTTTAAGATTTAAAATAGTTCAACTGGAATGCCATCACCTCCACTGGCCTTGTTGTTAGCCATGCTTTCTAAGGCCCACTTGACTTCACTCTCCAGGATGTCTGGCTCAAGGTCAGCAACCACACTATCTGGGTTGTCCGGGATATCCAGATCTTTGTGGTATACTTCCTCTGTGTATTCTTGCCACCTCTTCTTGATGTCTTCTGCTTCTGTTAGGTCCGTACCAGTTTTGTCCTTTATCATGTCCATCAACCAGGCCTTCTCGGCAGTGGCCCCTCGTCTCTGGAACAGTCTCCCGTCAGAGATTTGCCTGGCTCCCTCGCTGGGTGTTTTTAAGAGCCAACTTAAGACCTGGCTCTTTAGGCAGGCCTTCCCTCCTGTCACCACTTGATCTTTACTTTTCTATTTTAAATTTTTCCATCTTGAACGATATCATTATTGTTGTTTAAATTGCTTTTATGATATTTTTATTGTAAGCTGCCCAGGGTAGACGTGGTCTAAATGGGCGGGGTATAAATTTAATAAATAAATAAGTAAATAAATCTTTGCACAAAATGTTCCTTTAATATCTCCAATTTTTTTTAACAGATCTCTGGTTTTTCCCTTTCTATTCTTTTCCTCTATTTCTTTGCACTGTTCATTTAAGAAGGCCCTCTTGTCTCTCCTTGCTGTTCTTTGGAAGTCTGCATTCAATTTTCTGTAACTTTCCCTATCTCCCTTGCATTTTGTTTCCCTTCTCTTCTCTGCTATTTGTAAGGCCTCGTTGGACAGCCACTTTGCTTTCTTGCATTTCCTTTTCTTTGGGATGGTTTTTGTTGCTGCCTCCTGTACAATGTTATGAGCCTCCATCCATAGTTCTTCAGGCACTCTGTCCACCAAATCTAGTTCCTTAAATCTGTTCTTCCTTTCCCCTGTGTATTCATAAGGGATTTGGTTTAGATTATACCTGACTAGAGCTTCTCCATCTTTGGCTGCAGAGAATATAATCAATCTGATTTCGGTATTGCCCATCTGGTGATGTCCATGTGTAGAGTCGCCTCTTGTGTTGTTGGAAAAGAGTGTTTGTGATGACCAGCTTGTTCTCTTGACAAAACTCTATTAGCCTTTGCCCTGCTTCGTTTTGAACTCCAAGGCCAAATTTACCTGTTGTTCCTTTTATCTCTTGACTCCCTACTTTAGCATTCCAATCCCTTATAATGACAAGAACATCTTTCTTTGGTGTCACTTCTAGAAGGTGTTGTAAGTCTTCATAGAATTGGTCAATTTCAGCCTCTTCAGCATTGGTGGTTGGTGCATAAACTTGGATTACTGTGATGTTGAAAGGTCTGCCTTGGATTCGTATTGAAATCATTCTATCATTTTTGAGATTATATCCCAGTATTTTCCCACTCTTTTGTTGAGTATGAGGGGTACTCCATTTCTTCTACGGGATTCTTGCCCACAATAGTAGATATGATAATTGTCTGAATTGAATTCGCCCATTCCCGTCCATTTTAGTTCACTGACGCCCAGGATGTCAATGTTTATTCTTGCCATCTCCTGTTTGACCACATCCAGCTTCCCAAGGTTCATAGATCTTACATTCCAGGTTCCTATGCAGTATTTTTCTTTGCAGCATCGGACTTTCCTTTCACTTCCAGGCACGTCCGCAGCTGAGCGTCCTTTCGGCTTTGGCCCAACCACTTCATTAGCTCTGGAGCTACTCGTACTTGTCCTCCGCTCTTCCTCAGTAGCATGTTGGACGCCTTCCTACCTGAGGGGCTCATCTTCCAGCGTCATATCTTTTAGCCTTTTGTTTCTGTTCATGGAGTTTTCTTGGCAAAGATACTGGAGTGGCTTGCCAGTTCCTGTTCCAGGTGGATCGCGTTTAGTCAGAACTCTCCACTATGACCTGTCCGTCTTGGGTGTCGCTGCATGGCATAGCCCATAGCTGCTCTGAAATACTCAAGCCCCTTCGCCACGACAAGGCAGCAATCCATGAAGGGGTCTCTCAAAATAGGTGTTTCCAAATGGGCTTTGAATGTGTGTTTGATCCTAAAACTGTGTGACAACTTTCAAGGAGCAATTTCTAATGGCCAGATACAATGGGTACACTATTCGAAGCAACATATGTTAGAATTTTCCAAGACTCGCTGTCTTGAGCATTCTTATTGCACAATAAGGTAGTACTTATATTAAAAGATATAATTAAAATATATTATATTTTAATATATAGATTTAATATATATTCTGTCTTAATATTGCACCTTGTGGGGTTATCAGTGTTTGTACATGTACGTCAAATGAAAAACCATTAAACATACCTGTTCTTTGTTCCAAAATCCCTATGTTAACCACTGAGTTAGAAATAATATCTTTATGAAGCTTCACTTATTGTTCAAGAGTGGTAAATTAAATCCACTCAACAACATTATATCTGCAATGTTCTGCACTGTTTGTTGTTGTTGTTGTTTATTTTTGTTTTTTGTTTTAATTTATGAAATCAAGCAAACAGAATGGGACATGTCATCTTTAGCTTTCCTGAACTACAGTACTTCTAAAGCCAGGTTCAATTGTTTGGAAATCCTCATGTTTTCTAAAAATTAAGAATCCAAGCAAAGATTTTAGGCTTGCGTAAAATATTGGGTGAGCACAATGGCTCGGGGGGAGGTAACTTAGCCTATTGTTACCTTATGAAAAATAGAGGGGAGGGATCTTTCTAATAGTTTGAAATGAAAAAAAATGCATCAATTCATCTTCTCAAATTTTTAATTCACTTTTTTCCTTGACACTGTTTTAATTTTCCTTAAACACTGGCTAACTTCAAGTGGCTAACTCCAAGTAAATGATGCATTCCTAATAATATAAATATGAAAAATAGCAATTGCTTGGGGCAACTGAATATATTAAAATCTCTGTTCATTTTCATCATTAACACATTTTATTTCCTTTTTATGTGCACTTGCATTCTTCAATCAAGCAACAATTTCATGGATAAATACATGTCCATATGGATAATTTTTGATAAAAGAAATCTTCTTTCCAACTCCAACCCCCCTGACTAAAGGAATCTCAGTGTCTCATCTTACCCAGACCCAGAGCAACCTGAAACCATAGCAAACATTTCTGTCAAATTCTACTCATCTGTCAAAGTAGTGGATTATTTCTTGAGAGACTGAAATTGGCTGCCTGGAATCAGAACACCATCAATCTTACTCATGCAGGGTGCAGGCTGGCTGCCTCAGAAAGTCTCACAAGAGGAAAAGCTCTGCTGTTCCTAAACAGGTGATGAGGCAGCTCTAAAACCTTCACTCTGTCTGTATCATAGCCCCTTGCAAAAGATATGTCATATTTCCCATTTCACTAGTACTTTGTATGCATCCGGTGTCATACTCTTCCAGCCTCATCAAGGAGGTGATTTTTCAAGCTTAGGCAAATGCTGAAAACCACCAGAACAGCTATCCTTCATTTTTTCTCATCATGTCACTTGTTTCAACTGATTGTGCAAAAATGAGATTACATTTTCCTTTTGATTGTTTATTTATTGAGCAGCTTGTTTGTCTATTGTGCCATCACTGGTGTCCTTTCAATGATACCAGTTCTAACACTCTTCTATTTCTATAGGTGTTTTGTATAATTCTGTTGATGACTCCCAAGAAAGAGATCCAGACTAGTCATTCTCTCTCCTAAAAATTAAAACAACAATCATTGAAGCAAGAAGACATACTGTACACCGTTGATCAAAGTTTCAAAATGCAAAATATAGAACATAGACTGTAGTTTGCTGAATCTTCTGTTCCACCAGCATTATGGACCATGATCTTGATGACATGCAACTAAGAACATATGTGACAAAAGTTCTTGACTAAAATTAAGCTATTATTTTGTGGCCTACAGAAAAGCTAAGAGATAGCGCGGACATACAGTGGTTGAAAGTCTATTTCATGTTGCAATAAGTCACTAGAGTAGTCTCATTAATCAATAAAACCTACGTAGAATTTGACTCACCAAATCACTACTGATTCAGAGGGCCTACTCTAGTGCAACTTACTACACTAAATAATAGCATTTTACCTTGGTCATCCATAGCAAATTCAAAAGACTTATAACTGAATTTTCTCTCTCATAGAGTCACAGTAACATTCTTAAGATTACTATAACTGTGGTTCCCAAACTTGGGTCCTCAGATCTCGGACTACTACTCCCAGAACCCCAAGCTAGCTTGGTCCATGGTCAGGGATTCAGGAAGACATAGTCCAACAAACATCTGAAGTGCCATATTTGGGAACTGCTCTGGTTTATAGTGTATAATCCCATTATTTCACCCACCAGTACTCACATGTTCCTATCATTTGTTTTTAGATAACAAAAGTCCTAATTACTACCTTTCACCTTCGAAACTCCAAAAAGCCCAACCTAAAACAAGTGTCCAGTAGAGCAGCCTTTTATCATTTGTAAATTCACTGTGTAGAAGTGGATCACTTCTCAGATAGTAAACCTATGGTGCAAGTTCCGGATAAAGAGGCACTACATACCTTCTAACAAAAATATTGTTCACCTTATCACATCCCACCCTGTAAAGATCACAAGGAGCACTTTTTGACAAATGTAGGCCAAATCTGCTATTTATGGCAGTGCATGCATGCGCTATGTAAAGAATAAAGAGTTCCATAGGATGTTGAAGGCCTGCACCCCTAGGCATACTGACCTAGAAGAAAAGCCTTACTTCTGAGCAAATATGTATAGGATCGTCCTGCAACTTCCCTCCCCCATATTCTGGAACAGATTAAGCACAATGTAGTCACTTAGTCATATTTTCTTTAAAAATTTTTCCCCCTCCCACACAAAATTCCCTTCAGTCTGAACATAAGATCTCACACCAACACTGGGCTCTTCGGTATCCAAGCACCAGCCTTTTATGTATGTCCTGCAGTGTGGGCAACTAGTGCCTCAATTAGCAAATGTACAACAAATCAGAGTGGTCTAACTTATACAACCTTATGATTTGTCTCACCACTTACACAAACGGAGAGAAAAAGAAGCAACTGTGAGGTAAACGGGTTTTGCATGATGACCCTTTGAAGAAACCATTAGGGGAGGAAAAGCCTACTAAAATTGGCAGTGTATTTCCACACCACATGATCAAAATAATATATTGAGTACAGTGTCATACAGGCAAGGAATTCGTAGAATTTCAGGGGCAGAGCACATTATACATAGTCCATAATATACATACTCTTACATGTACCTATGCATCTTTGTTCTCTTCCAGAATGACAAAGAGGCTGCATGTAACAGCAGCTATCCACCATGTGATTGCTCCTACCTGGTCTGTGCAGATGATGCTGCTGAAAAGTGTGGTGAAGGGACCCTTGACAGAGCAGCATGGCGGCAGGCACTTATCCACAAATACAGGACCCAGGACATTGCAGAGACCATGGCCATTCTCTAAGGAAATATTAGACAAGAATTAGCACACACAGAGAGCAAGGAAATCAACATTCTGCTTCCCATTCTGTGCTCTCTGGCATATTACCATGTCAGAAGGGGACAAATGACACTCTTTTTCTTCCCATTTCCATCCCTTCTTTCAGACTGCAGTTGCCCTGTGACGAGGAGCTTGTCCAAAAGAGCCACAGAAAGATGTTTGCTTCTAGATTAACTTTTAATAATTCAGAGGCATAAATGAAACTGTTGCTAAAAGAAGCCTCACGGCAGCCAAGATGCGTCCGGCGCAGTAGGGCTGAGCTTACGAGAACTCATGTCACAATAAATAAGTTAGTGTTGGAGAGTCTACAGGACATGCGTAAGACAGAAACCAAGCAATCTCGTGTCCTTGCTGTTTACTCTTTAAAGAGGTGAGAAAAGGTTGTTGTTGTTTTTAATAAAAACTATGCTATATTTCTTTTCTGGCTGGATAGAGAAAGTGGACAGGCAGTTGTTGTGAAGGATAAGCCTTTGAGATTTAATCCACCCAATACCCTTGTAACTACATGAAGCATCGTGGCTGTATCTCAGGCCATCATATATTATCACCTTCTGTTGACCAGGAAAATTGAGCAACGCCACGGAAAGCATCTTTTGCCTCTGACCATCGCATTTCACAATCTTAAAAAGCCTGTTTAATGCAGACGCCAAAACTCTAAGAAGGATGGGCAATCTCAGAACTTCATAAAGCATGCTGTAAATAGTAACTTGACATTCCTCGCCAAGACACATTTTAAATACACTCTCCCTTCACAGTCCAGCAAATCCAATATCTCTCCTATAAGGGACTGCATTGTTTTTAACTTCCGAGTCTATTAATTTTTCATTATAATGTTGTCTGCTAAGCAAAGGAATTCTTTCTCAGAAGAATCCTGTTCTTCTAGCTCTCCCATTTTTCTTCTTTTTATTCAATCCAGGCTCATCTAAAGAACTTTGCTAAGATGATCATGAATTTCAGAGGGAGAAGAGAAAGGAAAGAAAATGCCCTCTTTACAAATCAAACTGAATCAAAAATTGGAAGGAATTCCTAAAGCAAGAGATCTCTCTTTGCCAGTGGTGACATCTGGCATTGTTTTGACTCCACTGTGGAGCAGAGAATTTCTGTTACCGTGTTGCCTATATATATGTATGCCTCTCTGTGTGTGTTAGTTATCCATAAACTTTACAAAGCCTTTGAAGACTGCCAGTTCTCCAAGGCTTGGCCATAGACCGTCCAGTTCTTTTAACAACACCTTCTGCTGCCAATTGCATATTGCCAGCTTAATCAAACTTCAGGCTCTCTTCCTTAGTCAGCCAATGACAAAGTGGTGTTTTCTATCTAATAATCCAACCCGCTGAACATCCTTCTCCACCCCTACCCCACTCATTCCCTCAGCAGACGGGAGAAAAGGCTTGGAGGCTCAAATCAATCGCTTTTCTTCCTCAGTATGAAGAGGGGACTCTTTCTGTGCAGGTTGGGCTTAGATTACAAAAAGAGGCACAGCTGACCTATTGTCAGGATTTGCTAAGGGCGAAGTGCAGCCCTCCTCAGATTAGCAGCATTTGGTGTCAAGAATACTGTTGTAACAACAACAGCTACAACTTGTTGTTGTTAGTTCAGGCGTGATCTCTGTGAACAAGGTTCTTTTGGAAAACAGACAAAACTGAATGGCTTGAACACATCTCCCCCCCCACCTCAGCAAAGGGCAAAAGAGCAAAAGATAATTTTCACCAAAGGGATGCTACTTAATCCTCTCCTCTGTGTCTCTGAGGTACTTCTTCCTTATATAAATTCTTGTTCCTCCCCGCTGTTTACCTCTGCTGGTGGTATCCCTCCTTCACCTCTCTCCCTGCTCACACTCACACACACACACACACTCTTCTGTCCCCCCTGGGACAGCACCCAGTACCACACCCGACTGCCCTCTCCTTTCAACACCTCACAAGGCACTGCCAGAGACATCTCTTACGCCCCGAAGTTTCCCACGCCGGTCCCCACCCCTGCCCCACGCTAGACCATCTGCAGCGACCACAAGCAGATTAAAAGGGGGAAAGCCAGTGTTAACTCACTGTGGTTTTTCCTGTTCTGATTTCACCTGCGCCGAAAAGCCATCACTGGGCTAGCCAAAGCTCAAAATAACATTAACAAAATTAAAAACTTCCAAAGCTTTTGGTGCTCATCTTTCCCCGCCTGTCTTGCCTTCTCTCACCTTCAATATTCTCCTTAACTCCTCTCACTTTTGAATCTATTCCCCCAAAACACACACAGAGACACACACACACACGCAATGTTTGGTCTCCTCGCAGCCATTCCCCAACAATACATTTAGGCAAACTTTCCTCTAACCCAAACGTGCCTTGCTTGGGTTTAAATCGGCGGAGGTCTTAGCCAACCCTCTCCCCCCCCCCAGCCCGAATGATCAGCTATTGATCTTTATTTCTGCTCCGTTGTGAGCCGAATACGCTTTTTGTCTGTCGCCTCTCCGAGCAAGCCGACTTACCTGAGTATTCCAACCCCAAGGAAAACGCTCTATGAGCGTTCATTGGAGAGAGAGAGAGAAAATAGATAGATAGATATTAACACTTTTTAAAATCCATTTGCACCACCACAGGAGGTTGGGCTGAGAGACGCGAGTTGGTGGGGGAGGGGGCAGAAATTTAGCCGCTTCGCCAACAATCTCGATCCGGATGCCTTGTGTGAAGGACGAACAAAGCTTGGGGGGGTGGGAGGTGGGGGGGGGGGTTGTGAGTTTCCCCCCTCCCCTCTCTTCCTTGTTCTGATTAGCAATCCTCTATTCCAAGAGTCCAAGAAGAATCACCATCCCAGCTCGGTCTCCGTACTGTCAAGAAAGTAGCCCAGGTTTGAGGGGTGGAAACCCTGTCATTTTCACCTTTACATCATCGCGGAGCGTCACCTTCTGCTTGATGAGGACCTTTGAAGTGATCTTGAGATAATTTGCAGCTTCCAGGGCACTTAAAGAGGAGGATCGGTGGATGTTTAATGACAGATCAACCTCCCTCTTCCCCCGCTCCTTTCGCTCTTTCCTCCTCTCTCTCTTTCTTTCTCTCCGATGCACTCCGAGCGGAGTAAAAGCAGATGTACGTAGGAAAGCACAGCTCGCCTATACAGTACTGTTAAGTACCGGTAGTCTATTTCAATATATCCTTGGCTCGGGGAAAGTATCACATGTCTTAAAGTGATATTAACCCTCTGATTGCAATCCGGCACCACCGGATCGCCCTCGCCTCGCCTCCGCGTGGTTTACACTCAAGGAGGCTGCTTCGAAACCTCGGCAGGGCGAAGCGTTTATGCAACAGAGCGATCTTCGCAAGTCAACCTGGGCTTCGTTCTCTTTCTCCTCTCTCCCTCCTCCCTCCAGGATCAAACAGAAAGGAAAGGGGAGGGTGAAGCCCTCTTGTCATTCGCTTGAGCTGGGAAGCCACGACAGACAGACCAAGGCAGAAAGGCAACTTTTTAACAGCCAAGGCAAGGCATAGAATTAGTCATCACCGGAGAGGAAGGCGGCATCTATCTAGGGATGCTGAGCTTATAGATCAATGTGGCAGCGAACGTCTGGGTTTTTGTGAATGGTGATGTTCTAGTGTGGACAGCGACCATCTCATGGGGTTTGTCAGAGGCCTCTCTGCTGATACAGGGAACAGCCTGGTGGCATCTTAAATGACTCGAAAGTGTGACATAACTCTTTGCTGGGGGCTTAAGTCAGTTTGCCGAGAGGTATGGGCTGCCTCGCACTTTACATAAATTGGTATAGAGTCTCTGCGTTTTTTTTATTTTGTTTTGTTCCAACAGCCTATCACACTGCTCTCTCTTTCTAGGCACTGGTAGCCAACTAACATGTTTTTTCCCCCATTTAATTTATTTATATAATATGTATGCCACATTTCTCCCCATAGGGGACCCAAGGCAGCTAGCTGACAACAATTAAAAACAATTAAGTTGACTCAAATGTTATGCTGAACATCTGAAATATGATAAATTTTAATATTCCTATATAAATATGGATGATTCCAGAGTTTTCACCTCCATGTGCTTTGCAGGTAGACATATCATGCTGTTAAGTCGCTTCCAACTTATGGTCGCCCTATGGATTAGGGAATTCCAAAATATCTTCTCATCAACAGCCCTTCTCACCTCTTGCAAACTCAAAGCCACTGAGTTCAAATCATTTTGTATCTGCTCTTCATGTTGCCTTTAGCTTTTCCCAGCATTTATTGTCTTTTCCAGTGAGTTTTGCTTTCTTGTGATGTACCCAAAATTTGATGGGGGGTCAGTTTAAATCAATTTTAGTTCTAGAGAGAATTCACATTTGACTCAGTCATTGGTGTAAGGAAAACAGACAAATTATAATTTTGGACATTCACTTTATATTACAATGAAAGCCCCAAATATATAATATAATACAGGGAATGTCCCAAACTATTATTTGTCTACTTTTTAATATACCCATGATATGCTCACCTTCTAAACATAGTGAAGTGAAAGATCTGGAATTGTCAAAATGGTGGCATTCACATGGGAATGCTATCAAGTCCATATGAATTCTATGAATATCCAGAAACAGATATATATTTCACAGACTTATGAGTATAAACATGTGAACTTGCACACATCTGCAAGTTTCTTGGGATGCTGAGGGATCCCTAGTTATGAATGTTGTCTAGGTTTATTAACATGCACATACTAATATTTATATAAAATGTCACCAAAACGTGGCCCAGATGATTCCAAGATGTAAATGTTTGATATAAAGGAAGAACATTGGATCTGATTGGTAAGAAAACAAAGAAAGTTTGGAAAGTGGAAGGAGAAGGAGGGCAGAATTCAAAACAGTGCTTTATTTCCCATTTGAATTCAAAGGGTTAGTAAACTCTCTCCAACCTCCTACTGTATCATAAGGGCTTGGCATGAAGAACAATTTATTGCAGTCATTATTATCTGATGCCAATAATTTAAGTGGACATTTACAGGAATGAACTATTCTCTCCCCCCACACCCCCATCCCTCTTTATATATATTATGCTGACAATTAAGACATTAAAGCTGCAATCCTCTGCCCCCCTTCCCAATTTCCTTGGGAGTCCATCCCAATGATCTGCGTAAGGTATCTTTCCAAGGAAACACACACAGAATCAGGCAGCACTAATACACTGTTAGGCGTGTTGACCTGGATGTTAGTTCCTTGAGTTAAATGGGATTTACTTCCAAGTATACAAGCTTAGGATCAGCAGGTATCATTTACTATAAGTACAGTATCTGGGTACAAAGGCATTCTACAGTGCATGATACTGCAGACTACAAAATAAACTACAAGCTTTGATTCACTCTAACATGTAAGCTGGCTGCAAACTATAATGTCCTCCACTGTATTCCTGCACAGAATCAGCAAGATTACGCTAGAGTACTTGGTTCATGAATGGCAGGTTTAAACTGTCTAGCCTACTATGTTGAAGACCAAGAAAAGTATAGATTGTACACTGGCTCTAAGTTGTTACCATCACACCAACAACCTTATTTGCTATGATTCCGACCATATAAAACAACATAAAAAGCTGTTGAACAGTCTCCAGAATGTTTCCTTTTGCACTATTATATTTAATATGTATTGGGGAATGGGTGGGTTGAGACTGGTTTTCTGCTCTCACAAACTGACTTAGACATTTGATGCAGCAATGTTCAGTATTACTGCCCTGAGTCAACAAAGGGATCCACTGGATCCAATCCAGCAGCTATTGTGAAAATATCAAGGCTCTTACCAGCCTCAGATCACCTTCATCTGTTTTTTCTTTAACATAGGGATGTGTTCCATCTAGAGATGGGGACAAACTGCCAAAATGGCAGTTCATGTTGGGTTCATGGTTCATCAAGGTTGATGAGCCACGAAACACGAACTTCCCGCTGGTGAACCGACGAACCACAAAGGCAGCAGGGGGGGGGGGCTTTGGGCAGGGGTTCCCTGTCTTTCTATGCCACTGCAGATCAGATGGTTCACAGGGGGCATAGAAAGATAGGCCAGCTGCCCGGCTGCCCAGAGTGAATAAC
This sequence comes from Intellagama lesueurii, assembly GCA_037013535.1. Classification (NCBI taxonomy): domain Eukaryota; kingdom Metazoa; phylum Chordata; class Lepidosauria; order Squamata; family Agamidae; genus Intellagama; species Intellagama lesueurii. The sequence goes on from JBAJHW010000002.1 coordinate 272,179,553, forward strand.
CCCCCCACACACACACACACACTGTTTGCAAAGACAGAGGGGGTGGATTCCCTTCAGGCAGGCTTTCCCTGTCTGTCTATGCCCCACAGATCAACTGGGCCATAGACAGATGTATGTTCATCCCTTCATATTTATCAAGATTTCTGTATCTTATGAATACGAAGGGATGAATATCCAATGAATCAGCGATATTCAACAAATATTGTGATTTATTTATATATTTCTCCCCATGTCTAGTCCCATCCATAGGAGTCAGCCTTGTACAAAGTCAGTTCTTTTGTCCATCTGGCCCTGTGGTTGACACAGACAGCATCTTTCCAAAGTTCAAGGAGTCTGTCCTAAACTTTACTTGGAGATGCCAAGAATAGAACCTGCAATTTTCTTCATGTAAAGTATGTGCTTTACTTACAGCCATTGCTGGCTTGCTTGTTTGCTTGTTTACACACCCTTGTCTTCAGGTTATTTATTTATATTTGCTTGTTTGTTTGCTTGTTTATTTGTTTTATAGGCTGCTTTTCTCCTGATAAGGGGACTCAAGGTGGCTCATAATATTAAAAAGAATATAATTAAAAACATAATAATGTTAAACATTACAAAACATAATAATGTTAAACATTACAAAAAATTAAACGATATGGTAATTAAAATACAATGGAATAATTAACAGCGAGTAAATATTAAAAACTATCTTAACTTTAAAAAGGCATTAGGGCCTTAATCATGACTGTTAAAAGCCTGCTTGAAAAGATGGGTCTTCAGCTGTAGGCAGAAGGATAAGAGGAAGGGGTCCGGCCTGATCTCCCAAGGAAGAACATTCCATAACCTGGGAGCTGCCACAGAGAAGGCCCTCTCCCATCAACTTTCCCCATCAACTGTGCCTGTGCTGGCAATGGGACTGAGAGGAGGGCTTCCACTGATTATCTTAAATGCCAGGAAGGCTCATGTGAGGAGACACTGTCCTTAAGATAGTCTGGACCCAAGCTGTATAGGGCTTTATAGGTAACGATTTTTATCTCCTCCCCAAAGCGTAAAACAAATAATTGTATGATTACACTGAATCGTTAACCAACTCAGATGTTAAGATCATCAGGAGAGTCCTTTCTCTCAGTACCACCACCTTCACAGGTGTGTCTGATGGGGAAACAGGAGAGGGCCTTCTCTATCCCTGCTCTGAGACTCTGGAATCCCCTCCCATGGGAAGCTAGGCTGGTTCCATCTCTATGGTTCTTCTGCATGCAGGCAAAGACCTTTCTCTTCAGGCACGCTTTGCCTCAGTGACTGGCTAGACAAGTGTGACTTTTAGATAGATTGTTATGTTCTACTGCTCTGACTGGGTCTTTAGTACTACTTGTGCTTACCATCTCTCAGGCTGATATTTGTTTGTTCTTTTTAAATATTTGTATACTTATTGTTTTAGCTTTAATGTTGTCTTTAATGCTGTAAGCTGACTCTTTATACTCCTTGTTCTTAGCTTTAAATATTGTCTTTTAGTTATGTAAACCACTGTTGTATACTCATTTTTTTTCAGCTTTAAATATTGTCTTTTAATGATGTAAGCTGCCTTGGGTCCTTTTTAAGGAGAAAGGCGGGGTAAAAATATTTTAAATTAATAAATAATAAATAAATACAGTTTAAACATGAAAGTTTAACAAGCAAGTAATAAAATAAAAGCACAAAAAATAATACAAAGGTAGTACATCTCCCTTTCCAGTTTCAGAACTGGAAGAAAAGACCTCCAGTGTTAAGCTACAGGTAATGACCCCCAAAAATCTTACAACAGAGGTGGGGAACCTTTGGCCTTCCAGGTATACTGGCCTCCGGTTCCCTCCGTCTCTTACTGTTGATGGGTAGGTCTGGTCTGAAGGCCAAAATGTCTGACCCTACCTGGGAGGGGAGGACATACTGTTGCAGAAAAGAGCTAGATGGAAGTAAAGCAATACTTTAGATACATGGAGGGTATATAGTAGGATATGGGAGCTAGAGAGGGATCAGGAAAGCCAAGGACAACAGAAGGGACGACTCAGGTCCTTGGTAGTTGAGTACTTTGGTAATTAGGGAGGTGTCAGCTCTGTGCAGTCTGGCATTTCTGCATAACGTTTTGCATGAATTTCTGTAGCTCTTGCTCAAAAAAGTGCCATTTCTCAACAAACAATGAAACTAATCTCAGTGTCAGCCCTGACAATGACAGATGCTGCTGTTGCACCCAAAAGACGCTATAGAAACTGAGGGTATGTTACTTCAAGTATTGGGGTGGGAGTCATAAATAGATGGGATTGCTCTGAATCTCTTCACTGCCCTGGTTTTTGACCTCATTGAGAGAAGCAAAGGAGTCCTTAGCATATACCACAGTGCTTATTCTCACACCTGCTCTGGTGAAGCTTCTGCCAATTTTAATTTCCAGCAGAGTCTAAAGGTAAGGGAAAGCTCATCTCCTTAGGATCCCTCTAGACGTACACATGGCCATTACCTGCAGCTGCAAATTAGCTCCAAGTAGCACCTTAGTGGGTCCCTTTGGCCTGCTTGCCTTATATGTCAGCAGTTTTCACAGATTGTAAAGGGAAGCTGGTTGGTGGGAGGCTGAGCCTTTGTGCCAAATCTTGGGCTCTAAAGACTGGAAGGAGCAGAAAGAGTAGGAAAATGGGAACGAGAAAAGCTTGGAGTCAATGGGGGAGGGGAGGGAGATAAAAATGTTCTCCTGTGAAAATGGCTGAAAGCTCTTTTAAAAAAAACAACACAGAACAAAATGAAAACCTTTTGTTCCAAGTCTGAAAAATCAGTATCGGGTGTACAAAATGCTGAAAAGGTGCTCTGGAAGAAGGATTCACTCCCCATCCATGCTGGGAGTTAGGCCAGGTCAATGAGGGTGACAGAAACAGCCACAGCAGGGCAGGGTCTCTGGGAGGGGCGGAAAGCATAGATCAAGTGTCCCGGCAACCTGCTGTATGTTTGTATGTCTGGCTGGGAGTGTCAAATGCTTCTTCAGTAGCTAAGTGCAGCTGGCTCTATTGCTCTCCAGGGATCTCCCCAGGCTGCCTTCATGCTGGCAGGCATGTCAGGGCAAGCTTCTCACTTGCTTCAAATCTCTGCCACTGACTCCAGGCAGCAGGAGGGAAGGAGGGAGGCTAAAACATCCCCAGCGGCTCAAAGCTCCAGAGAGTGCCTGGTGAAGCAGTCACCTCATCATAATCTTGGGAGAATTAACCTCCTCTCAGTTCTGAAGTTTGTTGGCATTTGGAAGGAGTGTTTCCTCCCCACCCTCAAGAGTTTCACCTGACTCCATGAAGCGGCGCACAGGATCATAAGAAGCCACCTGATGCTCAGCTGGCCCCTCGGGCCATTTGATAGAAATAATTGCATGCTATCAAGTTGATAGCAACTCACAGCAACTCTTTCCAGGGTTTTTGAGGTGCAGAGCATTCTGGGCCCTTCTGGAGATGCTCTGGCACCGTGCAGCTTGCTTTAGGCTGCACAGGCTGGATCGTCTCCTGGGAGGTACAGTGGAGAATCGAACTCCTAATCTCCAGCTCTATGGTCATCTCACTAAGCTATCTAGCCAGCATTTCAGTCCATTTAGTCCAACAGCTCTCCTTGGTTTCAGGTAAGCTTTTTCCATACCACTATTTGGAGATACTGTGGATTGAATGCGGGCCCTTCTGCACATAAATATGCACTTTACCATTGAGCTACAGTCCCTTCAGTGTGTCTATTAATGGTACATCTGTGCTGTTGTGTATTTAAAAATGAGAAGACAGCCACAAGGATAGAGATAATTTTCATTGGCTGAAATCCTGTTGCTTAGAATATTAAGTTGCAATCTGAGTAGGCCCATTTGAATCAATGGAATTTATGGAGAAGCTGACTCACCAAATCCCCACTTATTCAATGGGCCTATTCTCATGCAATTTACTATGATAAGTAATAGCATTTCAGTCTTTGTTTCCTGCATTGATTTTTTTAAAGTCCAAGGTCTTGAGCTTTGTAAATGTCAGAAAATTCTTCAAAAATGAACCAAAATGAAATTATCTCTAATTTTTCCAAGCCAGATTCAGCAAGTACTAATCCTAGCACGAATAACACCATGTCTTACCTGCTTGTCATACAGTTATTAAAGAACAAGAGCCTCTCATTTTTTTAGAAAAAGATGTCTAGGGATGGAAAAGTATTTTAGTGGTTTCAAGATTCTCAAGGAAATTATCCATCTGGTCCCTCCTGAGAGTCACTGTGAAGTAGAGCGCACCTTGCATCAGCAATCTACACATTTATAAGACTAGCAAAAGGATTTGGAAAAATGAAATACACCTCAAATTGTGCATGTGTTTTAACCATGATAATAGCTAAAAAGGCATAAACGTGCAGAATAATACAAAGGTAGAACTTCACCCATCATTGGGTGATCTGGTTGCTTTCAAAATATACCCGGAAAATGCACAGAAAAATGCTTGAGTCAACAGGGAAGATGGGCACATAAACTGTGTAAATAAATGTCTATGATAACTGAAAATGCATATGGAAAATGTATCCAAATTTCCATGCTGGGAGAAAATATAGTTTTATGGGACAAAGGATGGGATGAGAATGGAGGATCGCAGACTCTGGAACTCCCTCCACAGGAGGCTAGATTGGCTCCATCTTTGCTATCCTTCTGCAAGCAGGCAAATATCTTTCTCTTTAGGCAAGCTTTCCCTCAGTGAATGGCTGCCAAGTAGGGATTTTAAATGGATTGTTCTACCTTATTGAATTAGCTGTGTCTTGGTGTTGCTTATGTTTTTTTGGTATTGTATTCATTGATCCTTTTAGTGTTGTATACTCACTATTATTAGCTTAAATACTGTCTTTTTAATTGTTGTAAGCCACCTTGGGTCCTTTTTAAGGAGAAAGGGAGGTTAAAAATAATTTAAATAAATAAAAATAAAAGGCGAAAGATTTATGCGATCTGAAGAGAAACCAGAGTAGGCACAAAATGCTATAAAACTGATGGATGTTGTAGGTTTTACGGGCTGTTTGGCTGTGTTCTGGAGGTTTTTCTCCCTACTGTTTTGCCAGTCTCTGTGGCCAGCATCTTCAGAGGACAGAACTCTGTCTGTGTTCTGTGCTATAAAACTATTAACACAACGTAGAAAAATGGCAAAACTGATCAAGGGAATGCCACTGGAACCCCTGTCCAAGCTACAGCTTATTCTAGCCAGGTGGAACAGCTACCAGTACATGTTTAAACACAAAAAGTAAGAGGAGGTGGAGGAATCAAAACTTCTTGTCCTTGACCTAGCTTAAAATTTATTTTAAAAGCAAAGATCAAACCATGACTCATATAATCTAGATATAAAAATATTCTTTTCTGAGAACTGGGGGGAGGGGGCAGCAGGAGTGTAAAAAAGGAAACAAACAAAAATCCTTGATTTATTTGTCAAGGCAGTTTATACCCAAAGTTTATTTTGAAGCAATAAATTGGGTGTACCACAAAAGCCATCAATAACTTGCATACAGCTAGCAATGATGTACAGCCATGTCCCCCAAAACCTGGCAAGAACAGCTTACAAAGTGTACCGGTCTATAGGTCCTGAGGAAATTGTATCTAGGACAATGCCTCACAATTTTGTCTGTCCCTTTGGTGAAACACAAACAGAATCCTTGATAGATGCACAACATTCAGAAACACAAAATAGTAGCCCCCTGATATTTCAAATGGATGTTGCAACTTTTACAAAGAAGCTGGAGTGGAAACTGAAACTATCCCATGCAAAAATGCTTAGGGTTCTTCCCTATGGCAGATATAGAGATTGATTGATTGATTGATTGATTGATTGAAAATATTTTTATCCCGCCTTTCTCCTTAAGAACGACACAAGGTGGCTTACATCATTAAAAGGACAATATTTAAAGATGAAAACAGTAAGTATACAAATACTAAAAAGGATCAAACAAATACCAGTTTAAGAAACATGAAGCAGAAGCAATGCCAAAAACACATTCAAAGCAGTATGGCACAACAATCCATTTTAAAAACTCACTCAGGCAGCCAATCACTGAGGGATTAGACCTTACCTGACGAGAAAGGTCTTTGCCTGCTTGTAGAAGGACAGCAAAGATGGGGCCAGGCTGGCCTCCTGTGGGACTGTATTCCAGAGTCTGGGAGCAGCAACAGAGAAGACTCCTCCTGTGTCCCCATCATGTACCTGTGAGGGTGGTGGAATGGAGAGAAAGGCCTCTCCTGATGATTATGGAAGTCCTGGAGACACAGCATCAAAATCAACAGGACACACAGATTATGTTGACCATGGGCAATCTACTCTGATTTCCATCTGGCCATTGGCTGTATGGAGCAACCCACTCCACGTAACATAGGAAGGGATTAGGAATGTGCAGAAGCAATCCCTCTGCCAGTCCATGCCCAAAGGACACACCAACCTTGACAACCCACGAACCATGACAAACCACCATTTTGGCGGTTCATCCCCATCTCTACAGCTGACTCATCCTATGCCTTTCTGGTGCCACTTTGATTAATTATTGCTTATATCAGTTGTGTTATTTGTGACATCAATTTTGGGGATGTTGTAGACCAGAGGATTTTACTCCTGGCAAAAGATCCCCTTCCAGCCATTGTGCAAAGGGCAGCAGGCAGCGGAACCCGCACTGCTACGGGGTGGAGGGGCAGAGACTGAGGTTGAGCAGGAGAGGAAAGATAGACCCCAGTGCAGTAATTCTGACCAAACCAATAAAATCTCACACAACTTACTATTCATTAAACTAATAAAGTCAGATGAGAAAGAAAAAGAAATGGAAATTCTAGAATGCAAATCTCAGCTAGGAATTATGTTGCAAGCCTCCCCATAAAACAAACTCTGCCCCATAGTATGTTCATCTGGGTGCTAAGTGGCCTGTCCTCTGCAAACACAAATGCACACAAACAACGTCCAAGAACCCTGGATTTCCCACAAGTTTTATCAGGGGAAAAAATCTTGTGCCCACAAACCTCACATTGGGGGAAGCACCTACCCATCCACCCATTCTTGGTTTATCTCTGTGAGCAAGAGGCTGTGATATTCCTATTCCTAATGATGTGATTCTCATTAGTACTGAAAGGATTAAAAGCCTTATGGTGCAGTGGTTAGACTGCAATACTGCAGCCAAAACTCTGCTCACAACCCAGATTCAAGCCCAGGTAGCCAGCTCAAGGTTGATTCAGCCTTCCATCCTTCTAAGGTTGGTAAAATGAGGACCCAGCTTGCGGGGAGAGAGGGCAATGGATAGTCTGCATAATTAAATTTTAAACTGCACAAAGAGTGCTTTAAGTGCTATGGGGCAGTATATAAGCAGCACACTTTGTGTAAAAAATAAAAAGGTTTACAGATGCTACACACGTCTGTGGCACGTTATGTGTACAACTATAATGTGCATCCGATCCTTCTGAGTGTGTGTATTGACGTTTCTTTGTTGGGAGTGCTGGATATACAGAGTTAAATGGAATCAGCTTTGCTTATGTGAACCCAACCATAACTGCAAGTAGAAATTCTGTTTACTTTAAAGGAAGTGGGAGGGTGATTGTTCCTGTTTGATTCTCTAGCCAAACAAAATCAATAATTTAAACAGAATATGTGTCATTCACAGGGTTGCAGCACAATATGGAATTAAAAGTAATCATAATTAACACTCCTTTAATCATGCCGAATGGAATGCTGCACAGCTACTTAGGAATTATTTCCATTGGAATCAAAGGGGCTTATAGTTGGATAATTGCATACAGGCTTGCCAGCCATAGCATGTATTATATTCTTGTTCTCGATTGTACTGGATTCCATTCTTTTCCATTGTGATTTTCTTCTTTCCTTTATTATTTTCCAGGTAGCGGGGGGGGGGGGGGATTTTGGTGTGCATTTTGTTTCTTCCGACTATTCTACCTAGAACACACAATGCAGCAGAAACCCTTGCAAATAAACAAATACGTAATAGCCAAGCTGCCCCACTAGGAGACAAAAATATGTACTAAACTAAAACATAACAAAGTACAAAACAAGCTCGTGGGTCCCACAGAACTCTTCATCAGGCTGACTATTAAGCGAAAATGTGGTGGGAAGCAAAGAAATGTCACATCCTCTTCCTGTTTGGAATGTCCAAAACATGATGTCATTCAGGATGTGACATCATCAACAGCAATTTGGGTGAAAATAAATGCAAAGCCTTACAGGAATCAAGGGGGAAAGTGAACATTTATTTTAATGGAATTGGGGGATGTAAGTTTAAGAGAAATAAATTTGAATAGAGAACAATAAAAACCTGAGCAACTTTTCATTGGCAAGCAATAAAGTGACTTGTTTCCTGGAGATAGATTTGATATTGCATAAAGTAGCAGAGTATGCGTGCCTTAACTGAAATTATCGTCTGCAAAATTGCTTCCAAACAAACCAGAAATTAAATCAACAGCATCTCATAAATATGCCAGATATACATAAGGTACTGAAACAGAATCAGCAGAAAGATGAGTTGACAATCTGAACAAAAAGCTCAATGAGTTAACCATAAAGCATATCACACCATATTGATGGTGTCAAACTGGATCCTTCAACTGCATACAAGAGGGACCTGGTGGGTTCTCTTTTTTTGCACAAAATGCTATGTTCTTCATTACATATCACTCTGGTCCATTTGCCACACTTAAGGCATGTCGAGTGTCTCAGCACTTAGTAGTCAGATGCTGTATACTGTGCTGCTCTGTGTGGCATCATGTCTCCATCTATGTCTCCCTAAAACAACGCAGCAGTCTGTTCTTGCCGAGGGCCATACTGGAAACATACCATAATGAACTGGATTTCGACAGCCAATTTGCATTTCATTAAGACAAAATTTATATAATCAACATAAAAATTGTATGAGCCCGGTGGATGCCAGACACAGTTGATGGATATATTGCCTCATGTGCAATTTCTATTATGAGAAGTAGCTGCTCAAAGGATTTTGGGGGATGATCAGGCATCAATTGCAACTCGTTATGGTTCAGCAATAAAAATGTTTGCTCATAAATGGAAGTGTTAGATGAGAAAAATAGGCAACACTGACAGTTTGGAAAGAAAAGGCTTGTAGTATATGCTTGCACAGTGCCATAGTACCTCTTGCTCTCATTTGTTATCTGCATGTGTTTGATTTGGAATGAATGATGGCAAGTCTTTCTAGCAAATGTCCTGTTTCATGCCCTTTTTTGGTTGACAAATACCAATCCGGTATGAAGTAGTAGCTAGTAGCTGCTCACGGTATTTTATGGCTGGAACCTGCATTCACCAGTGTGCTGCTTCTGGAGCTCATAGGGTAATGTTCACCTTTCAGGACTTACTGAGGGACACTTCTTGCTAGCTCCAATTAAACTGGAAGTAGCGGGAAGTCATCAAGTCTTGGGGAGGGGGAGAAACAAGGCAGGGAGAGGAGGTCATTTGCTTTACAGGAGAAACAGTTGCTGGAGGGTTCCAGAACCAGAAATAGTGTGTCACCTCCTGTATATTACTGACCCCTGCTATTTGATCTTGATGATGAAGCACCTTTTTTTTCCTATCGCTTGCATCATAGCCCAGTGCTAGTATTCCCATTGTTGGAGAATCTCAAGTCACAGTCTTCAAATCACCGAGTCCTACTGTAAAAACCACCGATTCCAACTGCTACTGTGGTCTAGTATGCTGGAGAATTTTGTTTTATCTGTATTTGTAAGGGGACCACCTCTTTTGCAAATTCATGAACAAACGTGCATCAGAACACAATTCTCCTGATCAGGCATCTACTGAGGCTTTGCAACATAGTTCTTAGCTCAAAATATTTGAGAGAGAAAAAGCATTTCCTTGAGAAAGGTGCTTCCAAAAAGCGATGTCATTGATGGAAATGCACCGAAAATACACAGATCTTTTTCATGGTATGCTGGGGTACATGTGAAAATTCCTGAAGCTTCTTTCTGGTATATTGAAAGCGATGCACCCACCTAGTAGTGCATTAGAATTGTGCTGCGTTAGTTAGGGAAATATTTCTTTTTTTAAAACAATAGACAAAAATAGAGGAGGGGTGTCTCCATCCTCACTTTTAATGTCACCTATTAAATCATAGGGCTTTCATCTCTGATAATGCTACCCACAACTCCACTTGGGTGCCAACTAATTGTGCTACACAATGACATAATCCTTATTAGGTCATTGTGTAGCACAGGCTACACAATGACATAATAAGGATTGTGCCGAATCATGCCAAAAAGAATATATGCCCGATTGCTGTGCCAGAAAGGCGCACAACAGCTCTTAAAGGCAGGAAACAATGGGAAATGATGGCAATGAAGAAAGCCCTGTCTGTGTTAACACAGATGGAAACCTATTGTGAGAGGGCCTGTGTGTAGAAGAAATTTATAAAGTCTATCATTTCATGCATGCAACTGGCAAAATAGAAAGAAATCTATGGACCATAGATACATAAGAATTGTTCACAAGATCACCATACATGTTCTGTGTATGTAGGTAGAAGAGAGAAGTTGAGAATGCATTCTGGTCCTGCCCCATTCCTCTATGTCTCTTTCTGGCCCACTTTCTTTGTTCATGCATTCAATGCAAGAACAGCAATCTATGCATGTAAAGCTATGGTTACATGCATCTTGGCTTTCCTCTCCAGGCACTGAGCCCAAGAAACACCTGGTAAGGCATGGCCTGTAAGACTGAGGATATGGCATGGAGATCTAAGAAGCTAGAATAGTTATTGCATGTCATCAAAGTATCATTTGAGAGGGGGAGGATTCTGCATTTTTACATTTTAATTTTTAAAATTTCAATGTGAGAATTAAGCAGTTCTTGACATCCTTCTTATTGAAACCAGTGGGACTTCAGATGCTTAAAGCTAGCTGTGGGATGCCCTATATTGTTTAAATGATCTTTTTAAAAATTGCAAATAAAAAAGGAAAAGGGAGGCAGGAGTTAAAAAGAGAGAAAGCAAAAAGGGGGGCATTACATAGAACATAGTTATGTGCTAGGCATATATATTAATATTAGATATTTGTGTACCCCAAATTTATAACTGCCATAGTGCATACACATTCATGCAAACGGCCAAAGGTCGAGAGTACTGTTCTCCTCTGGACCGAATGGGAGAAGAACCAGCCTGTGTTGCCTTGAGCTAGCTCACTGTTACAGAACAACCCCCCAGAAGAAGGGAATGATCAACTGCTTCTGAGTACTCTCTACCTAGAAAACCCTGGAAAGGGTTGCCATAAGTCAGAATTGACTTATTGTTACTTTTGTAATGACCAGAAAACTGCACCTGTTGAATCACTGTCTTGGGCACTTTTCATCCTGTCAACCAGTAGAAATTTCTCCTCTTTTGGAACAAGTTAACAAAATTAAGGGTTATGATTAAAGGTAAAGTCATCTCACTGATACATATAATCTAGAGATAGTTCAGTTTTATTTCTTCGTCACTGAAAATTGACAGTGAAATAAATGGATAAGTGGCTAGAGATGCCACCTATTTGCTGCACATCTCAGCAAATAACATCTCCTGGTGAAGAACTGAGTAGTTCTTTGTTAAGCAAAACATCTGAAGAATTTTCAGTATGTTTCGCCAATTTTGGGTGATGGTGAAGGAAGTTACATTGCACATACATTTTTACAACCCACTCTGCCAAGAAGAACATCTAAAGGAAAAATATTCTAAGGCACAATCTTGGGATTTTAAACAAACAAAAAACCCAAAAAATCAGATCTGAAAGCTGAAAAACAGGCCATTTGGGCAGCACTTCACCACCTTCCTTCAGGTGTCAGTGTCCATGAGCAGATGGCATGAGAAGGAGAAGAAGATCTCTACCAAAGAAAACCAGTGCCGAGAAGCAAACATTCTGACACCTATGCAAGTTTCAAAGGAACTCTGTCAGAAATGGCTTTGCAGTTTATAATTTCCCATTTTTCTAAGTTGTTCCAAGTATTACCCATGCTTAGTAGGTCATGACACGACAATTTCAAGCATCACACTTGGGCACACAGCAGCATAAGAGAACAAACTGAAGTACAATGTGTTGCTCTTCCTCCCTCATTTTTTAAAAAGGTCACTGTGCCACTATAGCCATAAGGATCTGACACCCAATTGTCAGATTCACCCTGCTTAATTCACAGATGCCTTCTCTGTTGCTGCTCCCAGACTCTGGAAGTCTCTCCCACATGAAGTCAGACTGGCCCCATCTTTGCTGTCCTTCTGCAAGCAGGCAAAGACCTTTCTCTTCAGGTAAGCTTTCCCTGAGTGAATGGCTGCTGAGTAGGGTTTTTGAAATGGATGGTTGTACCTTATTGCATTTAATGCATTTTGGTGTTGCTTGTGTTTTTTTGGTATTGTATTCATTGATCCTTTTAGTAATATATGCTCCTGGTTACTAACTTTTAATTTCTTGTAATTGTTGTAAGATGCCTTGGGTCCTTTTTAAGGAGAAAGGCATGTTAAAAACATTTTAAATTAATAAATAATAATAATAAATAATTGTACATTACATTTACAGACCTGTGGGCTAGTCACATTGACAAGACTGTTAAAATGGAAGTTAATAAGGACTAGCAAGCATGTGTGCACATGCGCGCACACACACACACAGAGGACACATTATTTGATTCACACCGTGTAAACGTGTGGAATGGCCTACATATGTGGGCCACTCATACATCCCACAGTCTCATTTTTATTCTGAAGAAAAATTATTCAGTACATTGGCATAATCACAAATTTCAGCCTTCCTCAAAGCAGTTTCCCCCACTTAAAATATGGTATTTCAGGCCCACACAATGGGCCATAATATCTCCTACCATTTGCCTAGAGGAAGATGAAGAATAATAAACACATGTCTTCACAATTAAATTATCCAAACACTTTCATTCTGTGACAACTAGACACCAAGGAATGGCAGAATAATTTCTTCTCATAATGTTTTGGGCCCCAAGGCAAGTGTAAAACACTCTGGGGTGATCAAACAAGGATTGATTGCCAGTGGTTAACAGAGGGTGGGTTGATTTGTTTGGAATTCGGCTGGATTTTTCTAAGAGATTTATGAAATTGTTTACAGAATTTCAGTCACAAAAGTTAATAGCAACTTTGAATGAACAGGCTTATTTGTGCCAAACATGCCTTATATATCAAGCAGCAGAGTGGTGGTAAGGTAATGTGAAGCCAAGTAAAATTAATAAACTGGATTGTAAACATGAGCTATTACTGCTTAACACAACCCATTCAGCCAAAGAAAACAGACCCCCATACAAGGAAGAAGAAAAAATGTCAAGCTGTCGAAGCAAACGTGGTTGTTGTTTTTTTTTAAAAAACTCAACAAAACATATTTGGTTTATTTCAGCAACTGGAGACAAGTTATGCAAAGGATTTTTGAAAAGAAGAACACCATCTAGGTATTAGCTGTTGCTAATTCTAGAGAATAGCTGCAATTCTAGCAGACACCTCAGACAGTTTAAATAAGCAAGCTGGAGGCTTGAATGTCTGGAAGGTCTCTGATGAACTGTTGCCATTCTTTGGTCTTGATAAATGCTACAATTACTAAATTACTGGACCAATGCTATATTTCTCTGAAGATCTTAAGTGCAATCAATGAGAAACACAATTCATCAAGCCTTCATACTCTGTATTTGCGGTGACACACACATGAAACCATAGAGTTAAAATTCTCTATAATGCCAGAGTACCACAAAGATAGACAATGTTGTAGCACTACATTTCAGATGATGTTTTTGGAAGTGATCATACAAACTACCATTTGTGAATATGCTTAATGCAACATAGAGCATAAGAAATTGCTATTCTGATTGTGAATGATATAGGAAACACAATATGCACAATATTTTGCATGTACTCAATCTCTATTACCAACATCTCTGTGCTGGACTAGAATAGATCCTTGTGTGAAGGTCTAGTGAGCTGTATAGATGATCATCTTAGTACTACAAAGCTGGAAAGGACCCAACAGATCATCATGTCCAGCCCTTGTCAAGGAGGCAGAGTAGGAAATTGAACTTCTAACCTCTGGCTCTACAGCCAGAGACCTCAACCACTAAGCTATCCAGCAGTTCTTAAAGAAATTTTAAAAGATGATAGAAGTAGATGGATCAGTGATCTAAATTGGCATCAGTCAGCTTCCTGTGCTAAAGAATAAGTTATTTTCTTTGAACAATCTGATCGATTATCCTTCTTTAACATGGTGTCCTCCAGTTCTGATGTGCTACAACCACCACAATGCCAAAACCTGCCATGCCTTGAAACCAGCCAATAGCTGGCCATGGGATTACAGGACTCATTGTACAAGGCATTCTAATAATAATTGTGTTCTGTCAAGTCAATTTTGACTTATGGCAACCCTTTTCAGGGTTTTCTATGTAGAGATACCCAAACCACTGAGCTATCCAGCCAGCCACAATACATTCTCTGACATTTGATTAGTTTGTATCTCAAACACCCTCCGGTTAATGTATTAAAAAATTTGCAGATTTGGGCAAATGATTTTTTTTTAAAAAAAGCAAATAATCTATACTAGCCGAAATCAAAATATATAGCTTTACAGAAAGCATTGTGTTTTATCTGCTGCCATGTGGCTGGGAATGACCAGGAACTCATAATTCAGTATTAGAAATATTACTGAATAGCGTAATAATCCAAACCCATATTTGTAAATCCTAAGTATTTAAAGCTGTTTACCTGGATGACTAAATCTAAATCCATGGAACATGAAAAGAAATTCACAAATTTTGAAAAGTTATGTTTAAAAGTTTTCATCCTTACTTAAGGTTAGGGAACTGTACAAACATTTGTGTGAGGTCTTAAAGGTTAGCATTATGGTTCCTGCCATTACACAGCACTCACTTGAACTTACCCGAAACATGTGCATAGATCAATAGATACAGTATATCACAGAAGTGAGTACACTCCCTCACATTTCATAAATATTTTAGTATATTTTTTCATGTGACAACACTGAAGAAATGACACTTGGCTACAATGTAAAGCAGTGAGTATACAGCTTGTATAACAGTGTAAATGTGCTGTCCCCTAAAAATAACACAACACAGCCATTAATGTCTAAACCGCTGGCAACAAAAGTGAGTACACTTCTAAGTCCAATGTCCAAATTGGGCACAAAGTGTCAATATTTGGAGTGCCCAGCATGATTTTCCAGCACTGCCTTAACCCTCTTGGGCACAGAGTTCACCAGAGCTTCACAGGTTGCCACTGGAGTCCTCTTCCATTCCTCCATGATGACATCACAGAGCTGGTGGATGTTAGAGACCTTGCGCACCGCCACTTTCCATTTCAGGATGCCCCACAGATGCTCAATAAGGTTTAGGTCTGGAGATATGCTTGGCCAGTCCATCACCTTTACCCTCAGCTTCTTTAGCAAGGCAGTGGTCGTTTTGGAGGGTTGTTATCATACTGCCCTGCGGCCCAGTCTCCGAAGGGAGGGGATCATGCTCTGCTTCAGTATGTCACAGTACATGTTGGCATTCATGGTTCCCTCAATGAACTGTAGCTCCCCAGTGCCGGCAGCACTCATGCAGCCCCAGACCATGACACTCCCACCACCATGCTTGACTGTAGGCACGACACACTTGTCTTTGTACTCCTCACCTAGTTACTGCCACACATGCTTGACACCATCTGAACCAAATCTTGGTCTCATCGGACCACAGGACATGGTTCCAGAAATCCATGTCCTTAGTCTGCTTGTCTGCAGCAAACCGTATGCAGGCTTTCTTGTGCATCATCTTTAGAAGAGGCTTCCTTCTGGGATGACAGCCCTGGAGACCAATTTGATGCAGTGTGACGAATGTGGTCTGAGCACTGACAGGCTGACCCCCCCCCCTTCAACCTCTGCAGCAATGCTGGCAGCACTCATACGTCTATTTCCCAAAGCCAACCTCTGGATATGATGCTGAGCACGGGCATTCAACTTCTTTGGTTGACCATGGTGAGGCCTGTTCTGAGTGGAACCTGTCCTGTTAAACCGCTGTATGGTCTTGGCCACCGTGCTGCAGCTCAGTTTCAGGGTTTTGGCAATCTTCTTATAGCCTAGGCCATCTTTATGTAGAGCAACAATTCGTTTTTTCAGATCCTCAGATAGTTCATTACCATGAGGTGCCATGTGGAACTTCCAGTGACCAGTTTGAGCGAGTGAGAGCGATAACAACTGTTCCCCCTTCACACCTGAGACTTGTGACACTAACAGGTCTCATGACACCAGGGAGGGAAAACGGCTACTTGGGCCCAATTTGGACATTGTCACTTAGGGGTGTACTCACTTTTGTTGCCAGCGGTTTAGACATTAACAGCTGTGTGTTGCGTTATTTTGAGGGGAGAGCACATTTACACTGTTATACAAGCTGTATACTCACTGCTTTACATTGTAGCCAAGTGTCATTTCTTCAGTGTTGTCACATGAAAAGATATACTAAAATATTTATGAAATGTGAGGGGGTGTACTCACTTCTGTGATATACTGTACAAAAAGACAGACAAATAAATAGATAATCAGCTCAACATTGAAAAATGATATGGGTGGTTGTTATAAAAGCCCCAAACACTAAAGTTTGAATATATAAGCAATGTACGTCACTGTGTTGTTCTTTCAAAGATAAAGCCCTATGGGGGCTTTAAATTGCAATATGGTGGTCAAGCCTCTGCTCATGACCTGAGTTTGATGCCAATGGTTTCAGGTAGCCTGCTCAAGGTTGACTTAGCCTTCTATCCTTCCGAGGTTGGTAAAATGAGTACCAAGCTCACTGGGGGGCAACTTGTTGTTTGTATAATTGTGTTGTAAATGGCCCTGAGAGTGCCTTAGCACTATAGGGCAGTACGTAAGTCAAAACAGCAACAACATTTTGGATCATCTGTCCCATTGTATTAGATACATCACATATTGTGATTGGCAGAAAAAGTTGATTCCTTTTTAAAAAAAAGGTTTAAATTGATGGTCACTGCTGAAGACATGGCCTCAACACTTGTAAGGATATTTGGAAGGATAAGGCTGGCTCCCCTCATTTCATAGCCAATGCAATGGATTGGCTAAGAATTCAGATGGAATATTGCTGAAAGCCAGAAGAGTAGAAGGAAAGGCTCAGCAAAACCCACAGAATCTAGTTGAAAGCTTTAGGAAGCACAAAGTAACTCGGTTCCTGTCCTTGTTGCTGCTTAGCTCTTTGTCCCTGTACACATTTGATGGCATAGGATGCTTTCTGTACTTGCTTCCTTTCAGTACTCTTCTTCTATCATGTGGCTGTTGGCTTGATACAGCCTCCTGCTAGAAGAAGGGTAGCAGCTGACTCGATAAATTTTCGGAACATGCTGTAAACTGAACCTCATGATGACGCCATGTTTCTCCCTTATGAATCAGGACTGGAAAGATTTTAAAAACACCTTGCACTTTTTCAGTTATGAGGTCTTTGCTGGCTCCATTGAGAATTCCAGAGGAGTAGGATTAGAGCTGTAGTTTGGTTTGACTTTCCTATACACTTTGTGTATTTCCTGATTCCAATAAATATTCAAATATGCCCCAAATTGGAATAACATGATGACAACCAGAGCACATACTTTTGTTTTCCTGCATCATGGTCTGCTGAAGATCAACAAGAAACATGTTTTTCTTCTCTCCTGATATGTTACCAGGACTATAACAAAGGTGTATTCCAATGGCCAACACCCTGGCTGCTTCTTGCTTGTAACTTCAGTCTGAATGACTTAATTCTCCTATACAAGTCTGTTGTCGTTTAGTCGTTTACTCGTGTCCGACTCTTCGTGACCCCATGGACCAGAGCACGCCAGGCCCTCCTGTCTTCCACTGCCTCCCAGAGTTTGGTCAAATTCATGTTGGTAGCTTTGATGACACTGTCCAGCCATCTCGTCCTCTGTCGTCCCCTTCTCCTCTTGCCTTCACACTTTCCCAACATCAGGGTCTTTTCCAGGGAGTCTTCTCTTCTCATGAGATGGCCAAAGTATTGGAGCCTCAGCTTCAGGATCTGTCCTTCCAGTGAGCACTCAGGGTTGATTTCCTTCAGAATGGATAGGTTTGATCTCCTTGCAGTCCAGGGGACTCTCAAGAGTCTCCTCAAGCACCACAATTCAAAAGCATCAATTCTTCGGCGGTCAGCCTTCTTTATGGTCCAGCTCTCACTTCCATACATCACTACTGGAAAAACCATAGCTTTGACTATGCGGATCTTTGTCGGCAAGGTGATGTCTCTGCTTTTTAAGATGCTGTCTAGGTTTGTCATCGCTTTCCTCCCGAGAAGCAGGTGTCTTTGAATTTCGTGGCTGCTGTCATCATCTGCAGTGATCATGGCGCCCAAGAAGGTAAACTCTGTCACTGCCTCCATATCTTCCCCTTCTATTTGCCAGGAGGTGATGGGACCAGTGGCCATGATCTTAGTTTTTTTGATGTTGAGCTTCAGACCATTTTTGGCGCTCTCCTCTTTCACCCTCATTAAGAGGTTCTTTAATTCCTCCTCACTTTCTGCCATCAGAGTGGTATCATCTGCATATCAGAGGTTGTTGATATTTCTTCCGGCAATCTTAATTCCGGCTTGGGATTCATCCAGTCCAGCCTTTCGCATGATGTATTCTGCATATAAGTTAAATAAGCAGGGAGACAATATACAGCCTTGTCGTACTCCTTTCCCAATTTTGAACCAATCAGTTGTTCCATAGCCATATATAGATTTCTCAGGAAATAGATAAGGTGGTCAGGCACTCCCATTTCTTTAAGAACTTGCCATAGTTTGTTGTGGTCCACACAGTCAAAGGCTTTTGCGTAGTCAATGAAGCAGAAGTAGATGTTTTTCTGGAACTCTCTGGCTTTCTCCATAATCCAGCACATGTTAGCAATTTGGTCTCTAGTTCCTCTGCCCCTTCGAAATTCAGCTTGTACTTCTGGGAGTTCTCGGTCCACATACTGCTGAAGCTTGCCTTGGAGGATTTTGAGCATAACCTTACTAGCGTGTGAAATGAGTGCAATTGTACGGTAGTTGGAGCGTTCTTTGGCACTGCCCTTCTTTGGGATTGGGATGTAGACTGATCTTTTCCAATCCTCTGGCCACTGCTGAGTTTTCCAAACTTGCTGGCATATTGAGTGTAGCACCTTAACAGCATCATCTTTTAAGATTTTAAATAGTTCCACTGGAATGCCATCACCTCCACTGGCCTCCTTGTTAGCCATGCTTTCTAAGGCCCACTTGACTTCACTCTCCAGGATGTCTGGCTCAAGGTCAGCAACCACACTATCTGAGTTGTCCGGGACATCCAGATCTTTCTGGTATAATTCCTCTGTGTATTCTTGCCACCTCTTCTTGATGTCTTCTGCTTCTGTAAGGTCTCTACCATTTTTGTCCTTTATCATGTCCATCTTTGCACAAATTGTTCCTTTAATATCTCCAATTTTCTCTGGTTTTCCCCTTTCTATTATTTTCCTCTATATCTTTGCACTGTTCATTTAAGAAGGCCCTCTTGTCTCTCCTTGCTATTCTTTGGAAGTCCGCATTCAATTTTCTGTAACTTTCCCTATCTCCCTTGCATTTTGTTTCCCTTCCCTTCTCTGCTATTTGTAAGGCCTCGTTGGACAGCCACTTTGCTTTCTTGCATTTCCTTTTCTTTGGGATGATTTTATTTGCTGTCTCCTGTACAATGTTACGAGCCTCCATCCATAGTTCTTCAGGCACTCTGTCCACCAAATCTAGTTCCTTAAATCTGTTCTTCACTTCCACTGTGTATTCAAAAGGGATTTGGTTTAGATTATACCTGACTAGCCCAGTGGTTTTTCCTACTTTCTTCAGTTTAAGCTTGAATTTTGCTATAAGAAGCTGATGATCAGAGCCACAATCAGCTCCAGGTCTTGTTTTTGCTGACTGTATAGAAGTTCTCCATCTTTGGCTGCAGAGAACATAATCAATCTGATTTCGGTATTGCCCATCTGGTGATGTCCATGTGTAGAGTCACCTCTTGTGTTGTTGGAAAAGAGTGTTTGTGATGACCAGCTTGTTCTCTTGACAAAACTCTATTAGCCTTTGCCCTGCTTCGTTTTGAACTCCAAGGCCAAACTTACCTGTTGTTCCTTTTATCTCTTGACTCCCTACTTTAGCATTCCAATCCCCTAGAATGAGAAGAACATCTTTCTTTGGTCTCAGTTCTAGAAGGTGTTGTAGGTCTTCATAGAATTGGTCAACTTCAGCCTCTTCAGCATCGGTGGTTGGTGCATAAACTTGGATTACTGTGATGTTGAAAGGTCTGCCTTGGATTCTTATTTAAATCATTCTATCATTTTTGAGATTGTATCCCAACAGCTTTCCCCACTCTTTTGTTGACTATGAGGGCTCCTCCATTTCTTCTACGGGATTCTTGCCCACAATAGTAGATATGGTAATCATCTGAATTGAATTCGCCCATTCCCGTCCATTTTAGTTCACTGACGCCCAGGATGTCAATGTTTATTCTTGCCATCTCCTGTTTGACCACATCCAGCTTGCCAAGGTTCATAGATCTTACATTCCAGATTCCTATGCAGTATTTTTCTTTGCAGCATCTGACTTTCCTTTCACTTCCAGGCGCGTCCATAGCTGAGCGTCCTTTCGGCTTTGGCCCAACCACTTCATTAGCTCTGGAGCTACTTGTACTTGTCCTCCGCTCTTCCTCAGTAGCATGTTGGACGCCTTCCGACCTGAGGGGCTCATCTTCCAGCGTCATATCTTTTAGCCTTTTATTTCTGTTCATGGGGTTTTCTTGGCAAAGATACTGGAGTGGCTTGCCAGTTCCTGCTCCAGGTGGATCGCGTTTAGTCAGAACTCTCCACTATGACCTGTCCGTCTTGGGTGTCCCTGCACGGCATAGCCTATAGCTTCTCTGAATTACTCAAGTCCCTTTGCCACAACAAGGCAGCAATCCGTGAAGGGGATACAAGTCTACCAGGCCTTTGAGTTCTGTAGGAGCATCCCTTCTCTCTCTCCCTCTGCCCTCAGAGGTTTGTTGAGTAAGAATACAAGAGAGGGCCTTTATTGGTGGCTGCTTCCAGACTTCCAGATGAGGAAGGGTAAGTTGGCCACCTCCTTTCTGACCTTGTTGTTGTTGTTTAGTCGTGTCCGACTCTTCGTGACCCCATGGACCAGAGCACGCCAGGCCCTCCTGTCTTCCACTGCCTCCTGAACCTTTCTGACCTTATACCGGCATAAAAAGGTCTTCCTATTTAGACTGGCCTTCAGCAACGGATAGATGGATATGCTGCATTTTCTATTGCTTCACTGCAATTGCTAACTTAATTGAGATTCTTGCTATGATAATCAATTTAATTGTGTTTTGAGATTGATAATGCATTGTCTTTTAATTATACTATATATAAATATATTGCAACCTGCCTTGGTTCCCAAGTTGGGACAAAAGTGGAGTACAAATCAAATAAATAAATACTCTACCTTTATACACACCTTGTATATCAGAAGTGACTGAAGTATGAGGACATTGTTTACAAACTGTTGTTAACTGCCTACAGCAAAGACCTGGGTTTGTGTGCATTCTGCAAGAATATGTGACTGAGGAGAATTAAAAGGTTCCTTTCTGGTGCATAAGAACTAACCCTATTAACAATTTTATAGTTTACATATTTTAAAAGTTCTCCGATTCTGACAGATGAATCTTACAAGTTCATGTTGTTCCCATTCACTGTTCCAGTCTTTCCAGCCTTCTGGGTCCAATTTCTCCACAGCATCTCTGATAAATGGCTTCTAGTTGATGGAGGAAATGACATTTTGGACTGTGTCAAAACAATTCTTTCCCCTTTAAGAAAATTATTTGTTATGATGGGTAATCCTGAAACATCTGTTCATGATACTCTTTCCAGCTCATAAACATTAACCATATATAACTTTACAACATTGAACATAAAAGCTATTCACAGTTTTGGTTGGGGACTTGACTCTTCTTTTCCGAACTGACCTGTTAGAGACATGAATAAGAAATGATGCTCGCAGGGGTTCATAAAAAACCATCCCAGGAGAGATGAGCTTTTTAAAAAATGCTTTTGGATCCTTCACCTGTTGAGGTAAAAGGAAGGACAGGAAGATGTTTCAGGCAGTGGGGGGGTGCTTTCATTTCCTCAGCCCCTCAGACTTTCTTCAGCAATAAGCCAAAACAAATTTTTCAAGCCTAAGGACATTCATCCACCTATAATCACTAGTAAGAGAAGCATGTTTGTTTTGTGGTCCTGAGGAGATTTCTATAGAAAATCTGTCTGGAAATTTGAATTTGAGTGGTCACAACCGCATGCTTCCTATTTAGCATATCCTAAATGCTCCAGATTGTTTTGCTGCGTGTGTAGTATATTACTCACAGTTGCACTGCATCATGGGCTCTAATGTCCTCTCTGTTTTGCTCTTGAGAGATTTCCAATGATATAAAGAATACTTCATTTTGGATCTTCTCTTTCACCTGACTTATACAACTACTCTTTTTTTCCCTTATGTTACATTCCCAGTCACCCTACCAGTTTTGAAGGGGTCCTGACCTGGCACCTGCTTTTTTTCCCCCATCTTTTTTTCTTCACCCCCAAATATCATATCTACCAGGGACCCCACAAATCAGGGGTAGGCAAGTAAAACAGTCCCAAGGACTAATTTATTGTCTGTGAGACCCACCTAAACATAAACAAGATCTGGACACAAGTGCACTCCTAGTTTAGTTATATTACCATACATGTGGCAATATATGATAATAAATATTAACATATAATTAAGAGGTAGGGGGGCAAGTTGTTTAGATGATGAATGATGACTCCTAGTAGCTTCCAGGTGTAACAATTCACCTTCTTTCAACCCATGAGGGGTGCAAGAGGGTCTGGGATGGATCAGGGGGCACACAATTCTCAGCACTGCCATGAAACATTCTAGCTGACCATGATCTTAGCTACCTCTGCTAAATGTTGACACTGCACTTGTCTCTCACTGCTACCACCTCTCACCAGGACAGCCCTAGCAATGTTGCCCACAATGTTCTACCACTGTGTCGCTGCCCATGCTTGGCATCAGGGTTCTGGACCCCATTCAACCCTAGCAAAGCCCTCATTTGTTCATCTTCAGTTGTTACATAATCCCTCTTATATTATACTATTATTGGTCTGCAATTGTGGGTTTTTTCTCAGAAGTCATCTGAGAGGATTTGGGAATGGCTGTCAGTATTTTCAGAGTAAGATTCAGAATGGCTATATTTCATCCCAGATTGAAATAGCCTGGAATCGTAGAAGGCTGTCATTATGGTAAGGAATGGGGCACACACCTCTACCCGGCCCCAGGTCCCCCTACCTCTGCACTACAAAGGTCTGCAGAACAGCTTGTAAGCCATCCAATGTTCCCTGCCTTTTCACAATTCCTGATCACAAGAGCTCTGTGTGTGTGCAGAGGGAAGCACCTATGGTCTCCTCTGCAGATCTTCACACTAAACATGCAAAGATCTGAGTGATTTCTAAGTAGGGTATGGACATTGGGGGATGTGGCTTATAGGATAATAAAAATATTTCAACATTTATTTATTGCATTATTTTTAACCCTCAAAGGGCAACCTACGAAACATGCCTTGGTATTGCTCTTGCACCCATGGCCTTTTAAAACTGCAATTTTCCAGTTCTGTCCGTTCATAAACCCACTCTATATAGCCACTGAAGGCACTTCAACCCCTTGATTTTCATCAGCAGCTTGCACACATCAAGTCACTTTCTGTATCTGGAGCACACTTGAAAGCCTCCTTGACAGAAACTAGCAAGCAATTTGTTTCGAAGTCTCCAGGAAAAATCCTCCACAGTTATTATATTCCCCAGCACCCTCCATTTAGCTTTCACAGGCTAAATGTGATTGTGGTCATCCCATATTGAGTTGAAAAATCAACTGCTTTGTCCAGAGCTATTTTTTTAAGGTTCACAGTTGTTAAAGGGGCTTACACACACACCTCCAGGATCCTGTTACCTAGCTTTTAGGAACAGTAATTTCTCCCTTAGAAATAGGAAATGCTTCTTTCCTGAGTAACAATTCCCAGTGTCCCACAGCCAGCATAGTCAGTGCTTACAGGGTTCTGGGAGTTGTAGTCTTGAATCCCCCTGTCTGGTCTTCTTTGGCTGGCAGAAACTCTCCATATAGAGGAAAATTCCCTAGTCCAGGGTTGTATAAGCTATGGTCTGAGGACCGTTCTGGAGAGCAGGAACAAAGAGAGCAAGAGTGTGCATGAAAGGACATGGAGACGTGCATGTATGTGTCTGTGTGCGCTGATATATACATGTGTTGAGTTTTGGATCTGATCCACTTTGGAGGAGCCCTGTGTGGATCCATACACTTCCCTAATCTCTCCAAATCACCCTAATTCAGTTCTGAATTCAGGATTAATTTGAAGCATACCCTTAGTAAGCTCTGAGCCCTGCTGCTTGCAAAACATGTCTTGTGCCATTAAGATACGTTCCATTCTGAAAATGGTTCTGTGGTGTTGTTGTTTTAGTCAGCGACAGAATCCTATTGCTTAGTTATGCCAGTGTAAGAGCAGTGGTATAAAATGCAGGAACAAATTGCAGTTAGTTAACAATTTGCTGCTTGTATCCCTGATTGCACACCTGTCACATGAGTTGGTTTGCAATGGAGGACACAAATGACAACTTTTTTAACGAGCAACAATTTGCTGCTGCAATTTATAACATTTCACTTATGCCAGCATAACTAATCAGTAAGATTCTGGCCACTGAGTATTAGCAATTTTCACTTTAAGAACCAAGTATCATCTCCTGTGGCCAAAAATGGCAAATGTTGACATCACTTCTTTCATTAGCCGACATGCATTTATTGTGCTCAAAAACTGCCCAGAAAAAGATGACTCCCTGCAATGTAGGCTGTTTAAGGATTAGGGGCATTAAATAGAGCTAGGCAAGGAGCCTAATTGTTAAAGAGGAAGGAGGAAAATTGGTTTCCATTTTACATCAGCATGACTTCTCTGTTAGTTTTGCAGGTTTTATTACTTCAGCTTCTCTGTTGAGGGACTCCTGAGACTTTCACAATTCCTTATACATGTTAATAAATTTGGCTCAACTGCCTTTAAATTTGACTCACACATATCTCCTTGTCTTGTCTGTTGCTGGATTTCTGGACTTCAGAAGCTGGACATTTTCATCTGAGCTTTCCTTCATTGCTTTTGGCCTACAGTTTCCTTATTCATAGCTATCCACTCGGTTGTATCATTTCAGAGAATAGGAGAATTTATTCTCCACTGAAATCAGAGTACAAACAGAACCTTCTCAGAAGAGAACAAGACCTGTGATGGCTGTAACCAAAGAGGAACAACTGGGGCTTTGCCCCAGGGCACCAAAATTTAGAGCCTTCCTAAATCTAGAGGTGAATTTATTGGTGAGAGTTAGAAAAATACATGGCAATAACTTTTGATCCTATTTACTTTTTATTCCTTGGGGGGACACTGTGTTCTCCTCCTCCTTTTTCATGGGGCACATGCCCATATCTCCTGACAGAGTGGATGGGGCAGGAAATGGTGCTACTTTTCTCAGGTACCAAAATGGCTGGTTACACCTCTGATATCTGGAAAGGGTCCATCAGATCTTATTCTTTTATGATGAATAAGACTCCCTTAGGAATTCATGAATGGTATAGCCCAGCCATCAAAATATGAGTAACAGCAATATAAATCATCATTTTTCTCAGAGGAGAGCAATAGCAAAATTATCCTCCTCACATGGTGAAAGGATGAGGAGATTTTGTGGGTGTGGGTGTTTGGTTTCAGGTGGGTTTTTTTCTGCTCTTGATGGAGAAAAAGACAATATCAGGAAGGATTATATTATTATTTTTTGCACAAATCAAGCACGAGTGCACAAACTAACATGAATATAGAATCATAGAATAATGGAATTGAAAGGGGCCTCTAAGGTCATTCAACCCCCTGATCAATGTAGGAATCCAGATCACATATGCAAAACAATGATGGTTACTGATATGGTGCCTGGACCTTTAAGGATTAGAACCATTTTTGTTTTCAATCACCAGTCATTTACTCTGTGCTTGCTCTAGGCATGTGCTTTGATTTTCAAAGGGAGAGACGCAAAGTTTTTTCCCCAGAGATGGTTTACGCAATGATGGAAGTCTTGACAAGAAAAAAATGCATTCCTTGCCTTTGTTGTTGTTGTTGTTTAGTCGTTTAGTCGTGTCCGACTCTTCATGACCCCATGGACCAGAGCACGCCAGGCCCTCCTGTCTTCCACTGCCTCCCAGAGTTTGGTCAGATTCATGTTGGTAGCTTCGATGACACTGTCTATCCATCTCGTCCTCTGTCGTCCCC
Organism: Intellagama lesueurii; assembly: GCA_037013535.1. NCBI lineage: Eukaryota > Metazoa > Chordata > Lepidosauria > Squamata > Agamidae > Intellagama > Intellagama lesueurii. The sequence goes on from JBAJHW010000002.1 coordinate 272,205,887, forward strand.
TTCTCCTCTTGCCTTCACACTTTCCCAACATCAGGGTCTTTTCCAGGGAGTCTTCTCTTCTCATGAGATGGCCAAAGTATTGCTCTTGCCTAAAGACTACAAGCCTCAGGAGCCTGGAGTCTTTTTTAAAAAAAATGTTTTATTTGTCCAGGTGTCTTGCTAGGTCAAGATAATCTTAACTGACAAGACCACATAATTTAGCAGGTATTCTTTACATCTCTGCTCTTCCTTCTGACTTCCCCACCTGTGGACAAATCTAGTTGACAGCGTCTACTACTTAGTCTCAGCTCCTGTTTCTAGAGAAGTCTGGTTTGGCTACAGTGATAGATGCCTTAGTTATACAGTGGTGCCTCGCTAGACGATGTTAATCCGTTCCACGAAGATCGCTGTCTAGCGAAAACATCGTCTAGCGAAGCACGTTTTCCCATTGGAATGCATTGAAATCTCTTCAATGCGTTCCAAAGGGAAAACTCGTCGTCTTGCGAAATCTCCCATAGGGAAACCTCGTCTAGCGAGTGAGGGTCCCCATCGGAATGCACTGACAGCTGCACTGACAGCTTTTCACCACTAGTCGGCGCATTCCTATGGGGAAACCTCATCGTCTAGCGAAAATTCCCCATAGAGAGACATCGTTTTGCGAAGCGCAGTAGCGATCACAAAAAGGCATCGTCTAGCGATTTCCTCGTCCTGCGAGGCAATCGTCTAGCAAGGCACCACTGTATCCTGTTTGGATTACTGCAATGTGCTCTATGAGGGGCTGTCCATGAAGAGGGTTTGAAATATCCCTTGGGCGCGAAATGCTATGGCTAGATTGTTGGCCAAAGCCAGAATCTGGAAAACAGAAATGCTTTGCTACAATAGCTTCACTATCTACCAGTTCATTTGTGGATACAATTCTAAATGGTAGTTATCACTTACTAAGCCCTAGACAACTTGGATCCAGGCTATTTGAAGGACTGAATCTCCCCCTATGATCTACAAGTAGCCCACATCTTAAAACATCAGCAGAGGCCTTTCTTTCTGTTCCACCACATTTGGTGAGGGTATGGGAGAACGCTTTCTTGGTGGCTCCTTCGAGGGTACGGACTTCTCTTCCAAGGGAAACTGAGCTGAAGTGCTTCCTGTCGCAAATCTGCCAGCAGGCAAATACAATTCTATTTAGTTAATCACCCTCTACTTGAATGATGAGGAAGAACAATTTAATGGTGGATGTTAGACTACTTTTGTGTTGCTGTTGTGTCCAATGGTTTTTAAATTGTGTTGATTCAGTGCTTGTTTTAATGAAATAATTAATTTAATAGTATTCTAATGTAAGTATTCTATTAGTGGTTTTCCAGATGGAAATATAATTCTGCCTTGAGTCCTGCAAAGGAGAAATATGAAATTAAAATAAATGAATTAATTTTTTTAAAAAAGAGAGCTATTCTCCATTGAAATCAATGGGATTTATGTGAGTATTGACTAGCAGGTACCATTCATTTCAATGGGTTTACTCTATTTGGGGTTAGAATTGGAGTTAGCTTTTTGTACCCATATGCAGTGCCAGAGTGTATGTTCCGAATCAGAGCACCAATCTTTTAAGCAGATAGTGATATAAATAATTTGTATCTTTAGTTACATTTTCTATTAATAGATTACTGTTGTTGTTGTCTAAATAAAGAAACCTCTTTTCTCATTTATACATGCAGGATGTCTGATCTGTGTTTGTCAAATTTGACTCCCCCCCCCCCCACCTGTCTTTCTTTTTTTAAGGAACACTTTCAGATCATTTTCTGTATTTGCTTGGTTATTGATGGAATGTCTCCAAGTGCTTATTGTGGTTATTGTTAACATTAAGGATCTGTCATTACAATCAAGTTTTGCTGCATCATCTCACAGGCTTGTTAATATGAATCTGATTTTTTTTTCCGAATGCATGTCAGTTTAGCTACAGAGATTTAATTATGAACCATGTATCATCTACCACTTAACTTTACTTTTCTTTGTTTAGGCTGCTGTTACACACACAGACACACACCAATGTGAAGGAGAGAGAGACAAAAAGAATGAGGAACTATAGAGGACAAGAAGAAGTGTCTCAGGAAACTGGCATGATTCACTTCTTTGTATTTACATTTATAATTTAATCTTTTCTTTTAGACTCCAGAGTTCCAAGCTTGTCAAAGAATGTCTCCCTAATCAATAATAAAAGAATTTGGGCCTCCCCAAGTATAAATAAGACAGCAAGCTTACTTCCAAACAAATTTGAAGCAGGCATTCCACTGAATACAAGCATATATATCGGAACCTTTTAACATGTTGTTGGATGGGGTGGGGTGGGCCTTCTTTCCTCTTCCTTCTTTTTTTGACATGGTAATTGGAGTCTACTATCGATTGCACAATCAAGGAGAAAATGTAGATGAAACCCTTGAAAAACAAATTGCAAAGATTTCAAAGATTTTTGACTAAATGCTCCATGATATTCTGATGATCAAACTAACTAGGTGTGGGCTGGATAGAACAATAGTCAGGTGGATACACAGCTGGTTACAAAATCGTACTAAGAGAGTGCTTATCAATGGCTTCTTCTCAAACCTGGAGGTAACAAGTGGGGTACCGTAAGATTCAGTTCTGGGCCCGGTGCTCTTCAACATTTTTATTAATGACCTGGATCAGGGGATACAGGGAATGCTAATCAAATCTGCAGGGTGGAATCGCTAATATCCTGAAAATTAGAAACAAAATTCAAAAAGATCTTGATAGACTCAAGCAGTGAGCTAAAAACAACATAATGGAATTTAACAGGGATAAGTGCAAAGTTCCACAGATGGAGGGGGGGACAAATGTACAGTTACAAGATGGGGGGAACACTTCGCTCAGGAATACTATGAGCAAGAAGGAATTGTAAATCACAAGTTGAATATGAGCCAACTGCACGATGTGGCTACAAAAAAAGGCAAATACTATTTTAGGATGCATTAACAGAAGTACCTCTTCACGGATTGCTGCCTTGTCGTGGCGAAGGGGCTTGAGTAATTCAGAGAAGCTATGGGCTATGCCGTGCAGGGACACCCAAGACAGACAGGTCCTAGTGGAGAGTTCTGACTAAACGCGATCCACCTGGAGCAGGAACTGGCAAGCCACTAAACGACTAAACAACAACAACAACATAAGTATGGTCTCCAAATCCCATGAAATACTAGTCCCCCTCTATTCAGCACTGTTTAGGTCTCATCTTGAGTACCATATCCAGTTCTGGACACCATACTTTAACAAGGATGCCAGCAAACTGGAGCAAGTTCAGAGAAGGATAACAAGGATGATCACAGGACTGGAAACCAAGCCCTGTGAGGAAAGACTGAAAGAACTGGGCATGTTTAGCCTTGATAAAAGAAGACTAAGGGGAGATATGATAGCACTTTCCAAATACTTGAAAGATTGTCATACAGAGGAGAAGCGGCATCTGTTCTCTATCATCCCAGAGTTCAGGACATGTAATAATGGGTGCAAGTTACAGGAAGCCAGATTTTGGTTGAATATCAGGAAAAACCTCCTAACAGTTAGAGCAGTATGACGATGGAACCAATTATCTCAGGAGGAGTTGTGTGCTCCAACACTGGTGTCATTCAATAGAAAATTAGACAATATACTTGAGCAATATAATGTAATATGCATTGAGCAGTGGGTTTGACACAATGGTTTTATAGGCCCCTTCGAATGCCATTATTCTATGATTCTATACAAAACATATGTGAGTAAATGTTTTACTCACTAGGGGACGATGTACATATTGTGTCTAGAAATACATACAAATGTGATCCACCCTGCCCTATTTTTATACCAGTCCTAATATATAGGGCTAAAGCCCACACTCTGTTATTTTCTATTAGGAGTGGGCAAAATCCAAGCATCCAGGAGCCAATTGGAATTCCAACAATACCACAAAAATCACACTCCCCTGGAGAAAATGGAACTGGAAGCATTTTCCAACAAATTGAAGAATGCTTCCAGATCCCTTTTATCCAGGTGAAAAAGGTGGTGGACTGTGCCTAGAGTAGGGAATAAGCTGCTCCTGACAGTGGGTGTACAGAGGAGGACACAAAAATTGGTTGCCTCCATGATTTCCACCACACATATTTGTATGTGTTTTATTAATGAATGGACGGATGAATGAATGAATATAATTTGCCCACTTTTCTCCCTGTAAATGGTCTCATGACAGCTTACAAATGGCTTAAAAATACAAATATTAAAGCCATTACAAATATAAACGTCATATTTTTATAAACATATTTTGAAAAAAACATAACTACTAAAAAGCACAACATGTCAAAGCCTCTTGAAAACACACATTTAAAATAATAATTCTTACTTTACATCCCTTCTTTGGCAGCAGTCTCTATATTAAAAGCCTGCCTGATAAGGAAGGTCTTTGCTTGCTGCCAGTAGTACAGAAGGGAAGGTATCCCATGGAAAGGAGTCACAAAGCATGGGAGCTGTTGGAGTTGGGTTTTTGTTTTGTTTTGTAACATCTCATGTTGTCTTGTAATTTGAGTGACTTAGGAGGGACTTCTTTGGGCTGGGGTGATAGTCTGTCCAGCACTAACCATTCATTCCTGTCCCAGCCTTCGAATTCAAAGCGAGTCCTGCCTCTCTGCTGAGATTTCTTTCTTTCTCTTTCATCATTTGGAGGCAGTTGTTTGTTTGATATTGATCTGTTCAGTTGGTTGCAGATTATTATTATTTTTACTCTTTCTACTAATGTTCCAGAGTGAGTTATTGAAACTTGAAGTGTCAGCTAATAAGAAAGGAGTGGACTCTGGGGAATTTGTAGCTATTCAAATGGCAATTTTACCAGAAATTCCAAACTTTCCAACAAGAGCAGCCACTGAAAAGGCCCTTTCCTGTGTATGCACCAAGCGTCCCTATGAAAGTGGTGGAACTGAGAGAAAGACTTCCCCCAAAGAATTTAAAGGTAGGGTGGCTGGTGTAGAGATATATGGCCTCTGAAATAGCCCGAAGTGAAGTAATTTAGGACTCTGGAAATCAGCACTTTGAATTATGCCCAGAAACTGACTACTAGACAGTGAGGCTGTTGAAATGAGGAGTTTCTGTTCACCCTGTAACCAGCTCCTTGGGTCCTTTTTAAGGAGAAAGGCAGGGTTTAAATATTTTAAATAAATAAACAAACAAACAAACAAGGTATTAGCCTAAATATTTTAAGTATTAATTTGCTAGAACAACAGCAGCAGCAACAAACTACAGAGAAATTCTACTGCATTAGACCTAAATTTGTTGGTAACTTTTTTTACAATTTTTTTTTAACCAATTATCAGCCACATTATTTTTTAAAATGGAAAGACAGGGTATCAAAGGAATAAATATATAGCAATCACTAATATTCCCATGATTAAACAGAAATCAAAGGTGGCAATGCTGATCCATGAATAAAAACAAAATCCGATTTTCTTAATTGTCACAAAATGTACAAGTCCTTCAGTTCTTAACTGTTCATTGTAGGCAATAATAATAATAATAATAATAATAATAATAATAATAATAATAATAATAATAATAATAATAATAATAATAATAATAATAATAATAATAGATGGGGAAGAAACAGAAAAGTCTTTTCTTTTCTGTTTCTCTGTAGCATTTAACTAGATAATAACAAGAATGAGTATTAACACATTTGTCCTCCATTTGTCCTCCTGCAAAGTGATTTCTTCAGAGATGTGAGCTACAGCAATCAGACTTAGCTGTCTGGATAGCTCAGTGGTTTAGATATCTGGCTATGGGGCAGAGGTTGGAAGTTCGATTCCCCACTGGGCATCCGGTGAGTAGAGCCAACCTGTACGGCCTTGGGCAAGCTGCACAGTCCCAGGATGCCCCCAGAAGGGAATTGTAAAGCACTTCTGAGTATTCTCTACCCAGAGAACCCTGAAAAATGGTTGCCATAAGTCAGAATTGACTTGCCGACACATGATTATTATCAATCAGACTTACCAAATAAGTCCATGTTTGTGTTCCAGTGATGAACTACTAAACAAAGCATGAAACATACATGATACATAGGTGGTGAAAAAAACCTCAAGTGCTATGTCAAAGATATATATTTCTCCAACTGAAGAAGTGCCTCCTTTGAAACTTTCCTATTGGTGTCTAGTTTGACCTAACTTTCTTCCCCATCCCCTATTTTGTTTGGATCATCTATCCAATGAAGAATTTTATGGCACTAGGGCTAGTTCTAATTGCACAACTGTGAGTTCCCATGGTTGCTAATTATCAGATCCAGTGCAGTATGTTAGATTAGACTGTTTGTCTAGGACCCAGAAGACCTGGGCTTAAGCCCTGGTTCAGTTATGGAAACTCACTGGGGCAGGGTGGCAATGGGGAAACTGTTCTTTTAATATCTCACATACCTTGAAAATTCTGTCAGGGTTGCTGTTAGTCAGATGTGACTTGGCAACACATAACAACATTCTAATTATATAAGAATATGTTGGGATTCTGTACATTGTATTTACTGATTGTTGTGTATATATATACTCAGTATATATATAAGTACAACTATCATTTTCTAAAAAATTCTACAACAGAGTCCCTCCTAGAAGCCTAGTAGTGTAGTATGCCAAATACCATGGATGTTTCTTCTCCTTACAGAAAATACAATGTACAGACTCCCAACATATTCTTTGAACTATTTATTCCAATGTAGTTCAATATGTGAAATGACACTATTTTTCACATTTAAAGTTAAAGAATTGACCTGCTAAGTAAGCCAAAGTTCTATTGAAGACATATCCCTCTGTCACTAATAACAAGCAGGAAGCCTCCCCTTCTAAAAATAAAAAATAAAATAAAAATGCTTGACTTTTTAAGGCAATTGGATAAACTATTCCAAGAGAAACACTGGTAGACAACTTCCAGACTTACTTTAGATCAGACCATGGGTCATGAATTGAGCCTCTCTATACTGACCAAGGTTGGTCCTCAGGAGGACAGGTATGCCGTTTGCCTCAGAGGCTACACTCAAAGCCTTAGAAGACTGACAGAACCTACCAGAGCAAATACACATCTTGCATTGCGTTTGAGGGGTCAGGATCACATCCACACCACAATAAGGCAAAGGAATAGGACTTCTGTAGAGGACCAGACATTTCTTTAACCACATTCATTTATCAGGCGCTACCTGAAAGTATTCAGGTGCGGGGTCCTTCTGGCAGGTAGCACAGTTGGATAATTCCCATGGGGAGAAGTATTTACATGAGCTTCACCAGAGTAAGTGAGGAGAAGGATGAAAGGAGAGAGATCATTAAGGAGGCTGTGGAGTAGTTCTTTAGCTGCAAAGACTTTGATAAATGAATGCAGAAAACAAGAAGAGACTAGTTCAGAGAACAAAAACATGAAATGAGGCAGAGAAAGATGGTTTTCACAGAGGCTTGCTGAACTGATTGAAGAGGCGAGAAATAACAGGAGGGAAGACCAGTGTGGAGGATGTCAGGGTACTAAGGAGTGGGTACTAAGGAGCCTGAGGAAAGCTTTTAATAACTGGTCCATATGAAATAAATAAATAAATTTAAAAAAAGCAGCAGCAGCTGCCAGAAAAGGCCTTGAAGTCATAAGGGGATGTCAGAGGGATAATGTGAATAATAGATTTAGCCGGATATATCAAAATCACTGGCAGGTTTTCCTTGACAACCTAATTAGGCAAGACATTAAGTATGGAAAAGAATCCCACCAGGGAGATGTGTACAGAATAGGGGTTGGGATAAAGTGCACATGAGGGAGTAGGTGGTGGTGGGATTAATGAAATCTACAGGCTTTATATTCTGACTACCCTCCACCCCCCTTTTAGGCAAGTCATGCCCCCCCACCAGCATTTTTACAATAGTAACTAAAAGAGTTGTCACAATTATTAAAATGACTCCCCTCTTTCTTTGCCCCTTTCTGGTGGTATCCACGCACTCTTGCTAGTCAGTTAACCAATACCATCTTGAAACTAAAATCAGGGAGCTGGACAGGGGACAGATTGTATTTGTCTTCAGTGTGGAAGGGATTGTCACTCTCGAGTTGGCCTTCTCAGCCACACTAGTCGCTGTTCCACGTCCTCCAAACAAAGCACGTTACCATAGTCTCTCGAGACTGAAGGATGCCTAAACTAAACTTGAAACTACCATGGACAACGGAATTGAAATATCCAAACCCAGGAACATTCTTGTACATAAATCTGCCTTTTAAAAGTGGCATCATGGGATTTCCCTAATACCAAGGACAAGAAGTGTCTTGCTTTCAGTTTATTTGGAGATCAGGGCTGTAAATGCATGCACCTTCATAAACAATCAGGGTGGATGCTTTTGGGGGGATTCAGGAGCCATTTTGTAAACACCCCAACCCCATGATAGGCTGCATCAACCCCTCTTTCACAAGAGAAAAGAACATCACTTCTGTTTTTCCTCTTTGTTTTTAAGAAAAAAAATATTTCTATGATTATATAAATATATATATTTTTAAATGTGAGGGTACCTTGCTTGACCCCTTCACGGATTGCTGCCTTGTTGTGGCGAAGGGGCTTGAGTAATTCAGAGAAGCTATGGGCTATGCCGTGCAGGGACACCCAAGACGGACAGGTCCTAGTGGAGAGTTCTGACTAAACGCGATCCACCTGGAGCAGGAACTGGCAAGCCACTCCAGTATCTTTGCCAAGAAAACCCCATGAACAGAAATAAAAGGCTAAAAGATATGACGCTGGAAGATGGGCCCCTCAGGTCGGAAGGCGTCCAACATGCTACTGAAGAAGAGCGGAGGACAAGTACAAGTAGCTCCAGAGCTAATGAAGTGGTTGGGCCAAAGCCGAAAGGACGCTCAGCTGTGGACGCGCCTGGAAGTGAAAGGAAAGTCCGATGCTGCAAAGAAGAATACTGCATAGGAACCTGGAATGTAAGATCTATGAACCTTGGTAAGTTGGATGTGGTCAAACAGGAGATGGCAAGAATAAACATTGACATCCTGGGCGTCAGTGAACTAAAATGGACGGGAATGGGCGAATTCAATTCAGATGATTACCATATCTACTATTGTGGGCAAGAATCCCGTAGAAGAAATGGAGGAACCCTCATAGTCAACAAAAGAGTGGGGAAAGCTGTACTGGGATACAATCTCAAAAATGATAGAATGATTTCAATACGAATCCAAGGCAGACCTCTCAACATCACAGTAATCCAAGTTTATGCACCAACCACCGATGCTGAAGAGGCTGAAATTGACCAATTCTATGAAGACCTACAACACCTTCTAGAACTGACACCAAAGAAAGATGTTCTTCTCATTATAGGGGACTGGAATGCTAAAGTAGGGAGTCAAGAGATAAAAGGAACAACAGGTAAGTTTGGCCTTGGAGTTCAGAACGAAGCAGGGCAAAGGCTAATAGAGTTCTGTCAAGAGAACAAGCTGGTCATCACAAACACTCTTTTCCAACAACACAAGAGGCGACTCTACACATGGACATCACCAAATGGGCAATACCGAAATCAGATTGATTAGATTCTCTGCAGCCAAAAATGGAGAAGCTCTATACAGTCAGCAAAAACAAGACCTGGAGCTGATTGTGGCTCTGACCATCAGCTTCTTATAGCAAAATTCAAGCTTAAACTGAAAAAAGTAGGAAAAACCACTGGGCTAGCCAGGTATAATCTAAACCAAATCCCTTATGAGTACACAGTGGAAGTGAAGAACAGATTTAAGGAACTAGATCTGGTGGACAGAGTGCCTGAAGAACTATGGATGGAGGCTCGTAACATTGTACAGGAGGCAGCAACAAAAACCATCCCAAAGAAAAGGAAATGCAAGAAAGCAAAGTGGCTGTCCAACGAGGCCTTACAAATAGCAGAGAAGAGAAGGGAAACAAAATGCAAGGGAGAAAGGGAAAGTTACAGAAAATTGAATGCGGACTTCCAAAGAATAGCAAGGAGAGACAAGAGGGCCTTCTTAAATGAACAATGCAAAAATATAGAGGAAAACAATAGCAAGGGAAAAACCAGAGATCTGTTCAAGAAAATTGGAGCCATTAAAGGAACATTTTGTGCAAAGATGGACATGATAAAGGACAAAAATGGTAGGGACCTTACAGAAGCAGAAGACATCAAGAAGAAGTGGCAAGAATACACAGAGGAATTATACCAGAAAGATCTGGATGTCTCGGACAACCCAGATAGTGTGGTTGCTGACCTTGAGCCAGACATCCTGGAGAGTGAAGTCAAGTGGGCCTTAGAAAGCATGGCTAACAAGGAGGCCAGTGGAGGTGATGGCATTCCAGTGGAACTATTTAAAATCTTAAAAGATGATGCTGTTAAGGTGCTACACTCAATATGCCAGCAAGTTTGGAAAACTCAGCAGTGGCCAGAGGATTGGAAAAGATCAGTCTACATCCCAATCCCAAAGAAGGGAAGTGCTAAAGAATGCTCCAACTACCGTACAATTGCACTCATTTCACACGCTAGCAAGGTTATGCTGAAAATCCTCCAAGGCAGGCTTCAGCAGTATGTGGACCGAGAACTCCCAGAAGTACAAGGTGGATTTCGAAGGGGCAGAGGAACTAGAGACCAAATTGCTAACATGCGCTGGATTATGGAAAAAGCCAGAGAGTTCCAGAAAAACATCTACTTCTGCTTCATTGACTACGCAAAAGCCTTTGACTGTGTGGACCATAGCAAACTATGGCAAGTTCTTAAAGAAATGGGAGTGCCTGACCACCTTATCCATCTCCTGAGAAATCTATATGTGGGACAGGAAGCAACAGTTAGAACTGGATATGGAACAATTGATTGGTTCAAAATTGGGAAAGGAGTACGACAAGGCTGTATATTGTCCCCCTGCTTATTTAACTTATATGCAGAAATACATCATGCGGAAGGCTGGACTGGATGAATCCCAAAACGGAATTAAGATTGCCGGAAGAAATATCAACAACCTCCGATATGCAGATGATACCACTCTGATGGCAGAAAGTGAGGAGGAATTAAAGAACCTCTTAATGAGAGTGAAAGAGGAGAGTGCAAAAAATGGTCTGAAGCTCAACATCAAAAAAACTAAGATCATGGCCACTGGTCCCATCACCTCCTGGCAAATAGAAGGGGAAGATATGGAGGCAGTGACAGATTTGACTTTCTCGGGCTCCATGATCACTGCAGATGGTGACAGCAGCCACGAAATTAAAAGACTCCTGCTTCTTGGGAGGAAAGCGATGACAAACCTAGACAGCATCTTAAAAAGCAGAGACATCACCTTGCCGACAAAGGTCCGCATAGTCAAAGCGATGGTTTTTCCAGTAGTGATGTATGGAAGTGAGAGCTGGACCATAAAGAAGGCTGACGGCCGAAGAATTGATGCTTTTGAATTGTGGTGCTGGAGGAGACTCTTGAGAGTCCCCTGGACTGCAAGGAGAACAAACCTATCCATCTTAAAGGAAATCAGCCCTGAGTGCTCACTGGAAGGACAGATCCTGAAGCTGAGGCTCCAATACTTTGGCCATCTCATGAGAAGAGAAGACTCCCTGGAAAAGATCCTGATGTTGGGAAAGTGTGAAGGCAAGAGGAGAAGGGGACGACAGAGGATGAGATGGTTGGACAGTGTCATCGAAGCAACCAACATGAATTTGACCCAACTTCGGGAGGCAGTGGAAGACAGAAGGGCCTGGCGTGCTCTGGTCCATGGGGTCACGAAGAGTCGGACACGACTAAACGACTAAACAACAACCTTGCTTGAAAAGAGAATTGTGCCTCTGGAGATTTCTGGAGATGCAATTCTCCCATTTTGTGCAAGACAGGCAGGCAGACAGGTGGACAGACAGATCAGGGAATCCTGCAGCTGCAGCACATGAGTAGCCAGTAAAGCTAGTCTCACTGGAAACTGACAGCCTTAAAGAAAGCAAGTTATGAACAACATATTTCAGATAACGTGCAGTTATCTATAGGATGTGGAGCAGCTGCTGGCCTGCTAATGCTGGGATGCTGCCCATTTCTCTTGACAGACCTGGGGTTGGGGCAGCAGCTCACCCACTGAACTTGCTGCATAAATTGAGCCCTAACCCTCCCTTCCCTTAGACTGTGTGTCTAAGACCCAGAAGACCTGGGCTTAAGCCCTGGTTCAGTTATGGAAACTCACTGGGGCCAGGTGGCAATGGGGAAACCAGTCTTTCAATATCATGCCTTGAAAATTCTGTCAGTGAAATTCCAGCCAGTGCTGAGGTGGCCAAGAAGCTTCCCAGCACAAGCTAGGCAAACAGGCTGTTCTTGCCTGAGGGGCACTCCAGCGGCTCCATTTTTGCCACATATTACGTTGATGAATCTGCTGCCCCAAGATCTAGTGTTGTCAGTAGCTGGAAAGTCTCTCAGCACTGGATGGCCGGGGGGGGGGGGCACCATTTTTAAACTGCACCAGGGCTTGTATTGTGTACAGTGACCAAAGTCACTGCAAATTCCCTTCAGGTTTTCCCAAAGGTTTAATTATGGTCCAGACTGTACACATGCATCGCTTGCATTCTTCAAGGTTCTCCATTCCGAGTTAAACTAGATATCCAAGGTTTTCCTGCTGGCCTTGTTCTGTGAGTGCAGAATTCTCTGAGCAAAAAAAAATGTGTCATGAAGTTCAAAGTACAAGACATATTGGCTTCATCCTATGGGATGGGGAACCTTTGGCCCTCCAGATGGTCTGGACGTCTACTACCGTAATTCCTTACCAGGGACCGAGCTCAAGTCCAAAATGTCTGGACAGCCAAATGTTCCCCACACTACAGGCTAAAGCAGTGATGCCTTGAATACTCCTTGCTTTACCCTGTATTCCTGTTCTATGTGGTCATTATACAATGGAGAGGAAAGAGCAAAGATGCATTTACTGGCCCTTACTCCTCTGTTGTTGTTGCTGCTGTTGCTGCTGTTGCTTGTTGTTGTTGTTTTACAGGCTGGTCATGCCATCTTCCACACATAAGGGCTAATGGTTATCTGCAATGAATAGGGGTCTCCATTTGCAGAAACCCCCTTTTCTCTCAATTTATTCAGAATCTTGAGCATGAAAGAATTAATATTGATACTCCTTCCTTCCTAATTATGCTGAATCTAATGCCTTACTATTCTTTGAGAAAGTAAAATGCGTTAGCTCAGCCGTTGAGCTAGAAATAGCAAGGATCCATTGTGAGACATACTTGTTGCAAAAATTACTGAGCTCCGAATTCTTTCTTTTCCTCCATGCTATTCGTCCAACATTTATTTCGCTTCTATAATTTAAAGATATAGGCTAAACCAAGCATGCCTTGAAAACCCATGCCAAAATCACCAGTCAAACATATGTTGGTCAAGCTCAAACCCTTCATTTCAGAAAAAAAATGTGTCAGAGTAGCAATAGAATGAAGCTAATTAATGAAAATTCACGTATTTGCTGCTGTAATTTAAGGTTTTGCTGAATCTGAGGTTTTCTGCCGATGCTCTCCAGGTCAGAGATTTAGATAAATTAAAGAGATAAATCACTGCAACCTGGTTTATAAATAAAATCTTTTTATCCTCCTTATTTGACAATCTTGGCTATCATTATGTTAAGAAAATTTCTTCCTTGGGATTACTCTCTGCCTACTTCATCTCTTTTCAGAATCCACAGCCCCTCGGTGGAGCAAATCATGGTGCTGATCCATAATATGCTATGAATGTATGCAGCTATTAAGGCCTTCAGGAGAGGCCCTCTTAAGAATATCAGTACCTGTGGAGATTCATTTGATGGGCATATAGGAGAGGTTTTCTCTTGTCCCACTTCTCAGAAAGCACTCCTCTCAGAGTTGTTCTCTGATTCCTCTCTCACTGTTTTCAGGACACATGTGAAGGCACATTTTTTTCAAGCTGTTTGTTGCTTGCTGTTGTGTTGGCTTGATTGTCTCAATTACTTTTGGACTTATTTTCAACTTATAAGAATGTTGGTAGGGCACTTTGAGCATGTATCTTTAGCATGGAAGCTGAGTGGAAATCTAATAAATTGCATAAATACATAAATATTGGCATGACAGCCTTTTGGGGTATCACTGGTACTTGGAAAAGTAGCTTTTTGGACAACAACACCTAGCATGTACTTTTTTCTGCCATTATTCAATTTTTTTTCCACATACTCCCTAAATGTCTTGGTTCATACCCTGGGAATATGTATACACCAGGTTGAGAATCACTGCTCTACCACTATCTTCTTTTCCAAGACTTTCCACAAGACCTTGCCCCTGCTTTGACTGCTGCTGTGGTGGGTGATATTGCCAACAAGAGGAAAAAAGAGTAACAGCAAATACAGAGAGAAATGTTGCAGCAAAGTGCCCCAGTGGCTGTGTGAGCTACTGAAGATATATATCCACCTCAGAATAAAATGCTTTGATTGATAAGGCGTTTCAGGAAACATCTGTGAGAAGATGAGTAAGTTTACTCAGAACTCTCCAGGGATACCCTAAGCTACTCTTCTTAAAATGAGCTTGCACACAGGGCTACTCTTGCTAGTGTTGTTATTTTTGGCACAGTTTCCTCATAAATGTGCCTTACCACAGGGGTGCTGTGGCACACCATGGTCATTACCACTGACAGGCTGATTGAAAGGAGGCATAAAATTAAATGCAATCCAAATGCAGATGTGTCTAACAACCTTCTTAAAAGATTTAACTAGCTTCAGAATTGGGTGAGGAAAGGCCTCTGTCAATAAGGCATCTGCTCCTTGTCATTTGTTAGTTAAATGTGGAGCGTGGTTTTGATGACAATTGCACAGGCGAAACAGTTGCACAGGTATATAAAAGCACCATTCCACACAGCTATAACCCCGCTATCAACACAGAAGAACATCTGGAATATGAGGCTCCCAGTTTGCCTAAAGATGGCTCTGTTTAGGGCAGTTAAGCAAAAGGATTTCTCTTCACAGCCACCTTTCCACATTGATTTTTCCACCAAGGAATCCCCATAAACAATGCTAACAGGGCTATTGGGGGTCCATTTTGTCCACAGAGGGTGCAAAAAGAGACTCGCTGAACCTTGTTGTGATTTGCTGTGCACAGAGATTAAGCTCCACAAGACACAAACCAGAACACCTGGGGAAGACTGGCAGTGATAGGCAAGCTCAGGTTGTTTCAGCTCAGAAAAAAAGACATCATAGAAGCACAGAAATGGTACAACAAAATGATGCGGGTGGTGGGCTGTCTGCCCAGCAAAGGAAATGCAAAAGTATTCCAGCCTTTTCAGTTTCGAAAAGAACTGACTAAGGGGAGGAGGGATGTAGCAGAGGGTTATAAATGTATTCATAGCACAGATAATTTGAATAGAGCAAGTTTTGCACCACATTGTTGTCTCTTCCTCCCACACAATAATTACTTTGGGTCCATCTGCAGTCAACACTGCAGAATTGTCAGGACAAGAAAAAGAAAGTATTTATTCTGCCAACACACAGTTAATTAATTATTAACTCTTTGCAATTAATTCATAGAATTATGTTTACGACAATCAGTGATGATAGTTACCAGTGTAGATGCCTTCAAAGGGGATTATCATTTGGAGCAAGAGTGGACAAAGTATGGCCCTCCTGGTGTTCTTAAGACTACAACTCCCATAAGCCCTAAGCAGCACAGTCAATTAGCAAGAATGCTGGAAGTTGTGGTCCAACAACATCTAAAGGGCTGCTGTGGAGACAGGTATACCCCTGGCTGAACCCAGCCCCATCACACAGCACTCCTACCTGGGCACATCACCACTGACAGCTGGTTCTCTCTGGCCTGGTGGGCATCTCTAAGTCCATTTTCTGTCCATGGCTCTCCAGCAAACACAAAAACAATACAGCAGCAGGTACCTGCTAGATGCCTGGTATGATAACATTCACAAAGGAGACTTTGTAGGGCCAGGTGGGTTTGCCTTTGACTGGTTCCCTTTGCTGCCAGTTGGTGAAAGAAGCACTGCATTGGACAAAGTATGAACTAAGCTAATGCCCAATACCGTTTTTTTTTTAAAAAAACAACAACAACAATTGGTTTAATCTTTGCTCATGCATACAGCCTGATTGACAATAATGCAATAAAGTATTCATATAATAAACGTTCCTCCCAGGATGAGAAGGAATAGAAAAGTGTGTGCTTTTTTAAAAAGAACCCATATAGACAAACATACACACAAACACATGCAGCAACTGGCAGTATGCAATGAGAGGTTGCCACATTCATATTCCTTTCTCCAACGTGCTTAATTGTCTCCTTCACCCTGCCTGCCAATTTCATACTCTGTGAAGCCAGACATATTTCCTACGAGAAAGAGGACAATTCCAAAGAAAGAAAATCTTCCTCTGACATGTTCGAAACAACACAGTGAATAGACTTATCCCTGTGAGAACACATTAACTGCCTAGCCTCCTTAACAAAGAACTAGGAAATGGTTTCAATTCACTACAGCAATGCATGAAGAGGGAGGGGTTTTCTTCTTTATAATAACACAAATGCGGGGAGGAGACGATAAGTAGAATAATTATTGTGCACCATCAGGTTGATCCCTGATGTTCCCAGTTTTCTAGGTATCCAGTATTCCCAAGTGACTCACGGTTCCCTATTTCTGGTGGTGCTCTGAAACTGTGCAGCATGCCCAAGGCCACACAGGTGACAGGGCTTCTAAACCTGTAGACCACAAACACTCTAGGTGAAACACTCTCTCCTGGGAGGCACAATGGAGACTTGAACTCCCAATTCCCACTTCCTGCAATGTTGTGTTGGTATGTAAGGTTCCCACAGGAGTATTACAGACAAACTCTTTCTGTCTCTCTGTCTCAATAATGTGAAAACATCCATCTCCTGTACAGGTGGCTCAGAAAAATGGATGGAAGCAGGTCTTTCTTCCTTGGTCAAACCATGAGCACCAAAGCAAGAGGTGGCCCTTAGAATCCCATATGATTGATCCGACAGTAGAATGCTGGATCGTAGGATCGGGCATTTTGAGAGTTAATGGGAGCTATATTTTGTGGCTAACAACAACAATTTAAAGTCTTTCCTTCTAACTTTAGCTGAGAAGCCTGCTTGTCAAACATATTTGGTGATTAATTTTTAATCCTCTGCTGATAAAGTCCTGCACACACAATAATGTTAACATTAAGATCCTACTCATTTTAAGCCATTAATCTGAAGCTTCTTGTTTGTACTGATGGGGCTTATGGAGTCTATGAAAAGAAGAGTGAACAATAGACCCAAATTCCACCCAAACAAGCGAGAGACAAAAAGGACAAGACTCCAATGAAAAAGATTCTTGTAGTTTTCTTTTCTTCTTTGAAGGAACACTTTTTTTTTTTTGTTAGGTAATAACAAAGCTGCTTTTGTCTTAGCCTTCAGTCTAAAACAAGCATATTCATGCTAGCCACAAAAAAGGCATTAGTTCTATTGCATTAGAGCAAAACATTTCTTTTCCACTTTGTGTATATTAAGGGTTTGTTAAAATGCATTCGTAGGACTTATGGCTTTTCATAGTTCAGATCAGCCAAGAAAGTGATAAAAAAAAGAGCCTGGTTTTATTAATAATTTACCATCGGATGTTATTTATAGCCTGTCGAGTGAGCCAGCAAATTGAAAGTATACAACAATAAACAAATCATTATAAGCTATGGGACTGAAAAAGCTTTCAATATGTAGTTAATTGTGTGGAAATAACATGTCAGCCATTAGGAACTTTAAAAAGAAAGAGGGGGTACAAATCTTGCTCAATGGGCTAGTGCCCCAATCCAGGGCTGTGGTTGCATTTTTCTATACAGATGCCTCTGCTGGCTAGAACGCAATAGGTTCCCTCTGTCTTGGAGTACCACTCGCCTTAGGCAGAAGGCTGTTGCTTCCTCGTCTCAGGAGGGAACACTGCAAAAGCTCCTTGTTCAAGCTGGCTTTTGGCCTTGGTGGATAGAGTGATGGACTAGAACTTAGGAGATCAAGGTTTGAGAAGGTTTGATCAACCATGGAAGCTCACCGTGTTGGGTGCGGGGAGGCAATGGAAAAACCTTAAATATTTCACTTACTTTGCAAACCTCATTAGGGTTGTTATAAGTTGGTTCCGACTTGACAGCACATAACAATACCATTATCATAAATAAACCACAGAGAGCCGAAGAATGGGAACTGCTAAGCCAAAAGAAGGCTTAGCAGTTCCCATTCTTGGGCTGTCTGTGGTTTATTTCTGATCACAGCAAGCTCTTATATACTGTAGGAAAACTGAATAAAATGAAAATACAAAACATGCATAGAGCTGCATAAAATTTGCATGTGCCAATTTATACGTATAGTTGCAGGTGTAGAAATAATTATAAGGCAAAATCCTATTAGTTACACCTGCCAGTGTAATATTCTTGTTATTAGGTGCCATCAAGTTGGAACTGAGTTATAGCAACCCTAATAGGGCTTTCAAGGTATGGAGATATTTAAGGAGTGGCTTTACCAGTTCCATACCTCCAGTGAGTTTCCACGGCTGAGTAGGGATTTGAACCCAACCCCCATGAATCATAATCTGCGACTCTGTCCACTATACCACACTAGGTATCCAGTGTAATGCAATTGGCTTAAATCTTGGTGGTGAGTTGCCATCATTTTAGAAGTTGTTTAAGAAAAGGCAGCCGTGTTCGTCTGTGCCATCATGTCAGGCAAAAACAAAGCAAAAATAAAAAATAAAGACGACAAAAATATTGTGGCACCTCAAAGACTAACTGATATATTTTAATGTGAGCTTTCGTGGACAAGTCCACTTCTTCAGAAGTTAGTGTAGGCATTGACTGTCAAAGTCATTTAAATTGAATACAGTATCTTTCACCATAGTCCAGAAAACTGACCCGGTGATCTATGTGTCTTCTCAGTCTGTGGTCCAGGAGTTGCTAACTGTGGACGGTCAATTCTAAGGCCCCTGACAGCCCTTCCCAACAGAGAAATGTCTTCTGTTCACTGGGACACAAGGCTGCTCACTTGCTGGAAGTTCAATCCTGAGTTACACTTCTTCTTAACTGAGAGTTTTTGACTGATGTTGTATCAGAGCTCTAGAAAAATAGTCATTAAAGATTAATCTACTAAGTTGGGCATTCATCATTAAGTGTGGCCTGTTTATCAACTAGCAGCAGGAAAGTAATATTTGAAGGGGGGAAAGAGAGAGCAGCTAATAATCATTATTATTCAGAATTAGCAGCAAAAATTGTTCAAATGCTGGCTACGTAATCCTTTAATCACAGCTAATCTTTATTTAGCAGATTAATAGCTAAGACTAAGGAAAGCACATAGCTTAAGTTTTCTGCCAAGAGTTTGGAATGTGAATGTCTTAGAGGCAGATGGTTTAAAGGGGTGGTTTGTTGGGAAGTTAAGGGCAGTGAGTCTGACCGGATTCTTGTGGAACCAAGTTAAAATCAGACACATAAAAGGAGGTCTGGCCCCCAGCATCCCATATCACAGGCAATGGGATGCTGGGGGCCAGACATCAGAAAAACTTCCAGAAGGCCACAGATACCATGGCCTGTAGTCGTGCTGGTCATGGGTGTACTCGAAGGTGTAATCTGAAAAAAGCAACTTTTGCTATCTCCTGGGGACAAAAAGGAACCCAACACATTGGCTCCTCCTAGTTCAGTTCGTTGAAGACACATCAGTTCTTACAAGAAATGCAGGATCCAATGGAATGCTTAGTTGTCTCCATCTATACTTCACTGTTCTGCCCTCTGGGAACGCTGCATTTCCTGAATCAATGGGAGTACCCCAAAATGGGGTGTGGTGATCTCAGACCAATTGATACTGATGGGCACTGTTCAGTGCACAAGAAATCCCTACTGTTGCAATACATTAGTGCCAAATTAGGATACGGTTACCTTATTGAAATAAATGGGAGTTGAGTTGGGGGTTTTGAAATTGATTTAAAGTCAGTTTCTGGGTCAGTGTGTGCCTCCTCTTGGTATAACTTTCAATCCAGGTGTAAGGTGTAGAGATGGGCATGAACTGCCAGTTTGGTGGTTTGTGTTGGTTCATTTACCGCTACAACAATTGTTCAGCAGTTTGGTGCCCCACCTCCCCATGGGGTGCTCACTCAGAAGCAATGCCTGAAGGAAGCAGGGCAGGGAAGCCAGGACACTACTTTCAAATGGGTGGCCGCCAGAGAGAGCATAGCACCGAACCACCGAACACCAGTTGCAGCAGTAAATGAACTCGTATGAACTGCTGAACTGACAGTTCATGCCCATCTCTAGTAAGGTGTGTGGCATATCCGTTTTTTGGCTTCCTGGACAAAAAAGAAAGAAAGAAAGAAAGAAAGAATCATTTTAGCAAGGCCTGCCAAGACTTTGGATTAACAATCAGCCTGAAGAAAACACAAGTCATGGGCCAGGGCGTGGACTCACCTCCCTCTATTACCATCTCCACACAAGAATTGGAGGTTGTTCATGACTTTGTGTACCTTGGCTCCACGATCTCTGACACTCTCTCCCTAGATGTCGAGCTGGATAAATGCATTGGCAAAGCAGCTACCAGAGAGAGTATGGCTTAATAAGAAGCTGACAGCATATACCAAGACCCAGGTCTATAGAGCCTGTGTCCTGAGCACACTCCTGTACTGCAGTGAGTCCTGGACCCTTCGTGCACGGCAGGAGAAGAAGCTGAACATGTTCCATATGCGCTGTCTCCAACGCATTTTTGGTATCACCTGGCAGGACAAAGTTCCAAATAGAGTAGTCCTAGAACGAGCTGGAATTTTTAGCATGTATACATTACTGAAACAGCGACGTCTACGTTGGCTCAGGCATGTCGTGAGAATGGCTGACGGTCGGATTCCAAAAGATCTCCTGTATGGAGAATTAGTGCAGGGAAAGCGCCCCAGAGGGAGACCACAGCTGCGATACAAGGATATCTGCAAATGGGATCTGAAAGCCTTAGGAATGGACCTGAACAGATGGGAAACCTTGACATCTGAGCGTTCAGCCTGGAGGCAGGCGGTGCAACATGGCCTCTCCCAATTTGAAGAGACACTTGTCCAGCAGGCCGAGGCAAAGAGGCAGTCCCGAAACCAGCCAAATCAGGGAGCTGGACAGGGGACAGATTGTATTTGTCTTCAGTGTGGAAGGGACTGTCACTCTCGAATTGGCCTTCTGAGCCACACTAGACGCTGTTCCAAGACCTCTATTCAGAGCACGTTACCATAGTCTCTCAAGACTGAAGGATGCCTACATATTTTAAAATCGATTTCAAGTGTGCTAAACCTGACGCAAAGCCAAGAATATTTTGATATGTAACTACATCTTTACTGTTAATTTGTACCACGATAAGTGCTAATATGTCAAGGGGCAGGGCTGGCCCAAGCCATTATTCTGCCTGAAGTTGAGAAGCCAATAGTGTCCCTATCAAGTCAAGGTACATGGTACCCAAAGGAAGTCAAGTAATTTAGGAAAACTAGTCAGAAAACAGGGTATGCAGTGTGGCATAGTGGATAAAGTGACAGACTAGGACTCAGGGGACCTGGGTTCAAATCTCTGCTCACCCAAAGAAACTCATTGGAGGAGGAAGTACTGTTAAAACCTTAAATATCTCACTTAACTTGAAAACTCTACTAGAGTCACAGAACACAACCTGATGGCACACAACAACCACACATATACACATCACAAGCATATCTCCCCCATCCCTGGAAGTAACAACTAAGGAAGCAACCATTTTATCAGAGACCAATTTATGCCCACATCCTGCTGAATAGTTCCTACATAAACACATCAGGAGATTCTCCTGGCCATTAGATTCTATTAGTCAATGATACTGTGTTATTCTGGTAATCAGTTCAACAGAGAATGATCAGCCAGTAACTGCTGGGAAAAGACAGAAGCTTTTGGCCACCCTGGGGCTATGCTGGGTGACTGATGGGAACTGGATTCTAAAGATGTCACTTGTCCAAGCTTTTGTCTCACAGCCCTAAGATTCTAGTCAACTTCCCATGAACTCATTTTAAAAATAATGCCTTAGCTAATTCAACTATATACAACTGTCTTTGTGGGAAAAATTAACACATTATTTTTACGTCATAACAATAATTTCTAAAATTCTGTTCTTGTAAAGTATAGTGTGTGAAAAATGACACTAATTGTCATATCTGTCTCTCTGGAATTACCAGTTTCAAATTTCTTCAAGGCTTACAGATAAATGTTTCTGAGAAGGGGTGGGAGGAAGGAGTGTTGACTGTATTTAAATCTTTCTTGATTTCTAGCAATTGATGAAGAGGGACAAACCCCTAAGAGTTGTGAAAGAAGAATTAGATTCTTGGGCATCTTTACAATAATTTTGATTTTTTCCCCCCAAGATACGAATGTGTTATATATGTATGTATAATTCTAAATAAGGAAGATCAAACATGAGATGGATTGACTCCCTAAAGAAAAACCACAGGCTTGAGTTTGCATGAGCTGAGCAGGGACTGTTGAGGACAGGATGTTTGGAGGTCACTCATTCACTTAGCATAGGACTGTTAGAGGACAATATAACAACAGAGAAAGGAAGGTATAACTCTATTCTTCTCCACTGGGCAATCTGGGTGGCTCAAGTATGAAAAGATTTGTAGAGCAGGCAGTCTGAGTGTGATCCGGCATTACATCTAGTGTTATCCAGCAGGGTTCTTTTATGTCTACATAAGAATGACACTGCCCAATATTCTCAGTTGAGCAGCTATCAGCTGAGAGACCAGGGCAAACCACTCTTCCCCTCTGCTCTGCCAACAGCAATAGGATAAAACAATGACCTTGATCACTACTGCCCAAGAGAGGATTTAATTCCCTGTAGCAATGTCATATCCAGATACTGTCATATCCAGACTTGTATCCAGACCAAAATTATGCAGGGTATGGATAAAGTGGATAGAGGGAAGCTCTTTTCCCTCTCATGCAATACTAGAACCAGGGGACATCCACTCAAATTGAGTGTTGGGAGAGTGAGAACAGACAAAAGAAAATATTTCTTTACCCAGCGTGTTGTTAGTCTGAGGAACTCCTTGCCACAGGTTGTGGTGATGGCATCTGGCCTAGAGGCCTTTAAAAGGGGATTGGACAGATTCCTGGAGGAAAAGTCCATCGCAGTTTACAAGCCATGATGGGGATGTATAATCTCCAGGCTTAAAAGGAAGGTACCTCAAAATGCCAGATGCAGGGGAGGGGTATCAGGAGACAGCTATCTAGTTGTCTCGTGTGCTCCCAGAGGCATCTGGTGGGGCCACTGTGAGATACAGGAAGCTGGACGAGATGGGCCCCTTGGCCTAATCCAGCAGGGTTCTTCTTAAGTTCTTATGACTAGAGATGGGCACAAGCTGCCGGTTCAGCACTTCATCCCTGTTTGTTTACCATCACAACAGGGCTTCGGCAGTTCAGCACGTTACTCCCTCCAGTGGGTGCCCACTCAGGAGCAGTGCCCTGAGGAGGCGGGGCAGAAAAGCCAGGACACTGCTACTGAGTGGGTGCCTGCCAGAGGGGGTAGAGTGCTGAAACCGTTGAACACCTGTTGTGGGGGTAAACAAACCAGGCTGAACCACTGAACCCGTGGTTTGTGCCCATCTCTAATCCATACAGATCACTTTTGTCACAGGCCACAAGTAGCTATTTTGACAAACTTTCAAGAACATGCCTTCTTCCTGGTCACATCTTGACCAGAGCAAGGAGTCTTTTGAAGACCAGGACCATGTTGGCTGCCACCATTGCAATTCTAGTTTCAAAGGGTTTTTTTTTTATCACTGAGATTAGCATTTATATGAGTGTGTGTTGGTGATCTCTCAGGTTGGTAACATCCAGGAGATTATTTAGAACTCAGAATTCTTTAAGCCTTTGCAGAAGCTGGATCATCACACTGCCCACGAGGCACATTCAGAATAAACGGTTCATGGGTGGGGAGGACAAAAGTGCCATCGTAATGACTTTGTCATATGGTTATTGAATGAGAGAAGGAAGCTGTAGTAGTCATTTGCTAAATGTTTTGTGCTCATTTCATTTTGGCTTAACTTGACGAGACACCATAAAAAGGCATTTTCAAGCCCCTAGGATTACTTACCCATGAGAAACAAGAAAAGGAACATTATTTTCCTTTCTTGTAATTTGTCTCCCAGTTGTCTCTGCAATTTGCACAGTCTGTCCTCTATACATAGCTAGCATCCTTTTCCCTTTGAGAAACAAAAACCAACACACACAAAGCAAGCAAAAAACAAAACAAAACAAAAAACTACAATGGACAGATTGTTTAGAAAGATGTGCATAAACCCTCTCTTCCCCATGCATCTAAGTCCCCTTTAAATCCATGCAACAAAGCAGCGGCCACCACCATCATTTTGCAATTTATGTTATTTGCATTTAACTCTGGCAAGTCCCTTAAAGAAATGGGAGTGCCTGACCACCTTATCTATCTCCTGAGAAATCTCTACGTGGGACAGGAAGCAACAGTTAGAAACTGGATCTGGAACAACAGATTGGTTCAAAATTGGGAAAGGAGTACGACAAGGCTGTATATTGTCCCCCGGCTTATTTAACTTATATGCAGAATACATCATGCGAAAGGCCGGGACTGGAGGAATCCCAAACCGGAATTAAGATTGCCGGAAGAAATATCAACAACCTCCGATATGCAGATGATACCACTCTGATGGCAGAAAGTGAGGAGGAATTAAAGAACCTCTTAATGAGGGTGAAAGAGGAGAGTGCAAAAAATGGTCTGAAGCTCAACATCAAAAAAAACTAAGATCATGGCCACTGGTTCCATCACCTCCTGGCAAATAGAAGGGGAAGATATGGAGGCAGTGGACAGATTTTTACTTTCTTGGGCTCCATGATCACTGCAGATGGTGACAGCAGCCACGAAATTAAAAGACGCCTGCTTCTTGGGAGGGAAAGCGATGACAAACCTAGACAGCATCTTAAAAAAGCAGAGACATCACCTTGCCAACAAAAGTATGAATAGTCAAAAGCTATGGTTTTTTCCAGTAGTGATGTATAGAAGTGAAAGCTGGACCATAAAGAAAGCTGACCGCCGAAGAATTGATGCTTTGGAATTGTGGTGCTGGAAGAGACTCCTTGAGAGGTCCCCCTGGACTGCAAGGAGAACAAACCTATCCATCTTAAAGGAAATCAACCCTGAGTGCTCACTGGAAGGACAGATCCTGAAGCTGAGGCTCCAATACTTTGGCCATCTCATGAGAAGAGAAGACTCCCTGGAAAAGACCCTGATGTTGGGAAAGTGTGAAGGCAAGAGGAGAAGGGGACGACAGAGGACGAGATGGTTGGACAGTGTCATTGAAGCTACCAACATGAATTTGACCCAACTCCGGGAGGCAGTGGAAGACAGGAGGGCCTGGCGTGCTCTGGTCCATGGGGTCACGAAGAGTCGGACACGACTAAACGACTAAAACAACAACAACAAATTATGTGCGTTATTTTTCACAATTTTTGCTTAATTTCTTGTTGAGAGTGGTACAAAAATACCTCACCCTCCCATGAGCCTAAGAGATAAACAAGAATTTATGTCCCTCTGTCCAGAATGTCTGAGATTTCCATGAGCCAGATATAAGAGCGGTGGGTCTAAACAGGAGATGGGAGTGGGTGGGTTAAAGTACTATTACATTTTGTGGGGGGGGGGGGTGCAGTTCGTTTTTCCAAAAAATGTATGTATCCAATATCTTCCCTGCCCCAACCTAGGCATGCTGTTGGCAAATCTGCAAAAAATTGAGAAAGGTGATCAATTCACAGCAATACTGTTCGGAAGGCCTATTTCTTGGACTAAAGCACACAGTATGTTTCTCAAAATTACATTATCAGAAAAGCAAACTGGCAGTATTAACAGGATTTTTTGCCCATTTACAACAAGTGAAACTGGATGAAACTATGCAAAGCTGAATTTATGTAGGCATGGAATCTGTTATTTAGCATGGGTAATGGTGGTTTCCTGTTGAGTTGCAGAGAGTCACAATGAGCATGGACATAATTATAGTAATCCCATAATTATATTAATCCTTGCTTTCTACTCCCGTGTGAAGACTTTGGGTAATAGAGGCAGAATTAGGCTTGAGGTATGTGCCATTTAAAGGTGTGTGGAGACAACTCTGCTGCCTGTAAAACATACAGCTTTTATTGCATAGGTAAAGCCCACTGCATTTTTTTTTTCATTGTTCATATATTGTCCTGTAATATAGCGATGGAAATTGGAATGTCCTGATGAATATCTTGCATTATTTATAACGTATATGACATGCAGAAAAATGTAAGCATGTTTTGTATATCCTTTGCACATATGATAAATATATTTATATGTACCTTAGGTTTATATGAGCATGTTTATCTACTTATTAATCTTGGGAATAAAGCACTAGCAAATGGATCAGGCATTTGGAAATGAATTGAAGAGCCTTGAGAACAGTTTCCCTTGAAATAAGATTCTATAAACATGTTGGGTTGTAAAATCTAAACCCTTTTTTCCCTGGCAGAATATCTTAAAGAGAGCTGCTACGGAATTGTAAAGAGCGTTCTGAAACAGCCATTTAAACATGGGAAATATAACTCTGAGTCGTGCTGTTGAGAGAAAGCTATCAAGCCCCACAAATCAGGAACAACGTCTTTTCTTTAGATTTTTTACATTTTAATTCCTAGAACATCTTACATTAGCTAAATGGCTACTCCTACCAGCAGACAGCAATTTTCCTCATAAAATTGCATGGTGTTTTATTGCAAGCACAATAAAACAGGGCGAGTAGTGGTTGCGTTAGCATTAGAACCTTTGTTTAACAAAAATGTTTGAGGATTGCTTAAAGGCGGCACAGCCAAGGAGAAAGGTATTGTGTGCACTCATATTATGAGGTGTATTATTTCCAGATGATAAGGCCAGCTATAGATTGCTACTAATGTAGTCTTCCATCAATGGCCTACTCTGCCTGAAACAGTGAATGAAAATGACGGATCTACAATTTGCATCCGCCTTCTACTCCATCAACAGAACATTATTAAAAACTACTGAGCCAAAAGCCCATCAGAACAGCTCTCACGTATGAAACAATGCACAGGTCTGCTTGTTCCCTGTTTTTATGCACTGCTGTAGGACTATAAATATTCATCGTAATGTAACTGAAAATTATTGAAGTGAGAAAAAGAGAAACAGGGGAAGCCATTTGCTTCAATTCATAAACAGCATCTGTTGGGAAGTTATTCATAGATTGCTTCAGGGCCTGCTGAGCAGTAAGTCCCATGGAAAAGGATGCCCCAGCAAGCAAATTGGCCCAAACTGCAATGGAGATGCTATTTAAACATGATTCACTGACAGCCAGGGAGAATGATCAGGCAGGGGGTTGTTTTATGTCTTCCTTTATCACTGGGACACAGAAGTAGCCTCCAGCCAAAGTCCCCACACAGTTCAAATTAGAAGAGCAAACCTTCTAAGTGTGTTAAGGGCCTAACTAGCAGTCAGGGAAAGTTGCAGGGACCCTGGTATTGCTGACAACTATGGTTGTTCATTTGTCCCTCGCCTGAGGGACCGTGCAAAATGACTCCCCTTGAAGAGATCGGATCTTTCTCTGACTATGTATATATATTTATTCATTAGAAGATGCTGAAGTGCTTGCTCGGAAGTAGGCAGCAATTTAGTATGGCATAGAGGATGAGGCCAAAGGAAATGAAAGCTAAACAGTACCGATATTAAAGTTAAAGGTGTGTTATTTTAGAAGCTATGTAACGGAATTAAAATGATGTGTTTTTCAAAGGATGTGGGGACAAAAAGAGAGAGAGATTATGGAGCCAGTTTAACAAGAAGCCTTTTGTGTCACCAACCCTTGACTCAGGTGTTTTCCCCTGTTCTAACATACATAGACAAACTGATGTCAGTAATGCACCAAATGCAAGTGGACAAATTGGAATTTGGTCCAGACAAGACAGATATGGGGCAGGTGAAAGGCAGCTCAGAGAATAGAGAGCAAATGGCTGGAATCCAACTGGAAAATAATGCTAAAGAAAGCATGCTGCTTATATAGAATATGCCAGTATAACTCTTTCAATTTAAATTTCATTCTTGAACTGTTGTACATCATGGGTCCAGCTTGGGGCATTTGCTGTTGCACACAAACTAGCACAACTGGTGTGTAACAGCAAGTGCCTACACTGACTTCTTAGATTTTCTGCAATTCACAGGTGAGCTTTATACTGACAAAGCCCCACCAGGGAAACATAAACTATTAGGATTCTGTGCTGGATGGAGAGCAATAACACCCTAATTTTTCCCAGCAAGTGGTGTTCTAAGGTGTGCTTTGCTCTCTCTGATCCTGGAAATAACAAACATTCCTTATGACCAAAAAGGCATTTCCTCCATGAATGTTTTTCCTTTAATCTCCTTTGGTGGCCTTTAGTATGTTTTTTATTCTAAACAAAAATACCCCCCAATAAAGGCTTTAGGCATTTCTATACTGGTTAGAGATGGGCACGGTTCGACAGGTATTCTGCAGGTGTCGCATGATTCCCTCCCCCACTTCCCCTGGACGATCACCCACTCAGACAAGGAGATGGGGCAAGGAAGCCCATGCTCCTTCCTGTGAGTGGGCAATCACCCAGAGGAAGCAGGGAGGGAAGCGGGTGCCACACAGAACCAGGCCAAACTGCCAAAGCACGGTTCATGCCCATCTCTAAGACTTAGGGTGCTACACTCAATGAATCATTTCAGCTGTCTGCTCCTGCACTGTTTTTAAGCACTGCAATGGTCTGTTTCAGATGGAATATCCAGGACTGTTCATGATATGTGGCAATTTACCCCGTGGCCCCTGCTTGTTTCACCAAACACAGAGCTCACGAAGGTATCCCAACACGCCCTTTAACACGCTGCCACCAGTTGATCTCTTTATCAACCTATATTTCCTATGAAAGACTGAGGTGGACCAGTATTGAACTTTTAAACAGAAACAGAAACTTGATTACAAGTTGTTTTAGGAATAGTTCTTAAGCACATTCTTAAAGTTACACAAAGCTTCAGTATTTTACTTTAACCTCTTCTATCTTAATTAATACACGTCACACTCTGACTAATCACTCCTTAAACATTCCCTCTGCCTCAAACCCCTAAACTCTTTTCTCCCAACTTTGTCTCTGACTGAACTCTCTAGACTCTGACTCACCCCTCCCTTCTAGTTTCTCTGGCTCCGCCTCCCAACAGCTCCCATTTGTGCAGGCCAATATTATTATATATATAGGAAGACAGGGTGTTCGCTACAACGATATTTTAATATTGCCGCACAATTGAAGGTTTGTCTAAAGGCATTATATTGTGGGAATCTTAATTTTTCTGCCCTTGAGCTCATATTTTCATCGTGATATCCATCTCTATGACAAACATTCTGCCTTGGTTAAGCTTTTTACCTCAACGTGTATCTCTTTTCACTTACTTACATACAAGCTTATTTGCTATTTGGGACCAGTTGACCAGTCTGAGGAAATCATCTTTGAGTTTTTCCACAGTCTACTGGGTTTCTGTTATGCACTTTAACTGGATCATCTACTCTCTGGACCACCTCACTCCTCATCCCTATCTTGTTCATGAACAAGTTCAAAAACACTAGTCCCAATATAATGGGTTTTAGAGTTTGTGCTTTTCCATTGTCAAAATCATAGGTAACTTGTGACCTGAGTGGGGGCATTCCCCTCATTTGGGCCAAGAGCCACCCATATTGAGAGCTGTTTATTCCTACTGTACCCCTTCCCCTTTAACCATGTTACTGATCCATAAGATATCCTTGCCCCCTTATTGATTTTAATTTATGTAATTATACCACTTTCCCCCAATAAAAATTCAAAGTCCCCATGACTGTTTCTTTCACTGAAGAATTTTTGGCAAGGCAGTGCTGAATTAAAAATAACATCAGATCAAAGGAACAGAACATTGCCCACCATCCTGCATTGTACATAAGCACAGGAGACAAAGTAAGGGAAAGGGAAAATAAAGGAGGAAAAAGATGTGGAATATATCACTATTGGTAGTTAGTCAGAGAATGTGAAATTTCCATCTCTACTTTTGTGTAGGTTTTGGCATATCACAAAAATGTTGACGGAAACACATTTAGCATGCAGACAAACACTATTCCCTGGCTGAATATTCCTCTCACTTATTCAGAAGTTATTTACACTTTTAATTAACTTAGGCACAGCATTGATTCCAAGTATAACTGAAACCATAATCAAGTTAGCAAATATCTGGAGGGTTGCAAGCTACAGTAATAGAAAAGTGTGCCAAGGCACCTGCATGCATTGTGTTATAGTCATGATGCAATTTAAGAAGCCATGCTTCTTAAGACAGCCAGGAATGCTTCAGCCATTGGGAAACTGAGTGAATAGCAATAAACCTGGATATTTCTCTCAATTTGAAATCATTGCTTTGGGTCCTACGCTCTGGAGCTACAGAAAACGAGCTAGTTCCATATTCCACATGACAGCCCTTCAACTAGTCAAATAAGGCTTTCACATCATCACCTCTCGGCCTCTTCTTCCCCAGGCTAACCAACCATTTTTCATATGGGTCATTTTCCAGAATAATGCTGTTCTAGATCCAGATTACCAAAGGTTCTAAGAGAAGAGGTTTAGCAGTAATGATAGACTCAAACTGTTCTGTTTTCTATTGGAAGAGTGATTTGGCTGAAAACGTGAGGTCCTTGCCATGTATTGTTCATCTCTTTCTGAAACTTTAAGCTGAGCTGTTTAGAAATGAGAAGATTCAGAGAGGAAGGAAGCAGCCAACAAGACTAGCTATCTAGAAACAACTTCAGTCTGGTCAGTGTTAGAATTAGGCCTGGCAGGTCTCAAGGTGCAGTTTATGAAGTGATAATATGTGTGTCAGACCTGGGTTGGCAATGCTTTAGAATGGGTTGGGCATTGTGGCCCATAGATAGCATGTGTGGTCCGCACAATTCCTGAGATCACCACACTCCAACCCACTTTCGGTCAAAGAGACCTCTGGCATTTTCTATGAAATATGGAGGTCAATTTGGTCACATTTGGGGTGTACCAAGCTCTCTAGGCCTGAGGAGGAGCTCTTTTTCAAAATCAAAACGTCAGTTCTGGTTTTGAAATATGGCCTCTCATAGCCTAGAACAGCTCAGCAGCAATTCAATAAAATGGTGAAATTGCCCCCTGTGGGTGTGAGGGAGCTTTTTCAGATTAAAACATTATAAGAATGCTTTTGGGTGTAGGCAAGCAGATGGACACAGTAGCATTGTGGCCCTCCAAGCTCCAGGAGTGGGCATGATGGCCCCTGGACCTCTGTTATTCCTCCACATCTACTTTACATTCTGTTTTGAACTACTATAAAACATGGAATGGACAATTAGAATCTGAATGCTGTTACTAGTGACATTCATGGTAGAAATGCTGTTTTTCAAGGTCTCTTTGGGAGGATGAGTTAGAACTTAGAAGGATATTGTTATGATTATTTTAATATTAAAACCTAATTAAGACCCTATGGATATGGAAGCTTACAGAACTATTAATAAATCAAAATGCAACCTTTTTTTTTTAATTGGCTAAAAGGATGAATAGCTTTATTGCTAAATATATAAAGACTGAACAAAATGGATTTATAAAAGGAAGGCAAATGGCAAACGTAACATGAGTATTGAATATAATGCATTTGATATTCAGAAAATAAAAATGAAGCAGGAATAATGGCACTAGACATTTTTAAAGCCGTTGATTTGGTGGAATGGCCAACACTAAAAAGATTAGTGGAAAAACTTTTAAAATTTTGCCACACTAATAGTGAATGATAGAGTAATTGAGCAGATCTCTCTAAGCTGGGGTACACAGCAAGGATCCACTGTTTCCCTAATTTTATTCTATTGGATTATGGAACTCTTGGCAATTGCTATTAGGAAAAGGTGAGCTAATACAGGGTAGAGGCCAAAAAGATGAGTCTAAGATTAATTATTTTCTGATGATACATTCCTAACAATAGAGGATCCACACAGAGCCATGTAAAAGACCATTTGGTGTTATTTGGAGAAGTAACTGGTTCACAAATAAATTAGAATAACACAGAAACAATGTTATTTAATTGTAGCAAGTAGGAGAAAGCATTGATAAAAGAAAATTTTAGAATACTTTAAAATGTGTGTGTGCGCGCGCGCATGTGCATGCTTGCTGTCAAGTTGATTCCAACTCATGGCAATCCTTTCCAGGGTGTTCTAGGTACTGAATACACAGAAGTGGTTTACTGTTTCTTTTGTCTTGGGACACCCTGGGGCTGTGCAGCTTGCCCATGGCCACAGAGGCTGGCTCTATTTATAGGAGGCACAGTGGAGAATCAAACTTCCAACCTCTGGCTCTTCGGCAACATGCCTAAACCGCTGAGCTATCCAACCAGCTACTTAGGAATGTCTTACCATGAATGGAGAACAAGATTTCCAAAATCTAGAGACAATACTTTCTTCTCAAATAGACATCAATCCTGGTCCAGAATTGATGCTTTTTGGATTCCAAAAACATGGATAATGAACCTAGTGGAGACAGAAATAATTCCTAGAACAATATCAGACCATTGTATAATAACATTAGAATTAGAGATATCTAAACGACCAACAATGTGGCAATTGAATACAAATTTACTTAGAGATGAAGAAATTGTTAAGATAGTAAAGGAAGAAATGAAGGACTACTTTCAGAGGAATTCTACCGAAGGAATGCCAATGCAGACGGTATGAGATGCTGGTAAGGCGTTCCTTAGAAGCATCTTGATAAGACTTGGAGCAAAAAGAAGGAAGTCAAAAGAGGTCAGATATAAGAATCTGGAGAAAGAATTGGCAAATTTGGAAAAACAAATGAAAAAAAATCCATCAGTAGCGCAAATAAAACAGAAAATTCAAATAACACAACAAAAATTAAATACTCTTTTGACAGAAAATATTGCAACAAAACTGAAATTTGCTGAACAAAACTACTTTGAGAACGCCAATAAAACAGGAAGATAGCTTGCATATAAACTGAAGAAAGAAAGATCCAAAAAACTACATTCAAAGTCTTAAGAATAAAATGGGGGAGAATTTTACAAATTTAAAAGATTTTTTTAAAATAGTGGAAAAATTCTATACAACACTTTACACGGAGAAGAGACTGCCATCCCAAGATCCAAAAAGATATTTACGGGGGAAAAAGCCACTTGAAATTATCCAAACAACAGGAAATTTTAAATCAACCATACTCCATGAATGAAATTTCAACTCTAGACAAAAATTTATGAAATCTCCAAGAAGTGATGGGATTAGTGCAGAGTATTATAGAAAGTTCGAGGAAATATTGATTTTACCCTTTAAGAAATTACTTGATGAAATTCAACAGGAGAAAAGGATACCGAATACATGGAAAGAAGCTATAATCACAATAATTCATAAAGAACACACTGATCCTGAAGAGATTCAAAACTACAGACCAATATCTCTTCTTAATGTGGACTATAAAATATATACAACTATTTTGGCCACAAGATTGAAGAAGGTATTGATTGATGTAATTCATCAAGATCAAGCAGGATTTTTGCCAAAAAGATATTTAAGACAAAATGTAAGGAACCTTATAAACCTCCTGGAATACTATGAGGCACATCCAAAAAAATCAACAGCATTATTTTTTTATCAATGCAGAAAAAGCTTTGACAACATAAATTAGAACTTTATGATATTCCAACTAGAAGAAATGGAGGCAGGCCAATCCTTTATTAACAATATAAAAGTGATCTATTCCCATCAAAAAGCAAAAATAAGAATTAATGGAGAATTATCAGAAGAAATTGAAATACAAAAAGGTACGAGACAAGGTTGCCCATTATCACCACTGCTCTTTTTGATAGTAATTGAAATTCTAATGCATCAGATAAGAATCTCTGATAAAATTAAAGGAATCAAAATTAGAGGTGAGTCATTTAAAGTACAGGCCTTTGCAGATGATTTACTTGTAGTGGTAGAAGATCCACAAGAATCAACTAAAGCACTTATGAAAGAATTAAAAGAGTTTGGAGAGATGGCAGGTCTGAAAATAAACCACAGAAACACAAAAATGTTATCTAAAAACATGCAACGTAAAGAAATAGACCTCTTGAATCTTACAAATTTCCAGGAGGGAAAGAAAGTAAAATATCTTGGAATAAACTTTACAAAACAACAACAACACAAGTACCTTAATGAAAGATAATTATCTGAAATTGATGGAAGAAATAAAAAAAGACTTGACTAGATGGGGAAATCTACAATTAACAATGATGGGCAGAATTGCAATAGTCAAAATGAATATTTTACCAAAGTTGATTTTCTTATTCCAAAACATTCCAGTGATTCTGAAACAATCAATATTTAAAGAACTTGATCAGATTATATCTAAGTTTGTTTGGCAAGGAAAGAAACCAAGGGTTAAATTAAAGTCACTTCAGGATAGGAAACAGAGAGGAGGAATGGGTCTTCCGAATTGGCTGCTATACTACAGGGCTGCCTCATTAACGTGGATTAAAGATTGGATTTTATTGGAAAATCAAAGACTGTTAAAATTGCAAGGTCATGATTTGAAATGGGGGTGGCATGCTTTTCTTTGGTACAGTAGAGTGGATGATTTTAAACAATTCAATAACCATATTTTGAGAAAATCTTTATTATGATCTTGGACTAAAATTCAAAGATAGATGTATGTCAAAATACCATGTTGGGTAACGCCAGTGGAGGCATTTTCTCTTCCAAACCTGAGAGAAAACAAGAAAATCTTAAGGTATAGAGAAGCACTAAAACCAAGTGAGACATTAAAAAACAAAGATGAACTAATGACGCAGGGATTTGATATAGTTTGGTGGTCACATTCTCAATGGATTTCAAGATATGTTAAAGATAAACAGCAAGGTTTTTATGTAGACAATACTCCCTTTGACAAAGTCCTCCTGGATACCAAAGACAAGCATATTAAAGCATTGTATAATTTTTATTAGATTTTGATACCCAGGAGGAGGTGGTTAAAGAATGTATGATAAGGTGGGCACAGAATATTGGGCACAATATAAGTTTGGATCAGTGGGAACAAATATGGAAAAATAATATAAAACTCACTAAGTCAGTAGCTTTTAAAGAAAATATATAAATAATGTTTTATAGATGGTATATAACTCCCACAAAACTAGCCAAAATGGATGTTAAAATTTCAAATCTTTGTTGGAGATGCAAACAAAAAGAAGGTTCTTTTTATCATATGTGGTGGTCATGTGGGAAAGCCCAAAAATATTGGAAAAGGGTTGAAATGCTTTTGCAAGAGGTTTTAGAGATTCTGATAGCTGTAACCCCTGAATTTTTTCTTCTAAATATAATCCTGGATTCAATAGACCCAATGGAAAAATATCTAGTTATCCATATCTTGACAGCTGCAAGAATTCTTTTTGCTAAACATTGGAAAGACCCGGAGAATCCATCTCAAAATGAGTTAATAGCAAAAATCCTGGATACGGTGGAAATGGATAAACTCTCAGAATGGCTAGATTCAACAAGAAAGACGAATCATGAAGATTGTTGACATAAATTTTATGACTGGCTTAGAAATAGAATGCAAATTAATATTTGATAATTAAAAGCCTAAGATCAATTTAGAAATAGATTATGTATTATAAATTAGTTACACCGGAAACTTATGTATCTTTGAAATGTAATAGATAAGAATGAATATTGTAAAATGTTCATGTTGATTTACAACCCCTATTCAATCCCCTGTCCCCGTCCCCTATCCTTACACCTAACCTATAAAATAAAATTTTAAAAAGGGAATGTCTTACCAGAAAACTACAGAATTTATTCATTCATTCATTCATTCATTCATTCATTCATTCATTCATTCATTCATTTAAAATATTTTTACCCCACCTTTCTCCTCAACAGGACCCAAGGTGGCTCACATCATTAAAAGGACAATATACAAAAGCTAAAAACAGTAAGTGTACAAATATTTCAAAAGAATTAAACAAGTACATATTAAAAATGGTAAATAAAATCAACATACTAAAAACACATTTAAAAGCAACAGAGCACAAAACCCCTCTCAGACTGCCAGTCATAAGAAAAAGACTGTCTGAAGAGAAAGTTCTTTGCCTGCTTGCGGAAATACAGCAAAGATGGGGCCAGTCTGGTCTCCTGTGGGAGGGAGTTCCAGAGTCTGGGAGCCACAACAGAGGAGGCTCTCTCCCATGTCCCCACCATTCCTGTAAAGGTGATAGCACTGGGGGAAAAAAGGCCTCCCCTGATTATCTTAATACCTAGGCAGGTTCATAGAGAGAGTTGCGATATTTTAGATAAAAAAGATAAATTTTGAAAAACTGATTTTAGAAGTGAAAAATAAATTAAAGGAATAAATATTAAGATCAGTATAAAAGAACTGGAAAATCCCTTTTTGAAAAACATCTTGGAAGTTTGGTTTAAATATGGACAAATAATTCTCCTTTTACTCTCCCCTTTATCTAAATTAGAGAACTTTCCAGAAAATTTGAAATCACTTTTTCAGAACATATTGAAAAGGAAACATGTATATAAATTAAAAGATTGGTTGGGGAAAATGAATACTAAAAAAATAAAATAAAGAAAATGTTAGAAGGTAAGAAGACAACATGGATTAATATGATTCAGTTAAATAATTAGACAAAAGAATGGGAAAAGTATAATGGTAGAAGCTGACAGATAATGAAGTTTGAGGAAATTAGAATACAAAGAGAGAAAGAAAAGGATTAGCTTATGAAAGTGATGGTGGCTAAGATTTATAAGGCATTGTTAAGGGTAGAAAATTATCAAGAAGCTCGTAAAATAAGATGGTAAGCAGATTTGGTTAAGGAAATAAGTTCCGACATGTGGAATAGTATATGGAGAAAGAGAATTATAAAATTCATGTAGGTCAGGTTAAAAGAAAACTTCTGTAAATTAATATGGAGATGGCATTTGACTCCTGTGAAATTAAATATTATTGATTGTAGACATTATAAAATTTGCTGGAGATGAAGACATGATGTTGGTACCTATTTCCATATATGGTGGGAATGTGAAGTAGTATTGTAATTTTGGAAGTTAGTATCTAAAGAAATGTAAACAAAAATGTACAATTAACTATAGCAGTTTCCCCAGACATTGCATTAACGTTTATTTTCGAACAAAAATTGTGTGATTGGGCAAAAAAGGAATTAATTATGAGCATGGCAATTACAGCTAGTAATTGTGAGAAGTTGGAAATTGAAGTATATGTCTCAATTAACTGAATGGTATGGTGAAGTTTGGGAAATACCTATTAACGATAAGTTGACATGGGATACAAAATTTAAAAAGGGATTGTTAAAAGACAACAAGTTTGTTGAAATATGGCAAGACTTTTTGAACAATGTGTTATTGATGGCTATCCAAACAAGAGATAATATTATTTTTGGAGGGTTATGAGCATTGTTCCGTCTAAGCTGCACACACTTCCGCACTGAGTTCCATGGGGGCTGTGCACTGGCAGCTAGTTTGTTTACTTCCAGTTTCAAATGAAGCCATAAGGTGAGGCTCCTGCACAGCGCCGCTGACAATTAGAGGGAACGTTGGTTATGGAGCATCCTAATTACAGTTTTGCAGTTAATATATTTCTGTCTCTACTGGTCTTGGTGGTATACTAATATTAGTTAAGGCTTTTTTTAATTGTTTAGAGTTGATTTAAGTATTCAGGTATACAATTATTTCTATTTTTTCTTACATTGTGTTGCATATTCTAGCTATGTTCATAAAAATATTAAAAAAGGAAAAAAAGGAAAAAAGGAACTTAGAAGGGTAAGCTAAAGCTTATGAAGAGCTGCCATGGTGAGCACATGATTTTGGGAGCGGAGGTCCAGTAGTCCAAAGATATCGTATTTTGAAGCTCTGGCAACAATCATTTCAGTGGACAAGAATGGATTCTATGTCTTCACCCCAATGAGGCGCTATACCACGATATTCACCTCAAAGTCCTAACTAGCCTTTAGAAAACCTTTTGTTGTTGTTGTTTAGTCGTTTAGTCGTGTCCGACTCTTCGTGACCCCATGGACCAGAGCACGCCAGAGCCCTCCTGTCTTCCACTGCCTCCCAGAGTTGGGTCAAATTCATGTTGGTAAACCATTTAGATGGTTTTAAAGAAAACCTTTAAAACCATCTAAATGTAATCTCCAGCTCAAGTGATACAGAGAAAGCAATGTATTTCTTACATCTGTTGTAAGATGTCAAAAGCCTTTGTTTGTGGAGAAAAGCAAAACAAAAAAGCAATGCAAAGGGGAGACTAGGCATTCTAGCAATCTTTAGACTGATTACTCAACACTTTTTCTCCTTATTGGGCCCACGTTCCACCTTGTGCTGCTGTGAGGAGACACGACATGGCCAATACAACAGGCCAAATTTTGAACTTTCTGTATCTTCACTTATCCCCGAATCTTTGTTCCAAGATTCCTGAGAGAGAGTTCTAAAAAGCCTAAACATTTCCACCACTTCTGTGCCACTTCTGTAACACCTTGGTAGTCCTGCTATTAGCCAACTCAACGTCAGAGTAGTTATTGCTGCTGGGTGTCAAGTCTCTGGTTGCTAGGGAAGTTGCCCTGACTGAGATTCGTGTTCATGATAACTTTGAATATTTGCTGGCAGGATTCTTTGCAAGAGGCATGCATCAAAACTGAATGGTGAGTTCCTAAGCAGGCCACAGATGGAATTAATACCATCTGGCTTATCACATCAGTCTCAAATAAGCAACACATCACACATTGACAGTTTGCAGCCAATCAAGAAACTAAAGCAAAAAGAACAAAAAGAACACAGGATTAACTTCTTGATACACACTCAATCAACATTTCAGCAAGCTAAAAACTCAGTAACTGGAAATGTTGCAAGAAGGAAAGATGCTGAGTTCAGAGATCTATTACCCACCAGCAGAAATAAAGTTCCCTCAAGTCTTCATCACCTGCCAGCAGTCTGTGGGAGACTCAACTTTTAACCAAGGTCAGAGGCCATCTCATGTAATCATAGAACAAACCAAATGAATTCTCTCTTTCCTTATAAGAGTAACCAAGGCCATTTTCTGTCAAAGAAGTACGCTATTCTGTATGCTATCCATTATTTTGGAGTGTTGAGAACATAAGAAGCCCTGGCTGAAGTCAAAGAAAAAGCCCTGTCTAGTCTTGCAGTCTGTTCCCACAGTGGCCAGCTAGGTGCCATGGGGAGCCCGTGAGTAAGACCAGTACCCTGACCAGTACTCTTCTATCACTTTGTAAATGTAGTGCATTTTCAAAGCCATCTGGATGAATGGGCATCACTATGTCCATCTTATGGCAGGCATTACATAGTTTAACTACATTCTATGTGAAGAACCTCTTCCTTTTATTTATTTTGAATATTCCATTATTGAGATTCATTGAGTGACCTGGAATTCTGCTTCTGTTCTTGTTGTGAACTCAACTGTGACTTATAATGACCCTATGAATGAGTGACCTCCAAAAGGTTCTGCTATTGACAGCCCTGCCCAGGTCTTCCAAACTCAAGACTGTGGGTTCCTTCGTTGAGTCACTCCATCTCATATTTGGTCTTCCTCTTTTCCTGATGCCTTCAACTCTTTCTAGTGCTTTTGTCTTTTCCAGAGAGTCTTCTCTTCTCATGATTTGCCCAAAGTACAACAGCCTCAGTTTAGCCATTTTTGCTTCTAGAAAGAGGCAAGACATGATTTGGTCTAGCAGTTACTCACTTGTCTTTCTACCAGTCCACAATATCAATGAAGTTCTCTCTTAACACTCCATTTTGAACGAATCATTCAAATTAATCTCATCTGTACATAGTTATTGGGAACATAGTAGATTCTACATCTCCTCTATATGTACTCAAATAGTATTTTGTAAGCTTCCTCATGACAATCTACCACATCATTTATTGCAAATGCACAGAAAAGTAATATAGGTATATATGAGATTTTCTGGAGTGTTGTTGCCATGAGGCCCTTATTTCTGGTCTCTAAAGCTGCCATTCCTTCTCCCTTCAGGTAATTCAGCAGTTCATGATGCCTCTCATTGGTGTTACCACCCCTGAATATCGTCCACCTACATAGCTGTCATTTGATCAGACTTGATGAGAAGCCTCATCATCATTAGCAAAACTGGGAACTGTAGAAAGAGCTAGAAGGTCTCCATTGCTATGTCATTAGCCTTGCCTATGGATTCCTGGACTTACACTTTTGGGTTCTGGTGAAACATCTTAGACAGTTTTGGTACCAACTGTATGAAGGGCACAACTACTACAACCAAGAAGGCTGTGAAGAACTTCTGCGCTGTCATGTTGAAAAACATTCCATTAACCGCAGACCAACTGGCAAGCTCAAACCTTCAATTAGAGTCTTATTCATAGGGGCTACATCAGATATATCATGGAAAGTTCTGTCCCTTATCTGCTGGGTGTCAATGAAGGGTGGAGGGTTGATCTGAAGATACAGCTCTGTAGACAGGTGTGGATCCAATTCATGGTGGAGCTGTAGAGACCGCTTCCTTGGACATCTATGAGGGAGTGGCAGTGTGATACTAGATATTGTAACTAATAGAATAAGAGTCCTAAACAAAGACCAAACTGACCACAGCAAGCCAAGTGCAAGGCAGTGCAATGTACCCACTTAGATGACAGTGACTCCGAATTCTTGCTTTCTTACTGAGATTAAGTAGATTACCACCCTTTCATAAGTCCAGTGAATACGCCAGGAAGAGTCCAGGATCATGTTTACTAGCAAAGCTCTCTGCCGCCTGATGGTGGCTCTGCATGGGGCATGTGACAGTAGTTATAAAAAGTTCCTATACTTCAACAGACTTTTGGTTGAAACTCTGGTCCATTGTTGACATTTATCCCTTGACAGTAGGCCTCCCTCTCCTAATAGGGAGAGTTAGGTGGTTGCCTCAGGCCACAGGTGGAGGAAGACGGCTGTAGTTCTTGGAGGACAGCTCTGTATGTCAGACAACAAGGCCTTGAAGGTAGTCATGTGTGTTTCTGGACTGGTGGAGCACATTATTTTATTGCTGGTACTTAAGAAAAACGCAACTGTTAGTGCAATTAGTTTTTGCACATGGAAGGGAAAGATGGAACCATCTTGTCCTTTATCACGGGCAGCAAAATGCCTTTGACCAGTCCTGCATGACAGATTAAGCAGATGTTAGCAGCCCATTGGCTCCCCTCTCCTTTTGTCTCTCTTTGGCAAGGCATAATCCTCCAGGGCATTATCTAAACTTTCCTTGCCAAAGTTAGTTTGCTGAGGGGAGCAAAATATTATGTGTTCAATAAATGCTATCCTATTTGTTAAAAACATACAAAATGGCTTTTATTTCTCCTCACATCTCATTGTAATTTCTCATTCCTTGACATACTCCCCTCCCTATTACCTATGAATCAGCTCCATAGCAACCTCTTTTATCACTAATTCCATAGAATACATTTGAGGGCACTCTATCGGT
Source organism: Intellagama lesueurii (assembly GCA_037013535.1). NCBI lineage: Eukaryota > Metazoa > Chordata > Lepidosauria > Squamata > Agamidae > Intellagama > Intellagama lesueurii. The sequence goes on from JBAJHW010000002.1 coordinate 272,247,345, forward strand.
CTTTTGTTTTTCATTATATTGCAGTCTATCCAGAGAGAGGTTTCAACCTGGATAAATGAACTAAGTGCTCACTGAACTTAGCAACTTGCTTCTCAAGTGAATCTTAATATTTATTTCTGATTTGACTTGTTCAGTTATCAGATTTCCCCCCAAATGGAAATACTTAAAATCTCAAATCCCACCTTTTTCCTGAAGCCTTTGTCACAGCCCCTAGTTCTCCTGTCCTACTGTCTCATTGCTATAGTGCAGTGGTTCCTAACCTTGGGTCCCCAAATGTTCTTGGACTACAACTCCCAAAAATCCTGGCCAGCACACCTATAGCGCCTCCTCCTGAAGAAGACAATGCAAAAAGTAGTGCTGGGAAATTCTTGCAGTGTGTCTCATGGCCTTTGACTTGTAGGGAGCCTGGGAAGTATATATAATCTCTTTACTTTTTAACGCCTCCATAAGATGTTGTGGGAAGGCAACCTAGACTGTTGGGCTAAGTAGATTTATGATGTATGGTTTGCCCTCACATTTCTATCTACATATCCTCAGGAGGTTCATGGAGGTCCTGACCAGTTGTCTAATGGCAGTTCCATGTTGGATGAGACTTTAAAAACTGCAGATGAGCAGAGGTGGGAACCCTATTCAGGTGCCCCCCCCCCCGCCAAAAAGGATTAAAATCAACATATGAGAAGGGATGTGTGGTAACAGTTATCTGACATTATTCTCAGTTTGTACAGAAGGGCAGTCTGAAGAGGGTGTTGGGGAAGTCCACAGTACTGTCTTGCTGTAGATCCCTTAGAGTGCTGCTCTGCATGAAGTCAGTGGCATATAAACACAATAAACAGACAGACAGACAGATAGATAGATTGCGGTCTGAGCCAAATGAAAAAAAAAGTTCATGCTATGCAAAAGTTCTTTATGAACAAAATCAGTGCATTGAGTCCAGCTCAATATTAGGAGAACAGGCACCTCTCAAGCACACATCCATTCCATCAAACATAATCACCTAACATAGGGATCACTAATCATAATGCAAGTATTTTATTATGTAGAAACACATAACTTCATTGCTCCTTAGTAACTGCATTTTTGCTAATTTTAACACTACATTCACTTTCCCTCTTATCTGCCCTGTGCTTCCTGATAAGTTCCTGTTTCTCAGATACTTGTTTCTGAGTAATGCATACCACCTTGCCTTTGACCCCTGGGCACCCAATAATAGTAACTGCCCCTTGCATTATTCCTCCGCACGAGAGACTTTCATGTACCCAGCTCTGTGCCTCTTTTCTAACTAGGCCAAAGGCAAAGTATTAACAGAACATGTCAGCTAAAGTAATTTCTTAAGAATTAAGTGAAATGAGAAAACACTTTATTACATTGGTTAGACATCACTATTTTGAGATATAGAAGAGCTGTAAGGGGGAGGGTTGATACTGACTTTTATTTCCAATTTCCCCTCCAAGGGCAATTGAATTCTTCAAGGTTTCTGATTATGTGGAAGGCCTCCGTACAGGGTTCCAGCTGTTGCTCTCCACTGTGAAAAGGATAAAGATGGAGGGGGCAGGGCTTGCACACACCCTGCTTCATGTAGTGATTTTAACTCTTTGGGTGAATGCCTAAATAGAGCTGTTCTGCACACAGGTGTGCAGCTGGCATTAGCTATGATCTTTTGTTAATGCCTCTGCATAATGAAAAACTAAATGCCAACATGGGAAGTGTTTAAATCCTGGGAGGCAGTCCTGCCCGCCTGCACATTGTCAGGTATCGCAAGCGGCATATCTAGTAGCAGAGAAGCAAACAGCCTTTGAAAGAATAAGAATTAATCTTGTGAAAACATTTCCAGCATGCAGAATAATGCATAATTCAACAATGCTATACATGCTGTTGTATCATGCGCCTGTTACATAATGTAAAATGGGTCAGTTATGAAGATAAAAGGAAAATAAATGTTTCAGTGGGTAATGTTGCAAAAGGACTTAACATGCACTGGTTGGGGACCCCAGATTTCTTTCTGTCACTATGTAATCAGTTGGAGTCATTTTGGTCTTATGTTGTGTTATGTGCCATCAAGTCAGAACCGACTTAGAGTGACCCTAATAAAGCTTGCAAGGTAGGTGAGTGATTTTACAGTGCTCTTCCCCCTGTGAGTTCCATGGCCAGGCGGGATTCGAAACCAGGTCTCTTTAGTCCTAGCCTGTCCCTTTGTCCAATACATTACACTGAGTAGTCCTATTTTACTCTTGCACCTCAATAATTATCACCTCACAGAGGGGCCAAGATATTATATTTGCACTGCAAAATGTTACAGAGTTGTATATTTATTTATTTCATAGAAAAACCTATATTGTCCTGTTTGTTCAGCCCCTTTTCAGTAATAATAATATGCCAAAAAGTTCCCCCCAACAATATAATTTTTAAAAACCCAGACGGTGCAAATAAAACATTATTGAACTCTCAATAATATGTGTTTATATTATTATTATTATTATTATTATTATTATTATTATTATTATTATTATTATTATTATTATTATTATTATTATTATTATTATTATTATTATAGTGTATATTAGATTAAACTCAGAAAGATTACATCTGCATACAACTGTTACTTTCACAGTATTTGGGCTATTGCAAGGGTATGGGAAAATCAGTTGTACTTTCTTGTGCATCCAGATTTATATATATCAAGTTCTTTCCATCCCTGAGTAAGTGATCTGAGAATTTTGTCACATTTTTCAAAAATGAATGGAAACAAAATTTCCATTTGGTCTGCAGTGGTCCAACATAAGAGTCACACTTATTGTCAGCATGAAGAGAATGATGAGTATATATGAGAAGCCTTTCAGAAAAATAAGTAGCAAATCAACTTCAGTGCGAACATGGCAGATTATCTCAGGATTCAAAGCCAGCCTTTGAGGAGTTAAAGTTTCAAAGTCCAGAGCCTGCGCGGGTGAGTTTATCCATTTTTGGTCTCTCCCACTTTCCTCCTCCTCTTTCTCTTTGTCTTCCTCTTCATGTTATTCATCTGTTTTTCATTTCTTTGCTGCCTTTCTCCCAGTGAGAGGACATGTTATGTCACATGGTGTGTGTGATGCCGTACGCAACGAGAGCCAGTGTGTTGTAGAGGGTAGATGGACAAGGACTTAGGAGGCCTGGATCCATGTCGCCGCTCAGTCATGGAAATTGGGGGGGGGGGGGGGCACTAGTAATTCCACTCCTTAAATATCTCACATACCTTGAAAACCCTACTAGGGTTATTGGGTGATTCTTGACAACGCATACCCCATAATACATGGCTTTGCTACTGTGTTATTCTAAATTGAACTGGATCATACTTTTTTTCCCCACTGTGTTGCTATCTGCATTGTTGTATTGCTTTGCTTTGCTTTTTCTAAATCATTCTGAAAACCGCCAGGCAAAATGCAAAAAGGAAAAAAAAGCTGTGATTGTGTTCTCTTTCTGCCATAAATTTCAAGATTCCTGCTTTCGGTCACAGTGATATAACATGGTTATCGTGGGGACATTAAATCATGTGCAACAAATAGTTCTCTGTATTTCTGTTACTTCTGCTCTGTGCTTCTGTCATCAAAAATGTAGCATGTGGTTTCTTAGCCCAGAGCAAATATCACATCAAACTAAAGATTAAAGAAAGGGTGTGAGGAATGATAAGCCCGGTTGTCATGTATTCCCTTGCCACTGACACTCTTTGGGTAGCCTATGCTTCCAACCGTTATCACCACTTAATCGGCAGCTTTCGGTTTTCATTTTTTGTGTAAACTATCTGCCCACCCCCTCTTTTTGGCACATCTTGCTTCCTCTTAATGCTGTTGCATGCACAGTGGCATGATTTGATACACAACAGCCAATGCCTCTGCTAACAACTCTTTCTGTCCTTTTCCACCCCTGCAGGTGATGCAGTACAGGTCCTTAAGCGCTGCCTAGCATCAATAATGGACTGGATGAGGGCCAATAAACTGAAACTCAATCCAGATAAGATGGAGGACCTACCGTTAGGAGGATCATCAATGTATTAGAGGGATATTTACCTGGTCTCAGTGGGGTTACATTCCATCCTGAAGGATTGGGTTCACAGATTGAGTGTACCTTTGGACCCAGCTCTCTCTAGGGAGGCGCAAATATCTGTTGTGGCTAAGAATACCTTTCATCAGCTTCAATTGCTTGCCCAGCCGCGCCCCTACCTGGAAAAGCAATGCTTTACAACAGTGGTTCATGCTTTAGTAATCTCTAAAATAGACTACTGTAACATGCTCTGTGCAGGGCTGCCCTTGAATTCGGTACAGAAACTTCAGCAGGTCAAAAATGCAGCTGCCAGACGGATCACAGGTTTCAGCAGGTAAGAACACATATCTCCAGTTTTGGCACAGCTTCATTGGCTTCCTGTTAGTTTCTGTGCCCAATTCAAACTGCTGGTCATGACCTGTGAAGTCCTTACTGGTTTAAAACAGTGGTTCCCAACCTTGGGTTACCCAGGTATTCTTGGACTGCAACTCCCAGAAGCCTTCAACACCAGCTGTGCTGGCTGGGGTTTCTGGGCGTTGCAGTCCAAGAACATCTAGGCCACCCAAGGATAGGAACCAGTGATTTAAGACCTTAATACTTGTTGGAATGTCTCTGCCACAAAGCAGCTACCTGTTCCACCCCTCCTCGCAGTCTGTGATGTTAAAAATGGTGACACCTAAGGAGGCCAAAAGAGTTAACACCAGGAACTGTATTTTCTCGGTCAGAGCCCCTCTCCTTTGGAGCAAGCTTCCAACAGATGTTCATCAGGCGTCATCCCATTCAGCTTTCAGGAAATTAGTGAAAAACCAATTTATTTAAGGCTGCCTTCCGTTAGTGCTTTTAACCACTGACGTGAGATGTCCAAATTTCTTTTAAATCATTTAATGCTATTTAAATGTAAGTTTTTTAGCTAGTGATAGTGTTTTATTTATTTTACAGTATTTATTGTATATTGTATTTTGTACTGTTGATTTTAGTGATTTCTTATGAACCCCACAGAGAGTGTTTTACAGTATGGGGCTGGTATAAATAAATAAATAAATAAATAAATAAATAAATAAATAAATAAATAAATAAATCAGGCTCATGTGTGAGGCATCTGTAATGTGCAGAGTGGTTAAAGTGTTGGAACAGAATAGCAATAATCAGCTCAAATCACAACTCAAGCCAGAAACTAACATTAGAAATGACCCATAATTGAGCTGAAAGCATGCTAATGTTGCAGAGAAGTGATCAAGTCAGTCTTTGTGTGTTTGTGAAATTAGATTTCAAACGAATACTGTGCTTAAACCTTGAACACCAATCACCGCACAAAGCAAGCTAATCTGCCCAGTTCTGGAGGTTCATGTGGTGACACTCAGATGGTTTCCTTAGTTAAGGATTTTTCTCTTCTAATCATGGGCTATTCATAACATCTGTTTCTAGGCTCAGCCAGAAGGCTTCCTGGGTGACCTTAAGCCAGTCACTGTTTCTTCCAGGTTAACTTTTACATCACTGCATAGTTTTGAGGATGAAATGTACGGTGGGAATGATAATGTATGCCACCAGGGAGAGCAGCAGGTTAAATGTGTGATAAAATTATCCAGTCTGCTTTGCTTGTAGAATCTCTAGTGGTAACATATGAAAATGAATGTTGATTACAACTTTGAAGAGGTGACAGTTTTTCTGCTATCTCTAACTCAGTTATATCAACTAGTGTTCCTCTGAATTTTTTTTTTTTATATATAGCTTGTATTTCAGCCCAACTATAGAACTTCCTGTCTTGCCTGTTTTGGCCTGAAGTTGAAAACTCCTTCGCAATCCACTTATTTCACCAGAAAAAGTGAGGCCATTAGCAAGCCAATCAAATTTGTCCATGAATGTGTGCCTGAAGGTAAAGCTGGGTGTAGTGAAAGCAGTGTGATTGCTGGCTTAGGAAAAGAAAACAACGGCAAGGTGTGTGCAACACTAAATAGGAGCTTTGGGACACAGTGGGAGCTCTAGATGGGGTGCTTGCACTGGCAGCTCTTGATCCAAATCAGGGGGTGCCTGTACTGCCATTTTAGAATAGGATGTCTCCTCTGTTCCAGTCATGAGCCTCCCATTGGCATGCATCAGTGCACAACCACAGTCCCTGTGTAAAGACTTCCATGTCTTTTTTTGTCCAGTGTCTTACTACAAAATCAGTATATTGAGGGACAGTGTTTCTTCAAAGGAGGAAGACAAGGATCCTTCCCTCCACCTACAAAAAATTCAGTTTAGTGTTAATCACAGTTCCCACAAATCACAGGGTGGCTCAAAATATCTTCTCTGTTATTTTTATCATCAGAAACACATTTCACAAGGCATGTGCTTGAATGTTGCAGGCCCTTTTTCTGCTCTGCCAAGAAATCAGAAGAAACTTGGGTGACCGGGGGGGTCATATTGTATAAAGGACAGTCTCATTATTTAAAGGTGTCCTCTTTCTGTAATGCCATACAATCCAAGGCCAGTCTAAAGAGAAAGAGCCATAAGGAGGAAAAGCAGCAGGCATCTTAAAGTTGCCTGGGCAACAGACATGTAAGTCATATAGCCACAGTCTCCTCTGGTCAGGTGTTTGGGGTTGGATCTAATCTTTGCCATATTTTGAGTGCACCCAATGAAATAAAGAGGGATTAAGAGAGTCATGATTTCAGGGCATGTACCCTAAGTATGACTGACTCCAGATTCAGCCTGATTCTCCAGATGCATACTTTGGACACAGCACAAGAAGGCAAGAGACACTGGAAAACACAACAATGTTACAAAATGTGGAACAGTAGGAAAAAAAGCAGACCTAACATGTGATGAATTGACTTACAAAGAAAGCCACTGCCTTGAGTTTGCAAGACCTGAGAAGGGCTGTTAATCACAGGATCTGTTGGGGGTCATTAATTCATAGGGTCACCGTTGGCTGGAAGCAGTTTGATGGCACATAACAGAATGACCTGAAAGATGATTAATTTCATATGACTTGATTACTCCATGATCCCAATATGCATTTCCCTTTTCTTTCTGGAAGCAGGCACATAAAATACAGCTCTGTTTTATATCCACAAAAGGGGTGAAAAGCAATTACACATGACAAAGCTCCTGAAAGAAAAGTAGCTGAGAAAAATAAAAATATCTCATCCAATTGCCCTCTTTTTTCTCCAGTTCGCCTCTCCTTGTTGTTAAACAGCTTCCTTTGTTTCCCTCTAGGATAGCTTGATTTACAGTACAGCAGGCCAGTAGTTAAACAATGAATCATGTATCTGTAATCTACCATGCTCCACATGCACTGGGTTTTTAATATATATCTTTGCCTTCACATAATCAGAGCTTTCAATTATGTGAAAATACGCAGCCCCTTTGTTCACGCTTTGAAATGTGCAGAGTTGACATTAGGTGGTTAAACTTAAAATTGCTTGGCCTTATTCTTTTCATGCACCGTGTTGAGATTGGGAGGTTGAGAGGAAGAGGAGGAAGAAGTGTAGAAAGCTTTCCCCCTTAAGGACTGCAAGCAGACCACATGTACGAGTCTCCTAAACAATGGGGTTGACAACTGCTAATCATGAGAAGCAGAACACTGGCATGGATTTGAAGAGTTCATTATCTAAAGCATTAAAGTGTGTTCTCTTGCTTCTTAAGCTTTAAATGGCTTTGAAAAGGGGATATTTTATTCTTGTCTCCATGCTTTTTGAGATAAATTCCGGAGTAATTCCAGAGTCCACACTCAAAATCTCAGCATCACCTTATGTAACAGGGTTCCTCAACATACAAGACAAGGCACAACTCTCACAGCCCTGATCTGGTAGTTCTAGTGTGCATGTTGTAAACCTGAGAAAGTTGCTTTCAAGGAGAATGACTATCATGATAGGCTGAAGCCATCCATAAGTCAGCAGGGGTGGGATGATGATCCAGTACATCCTCCAACCCTTGCTAGGTAAATGAGGGTTTCAGCATTTCATCGTTAACAGTAACTTCCCAAGGTTCTGCACATAACATTCCTACTGCTACCCATTCAAACAGTAAGGGTCAAAACAAATGAGAAAGGGTGTAATCAGACAGGCATTTGTCCCACTGTTTGGTCCACTGAGAGATTCATTTGGTCCTTTTTCTTGAGACCAGGTGATGTAATTGCTAGAGTGAACCATCCCATTCCCAGGGTTTTCCTACCAACACCTTTCTGGGTCCCTGACATGGATTTCTGTTTTATTGGTGCAGTTTTGTTTTGTTTCCAGCACATGCAGTTGTTGGAAATGAACCAAAGCAATGCTTCCTGCCTTTAATTTGCAAGCTGGTTTCAATTTCCCTGTAATTCTGCCCTAACTTCCTTAGCTCGAGCAAGGTTGCTGAATCATCCTCTGGGATAAAGAGATGTCCTTATAGGCTAGGCATAGAGAACCTTTGGTCCTCCAAATATTTTGGACTACCCCTCCTATAATCCCTTACCTTGACCCTCTTGGATGCACACCTTTAAGTAGCACAGCTTGGGGCACCCACCTCCTCTTCTGGAAAGAATGGCAACACAAGAAAAGGGAGAAATGGACTGCCAGAAAGATGAACATGTGGGTCCTAGATCCAATCAAGCCTGAACTTTCTCTGGAAGCAAAAATGATGACACTGATGTTGTTGTCTTTTGGGCACATTGTGGGAAAACAGGATTCTCTGGAAAAGACAATAATGCCGGGTAAGTTGAAGGCAGCAAGAAAAGAGGGAAAGCAAATATGAGTTTCCAAGTAACAGCAGGGCTATTGATGGCAGAACCTTTTGGAAGTCACTAATTCATCAGGTCACCATAAGTGTGAAAGAAACTGATAGCAGATAGCAATACCAATTCCTTACCCATTTCCCATATTGGCTGGGATTTTGGGAACATGAAGTCCAAAACATCTGGAGGGCTATAATTCTCCACGTCCTGTGATAGGCATAAGGAAACCCACATATTCTACCCTTAGTTCTTTACAGAATGGGTGATCTACAACTAGAGAAATACGAAGAAAAGAAAATAGGATGCAGATGAAGTCTCTAGTGAAATATTAAATTGGGTTTGTAGGGCTGCATAGCAGCATTTAAAGATTCTGAATAATTAAACTTCTGCTGAAGCTCTGTGCTGCTGTCTACTAATATAATGGTTACTCCTGTCTTGTAGACAGAAATAACATTTAAGTTTGAGAGCTGAAACTTTCCCTGAAAGATACATTAAGTATTGTCTCCATGCCTTTCATCTATTGCAGCATCATACTAACCAGCTGCGCTGTGCACAGCAAATCCACTCTAGGGGCAGGATGACACCATGAAGTTTCAGGAAGCTGTTTTCTTTTATGAAACATTTCCATCTATTGATGGGAAACTATAGATAGAGCTGTTTTTTTCCAACCATGTGAGCGGGCAAGGCTTTCCAGGTGTCTGGAGGCAGAAGGTAAAAGTCATTGACAGTGATGAATACAGGATTGTGGTGAGGTTGGATCAAAACTTGGAAAAGAAAGTCCAAATTCTATTTGCTCACTGTGCAGACATTGAGGAGAGACAGTTTAGAATGAGTAATGGTTCTTTTCCATTTTATTTATCAATTTCTGGCTTAGACAGCTAGAGCTGGCTTCCTCTCTCTCTCTCTCTCTCTCTCTCTCTCTCTCTCTCTCTTAAAGTACTATATAAAGATTTAAAGGTGAACTTCTCGGGTCTTTTAGCCACAATTTCTTCCAGATGATGGATTGGTTAATGTTTCTTCATAGTAGCACAGCTTGGGGCACCCACCTCCTCTTCGGGAAATAATGGCCAGTTAACGCAAGACAGGGGGAAATGGAAATGCATTTTGATCTAATAAAAACTAGAACATGAAAAGGTAGCATGTTCGGCTAATTGGCTTCTCCTAACCTTTTTGGGGTAATAGCTTTTAAAAAGAATTGGTTATTAATTATTATTATTTTCTACAATTATTGGGTGCTGTACATACAGTCTTTTAAAAGGACAGAGCCTGTGTGCAGGCTAACAATCTAGGGCATTGCAGCCCCCAGGACAAGGGAGGGGGACAGAAGAGGTACAAACAGTTTAAGCAGCAGGTCAGCAAAGAGAAAGAAGCCGCTGTGAACAGCCCAGTTTCACTCACTGCAAGCAGATACATTTCTGAAAAAGAAAGGAATAAACCAGAGGTGGACAACATGTGGCCCTCGCCATTTTCCTCAGCTCCTTTTGCTATTATCCTTCATGGAATCAGAGACTAATTGATTTGGAAGGGGCTTATAGGGCCATCAAGTCCCACCTCCTGCTCAATGCAGCAATCCAAATCAAAGCAGATCTGCCAGGTGGTTGCCTAAATTTCTCTTGAATGCCTCCACCGCTGGAGCACTCACCGCCTCCCGAGATAATTGGTTCCATTGTCATACTGCTCTAGGTTTTCCCTGATACTCAGCCTAAATCTGGCTTCCTGTAGCTTGAGCCCATTATTATATATGTATCTGGCACTCTGGGATGATTGAGAACAGATCCTGCCTTTCCTCTGTGTGACTACCTTTCAAGTATTTGAAAAGTGCTATCATAGCTCCCCTCAGTCTTCTTTTTGCAAGGCAGCGAGGAGGAGAGGGGAGGCAGAAGAGGTACAAATAGTTTAAGCAGCAGGTTAGCAAAGAGAAAGAAGCCACTAACAGCCCAGCTTCACTCCTTGCAAGCAGATACGTTTCTGAATAAGAAAGGAATTGACCAGAGGTGGACAACCTGTGGCCCTTGCCATTTTCCTCAGCTGCTTTTGCTATTATTCCTCACAGTTAGCTATGATAGCTGGGGGTGATGGGCACTGCAATCCAAGAACAGCTGGTTGGCAACCATCTCTAACCTTATCATCGCCACAGTCTTTGGTCTTGATTTGGCCTAGTAGAAACGTTATGGTGAGGGCCCTGTTGCCAATTTAGGTTTGTGTAAGGGAAATTGGATGTGCACAACTGGAACACAACAGGCACCTCAATAATGACTGTTAATTTATCACTAAAACTTACAGTTTCCCTTATGCAAGTATCAGTCAGGAATAGGATTCCAACTGTAGCATTTTAACTAAAATAAACTGTTTTCCGTTTTACGATAAGGACTAGGGATATAAACCCTTGCCCATGCACAAAAAACAATTTTTTCTCCTCACCTGAGAGATAGCAGATTTCAACTAGAGTGTTCATACTTTCCACAAACAATGCAGCACACAGAACTACATAAATTGCACAGTGCTGGTTCATTTCATACTGGATATCTTGTTTGCACCTTTTAGAACATACTTGCTGTGTATGTGCTTTGATTTTCAGTAATAATTTTGTGCAGAGTCATTGTGCCCAAATTACTGGGCCCTGATGGAAAAAAAGAGTGCTCTGTCTTGCCATTGCACAGGAGGTGTGGAACGTCAGGACCTTCAAAATGTCTTGTTGATGTGTCCCATTGTGTTGAGACAGCCTTAATCAATAAGAATGAGGAATCTGGCAAGTACTATTTGCATCATTAATGATTTCTTCCTTTTAATATGCTTTGGAATGTAATACTATGGCTCCTGGCCATAAGAAGAAGAAAAACAACTTTGAGACTTCTGCAGTTTGTTCTTTTAGCTACGATAAAACATGGGTCTGATAAAGTATCGATCTCCGTGCAAAACAGGTGTATTTTCACTTTGTGAATCATAGAACACACACAGAGAGAGAAACACATAGCAAGCACCGTAGGACTGACTGTAGGATCATATACAGTAGGATCATATAACAACATCCAGGTCTATACAGCTTGTGTCCTGAGTACACTCCTGTACTGCAGTGAGTCCTGGACCCTTTCTGCACGACAGGAGAGGAAGCTGAACACGTTCCATATGCGTTGTCTCTGACGCATTTTTGGCATCACCTGGCAGGACAAAGTTCCAAATAGTGTAGTCCTGGAACGAGCTGGAATTGTTAGCATGTATACATTACTGAAACAGCGACGTCTACGTTGGCTTGGGCATGTCGTGAGAATGGCTGATGGTCGGATTCCAAAAGATCTCCTGGTATGGAGAATTAGTGTAGGGAAAGCGCCCCAGAGGGAGACCACAGCTGCGATACAAGGATATCTGCAAGCGGGATCTGAAGGCCTTACAAATGGACCTCAACAGATGGGAAACCTTGACATCTGAGCGTTCAGCCTGGAGGCAGGCGGTGCATCACGGCCTCTTCCAATTTGAAGAGGCACTTGTTCAGCAGGCCGAGGCAAAGAGGCAGTCCCGAAACCAGCAAAATCAGGGAGCTAGACAGGGGACAGATTGTATTTGTCTTTAGTGTGGAAGGGATTGTCACTCTCGTATTGGCCTTCTCAGCCACACTAGTCGCTGTTTCAAGACCTCAATTCAGAGCACGTTACCATAGTCTCTCGAGACTGAAGGATGCCAACTAGGACTGACTGATTGGCCAGCTTCTGGATGGACCCTTCTTCTTCAGGGGCCCTGAGACTTTACAGCTTCCCCAAGGCTACACAGGCTAGTTCTTCACCTGGGAGGCACAGTGGGGAATTAAACCTTCAAACTCTCTGTCTGCAGCCACATATCCAACTCACTGAGTGACCCAGCTAGCTTTCTAGATTGACTACAAATCCTTTAATACAGTTGTTGGCTGGCAAGTTCAACCTACCTAAAAACTATTAGATTGTGCTTAAACATGGAATGTCATCTCCCCATCCCTCAGTAGGTCTATACAGAGCTCTAGCTCTATATAGACCTGCTATACAGATCTGGTTGATGGGGAAATTGCAGATATAGTTGTTATAATACTACATGGAATTACCTTTCTTTTAAAAAGTCAAATCTGTCTAGGCATTTTAGGTGGAAGCATCCTTTTGGGGTAAATATAAAGAAATAAGTGAGATCCAGTTTGTCATTCTGAGGATCTTGAACCTTGCTATTTGGTTTCACGGACATTGATCATGAATGAATGAATGAATAACTTTATTGTGGTATAAAACCATAGGAATACATCTTGCACAGTTACAGGATAATACCTGGTAACATAAGGGAATATCTACAGAGAATTCAAAATTCAAAGTTTAAAATGTAATTTAGAACTTCTTTTTCTTTATATTTGACATTGATCATGATGGGATGTAAATCGTCACATGTCTTCTTGTACACATACATAAACTGCATTTTGCATTTCCTCCTGCAAGGTGGCATTATTATTTCTGTCTGTTTCAACAGTTTTCCCATTTGCAAAAACATTTTTTTTTTCACAGATAGTGCAAATTGGATAGATAAACTACAATAGCTGTTTCCTTGTTATGCAGACTTTTTAAAATCCAGAAGCATCAAATTCCAGGGCAAGATAGACTTTGCATATATGGGGCAGCCAAAGTGGAAGATCTCACTGACTCTCTATATTCCAGCTACAGCGAACATTATTTAGCCTCATTCCTTGACCGTATGGATTGTTTAACTGTTTTTGGTCAATCAGCCAGTCTTACTGTGCTTGCTGCATGTTTCTTTCTCTGTGTGTGTTCTATGCTTCACACAGTGAAAAGATACCTGTTTTGCACAGAGATCAATAAATACTTTATTGAATAAGTCTTCAGCAAGGCCTGCCAAGACTTTGGATTAACAATCAGCCTGAAGAAAACACAAGTCATGGGCCAGGGCGTGGACTCACCTCCCTCTATTACCATCTCCACACAAGAATTGGAGGTAGTTCATGACTTTGTGTACCTTGGCTCAACGATCTATGACACTCTGTCCCCAGATGTCAAGCTGGATAAACGCATTGGCAAAGCAGCTACCATGTTCTCTGGACTCACAAAGAGAGTATGGCTTAATAAGAAGCTGACAGCATATACCAAGATCCAGGTCTATAGAGCCTGTGTCCTGAGTACACTCCTGTACTGCAGTGAGTCCTGGACCCTTTCTGCACGGCAGGAGAGGAAGCTGAACACGTTGCACATGCGTTTCTCCAACGCATTTTTGCTATCACCTGGCAGGACAAAGTTCCAAACAGAGTAGTCCTAGAACGAGCTGGAATTTTTAGCACGTATACATTACTGAAACAGTGACGTCTACATTGGCTTGGGCATGTCGTGAGAATGGCTGATGGTTGGATTCCAAAAGATCTCCTGTATGGAGAATTAGTGCAGGGAAAGTGCCCCAGAGGGAGACCACAGCTGCGATAGAAGGATATCTGCAAGCGGGATCTGAAGGCCTTAGGAATGGACCTCAACAGATGGGAAACCTTGACCTCTGAGCGTTCAGCCTGGAGGCAGGTGGTGCAGCATGGCCTCTCCCATTTCGAAGAGATACTTGTTCAGCAGGCTGAGGCAAAGAGGCAGTCCTGAAACCAGCAAAATCAGGAAGCTGGACAGGGGACAAATTGTATTTGTCTTCAGTGTGGAAGGGATTGTCACTCTCGTATTGGCCTTCTCAGCCACACTAGACACTGTTCCAAGTCCTCTATTCAGAGCACGTTACCATAGTCTCTTGAGACTGAAGGATGCCTAATCTAAGTCTCCAGATCTTGAATAAGTCTTCAGAACAGCCCGAAAAACCTACAACAACCAGTCTTCAGATAATTTCAAACATAAGAATCACACTAATAACAAAAACAACAGTAAACACTCAACTCTCAAAACTTGACACTAATATCTAAAACAAAGTGTTAAAATAATGAAATATTGAAAAGTATATGTACATTTTAGTTAGCCATTTAGGCTGCGGTCACACCAGCAAAGTATTTCCAAGTTACTCCTTGTGAATTTCGAGGCTTGGGGGGGGGGGGGGTTTCAGATGATGCAACAACCATTATTGATTCTTTTGTTTCCCCTCCATGCTCCACATCAAATCCAGCCCACTGGGAGGCTACTACTATATTTGTTCCATATTTCATCACACAGTACAACTGACATCCCATTGAGCATGTACTCCAAAACCGATTCACTTCCTATGCATCTGGCGTGCAGTCCCACCTCCCTCACCTACTGTTGTTCAACTCCCTTAATTTTTTTTATTATTTTTCGAACAGGAATGTCAGCACATTGATATACTTCTGTTAAATACAGAGCATCAGCCCCCCTACTGTCTTTTGACCACCACTGCAGTGTGCTGTGGGTTCTCCTCCATAGAGGAGAAGCATGGAAATAGGAAGAACGTGGCCAGCAAAGGCGTTTTGCCAACACAGCAATGTACCCACACAGTTTTTTTAAAAGATAAAAAAAGGGAAGGGGGGCAGAGAAAGGGACATGAAAAGGAAAGGGATATGTCCCGCTCAAGGGGTGTAGATTAACATCACATCTAATTCACTCAAAAAAAGTGGAACGGTTAAAAAACGTATGAACTACCATCACAGAATATATGCCACGTGACCATAACGCACGACTATAGAGGAAGCAGAGAAAGAAGGGGGGCATTTCTCTTGTGTGACCACAGCCTTAGTTATGCTAAAATAAACATCTACAATTCTAATAAAATCCCAATAGGGATAAAAACTATTACATGGCTCATTTAATCAAACAATTTTTCTGCTTCTTTTTTTCCTGAAAGTAGCTACTTTAACTACAAAGAGGGCAAGCCTCTGTGACACAAATTAATTAAAACCTTGTAAAAAGATGTTCAGTCTGTTCTCTTCTCCCTGTATTTCATGTGGTCAAGGAATGAGATTAAATAATGTTCTCCGTAGCTGGAATATCACCAGCAACGCAATGGACAGTGAGAGAGATCCACTTTGGCTGCCCCATATATGTAAAATCTATGTTGTACTGGAATGCCCTTAAGTCTTCATTATTACATCATATAACCATTTGTTCAAAGCAAAGATGAGTAAAGGCATTACACAAACCCTTTTTCATATGGAAAGACAAGTATTTTTCTTCCTGAAATGGGAGTTTGGCCCTTGCTAACCATTTCATAGATTTTACAAGACAAAATTCTAGTGTCTAGTATTCTTAGTTTGCAAATATTTCTCATACTGAACTCAAAATACTTACAACCCTCATGGTAAAACTATAATTTGAGAGCAATTTGGGGAAAAAAAAATAAAGCAATATGTTTTGGACATTTTAACCACCAATACTTTGGAAAGTCTGGCATCATTCATTTGAACTAGCTTACTCCAATAAATAAATAAAATTAAATATAATGAGATAGGAAGGATCTAATACAGATACCATCCCAAACTCATTGCTAATTACATCTCTTTCTGATCCTCTAAATAAGATCACAGTGATTTATCCTTAAAGATTCTTTGTGGGGGATAGAGAGATCACACTGAGCTCTTCTTTAGAATAGCCAACTCACTACTGAGTCTGGGCATTTGGGTGTAGCTTTATCTCCATAATAATGATAGTAATAGTTCACAGGTATTAGCTGGTGCTAATATTTTATGTCTACATTATGAAACTTCACTTATGAATTGACTTGCCTTTAAAGGTTGCTTTTTAAAGGCACAGATGACCCTATGAGACAGTGGGCTTCTCACTGGCCAGGCAACAGCTCTGCAGCCAAACCAGACTGGCATCCAAACTATCCTTTGTACAATCTGATTTGATTTCTTAATTTGTACTGTTATTTCTCTCCTTATATTCTCCAATTAAGACTTGCTTTTATTATTCTACCTCTGCATGACTGCACCAAAATAGATACACCTTTAGAAGAGACTTTTATTGGCTCACTGTGTTTTATATGTTCAATTTGGCTATTAACTACCAAGGTATTTCTTCGCTGATGGCCATGACCACTTAGCAAGATGATAGTGCTTTAAACATATTATTGGCATGGCTGGAGGTGGCAACAGCCTTACATATTAATTTGCAAAACTTTTTAGTACAGTGAGATAAACCTCTTGCAAATCCCAGCTTCCTGCACAGAGTTCTCTGGGTAGTTCAACAATGGCCCCATTCTATGAAATTTTTTATGAGCATGTTACCTGTGCTTGCCACCAGAAGTGAAAAAAACACTGTTTTTGTTGTTGTTGTTATAATGCTGTTAGAAAAATGAATATCTACTGCTATGATTCTTCAGATGCTCCTTTTTACCACAGGGTAATGTTTTAATTCAGTGGCTAAATTAAAATGAATCACATTAAAAATTTCAGCTTTTTTCCCCTTTTAAAGCCAGAATTTGCATTTGCGTTGCCAGAATGCCACCATTTCCTCCTCAAGCCTCTTTTTGCCTGTTCATATGAAGCTGTCAAGGACTGGCAGTGAATGGTGATTACAGTAGATCGTTAAGGTCAGCGTTCACCCTCCATTGAACCAGAGATGAGAGAGTTCTCTCATCTGAATGCCTTGGGCCATGACATACCAATCCTAAGCCAATCTTCTCTGCATGTCAGCAACAGGGGGTGGGGCCATCTCACAGGGAAGCTGGGCTGGAACTTGGCCTATCCTGGGCCATGGAGCTTTCTAGTCCAGCTAGTCTCTAGGTGAGCACAATTTTGGTGTCTGTAGGTGTGGGTCTGGCAGGTAGAAGTCCCAGAATGGAAAATTTGGGGATTTTGAATAAACCACCCCCTCAACAAATGGCACATTCCTGATTTTCACAATTTATTTTAAGCATATAGTTTTACTTTCGCTCATGTAACAGAGATTAGAAAGAACTGAATGATAAAAGTCTGAATTAATAAAGACATTTAGTCTGAAAGCCTGTCGAAGAATGGTGGGCAGGGGGAAGGCATTTAAGCCTTATACTACTTTGCTATGCAACCAAGAAGCCATGCATCTTCATTGCTGTTTGAGCCCTACATGCATTTGGACTTAATGCTAGAATCGGGCTTTGGAATCACAGAACTGTGGAGCTGAGAGGGATCCCAAGCATCACTGAGTCCAGCCTCCTGCCTCTGCTGGAAACCCAACGCTAAAGCATCTCAGGTACGTAGATGGCCACCCAACCTCCATTTAAAACCCTCCAAAAAAAGGTAGCCCCCTATACTGTTAAACAGCTCCTATTGCTAGGATGTTCTTCCTAATGTTTAGTTGAAATCTCATTTCATGTAATTGGAATCCAATTGGTTCAGGCCTGACTCTCTGAAACCTGGCCTCTAAATAGATCAAATAATATGTGTGCGAATCCTGTTCTACTTACCAGAGGAAGAAAACTTGTGGCTGGATGTTGTTGGAGTACAAATCCCAACCATACCTATTCTTTTGCCATGCAGTCAGGAATTGATGGGAATCAAGTCCAACATCATTGGGAAGACACTGGTTCCTTGTCCATAATTGATTGACTTTTGACCTGCCATCTTTACAAAAAACAAACAAACTGATTTTGAGGTGTCATGATTAAAGTTACATTGCATTTAGAACTGCCTGAGTCTTTAATGGACACACCTATGTGCATCTATTCAATCTGTACAAATGTAATATGTACAGATTGCCATATTACTTGTTTAAAATGATAAAATATAGCATCAGCATTCAGTCCTGTACTGAAAAAGAATGTTGGCTCCACTGCTGAGCGCGCTTCGGCAGCGCGGAGCTCCGTTGCTTCCCTCCCGGGATAACACGAAACAAGGATAGTCTCACAAATGTGACCCGGGAAGGGAGGGGGGGGAGGATGGCTCTATTTAAGGAGAGCTCCCCCTCCCATCGGCCTCTTGCAAGGCTTGGATTCAGTCCTGCACAGAAAAAGAATGGCTATCCCAAACTTTCCACTAAGGGAAATGGAAGTTGAACACTGAATGGGCACATTATGATGCAGCCAAAATGCACAAATATATCACAGGCTTTAATAAGTGGAGAAAGGATCATCATAGAAAATCAATATTTGATAGCATCGCAGGGTGAGTAGGAAGACCAAATTGCTAACAGCTATCCAAAGATTAGTACGACTGGTGGGAGGTTTACCATATGTTACAGCAGCCAATAATGATGTCAAACATTATGGGGAGACAAAACCCTGTCTAACTAACAAAGGAACACTTGGGAAGCAGTAAAAGCTACATGAATAAGTTTCATAAATTTCATCAGTGTATTTTAATAAGAAAGGGGAAAGAATGTTGTTTTAAATTGGGGTAGTCTTCTGTTTTCCTGTATATATTGACCAGAATTCCATTGGTATGTTCCATTCACACAACAATCCATTGTGTGATTGGGCTGTTAATTACAGCGCTTGCACAAAGAGGTATACAGTACCTCCTCATGCTATTATAAGCCCCGTAAGCATAAACAGGCATTTTCCATGATTTCTGCCAGCTCCATGGAGTTTGTGTTACCTCTACTGGAGCTAAGGAGAATTCCAGACATTGTAGTTGGGATTTACAGACCTGTCAGTTTTGAT
The DNA here is from genome assembly GCA_037013535.1 of Intellagama lesueurii. Lineage (NCBI taxonomy): Eukaryota > Metazoa > Chordata > Lepidosauria > Squamata > Agamidae > Intellagama > Intellagama lesueurii. The sequence continues at coordinate 272,266,579 of JBAJHW010000002.1, forward strand.
TTCTCTTGGTTTTTCATTTTGTCAGTCTTATGTTTGCTTCATACCCTGTATGCATCATTTCCTTCCCTAAAAGTCACCACAAAAATCATGGACATGATGAAGTTGGCTGCAGTCCATGAACACATGCCAAATAAAACATGTTAGGCGAGAATTCTAGTCATTTATGCCCATATCATAGTGGCAGTGGCAAAAGCATCTGTCCTTCATGTGGTCACTCATACACTGGTTGAAAAATGGGGTGTACAGACAGTAAATTAACCAGTCACAGAAACCACAGTCTGCTGGCACGGGGGAAGGGGGGACCTGCTCAATGATTGTTCTTAGGCATACAGTTATTCTCCATTGGATTTGGGGCTTAATCTTTCAAGATGTTACAATACTCTGTCATTTTTATAGGCCATTTTCACTAATATACATATACACGCACAATTCTTCCAACATCTGCATTTTTTCAGATTTAGCAGAGTACATCACAAAATGCATCATGAAGTTTAGAGAACAACAAATACTAAGTAATAGCTGTTTCACTTTATATAGTGATTTGTGAAGGGTGGATTAGTACATTCACATTGAAATGTGACTAACAAATCACCTCCCTCATCCCTAACAGAACTATCTGAAAGAAGAGTACAAGAGATCCCTATGGACTGGGATCCTACTGATATTCCTGTGTGGGACATGTCCGACCGGCCTTTTAAGGTTTTTTACTAAAGAGGCAGAAATCTGAGGAAACCATCTTGAGAAAGAGAAAATGGGTTGATCTCAGAAAATACACATCCCCCTGGTACATCTAGTATGATTCTCATCTTACCAGCCAGGCTAAGAAGCTCTCAGGTCAGGAAGACCAAGACTTCCAATATAAGAGCTAACCTGTCCTGTGTTCTGTTTAGGCAAAACAGACTGCCTGCAAGAGTTTGAAGAATCTCTATCAGGCTGAGGGGTTAAACATATCAACTTACAGTCTTTTTCTCTTGATATAGACAAAAAAGGCTGCCTTGGGACCCCAAAGTTATGTCCACTGCCTTAGTTGAGGTATGTGGGCATCTTGAGATTTAGAAAGAAAAATGTGGCGTAAGGTAAAATCTTGGGAGAATATGGTCCTTCAGACAGCATGGATACACAGAAAAAGGCCTATTTGTGAGTATTCTCATGCTTATGATGACTATCCATTTAATAACGAGAAATATTTTTTTCAGGTGATTTCACTTTTCTCCAAACAAGCCTGTGTCTGGATGCAATGGCTGTAATCCCATTCTGCTCCAGCACTCCTTGTACCGTATCAGTCTGAACTCCTGCTTGTTGCTCTGGATTGGTGTAGACTTGCTTCTGTTTACTCCCTCTTGGTGGTCAAATTGTACATACTGTATATGATCGAAAGCTTGACTGTTGGCTCTTGTCTCTGACTCTACTGTTGCATACTTCTTCAAACTCAGCCCTGATTATTCAGTATTCAACTTGGACTGGCTATGGATTCGTCTCACTCCTATCTACTTGCTTCCTCGGAACATGACCATGAGAGAGATGGAAACCTGCCAATGTGTGCAGGATTTATCACTCTGCAGCCCCTACACTGTCTGGGGACTTTCGTAACATCCATAGATCTCCATGGGTGCTAGAGTCATAGACACAATGGGAGATGGGTCCAAGAGTGGAGTCCTTGTCCAAACCAATTTCATCTGGCCTGGCTCTAATATAAAGGCGACAGGGTATGATGGTCTGAACCTGCTTGGCAGGAAGGAATTAAAAAGTAGTCCTCCCCCTAATTGAGTCCTGACTGACCGAGTCAACCGTTCAGATTGCCCCAGACCTGGAGATGATTTCCCCTTTGAAGAGTTGTGCCAGGAGCCTGATCTCAGAAATCCTGAGAGAATGTTCACTGAAAACGCTCAAGGTTGGGACAAACACAACCGCTCTGTACTTTTGTAATGCAGAGATACTTTGAATGTGCCTTGCAAAAGTGTATGATAGTTTGCTGGAGATACATGGCAAAATGTCCTTTTCTAGAGCACTGTCACTCCATTACTTTCTTTAAATCAAGCCTGCTTTTTTGACTCTTCAAAAAAAAAACACCCTGTCTTTTGACAGTTTCTGTGACCTTTCATTGCTCTCCAAACATCTCTCTTCCAGGCTTGAGATGCTGCAACAATGTATCTACTTTGGAACATTCTGGCTGCTAAGTCTGTTCCACACATGCTCAGTTTATAAACAAGTCACTGTTTTACTCTTTTGAAAGGCTTTTTTTAAAGGATCAATATTTCAGCCTCTGCAGTCTGGATTCCTTCCAAATTAGAAAAAGAGAGTGGGGCCAGTCATTCTCTGTCAAGATCAGCAAGATTGGTCTTTTCAGTTTATTTGATTGGTTTTAAATCTGGGGATGTTTGGGGTCACTTGTTTCTGCACTGGGAGAACCATTTTAGTTTTAAACCTCCTAATTTGAAAACCCTTTCTCCAAATGCTTCCAAATGTTGCGCAGCGCAAGAGCAGACTGTCCACTGCATCTGTGCCAAACATGGTGCTGATCCAAAATCCAGTTTCAAAGTTATAATTTTTGGGGAAGCTGCCCCCATTTTTAGAATTGCCTTGTAGAATGTTGATTTCCTCTGCTGCACAATAATAAACTAGGTCAATCCCACGGATACCACCTCAAGCTCCTTTGAGGTTCAGATCTGGTGAATATGTTATTCTTAATCTTTAACAACAGATTTTTAACTCCTGTACTGTAAAATTTCTTATTCTTGGAATTATTTGTTTATTATAGATAAAATTTGTATAGTAGAGAACATAATAAAATTGCATATGCAATTTATTCGGGTATTTGTTTTCCTCTTCCTCCTTCTAAACTGGTTCAGGGAAATATATAACTTTACAGTTACTTAAGGGGCTGTCATTTAATAACTACCAATGGTATGAAGTGACTTACTGCAGACAGCAGATAATTTTGGCCATATTTCTGTGCTTTCCTGTCACTAGCTCTGTCATATTTAGAAAGCCTTCATAAAAAGGAGGCGGCACAGGCAGCCATTTACTGAATTATAGTTTTAAAATGAATCCAATACTGCACATTCAAATTTTGTCAAGGCTATATAACTTCCTTGAAGAAAGCTTTCTAGAATTAGATCAGAAGATATGGCAGCTGCTTAGCAGAGGGAGAATTCTAAACCTTTCTGGCTGCTCTCTTATTTTGCCGGCACAAAACAGGTGGCGGGGGAGGGGGAAGACGGTCTCTTAACTCACTAGTTGCATATCTGGCAATTAGAGATGGGCACAAACCACCTGTTTGGCAGTTCGTACCAGTTTGTTTACTGGCTGAACAGGTGTTCAGCGCTTCAAAGCCTATCTCCTCCAGTTGGCGCCCACTCGGAAGCAGCGCCCGGAGGAGGCGGGACAGGGAACTCAGGCTGCTGCCTCTGAGTGGATGCCTGGAAGAGGAGGAGGAGGGGCTTTGAAGCACCAAACTCCTGTCTGGACGACAAATGAATCGGCATGAACCGCCAAACTAGCAGTTTGTGCCCATCTCTACTGGCAACTATTATGGGAAAGAGAAGAGGCTATTCTGAATTACAGTTTCAGGCATTTGAAGACATTTTGCTGCCTGTGGTAGAGCAGCAAATGTTAGTCTCCTTCCTTTCCATAGTCATGGCGCAGAAAGAGTACCTAATCTCACAAGCACCTCTCCCTCACATCAATCAAAATAAAACATAATCATCAACTGCCAATAAAAGTACTTGGTGGCCTTTTCGTGATGTCTATCACTGTAATCATCTGCAGAGACTGCCTCAGACTGCCTCATGCATAAGCCAGCCCTACAGATGACCCTGTCCCTGGAAGCATGATAGAGGAGAGTACCTTTCTCAGAGAATCACACAAGTACTGTAAGATTTGAATTGACCGATTTGAATACTTGGGTCAAGCATGATTGAATTAATACAGAATCTGTTTTACCTGTGAACATAAATATAGACATCTCTGTAAGTCCTAGAAGCCAACTCTTGAAATCCAACCCACTCACTCTCAGGACTGGAGAAATTTTTCAAAGAGTGTGGTTTGAAAGAGGAGAAATGGGATGAGCTCCTGCAAATAGAGAAAGCAAAGTATGTGCTGTAAATCAGGCTATGGTAGGAAGGGCATTGTAGATTACTGATAGGGAGTATATGCTCTTCATATGGAAGGGTCCTTTGTTTAGACCTAGCATCCCTGGCTCAATGATTTCCAGTTAATTTTGTGCTGGCAACACTTCCCTGGGTTTTCTAAGTTTAAGGTACTCATTACTTTCTGGTGGTGGTCTGGGACCACACAGCTTGCCCGAGGCTGCATAACCTGGCTCTTCGTCTGAGAGGTACAGTGGAGAATCAAACTCCCATCCTTCCAATGTAAGGCACCTTCATGTGTTCTGAAAATTAGTTAAGTAAACCTATTGAAAAGTGTGACTATACAGTCTTATGTATCTGAGCCTGGAAAGCACTAGATGAATGGTAAAGAAGACCAGGCACTAGGGATGTGCTCTTTTTTATTTTTGGACTGCAGCTCTCAGAATTCTCAGGGAATTCCCTAGGCAGAATTCTGTAAGGTGCAGCCCTAGAATTATAAAGCCACAGAACAGCTGTATTTACTCTGTTGGTGTCTTCTCTGGCCTACTTCTTCTTTCAAAAACAAGGAAGCTGCTACAGTGCTACCTGGGAGTTGTAGGTCTTCCTGGGACTCATGGTCTTTGACGAGACACCCTTTATACAGTCTAACAGGCAACAAGACTATGTCTCCTAGCATCCTTCACACCCAGCGCCCACCTCCGCTGGTCAGTTAACCACCCCCGCCATCATGCAAGCTTTCGAATTGTCATATGAAACATGTGCATTAGATGCTCAGCAAACATAAGCCCTCCTTTTTAAAATTTCTATCCTTTCTATGTATGTGACATCAAGCAGATGGTGGTGGGGTGTTTGTGGCACCTGGGAATGCAATCAGACAGTGGGAACCAGTAAAGGTTCTTTTGGAGGGAGTGGTCTCCCTTAAAGCGACCCTTCTGTCTCTTGGAGAATCACTCCAGCCGAGCTCCCAAATGTATTAGAGCCCCACAGCTGGACCATAAAGATCAGGGTTGGGCTGGAGAGCAATTCCCCTGTAAGTAGTGTGATCGCCAGGAAATAACAACACTCCGGATCTCCCCACAAGCAGTCCAACATGCAATTATTTCCCCTTGCAATCCCACCCTAAGCCTTGTCTTCTCATCCCTTGCTCGCCCTAGTGGTAGCTTGTGGACTGAGCCAGAGGGCACCTCATCAGCAAATTTTGCCTCCTCTGCACTCCAGATGTGAACAGCCTGGCCAGCCCTAACCGATGTTCTCTACGTCCTGGGGGGAAGAGCTAAAGGGGGAAGCCTACTAGACTCAGACTGGTTCTCTCCATGAGCAGCGATTCTGCCGTATCTTATAATCAGGTTCAGTGACAGGTTTTGAGGGGGCTGTGAGCCTAATAACCCCTGGACCTCCCTAATATTCCTACTGTGAGTTTACCAGATGAGATGGGGAGAACTGTCACATCATTCCCATGTCTTGGTGTTGCAGAAAAAAGTGGATGGACCCTATGCCAGGCTACTCCAACCTTTTATTCTCTCAATGCAATGCTAAGTTATGAGGAGGGTCTAGAAGCATTTAGAGGAAAGAGGAAGATGGCTGCAGCTACCTGGCCTAGAACTGCTCCATTAGGCCTTGGTTTTCTGATAAAACATCATGTTAAAGCCTCAGCTTAATCTGGAATTTCCTGGCTTTTTGAAGTATGAAGCTGTAGCCTGAATCCTGTTTCAAGTTTGCACTTGCATAAGGGAAATTGCGTAAGTCTTGACAGCAAATTACTGCTTTATTATGGAGCTGCTGGGTGCATTCCTGTGTGTTGTCGTTCCCCCCCCCCCCCCAATTTATTATTTAAAATATTCCTACCCCACCCTTTAAAAGGACCCAAGGCAACATATAAAAACCTGGCTATTTAAGCAGGCCTTCCCTGAACAAACAACTGTATGATACAATAGTGCTTGCTAAAATATCACACCGCCATGCTTCTTGTTTTTTATATTTTATGCTTTTAATTGCACTTTATTGTATTGTATTTGTTTTCTCTGCACTTTATGATATTTGAATTACGCCCCAATTGTATTGATATTGCATTATTTTGTTATTCTGTTGTTTGTTTATCTGTTGTAAACCGCCTAGAGTGGCCCTGGCTGCCAGATGGGTGGTATATAAATCAAATCATCATCATCATCATCATTAAAAGACAGTACTTTAAAGCTAGAAACAGTACCTACACAAATATTTAAAAAGAAGCAAACAAATACGGCACTAAAAATAGTAAACAAAATCAACATCAGAAACCAAGATGCAAAGCTTACAAGGCACAACACTCGATTTAAACAACCCTCTTTCTCTTGTGGAGTCCTTCTACACAGCCAAACACTTACCCTGGGGCTTCATGCTGAGCCTATGGCTCCAGTTTTCTCCATTCCTGTGGACCAGACACGGCCTCAGGTCCTCCTGAGTTCTTGTCATTCACAGCCTCAGACTCCTGGCTCTCTGAGAGTTGAGGGTCTGTGGGGCTCAGACGTTGTTCTTTCCTCTTGGGTTCTGGAGTGTCAGGCTGATCCTCACTGGGGGATGAACACCTGCTAGGCATAGCACAAAATGAAATATTATTTGCCAATGCAGGTGCTGATAGTAATGCACCATTTCTCCAATCACTCCTATTTCTCATGATTGCTGCCATGTTAAGCAAAATGGATAATTTGTAACAGAGCTTGTCTTTTCAGCCATAGCTACCTTGCTGGGAAAGTATGATCTATTTAAAGAAGTGACCTCAAACTGTTGCTATTATGACCTGAATGTTGAAATTCAAATTAGTTTAGTGGTCAAAGAATAAAACGTTTCATGATAGCAAATAAGTGCAAGGCTATAAGATATCAATGTTTTTGTTCTGTGTGGCTACGGAAACACATATTTTAAAGTGACTATTTTAAGAATGTTTGAAATAGGTCATGTCACCACCAGACTGACTTCGTGGAAGCAGCTAACATCTTGGGCTTGTTCACTATCATACTGTGAATTCATTGTACACTGGACATTTTAAAAAAAGTATACCTATTTTTTCCCCATCAAAAACGAAAGGGCATGACAAAGTATTTCTAGCCTCCCGGTTTTCTCTTTTTACTTTCCAGGCAGGCTGCTTCTAAATAGTTCCCTCCAGGAACGAATATACTACTTGAAAGGGTCTGATAGCACTTTCATACTGTTACAACGGTGACTGAAAGGAAGGAAGGAAGGAAGGAAGGAAGGAAGGAAGGAAGGAAGGAAGGAAGGAAGGAAGGAAGGAAGGAAGGAAGGAAGGAAGGTGACCACAGATTTCTAATCTTGATGGGAGTCTGAAGCAATCATGTGGACCAGGGAGGGAAAGCAGCAGCAACTGGTCAGTCCCCAAATCCACTGAAGAAACTGAGACAAGTTGAATGTGGGGTTTTCCTTAGTTCACTCAAGGAAACCCTCCTTCTGAGAAGTGGATATGAACGAAAACATGGCCCAGGGTTTTGCATCAGCCGGCTGTAACCTGCACGTCATACGGATGACAATGATGGATGCTAAGTTGTGTATGGCAGAAATGCTGGATTCTTTTTCTGACATTTATGGCTGAACATTCTGTTTGTTTGTTTCTTTACTTAAAAAGGAGTTGAGAGCCTTTCTCACGCAATCTCCTGTCCAAAATGCAGCATACTAAACTGGTTGCACTTAGGCCCCTCTGAAATCAATACGAAAAGTTAGACTTGACTTATCTCACAACCCATGGATTTTAATGAGAATTAAGTGACATAGGTGTATTCTCAATCCAATCTGAATCTGATCCAGCATCTTGAAATGGACTACATGTGTTATCTTATCACCATCACTGGAAACTCCCTAGGTGATGCAGAAGAATCAGATAATGGAACATAGACTACTGATGATGGTATGGATGCTGTAACCACAGGCGTTGGTTGCTACCTCATTGGCCACTTAATGGGAAAGGCACATTGCACTGCTATAGTCATTCACATTTCCACAGGGTTTGAGATCACTCTACACAGAAATAGCTCACAACATTATACTGTCTGTGTGAAGCAGAAATATGGAGAAATAACAGGGTGCCTGGGGCTAAAACAGTGGTAGCTAATGGATCAAATGGAGAAGGCTCCATCAAAATGGTGGAGGAAGTACCACCTGCTCAGTCCATGAACAACACGTGGGCTAACATATTCTTGAGAATCTTCTCTCGCATCCTGCCCCCAAAAGCTATGAATAGAGCATGGATGAATTGCCAACATAAAAATGTATTATTTAATAGGTAGGTGAATTGGCTTCTCAATCTGGTCCATGCCTTGTATCCATGTCTGTATCCATGCTGGGTTTTGTGTGTTTCTGGATCTTGGGGGAGGGGGAGTCCCACAAATTGGGAGATGCAGAGAGAATGAATTCTGGCAAAATTATTTGCCCACCTCCAGCCCAAAGAACAAAAGAAAAAGAGAAGCAAGTGACAGGTATTATGAAATTTGGCAGAGATGCAGCTGCACCAACAAGAAAATAAAAATAAAAGGAGGGCAGAAAGACCTCCACAACCTGAAGTGAACTTCTCAAAATCTGCAGAGAAAGGCAGGTCTTCATCTGTATATGCATGCACACTCAGTCCTAGTAGTATAACAAGGTTTTTAAAAGTAAGTGTGTGTGTGTGTGTGTGTGTGTGTGTGTGTGTGTGTTGGGGGGATATATGAGTATATAATGCCCAGGCAACATGCTACTTAGTACTTGCACAGCTGCTAAAAGGATACGGAGCAGCTGCTACAAACCTGGGACCTCACTCAGAGGCCTTCAGCAACTGTAGATGGAGAAGAGATCTTAAGACTTCATTGGAGACAAACGGTGAAGTTCTCGGTCTTCTCCTTTGACACCCACTCAGCATCTTCCTCATAGGGACAGAACTACTTTGAATTCCATTTTCTCCACTTTTCATCACAGGGTGATGTTTTTTATTGTAACGGTTAAAACTCCTTGATTGGTTGATTCAACATGAGGAACTGTTTTGCTCCATGAACGCCCCTGGGGTCTCTGTTCCACACGGCAGTCCCCTCACAGATGAACAAAGAACCACGGTTCAGGTTGTATTTCCACATTTGTCTGAAAGACAATGCATATCCCCATTAAGTATAGCATGTATTATTTAATTACAATAAATGTATTAATGACAAGCAGCTCCAATTTACTAGCCAGGCAAATGGGCTGCTTATCTAATAAATCACAATTCATGGGTATTAATGAAGTTATCTATTTTGTCTAACCTACTTTCATGGAAGCACAAAGAATATCTAACAATCTCTGGAAATTATGAACCTTCATTGGTATCTACATGAGAGGTATGGAAATTTGTGTTTATAAGGTGTACTGACAAATATAAATCTCCACATCCTTTATCTTTAAATACATTAGTGGCTAAAATCCTGTTGCTTATGTTTAGAAGTACTCTGCTTCACAGGAAAGAAGCTGAACTGGAGTCTGGTAGTAGATCACAAGTGGATTTCCTCAACCAAGGTTTCTGACTCCCATCATTTAACCATACTAACAACAGAATAAATGTAACAATATCAACAACTCCTTCTACCCCTAATTTAGGCTGTATGTAATTTGTAGTGATCCTGGTGTCTCATGTCATCAAGTGCTTGTTATCTTATGGTATGCAGGAAGTAACAGTGTCTTCCCTAGACCCATATATTTGTTTACCTTGGTGGACCTTAGGCTTATACAGTAGTTACAGGAAGTGAAAATCTCTCAGCATTGATTCTGCTGCATTTGTTTGAATCCCACATCAGGGGATGCAAGGAATGCTAATCAAATTTGCAGATGACACAAAAATTGGGTGGAATAGCTAAAATGCTGGAAGACAGAAACAGAATTCAAACTGATCTTGATTGGCTTGTGCACTGTGCTGAAAACAACAGAATGAAATTCAATAGGGATACGTGCAAAGTACTGCACCCCTGAAAAAGAAACCAAACACATAGTTACAAGATGGAGGATACGTGGTTCAGCAATACTACAAGTGAGAAAGATCTTGGAATCGTCGTACATCACAAGCTGAATATGACTTGCTTTCATTTGGTGACCTTACCTATTAAATTGTTACAGGCACTTAGCCTAGCAAGCTTATTTTCTCTGGAGAGTATAATCAGGTGGTTAAACCTTTCTTGACCTATAGTAAATCTTAGCTGCTGAACCTTTTTCCAGTGGGTGTTGAGCTCCTTCTCTAGACCTCCCACTTATTGCAGAGTTTTCAATTTTTGGTTAAATTCTCTTAGCTGTAAAATTAATGTTTTTGTTTTTATTTGTATTTATGTCTGTGTTCTTGTTGTTCAGGTTATTATGATGGTATATTTTGATTTTGTATAACTATTATGTCTGGTGTTATTGTTTTATTGTTTTGTTTTATTATATCGTAAACTGTCCAGAGGGGCCCTGCATCCAGATGGGTGATATAAAAGTCAAATAAATAAATAGCTGTGCAACAGAAGTGTAGGGATTCACAGAGTAGAATTAGCTTCAAGTTCCCCCCTTTCTGTCATTAACTGGCACTTACAGTCTCCATAATTCAATCTGAGACATTATAAAGAGAAAGAATAAAAGGTTTCATTTACTTACAGGAACTGATAACCTCAAGCTAAAAACACGATTGCTTTGAGCAACAGGCCTCAACAGACTCAAGACTGCTTCCAACAGAAAACAGAGAGGAAAAAAGGCAGATGAGAGAGACATGGTACTCTTTGAACTCAGAGCCACAGAAGAAACTATTGGCTAGTGCTATTATTAATTGACAGTCACCCCAACCCAGAAAGGTCCCTCCCAGCCATACCTACTAGAGGTAGCATGTGAAGTTGCAATAACTCCAACACCAATAAGTCTGCTGCCCTTTTCTCCTTACAGTCCTCACCCTAGGAAGCGCTCTAGCAAACCCGCAGAGAATTCTGGTGGAAGGATTTCTATCTGGCCTTTTCAGCCATTGCCCTGAAGTACAAGAGAGAACATTTGGGTGGGGCTGTGCTTGCTTCTTCATTAATCTTAGGCAATCTACACCAATATACTGGGGGCTTCTTGCTTTTGATAGCCTGTATCTATTTTTCCCCTTTGCCTTCCCTTTCTGGCACCCTAGTGGGAAGGGGCTTTAAAGTAAACAGATGTAGATTGGAAGTAACCCTAAAACAAATTCAGTACATATGAAACACTGACCAGGTCCATTATATGTTCTTTTAATCAACCAGACTTTACGGTTCATCTCAGACCAGTGAACACTGATATCATGTTTCATTCAGACCTTTCTATGTCTGTTATATTCCTAAAAGAGGCTTGTGTAACACTAGGACAGCAGGTTTAAAGTAGATGCAGCAGGCACATTTAAAAAAAAAATTCACACACATGCACACATAGAGAGAGGGAGGGAGTCTTGAATCTCTCCTACATAGTGAGGGGGAATTTTTTAAACACAAAAATCTAATGCTCGGCCATGCGATTCTCCTTTTCTCTTGAGACTGCTCCCTGCAAGAAATACCTTGTTATTCATTGCACCACAGCAATAGTTAATACCATTAACCAGCAAATTAACATCATTTAGCCTTGTTATAGGAACAGGGAAATGAATTTGCAGATAATGCAAATTTAAATTTAAGCCATCATTCCCAAGTTCTATTAAAGACTAAGAAGTTCCATCAGGAATCAGCTTTTGTGGACCACAGCCTACTTCATCATACTTACACCAAATAAAACTTCCATGTCATTCAATTCTCACAAAACACTTTGTGGTTTTTCCTACCGCTGCTTCTGTGGATTTTCTACAAGAGTGGTGTTCCTTTACATTTCATAATTTACAAAAAAAGACATGTCTTGATCAAGCCATTGAATCAGAGTCCTGTGGGAATGTACTGTATTAAACATTGGCCTTTAGATGAACAGGTAAAAGCACAAGGTGTGAGGAAAATCTGTCAGTTACACTTTCCTCCAAATTCAAAATTTTAAAAACTTAGGCTTTTATGGTTCCAAATTTGAAGGGAAACTGCAGCTTTTAGGAAACTTTTCAAAAATGAAGTAAAATGAAAGTGATCCTTGTTAGTACTGGCTATATTCAGTAAGTACCTGTACAATAACTCCCAGAATGGAAAGGGTCATGTTAAATTTGCTCTGCAATGCAGCTGTTCAAAGTTATGAACCTCTCAGGAAAAATTAAGAAAGAGCGAGAGAGAGAGCACAGCTCTAAAGCAGCATGAATATGGTTGAAGACACAAGGGTTGTGATCTAGATTTTTCAAAGCTAAGCATTCAAACCATGAATCTGGATGAATTAATTGGTTAAATTTTGGTGTTTCGCACATTTTGATTTTTTCACATCTCAGGTTTTTTCCATCCCAGATATGATATGTGTGAATGTTAGTATAAATTAGTTTTGGAATAGCCTAAAATAGAATTCATATCAAGGGTCTCATCTCTGCAGCAGGATTACAGCCCTCTTCTGTGACATCTCCAGAGCCCACACCCTGGTCTCTGGCTTTGGCTCTGGAAACAAATGGTCAACTCTGAAGTGAATCTCAGGAAATACGATGTTGTTGACCTGGCAACCTTGTCTGTGATATATTTCTGGTGAAGTACATTCATTTTGATGGTTTCCAGACTGTGGAGGCCAAGTCTAATTTTTTCTTATCTCTATCTTTTGTTTTATAGCTGTTTCTTCTTAGAGAATTCACAGTGTTTGCCTCTCCGTGGACCATATTTACTCTCTGGGGAGGCAGCACAAAAGAAGATTTTGTTAGAACCTGCTCCCCTTTCCCTTTACACAAACATTCTCTCTCTGTCGTTCTGTTGTTCGGTTGGCTGTTTATATGGGTTTCCATTCCCCTGTGCTGCCTGCCACTCTTGATAAGGCTATTGTTGCAAACTGTTCCAACTATCCTTCCTCACAAAGCAGAAGGAAAGCATCTGGGGGGATGTAGTTGAGTGTACACATTCTTTAGGGAGCAGAAGCATGTGACTCTGCAACACAAATCTTGTGGCATGAATGTACACCAAGGGCAAAAAAGTAAGCTACTGTCAGGTGAATAAAGTGCAGTGACTGTGAAAAGAACATTCAGTTACACAACAGCAATAACTCATTTAACAGCCAAAAATCAGAAACAGGAGAGACCTAACCTTGTAAACAGATCACTGAAGTATTATTATTCATTATTGTATTATTTTATTATTACTTTTAAAAAATAAATGTGTCAACTCCTAAATCCTAAGCTATGTGATGGTGTCATTTTTGGAACAATTTGATGCATGTCTCCTTTCTGTTTGAGTAATACTCATTTTTAGGAAATCAAAGTATATCCTTAAGCAATCAAAGGTGCATTAGTTGTGAGGAGCTAGGATTAGGCACAAGCTTCTTCTGAAATTTCTACTGGAAAATACTCTCCTGTTTAGCAGAACTTTCTTCTGTCCAGTCATCTTGGAACTGCTGCAGAGCTGGTTTGCTGGCTAGGCTTTACCAGCAGCAGCAGCAGCGGAACAACAACAGATAAATGAAAAACATTGAGCAATACCGTCTGTCTATCTTTCTGTCTGTCAGAGATGGGCACAAACCACTGGATCTTTTACCGGCTGAACAGTTGTTTGGCACTTCTCCACCCCACCTCCTCCAACAGGTACCCAATTGGAGGCAGAGCCCCAGTTTCCCTGCTCCAACTCCTACTGGAACTACCTGTGAGTGGGCACCTGCCGAAGGAGGTGGGGCTGGGAAATGCCAAACACCTGTTCAATTGATAAATGTAGCAGCACAAACTGCCAAACCAGCAGCTCGTGTCCATATCTATCTATCTATCTATCTATCTATCTATCTATCTATCTATCTATCTATCTATCTATCTATCTATCTATCTATCTATCTATCTATCTATCTATCTATCTATCTATCTTTGCTACATCACCGTTCACCCTGTAGAACAGTGGTTCCAAACCTTGGGTCCCCACATGTTCCTGAACTACAACTCGCAGAAATCCTGTCTAACACAGCTGGTGGTGAAGGCTTCTGGGAGTTGTAGTCCAAGAACATCTGGGGACCCAAGGTTGGGATCCACTGCTTTAGGAGGACTCTACAGATTTAAACCTTTTCTAGCTCAGACACATAGCAATAGTGTTGCAACAAGGTTAGCCCAAGTGAGGATAATCTTAAGTAATTCCCAACACCAACAGGTCAGGAAGGCTTTGAGTTCAATAGCATTGGCATCTTAATTAGCCCTTGGCTAATTAAGATTGCACTTACAATGTAAGTAGCCTTTGAAGGCTAACACTGTCGCTGTCAGTAGTTTTGGTTTTTAATTTCCCTCTGATCTTACAACCTGTGAGGTAATGAGGTCAGATCCCACCCTCAGTCACCTGCACTGTATATGCACTTGACATTTTGGATAACACTTCATGTCTGTGATGGTCCTCTTTCCAGGTGGACCATTTTTAAAAGCATGTTCTGAAAATGTCCTAGGCATCTTAGCCAGGGCAAGGAGGAGCCCTTTGTATTGTTTAAAGAATGAAACATTAATTGCCTTCTTTATTGCTTTATTACATTATTCATCTTACCTACCCACATATGATAAAACACATATCCAATTGTCCCATTACAAGTGTAAAAGTATGCTCTTCCCCCTGTTAACCATGGCACTGCTTTAATTTCACAATTCAGTAGTCCAGGCACTTCCTGAATTTCTAAAAAGAATTGAATAATTGATCTACAATAATTAATGGATGCACTGCGCTAGATAAGAACAGTAACATGATACTAGTTAATACACCAGTCAACTATGGGGAATGGGCTGTGTGCTTTGCATGCTACGTGTAATTAATTTTCATTAACTCTTCTCAGATCGACACAGCCACTGAAATACACTTCCAGGCACAAGAGCCGATGCAGCTTAAAATTAAATACCATTCTTGTTTGAATACATGTAGGAGGTCATTTGAGAAACTGAAGATGTTGAAAGAACATTGAAACAAAGCAGGTCAAGCCATTTAAAATGAAGGAGGTAAATGGGAGATATTTTCTCATTAGGCTTACTCGGATAAGCTTAATACACAGTCATGATAATAGTCTGAGACCAGCAAAGAACTACCTGCTTCCATCCAAACCCACACAGATGTTGACAGAGTCTATGGAGGCTCTCCTTCATAGATGAAAGCATCTAATTAATACTGGGTTAACAGTTGGATGTTAAATGTTCAGACCAATTTTGGAGAGGAGGTAGGCTGTTGGCTGTTTATGTGACAAGATATGTGCTGAGAGGGGTAAGCCTAGCAGTCACCATCAGTGCAGTAACCCATTGGATTCTTCTGACATCTGGCTCTGTAACACAGGAATCTTAACAGAAGAGCTGGGCCTGCCATTAGCCTTCACTGAGGCAACTGCCTCCAGCAGCAGTGTTCAGGGACAACATGTTGGTAGACCCATGGCCACTTGGGAGGGCTGCCACTGCTTGACCCAGCTTTCCAGAGCAGCTTCTTCTTCTGTGTTTGCTTCTGAGGGTCCTTGGAGTCAGGCCCTTTAGGAGGGAATTTTTCTAGCAAAAAGCAAGGCGTGCTGCTTATGTATACTGCTCTATAGTGCTTAAAACACTCTCTGGGTGGTTGACAATTTAATTAGGCAGGCTACCGTGGATTGAATTTAGGTCATGAGCAGAGTTTTGGTTGCAGTATTGCAGTTGTGCCACTAGGCTTTCTAGCCACTTTCCCAATAAAGTATGGCTCTAAGGCTCCTCAAAGGCAGGCACTGAGGAAGTGGCCGGCTAAACAGACCCAGGCTCTGGTGGCTATGGACTGGGCACTTGCACCTTTTCTTTCTCATGGGGGGGGGGGTTAATAGGGATGCTACTGATACCCTTGTCCTCTTCTGTGGGGAGGTGGGGTGGGGACACTGCTAGCATATTTGTCCTATTGCTCACCAGAGGAGAGTCACTGCCACCATCATCCTCTCCTGGGGAGGAGGTGTGCTTGTGCTGTCTGCAAAACAATTGTGGGGCCGTGCCTTGTATCCCTCTTAAGGCAGCAGGGCAGCTTGCTGCTCATTTTTAGAGATGATGAAGATAGTTCATTCCAACCATCAGGACGTTTTTGTTCCATGTGGAAAGACTGCAGAACCATATGTTTCTGTTTTGTGTTTTAAATGACACTGAAATGTGGCAAATCAAAAATATTTTTGTCAGCCTCTTGTTATACACAAGTTTCTGTGGCAATGTATTTTTTTTAAGAAGTTGGGCTACCTTGGGATGCTTCTCATTCTCTGAACTTTCTAGTCTCTTGAACATCAGTTCTCTCATGGGCAAGAGAAGCAGATCTTTTAATTCATATTAGAGCGGTGTCCCCCATATGATTTGAAAACATCTTCATCTAAAATAGGAACTCTTTCTACAACATGATCCTCACTGAAAGACGCTTCTTGCTCTATCTAGAAAATATAAAAGATCTCTGTATGCAATAATTGAAGAATCCATAGGGGGAAGCTTCTTAGTATTTGCTGGGAGAAGAATAAGGGAATGCTAATTGACAGCTGTATTTCATAGCCTATGAATAAGATCACACCCTTACAAACAGTTTATTCTATCCACAGGCTGATGCTCACTGAGAGAACATTTTATCAAAATCAATACAATTTACTTCTGTGTAAATGTAATGCTTATAATTCTTATGCAAGTAATTATCACAATTAGATGTCATTTTTCTGTAATTGTTCTTTTACTCAAATTAGGGTCACCAGATAAACACCATTCCATACCTTGGGACTTTAAGGGCAAAACCTGAGGCTGGTGGTAGGGTAAGGTAGTTACGTAAGTTCTTGTAGTGTCACAGACGTGTATCAGGAAAGGGTTAGGAGTGGCCTGGGACTGTTTCTGGGCCAACTGATGAGGAGGAAATATGCTTTAAAATATTGGTAAAACCCAGGTGTGTTCACCCCAGACTGGCTCACTCCACAGTTTACTCCCCCACCTGTGTAGTGACATTGTGCAAGTACTACATACATATAAACACTTTGTGCGGAGCCAGTGAGCCCTGGTGCCAGCTGGGAAGGGGTGGAGATGGGTTTCCACTTCACTCACAAAAATCAAACCTTCTCCTCTTTTTGTACTGTTCCTTGAGATTTGTCTCCCTACTTGGAGACCCAAGGAAGCCCAGTAATTCCCTGAGGCTTCAGATAACACCTCAGTCCTGACAACTCTACACAAAACACATTGTGATACTTTATTATTCATTCATTCATTTGTTCTAGTTATTAGTTTTACTATAACACCAATGTTTTCAGAGCCCCAATTATGAACCATAAGAGTGTGCAAATACCGTCCACTATGATTGGTCCAAATTATTTCTCTTACAAATCGCAACTGGTTTGCTTTGAGCAAGTCTGTAGACTGTCTGATTCAGTTTGTATCAGAAGATTTTAAAATCTTTGTACACATTTCTGTTGGGTGGGTGGGGGGAAGCATGAATATATATTTTAATTGTATTTTAATTGTTTTATCTTTTTTACTGTATTTAAATTGTTGTAAGCCACCCAGAGACCTTTGGGTAGTGTGGGCAGCATATAAGTTAAATAAATAAATAAATAAATAAATAAATAAATAAATAAATAAATAAATAAATAAATAAAATGAGGGAAAGAAAGGACTTTGAACTGGGGGTGGGGGTGAAACTCAGTGCTATCAACTACTGCTTGACCTCTAGTGTGCAGGCAAAGCTCACACCAGTTTCCTTTCTTCCTTCCTCCCCCCCCCCAACCAGGTGCTGTGCAGTTTACTACTTGCCCAGCACCTGGTATTCCAGGAATCCATCCTGCATTAGCCAGGCACTGTTACCCAGCTATCAGTCATCCTTAGATCCCCTGGACTGAATGCTGCTGCTCTGGATTTTTAATCTTAAACCATCAAAGTAAAATTCAGTAGTTCAAAAAGCCTTGATTCAATTCAAGCGCTGCTTTGGGCTTCCTTCCTTCATTTTGTATTGGTTTAGAAGCAGACAAACACTCCCACTTTGCTTCATTTCCAAATAAAATTCTAAATCCAAAGCTTATCTCACGTGTGTTTTTCCCCCCTATATATTTATCCACTTGTCCCTCATTCTCTCTCTTTATGTATCTCTTGTCAAATTAAACAGTCAAATCAACAAGTGAAATGCAAGAGAGAGAAAACAACTAAACCCACAGCAATGAATTCAACAGAACAAAAATAAATCAGAGCAATCAGCACAGAACTAAAACATGAGTATGAAGGGAGGCCTCAGTCTTGAACTGGTCCATGATGACTAGTACAATGGGACTTTTCTTCCCTCCTCCTCCAGCCTTCTATGTGCCATGCTGCTTTGGAAGGTTTTCCAGCTAGGAAGTCAAGGGGGGGCAGGAGAGCACCCCTCTTCCTGGTTCTGCAAATAGGGCAGGTATATTAAGAGGAATCACCCTACTCAAATCTGCCCATGATCTAAAACTGTTGTTTCGAGAAACATTTTGGTGAGTCTCCACACTGGCACTATTCTTTCTTGGCGTATTTGCTGAATGCATGCAGTGGGAAGTGAGTTTAGATCAGCCAGTCCTGTCCTCCCATTCTATTTGTTCAGCAGAAAGTATGAACCACTGCATACTTAATAGGTTCTAAATTAAGGTTGGCGATCCAAATCACACAGGGTTCCTAATCACATAGAAAACTAGCACACATATGTTTGTAGGACTCCTTTCAGACCTTCCATTGAACACATCGAGATTGGGCAGGTGTCTGTTTCCACTTTCTATGAGCAGATTGTGAAAATGTCAGTAAGATTTGTAAGTCTTTTCCCCTCAAGAACAAAAGAAGCTGCCTAATAACTTGCCAAATATTTATCTAGCCCAGGACTGTCTGTTCCAGCCTTCCCTGATGTGCTACCCTACAGATGTTCTGGATTCCAATTTCCACCTTCTCTCACCACCCTCACTGGCACATATGATGAAAGAAAGACTTTTCAGCAACTGCCCTCAGGCTCTGGATGCTTTATGAAGAAAGTCTTGACTGGTTTTTTCCTCCCTCTTGTCTTTCTACCAGCAAGTAAAGGCCACTGATAATGTCAGTTATGCAGCCAGGCACCATGTTAATTTGTTGCAATTTGCTACTCGACTTAGGTGATTTTCTCTTATTTCAGAGTATAATGCCAATGAGATTCCAGCCCCTGTAAAAAGCAATAACATGTATTTATTTATTACATTGCAGTACAGAATAAGAAAGAATGATTATTAAAATGTAATTTTGCAAGCTCTGCTTACTCCATGTTCCCCCCAGCTCCTTTCTGCACCTCTGACTCCAGTTATGCAACTCACCTCCTGCAATACTGCGCTGACACTTGATATTCCAGAGGTTGAGCCGGGGACCGTCTGCATGCAAAGCATGTGCATGATTACTGTGTTATGATCCCTCCCCTAAGGTTCAAGAACCTTTAGCGCACTGTTGGGAGAATGGCTATTCATAAACTATTCCAGATGGTTAGCTAAATTTGTGTGCTGAATGAATACTGATCTGCTCATGAAGCTGTGATGTATGCATGCAAGGGACTCGCATGTCAGCGGCTTGCTCATAGCCTGTGGAGGCTCTTCAGAACTGTTGTGAAGCACTCCCCCTCGTTTGTTCTACCCGGCCTAATCAATAACTTGCTTGACTCAAAGTATGTTTACTTGAAAGAAAGCTCCACTGAGTTCAATGGAATTTACTCTCCTCAAGTAACGTGGCATAGGATTTCAGCCCTAACAGCAGAAATCCCATAAACCTAGCAATAACTGGTTGTTTAGTGATTTTATTTTTCCTTCATCGTACCCTATCTCACCACAGGTTTTTTATTTATTTATGTATTTAGCGAGTGAGCGAGGCAATTTCTATCCTGTTTCTCCAAGAAAAAAGCCTCTCAGAGTGGCTAACTTATTTTAAAACAGAACAATAATCAGTTCTGAAAGGCCAAAATGAAAGAGGTGAGCTGAAAGGTGGTATGAACCGAACCCGAGCCCACCGTAAAAAATAACTGCCAGAAGGCCAGAGTGAACAAAAAATATTTTCACTTAAGCACCAAAACACTCCAAATTGGATGTCAAGTGAGTTTCCTGTGCAAACTGTTGGAAAATCATGACACCACCACAAAAAGGTTTTATCATAGGTTCCCATTCGCCTAATCTCTGGGGGTGGGATGACCCTGCCCTGCTTTGCAGCAATTACTTCCAGTGGGCGCCACAGAAGTACATTAATAGTGATAAGGCCTCAGGCACACAGTATGGGCAGGTAAGCCAAGCAAGTCTTACTGGTGGCACCAGTTCAAACAAGAAGTGCCCAAGTCAAGGTCAGAAGTCTAACATTATTAGCTAGCAGGCTGAAGTTGGATGGGGGTGGACGGGAGAGACAGAGCACAGTGAAAAACTGTCCAGGCTATTCATAGCACAGAATGTAGCAACAAGATTTCACTGATGAAGTGCAAGCTGTAATGAACAATTTGTTCCCAGCACTGAGCCTACAGGAACCAGGAACATATATGTAGCTGCTGAGATTACTGTTGTGTGAACCATCTAGCCATAGGTCATCCTATGAGCAGAGGTTCAATCTCTGCTAGACCATCTGTTCCTGAGAAGTCCCTGTTAATGAAGAGACCTCCTCCAGAGCTGGGCACTGTGAGGAATTAGAAGGCATATGGGACTTGTAGTCATACAAAGATGGAGTCTGTTAAGTTTCTGTATAGTTTGGATTTAAACCACTGAATGTTCTCATGGGATTGTTGTTTCGAAGTTACTCTGGACTTGTGCCATGATCAGGAACAAGGTTTGAGAGGAACAGAGGAAGACCAAACACCACATTACTCCTAACTGGGACGAGATAACCACCTGCAGATCCCATGTGAAAGAGGGGCGGTGAACTTTGTTACGCCCTTATAATCCTAATTGGTTAACAACTTGGAAGTGTAAGAAAGAGGGAGGTCTGGAGATGAGTAGAAAAATTGTTGTTTCATGTATGTGAAAAAAGAGGGGGGGAAAGAGAAAGAGAGGGGGAAGAGATTTGCCCATCTTCTCTAGTGAGCTGTTATGTAGAATGCTTGTCAAGATGATTACTTAGCATAGTTTTGCCTGTTGTTATTTTAACCTAAGAATAGTAAGCTGATTTGAATCATAGTAACTGTTTGGGTATGTATATGCTTCATGCTTTTAAAGCTGCAACTGTATTCTAATGGAACTATCTTATTTTCTTAATAAAACAATTATAATTCTAACTCAGGACTTCTCTCTTGAACAGCAGGACTGCACCTAAATCCAGAGTGGAACGGAAAGGTCACTAATTGCTACTATATAGAGAAGTCCTACCTGGTGTGTCTGTTGTGCTGTTTAAAGAAGCACACAGTCAATGGTTTATTGCCTTGTGAACAGGCAAGAGGTTTATTATCAGGTCGAGCTTGTCCATAGGTCAAGGACTATGCATTTTTGAGGCTAAAGGACCTGTCTCAGGCATAAAAAGTGGTGGTCGCTTGCGCCTACAGTGACTCCTTGCCCAAGACACTATCTCTTTAGGGAGAAGTGGTTCTGACAGGCACGTCTTTCTATATGTCCTCAGCTAGGTC
Organism: Intellagama lesueurii; assembly: GCA_037013535.1. Classification (NCBI taxonomy): domain Eukaryota; kingdom Metazoa; phylum Chordata; class Lepidosauria; order Squamata; family Agamidae; genus Intellagama; species Intellagama lesueurii. The sequence goes on from JBAJHW010000002.1 coordinate 272,288,243, forward strand.
CTCACCTTTGTTTAATTTGAGGGTCTGCAAGTCTAGGGTAGGGCCCTCTCCATCTGGGAATGCTCACTCTTGTATCCCTGAGGATACTGGGTCTACAAGTGCAGCCAACTCTTCAGCATACCCAGCATCTGTGGAACTCAAAACTCCTCAAAAGAGGAGTAATCTGAGAAGGGCATGACTGATTCAAGAAACTCTGAGAAGAAGCTTAAGAACTAGGCAGGTTTAGGAGGTTGGAGCATTTCTTGATGTACCCCGGTTCCAGGAGTTGGCAACATCCTGAACACATTGGACCCTACAGGGCAGCCATATCTAGCATGGCAGGGGTGGTCAAAGAAGTAGGCCTTTAAAAGTTACTTTGAAGAAGTATGGATATAATGACACACTAAAGCAGTGGTAAGGCGAAGCCACTTTGAAGCTTTGGGAGAAAAGCCACTGTTTGCTACTTTTTAAAAGCATGAAGGGCAGCAGATCTACATTTCCAGGAGGTTTCTGAATGCATAATTTTTTTTTCATGCTAGGCATGCTCTCCCTCCGCATTGTTTTTACTGGAGATAGTGGTGTGTGTGTATGTGTGTACCTATGTGTGTGTATTTAATGCTGTCACCGGCACGGCATCAGTTTTGTTGAGATTGAGAGTTAGGGAGGGCCTTTGAAGATCAAAACAAACACCTTGAGATGCATTTAGAAGAAACAGGTGTTTAAGACAGGTGAGATGTGTTCCATGTGTCAAGTCCTGGATAATAAACTAAGTGCTGTATGTTGTAATTGCAATTTCTGATCTAGTCTCATGTGCAATGCATTGCAGAAATCTAATCCATTTGTTACCAGAGCAGGGGCTATAGCTGGGCTAGAAGAGAAAGTTATGTGACATGCACTGTAGCATCACAGTCACAAGGCAGAGAGCAATTCTCCCGTAGCATCACCTTCTTCCATCTTCTGTGGAAGACCACCCACCCAGGGGCAACGTCCCCAATCCCTACCTTAGTCAACCATGTCAGAAGGTCACCATAGCCAAAGACAGCTATTGAGAGCTCCAGGATTTTTAGGGTGGTTGAACACACCCTGTCTGCCTCCTTATATTAGGCCAAAGGTGAGGAACTGATCTTCCCCTTTCCCTCTAGGTCATTCTGTTCATCTGTCATGGGGGGGTGGGGGTCAAAGGCAGCAGTGGATGATGCCTGAGACAAAAGTACACAATGGCAACCATCCTTGCCTTTCCTCTCTTTTTGTAACCTGCATCTCTCGGTCTTTCCTTCTTTTTCCTCTAAGTATTTGCCCATCCCCCTCTCTTTCTGTCATGCCTCCTCCCCCTCTTCCTCCTCCCCCTTTACTTCTGCCAAGTCTTTCCTTCTTTTTCCTCTAAGCATTTGCCCATCCCCCTCTCTTTCTGTCATGCCTCCTCCCCCTCTTCCTCCTCCCCCTTTACTTCTGCCAAGTCCTTGCCTCCTCTTTCATTCATCTCTCTGTTGCATACAAGGCATGCCCTCGGTTCATGCCTTGCTTTTAAAAGGAACTGCTGCTTGGGAAGTTGCTTTTTAAGAGAAACGAATATAATGACAGCCTGAAGCCATCCATGACTAAGCAGTGGCAGAAGGATGCCTTGAGATGCTTCACCCCCATTATGTCACCTCTCTGTCTCCCCCGAAACCCACGCATCCCCCCCCCGCAATGCTTCCCCTTCCCTTCTTCTCCAAGCAGCAGGCTTCCTGGGAAGGGACAGACACTGCTCCCTTTCTAGACATATTGCCTCTGATTGGCTCCAGAGGGCTTTCAAAATTATATTGTGGGCCTCAGGTGGCCCACCCAATCTGCTGCTTGGGAGTGGTCGCCCTCCAGGAATGTCAGAACTGTACTATCCCATCAGGCCACTGGCCTGGTCTTCTGCAGCGTCACTCCCAACCCAGAGAATCTCTAGCGTGGCCACACAGTCATTTCACAAGTACTCCAGGAAATCCCTGCATGTATTTGAAAGGCTTGTAATCCTTGGGTGTGTATGCTAGTGGATAATAGACATTTTACAAAGTAAGTGAATAACACACCATGACTCTCTTTCCTATATGCATTTGCAAATTAGGGATTCTTGAGATATCCCACAAGATCCTGCTTAGCATTTTAATATTCTTCAGTCATATCTTTCTCTTCTTCCGCAGCGTTTTCCATCCCTCCTATTTGGCTGTCTGCATTGTGTTTCTGAACAGTCAAGAAAGACAGCAGCTGGGCTGGCTAGGGAGCAAATATTAATTTGGAAAATAAAGAGCTGAATTTTTACATACGTGAAGGATCTTGCAGACTCTAATAAGGTCAGGGAGCCAGCTCTTGTGGGCTCTTCAGAGTGCTTCTCCCGGGAATAGAGACTGGAGGGCTTGCCTCCTTGACACACACATAAGGTTAAGTCTAATTCAGTTCTACCTGTGATTTGGTATGCGACACTCTCTCACTCTCTGGGAAACATAGCAAAGGGAATTTATTCAGATGCCTGACAGCTTATATAATAGGGGCTTATAATCGTCAGAAGAGAAGGGTAGCTACTGGCGCTAAAATTATTCCACCGAATTTCTGGCTGCAGTTCGTGCCTCGATAGCTTGACTGGTTTCGGGACTAAAAAAAGATACAGCACTATTCTGTGAGATATTTGTTATCATTCTGATATACCTGACCACGTGCTTCTCTTAGCTCCTTGTAGCAAACATAAGTTCATATAGCTGCCTTGAGTACCTGCTTCTGTTGACAGAAAAGGAGAGTGTGGATAAAACAAAAGAAAGTTATATAAAGAATTGTTTATTTTGGGGGAAGTAAATTTAGATAATTAGCCTGAAATCATAAGTACTCTTACTAGTCACATTTGCAGTCAATTTATCTGCAGGTTTCTACAATGGTTCATGCTTAAAGCAATTTGAAAGGGGGGGGGGGAACCAAATAAATGTGACAACAATTATTATCACTACTAGGGAGTAGCCTCCATTGAATGCAATGGGGCTTATATCTGAGTAAGCATGCATAAGATTGCACTGCTAATAGTCTCCCAAACAAGCTACAAAGAAACATAAAAATACATAGGTTAAGCATTTGTACCATTTGTTCAATTCACATACAAAACAATTATCCTTCGGATAATGGGACCATAGCTTATTAGCTGTTAAAGGCCCAAGGTTCAACTCCTAACATGTCTAGGGAGGCTGAGAAAACCATCTGCCTGAGGTCCTGGAGAACTGTTGACAGTCAATATAGAGTCTACTAAAATGAGGGGGATAATTAGCCCAGCTCAGTACATGGCAGCTTCTTATATTCCTAACATATACTTAGGAGATATGGGGTTTTGAAGATTTTTAGAATAGGTACACCAGTTCATAGTTTATTGGGAAATACTTGGCTTCTAATTGATTCTTATTAAAATATTTATCTATCCATATGCAAATCCACACCAATACAGAATGGAGCACTTGCCCATGTAAATAGTTGACTAACTACTCTGACATCATTGTACTCAAAGTGCCAAAGAGTTGATAAATTTGATAGTCATCCTTTAACATTTGTGAATGAGCCCCGGCTGCTCATTCACAAACATCTAGACTGAGCTGCTATTATATCTGTCTAGCCAAGTTTCAGATTTTTCAGAGATTTATATTAACTAGTTACAATAATACTGAAATTATTTTAATAAGAATCAGTTAGAAGCCAAGTATTGCCCAATAAATGATGAACTGCTGTGCCTGTTCTGAACAGAACAGACAGATAATTAAAGAGAGCCAACTGTACTATTTATTTGGAAGCACATATTACAGTATTCAAATTCATCTTTAAGGCTCTTCCTTTCAGATCTCTAAAAAGCTTGGGACTGGTGTTCTCAAAAAATAATTCACAAGAACATCAGAAGCTGCCTAATATATGTCAGACCATTGATCCATGTTGCCCAGGATGTCAACTTGGCTGGCACTGGTTCTCCAGCATTTCAGGTAGGATTCTTTTGCTAGCCTTACAAGTTGAACCTGCAGCCTTTCACATGTGAAGCATGAGCTCCACTACTGAGTGATGGCCCCTCCCTAATACAGCACTCTGAATTCTTTGGTCCTCTTCCACCCAGGCACTAACTATGCCTGACCCTTTTTAGCTTCCCAAATCCAATAGGACTGGGCCCATTCAGGGTGGTATGGCTCAACAGGAACCTTCTCAGGCATTCAGATCAACAGTACAGTCGTGGTTTTTTTTACCTGTCCTTCTACTTGTCAGAGCCATGGTAGGTGGACACAGAAGGAAAGGTTTTCTCTGTCACTGCAATCAAACTTTGGAAACCTGTCTGAATGACTGTATCTCAATGTATGAGCCTTCTTGGCTCCTAAGATCTTCAAGGGATGCCCTCCTCTCATCTCACCACCTTCTCAGGCACATTTGGTGGGGACACAAGAGAAAGCCTGGCTGCCCCCAGGTTGTGGAACACCTTCCTTTGGTTAGCCCCCTCCCTTTTATCCTTCCACCACCAAGTAACAATATTTAAAACAACAACAACACAGGCTTTTAAACTGCATTGGGCAATTAAGCTAGATTCTTGGGTGATATGAGGTAGTATTTTAAAGTGTGTTTTAAAAGATTTGTAATGTTTTTATACTATTATCTTTGATACTATTCCACGTTGGTTTGTTTTTAATTTCATATTTTATTGTGTTTTACTTGTATTTTCATTATTGTAAGCCTCCCTGAGTCTTTTTTAAGGGAGAAAAAGGGCACCGAAATGATATAAATAAATAAACGACAAATAAAGCCCTCTCCCAGGAGGTTTGTCTGGTGAAAGACTGCTGAATTTCTGCTAGCAAATAGCAAGCATCTGGCTCTTTTAACACAGCTTTGGGCTTAATTATTATGATTGATCTGTGATTTACAGGGTTGAGAAGCTGGAGTGCATTAACGTTGTTTGGCTTAATGTTGTTATTCTGTTGGGAGTGGGTATCAGATTGTTTTATTTGTTACACCTATTATTGCTTGGTGGCCTAGGGGGATCAAATGATTGGGGAGAGAGAAGTGAGTAAATGAATGAGGAACAAGCATACTGTATCCTCCCCAAAGACATGGAGACCCACAGTTGTACAAAAGCAACAGATAGTATCTTGCTGTCTGCTCCTGGTATCTCACCCTGTTGCAGGGCTGACATTCTTACGCAGAAGCTGCCTTAATATTCCAAACCCAGATGGGCTGTACATAATTGGAACCCCCTAACATGATCAGTCTCTTCAGCCAGATCTTAATTGCAAAATTTTGTAGCTGGGTCCTGCATTCGAACGGTAAAGAAACAGTAAACAGAGAGGAGTGTAAAGTCTCTCTCTCTGACAACATTGTGTCATTTTAGATTTCAGAGCATAACTGGGCGTCCCGCCTGCTGAAGCATCCACGTCGCATCGTCGTTCTGTTTCTTCTTGAACAGATGGTGATTCTGCAGTCCCCATCAGACACTAAAGGTATTCCGGAAAAATGCAAGGGATAAAAATATTCATTTACTAGAAAAATGATATTTTTTATTATATGAAATCCTTCCTCGTTCTCTTTCAGACTCAAGTTTGATGAGGGCTGTTATCTCTCTGCCTTTAAGGGCATAAACCTCAGACAGAACATATATTCTAGAAAGTTTAATATGGTGTAGTTTCATGAATAGCTACAGTTAATTAAAGGTAAAATCCTTCCCTCTTGATCATTCATACTTTTAAAAAATCCTTTTGCTTATCTTTTTTTCTTCTTCCAGCATTCGGCTGTGGTTGCATTCCGGATATCACAATAAACCAATATCAGTTGTATTTTGTAGAAAGGACCTTCTTTTTCATGAAGTCATAGGAAAATATAATAAAAGTGGTGCTCTAGAAAGCTTGCATGAATATGTCCCCAAATGTATCTCTGGAGCTGGGCATAGCCCTGTTTGAATTTTCCAGGCTACTTCTGGCTGATCTATTATTTGTATCTTCCATTTATAGATTTCATTGTTTACTTTTCCATATTGCACTCCACCTTGATACGTGATTATAAATAGTGGAGTATAACTTCAAATTATAAAATCAATGAATAAATTCACAAATAAATCAAACCTGACACATGTATGGTAGTAGGAAGAGTTTCTAATTCATCAAGACTAAGTGTGTTTGTGGGAGGGGCGAGGGACTACCATAAATGATGGCAGAGAAAATTACAAAGGCAAAAAACTCAATTTATAGTGTTGCCACCTTTTTTTCTGTCAGGACTTTCATACTAGCTGCATGCTGGGAAAAATTGTTGTGTGTTCCTAATCTCTGGCTGCTGTACACGACATTAAGACACAGGTAAACGTCCAAGAAAATAAATGTAAAAATCTTGAGAGTATAAAACCAAAGACTCCAGGGCATAATGCAGTAAGAATAAATATAGATAATCTATCTAAAAACAGAAGATGAAAATATAGCACAATAAAGAAATATTGGTAAAAAATAAACTTGCTGTTATTAAGCACTATATCAACCTATGCTATTTTATCAACTTTCCTATAGAAAGACCTATAATTTATTTATAAATAAATGAAATAATGTATCAAACTACAATGGAAAAGGCCCTAATCTGGCCAAGACATCCCCCCCGCCCATCTTTATTGTCCATTTTAGATCCACAGTGGAAAAGGCCGATCATAAATCTAAACCCACTGTTGCCATTTTGCTGGAGTTGCTTTCAATTAAAAGTAGGACTGAAACAACTAGATTAGCTAAGGGAAAACTCTGACAGTCACAGGCAAACAGTTGCATGCTAATTGGTGAACATGGTTTGTGGCACTGCAGTCAGTGAAGAAAGTGAGATATCTACCTATGGCTGCCGTTCTCCCAGGCACACTTACAAGGAAGCAAGAAGTTCCCACAGCAATTTTTAATATATTTATTTTATTAAATTTACCTCCACCCCGCCCTGCTTTTGACCAGAAAAGGTGCTCAAGGTGACTGACAATATTAAAGAGAAACAACGTTCAGCTGAAAACAGCAAAACAAATGAACAACAAACACAATTAAAATGCAGCCCTGGAGTTCATGGAGTCCATGACATCCATGAGTCTATCCCAACATATCATTGACCGCATGAATATAGCAGGTCATACTCTAGACCTATGAACACTCTCTGTGCAAACAGAGAGTGTTCAGAGGGTTTGGAACATGAGTTCCTGCCCACTGTCATGCACAAATCACTTCCTGTTGAGATTTAACCTGTTAATGGGAACCCCCCTCTACAGTGAAAATGGACCTGTGAAAATGGTCCACCTTTGGAGGCTTCTCAACCCTGATAGTTTCTTGGAGGTCTTAGGAGGGTATCCAGCAGACCTGGCTGGGTACTTTGTTGTAGCCCGGGTTGATAGATGGTATGCAGACACAAACCAGGCTGAACCCAAACAAGATGGATATTTTGCTCCTGTGGAGGATTATCCCAAGACTGGATTGCATTGCCCTCCCATTTAAGGATCAAGTCTATAACCTGGGTGTTCTTCTGGACCTGTTTCTTTCTTAGCATTCACAGATTATAGCAATGTCCAGATCTGCCTTTAACCAACTGAGGCTTATCACCCAACTCTACTCCTAGACAAGAGTATCCTCAGGATGCTGATACATACACTGGTCATTTTCTGGATCGACAACTGCAATACTCTCTATGTGGGACTTTACTTGAGGAAGACCTGGAGACTACAGTGGGTCCATAATACAGCAGCAAGACTGGTGGCTTGTGTGACCAAGTTTGATCACATCACTCCAGTACTGGTTCACCTCCACTGGCTACCTGTTATGACTTGGATCAGGTTCAAGGTTTTAATGCTTACAGTCATGTGAAAAAGAAAGTACACTCTCTTTGAATTCTATGCTTTTATGTATGAGGACATCATAAAATTCATCTGGTCCTTAGCAGGTCTGAAAAGTATGTAGATACAACCTCAGATGAACAACAACACATGACATATTACACCCTGTCATGATTCATTTTACAAAAACAAAGCCAAAATGGAGAAGCCATGTGTGAAAAACTAAGTACATCTTATGTTCCAATAGCTTGTAGAACCACTTTTAGCAGCCAAAGCTTGAAGTAATCATCTTCTGTAGGACTTTATCAGTCTCTCACATTGTTGTGGAGGAATTTTTGCGCACTTTTCTTTACAATGTTGCTTCAGTTCATTGAGATTTGCAGGCATTTGTTCATGAGCAACTCTTTGAGATTTGCAGGCATTTGTTCATGAGCAACTCTTCCCACCACAGCATTTCAATCAGGTTGAGATCTGGACTTGGATGGGGCCACTGCAACACCCTGATTCTTTCTTTTTTCAGCCGTTCTGTTGTAGATTTGCTGATGTGCTTGGGATTCTTGTCTTGTTGCATGATCCAGTTTTGGCCAAGCTTTAGCTGTTGGACAGATGGCCTCACATTTGACTCTAGGATACTTTGGTATACAGAGGAGTTCATGGTCAGCTCAGTGACTGCAAGGTGCCCAGGTCTTCTGGCTGCAAAACAATCCCAAATGATCTTCCCTCCATCACTTTGCTTGATAGTTCATATGAGGTGTTTGTGCTGTGTTTGGTTTTCGCCAAACGTAGCACTGTGCATTATGGCCAAACATCTCCACTTTGGTCTCATCTGTCCAAAGGACATTGTTCCAGAAGTCTGGTAGTTTGTCCAGATGCAACTTTGCAAACCTAAGCCGTGCTGCAATGTTTTTGTTTGTTTGTTGGGGGGGGGGGTTAGAGAGAAGAGGCTTTCTCCTGGTAACCTTTCCAAACAAACCATACTTGTTCAGTCTTTTTCTAATTGTACTGTCATGAACTTTAACATTTAACATGCTAACTGAGGTCTGTAGAGTCTGAGGTGTAACTCTTGGGGTCTTTGCAATTGCTCTGAGCATTGCATGGTCTGACTTCGGGGTGAATTTGCTTGGATGTCCACTCCTGGGAAGATTAGCAACTGTCTTTTTTTTTTCATTTGTGAATTATCTTCCTCACTGTAGAATGATGGACTTTAAATTGTTTGGAAATGGCCTTATAACCCTTCCAAAATTGATGGGCAGCAACAATTGCTTCTCTACAATCATTGCTGAGGTGTTTCCTCCTTGGCATTGTGTTAACACACACCTGAATGCTCCAGACCAGCAAACTGCTAAAACTTTTATAGAGGTGGTTGCACTTGCTGATTGTCAGTTACTCAAGGGCATTTAGCTATCAGCACCTGGCTCTTAGCCTCTTAACTCCTATGGAAGCAGTAAGGGTGTACTTAGTTTTTCACACATGGCTTCTCTATTTTGGCTTTATTTTTGTAACTCATGACAGGGTGTAATATGTTATGTGTTGCTGTTCATCTGAGGTTGTATCTACCTAATTTTCAGACGTGCTAAGGACCAGATGATTTTTATAATGTTCTGATAAGTAAAACCATAGAATTCAAAGAGAGTGTACTTTCTTTTTCACATGACTATATGTATAAAGTTTTCCCTGGTTTGGGATCACACTACTTGTGGAAGTGTCTTTCCCCAAGGTCATCTGCCTGCTCCATCAGGTCCTTTCAGGCAATGCTCCTCTAGGCAGACTCTCTGAAGAAGGTCCCAGAGTCATATATGAGTTGCCAGGCCTTCTTCACTGTGGCACCAACTTTTTGGAACCAGCTCCTGGTGGAGATATGCCTACCCCCCTCCCTCCTAACATTTAGAAGGCATCTTAAAACGTTGCTTTTTAAAGAACCTTCCATAATGGCCTCGTCTGACTTCATATCTCATGTCCTGTCTGTCACAGAGATAATATCTTCCTGCCACCATTTGTTTATTTCTCCAACTGCTTATTTATAATTTTATTCTTCCATGTTTATTTTATCGTGATGTAAACTGCCCATAACAGTGCATTGCACTAGCGGAGCAATATATAAAATAAATAAATAAATGCCATCAAGGCTCAGGAAGAACCTGTCATAGCTGCTGGGAAATACTGCTTTGCCCTTCTGTTTTCATCTAAGGTAAGGTGCTCTGCTTAGGACCTGGTGGGGAGCAAGGGGATGCCTGTTCATCCTGTCCATTCATGCTGCCATCCATATACTTCACCACTGCTGCCACTTCACTTTGCCTGGGCAGCCAGGGCAGCGGAGGTGCTTCACCTGCTGGAAGAAGGCACTCATGGCTGTAGGTATCCCGCGGGTTTTCATCCTTGCGCCCCCACCCCAGCAGCTGAATGCTTGAAGGAAAGGGACAAATGGGATCCCCAGAGGGATTAGGTCTGCTGAGGGACAGGTATAATTACCCCTTGAGCATGTCCATGTGAATGTGGAGAGTGATACTCCACGCAGGGACTGGGGCATCTCTGCTAGCACAAGCCCTTCTGCCCGAGTGGTACCCACCTCCTTCATATGCTGCTGCCTGACACAGTTCAGCAGTGCACCCAGTTGGGCATGCTTTAGGTTGGTTTGCTCTCCCAATTTAATGACATGGAGAGTTGCCACAGCCTTGCTTGCCCTTCTAAGGCTAAGCAACAGTGACGGCATTTCCTTCACTTCCTTCCTGCATATCCTTCATAACAATACTTTTACTCTCTTTGTCACTCCTCCGCCCTGTCTTGAAATTCACAAAATCACATTTTTGTATGACACATGAGTCCACGAGGTAAAAAGGGCAGACAGTCCACCCTCACGCATATGGCTTGGGAGTAGTTCTAGCTGAACAAAATCAGACTGACTCTCAAGTAAGGATATGAATCTTTTAGCCTCTTGATCTCAGACAGCAATTGAGAAAAAGGTACTCTTTTCTGCTTCCAGCAAGACTGTTCTGTGCAAAGTTTATTTTCCCATCCCAAGAAGTCATGCAAGATTTCTTAGATTTGCGGTCATTTTTTTCTGGAAGAAAAGCTGTCCAGGATCATTATCATTCCTGCACAGAATGACATCTATCCTGCTTAGGATTCACCTGAAAAGGGTACAAGAAATATTAAATTGTGCAAGACTGTTATAATTTCTGCCTAGAATGGCATCTTCCCTGAACAAGATTTACCTGACAGCAAGGATTCTTTCCTGCACAGAACAATGGTTAAAAAAAATGGGGGGGGGGGGTTTTTGGCATGGGGGAGGAACAAGATCAGGCCTCCTTTTTGTGGAAAGCTAGGAAATCTTGCTGAGGGAAGGCTCATCAGGAAGTCTTGGCATAATAAGCCTAAGACTGAGAATTAGATGTTTTGTGACTGCTCCTCATATCACTATTCATAATTAATATTGGAGCTATTACCTCTAAATCATTTCTTTGTCCCATTTATGAGCCACCATTCAGGGTGGTCTAGTCCTTTCCACTTTGTCACAAGAACCCTGTCAAGAAGATCAGAGAAAATGAGTGGCCCAAGGTCACTCAATGAATGGTTGGTTTACAATGGGAGGGATGATAAGAGCACTATACTTGATCAGTCTTTTGTACTTGCTGAGTTGTACTGAATTAGCAGCGATTATATCTAATTATGATTATATTTGTGTACACTATCTTAAATTGACATATACAAAACTAATGAGAAAATTTATCTTCCTCCTTGGTGTTCCGTGCCCTTGTTTTCGGTGATAAATCAGTGGCCACCCTTAAAAGGAGTCTTGCAGAACCACCTTCCTTTGCCTGTTTATTTGGAAGTAAGACCCACTGAATTCTACAAAGTTTGGTTTCAGACTAGTGGGGCCTATTTTGGGATAATTGAATGGGACTTGTGTAGGGTCTTAGCTGAAATCTCAGGAGATTGCTACACTTCTCTATTTCTCTAGCAGGGAGCCCTGAAGCAGAACCACTCTTCTAAATCTTGCAAGAATGGGTGATAGATACCTTTTACTAATACCACCCACTCTTGCATTTGTGTAATCTTGGGAACCCCATGGCCTATTCCTTGTTCTCCTCTAATTCTTGTCTACCCTGTCTCTGTGATATCACAAGGATCAACCCTGTGATATAGTAAAGGCCCAAACTCTAGTTTCTGGTTTTGACCTGAAATTTCAGGGAAGGGGGTACTGTTGACTAGGTAACCCTAGAATTTGTAAATATGTTTAGGATAAAGTTTACAAACTTCCATGGATTTTCTCAATACAAACCCACAAATCCATCACAAACCCTGATTCATGTGGGAAGGCTAAAAACTGGCACAACTTATGCTTTTCATGTAGATGTCTCTAATTCAATTACCCCTAGCATCTCCAATCAAAAGGTATCAGAAGATGGGAAAGAGCTCTGTTTGAAACCATTGAAAGCTGTTGCTGGTTAGAGTAAGTTAGACTAGACCAGAGGGACTAATAGTCTCACCTGGAGTAAGGCATATTATTTTGTTATCTTGTGCACTTGGTTTGGGATGTATTGATATAGTCATCATAACCAAAACAAATGCCACCTAGTGCTAGCAAGAATGTTGATGCCCGTCAACAAAGGTAAGGTGGGGTTTCTCAACATTCTGCTATCAGCTCAGCCAGGAAGTCTGTCATGCAGTAGGAAAACAAATTAGTTTGCAAAATGCCTTCCTTCACAAGACCATTTTCATATTGATTATCCTGCCGGAATGCTGGACTCAGGAAGAAGGATAAAGGTTTTCACACTTATGGTCTCTTAACACTTGCTTCCAATTATCAGATCATAAATAGTCAGCAAAGTACTGCTCAATAAGCCCTCTCCATTTATCTGATTTTGGCATTTTCTGAATCTAGGAATCTCTGCAAATTATACTTCAAAGTGGCTACTTTCTATTGTGCTTCTTTTACCTCTAGCATCTGCAGAAATTCCTTCCAATTGTAGTCCTACCATTTAGTTGTTAACTATCATCTTCTGTGGTTTTAGCATTTCAAGAGCTAGCAGAGTTCGTAACTTACCTATTCTTTGGATTTGGCCTCTATTTTGCCTTCCACCTCAGTTCATCTGTCTATACGGTACCCATGAAAATTTCCTTGCTTCCTTCTGTAGCTACTCTGGCTATTTGCTCCCACTTTTCCCAGCCTCACCAGGGCAGCCTGTGGAATTGCACAGCCCAACCCAAGTAACACCAGGAATTTGTTGCGGTCTTTTTGTACAGATGGCAACTTAAGAAAAGGAGCTGGGCATAGTCACAGTCAGAATGGGAAATGGGATGTCTGCACTGTTAAATAAACCTCTGAAGGTCCACTTATGTATTGTATTTTTTTATGTCACTGTCCGATATAATTCTCACAGAAGATGGAAGTGCTGATTCACTTCTGCAATAATGCTGCTACAGCAGAGTCACTGTTCAAGAATCATGAATCATGTGAAGTTGCAGCAAGAACTGGCGAAAGATGAGTACATATATAATTTCCTGGGTTCAGGTGCACATATGGGCAGTCAGTGTTTTACTACTACACATATCAACATGAATCCTATTCAATTGGCTATAAATGTTTCCTTCAAATAGCTCCAAATGGAATCATCATATGAAAATGACAGGGAAAGGTCAGGGAGCTACCCATCAGTTCACCTTAACCCTGACGAAAACCACAGAGTTGTCCAGGGCACTCGGCCCTGGTTCAGAGATCAGAATTCATCTTCTGGATACACAGTAAATGTGCATATTTCTCACACTTCCGTGTGTGCTATGAGACATGCAGAGTTCTCTTTCCACCATGCACGTGTCCAAATTTTCTTGTAAAAATAACAGTATGTCTGGATCACGTAATTCTCCTACTAAAGAATACATTTCAAAAACACCAATGACAGGTCAGGAATGGCTACAAAGAAGATATTTACACCCTGATGAGGACGGGCAATATGCTCATCCATCATCCATTCAAACTGTAACTGCTGAAATTGAACACATTGATCCTACGAATCAATCCGGGTCTGTTTTCCTTGATAAGGATAAGGAGCTGGACCAAATCACCAAAACAGACTGACCAAACTGACTTCGAGATCCCTCAATAGTGGGACTCTGCCCATTGATGCCCTGCAGTGCTTTGATAAAGGAAAATAAAGTTATTCCCGGGGAACACAGTAAACTTAAAATCGCTTCCTGGAATATAGCAGGGTGGACTTCTAAGGAATATAATACTGGAGTGCTAAATAATCTAAGAGCTCATGATGTAATCTTTCTACAGGAGACATGGGCCACTGAGAAAATCCATTTAAATGGATTTTCAGTAAATGATATGCCTGCTGAATCTACCAAGGGAAAGGGCAGACCTAATGCTGGCCTGGCAATCTTGGTATCTACAACTCTTCAAATATCCATCAAGTGGGCTCCCCCCTGTAGTAGAATAGCAGTGGCTGGTCTTATTCACCTTGGCGCTAAATCCTTGTTGTTGATTAATGTATATATCTCTCCTTTTCGCTCTCAGAATGCCACCAAAAAGGCCTGGGAGGAATTGGAAAATTATATAGTAGATCTCGAATCTAAATTTCCCAGAGCCCAACCAATCATTATGGGAGATTTTAATGCAAGACTAGGGCCAAATAATAATGCCCTTTTTTCTTCACCCTTATGGGGGATAACTGAAAGTCAGATTTTTGCCCCCAGCTATGATAGAATTTCTAAAGATGTTAAGGTAAACTATGGAGGTATCTGTTTGATCCAAATGGTGAGCCGTCTTGCCCTCTTGATTTTAAATGGTAATCCTTTTTTTGATAAAAGCGCAGAATTTACTTATGTGTCTGGCCATGGAAGTAGTGTTGTGGATTTTGTGTTGATCTCACATCTATTATCTAGTAGGATGGCTGAATTTTGTGTGGATTATAGGCTTGATAGTGATCATCTCCCTCTTATTGTTACTGTTTCTCTAACAAATGCTATTCATTTGAAAACAAATTCTTATCTTCAGGACAAATCTCTGTGTTTAAAACATAAAAGGTTATATTGGACAGGAAGAAATAGTGATAAGGTGGCAGATTTCCTTGGCTCCTCAGAGGGGGGAGTTTATTTAAAAATTCAGTCATTGTAGCTACAAATGCTACCTCTGCTTTAAATAAATATTCGGCTATGATTATGGCTCTAAAAGCTGTACTATCTCCAAAACAAACCCCCGCTGGAGCTATTATAAGAACAAGTAGCCCCAAGTGGTTTGATAAAGACTGCTGTGCACTTAAAAAACAATTGAGATATAGATATATAGATATATAGATATAGATATAGATATAGATATAGATATATATAGATATATAGATATATATATAGATATATATAGATATAGATATAGATATATAGATATATAGATATATATAGATAGATATAGATATAGATATAGATATAGATATAGATATAGATATATAGATATAGATATATATATAGATAGATAGATAGATAGATAGATAGATGATAGATAGATAGATAGATAGATAGATAGATATATAGATATATATAGATATAGATATATATATAGATATATAGATATATAGATATATAGATATATATAACCATTATAGGAGTGAAAATTTAAATATTTTACCACAAGACTATTACAAAATTAAAAAGGAATATAAACAATTGATAGCTGTTAAAAAGAGACAGGTAATTCAGGAAAGATGGAATGCGTTAATAGAAGCTTCACTAAATAAAAACTCAAAAATTATTTTGGGCTCTTGTGACAGATGCCCTGAGTTCCTCTTTTAATCCACCATACTGTAACATCACTGCAGATATCTGGGAACAGCATTTTCTTGCTTTGTTCAAAGATATCAGAGAGGGTTCAGAGGATAGCCCCCCTACTATAGACATATTGGATACCCCATCTTGGAATCCAGTTACTCACTTTGAAATAAAGTCCTTGATCAGATGTATTAAAGCAGGCAAGGCCCTGGGAATTGATACCATCCTGCCAGAAATGCTAAAAGCCAATGCAGGTTGGTGGGCCCCTTTGCTGGCTAACCTGTTTACACATATTAACAACTCAGGTAAATTCCCTGTTGATTGGTTAGAGGCTATTGTTATACCAGTTTTAAAGAATGGTGATAGAGGAGACACATCAAATTATAGACCCATTAGCTTATTGTCGGTGGTGGGTAAACTGTATGCCAGTTATTTAAATCAGAAATTAGTATCTTGGATAGAAGACCAGAATATCCCAGGAAATGAACAGGCAGGATTTAGAAAAAACAAATCAACAATAGATCATTGTATTCTCTTATATCATCTAGCCGAGAAATATATGACCTCATATGGTAACGGTTTATTCACTGCATTTATAGGTTTAAAATCTGCCTTTGATTCTATACCAAGAGACAAATTATGGATAAAATTATGTAATACTTCCACCGACAAGAGACTTTTGTATTTGATTAAATGCCTCCACCAGGGAACTACACTTCGCATTAGAGGCGGGACAGAAGGGGAATTGACAAAATCTATCCCTGTTTCCAGGGGGATCCGTCAAGGCTGTATATTGGCTCCCAGGCTATTTAATCTTTATTTAAATGATATGTGTCAGAGCTGCCTTGCACCAGACTTTCATCCAGCAAACTTGGCTGAAACCAGATGCCCTTTACTTTTGTATGCAAACGATGCTGTTTTGCTTTCGTTATCAGAAATTGGCCTTAAACGCTAAATGCGGGCATTCATGATCTACTGTAAGAATAATCAACTGAATATAAATATTAGTAAAATAAAAATTATGGTTTTCAACAATCATGTAGTACCAAAAAAGTGGAAAATTAATGGGAAATACATCAATCAAGTCAAACAATTCAAATATTTGGATATTTGGTTTCATCAGAATCTCTCTTGGACTCCTCATAGAAGATCTATTATACAGACAGCTCAGAATACCATCAAGGCCATTCCCCAGTTCTTTTTTCACTAAAGGGGCCCAATTTATACCAGCTGCTATTCAGGTATTTAGAGCCAAAGGTCTCAATTACTCTATGAAATCCCAGTGTGGATTCTGGGCTTCCACCTAAGTGTTGAGAGTGTTCTTGCAATGTTTTTGAGGTCTGTTCTTGGATTGCCAAGATGTGTTTCTGTAGCAGGTCTGCGACTTGAGATGGGTGCCCCTTCAATGGAAAGTACAGCCTGGTCACATGCTCTTAGATATTGGATCAAAATATTACATTCCAATCCATCTTCAGGATATCTATATCTCCTCCAGAAGGATGTCTATACCAGCTCTTGGTTAAATTTTTTTCCAAATAAACTGAATTCTTTAGGCCTATCTATGGATTTCTTTCATATCTATGAAATGAAGACAGCTAAGGACATTATTGAAAGACGGATCAAAGATAATGATTTCCAGAATTCAATAGAGAATGCTCAGAAAACCTGTTCACCCATATATTTTGGTTTGAACTTTGAATTTTGCCAAAGAGCTAAGTACTTGAAAAACTTGACAATCCCAAAATATCGACAGATTTATTCAAGAGCCAGATTTAACTGTCTTACATCCGTAGTATTAGAGGGCCACTACCATGGGGTCACGAAGAGTCGGACATGACTTAACAACTAAACAACAAAGAACATCATGGTGTCCCATATGAAAATCGATTATGTCCTTGTAATAATAGAGAAATTGAAACGTTGGAACATGTTCTCTTTATATGTAGTTATCACAGGGATGATTGTGCCAGGCTCCTACACCCCTTAATGAGAAGCTTTCCAGGAAGAACATTGAACTGGTATACAAAATACCTTTTAGAAGATACAAATAAGTCCATTACAGAACTTGTGGCTGAATTCCTACTCTCTGCCCAGAAAACACGAAAGAGAATCCTGATGTTTAACTAATTTTAAACTTTTTAAATTTATTCTGTGAGTTTATACTGTACTTATATTGTATTTTATCGGGCCTTTGGCTGTAGAATAAAAATTCATTCATTCTTTCCACCATGCACATGTCCAAATTCACAGGCATTAGGGTGTAGTAGGTAACACACTCTCCTCACTGCCTCCATCATCATCTCTGTTCATCCAACTAAAGTTCAAATTCCTACTTAATTGTGAAGTTTGCTGGGTGGCCTTGGGCCAATAATTCTTTGCCAGCCTGACCTGACTCACAAGATTCTAAACATAACATGGAATTGATCTTTTATAATGCATAGAGTGTTGTGGGATAGTGAACTGTGAACAGCGCAGAGAAGTGGACCCAACTAGAAAAGATTAGGGGTGAGTCACACATTCCTGTTTTGACCCATGAACCATTCCTTGTATCATTCCACATTTTTTTCAGATGAACTCCAAACTATACCACTTTTAAAAAAAAAAATCATGCAAAATAATCTCAGGATATTATCCAAAATCCTGTAGGCATCCTTCAGTCTTGAGAGACTGTGGTAACGTGCTCTGAATAGAGGTCTTGGAACAGCGTCTAGTGTGGCTGAGAGGGCCAATTCGAGAGTGACCATCCCTTCCACACTGAAGACAAGTGTGGGATGGTATCAATACTCAGACCTGCTGGATAGCTCAGTGGCTTAGGTCTGGTTGGGAGTTCAGTTCTCCACTGTGTCTCCTTGAGAGAGGTTGGACTTGATGATCCGTAGGGTTCCCTCCAGTTCTGCAGCTCAAAGGTTTTTATTATAAATAATTTGACCCAGGCCAGGGCTGATTGTGAGGCCAGTTGTGCCAGGCACTTCTTGGGGCTGCTTTTCCTTCCTTGAACAACTATTGCCCAGTCCCCAAAGAGTCTCTCCTGGGCCTAGGCTTTGTAGGAAAGGAAAGGAAAGCAAAGCAAAGCTTTTGATGATGATTAATCTTCCTCAGAAAAACTATATATTAGAATCCCAAAATTGCATGGCCGTTGTTTGGGCCAGGTTAGTGTCTTAAGATGAGTTCAGATGCAGTCTGCAAAAGGCTTATGTGGGGTGTCTGTGTGGTTTTAAACTCCTCCTCCAGCAGCAGTTTGGAATTCAGTTCAGAAGATGAATTATAATTAAAATGTAACTATCTGCTTTTTGCCTGATTTTCTTTTAGTCGTCTAATAAAGGTATCACCTGCTCTTGCTTTTGTATTGTTTTGGGGACCACAGTGCCTTTTTCTGACTTTTTTTCTGAACTTTTCATCATAGTGATTCATAGTAGGCTGTCCTCATTTTGAAGTGTACGTGTATTCATTTAAAGTGTTTAGCAGAAAGTTTATGCCCTTATACACTATGGGTAACTGGCTCTGGGACAAATTGAGCCTGGCCTACTTTGAATGGAAGAGATTTTCACTCCTTCCATCTGCAACCCAACATACTGATTCTTGAGCTCCTTGGAAAAGAAATGGGCCACAATTACATACAATATATTTATTGCTGAAGGGAAAGTATATTTGACCTGAAGGAAAATGCTCCATGGCACAGAAATACTGTGGTCAGTTATAGCAGGCAGAGGAAATGTCAGGGGATAGTTAAATGTCTTCTAGCCCTCAGCAATACATGCTTAGAATTTGGTGAATATGCCTTCATTCTGCATCTGATTTTTGTCCCAGTTCCGTATTTGTAAGCTGCATCAGCCAAAAAAGAATACTGAGGCCTGAGGATGAGCATAGCGATCCCATTGACTAGATGCAAAGATGGATAGTTTTGTTTTAGTTTTAACAAGAAAGAAGACATTTGATGTGGCTTTTCTCACCTGCAAATATTGAGGTGCAACCTCTTCAACTCCCATATCTACATGACGAATAAGTGTGCAGGACCTCCAACTTTCTCTGCGTCTAGTTTGCTTAATGGTGCTCTTTCACAACCCAGCAAAAGAAACAAAGAGCATGCCTCAGGGGAACATGGACTGTTGCCTTATATGGAGTCAGATCACTGGTCTGCCTAGCCCCATATTGTCATCTCTAGCAGTGGTTTTCCAGATTCTTCAGGCAGGATTATTTCCTACCCCTATCTGGAGACGACAGGGGTTGAAACTTTGATCTTCTGCACATAAAGCCAATGCCCAACCACTCAGCATAGAACATTAAATTTTAAAGCAACTTGCTGCATTAGTTGTTACTTCTTGACAGGCAGGTTGCAGTTATCACACAAGTAACTTTTGTGTTGCATGCCATTATTAACTCAATACTTCACCATTAAAAACAGGCCAAAACAATACAAAAAATTGTCTGGTGATATTGCAGTCCTCCTAATATTACACCTTGGAAATATTTATAAAAATCCAAAAAAAAACCAACACTAGAGAGTATTTTACTACTCAGGGGAAGAGAATGGTATGAAATATGGGGGGGAAATCCATCAAAATGCCTGACATGCCTTCAAAAGTAACCTTTAGCCATAACTAGGCACTACTAATCACACTGAAAACAAGAAACAGTGGCATGACTTGTTGCCCAAATGTCACTGGTTACAGATAATAATGTTACTAGTAATTAGTTGCTTCTAGCTCTGAGTGAACCAGGGTTGTTTCCTCAGCTGTTGCCTCTAGTTGTTCTCCCTTGACAACAGAACCCAATCAAGTGGGTGGAGATATAATCACATTTACACATTACAAACACATAGGCAGATCTTATGACTACATGCTCCACTACTTTCTCCAGTGCTAAACTCAGGGTGCTTTAAAATCAGCCCACTGCCAGCTGGAGAAGCCAGAGCTGAGGTCTTACTGAAGTAAGATCTGAAGTGCCTGAGTGTACTTCAAGAGATATCTGATGAATTTTCAACGGAGCCATTAACATGCTCCAGTAGCATAATTAGAATTTTCAATTCCAACACAAGCAGTCTTTGCCCCTATCTACTAGCAGGCCTAAGGCCTCCAATTGGATCCTAAATTCTTTATAGTACACCTTATGAACAACATAGCCGTCTGGCAATGTGATGAAGCGTCAGGCCCAGGTATTTTGCTGCTCTCTTCAACGATCCATGGAAAAATTAGGAAGAGGAGCCTGCTCCTCTCCAGACATTTTGTGGCAGCTTTTGCTGCAGCTCAAATGAGCAGGCCAGATGCCTCCTTCTGAAGATGCAAACCCATTTTGTAACCCAATCTTGGTTTGGTTATTTCATCTCCTTTCCATAGCAATAAGGTTGGTTCCTCTCCCATCATTTGTTGCTGCTGCTGCATTGGAGGATTGCTACAATAGAAATGCATGGCTAAAAACACATGTTCTGCAGCTGGTGGTGTTATGGGCCAAAGCCCATTTCCTAATTCAGTCTCCGGCAAGGGATCAGGCAAGACGCAAACAGCTGAACCAAAGTCCAATTTTATTGAGAATAAGCAATGCAAGGTCAGCTTTCTCTTAAAAGCAGAGAAGACCCCAGAAATACAGTGTACAGATATTTTATAACATGACAAACAAAGAGCCATAAAGTTCTACAATACTATTGGTCAGCTTTTCCTAGAATTAGGATCTTGCCCCCAATTGGGTAATGATGCCAAGAATTACAAGATTATTGGTTCCCTTCAGGTATACGTAAGATGCCCCATGTGAAGAGGGACCAATTAAGGCGGTTAAACCTGAAAGTGAGCCGTCCCCTCGATCGTCTGGGGCAGAAGGAATCAACAACACGTTGAGAGCTATACCCGCGGTGATTCAAGACCTGACTTTACAGGAAAGTCAGGCCACTAGAAGTGAGGAGGGTAAAAAGGCGGGAGTAGGACAGCCAATGACGGAAGGCTTTTTAGTAATGGAGATGTTGGAGGAGAAGGCGGGAAAAGGAAAGAGCTGGGGATCAGAGGAGTGGTTAAATACGGAGGAGGAAGGGAAGGAAAAGGGTAGCGGGGGAGAAGAAAAGGAAGAGGGACCATACGTATTCTCTTTCCCTAAAAGAGAGGAGAGAGAAAGGGAAAGAGACAGCCGACCCATGCACAGATGTGGTACCACGGGAATTGAAGTGCAGTTGGGTGAATTGGACCCTTTAGAATGGACAGTGTATGTCTATCCGAGAGGGAAGGGTCCTTGGAGGAAGGTGATGCGTCCAGACCCTATCCCTACTGGGCAGACACATCGCAAAGGAGATTGGGCTCATCACCCCTGTTGCGGGACAATTTGCACCGTGAGGAGCAACCCATTATGGAGATGGACTGACTGGGAGAGATTTGGGACAGCGCCTCATTGAGAGAAAGTTTGATGTGGACAGGACTACCTACAACATGGACTGATTCACAGTTAGTTAATGGTCCCGTTGAACCTACCAAAGTTGTTGTCCACCCCTCCCCTCCTGAAGTTAGTAAATGTTCTGTTAAAGATACTCCGTCTCCTGTGGTTAATCGTGTTAAAGAAGAGGAACTGCTTAAGTTAGAACCCAATCACACCCCAATTCCCCTTTGGTTTGCCCCAGAGATTCGCCTCACTGCCTGGAGGAATGTGTATTCCATCTCCCTTATCTATTGATATATTGTCTTCCTGGGCCTCAATGTATGGCCTCCAGCCTCCAGCTCCCTGCTGGTTTTATGTTGCGACTATCTCCTCATTGTGTTCTAGCAACATTCCTAAGCTTGGCCATCTACTAATCACAAGTGAGTGGGCGGAAAGTGAGAAACAAGAGAAACTCTATACTACCCGTAAATGCTTTTCTCTGGCTAAATGTGAGAGGCCTGTTCACCTCTAAAACTGTGTTTGAGCATATCCAGGTATCAGTGGAACACAGGTCAAAACTAGGTGCAAGGAGAACACCATCTCCAACAACTAAGAGGTGGGGGCACCAAATTTGCCAAGCCTTCCTATTGGCCATTTGCAAAGGCTTGAGCTGTTTTGTGTTCAGTGTGATTACAAAGGGAAGGGATGTGGAAATCCTTCGTTCCACGTTGTTGCCTTTCTCAGATTCCAACCCGCATTCTCTCCTTGCCCTTATATCGTATCACACTATGAGATCTGGGTGTCTTTCTTTCTATCTCATGGAACTAGATACACATTTTAAAATAGGTTTTTCGTAATGCACCCATTAATTTTTTGCATTTCATATAGTAATATATATATATATATCTTCCCGATTTACTAAGCAGTATTTATGCATGTATTTTCAATGATGTACATCATTAGCTGCTCTGGTACATATTTTGTAAAGTGTACCTTGTTTTGTGTGCAATTCGTTCCTCCCAAACGGTCTGTGAGCCTCACAAGCGGGTGTATTTTGGAGCTGCAATAAACTGCTTCTCAAAGCAAGTACAATTAGTTGTGTAAAGGCTGGCTTGGTTGTGATTTTCAAATACGGTGAAATTATGTTCAATCCCTTTCCAAAGGTATTTTTATCATGTCTTCTACCAGTGGCTCTCCATTTCCCTGTCCCAAGACTTAAAGATTTACCTTGAAGTAAAATAGGCCCCAGTGTCTCACTGAGAACTAAATCAAGTATACCCTCTGACGTAGTCATGTGAAGTAGTCATTTATCAGTCTGAGGTTGTACTGTTTTCCCCTTACAATTAGCAAGAGTTCCCTGTACTACAAATATTTTGGTGACATTCTGCTCATCATTTTTGTTTGCTTAACGAAGCTGAATTGTTCTCCTTCTATTAGCTTGGTTAGTTTGCTAGCCTTTGCAATTAGCATGTTTAAAATCACTCTAATTGAAGTCAGATTTTGACTTTGTTGAAATAAGCACCTTAAGTGAATTGCACCAAGGCAGGGCCGCTCTTTCTTTTCCCCCACTAACGTCTAATGCTACATTTTTCTGCAGGGCCTCGGGAAAGTTAATCATGCCTGTCTAATGTCATGGTTTACTTACATCAGTGCTAATAGAACTTTCAAAAGAAATTGGCAATGCAATCCACTTCCTAGTTACTCAGGAGTCAGGCTCATTGGTTTCGCAAGGAAGTATGCATACGTTTGCAGTCTGAGATCTTCAAAATGATACACATTTAAACACAAGGCGTCAGAGAAGCTTGATTGTGGTTTGCATTTCTTTTTTCAAGCTTTAAAATTTTGTCATGTAGGCATTTGGTATTGTACAGCAGTTGTGTCACTTGGTAAGCAACAACAAATGCCTATGACAACCCTTTAACTGGCACGTTCACTGCTGAGACGGACACCATAGACTTCTGCTATATATTTCTTCAGTTGGACGCTAGCCACTGCATGCTGGTCAAGCTACAGCACTGTTCTCACTTGTATCATCATCTGGCCCACATTCCAAGCTTTCATTTTTTAAAAAAGGCTCTGGTCCTTAGATATTTTCTGCTTAAAATATTCAGTTTGAATTTTTGAAGGAAATGACACCTTATTCTCTCTGCCCCCACATTTTCTGCACTGTGCCCTTTCTTTCTCCTGCATTTCCCCCTGAAAAGCAGGTGACAGTGTGTCACTTGTGGGCGATTTCTGTAATATTTTCATGGGTCTGTGAGGAACCTGACAGCAGTAAAAGCTAATGGCAAAAAATTAACAGCCATCTTGCATTAGCAGAAGCCCAGCGTGTGTGACAAAACATCATTATTTATGTACGTGCACCAGCAATGTGCATGGCTGTTTTACATGGGTACCGTCTCCTCATTTTTATTCTAAAAATGATTCTGTAAAGTATTTTGGCTGAGATGTAGTGAGTGGTCCAATGATAACAAGTTTGTGACTAAGCAGGGATTAGAACTCATACTTTAGTGTTCCAGATCCAGCACTCAAACCATCATACTGGCTCTCTGAGATCAGCGAATTCTACATAAATGATGCCAAAGCTAAAATATATTGGTTTCAAATTGGCCAAAATTAATGTGCTTAATTTGCTTAATGTAAAAAACCATATTATTTAGCATAGTATGCAAATTAGCATATTGTGCAAATTAGACTGTCTAATTTGCAGAATATATCTGTCTGTCTGTCTGTATTATGTATTGCATTTTTATCCCACCCATCCAGTGACAGAGTACTAACAGAGAAATAATAACCCATCTACCAATGCATACACCCAACTAAAAACCAACGAGAAGACTCCAGGGGCAATGGCAGATTAAACTCAATTAAAAACATATGGGAAATATTAAAGGAGGTAGATGTTACCAAAGGCCTCCTTAAAAAGCTCAGCTTTCACCCATTTCCAGAAGGTAAGGAACCTGGTAGACATCAACAGGCAACACATTCCATAGTATTGACCAAGAAAGCCCAGTTCCTGGTGGTAGTTTTCCAGGTCTCCCTAGGGGTGACCACCTGCAATTGTGAAGCCTGGATAAACCAGATTGTCCAGGTAGATGATCTTAAGGAGAGACACTCCAACATGTGATGAAGTCCCAAACCATGAAGAGCTTTATAAGTTAGCACTTGCACTTTGAATTTGGCATGGAAACAAACAGGCAACCGATGCAGGTGAGCCAGGTTGGGGGAGATATAATCACCCTTCCCTACATTTTGTACCTTGCTGGAGCTTCTGTGTTGCCTTCATAGGCAGCCCCAAGTAGAGAACGTTGCAGCAATTGATCTTAGAAATTATCAACCCATGGACCAGTGTGCTTAGGAAGTTCCTGTCCAGAAAGGACCCAACGGTGCAATCTGCCAAAGACAAAAATGTGCAGATTAGACTACTTAGATTTGGAAAGTTGGTGTATGGCAACCCCAGTAAAAACCCATGCAATCAACGGGGTTTGATTGGGCTGGTTGCGGGATGACTTGATAATTATGGGGACTGAACCAATTCAAAATCCTCTGCCCTTGTGTAACATAAAATATAGCTCTTATATCAGACCTTGGAAAAGTTATCAGTATCCATGCTGACTCAGGGATTCTTGGAGTTGTAATAAACAAAGGAAAGCAAAGCAAAACAACACACACTGTCCTGTATTACAGATTGGTGGTGGAGGCTTCTCTGTATCTGTAATTATTTAATATCTCCTTTCGCTTCTGGGACATTGTGGGGAAACTGTGTGTGCCAACCCTATTTGCTTTGAACTCTTTTGTTCTGAGTTGCATTATTATGCAAATTAGAGTGTGGCTTCACCTGAAGAAGTTTTAATAGAGACCTATTGCATTTCTATCTCTGCATTGCACTGATTGGCTGTCTACGGACTCCAAAACATTTATTAAATTGTCAGAGCACTGCACAGCGCTTTGAAGAGAGGTAACATGTCACCTAGCCAACAGATATGTCGAGACTCTGTGAAGAAGAAAGACGATGAATGTGAAGGAGGTGCACCAGTTCATTCACAAGTCGGCATTTGGGACCTGCTCAGAAGGTCAAAGGTCAACTCTGGCTATTCAGACTGTCTCATTTGCACCTAAAGAGCAGACCATCTTCCTGAAGAGACGGCTAATAAGACATCCTGGATCTTCCAGGAGTCAATCAATATGACAACTCTAGCTTGATAAAATGGTCAGAACTGCACTGAACTTCAAAAGAACAGGCTACACAAATAAAGAGCTGCCCTGTCTGAGTCTAAAATATATGGAGGACAGGGCACTGCCTCTGATGAGGTCTGTTTTAATTTCATTTGCTGTTGGGGGGTGGATTACATTTATCTCCTTTTCATTTTGAAATGGCAGAAGACTTTTTTATATGCTATTTTGAAGTGTTTAGAGTGCCTTTATGCAACAACAAGAAAAAGAGGCAGCTATAGTGGAGTGGGAAAAATCAAAAGCTTTTTTTCCCTCCCTCCCTCTCTCTCTCTCTCTCAAGCAAATGATGGATGTCAGCAGGAGAGAATTCAATATGATGAATGTGCTTGGCTGTTTATTTGCTTTTAAGGGAACCCCTGTGAAGCAGTTTGCCCATTCTAAGCTTATACTTCCAAAGGAAATTGCACATGCTTTGCCATGCAAATTCACAGCAACTGCACAGTGGACAAAAAGCATAATGTTGTTGAACCACTCGCCAGTCAATGGCAGCAGCTAGATTGTCCTTATTCTGGTTTAGAGAAGGGTGTCTGCTGTGGGTGTGTGGATAAGAGAGAGAGAGAGAGAGAGAGAGAGAGAGAGTTTGATGTTCTATGTTGCTGAGATTTTGATGTTCTCTACTGGGAATGGAATACAAGTGGGTGCTTGTATGCACACTTGTTATATACTGTGTGGTGTTTGGAGTATTTAGATGATCACTGAATAACAATTAAGAATGCTTGCTCTCTTTTTTTACACAAAAATGATTCTGAGGTGATAATTTCCATTTAGGGGTGAACACATGTGTCCAGTTTTGTTTCTTCTACTCTTTAAAAAACTATTCTTTTTCTTATCTGACACTCTGTTCATCCACTTTCCACATCAGGTTTGTGTCTGTCTGTTTGTTTGGTAAGGATGTGCCACTGGAGACCAAGGCAAAGACCACCCACACTATTATAGTTGCAGTTAAGAGGCACAGATGTGAAAGTCAGTAAAGAAAGCTGACAGGGAAAAAAATGATTTGTTTGAAATAGGGTGCTGAAGGAGAACTTTGTGGATAATTTGGACTGTCGGAAAGATGAACTAAGGGGTTCTAGAGTAAATCAAGCTTGAACTTTCTCTGGAAGCAGAAACTACAAAACTGAGGCTATCACACTTTGGGTTCACTGTGAAGAAGGCAAGATTCACTGGAAAAGACAATAATACTGGGAAACGTTTAAGGCAACAAGGAGAGAGGAAGACTAAATGTTAGATAGATGACTCCATAAGGCAAACCACAGCCTTGTGTTTATAAAAGCTGTTATGGAGGTCACTCATTCATAGGGTCACCATAGGTCAGAGGTGACTTGATGGCATGTAACAATAACAGAGATGGGGGGGAAACCAGAATTTTAATTCTTGGGGTCAATTGGACTCTTTAAAAATTGCAACTACCGCTATTCAGAAAATATACTCTAGTTATGAGCTATTCTGTCTGAACATGTTTGGAAGGCAGCATTCTTTCTCCCAGAATGCATTGCAAAGTTAAGGATGGACCTCCTGGTTTTGCCAGCTTTTCCTGCTGCTCATTCCCATTCCTTCCCCCTCATCTCAAGGTGACTTTGGGGAATCAGCTGGCGGTTGGAGAACTAGCAGCAGCAGCAAAAGTTAAGAGGGGCAGAAGGATAATTCGCAATGGCTCTGTGAATTGTCTGGGAAAACATAAAACTGTACACAATTTCCTAATGTTGATGGTGGAAGGAACTTTGCTTTATCATTACTTTAAACTAAACCTGTGCTAAATAAATAAGCAACAATACCTCTATTAAAATCTGGTCCAGCCACTGTAAGCTTGATATATTAGATTAATGGCATACTGAGCATCCCTTTCATGGTGTATGAAATGCTGGCTGGCAATATTGTGAATTAGAGAAAGGAGACAGCAAAAGAACCTTTTGTTCTTCTACTAGCATATTATAGGGGAGGTGAGGAAATAAAAATTAAGTTGGGTGGCCATCAGCTGCAGAGCAACGAAAGTACTGTACATGAAATATAAAATTAAAAGGCATTGGGGAATTCAGAAATTTAGAGGTTTTTTGTTAAGATAAACCTATCAGAAAAATTAACAAAAACTGGTTGACTAAGAATGTCCAAGTATAATAATAATAATATTATATATTTTTTTCTAGAAACAAGTTGTCTGTTTGTAGATAAATGGCTTTTTTTTTTTTTGAGGGAAAAAAAGCCTTACCACTCTATATTTGAACCTTGTGGAGCAGTGGTTTAACTGCAGTACTACAGTCAAGTTTCTGCTCATGACCCGAGTCCAATCCCAACGGACTCAGATAAGTGCCTCGAAAATGACTCAGTTTTCCATGCTTCTGAGGTCAACGAATTGAATGCCTAGCTTGATGGCGATGGGGGGAGCAATGAGTAGCCTGCATCACTCATGTTCCTATAGAGAAGTTGGACTTCCTCTTTTGAATATGATGTTCCTTTAACTTTTTCTTTCCCCCTTATCTTCTCCCACATACACCATGTTTGAACTCTTCCATAAATTCACACCTGGGTAGCTACACAACACAGCTGGCTGTGGTAACCATTCAGAAAAAAAATAATCATCCAGCCTCTCAGCAATCGTGAGAAGGAAGGAGCAGCAAAGCTTTGAGTTTTGTTTTTTGTTTTCGCATTGTTTGGCTTAAAACGCTTTTAGTAGACCTACCCACAGAACACAGTTCAAAGAGGGTTCATTCCAATGCTATTTAGTGGTGCTGCCGCCACCACCGCCACCACAATTGATGACTGTGACAGAAGCTAGTGGCAGTAAGAACAGGAGGGAGGGTAGGTTTCCAGGCCTCAACCAAGCCAGGCTTGCCTTCCAGACAGAAGCAGGCAAGGCTCATTTCGCTGAAAACACTGGTAACAAAAAGTTGTGTTGTGTGAACCCCAAGTCCCCCATGCCAAGTGCAAAGGTATGACACTCAAACAATTACCTCAAAGCACTATAAAACTTTATAACATCCCTTGGTTGTTTGAGTTTGGGATGACATTTGTCCCTGAAATGGTTAATTCCAGTATGAAATCAGATACACTCTCCAAATCATGTCAATGTTCATCTATATATCAAGGTATAAGTAGATAAAACCATTGCTTCACTCATGGTGAAATGTCTTTCTATCCATCTGCATATTACTTTTTTTTTCCCCACACAGAAAAATTAGTCAGGCAACATCAGCTTGCCGAATTCTACAAGTTTTGAAAATCTACAGGAAGAGCAATGGGCATGAACTTCTGTAGGGATCCTATCATCTTAAATAACTGGCAAAGTTATATCAAGACTAGCTATGCTACCTATGCATTTCTGAAAATCTGTAGAATGTTAACCACAATGGTCAGATGTCCAAAAGGCTTAGCGTGTGAAACATGACTTCTTCTTCCTTTTCTCCTCCTCCTCCTCCTTCTAAACTAGTGATAAACTAGAGATTGTTTGTTGTTGTTTAGTCGTTAAGTCGTGTCCGACTCTTCGTGACCCCATGGACCAGAGCACGCCAGGCCCTCCTGTCTTCCACTGCCTCCCGAAGTTTGGTCAAATTCATGTTGGTTGCTTCGATGACACTGTCCAACCATCTCATCCTCTGTCGTCCCCTTCTCCTCTTGCCTTCACACTTTCCCAACATCAGGGTCTTTTCCAGGGAGTCTTCTCTTCTCATGAGATGGCCAAAGGATTGGAGCCTCAGCTTCAGGATCTGTCCTTCCAGTGAGCACTCAGGGTTGATTTCCTTCAGAATTGATAAGTTTGTTCTCCTTGCAGTCCAGGGGACTCTCAAGAGTCTCCTCAAGCACCACAATTCAAAAGCATCAATTCTTCGGCGGTCAGCCTTCTTTATGGTCCAGCTCTTACTTCCATACATTGCTACTGGAAAAACCATAGCTTTGACGATGCTGACCTTTGTCGGCAAGGTGATGTCTCTGCTTTTTAAGATGCTGTCTAGGTTTGTCATCGCTTTCCTCCCAAGAAGCAGGCATCTTTTAATTTCGTGGCTGTTGTCACCATCTGCAGTGATCATGGAGCCCAAGAAAGTAAAATCTGTCACTGCCTCCATATCTTCCCCTTCTATTTGCCAGGAGGTGATGGGACCAGTGGCCATGATCTTAGTTTTTTTGATGTTGAGCTTCAGACCATTTTTTGCGCTCCCCTCTTTCACCCTCATTAAGAGGTTATTTAATTCTTCCTCACTTTCTGCCATCAGAGTGGTATCATCTGCATATCTGAAGTTGTTGATATTTCTTCCGGAAATCTTAATTCCGGTTTGGGATTCATCCAGTCCTGCCTTTCACATGATGTATTCTGCATATAAGTTAAATAAGCAGGGAGACAATATACAGCCTTGTCCTACTCCTTTCCCAATTTTGATCCAATCAGTTGTTCCATATCCAGTTCTAACTGTTGCTTCCTGTCCCACATATAGATTTCTCAGGAGATAGATAAGGTGGTCAGGCACTCCCATTTCTTTAAGACATAGTTTGTTGTGGTCAACACAGTCAAAGGCTTTTGCGTAGTCAATGAAGCAGAAGTAGATGTTTTTCTGGAACTCTCTGGCTTTCTCCATAATCCAGCGCATGTTAGCAATTTGGTCTCTAGTTCCTCTGCCCCTTCGAAATCCAGCTTGTACTTCTGGGAGTTCTCGGTCCACATACTGCTGAAGCCTACCTTGGAGGATTTTGAGCATAACCTTGCTAGTGTGTGAAATGAGTGCAATTGTATGGTAGTTGGAGTATTCTTTGGCACTGCCCTTCTTTGGGATTGGGATGTAGACTGATCTTTTCCAATCCTCTGGCCACTGCTGAGTTTTCCAAACTCGCTGGCATATTGAGTGTAGCACCTTAACAGCGTCATCTTTTAAGATTTTAAATAGTTCGACTGGAATGCCATCACCTCCACTGGCCTTCTTGTTAGCCATGCTTTCTAAGGCCCACTTGACTTCACTCTCCAGGATGTCTGGCTCAAGGTCACCAACCACACTATCTGGGTTGTCCGGGACATCCAGATATTTCTGGTATAATTCTTAATCGTCTGAATTGAATTCGCCCATTCCCGTCCATTTTAGTTCACTGACACCCAGGATGTCAATGTTTATTCTTGCCATCTCCTGTTTGACCACATCCAGCTTACCAAGGTTCATAGATCTTACATTCCAGGTTCCTATGCAGTATTTTTCTTTGCAGCATTGGACTTTCCTTTCACTTCCAGGCGCATCCACAGCTGAGCGCCCTTTCGGCTTTGGCCCAACCACTTCATATAGCTCTGGAGCTACTTGTACTTGTCCTCCGCTCTTCCTCAGTAGCATGTTGGACGCCTTCCGACCTGAGGGGCTCATCTTCCAGCGTCGTATCTTTTAGCCTTTTCTTTCTGTCCATGGAGTTTTCTTGGCAAAGATACTGGAGTGGCTTGCCAGTTCCTGCTCCAGGTGGATCACGTTTAGTCAGAACTCTCCACTATGACCTGTCCGTCTTGGGTGTCCCTGCACGGCCTAGCCCATAGCTTCTCTGAATTACTCAAGCCCCTTCGCCATGACAAGGCAGCAATCCATGAAGGGGAAACTAGTGATACCCCAACTTAAATCAACACATAGGTATATTTTGATTGGTTAGGCAGGTTGTGATTGCAGGAACAGTACCCTTCTTACTTTAAAAAAAACTCTCCAGAATAAAAGTATTCCACTCTTGAACACTCCATCCTTTGCATTTTACAGCCACCTCCTTGTCTACAGCACACTTTTATTTGGTGATATGAAGCTGGAGTAATGGTGGAACTCATGGATTACTACCATTGGTACAATCTGAAGAGTACTTGGATGGGCAACGGATAGATCGAGAGAGAGAAAATGAGAGAGACCAGTGTGGAAGAAAATCATGGAGCTAGGAGAGAAAAGAGAGGGTTCTCCAGTTAAGGTGGGGCTCATGGGTTTTTAATTTTGGTGAAGCCAGGCACATTTGCTAGTAAATAAATAATTGGAAAGACTTGGCAAAGGCTCGTAAACAGCAGTTCATTGGGAATTCCAGAAAGGACCATAAATAAATCATGGAGGCATCTGCAGCTGAACAGCAGTCCTTGCTTTGTGAAGGTACACCTGAGTTAATACAGATGTACCTTTGTGAAGGTACACCTGTAGGAATAAAATGTGGTTATTTTGTTAGTGTCTAGGTGTGACGCATATACTCACCCAAAATCCACTGAGCATTAAACATTATCCTAATGCTGTCAACATGTTGCTGCTCCTAAAGTAATAAACCTGTTATGACTTTCATTTATTTCTTTCAAAACTCTTCCTGCCAAATGAATTGAGAGAAAGGTTATGAAGGAGAAGAGAAACAAATGTACACAAGCCAATTTTCCTATGCTTTTAGGCCATTTCATATCAAGCAAAGTGATGAATGTAGCAATATCATGTCTACCTATAGTGAATATATGTAGCTATCAATATAGAATAGGTAGATGTAGGAAGGTAAAACAAAATGCTTTTATTAATACTAGCAATGATGTGGCATGCCTGATAAGATTCCTTTGGGTTCTGGCATGCTTTCATACTTATTATCAAGTTGCTAATAGATTCTGCCACTTTTGTCTGGCCATCGTTTAGGAGCGTCATTTCTCTCAAATGACAGAAGAGGAAAATGATCTTAAACGTCCAATTTTTCTCTTTTCCCTGAGTGAGTGACTAATGACTAAGAATATCTTTTATTCATGTTGTCAAGGTGACAGAACCTGGCGGGGTGATGAATATCAAATACTGATGTTTTTATTTAAGAATCTTTTTTTAGAAAAGTCAACATCAATTTTGAAGCCTTAAACAAAAGGTATGCATGTTGTGGTAATGATCTATGGATCCCACCGGCTGGCTTGGCTAAGTGTTGCAGATAGTCCCTGATGAAATCTGGTGGGTCATCAGCCTGGGTCCCAAGGCCTTCGCCTTCCTGAACGTTCCTTTTTTAGCAAATATATTCAGAAGGCTAAAAGGGAGCCACACATGGACTGAAATGGGGAGGACTTAGGTGGGTGTATGCATTTCATGAAGGTTACCCTATTTTTAATAGCCCCTTATTGTTGTTCTTGTAATTGAACCTTGGCAATTGCTAGAATGGTGGAAGAGGCAGAATGTTGGGTGAATGAGCCTTCATTTAGATGGTTTATAGGTTCCAGTATTTTCAAGGAGCCTTGCAGTGCATCAGTTATACTATAGTACTTCAGCCAAAACTCTGCTCGTGACCTGGCTTCAATCCCAGGTAACCAGCTAAAGGTTCACTCAGCTGTCCATCCTTTTGAGGTCGGTAAATTGAGTGCCCAGCTTGCTGGGGGAGGGGCCAATGTGTAGTCTGCATAATTAAATTGTAAACTGCCAGAGAGTGCTTTAAGCACTATGAGGTGATATATATGAAGCACGCTTTGCCTTTTAAAGGGTTGAAAAAGTTTTGTAACATACTTCAAAGACTGAAATATTTTACGTGGTGTAAGCTTTTGTGGACTCAATCCAATTCACCCACAAAGCCTTATGTCCCATTAAACAGGTTACGATTCTGTATGGAATTCCTGTTGAGCACAATGCTTAGGTCCAGTAAATATGAGCCACCCCAATTTTAGGGGGGAAATGGTGAGTCCCATCAGTTGCTTCACATGTGATGCTTTCTTATGTTCCAGTGACTGAAATCCTGTGGCTTAGTGTAATAAGTCACAACTAGAGTAGGCCCATTGAATCTATGGGGATTTGATGAGTCAGCTCTTCTGTAAGTTCCATTGATTCAATGGTCCTACTCTAGTTGTGAATTACTACACTGAGAAATTTCCCAATCTGGGGAAATCTGGCTCCAAAAAATTACACTATTTGCATAGCCACACAAGAGGATTTTGGCAAATGACAGTTAAGGGTGTATGTTTGTGTTTGGATTCTGGTTGTATGTGATCAAAGAACTGGTGTATTGCCCTTATTCCAGGAGTACAACTGGAAGGCAACTTATTTTTGTTCCTCCTCTAACTCCTTCATCCTATACCCACCCATGGCTTACAACTCTTACCCAGGTCAGGAGATGGGAAGATGACAGGATCAATGGTGGTAGAGGTTTCAAGCATTACTGATTTCATGGAAGGGACCCATTTATCAGCCTTGCTCATATGATTGAGACATATAAATTTTCGCTCACTCATGCAGAGGCTGCCCTTGATGAAGTGGCTGACATGTGGCTGAAAAGGGGGCACTTTATATAACCAGTATATTCATTTGCTTTTATGTGGTGCAGATTAAGAAATGATTAAATTGCTTAAGTGAACGTGGCAGGGTTTTTGTTTTCGCAGTGTGCGTCTTTGATGTAAAAGGTAAATGAGACAAATGAGGTTGGTATTGTACAGGTCCAAGAGGGATCCAAGAATCCCTCTTGGATCTGTACATCCAGATCCAAGAGGGATTCCTAGTGTGGCATAGGTGGATATAGTGATGGACAATGACTCAGGAGGCCTGGGTTCAAATCCCCGCTCTGCCATGGAACTCACTGCAGGAGTGGAACTGGTAAAACCACTTCCTTCAATACCTCACTTACCTTGAAAGCCTTATGAGGGTTCGCTATAAGTCGGTTCTGACTTGACAGCACAGAACAGCAACAGGTCCAGGGAGTCTCAAGTTGCATTCAGTAGCGAACCAAGCTTGCACTCCTGCAGTGAGGTAAGACAATTATCTTGGCAATTAATGTCATCTCTGTATTACATGCCCATGCCTCTGCTCTTTCCTAACCACATTTATAGCACTTGCAATACATTTAATTTGCCACTAGGTGTCGATACACTGCTAACCCCACAGCAGTATCACTTCCTGCAAAGTGGAAATAAAAATGAGCCTTAGGATAGATAGATAGATAGATAGATAGATAGATAGATAGATAGATAGATAGATAGATAGATAGATAGATAGATAGATAGATAGATAGATAGATAGATAGATAGATAATAGCACTAGACCTATCTTGGCCTTCTTTCAACCTATACTGTAGCTAAGGTCACTTCCTTTCCTCAGAAAGAGAATACAAAAGATATCTTAACTATATTCTCATGAGGTGAGGAGGCAGCCATGACTCCTGCATCTCCACCTTAAATTACCTGGAGGTTAAGATTCCTATTACCTTTCTTGTCTCAGTTTACATCTCTATTTAGCACTGGGTGTTGGATCCACAAGTTAACTTAAGCTGCTGCTTGGTGCTGCTGTCTCTAACACAAAGCATAGGTCAGCATTAAGTCCTAGGTGGAACAAAATCTCGGATCTCTCTTCGTCTACCTATCTGAATTCCTGATAGCCCACTGTAATCCTTTGATTTTAAACTGCAGCAGACTGCAAGCTAAGGAGATAGCAGATGGTGATGTCTCTACTGTTAAAGAAGAGAAATCATACCACTTAAAGATACATCTGTGCCAGGGATACAGTACAAGCCACGGTAAGAAATGAGCTAGCAAATGTGGCCAAGCTACAAGGAAATGTGTTTTCCTTTCATCATTTAGTGGGCATGCAAATGTTTTCCTTGTTGCAAAGATCTGCTGTGGTTATGTGGCACGTTGTGTAATGTAAACTCTATAAAATAAACATCCTCAGCTATTTTCCTGCTTTCTGAGTACACTGTAGAAATACATGGTAACGTTTGACAAATGTAGGAAAACAGCAGATGTCAATCCAGCCTTCTTTCCTCACTGTTCAATTTCTGATTTTCCATTTGTTGAGACATCATTGCCGTACCTGACTCACTCATGACGCATCTTGTATCAGCTCTGAGAATATGTTGCCGTGTAAAGCTGAGAACTGTGGCTAAACAATTTGGAACGTAACCAATGTAAGCAGAAGAAAAGGCTGAGCTTAAGGCACAGGTCGGCTGAGGTGAGGAAACCCTGAGAAATAGGTCCCTTCCATAAATTAAGACTGCCATCCTGAGCACGTTTTCCTGCAAGGAAGCACCCCCAAAGTTAGTTGGGCTCATTTCTGAGTGCCATATATCAGATTTCACTGGAACTGAATTAAACAGCCTTTCCCATGACAGTCTATGTCTTGCTGATATTATTGTAAATATCATTAATAATGTTGTTAGAAATATTAAGTAATTAAATGCTAATAACCAATACATACAATTCACAATTATTTAAATATTTTATTTAACTAGTTATTTCTGTATTCTGAAATGAAACTCCTCTCATTATGTGACTGATTTGGTTTATTTTTGTATAAACTACGTATTCAATTCTTGGTGTCCATATGAGACAGTGAGAAGATAATCTATCATTTTATCATATATGACCTACACGCGGGGGGGGGGGGGGGAATCTATCTCATGATTTCAAAAGACAATTCCAGTTCCAAACATTTACCATGTCAGTCAGGTAATACCTCCCTGGGAGAATTCTAAGCATCTTTTAAGAGGCAGCAACAGCAACTGTGCTGCCAGTCTGGGTACCATTCTGCTTAGTCTAAAATTAGAGATGGGGGTATTCGTATTCGTATACGAATATCCCCGCACAGGTGGCGTTAATGAGGGTCCAGCCCCATGGGGCCCTACGGTCCACTCACCGATCCACCACGGACGTGGACGGCGCAATTCTACCAATGGCTCCGCAGTGCGCGATCCGCTCGCCACCCTTCAACCTTGCAGTGAGGCTTGTCCTCCCGCCTCCTGCCAGGAGTGGCGAGCGGATCGTGTGCTTCGGAGCCATTGGTAGAATCGCGCCGTCCGCGGTGGATCGGTGAGTGGACCGTCCGGTCCCATGGGGCTGGACCCTCGTTAACGCCACCTGTGCAGGGATATTCATATTCGCATATGAATATGAATACCCACATCTCTATCTAGAATGCTTCCTACCTAGTGTCATTCTGCACCATTGAATACAGCCATGTGTTGTTTGTTGTTTTTGTTGATATTGTTGTTTATTGATTGATTGGTTGTTTGGTTGGACTTTATAGCCCACCCATCTAGTGGCAAACCATTACTCTGGACAGCTTGTAAAGGAACATAAAAGAAATATATAAGACAACATTGAGCACAAAATGATGCGCAAAGATAAAAATAACAATAACAAAATAACAAAACAAACACCATAAGCAGAAACTGATATCACATAACACCCGTCTCCGATGGTGACAACAAGTCATTTTAAAATCTGCTTCTAGTCCTAAGGGTGTAAGAAAAGGAAAAATCTCTGAATATCTCTCATAAATATGCCTTTCCTGGGAAATTTTGGCTCAGAACTTGTCATTCTTCAGGCTTCAGTGTGTTTCTCAGGCCTTCCAAATGTTACAACTGTAAACGGTCACTGTAAATTTGTCTTGTCTTATAATATGGCTCCTTCGCTGTAATTGAGAGGGCAGTGTTGGGTTTAGCTCTAGGGAAAAGGTTAATTTAGTGCAGTGCCATATTTTTTCTTAATGTCTGAAAAGCTTTATTTCCTCTGTTTTTCCTTGTGTAAGGATGAGGACAATGGCACAGGTACCCCTGTCAGCAGGCCATCTCACCTTCCCCTGCCGAGCTTCATACTGTGAGCTGCCCATTAGACCTGGAAGATGTATTGTTGGCTGATGACTCTCCCAGGAAACCTGGACATGAAGAAGAACCCAGCCATCAGGAAGAGGAGGGAACCCAAAGGAGAACCCTGGAAGGGGTTGGTCAGGCTGAACACTTGGAAGCGAAGGAACGACCTTGGGGGGAAAAGACCTCTGGGACCTGGGAAGTATAAAGGAGAGACTGGAGGCAGAAAACTTGCCAACATCCCTGCTATTATATAAATAGTAAATAAGTGAAAAAAGTCATAAAAACAGTACAGAAAAACAGCAAAAAAAAAAAAAGCCAGTTTTTGAAAGCAAAATAACTTGCAGGTTTCAATAGGTAGTGCTCAGACATCAAGGATTTTATTAAGTGGTGTCCATTATCCATCCTGGAAATGCCACCAGAAAGAAAAAGGCAGGGAGTTTCTGAAACAGAAAGATCTACCACTCTGCCCTGCTCTTCTTCATCATTTACAGTGGTGATTTAACACATTACCAAAACCAAAATAAATATGTCATAAACAGAGGACAAAAAAAGGAACATTTCTCATTTCTGGCTGGGCTAAAGCAGACCACATACAGAGCAGGTGGGACTGAAGAGCTATTTTGAATGAGGAGGGAAAGAAGGAAAGAAAGGATTTGTACAATGGGCTCAAGCTACAGGAAGCCAGATTTCTGTTGAATATCAGGAAAAACTTCTTAACTGTTAGAGCAGTACGACAATGGAACCAATTACCTTCAGAGGTGGTGAGTGCTCCAACACTGAAGGCATTCAAGAGAAATTTAGACAACCACCTGGCAGATATTTTTTGTATTCCTGCATTGAACAGGGGGTTGGACTTGATAGCCTTATAGGCCTCTTCCAACTTCACGATTCTATGGTTCTATGTATCGATTTCTCCTCCACTTTTCAAATGACTATTTGGCAGGATTTCACCTTCTTTTAAAAGGAGCAAGCGTGCTGTACTAAAGATTGCGTCAGACTAGGAAATTTCAGGTTTACCTCAAAATAATGCTACAGACACTGTTTCTTGCCTTCAGCTGCTTCAGGTTGTGAGTATTTTGAATATATACTATATAGATTGGTTGCTCTTTTTTAAACTGAAGCCTTAAATATTCAAAGGAAAAGTGGAAAGACTTCAAACATGTTTCAGAAAGGCAGGCAGAGATTGTGGAAATAACATAAATCCCAAATACAGCCTAGAAGCTTTTGTGAGTCATGCCTCAGAAAACATGTGGAGCTTTCTATAATTGAGGATAATTTGCGCAGTGCTCACTGAAAGATAAGAAGGTCTTTCCTCACCACGCCCATTTATGCTGCTACAGCCAAATCTTTTGCTACACACTTGTGTAGCTCTACCAGAGCCAGCCTGTTCTGTGACTGCCCAGGGAGAAATATTTTGTCATACGGACATCCCAATGGTGCTCATAACCCCTCCCACATCAAAATGGTACTTAGATAGGAAGTACCATGCAAATGCAAACAGAAAGTTTGCATTGGTAAATTAATTGATCCAAATAAAATTCACAATTTCTGAAACAGGCTATTATTAACTTTAGCATAGCAGATGGAGATTCAAATTCTGCTACAAAGCTGACTTAAAACTTACTCTCCACCCCCACCCTGACCACATGAACAGACACTAAAATTCTTATTTCTTTTAAAAAAAAAAAAATCAGAAGAGAGAATGGGTCTTAAAGGCTCCGTTTCAGAAGTTGCTTCCCTTTGCCTGAGTATTTTTGCATTATATTTTAATTAAAGTTATAATTACAGAACTAAATATAATTAGCTCCTTTCTTCAAAAGACATTGGAAGCCAACTTACTATATTAAATTTTCAATTTGTTTCCCGCAGTGTTACATAGTTTATTCTAATTAATTGAAGGAGATCTCATAAATATTTTATCAACAGAGGGATGTGATTAAAAGCGGAAGGGTTCTTTTTTTATTATTTCAATTTCCCATCCCTTTTCAAATGTGTCCCTCTTTTCCTTTCGTCTTCTGTACAGCGCCCCCACCGTTTCCATTACTAATCTTCAAAAGCAGAGCTATAACAAAGTTCACGGCTATATTAAACAACACAGACAACATTTGAGTGATTCTGGTATGTTCTTGTAAGCCCTTATTTCTTTCTCTTTTGGGAAAGACTGCTAGTGGAAAGATTCTGTGATTAATACATATTTGGAAAAAAATAGGATGTGACTTTCACATTAAGCACTCACCACCCATTCTATCATTCAGTTGAGGCACCAGAGCCTGACTACACTTTCAAATACATTGGGATTTGTTCCTCTTCTAAAATGGGTGAATTCGAAGTATTTCCCCCCCCCCTTGCCTACTTGATGCAAAGGCTGAATCTAGTCTATTCAGGGCTTTTCGCTGGCAAAGTGGCTTTTTAATCTTCAGCCTTAAGGCTACTACTTTTTGGTTGCTGGAAGGATTTAAAAGGCCTTTCTCTTTGTGTGCTTGTGGGGGGGGGGGAGAAGAGCGGAATAAGACGCATCAGCTGGGGGGGAAGAGAAGGAGTGCGAGGAGGGGCAATGGAGAGAGTGGTGTGCATGTGGGGCGGAAGGGGGAAGAGAGCGAAAAGAAGCCACCACAATACTCAGTGCCTTTGCCACCTTGATCACATGGGGAGGGTCTGTGGAAAGGAGCCTGATCAACCTCTTCCTCGCCTGCATGCATGTGTTATGGGTGGATAGTGTGTGCCCAGGTTTTTCTCTCTGAGGAAGTGCATGTGAAAGGGAGCAGAGCAGGGTTCGTTAAGTGAACAGCAGTGGATTGGCAGGAGGAAGAGGGAAAAGGAGAGCCATGGGTGTGAAACACTAAATTGGAAAGCCTTTTTTCAAGGGCTTCTCTCTTTTATCAGAGAAAAAGTGCCTCCACTGGAAAAAGATATCTGTGACTGAAGAGGAGTTAAACTAGCATATCCTGCCATTTAGTCCCATGAGTATTAGGGCGTTATATGTCTTTGTGTAGTTGAACACAAGTAATGAAAGGAAACTGGACTGCATCAAAATTATTGGAGCCTGAGATGCCTTGGCCACACCTGGGCTCTTGAGTTAAACCTTCAGACTCTTTTGTACCATTTATGCACACATAGGTTATTGGCTTCCTTTCAGTGCTTTGCAAATTCTTGACATACAGCAACCAGTAGGATAGTAATTAAATCTTTATGCAGCAGCTGAAGTAAAGCTAATGATCAGTCTAAGTGGATTTTTTGGTTAGTAATACCTTCTGTTTCTTTACATATTTGTATCCACAACTGAGCTGCTTTGGGGCATGACCACCACGTATGTTTAAACGATCCTAGGATTTTACACCCTCTCCAAAAGAAGCTCATGGTATTTTGTGAGCTCATTTTACTAGTGTTAAGTGCCAGCGATATATAAGTTTGATTTCTCTTACGCTTGCTGAAAATGACCAAAATAGCTTCTGATTTCACATTTTTCTCCAAGCCACTGTGGAGATGTGCCACCCTAGCTTATGCTTCCAAGCAATTTTAACCCCAGTGGTAGTACAGTTGGTTATTTAACAAGTATTTTGTATACTGAAGATGCTTTACAGCGTCAGGTTCCATCTATTTTCTGGGCACTACATGACATAGAGGCAGTTGTGAACCAAACCAACCCTTTTCCACGGCAACCTGCATCTTTTAGGATCACCTGCAGGAGCCACTTTTTTCTCTTTTTATTATGGGTAGGATATTTCCATTTTAGTTTGTTTTTTGGCATGCAGGATCACTAGCATCAAACCAAAGTCGCACTTGTTAATATTTCCCCTAACAACTTGTCCATTTCATTCCCTCACTCCACCTCTTTCCAATTCCAATTGTTAGCACTTTATTTCATTATTACAACTCTTCACCAATTAAATTTAATTAGAGGATATGAAGGCTAAGGGTCTTAGGGGTGTAGCTGCAGCATCCAGTTTGTTGGTGCTTTTGCTTCACAGTGTAAATTGCTCATTTCCTTATTGTTTCAAACTTTCCCCCATTCCCCCCACGGCAAGGGAGACAGGAGAGAACACAGAGGGGGATCTATTTTTTCCTCTCTTTTTTTCCTTGGATTTCAGTGCTATGGCCGTTGGATGGCAACCCAATTCAGTGCTATGTCACTTATCAATACATTTTTTTTTAAATTCTCCATTTCCCCGCAACTAAAGAGACAAGAGAGGATGTGGGGGGCATGAAGGCAGAAAGGAAGGAATGGGCTAAATAGTGCTGTTCTGAGGTGCAGCATGGCTTCTTCTCCTGAAATGACCTGGCACTTGTGTATGAATACAAAGATAGCTCTAAATGATATATAGCACTTCAAAGCCACTCTGTTCAGCCCAGTCCAGCCTGGATAACATGACTGCCTATTTGCACCCTTACTCTGGCAAATGGAGGGTAACACTGACAAAGTTGATCCAGAAAATGATTGATAAGAAGACTAGAGTAGTGTTTCCCAAA
Organism: Intellagama lesueurii; assembly: GCA_037013535.1. Taxonomy (NCBI): domain Eukaryota; kingdom Metazoa; phylum Chordata; class Lepidosauria; order Squamata; family Agamidae; genus Intellagama; species Intellagama lesueurii. The sequence continues at coordinate 272,330,322 of JBAJHW010000002.1, forward strand.
GTGTGCACCATGGCGCTGGGGGGTACTTAGGAGCACCACGGAATCCTCTCATGCTTCCCCCTCCCTTCTCACCCCCCTCATACAAAGTATCATACAGCACTTACTTGCAGCTTCTCTGGTGTCCGTGCATGGGTGAGAGGGGGAACCCTGGTCCACTCTTGACAAAGAAGTGGGTTTCCTGTCCTCCTGTTCACACGGGACGCTTCCCCGTCTCCCCCCCCTCCCCGAATGCAGATTCTCCATTTTTCTGGAAGCTGCTTCTTTTGAAGAAGTCAGGTCACCAGGGTGTTTCATTAAGCCACCTGTACATAGCATAGTCTCTGGTTCCATCTAGTAGCCAATCCTGGTAATACACCTTGAAAAGAGTATGTCTAGAGTTTTTATTTTATTTTATTATTTTCAGGCAGCAGATAAGTGAAACCGTGGGTACCGTTCCTCTGGATATGGCTGTCCTACTGTACTGGGAAGCCACAGGCAGTGACCAGTAAGTCAAGGGAGCTACGAGTCAAAAACGTTTGGGAACCACTGGACTACAGTATTAACAGTATGTGTGTGTTCTGTGCTAAAGATGGGGACAAAGCACCAAATGAACCATGAATTCCCCCCCCCCAGTGACCCCATGAACAACGAATGAATTCGTCATTCGTGGGGGGGGTTTATTATTATTATTGCTTTCCCTCCTCTTGCTATGCCCCGGAGCATAGCAAGAGGAGGGAAAGCAGGGATCAAAGTGATCACGCAGCGCTTTGATCCCTTTTCCCCTCCTCTTGCTAAGCCCCATGGAGCATAGCAAGAGGAGGGAAAGCAGGGATCAAAGCGATCCCACAGAGGCTGGGGGATCCCTTTGATCCCTCTTTGATCCCTTCCCTCCTCTTCTTATGCCATGCAGGCATAGAAAGAGGGGGAAAGCCTGATCCAAGCCATCCCCCAGCTGCGGGGGTGAGATTCCCTTTGGGCAGGCTTTAGCAAGCTACCCGAAGGGAGAACCCCTCTCTGCTTATGCCCCCGAAGAATAGCTGATCCACAGGCGCATAAGCAGATAGGGAACGAAGGGACGAATATAAAAGGGTTATATTCATAGCTTCATATTCGTTGGGGTCTCTAGACCCCAAGAATATGAAGCAATGAATATCTGATGAATCAGGGATATTTAACGAATATCCTGATTCGTTTTTATATTGGTCCCCATGTCTATTCTACGCCATTAAGTCAGAACCGACTTAGAGGGACCCTAATAGGGCTTTCAATGTAAGTGAGATATTTAAGGAGTAGTTTTACCAGTTCCACTCTCTCAGTGAGTTTCCAGGGCCAAGCGGGGATTTGAACCCTGTTATCCAGAGTCCTAGTACATCACTCAGTCCAGGACACCACACTGGGAATTCAGTATTAACAAAGTGAATAACAATTTGCTGCTCCTTATTTGTTTATTATTCTTTCATGGCCTTTAGACCGACTCTTTTGGCTGAGGCGGCCAACCTAATGGTTGATCTGGCTTTGATCCGCCCATGAGAAAGCTTGAGTCTAAGACTGCAGGAATATTCTTGGTGACACTCAGGTTACCCTTTTTTGCTCTCACTTATACTGGGACTTAGTATCCCTGGGTCTTTGTCCTGCCCAACATAAGAGTTCTGAAAACTGAGGATTCCATAATATATCTACATTAAGCTGTTTAAATGATTTAAGATCTAAATCCCAGTGTCTATTTTCACTGCAGTACAAACTAGGAAACATATTGCAGTGCATTCAGTGCCATTGAATTGGATTTATGGCTCTCAGCTTGCATGCCAAAGAGCTGGACTGAGCCTCATAACCATCTCCTGCTTATGCTTTGCAAAAGACAGCCAAACCCTAGCTAGATTTTAGTGTTTTCAGACAAGATGTAAAATCGCCCTCTCTTAATTTACTTCGTTCATCTCTGATCAAGTATTCTGTTACTTGTGCAACATCAACAGCTATGATGCTGGGAAACATGGCTTTTACGTGGTTTTAGTTAGCTGCATTCTCCCCCCTTGTAGTAGACTGAGAATGATGAAAATCGGCAAGAAAATTGTGGTGTCATTAAAATGTCAAGATTATGGAGATTTTCTAAACTCATTAAAGGAAAGGTCTGGGAATCATATGTAATATTTAAGACATCCTAAATTGTTTAGGCGTTTACATTATTTATATCAAGGCACTACATTTCCTGAATATTTATTTCCAACTCTTCAGATACTGCCCCTGGAAAAAGTGACTTACAATATATACATAGTGGTGTGCCTTCTGTCCTGTCACTATAGAATATATAAACAGCTGTATCATCCATCCTGCTCAGTGTGGCATAGCCGCCACATTAACCACATTTCTGTCTCAGTGAAGCACCAATTCTTTATGCTCCATGTCTGAGAATGCTCAGGCACATAGCAATTTTCAAGAACTTTTGGAAATCCAGAGAAGACGTCAATCGGAGTGCACACCAATGGTCAGCATATACAGAAGACAAGTAACCCTAAACAGTTTGGGACCTCGATACAAGGTGGAGCATCTCCTTCTAAGAATGGCTGCCCACCCTACCCATGCATCCCCGGCCAGGCAGCTGACAATGTTTCCCCCGAGGGAGGCCCAGAAGGAGAAAACAAGGAGCCCTGCCTTCTCAGTGGTTGCTCCTTCATTTTGAAATGAATTACTGCCCAAGAGTCATCTGCCCCTCTCCCTGGAGATTTTCAACTTTTTTTCCTTTTTTCCTTTGGCAGTTTTTTAATAATCTGCCAACATTTAAATGCTCTGCTTTGAGTTTGAGTTTAACACCTGCAGCCATCCGATTAATTTTAGACTTATTGTACATTGTATGCTGTATGTTGTCTTGTATGTGTTTTTTTCAGGTTGCTGTTTCTCTTGGCATACACTGTCCAGAGTGATCATATATTTAGACGGATGGTCTAGACATTTTGTTTAAACAAAAAATAATAGACAGGCAGACAGACAGACAGACAGACTTGCTGTTGATGTGGGACATTAAACTGAAAGATCTGCCATGCATTTGAGAACCATGGATGCTCTGAATTAGATCTAATCAAGTGGATGTCCATTAGTGCAATGGGACTTTCCTTTCTCCTCTGCAGGCTTCTGAACTGCCTAATATCTGTAAAGGTAAGGTAAAGGTTCCCCTTGACATTTAGTCCAGTCGTGTCCAACTCTAGGGCGCGGTTCTCATCCCCGTTTCCAAGCCATAGAGCCAGCGTTTGTCCGAAGACAGTTTCCGTGGTCATGTGGCCAGCGCAACTAGACACGGAACGCCGTTACCTTCCCACCAAGGTGGTACCTATTTATCTACTCGCATTTTTACATGCTTTCGAACTGCTAGGTTGGCAGGAGCTGGGGCAAGCGACGGGAGCTCACTCCGTCGCATGGATTTGATCTTACGACTGCTGGTCTTCTGACCTTGCAGCACAGAGGCTTCTGCGGTTTAACCCGCAGCGCCACCACATCCCTGGTATCTACTATGGACAATTTCCTGGTCCTCTGAAACAGATTTTGAGTATAAGGAGTGGTGTCAAAAGGAGACAGAACTGTTCCTTTCTTGGTTCTGTTGATGGAAGTACCTCTCTTAGCAGAATGCACTTTCATGTCTTATTCTTGTGAAGGTTGGATCCAGCCCTCAGATCTTAAGAAAGGAGAGGAAAATTACAAGGCATCTGCATGGATATGAGCTCCACCCTCAATAGCACAGAAGAGAAACATTTGTGGTTGTTTTTCAACAACTTCCAAAATATCACAGCTTGCATCCTGACCCCAGATATGCTGTGACTGTCCTCTGTTTTAAGAGATGGGCCATAAATTCTAAATTGCTAGCTAAAGAAGAGCTTGAAACCACCACGCATGCTGCAGCTGCTTCCATCTAAGAAGCTTGTTTGGCCTCTACACCATCAGCCATGTGAATCTGGGATGTTGAAAACAGCACATAAGTTTGGAACTGCCCACAAGAACGTGATGCACAGCCTTGAAGAAGATTTATCATCAAAAACTTGCTATTTGTTTTTTTGTTTTTGTTTTATATTCTTAATGGTCAATTAAAAGTATCCCCTGCTCCTGCATTTCAAAAGTAGATGTTTCCCATCTCTGCTATTGAGAGCTCATGCCGTGGGAGAAGTTTGCTTTGTAGACAACTCCCAGAGTCCCACAGCCAGCATTCTGAGGTTCTGGGAGTTTTCATTCGAAAGAGAAACATTTCCTATCTTTACTCTATGGTCAGGACTCTGTGTCTAATCCTCAACAAACCAAGGCAGCATATTTCCTTGGCTTCTTATGCAATTAGAAAGATATAGCTATACTTGGCAAGACTGAAACGTGAAGGTGCAATGCTTTGCCACATAGGGGAAACACCATAGAACCACCAAAAATGTCATTTATTCCTTCAGACTCTTGTGTTGTTCTTGTTGTTATGGAGCCTAAGCTGTAGCTTCCTTGACCTCTAAGGCACTAAGCTGCTGCTAACTTATCTTCTGCATAAATTCAGAACTGACAACAGAAACCATTTCAGATAGCTGACCTATAGAAACTTATCCTCTTGTCCATCCTGTCAAGAAACTTGAATTTACAGTAACAATGTTCTACCTGACCTCCCTGACTTTAGTTTCTTCTCATATCTACAGTTCAACCCTGTTCTTCAGCTTGCGGCATAATTCTGGATGCTTTCCTTCTCATGGCTGTCTTTACTGCTTTCTGGACCTTTCCTGTGGCAGATGGAAGAGAAGTATCTACTCGGTTTCATCTTCTCCATATCCTTATCACAGCAAATGGTGGACTACAGTTGTTAAAGGAGGGAGAAAGAAAACCTTGAAAAGGGTGCTGATATTGGGCGGGGCCTGCTTGGGAGTTTCTTACTAATGTGTACACATTATATCTGTGCGAGGGGGTGCAAGCATGCCTGCCCCCCCTCCTACCCAGTGAGCCATCTAGCCCCAGCACACAATGATCAGGCAGTCAGGAGGAGAGTATGTTTTCTCAGGACCAGGCAGCTGAAGGAGAGGCACTTCTCTGATGAGAAACAGCTGGAGGAGGCAGGGTCAAGGAGAAGAAGAAGAGGATGTGTGGAAGAGGGGAGAAAACTGGAAGCTGTCTGTCTTTGCCCAGTTCATTGCTTGTGGCAGGAGTCAGGCACCAGAGACTCCAGCCACATGCTTGGACAATGCTATGTTAGCCTAGAAGACTCCCTGGAAAAGACCCTGATGTTGGGAAAGTGTGAAGGCAAGAGGAGAAGGGGACGACAGAGGACGAGATGGTTGGACAATGTCATCAAAGTGACCAACATGAATTTGACCCAACTCCGGGAGGCAGTGGAAGACAGGAGGGCCTGGCGTGCTCTGGTCCATGGGGCCACGAAGAGTCGGACACGACTTAACGACTAAACAATAACAATGTTATCCTAGGCACTGCTGCCGCCCTGGAGAGACAAGTGACAACAGGCACGCCAAGCAGGGGGGCAGCTAGCAATGAGCTGCTGGGCCTGACTTCTTTTGCTCATCTAGACAAGCCTTCCCCAATGCTTCCTGGGCCTAAGCTGTCCTCCTCTTCCTGCTTTCCAGAATCTGGACTCTGGGGAGCTCCAGTGACATTAACTGGGGCCTCAAGTTGGCAAGTGGTGCCTAAGGGACAAGGGACTAGAGATTGTAATTCAGCTCCATGAGACTGCTCTGTCAAGTGGATGAAGACATTTCTCTTCAAGCAGGTCTTCTCTTAGTGAGGGTATTTTTAATGGGATAGTATGTATTTTTTGTTTTTTTTAAAAAATCTCTTTTAGTAATGTTTTTATCCAACTTTTTAAAATATAATGTTTATTTAAATTTTTTAAAAATTATATAACTTACTATTTTTAGCTTTTAAATATTGTCTTTTTAATGATGTAAGCTAGCTTGGGTCCTTTTTTGGGTGAAAGGTGGGCTAAACTATTTTAAATCAATAAATAAGGATCCACGCTTACCTCTGAGCTTGGCAAAGAGAATAATACCTATGCTAAACTAAAAACAGATCTATATGACCCAAGTAATCATATTTTCCTTCCAAAAGAATGGTGGTGATGCAGGTGTAGTATGGGCAGATTGAATGGTGTAGTTCCTTCCCTGTCTCTTCTAAGGCAGGTGTTGCTTTTGAAGTTCTGCAGAGCAGCATAAGAAGTAAGCAGTGCTGAGTGTCTAAAAAAAGAAGCACATTATTAATGCTACAGGCACTGAAGAATACAGTACACTAACTTCCCTAAGCTCTAAAAGGATGATGAATTATGAGTGGGGGAATGGCTGGCACAGTGCATCTCTATAACCATTTGTCCAGGATCATTTTACGACAAACCTCTGTCTTCCTGGCAGCAAAATTCTCCGCCATATAAATATTATTAACTCAGATGCATCATGCTGGCATACTTAATAAGCCAGAACTCCTGTGAATGACCACAGTGGGATTTAAAAAGAAGATGGCAGTAAAGATGGCCATGAATTTTTTTCCTGCCAGAGCCTTACCTGCTAAGAAAGGGCAGTCAAATTCATTATTGCGGTGTCTCAGCTTTGGTTAAATATGTATTTTGGCCGTGTCCTAGGAATGGAAACAAACAAATAAAAAGGATTGGCTTGGTTGTGTAGAGTTCACATGTCATGTTGCTATATATCCAACGAATAGTAGCAAGCAGCTCCAAATGAGAGTAGGTTGCATTTGGTAGCCTAGAAGAGGTAAGCGTAAGATCCAGTCACAGAAGAACTGTCCCAGAGGATGGCTGCCTGGCCAACTGCTGTACTTAGCATAGCTCGAGCATTCCACACACAAAACACAGAACTTGGAAAACTTACTTTGGACCAAAAAACATTTGGACCAAAATTGCCTAAATCCCCCAACCAGCAAGACCATGGCCATGGGACTTTGACATGTGTTTTCCAAAAAAAGAGATCTTTACCAAGCTTTGATAGAAGTTGTATTAGGGAGAGTTTTACTTTCCAAGATCTCTCCATTGCTTTCATTGAGCTACGGTCCATGACTCCTGAGGAATATATTATTGTGTAAACTTCAGGGCTCTGTCTCTTCCTCTCCTACCCCTCATTCTGATGTTTCCTGATAATATGGCATTAAAATGGAGCCAAATCCAAGTATCAGGAAGTTCCTCTCCAGAGGAGAAGGACAACGGAGTGAAGTCTATATCTAAGAGTGGCCAACCAATGCCATAATCCTAAGCAATACCAAACAAAGCCCCCTTTAATCGTGAAAATGGGCTTGAACTACTTACTTCCTAGCAGCAGTATTTCAGAGCTCAAATTTGTTACTTTCCTGCACACTTAGCCCTATATACTGCTCACTGTTCTCTGTCCATGGTCCCGAAATCATGCTTGCTATTCGGGATTTGGGACTTGATTCTATCTCTACCTCAGCTTCTTATATACTGCTATTTTGATCCTTTTACACACATCAGTGAAGGTATTTTCCATATCTCTGTTCCATCACAGGAAAGCCATGAGCTCCCAAAACGAAATATGGCTGCTCGGTAACGCATGTAGCAGCATGAATACATAAGTAGTACTGACAGCTGACCTAGAGGTACAAAGTTTCACAGGGCATAACAGTACAAGCTAAGCCATTCAGCTCTGTTTACATTTTTGCTGGCCAACAGTCCCACTAACTTCTGCTTCAAATTTGTTTATACGGCTAGCTTAGAGCTGGTTTAACTGACATGGCACTTTTGACGAAGTCTGTGGAAATATCAACTTAACAAAGGCATCTCCGAGGTTGAGACTTGGTCTAATGATCTCGTCAGGATGCTGATGTGTGCAAGTCTTACCACAAGACTGGATGGTGGCTGTCCAGATGTTTCTGGACTTCAGACATTGTTGACAATAGCCAGCATATTCTATGTGATGCAGGTTTGGGTGGGGGAACACTTACTCTGCCTTTCTCCTGGAGTCCTTTTCAGGCCCAAGAAGGCAGACCTGAATCATTTTAAGAGAAGGAAATTTTTTTCATGTAGAGCTCCAATTTTAGTTTGAGGAGGACTATTCCAGAGAAGCTTGCCACTTAATTCTGTTGAAGTAGCCTAGAATGTACCTCTGTAGACATTTGGCAGATCTTGACTCCAGCAGAGTTAAGTGAGCACCATATACTTTAATGCTGAGATTATGTCTTCCACAGCAAAGTGAAGCATCTGACTTGACATTGTTTCCTTTTATGCTACCAAAGGGTATTGCAAACGTGTAAGAGAAACAGCCAGTTGAACTCAGCAGTACAGCTTTCTTTGCCACATGGTTGTGAGTCAGGGATACCTGGGGGATTGTTCTCCCTGACTTAACACTTGAAAGGCCTCAAAGCTTCAGTAAATTGCTTTGATGTTGGCTGGAAAATGCGGAGCATCCAGAGATAGCTCAAAGCAGTCAATCACGTCCAACAATGCTCTTGTTTTCGAGGTAGCTTGACTGAATAGTTTGCCTAGCATCAGTTTCCTGGGGCAAAGAAAAGGCTTTGAGGCAGTTAGGCTGTTGTGATGTGTGCTCCCGGAGGGAATGACAGTGGTAAGGGAACTGCTTGGTACTCCTGCTACTAAAAGTGATGGTTGGCTGTTGGAGCTGCTCAAAATGTTAAGGCACTCGAAGATCGGCAATAGCTTGGTTTCAACTGGCTGCAGAACAGGCTCACTTCGCAAGGATGATCATCATACCCTGGATATTATAGTCAAGAGGGAGGTGATGATGTTTAGTGGGAAAGTACTCTTTTAACTATCAGATTCTTGCAAATGCCTTATTGCTTCCCAGCCTCATTGCTGAAAGAAAAAGTTTCTTTCTCATGTGGATGGCTATAATCATCTCCTCTTTGCAAGACTTTTTTTTAAAAAAAAATTGTTCTAACTATCTTTCTGTAGTATCAGTCAAAATAGTCATGAATCACATTAAAATTATGTAGGAAAAAAAGATAATCTTGTGACCCTTACTGTTTTGGAAGTATGTCTGTTCACACCAGTTACACAACTACATGATGACAGCATGTGTTGAAATGGGAGAAGGCTATAATTTTTGCTGTATAAATATTTCCATATCTCAAGCCTAACGATAGGTTAGTGATTTAAAAATAATTATGAGGTATGTAATTTCCTGTGGTGGTGCAGAATTTTTTTTAGTTTACATATTTGAGGTGGTAACAAAAGTAAATGGGAGGAGTGGAATGCTAGGGAAATATGTTGGTTCGTTCCCTTCTGATTCTTAATGTGAACATCCTGGTGGTCACTGTGAAATCCGCCATTTATAAAGTTATACAAAGCCTGGAAAAATTACTTTTTGGATTGCAACTTCCAGTATCCTCACACTGGCTGTGGTTTTGTATAGTTCAAATGAGTCACTTTTATTAATCCTAGAGTCACAAATACTAAGCTATCCCATTTCCAGTAAAACTCGAAATGACTCATTCTCATGATGCCTGTATTCCTGACTTTATGTGGCCTCTCTTACCATTGGACAGAACAACAATCCCATTAAGGGACAATGTTTACTAGTCCTAGAGCACCGTAAATATGTGAGACTTTACCTCAAACTTCGTCTTCCTGGAAGCATCTAATGAGGACTCCAAAGGTGTTCTGGAGGGAACCCTCCATGAGAAAAGGTTCTGCTAAAGATTTTGTTCAGGCAGGTAGCGATATACTGGATAAATTACACTAATTCCATTTATACAGATTTCTCTGTCTGTTATTTTCTACCTTTCTTGTTCTTTTTTCCTCTCTCTCTGTTTTTTCGCTTTTCAAATTAAACATATATTTATAGCCATATGTGTGGCTGCATTATTTTTAAAGTGAATGTCTCACTAAATACTTCTCCCCATGCTAGACTACACAGTTGCTCAGCTACCCCTTGTGTCTTCAAGAAATTGCACAAGGTTTTGTTAATTTTTATGTTTTCTGGAATTAGGGTAAGCAGATCCAAAGCCTTTTTCTGTTAGTTTTTTCTTTTCTTTTCTGGAGCTGAGTCTGAAAGTAGGGACCTCAACACAAGGGTTTAGAAATTTTAGAGAGGTAATATTACTTAGATGCCGGACCATCTGTGAAGCCCAGGATCCTGAGCAGAAGCAGGACTCAGACCACTAGTTTCTTTCAAATCCTCCGTGAAGAGTTCTACCTGCTCTGCAATATTCTTCTCTCTCTGGGAAACAGGTGTGAGTACAGGAAGCTGCTTTTTGATGAGTTGGTGCCTTAGACCATGATACCCTGTACTGTCGACACTGACTAGCAGCTGTTGTCTAAGGGGTCAGGCAGGGGTTCTTCCAACCCTCTCTGAAAGCATGTATTATACATGGTTGTTGTGGGTTTTCTGGGCTGTTTGGCCGTGTTCTTAAGGTTTTTCTTCCTAACGTTTCACCAGTCTCTGTGGCCGGCATCTTCAGAGGACAGGAGTCAGAACTCTGTCTGTTCTCTGGTGCAGTTTGTTGGATAGTTGAGTATTTATAGCTGTGGGAGCAGCTTTTGTCCTTTTCAGGAGATTGGGTGATTATGGTGATCAGCGTGCTTTTTGTTGTGGGTGTATTGTTGTGATAAAGGGGAGAGATTATCTGTCACTGTGATTGATGGGTATCGTTAGCTGGTCTTTTGTGTGCAGTGATCACCGGTCCTTGTGGCTGGGTAGAGTTCATTGACTTTTTGCAGGCTGTATTTTTCAGTGCTGGGAGCCAGGCTTTGTTGAGTTTCAAACTTTATTATTTTTTGTTGAAGCTCTGCTGGTGTTTGTGGATTTCAATGGCTTCCCTGTGCAGTCTAACATAATGATTGCTGGTGTTGTCCAGTACTTCAGTATTTTGAAATAGAATTTCATGTCCAGCTTGTTTTAGGGCATGTTCAGCTACTGCCGATTTTTCCGGTTGTTTTAGTCTGCAGTGTCTCTCATGTTCATTGATTCTGGTGTGGATGCTGCATTTTGTAGTTCCAATATATACCTGGCCACAACTGCAAGGTATCCGGTATACTCCTGCAGTGGTGAGGGGCTCCCTTTTGTCCTTTGCTGACCGTAATTAATTAATTAATTAATTTGGTATTTATTTTCATCCCTGCCAGAAACTCTCACCTGATGAGACATGGACTTCTTTTCTAGTCACTAAGATGATTACATCCAGACCTTTCTTTGTGTCCAAATTAATTCTCATACATTCAAAGCTTGTAATAACTACCAAGCAAAGAGAGAAGGAACAATGTCTCCTGCCATACCTCAAAGGGCCTTTTTTCTCCAAAAGCTTGTGTCTTATGTTTCAGCTAGGGGGTGGAATCCAAAACCCTGGCAATTGTAGATAATTTAAATCAAAATATGCACCAGGTTTGAACACCCGTATTCTCAGTTCATAACGAATATTTCCTTTAACAAAGAAGACTTTCCAAAGGCCAAAAGAAAAAAAAAAGCACGGAAAGGAAGTTGTTAGCTCACTGTATGATCTCTCTTTTTACAAAAAATAGAACTTGGTTTCAGTATTGATATTGAGATGTCAAAGATGGCTCATAATTTCATCAGATCCAAGGCTCATTCAACAGAAAGGGAGATGTGTCTATTGATTTAAACAGAGCATGGATGCCCATGACTTCAAAGGGGCTAAATATGATTCATTCAGCTTTGAATATTTATGGTAGCTTTCTCATAAGAGATGCAGTTTTTGAATATTGCCATATTGCAAGTAGTGGTCGCTATTTGCTTCCAATAACGAGCAGGTTCATAGCCACTAGAGGGCCAATGAGGAGTAACCCACAGCAGACATCCTTCTGGCCTCCACTTCCATGGAAAAACAGATTGGACATTCAACTCATTTGAGCTGCAATAGCCCTGCCAACAGACATATTTATTTCCTGGCAGAAGATATGGAGTCAATTATGTTGACTGGACAAAACAGCCAGAAGAAAACCTGTCCACATAAGGCAATTATACAGTGGCTTTCCCTCACCAGCAGCCCCAACACTGTGTGTTGGTCACCCAACCAACCTCACAGCCAGTATGAGACATGAAGGCAAGCTGCTGGAGGAGTTAGGGGGAAAGGGAGGAACACTTACATGGCTGCCCTTCTACCTCTTTCGTGTTGCCTCAACGAGATTCTGGCCAACAAAAACTACACTTTACCTACTTTTCATTCAGCTGATTAAACCTTGACTATCCCATATCAAATTTTCTGGTCATGAGACTCATAAAGAGTTTGTCATTCGAAAACAAACCATTTTATAAGGCTGCTTGTCACCTCCCTTTTCTTTCTGTCTCTCTGTTATGTTTTTCTGTCTCTCACTAACTCTCACAGCATAAACTGTGCAAAAATCAAGGGAAAGTTTTCTGTACTCATCTCAGGCTCTAAATATCAAACCAGAAGAGGCTAGGCTCAACCTCTGGAAAACAAAAATAACACACCTTGCCGAATGGATGCATGCCGAAGAGTATCTCTCAGCAGGACAGGAATTTGGTTGGATCATCTGGAAGTCACTTAATAAACTTCAAAGTGAAGTAGGAAGATCCAAGAATAATCAAGTAGATATGGGGCTACTTGGATACAGGACAAATTTAATGTGAACTGTGGAGAAATTCAATCAACACAGCACTTATGCACATGCAATTTATGGCTCACCATGTGTACAAAAGAAAATCTAGCAATGGCCAAGTTAACACTATTAAAGTAGCCTGCTTCTGGTCAAAAACAGTCTGATTGTCTTAACATTTTAATTTGTTTTTAATTTTACTTATATTTTACATCCATCCATAATTTAAAATTGTGCAATGATCAGAAAGAAAGAAAGAAAGAACAAAAGAAAGAAAGAAAGAAAGTAATGTATGTTACATTGCAACCTCCCTTTCTGAATTTGTGCCTCCCTCTTTCTTGCAGCTTTTAAACAGATCCAGAATTCCAGAGGTACTTATTTTGGACTGGAACTCCAAGAATCTTGCAGTCTTGATGACCCCAGGCTGGTTGTCGAATTTTGAGAATTTGACTTCAAAAAACTAGCTTTCCCAAACCCTCTCTTACAACCTGATAGTATGTAGGGCAGAGTTGAGCAACATCCATGGCTCCAGAGTCTCTAATTTATGCCCCTGGGATCCTCCAAGGACCACTTAGACTGCCAGAAGTATTTTTATAATGAGAAATAAATGACAGCTGCCAAATGTCCAGTTCCAGTTACCAAAAAAAATGAACAAGGGAGGAAGGGTTAAACTCAGCAGAGAGATAGATCCTGCAATGTACTTAAAGGCTTCCATGAGGAGGAATTCACCTGAGGTGGGAATTTAGTAAAAACCATTTTGAGGGTCAGTGGAATCCAGTGGGGCTGCAGTTTTTGAGAAATGGTGTGCACACCCACACAGCAGTGGAGGTTGGTGACTTCAATTTTGTGGGAGTCATTGATCTCTATGGGGTTTATTCCAGACTTTCCCAGAGCTATCCAAGGTGCTGAATCTTGTCCCCAAAATAGGTTTGCAAATTTAGAAGCCCCTTTAAAGTTCAGCCTAAAATTGGAGTTGATTCACTGCTCTCAGGAAATCAGTCCCCAGCATCCATAGACACTGAGATGCCCACCCACACCCATACCCACCAAAAGTTGCTTTTACCAAAGTAATCCATTCTGTTGCAGTGTTTAAACTCTGATTCATCCTGTGAGCTAAAAAGAAAAGGGGAAAAAAAACACATTTGTAGCATGTATTTTAACCCTCCAATGTTTCGATTGACTCTCGGATGTGGTTAGGGTTGCCAGTCCTCAGTTTTTGTCCATTGGGACTCATTTTCTGCTTTGGGTTCCTGAAATCTCAGGAAATGGGATGCTGCTGATTTGGTAACCTTGCTCTGGTTTCATGTTTCATTCTGGTATATTGTTGATCTTCCAGAGATGTACTAATAAATCCAGATTTACTGCCATCACATTCCTGGTTTTGAAAAGTATTCCTTTGCTCTTTAGGGATGCATTTGCATCCCACTCTGCCTTGTAGCCTTCAGCCTATAAAATCACTTCCAACAGGCTCTGGGAGGCAAGCCCTTGGTAGCACTCAATATCCCTATTTTGGCCCTGAAATTTCAGGGAATAAGATGCTTCTGACCTGGCAGTCCTAGATATTGACCTGCATAGGTGTGTTGGGGTGGTGAAATGCCTGGCCTTAGTCCTAGGATTATCAAGTAAAGAAGAGACATATGCAAGGTGCCTGTTATTCAAGAAGCACCTCTTATACACCCCAAAATAGTGGGGAGGATTTCTAAGCTAGAAAGCGAGCAGAGGGTCTTTAGTAACACTTTGATGCTTATACATTCAGAACCCATTAGATTGATTATTGTTATGATCCAATATTCATTCCCCCCCCCGCTCCACACATTGTTCTTTTTTAAATTTTATTTCATTTCTTGTCTCTCTGGTCTCTGACTCTTTTACTTCTTATTTCTGTCTGAGGAAGTATTTTCAGTGTCTTTCTCTGTGCGTGTATAACCATACTGTTATTTCAGCACTTTATGTTAATTGTCTGTCTTTTCCGTCACAGAATCTAGCCGAGCAGACAAGTTTTCCTCTTAAAAGCATTGTTTGTTTGAACCACAGTTGTCATTGTGAAACCCACTCATTATACTAACGATGCTGTCCTAAAGGACGTTTTCATTAAGCAATTTGGGGATGGAGGGGGAAGGATAAATAAGAACACGCTGAAGAAAATAGATGCAGAAGAAGCCATGAGACAGAACAATCCTCAGAGATTCCATACACAAAAACAGATTTCACCTCCCCTCTTCCAAAATAATCGCAGGCACGGAAAATAAAAAGACATTCAGATTAAATTTTCATGGCTGTAGGGCTTTTGCTAGCTATGCACAAGAGCTATAGAATTCATATCCACTTGACATCAGAAATGCAGATTCAGGGGATTCATTTAAGGCAAAATTGAAAACTTATCTTTTGAGTCTGTCTTTGCGAACCTTAAATGCGACTAAATTTTCAAGCTGCTGGATATTATTTTATGTAAAGCCCTCGGAGATCCTTTGTATAAGCAGTGCTATAGAAATTCACTTTGGATTATATTTAGTCTGTTTGCGTTAGGAAACAGTAGAGAGAGATGGCAAAAAGTGCTTATAATGGGAGAGGCAAAGGTGTCATTTGCACATGCTAAGCGGTAAACACAAGGGAAATTGAATGCCTCACCACTCTCCATTCTTGTATTTAAATAGCCGGAGAAAGTTAGTGACTTCATTTTGTCATTATGTCTCCAGACAGTGTGTTACCTACTTGTGCTCTTCAAAATTATAAGGCAGTGCTTTCCATTCACTGTGCAGTGCTGGGCCCAGCTTACAGAGTTGCCAGAGAACGCATTTTGTCCAAGGGAGGGTCCTCTCATGGGTCCCATTGTGCCATGGCACCTGTTGGCTACATCAACTCAGCTAGAGCTCCACAAAACAAAAGGACTGTCTCCCATTCAAAAATATCACTCGGCTGGATAGCACTGGAGCTGCTCCAGGGGCCGGACTCCCTTTACACATTTCTAGACCTGTGGAGATTTGGTTTTGCCTGGTATTTTCTGGAAGGAGGTACTCTACGGTTGTGGTTTCCCAAAATGGCTTGATTACTCTTCTTCATGGAAAGCGTTTTACGTGACAGCTTCAGAATGATTTATTTATTTATTTATTTATTTATTTATTTATTTATTTATTTATTTACGCAGAAAAGCCAAAACAAATCCAAATCCATGACAATCAGATAAATATGAATGGGAAGAATTATATGAAATGCATAGTTGGCCAAGTAAACAGTGCATTGGATCCAGACTCAGTAATGTTTGGAGTTCTCTTGAGTCCCATTGAGTTCAATAGGCCTACTGTTGTTGTTGTTGTTTAGTCGTTAAGTCGTGTCCGACTCTTCGTGACCCCATGGACCAGAGCACGCCAGGCCCTCCTGTCTTCCACTGCCTTCCGGAGTTGGGTCAAATTCATGTTGGTAGCTTCGATGACAATGTCCAACCATCTCGTCCTCTGTCGTCCCCTTCTCCTCTTGCCTTCACATTTTCCTAACATCAGGGTCTTTTCCAGGGAGTCTTCTCTTCTCATCAGATGGCCAAAGTATTGGAGCCTCAGCTTCAGGATCTGTCCTTCCAGTGAGCACTCAGGGTTGATTTCCTTCAGAACGGATAGGTTTGTTCTCCTTGCAGTCCAGGGGACTCTCAAGAGTCTCCTCCAGCACCACAATTCAAAAGCATCAATTCTTCGGCGGTCAACCTTCTTTATGGTCCAGCTCTCACTTCCATACATCGCTACTGGAAAAACCATAGCTTTGACTATGCGGACCTTTGTCGGCAAGGTGATGTCTCTGTTTTTTAAGATGCTGTCTAGGTTTGTCATCGCTTTCCTCCCAAGAAGCAGGAGTCTTTTAATTTCGTGGCTGCTGTCACCATCTGCAGTGATCATGGCGCCCAAGAAGGTAAACTCTGTCACTGCCTCCATATCTTCCCCTTCTATTTGCCAGGAGGTGATGGGACCAGTGGCCATGATCTTAGTTTTTTGGATGTTGAGCTTCAGACCATTTTTTGTGCTCTCCTCTTTCACCCTCATTAAGAGGTTCTTTAATTCCTCCTCACTTTCTGCCATCAGAGTGGTATCATCTGTATATCGGAGGTTGTTGATATTTCTTCCGGCAATCTTAATTCCGGTTTGGGATTCATCCAGTCCAGCCTTTCGCATGATGTATTCTGCATATAAGTTAAATAAGCAGGGAGACAATATACAGCCTTGTCGTACTCCTTTCCCAATTTTGAACCAATCAGTTGTTCCATATCCAGTTCTAACTGTTGCTTCCTGTCCCATATATAGATTTCTCAGGAGACAGATAAGGTGGTCAGGCACTCCCATTTCTTTAAGGACTTGCCATAGTTTGCTGTGGTCCACACAGTCAAAGGCTTTTGCGTAGTCAATGAAGCAGAAGTAGATGTTTTTCTGGAACTCTCTGGCTTTCTCCATAATCCAGCGCATGTTAGCAATTTGGTCTCTAGTTCCTCTGCCCCTTCGAAATCCACCTTGTACTTCTGGGAGTTCTCAGTCCACATACTGCTGAAGCCTGCCTTGGAGGATTTTGAGCATAACCTTGCTAGCGTGTGAAATGAGTGCAACTGTACGGTAGTTGGAGCATTCTTTGGCACTGCCCTTCTTTGGGATTGGGATGTAGACTGATCTTTTCCAATCCTCTGGCCACTGCTGAGTTTTCCAAACTTACTGGCATATTGAGTGTAGCACCTTAACAGCGTCATCTTTTAAGATTTTAAATAGTTCAACTGAAATGCCATCACCTCCACTGGCCTTGTTGTTAGCCATGCTTTCTAAGGCCCACTTGACTTCGCTCTCCAGGATGTCTGGCTCAAGGTCAGCAACCACACTATCTAGGTTGTCCGGGACATCCAGATCTTTCTGGTATAAATCCTCTGTGTATTCTTGCCACCTCTTCTTGATGTCTTCTGCTTCTGTGAGGTCCCTACCATTTTTGTCCTTTATCATGTCCATCTTTGCACAAAATGTTCCTTTAATATCTCCAATTTTCTTGAACAGATCTCTGGTTTTTCCCTTTCTATTATTTTCCTCTATTTCTTTCCACTGTTCATTTAAGAAGGCCCTCTTGTCTCTCCTTGCTATTCTTTGGAAGTCCGCATTCAATTTTCTGTAACTTTCCCTATCTCCCTTGCATTTTGTTTCCCTTCTCTTCTCTGCTATTTGTAAGGTCTCGTTGGACAGCCACTTTGCTTTCTTGCATTTCCTTTTCTTTGGGATGGTTTTTGTTGCTGCCTCCTGTACAATGTTACGAGCCTCCATCCATAGTTCCTCAGGCACTCTGTCCACCAAATCTAGTTCCTTAAATCTGTTCTTCACTTCCACTGTGTATTCATAAGGGATTTGGTTTAGATTATACCTGACCAGCCCAGTGGTTTTTCCTACTTTCTTCAGTTTAAGCTTGGTTTTGCTATAAGAAGCTGATGATCAGAGCCACAATCAGCTCCAGGTCTTGTTTTTGCTGACTGTATCTTTGGCTGCAGAGAACATAATCAATCTGATTTCGGTATTGCCCATCTTCTCCATCTTTGGCTGCAGAGAACATAATCAATCTGATTTCGGTATTGCCCATCTGGTGATGTCCATGTGTAGAGTCGCCTCTTGTGTTGTTGGAAAAGAGTGTTTGTGATGACCAACTTGTTCTCTTGACAAAACTCTATTAGCCTTTGCCCTGCTTCGTTTTGAACTCCAAGGCCAAACTTACCTGTTGTTCCTTTTATCTCTTGACTCCCTACTTTAGCATTCCAGTCCCCTATAATGAGATGAACATCTTTCTTTGGTGTCAGTTCTAGAAGGGGTTGTAAGTCTTCATGGAATTGGTCAATTTCAGCCTCTTCAGCATTGGTGGTTGGTGCATAAACTTGGATTACTGTGATGTTGAAAGGTCTGCCTTGGATTCGTATTGAAATCATTCTATCATTTTTGAGATTGTATCCCAGTACAGCTTTTCCCACTCTTTTGTTGACTATGAGGGCTACTCCATTTCTTCTACGGGATTCTTGCCCACAATAGTAGATATGATAATCGTCTGAATTGAATTTGCCCATTCCCGTCCATTTTAGTTCACTGACGCCCAGGATGTCAATGTTGATTCTTGCCATCTCCTGTTTGACCACATCCAGCTTACCAAGGTTCATAGATCTTACATTCCAGGTTCCTATGCAGTATTTTTCTTTGCAGCATTGGACTTTCCTTTCACTTCCAGGCGCATCTGCAGCTGAGCGTCCTTTCGGCTTTGGCCCAACCACTTCATTAGCTCTGGAGCTACTTGTACTTGTCCTCCGCTCTTCCTCAGTAGCATGTTGGACGCCTTCCGACCTGAGGGGCTCATCTTCCAGCGTCATATCTTTTAGCCTTTTGTTTCTGTCCATGGAGTTTTCTTGGCAAAGGTACTGGAGTGGCTTGCCAGTTCCTGCTCCAGGTGGATCGCGTTTAGTCAGAACTCTCCACTATGACCTGTCCATCTTGGGTGTCCCTGCACGGCATAGCCCATAGCTTCTCTGAATTACTCAAGCCCCTTCACCACAACAAGGCAGCAATCCATGAAGGGGAGGCCTACTGTAGCTGGGACTAAGTCTGGATCCATATCACAAAGACATAGCAACAGCTAACCATTGTAGCTTGATGGTCTACGAACACATGGATGTATCAATGGCTGGATTAAGGCATGGACTAAGGAGGCTACAGCCCAGCTTCTCAAGCAGTCCACTAGCTAGCCCAGATTTTCAGGTTTTAGTTTAAAAAACAAAACAAAACAAATAATCGTCCCCTCTATTTTAAAAAGATACAAGGCAAAAGGTTCAGAAGCAACTCTGCCCAATCAACCTGCCACTACCTTTCAGAATATTTATCTATTGAGTGAAGTCACAGTTATGACTAGCATTTCAGAACTATAATCATAAAGTGTGTGTGTGTGGGGGGGTATATCTGACTCTACTGTTACTACAAGAACATGAAACCCAGATCTCTGAAACTTGGCATGGATATTTAGGTTGCACTGAGTGTGTGCCTCTCTCCATCATTTTGTTTTATATATTGATGGGTTAATTTAAGTGAATTAAATCTGACTGTAACCTGCAGGACCATTAGTTGAATCACTAGGAGGTAGACACCAGCCTTGTCGACTATGAGAAAGCAATCTCCTCAAGAGTAGGAGTCTTCTCAAAAGCAAAGAGTCATGAGGTTTGGTCCAAATCCCTGCAGATGATTTTCAGTTGGACTGGCAAATAATCTATTTAAAGCTTCACTTAGGCGCTTAAATAAGCCTGCCCCTTAAATCCTGCCCTACCTATGCCATTGATATCAGGCTATGACCACCAAGAGTCTTTCTAATTGGGTTGCACATACCCAGTGCAACCAAATTGTCACTCCAACGCAACAGCAGCTTTCTGCTTGATTACAGTTTAAGTATGTGAGATCAGATGTAACAATAGGCATGCTCTTAAGTATGTTTTGTAGAAACATGCTACATCCTAATATTGAAACAGTATTTAGAGAGAAGCAGAGCTCTGTGGGTTATTTTTTTCAAAGCATCACATTGGGCACATGAAGTCATCTAAATGGAAAACCATAGCTCGGGTAACATATGAGGAAATCATTGCCCAGAATACGAGAGAATTGGACTGCATAGCTTTGAAGCCATCTTCCTTGGAAGGCAAAGAAGAACTTCAATGTACTACCATGAATTATAGATGAAGGCTGATTCATTTGTTAAGGGAGATACAGTGTCATCCCCTCCCTTTCTTTTTCTTTTTCTTTCTTTTTTTAGCAGAGCCCTTACTGCTTTTTGCTATTTGCATGTGCAAACATAAACGTTTTGCTTTTTTTGGAAACCCTTTTGCTTTCAGAGAGGCATTCTGCAAACACCGTACGCCTTTGCTGTCTTTGGCAGTGATTTTCTTTCACGGCCCTGTACTTCTCTTGCTTTCTTATTGTTAATTCAGTAGGTTACAGATATTCTGCTAATCTGGAAATGAAGTCATGGCTTTTAAACAATTAGTTTGAAAATGGAATTGATTAGAAGGGAATAAATGTCTATGAAAGACATAAGAAGCAAAAACAACAATTGATTTGAAGGGACAGTTCCTAAATACTTCAGACATTTTGGTGCCTTGAACTAAGCATCCTGACTGTCAGTAGAGAAGCGTAATAATACACAGCAAGGCAGATCAAAGGCTAGGAATCATCACTTTTCTTTTCACTTTTCTTTCTTAGCTCTGCAACTGATTTCATTTACATTCCCTTTTATTTTGCTCTGCATTGCATTTGAGGCCTAAACAATGCACTTGTTACAGCTCAATGGTATACACCATGATACACAGCCACAGTACTACAGTATGCCTTTGGATACCAATGTCCCCAACTGCAATAAACATACTCTGGTGTCAATTTGGGGGTACCAAGAAGCCTGGAGGTCCTTCATTCATATTTATTTATTTATTTATTTGATTTTTATACTGCCCATCTGGAGAAATCCACTCTAGACACCATAGATCAGAGGCAACTTGATGGTGTATAATAATGACAAGAAGCCAAAGCAGCCAGCAGTTTCAGAACTATATATGTTTTCCCTAAAATCTTTACCTATTTGATGCCATTCTTTGTCCTGTGTGATGCGCTTCTTTACACACACACACACACAGAAAGAGAGAGATGCACAGAAAATGTTCTGACATGCCTTCCTCCTGGAGTAGTCACATGGGCAATCCTATCCAATCAGAGATCAAGCAGTGAGTGGGCTGATATCATGACACTACACAGCCCAGCAGAGTTACCTGTGTGATTATGTTGCTGACATTTGTAAGCGAAGGAAGCATAGAATGATTATTAACTTTTTGCTAAGATTCATCCCAACCCCATTCACACACACACACACACACACACACACACACACTTACTTACTTACTTACTTACTTACTTACTTACTTACTTACTTACTTACTTACTTTTCCTCCCCAGCTCTTCTGATCACAAATACCAGGGAGCAAAGGAGAAATGGGTGCAGTAGGAGGCTAACATTGAACACCAAACACAATCAAGTCTAATTCAAACATGTATTCAAAGTAACCCACTACAGTATAACTTGTACAGACTATAAATATGTCAAAAACAGTGTATAAATCAATATATTACATACAAAACACAGAGTATGTGACATCATGAAAACAATATAACGATGTAAATATAAATCTCTCATAGAAGAGATTGTATGACACCTATCCCAGATTGTGCCGCTGTTTCCAAATTTTGTCAGATGACACTGTAATGTAAAAAAATCCATGACTTATTTGTGGTGTACTCAGAATCGAAATCTATTGTCTTCAGCCAAGTCCTTAGATATAACCACATTTGTTTGGACCCATAGGTTCGAGACTCTGAACTCAAGGATCTACAAAAGGCATTTCTCAGACTACAATACCCATCCAATACAGTTAAAGAACAAAGCAAGATGAATACAAAGTAGCAACCTACTTCAAGACAGACCGGAAAAGAAAATGACTGAATACCGTGAGCTATCACCTTCGGCCCACAGTTGAGACTACTCACACTACAACCCGTTCTTGACAAGAATACTTCACTCTCCCAAGTCTATGGTGGCAGGCGTGTACTTGCTTACAGACAATTCCAAATTTGAAACAACATTTGGCGCACAACAGACTACATAGCACTGATACAGAGATGGGAACTAGACCATGCTGCATACCCAGATGCCAGCTCTGACCTCACATCTACTCTGGCCCCACAGTTAAAGGTCCCAAAAATGCCACACACAACATCGTTCCTCTGCTACTGTGATCTATGCCATCCTCTGCCAACAATGCCCTTCTGTACTCTACACAGGACATTCTACATCTCTGTGCAAAAGGATTAATGGACATAAATCTGACAAACTGCAATGCACAAAAACCTGCTTTAGAACATTTCAATCCCACTGGACATTCCTTCAATGACTGAAAGTGACTGTCTTAGGGGAAAATTACAGAAGTAGACTTGAAAGAGAAACAGCTGAAGTAAAGTATACAAGGAGCCTCATGGTGCAGTGGTTATACTGCAACGCCCCGGAGAAGACTCTGCTCATGATCTGAGTTTGATGCTGCTGGGCTCAGGTAGTCAGCCTGAGGTTCACTATATCCTTCCAAGGTTGGTAAACTGAGCACCCATCAATGTGTAGTCTGTATAATTAAACTGTAAACCACCTAGAAAATGCTTTATGGGGAGGTATATAAACAGCACACTTTGCTTTATATAAATGCTGGAGACCCACTTAAAAGGATTATACATCGATCCAGAGGTCTTAACACATTACCGAGTGTGAATATCCCATTTGCCACCTGTGTAAACAATGCTATTGTAACATTTTAGACTCAAAGGCTGATTGAAAATATTTACAGCCTGATATTCCTAAAACGGAATTAAGATTGCCGGAAGAAATATCAACAACCTCCGATATGCAGATGATACCACTCTGATGGCAGAAAGTGAGGAGGAATTAAAGAACCTCTTAATGAGGGTGAAAGAGGAGAGTGCAAAAAACGATCTGAAGCTCAACATCAAAAAAACCAAGATCATGGCCACTGGTCCCATCACCTCCTGGCAAATAGAAGGGGAAGATATGGAGGCAGTGACAGATTTTACTTTCCTGGGCTCCATGATCACTGCAGATGGTGACAGCAGCCACAAAATTAAAAGACGCCTGCTTCTTCGGAGGAAAGCAATGACAAACCTCGACAGCATCTTAAAAAGCAGAGACATCACCTTGCCAACAAAAGTCCGCATAGTCAAAGCTATGGTTTTTCCTGTAGTGATGTATGGAAGTGAGAGCTGGACCATGAAGAAAGCTGACCGCCGAAGAATTGATGCTTTTGAATTGTGGTGCTGGAGGAGACTCTTGAGAGTCCCCTGGACTGCAAAGAGAACAAACCTATCCATTCTAAAAGAAATCAACCCTGAGTGCTCACTGGAAGGACAGATCCTGAAGCTGAGGCTCCAATACTTTGGCCATCTCATGAGAAGAGAAGACTCCCTGGAAAAGACCCTGATGTTAGGAAAGTGTGAAGGCAAGAGGAGAAGGGGATGACAGAGGATGAGATGGTTGGACATTGTCATCGAAGCTACCAACATGAATTTGACCCAACTCCGGGAGGCAGTGGAAGACAGGAGGGCCTGGCGTGCTCTGGTCCATGGGGTCACGAAGAGTCGGTCACGACTAAACGACTAAAAAACAACAACAAATTCCTATTCCTTTACCAATGAACTGTCATCACCTGAATCCTCACCTGCTCTTGGGACCACATAATTATGAGAGTCATATAGTTTCCCTCTTATGTCTGAGAAAGCAGACTTGATCCACAAAAGCTCTCATTAAAATATAACAGTTAGTCTTTAAAGTGGCACATCATTATTATCTCTTTGAGGTTTTTTTTATTTGTCTAATATGCTTTCAGAGACTATAATGGCTACTTCTTCAAAAGCTACAACACAGGACAAGGATCCATGGAATCATGTTGTTCCCTATCATCGTTTCGGTCTTCTAAAGATGCACTCTGGGATTTGCTTGGAATCCACCATAAGCAAGATCTTTGATGTATCGTCTGCCTGCCTCCTGTGGAACATCCTTCCAGGTGAGGTTAGGTGTGTACTTACACTTCTCTGTTTTCATTCTTGCTGGAAGGCTTTTCTTTTCAGGTATGCATTTCCTGACTGGTTTCCTGTTTAATTCCAGCCACAGATTTATTCATGTACAAGTTTTACTTGCAATTTGCTTGCAGTTTATTGTTTAAATGTATTGTTTGTTGCTGTAAAATATCTGGTATGGAGCAATGTATAAATCCACTCAATCAGTCTCAGAGGCACACAGTCTTAAAGGCTACACACTCCAGTCTCATAATCAATTGCATTGTTTCTTTTAAACGCATCTGAATACAATAGCTACTTGTGATTGTTGTTCTTACCCAGGGTTTACTATCTCTCTGTACATGCATGTCAGTACATATAACAGAATCATGAAAAGCTGCCTTTTCCACATAGCTCCAGTCATCATCTTATTCGCTTCTGCATCTCTACATAAATTAATTAATATTCTGCATCTGAGTGCAAATCTAATAAAATAAAAATAATAAATAAATAAACAAAAAGAGTAGTATTTGCCAGCATGGAGAAATTTTGTCATAAAACATTTCATTCTATGAATTAAAAGATGCCTGCTTCTTGGGAGGAAAGCGATGACAAACCTAGACAGCATCTTAAAAAGCAAAGACATCACCTTGCCGACAAAGGTCCGCATAGTCAAAGCTATGTTTTTTCCAGTAGTAATGTATGGAAGTGAGAGCTGATCCATAAAGAGGGCTGACCGCCGAAGAATTGATGCTTTTGAATTGTGGTGCTGGAGGAGATTCTTGAGAGTCCCCTGGACTGCAAGGAGATCAAACCTATCAATTCTGAAGGAAATCAACCCTGAGTGCTCACTGGAAAGACAGATCCTGAAGCTGAGGCTCCAATACTTTGGCCATCTCATGAGAAGAGAAGACTCCCTGGAAAAGACCCTGATGCTGGGAAAGTGTGAAGGCAAGAGGAGAAGGGGACGACAGAGGATGAGATAGTTGGACAGTGTCATCGAAGCGACCAACATGAATTTGACCAAACTCTGGGAGGCAGTGGAAGACAGGAGGGCCTGGCGTGCTCTGGTCCATGGGGTCACGAAGAGTCAGACACGACTTAACGACTAAACAACAACAAACATACCTTAGAATCACAACAGACAATAAGGAGAATCAGTATTCACTGTGATTAACCTTTATTTCTCCCACAATGCAATTTCCACAGAAATACATGTCTCTGCAAACTTTCAGGTGAAGATTGTGCTTCCCTTCCAATGACCAATCCCAAATAAGCACTCTAAATGCAAGATATGAGGTGAAGAAAGCCAGATGACCTTCACCATTTGGAGGAGCATATCTTGTAAATAAGTAAGTTATGTGTTTAGAAAATAAGTAAATATTAACTGAATCAGGGATATTTGTGTATTTCCAGGGTGACTACAGAGTATGGTAAATAGCTGCTGGTCATCCATAGATCAGAGCAACACCCCTACTGTTTCCTCCTGTTAAATCCAGCATCTACACATTGCAATTTAAAGCGAAAATAAAAATAAAGAGCAATTAAGAAATTCAGGGGTAAGAGGATTTTTTTAACCTTAGAAATAACCTTCCTTGCCTTTCTTTCTAGGAAAACAAAGATCAAATCCTCAACGTTTTGTGGTCATGGCACCAACCATTTCAGATCCTGGAAACAGGAAGGGTGGGGCAGAGAGAAAGGAAAGAAAGTGTAGAACACTGCATTGCCCTTTTAAGACTTTTTTTAAAAAAAAATGGCCATGCCCACTGCTCTTTTGAAGCTTCTCATTCATTCCTTTCCCATTGGCTACTATAGGAATCTCGAAAAAGGTAGGGACAAACAAAAACAAAACAGTGTGCCTGTCTCTGCAGAGAGCCTTTCTGTCCTATTTACTGTCTGCAGGAATGAGATATTCACAGAGAAGCAGAAATACACATCGATCAATATGGATCCAGATAAGGACCAGGCCAGAGTGTCAAGCAAACACTGTGAGCCCTGTATTTCAGCACAGAGCAGTTTGGTGAAGAGGAAAGCTGTGCATATCCTTCCTCCTCAGTATCAAATTCAACCTTCCAGGGTGTGGAATCCTACATCCACCTACCTTTGCATAAGCCCCATTGAACTCAGTGGATAATGGTGCAGCGTTAATAAGGCTACAGTCCTGCACCACTGACCTCAGGGTAAACCTCATCAAACTCAATGAGAGTTGTCCTTAAGTAGATGTACACATCACTGCACTGTTAATTAAGTGTCAGAAGAGCAGCTCAGCTTTTGCAGTGAGCTCTAGTTTGACCTGGCAGTTCAGCCCTTGCAAGAACACTGCTTTGCTTATCATAATGGCCAATAACACCACTGAAGGAAGATGTATGGTGACAGTAAACATTGTGTAGTGCTGTAGATAAGCACAACTGAGTAGAAGCAGATAAGGAAAGACAAAGATAAGACACAATAAAATAATATGAAAGTAGATCACCTGTGATATCAGTGTTGGCAGCTCTGACTGAGCATCTAGGCAGCATCTTTTGCCTGTAAAATGTGTAGCCAGATGCCTACTATGATGTTAAAACTACACAGATTTTCTCATAACAGATACTTGAAATGTGTAATACAGTAGCTACTTTCTAGGTGGTCCTCAAACACGCTGGCTTCCATAATCATAGCACAAGGGTAGGGACTGTTGGGTTGTTGAGACTGATATCAACATTGGCAATTATAGGCCAGGCGCCAATGTTTCTTTCCTTAGAAAGGTTGTAGAGAAGGTGGTGGCCGATCAGCTTCAGGCTCTCTTGGATGAAACCAATGCCCTGGATCCATTCCAGTCGGGCTTCAGGCCACATCACGATACGGAAACAGCATTGGTCACCCTGCTTGATGACCTACTGAGGGAGGCCAATAGGGGCAAAATGTCCTTGTTGGTTCTCCTTGATATCTCAGCCACCTTTGATACCGTCAACCATGGTATCCTTCTGGGATGGCTTTCTGAGTTGGGGATCGGTGGCCTGGCTCTTGCCTGGCTCTGGTCCTTCTTGGAGGACCGTTCCCAGAGAGTTCAGCTTGGAGAGAGTGTATCAGCCCCGTGGCTCCTCAATTCCAGGGTGTCGCAGGGCTTGATCATCTCTCCAATGCTGTTTAATATCTATATGAGGCCGCTGGGAGGGGTCATCCGGAGGTGTGGTGCTTCATGTCATCAGTACGCTGATGACACTCAGTTCTACATCTCCTTTTTTCCAACAGCAGTGGATGCCGTTGCATCCCTTGAGCGCTGCCTGGGGGCTGTACTGCAATGGATGCAGGATAATGGACTAAGGCTGAACCCGGACAAGACAGAGGTCTTGAGAGTGGGCACCCTTCCTATCAGTGATTTGGGAAGCTCCCTCTCTTTGGGGGGGGGGGCAACTCTCACCACAAAGAGTATGATCCGCAGCTTGGGGGTCCAACTTGACCCAGCACTTACCATGGAATCCCAGGTAGTGTCTGTGGTCCGCACCGCCCATTTACATCTTCGGTGGATTGCCCAGCTGTGCTCCTATCTTGATGTTGGTGCGCTCACCACTCTGGTTCATGCACTCGTAGTCTTGAGATTAGACTACTGTAATGCACTCTATGTGGGGCTGCCCTTGAGATTAATGCGGAAACTACAAATGGTCCAGAACATGGCCGCCAGACTATTAACCGGGGTGAAAAAATATCATCATATTTCCCTCACTCTGGTGGCCTTGCACTGGTTGCTCATTCGTTTCTGCATTGACTTCAAGGTATTAATGCTTACACATAAAGCCCTAAATAGTTTAGGACCTCGATACCTGGCAGACCGCCTGCTCCCACCTAGCTCTACTCGTGTCACTCGATCTAGCCAGGCTGGGCAGCTGAGGGGCTTGACCCCAAGAGAGGCCTGGAAGGAGAGAACTAGAAACCGGGCCTTCTCGGCAGTGGCCCCTCGCCTCTGGAACATTATGCCCCCTGAGATTTGCCTGGCACCCTCGCTGGGAGTTTTCAAGAACAAGATGAAGACTTGGTTCTTCAGGCAGGCCTTCCCCCCTTCCATCACTTAGTTCTCTGTGTTTTCCCATCTTGGACTTTGCTCATCTCTCTTTTGTTCTGATACTGTCTGTTTTAATTCTTGGTTCTATTGCTCAGACTGTAAGCCGCCCAGAGTAGATTCATTTAGAATCTCAATGGGCAGGGTAAAAGTTGAATGAATGAATGAATAAATAAATAAATAAATACATATTTGCCCGACTGGCTCATATGCTCTTGATGTTCTATGTCCCAAGTTCTTTGTTTGAGTGCTGACATGACCCATCACCAAGAGAGTGTTGGTGGGAAAACCCATTTGCCTTATTTCTTTTGTGAGTTGGAGTTTCCTGCCTGATTGAAAGGAGACAAAAAGTGACATCTGTGCCAACCCTTCAGAAGAGAAGAGAAGCTTTAGCCAGTAATTAAACATAAGGACTTTGGCACGTGCTCTTATGGTGATTAGGCCAGTCTCCAAACGAAGGGCTACATTAGGTGTACAGGGAGGTACAGTCAGAATAGATCTCAAAAATTTGAACTACCTCAAGAGGACGTAGGTCAGATAAGGCAAACAATTGGCACCTGTAGAGCATTTGAGCAACAACTTTAGCCTTGAAAACCCGAACGGCTGAGGAGATATGGTGACTGCCTTTGGTGTGAAACAATCTTGTTAATGCCGCTGCACTTTTATGGGCATTCAGTGCTACATGCTTTATGTGGGGGCCCCGGGAACCAGAGGCGTGAAAGATTATGCCCAAGTATTTGTAGCTGGAAACCTGCTCAATGGGATGACTATTAATAACCCAATTGTGCTTCACTCTTCTTCTACTGACCATGAGAACTCTGGTCTTCTGATAATTAATTACTAATTGCTCTTGATTACAGTAGGAAGAAAGCACCCTCAAGAGTCTTC
Source organism: Intellagama lesueurii (assembly GCA_037013535.1). Taxonomy (NCBI): domain Eukaryota; kingdom Metazoa; phylum Chordata; class Lepidosauria; order Squamata; family Agamidae; genus Intellagama; species Intellagama lesueurii. The sequence continues at coordinate 272,359,363 of JBAJHW010000002.1, forward strand.
TCAGTCCCACACATGTTAATGCGAGTAGAACCGCATCGTCTACATAAAGCAGCATTGATACATGACATGAGTGCAGTTTGGGGGGGATGAAATTCAGGCTTAGATAAATTTTCAACTATGTTATTAATATAGAAGTTAAACAAGGTGGGAGCCAGTATACATCCCTGTTTGACCCCGTTGAAAACTGGGATTAGATTGGATAGAACTCCAGCTGGATTACAGAGGACTTTCAGGTGGGTATTTTCATATAGTCGCCTCATTAGCAGAAGCAGCCATCTGTCTATGTTCGCAGATTCAAATTTGGCCCAAAGTTTATTTCTTGGGATAAGATTGAAGGCGGACTTAAAATCAATAAAGGCCTCCTTGGGGGAGGACTATTTATGAGCTAGGTGTTGTAGGATAAAGCCCTGATCCAAGGTGGACTTTCCTGGCCTAAATCCTGCCTGCACATTGGCCAATATATTTTCTGCTTGAAGCCAGTCCGAAAGCCTCCCCAGTAGATATCTTGCATCCAACTTACTGATAGTACTAAGTAGGCTTATCAGATGGTAATTAGCAGGGTCTCCACTATTGCCTCGTTTAAATATTGGTACTATAATGGGTAATCCCCTGTCCTCCAGAATACACATTGTATAATTGATCCAGGAAAATAGGGAGGCCAGGACTGGGGCCCACTAGTCCAAGTTGGCCTTCAACAAGTCTACTGGGGTATAATCAGCACCAGGGGCTTTACCCGATTTTGTTTGGCAAATTAAGGAGGAAATTTCACCTGGGGATACCGGGGGCCAATTTGGTACATTTTCGTAAGCTGTGAACGAATCTGAAGCACTCTCCGGATGCATAGCATAAATGCTCTGGAAATATCATTCCCAGACCGTGGGGAGAATGCAGCAGTCGGGTTTGGGAGAGTAGTCCTGTGTACCCCCTGCCACAATCCTCCAGAAGGAGGCTGAGTCCTTAAATTTAGATGCTAATATCAGTCATTCCCATCTCTCTCTCTCTGAGTTTGATATTTTTTCCTCCTAATCAAGGCTTTGTAGTTTTTCTTGAGTATGAACCATTCTGGATTATTAAATAAATGTATTTTTAAATTTACCTAGAAAAATATTGATTGGATTTAGGATCTTTCTTAGATTCACTAGAGAGATTCCAGAAAGTGACTCTCTGTAAATAGCAAGGCCACCTTTCTGCTTCACTTCCCAACACATTGTATACCTTGCTTATTTGCTAATTGTTCCCCAGATAATTCTAGCAAAGTCAGCCAAGTAGCAATAATAAACATTCTACACTAACTCTTAGTGTTCTGCCCATGACTCCCTTTATAAGCAGAGGTAAACTTTTTTTAAAAAAAAAAATTACCCTAAAATATTCATGTTTGTGTAAAAGAAAAAAGACACCCTGAAAAGTTATAAGAGGGTAAAACATAATCATTCCCTTTTTCTTATATAAAACTTATCCGGGGGGAAAAGTATATTAACAACTTTTAGTTTATTGAAACCATCAAAAAGTCTTATGGCACCTTTAAAGATAAACACATTCATTACAGGGCAAGCTTTTATGGGCTAGAGTTTGCTTCATCAGATGAATAAAGTGTTTTCCCCAGTTGGAAGATATATATACACATGGGTATTGAGGAAAAAATGTAAACAGTAGAATCAAAGGGAGAAGGCACACCGTCTGTGAGCTTAGGCATCTATTTTGTGACATTATAAGTCTCCTTGGAACCAAAAGTTATAAAACACTGGATTATTGCAATAGCATCTTGACTTCTAGATTAATGATATGAGAAAACTCAATGGCTGAACTAGCAGGAAATTCACTGGGTTTAGAAGTGGTTCATCTTGTGTCATTAAATGTCACAGTAGCATGAGGGACTGTAATAGGTTCCTAAGATTTTGAGTTAAAGCTACAGAATATCATCCTTTTAAGTGTTATTCTTATCTTTAGCATCTTTAATAGTGGAAAGGTCCAACTACATGTTATGGTTGTGGGAGAAATTACTTCTCAAAGTAATTAGTTGCCATTCTAAGGTCCAAAACGTTATGCATATAGTTACAATTTTTAAAAAACTAATTCTTTTATTTCTTATTATTCAAAAGTAGCTAAATAGTTACTATTCAGTTGTTGCTGCTGCTGCTTTAAAATCAGCGTACAATAAGCTTCTGACCTGTAGATATTAAAAGAGACCCGGGTGATGAGTCTGCTCACTCCTGTAACTATAACAGCATTTTAAAGCCAATTACAACAATACCACAAAAGAAATGATGTTATCCCTCATTGCATTGCAATCATAATGTAACAGTTATGGCCTGCTTGTTGCAAAGTTATTTTTTTACTAGTTGCTTCCCAGATTTGTGATTCATCATGAAAGACTGGATCTAGGGAGGTAAAGAATATTAATTAAATTATTTGCTCTCCTTGGTTTAGGTTGACTTCAAATGATGAGTTGCCACGGGGGGAAATGTCCAAGTCCTGGAAGATTCCTCACTGCCAAGCACCAGCAAGACAAAAAAAGTGCAATTTCTCCTCATCAAGATCTCCATAATTCACATCAATGGTCTCTCCTTGAAGAACCACTCTTTTTCTCCAAAGGAGGTTGGCTACGGCAGGAATCCAATGATTTTGTGTGTGTGATTATTCTTTTCCTTTTGAGAAGCCAAGCATATACCCAGAGCAAGCGTAGGATGTTCAGCTTGTTATTTTAAAAGATGCAAAGAACCCATCCTATATTTCTGTCCTTAAAAGGCAATGCAGCAAAGCAGCAATCTCAGTTATCTTGTGCAATTTGCATTATTTGCAATAGAGTGTTATTTAAAGCATTATTTTGCAGTTTTACTCAATTCACCAGACAGTCAATTCTTGCTGTCTCCCCTATTAAGAATGCAACAAAACACTTCACCCTCCCCTGGAGAATAATTTGGCAATTCTGTCCTCCTTTATGAGAACGAGTCAAGTGAGGATGAGCATCTCTAGTTAGATCCAGGGTGGCAGGGTGGCTGGATTGCAACTATCATCTGTCCTAGCCCAGATCGTCCATGGTGACATGTGATGGGAAGTGTAACTCAAAACACCTGGAAGGCCCCATATACACCATCTTTTACTCATGCATAGAGTAGAACAATTGAAACCAAGTGGATATGTTAACCATAACTAAGTATAATTTTTATTTCAATAGGTTTAAGTACAGCTAAGTCTGTATTCAATCCAATAACTATAGCAAGTGATGATGATGATTTATATGTGTGGTGATGAGCTATCACAGAGCAAACATTAAAAATGAAGCCTTCCTATTTCCTCAGGTTACTTCAAAGCCCATGCATTCAGTAGAGCTGGCCAAATATTTTGCACCCCATTCTCAGGTGTACAGTAATCGAGTGTAGAACCATAGACCAGAATCCTATGGGTGTTCAGACAAGGTCTGACTATTTGCTGTGGCTACTTGCAGCTAATGTCTCAGTTGTGTGTCTGGTTATTTGTGTGATTGCACAACCAAGATGCACCCAAATTTTGTTTTATTCATTTCCAGCTACTCTACAGGGGACAGTGCACAACTACTCACAGGAAATATCTACTTTTCAAAAATACTCCCATACAACTGGGGAAAAAAATGTTTTGCTTCAACAGCTCTCTAACAAATTCAGCAAAAACAAGGTCAGCAATTCCAGTCCAACAGAGGTAGCATAAATCCAATGTTTCACTAAAAGGATAGAAACAACCTGTGAGTCCAAAATAAAATCAACATTAGTGAGATAAAACCACATACACTGCTAGTGCCTGTCTTGTTTACATTCCAAGGTTCCACACCAGCCTGGCATAAATATATTTTGAGAATGTGGATGTGTTGGTCTTCTCACCAGGCTAGAGATGGTTCACAGCTGGATCTCTCATTTCATCTCCAAAGAAAGCCGGAAACAGCAGGGAATCCTGTGATTGCATATATATGAATTCAGTTGAGGTGAGCACATAACTATCAGAGATGAGCCCCTTTGCTACATTAACTGGTTTCAAAGCATAAATTGTCATCCAGTACAATCCTGATGGCATTTTTCTGCGGCCCTATAGATGTTGTTGTTGTTTAGTCGTTAAGTCGTGTCCGACTCTTCGTGACCCCATGGACCAGAGCACGCCAGGCCCTCCTGTCTTCCACTGCCTCCCGGAGTTTGGTCAAAAGACGTTATAGATGTTATTAGAATGCAACTCCCATCATCACAAACCAGCGTAACCAATGATGAGGGATGATGGGAGCTCTAGGCACAGCAGCTATTGCCCTGCAGCTCTCAGTACCCTGCATCAGTGGCTGTGTTGGCTAAGCCAAAATGTTCCAATCCCTGTCCTGACACCCTAGTTGGTATGCAGAGGTGCCCTTCTTGAAATGTTTTGGATCCAGCAGAACCTCCCAAACAGAAGAGAAGGTGATGATTTCAGCTAAAGAATTCACCCTAAATCTGCCTGAAGGGGTGGGGGTAGGGGCAGAACAGGAACCTGCACATCTATGAGTTCTGTATCCTTTGAATTCCTTCCTTTCCTAGAACCATGTCCAGCCCATGCCTAGTTTGATCCGTCCATTCCCCCACCCCTCTCTCTCACACACACATGCCACTTTCTTTTTCTGAGAACAAATTTCAATTTTTTTTCATTTTTTACATTTTTGAATTTGAAGGGTTTTTTGCCTATTTTCTCCAGACTTGACCGTATGTACGCACATATTTCAGATTGTACTTATTGCTTGAATGAGTCCCCCTTGACTTATGTGTGAAATGTGTGCAGTTTTCTATGGATCCTTAAAGAACAACCACCTTTTTTTCAGATCCATCTTCAAAACAAAGAAACAAACAAAAACCCACTGGTTCAATATGGAGTGAAAAGTGCATCTGGCCTGAAGATAGTCCATGTATTGAAGCTAATCCAATAAATTCATATTAAAATAAGATTTTTCAAATGTCCCTATAGTAGGAGAGCTGGCCTAGGAACCTACAGAGGGAAGACAGAAACCAATGAAAATCGTGTCATCAAGGATAAGAAATCACTACTTATTAAAGACAAATTGCTGTTGATTAAGGCTGATTTGGGGGTACAATGATTTGTATACAATGCATAGAAGTTGCATGCACCCCAAAATTGCCGAAGGACGCCTTTAATCAGAAGCAATTAACAGTTACTGCTGCTGACATCAATACTATTGCACCCAGAGAGCTGTGCAACAGGATTCCAGCCACTGAGTATTACAGAACAATCACTGTGATCCGATTTTGTGAACTCAGTCGAAGGAATTCAACATCAAATTGCTTTTAAGGACGGAGGAAAAGGTGGTTGTGTAATCTTAAAACTTTGACTTTAAGGAAGAATAATGGGGTGGGATAAGTGATTCCGTAGAGAACAGATATTACACATGGCCCATTAGCAAACTTTCCCAAAGGTATATTAACAAAAGAAAATAATGAGATGTCACTTTTTAAAGGAAACCAGAGTGATTCATGAGACATAAGAAGCAAGGCTAAGCAGGCAGGACACCAATACCTAGAATAAAGGCACAGAAACCTTAGGGTGCAATTCTTGAAATTTGGAGAGCAGTGTCATCACCAAAGGCCATTTCCCCAGTGTGAGGACTTGAACAACAGAATTTGTCAGATGAGAATAAAAGCAGCACTACAAATATTGATTTGGTTTAATTTATACCCCAGTGTTCCTCACACCAGTTCAGAGTGCCTAGTAATCTACATACAACTATATGGTTAAAATAAGAAATTACAAATACCTAAACCACTTATTACAGCTGGCAAATGTAGAGAACTCTTTCTAGTCATACAGTATTTATAGAGAAGTTTGCTTTTTTTAAAAAAGTGACCTCTGGCACTGTAATTCTGCTGTGCTATTAATATGAATGTTCTGTCTGGGGTATCTGATCTTTGATGACCTCTTTGCAGGGCTTTTTCGGTAGTCAGGCCCAGCATGTGGCCTGCAGGGACGTGGTGGCGCTGCAGGTTAAACCTCAGAAGCCTCTGTGCTGCAGGGTCAGAAGACCAGCAGTCGTAAGATCGAATCCACGCGACGGAGTGAGCTCCCGTCGCTTGTCCCAGCTCCTGCCAACCTAGCAGTTCGAAAGCATGCAAATGCAAGTAGATAAATAGGTACCACCTCGGTGGGAAGGTAACGGCGTTCCGTGTCTAGTCGCGCTGGCCACGTGACCATGAAAACTGTCTTCGGACAAACGCTGACTCTATGGCTTGGAAACGGGGATGAACACCGCCCCCTAGAGTCGGACACGACTGGACTAAATGTCAAGGGGAACTTTTACCTTTACCTTGCAGGGCTTTTTGGGTAGTCAGGCCCAGCATGTTAGGCTGTGGATCCTCCTACCAGGGGATGTAGGCAGGCACTCTACCTGTGGTCTCTTCCTCTTATGCTTGCTCCTTGTTGTTCTTCTGCCAGGCAAAGCCTTATTTGTGAAGGCAGGCCTTTGGAAGCTAAGCAGGGTAGCCGTAAAGGGAGGCTTTTCACTTGGGCAGGTGCCTCCTGTTTTAAAACTGATTTGTTTTAAAATCCTTTCAATGCTTTCTGCTTTGACTTGGATTCCTGCATTGAGCAGGGGGGTGGACTCAATGGCTTTATTAGGCCCCTTCCCACTCCATTATTCTATGATTCTATGATTCAATGCAGGTTATGGTCATTATTTTCTAACGTTTTCAGCTTATACCTTACTTTTTTGTTTTACAGTTAGCCAACCTGAATCTCATTCTGGGAACTCAAAGCAAATCAAATCAAAACTGGGAAATAAAACAAGCAAGTGTTCACATGTGCTGGGTTCACCATGCAAGCAATGAACATGCATGTGTAAAACAGCCCTGAGGGAGAGATGAGTGGTCAAGTGGTGTGTATGCTTATGTAAAAACCACACACTGGGTCATCAGGGAATGTGGGGCTTTGTGACAACAGTACACTGATGATACTCAACTCTACATCTCCTTTTTTCCAACAACAGTGGATGCAGTTTCGTCCCTTGAGCGCTGCCTGGAGGCCGTTCAGCAATGGATGCAGGAGAATGGACTGAGGCTGAACCCGGGCAAGACGGAGGTCCTTCGGGTGGGTGCCCCAGGAATCAGTGGTTTGGGAAACTCCCTCTCTTTGGGGGGGGGGTAATTCTTACCACCAAGAGTGAGGTTTGCAGTTTGGGTGTACATCTTGACCCAGCGCTCACCATGGAAACCCAGGTGGCGTCAGTGGTCCGTTCCGCACACTTCCACCTTCGGCGGATTGCCCAGCTGCATCCCTATCTTGATGTGGGAGCACTCACCACTTTGGTCCATGCGCTCGTAGTCTCGAGATTAGACTACTGTAATGCGCTCTATGTGGGGCTGCCTTTGAGACTGACACGGAAACTCCAGATGGTGCAGAATACAGCGGCCAGACTTCTTACAGGGGTGAAAAGGTACCAACATATTTCCCCCACGCTGGCCTCCTTGCATTGGCTGCCCATTCGCTTCCGCGTTGATTTCAAAGTCTTAACGATGATAAATAAAGCCTTAAATGGTTTAGGACCTCGATATCTGGCAGAGTGCCTCCTCCCACCCAGTTCTGCCATAGTCACTCGTTCCAGCCAGTCCGGGCGGCTGAGGGGCCTAACACTGAGGGAGGTCCGGAAGGAAAGAACGAGGAACCGGGCCTTCTTGGCAGTGGCCCCTCGCCTCTGGAACAACCTGCCCGTGGAGATCCGCCTGGCTCCCTCTCTGGGTGTATTCAGAAGAAAAGTCAAGACCTGGCTATTTGGGCAGGCTTTCCCTCCTGCCATATCTTAAATTCACATTTTGCCATCTTGGATTTATAGTATATATTTATTGGTTTTTTACTGTTTTTAAATTTGTAATGCCGCCCAGAGTAGACCTTTGGTCTAGATGGGCAGGGTAGAAGTCCAATAAAATAAATAAATAAATAAATAAATAAACAAACAATACCATTAAGATAGAGGGCATGCAATATTTATTTGTACCTATTATTTAGCTCAGCTTTCCACGGTGACAGCCTCCAGTTGGATTGGAATACAGCTCCAGTGTCATCCCTATCCAACACAGCCATGGGCTGCTGGCTGGAGAGGATGGAACTCATAGTCCAAAGCCATCTGGAGGACACCCGTTTGGAAAAGCTGATGTAGCTAAACCAGGACAGGTATCATTTAGTGCCTGAGAATGGCAAATATCGAAGGAGAGAGAAAAAGAAATCTGGGCTCCTGGGATTCCAGGAGGTGACTTTAATGTTCAGCCTCTCAAATCAACCAGCAGTATGTCAAATTATCGATGCAAAGTATTTGATGAGTGTCTTTAAGCGGCAGCGACAGAGGCTGTCTAGACATGATCAGATATCAAAGTCTACGAGTTTTGCAATCTGATCATTTTGTTTTTCCTTCTGTGGAGGTAAAGAGGCACCTGTCAGGAGAACCTGACAGGCTGCAGACACAGTGATTAGAGCAACAATAAGAATAACGGCTCTTGGTGGTATAATCAGCTGTGGAATAACTTTGTCTTAAGAACTCTGTTGCCTCTCACTTGTTCATCGCCTAGTTTTTGCTCTTGGGTGGAATTGCTTATGGATTCAGAGACCTTTGCTAGAAAGTTGGAAGAGACTCAAGAGAAACTTGCTGGCAATCCCACGGCTGAAATCCTGTTGAATAACTATATGGGCATAAATGGCAATGATATCATCAGCCCGTGACATTCTTCTTTGATTTAATTTAATTCCAAGCTTCCTATTCCCACCCACTCCAGGTTCTGAGGGATCCCCTTTTGACCTGTGCCTCAGGACTGGCACGGGGGAGAGACTTTAATAGCAGAAAATCACAGTTGGATCTCTGCTGCCAGGAAACAAAGGACTCCAGAGAGTTGAAATGGTACGAGGCAGTGATTCAAGCAACCAATTCTTTTATTACATTATGCATAAAATGCAGGATGGATTTAGCCCTAGTCAGGCATTCAGCACAGGGTTCTCTGAACACATGAGGAGAGGGAGCAGGCTCCTGTAGCATCATCTGCCTCCATCACAAATCTTGTTAAGAACAGAGCACCTGCTATGCAGAGAAGGGGACCATGTGATGAAAAAAATATCAGGGTTTCTGATCATTTGGAGAGGATGCATGCATGCATCATGGTTTCCTCTCTACATTATTTCTCTCCAGGTGAAGAGGGTGATGATCGAAGAGGCTAACTTGATCTGTTCCCTCATGCATCCAGTCTGCCTAATCTTCAACACCCTAATGAGGCTTTATTGTGTAGTATCATGCTTATTCAATGTAGCAAATACATTTAAAGATAAGTAACTAAGAAATCTTAAACTGATCTTGTACTCTACTGCTGACAGCCTGATCAGGCTCCTTTTTCTGATCTATTATTACAAATAACATCAGATTTAACTGAGATTCAGCCCTATCAGTTCCTAGGTTATCATCAATCTCTTTTGTCTCGGACATCTAATTTTCTCAGAAAGAAGTCTTTTGCACAAATATGACAGTGGTTATAGATCTTTGAGCAACCATTACCCATATTCCAAAAGAGTTCATTTTTTTAAAAAAAAGGCTATGGTTAAAAACTATACATACCCCACCACCCCCCCAGACAAAAGCACAGAAGTTCAGGCCACAAAGCAACCCCTCTCACTCTAAACAAGCACATTGATGCAACTTTTTTTGTACCTTACCAGGTGAATATTACAGCATAATCCCACGAGCCATCCTTCTCCCTGTAGATTACATCACTAGGAGTATGGAAGAGCTGAAATGAGTCAGGCTTTGATGTCACCACCTTCTACAAATAACAGCTTTGCAGCATACACCTGTCCATAATTATATAGACCAGCATCTTATTAAGTTTCCACTGAGTGGATAGTCCCACAAGCATAGTAAAGCAGGATCATGTCATTTGTACGGTCATTGCTGCTGCACGCCTAGACATCTCCGTGAAGAAAACGTAACCTTCATTTGTGTAACAACAGCACTTGTGGAAGTGGTTAAATCCTATGTTGCTTACACTGGACAGACTTCCCACTCAGCAGCAGCTCAAGTTTTACTACAACCTTGAACTAGTTCAACCTGATTGACACCTGTTTGGGAGAAGAAAGTCTCACTCTGGTTAATGAACTTTAGGTAAGTGGAAGGATTTTTTTTTCTCCTTAGGGAACTTATTTTTACTTGAGATGGGAGTTAAAGTACAAATTGGGTGCATCATTTGACATGCTTATAGTAAGAGGTGTTGATTTATGGCTTGAATTGCTTGGCCTTAGGGTGATGTAGTTTCAACTTTTTGTCTTCAGCAAAATATTTTTCTTTCTCCTTGGGAATTTTGTTAGGGCTTTTAAAATGCAAAAACATAATTTATTTATTTATTTATTTATTAAATAAATGATAAGAATGTCTTCACTGAACAATTTAAAGTACTTTTTTTAAATCACAGCATAAATAACAAAGGCAGCAGTCAACAGCCACATGAAACTTCAAACTCACTGTAGAAAGCAGACCAACATCTCCAAGCTAGTTCTGTGTAAGTCTCTAAGGAAACCACACTTACTCACAAAGGAGTAACAGTTGTTATTTTAGCCCATCTCCTAAAGAGACAGGGCCTGTGTGGTGTAACACAGTCAAGCTTATTCCAATGACGTGGCCACCTTCTTATTCTCCTGGGCTCCTATGTCTCTCTGTATCCCTGTCTATAATTCTCTGCAGGGATGTCAACATGGGAATGAAGAATTATCACCAGAGACATGAGTTTTCAGTCTAAGGGTTTATATAGTAGCACAGCAGGAATTCTCAGTTCTCAAATTCATTCAAATGCAGGTGGTAAAGTTCGGTATTGTATGGTTTATGTTCCTATTACCAACATAACAGTTTATTTATAAGTTGGTAATAGGAACATAAACCATACAATACCGAACTTTATCTTCCTATGTAAGTTGCATTTGGACCTAGGCATGCACATTTCCTGTAGTGCAACATAATTTCACATTACATATGCACCATATCCTAACTACCATGTTTTGTTTTCTTCTTTTCCTCACATTACATGTTTACATTGATTCATACAGCTCTCTCACCCCAGTTATTCCCACTCCCCTTTCATGCCCATCCTCCCTAAAACCAAATTCCCAAATGACAACTTTCAAAATACTCACACCTGCACAAATCTCCCTCCACTCCACCAGCCTTCCAAGGACTGTGACTGGCTGGTTAAAGAGCCAATGAGAGGGCAGATGCCAAAACTATTCACCGTATCCTCCCCATTGCTGTTGTTATGGTTACTCAAAGAATAATAGTTATAGTTATTCAAAGAATGGAAAACTACTTTGAAATAGCGGTTAGCTACCATTATAGTTACAAAACCTGGAAAATTGTTAGTTATCACTATGTTTACTTTCAAAAATTAACATTATATTCATGTTTCCAAAAAAAAAAAAAAGTAGCAAAAATGGTACCTTTTACTTTTTCTTTGGAAAAAAAAGGGAAGGAAATGCTACAGGCTGTTGGCTTGTGCTACAAAACGCATTCTGTGAGATAAACCATTGGATCTCAGAACTAACTGTGCTGCAATCATCACATCATCCCCAGTACCTCATAAATATACTTCTGTCTGCAGAGCACACTGCAGCTGCTTCGTGGACTTTTCTAGCAGCACGCTATGCAAACCGGGACCGTCTTTCATCTTCAGGTATTGTGCTGAAGATGAAAGGCAACAAATGTACTTTTGGGCAGGTGGAGAAGCTTGGTTGGTTGGTTGGTTGGTTGGTTGGTTGGTTGGTTGGTTGGTTGGTTGGTTGGTTGGTTGGTTGGTTGGTTGGTTGGTTGGTTGGTTGGTTGGTTGGTTGGTTGGTTTTTAAAAAAATTACCCTGCTTTTCTCCTTCAAAAGGACCCAAGGTGGCTTACATCATTAAAAGACAATATTTTAAAGCCAAAAACAGGAAGTATACAAATCTTCAAAAAGAATTGAACAAACACCACACTAAAAATTGCAAATACCTTGTGCCCCTAGCACACAAGTTGTACAACAGCGAATGGCATTTCCAGTCCCATTCCTAAATAAACAATGAAGACCAGAGTCAAGAGAAAAGCTGGAGGTGAGAGAAGCTGCTACAGGAAAACTCAGGGGAGAAAGTTAACGAGAAATGCTATGAAACCACAAATGAAGATAGTGACAGGGTGTCTTCTCTCCAGTCCCTGAATCTTGTATACCTGAATCTCATGATTTGTGGTATCCACACAGGGGATGTGTTTGCCCAATGGTGCCCTGTTGGGCTCACTGCTACCACCCCTCTTCCTGCACTCCCTACCACAGGAAGGGCTAGCTCATGCTTAGTTCCCTACCTCCATCATGTTGTCAAACACAGCAAACAGGCCCCATTGCAGGAGATCTAAAAAGATGTCTGCCCTCTGCATCTGACAAGTGCACACCATCCCCCTGGAACAGAAATCCGGATTCAGGAAGATCTTAACAGGCTGGAGAACTGGGTCAAAACAAACAAAGGAGTTTCAACAAAGGAAAATATAAAGTTCTATGTAGGCAGGAAAAATCAGGTGCACCGATATAGAATAAGAAATAGTTGACTTGGCTGTAGTAGTACATGTGAAAAACATTTAGGAGTCTTAACTAAACATGACTGAATAGTGTGATGCAGCAGCAAAAAAAAAGAAGAAGCAAACATCATTCTCAGCTGCTTCAACAGAAGGACAGTGTCCAAATCAAGGCAAGTCACAGTACCACTCTGGGCTCAATGGTTTAAGAAAAATATTGAGGAACTGCATAAACAATTGATTGTCTTTTTTGGTATGACAGTTCATTTGGAAATTGCTGCACAGGATAGGAACTTGTAATTTAACTTGACATGCATGGAGAAATAGAATATGACATATTGCCCTAATGGAAAAATGGACTCACCAGATCAGATTACTTAAACAATCACACTCCCAAGATGATTTCTTCAATACTTGGTTTCCTTTTATTTATTATACTAATAAAAATGACAAGACCTATTTTCCACCACCCTCCCATGTCAATCTTTGGTGCAATATTCTAATCTGATACAGATTGCAACGGTGTGAAGGTACGATACCAGATTATACATTCCTTGTGTAAGACTTGCACTATTATTTTATTGTTGTTTTTCCATGTTCTTTCAATAAAGTAAAATAAAGGGGGTCCAAGGGGGGGGGGGAGAGAAAACTGGACAGAGGATAGAAGGCCAAAGGAACAGGAATGTGCGTGTGCATGGACGTGCGGCCACATGCGCACACACATGCATGCATGCACACACACACCTGCACAGACGAACATCCACACGCACGCACTGATGCACCCCCCCCCACCTGCGCGCACATGGGCTAAAGGGAATGGGCCAGATAAAACGGCAAGGTGGGTCAGATGTGGCCCGTGGGCCATAGTTTGGAGACCCCTGATCTAGGGGGATAGCCTGCATTGGCAGGAGGTTGGACTTGATGACCCTTTCCAATGCTATTATGCCAGGATTCTATGAGATACTTCTTCTAAGCCCTCCACAATTTGTAGTCCCCGCACTGCTCTCCTACCCTTGGGGATGTTTTAACTAGGACACATCAACTTGTTGGTTGACAGAATGGCCGAGATGAATATAACTGCAATTCTAAACAGAAGATGGTGAGAACTACAGCATCACCATCTATTTTCCAAATAACGAGGCAGAAAATGATGTTCAACATTATTCATCATGTCTGATCGTGACTTTAGTTGGATGTCATAAGGTTGTAAATTGTCTTTAGAAAAATGTGCAAAGCAGACCAGGTCGGGGTATTCATGCATGTCCAGGGGCAACCATGGTGCACAGGGAAGAGCCCAGAGGCACTTCCCCCCTCCAGATCACTTGTGTTAAATCCAGCAATTATGGGATTCAATATGTTAAAATCAAAATCAAGGGGGGAAAGTGATGGGTTTGCAAGTGGGGAAAGAGAAAGAGAAGCTAACAAAGCTAGCTCTGATTTTTTTTAAAAAAAGTCTTTAGTTTAGAAATGAACCTTTCTTGCCTTTCCTGCTGCAATATCATTGACTGAATCATCAAAGTCTACTGTTTAGAGACTTGTTTCTTTTGTCAGCCGACATCCTAGGTGCACTGTCACAGCCACAGCTGTAGCGGGAGTGGGTGGCAGCACTGCTAATTGCAGATCCAGCAAATAAGAGAAAGCAGGTGACAAAGAACAAGGAGCAGAGAATGTAGAGGTAGGACTGGAAGATGTCTCACACCTTTCTTTTCCAACCAGGATAAATTTGTTTGCGTGTGTGTTTGCGTTTCTCTTGAGAAAGGGAGTACGATGATGTGAAACTCCAGATGTTACAAATGAAGAGGAAGCTCTACACATTGACCTTTTAAGAAGGAACAAAAGAAGACCATGCCCATTGCCTTTTTAAAGTCCTTCAATCATTGCCGTAAGAAGCCAGTCTGCTGCTAAGACTGGGGCTCTTTCCTGTCAGTTATGAAAAATAAAACAGAGTGCCCAGTTCTCCAGTCTGCCACTATTGCTTCCCAAAGCCTTTCTCTCCAAGTCTGCACCTCAAGGGCTTCCAAAACTCTGAGCCCTGGTGCAGTTGCATGATTCAGTTTGATCTGACCTTGCTGCTTGCATTTCTGTGTTCAGAGGAACGGATGTTTCCCAAAGATCCAGAAATAAACAAATACTGACATGGACCCAAACAAGGATCAGGTGAGAGTGTCTCCGAATGGGCACAGGGTACATTGGGTACCAATTTATGTGCCCTTAGGAGGGCAGAATGCAGATGGGAATATATTCCATATCTTTGCTATGTAGGTTCCAAATATTTGACCAGCACATTCATCTAATCAAAATTAGGATTTTTTTACTTACCGAGATATGATTGACAGTGACCAGATCATTTTTATTGCAAAGATGCATATCTAGCATATCCTAGTAATGTGTAACGGGGAGAAAGACCTAGATATCTTTTTCTTTAAATGAAGTCTATATGAGATTTGAGCAAAGGAAGCTTTGGAATGGAAATGTCCTTTCTTCCGAGCCGAGCCTGACCTGGTCTTGAGCTTTCCAGCTTTATTAACTGATACACAGAGTAGCCTGACGTCAGCGCCTGCTGTTCATACCTCTGAACATTGCTCCTCTGAAGGTCCTCAAGACCCTGGCCATAAGCAGCATTGTTCTGCATTATTATGAGTAATGGGAGCCAAGCAATCGTGGAGAACATTACAAATATTCCCTTCCATCTGTCTTCAGAAATGAGCAAACTTTTGTCGGTTGGATATCATCATTTTGCCAGTGCCTATAGAACTGCTTAATGGTCCAAGAAGCTCATTTATGTATGTGTTTTTTTTATGTTTTTTTGTTTTGTTTTGTTCTTATAGCACATGTTTCTTTGGCATGCTTTTAATATCGAGGGAATGACAAGCTCTTCCTAATGCCAGAGTGTTCCATTGGAGGCATCACCAAACTAGGGGCAAACAAATCTCTGTCTGTCTATACAGATCCGTCTTTGTGTGTGTGTGTGCATGCGTGTGTGTGCATATACATCATTTTCTCTCTCTCTCTCTCTCTCTCTCTCTCCCTCCCTCCCTCCCTCCCTCCCTCTCCCTCTATCTCTCTCACACACTCACGCCACTTGATCAGAACTATAAGACCAAGCCTTATATTGTTATCTATTACATTTTGCCTTCTGCTTGGGGCCACTTACATCTGAACTTTTTGCCATCAATTGCAATGTTCTGATTGAGCTCCACAACAGAGGAATTGCTTTGTGCTATAGGAAAATGGCTGGCAGAATTACAAAAATATATAGTGTTATCAGGCGGGAAGGGAGGTAGAGCAGTATCCTTTTTGGCTTTTGAAATGTCATACTTCTGGAAGCCAATTTATCTGACTTATATTGCTACAAATAGCCAGGGAGTGTAACCAAGCCATTTTTCACAATAAAGGTAACTTACAGAACCACTCTGTTCGTTCCATAATAATTGTACAGATCTATTTATTATGCATTTATGTTTTTCTTTCTAACTAATCCTCTGCTTTTGGCAGTGCAGATGAATATGTGTGTGATGTTAATCAGGGCAGACTGCTTAGTTCATGCTAAGCATGGATTGCCAGGCAGAGAAGGGGGTAGGACTTAACGTACAGGAGGAAAAAACTCGAGAGGACAAAACAAAATCTATAAAGAAAAATCAAGAAATCTTCAATGTATTACTAATCTGCTTTTGTTTAAACTCTTCAGGGTGGCTTAATGGTGGTGGTGATGAAATCGCACCAACGTTAGAAGGTAACATAAAAGGTATCTAAAAGGTTAAGAAGGGAAAAAAAATGGCAGTGTCCATGTACGGCTTTATTTGGCTTCTGGATCACTATGCACCACTTTGCATTGCTTTTATATGATTATTAACAAGCACCAGCACAAGTAGATCTGTCATATTCTAGAGGAACAAAGAGAAAACTGCTTTCGGTCAGCAACCCAAGCACAAAATGGAAAACTGTCTTCTTTCCTGCGTTTGATGGGAGAAGCATCAGCCTGTCAGACAGATGGACAGGTGGAATGGATCCTGCTGCGATCTTCTGTGCCAGGTGGACTTTCCACATGCCTGCTATGCCTTTGAAGCACATGAAAGGAGATAATCAGAAATAAAACTTCTGTGAGTAGGAATAATGTGGTGCAGGAGGACCACCTATTTATTACACAGAGGTCCCCCAACCTGCTCTGTACCCTAATAAAGGGCATACAGACTGGAGCCGGCCCCGCACTGTACCCTTTAAGAGACACTCCAACCCACTACATCCATGACTTTAGCTGTATGTGTCTAAATCTCTGTTTCAAAAATTCATCCTGGGAATTTGCAGGAAGGGACCAAAATGTCAGTGAGGGGGCTCAGCAGCACCTTAATGTTGTGATCTATCTACTCAAAGCCCATACAATAACCATCTTTTTACATTCACACACACACACACTTACGCTTAATATTGTAAGAATATTTCAGTAAGGATTAATAAGCTAAGTGAAAGAAAAACAAGGACCCATTCCAGAATGCAACAAGGCTATCTAAACAGTGACACGAATCTTTATCTTTACCCTGCAGTCCCACAAAATGGCCAGTAGAGTGACTGCAAGGTGATAAGTATACTGCCTGGTACCTCAGTCTAAGCACTCCCTAGCAGTTCTGTAATAAGAGAGAGTTCAGGGAGATGTTTGGCTTCATTGGGTGAGGGAGGCTCAGCTGACACTTGCCTTTTCCTTTGGTGCCAACAGCTCAGTCCACTGTATTACTTTTGAACTGCAGAAAGCGGAGGTCAAAAGACACCCTCTTTTGAATTCTACCAATGGCAATTGGGATACAGGCACACCATTGTGGGATTACTGAACAATGAATGGCTCTGCCTCCTAGTCACATTGGAATTGCACAAATACGTCTGGTTCTGCACATTCGTCCAAAAACAAGGTACATGCCTGGCATTTATTCCTCATCAGTTACAGTTATCATTTGCCTTTTTGCCTTAAGGTTCATGGCTGTAGTTGAACCATGTTAAGTATAACAGCGGCAAGATCAGCCTTCCCTAGGAAAGGCTGGTGGGGCACACATCTGGACTGTACAAAGACACTCCTCACCTTAGCAAAAATCTGACTAATAAAGCTCTGAAAGTTACTTTTAAAAGGAGATTAGATATAACTTTTTAAGGTCCCAAAGTAGTAGTTACCGTGATAGTTACAATTTTAAGAGGCAACTCTTTTATTTATTATTTTATTTGTCTTATTTGTAGGCTGCATTTCTCACAATATTTTTGCAGGCACCCGTAAAATAGTTATTTCCTAATTACTTTAAAATTATAATTGAATGTAGGGATGTGAGAAACAATATAACCCAACATTTGAACCATGCACAATTTCTCCTTTAGAGATCAAATCCAGAGATTTGGATATGGGTCTGATTTAGTTCACACCAGCTCCAGCATGATCTGGTCTAAATTTGAATAGAAATTCAGAAGTCCAACTCATCACATCTCCCATTGATTTGCACTGGGAAATTTAAGCAGCTGTTTAGATATTTAAAAAAACTAATTGGCATTTATTGCTCAACTTTGTAAAGTGGAGAAATGCCACCAGTTTGAGGTGAAAATCAAAAATCGTCCTCTAAGATTAAGATAATAAGTGAAAAAATACTGAGAGAAATACATTCAATGTGAATAGTTTCACTTGTTGCTCATAGAATTAGAAAATGTAGGGTTTAGGGTTTTTTCCACTCTATTCTTTTTTAAAAAACAACTTTATAATGATGCTAGATTTTGCCCTTCTAGATTGTCTGAAAGATATGCTTTCAGTGTACCCTACTCAAACATGTCTGCTGTAAGTAAATAGCAACCATTTACATCTCTGATATATACAACCACAAGATACCTGAAGGGGAAAAAAATATATAAAAATAAGAACCTAGCTGTTTATTTCTCATCAGAGTAAAATATAGCCCTCCAGCTGACTTTTATACCTCAGTCCTAGCTATATTTCTGTTGTTGTTGTGTGCTGTCAAGTTGGAGCAACCCTAATAGGTCATTCAAGGTAAGTTATATAGTTTAAGGAGTGACTTTACCAGTTCCACACCACCAGTGAATTTTCATGGCTGAGTGGGGATTCAGATCAAGGCCTCCTGAATCCTAGTCCATTACTATATCCACTAAGTCACAGTGGGTATCCACAGCACATTGGGTAGCTTTATTTACTCAGAGGTAAATCTTTATTGATGTTATTCCAAACTCAATCAGCATGGGTTCTGAGACTCAATGTCCTTTGGAATCCTCTCTGTCTTGGGTCATTGGACCACCCCATCCTTCTGTTTGTCTACCCCAACACAGGCCTCCTCAGTTCTATAATTTCTTTCTGCCAGTTTTGCCAGAATACTTATGTAGTCTAGATTCTCAGTGTTAATAATGGCCCAAATCCCGTCGCTTAGCATAGTAAGACACACTAGTCCCATTGAATCGGAGGTGGTGGTTGGTGAATTAACTCCTCCATAAGTTCCATTGATTCCAATGGGCTTACTCTAGTTGTAACTTACTGTGCCAAGTAAGAGGACCTCAGCCATTGAGTTAATAATGCTATCGTTACTTTCAAACATCATTTTCTGTGCCTGAGGATGGCCTCACTGAGTCCATTGTCTATAAATCTATAGCTAAATATTCCCTTCCAACCTTGGGCCCCCAGACATTCTTGGACTGCAACTCCCAGAAGCCTTTGCCAGTTGCAGTCCAAGAATGTCTGAGGAGTGAAGGTTGGGAAGCACTGGTCTACTGTGTTTATGTTATACATGTTGAAACAGACAAGCAGGGCTGCCTCTTTGAAAACCTTTGAATAGAGTTGCCCATGTTTTAACAGAAAAGGCCAGGATGCTATTTTGTGGTAAACACAAACCAGTGCCCAGGGATCTCTATGAATCATCTTTTAACTTCCTACAGATGTGTGGCCTTCCACAATCATTTGGAATTACGCTCTCAGCAAAATTCAAACACAACTAATGCAATCCAGTCCACATAGGCCGCCTTCTGTCTCACATTTGTAGCACATCCAAGCCGGCATCCCAGGGAGCCTTTCATTGCAAAGATGAGGTTATAGCAGCAATTTGCAGCTGCTTTTCGAACATCATTTCACAGACAAGCCAAGCGATGTGCATAGTTACACCGAAAATGGATGAGAAAGGAATTTGAGGCTTGCACTTCTAGCATATGCCATATACTCAGAGCTACTCTTTTGTGTACATGTGTATGTATAAATCAGACTCTTTAAAGCAAACTCTGGGAAGATGCCGTGGATTAATTAGCAAATAAAACAAGTGGCAAGTAGCTCAGCCTGTGGTTTGTTTTTTGTTTGCTTGTTTGTTTTTTGTTTTAATGTGAATAACATCCTCATTACACTTTTATGTCGCATATGTTCCTAAAATGTTTTTTGGGGGGAGGACTTAAGGATTCAGCTTTTCAGCAACTGGCATCCTAACAGGTATGAGGGGAAATTAGGGAGGGACGAGACCTCCAGCAGCAGCTGGGAAGAAGCCACGGATAACAAGGTTCTCTCTTCCTGAGGGAGACATGCTTATGGTTCATGGAACACAGAGAATACTTACTGGCAGTAATTCCCTTACCTGCAAATTCAGTCCTTGTTCTGGTGCAGAGGAAAACATGATGATCTAATAGCTCACACTCTTGTATGCTTAGGATGAAAGATGGGTTTGTAGGGGGATGTAGGAACAGAAGGTATGCAATCTGTCATATGGTATGAGCTACCAGATCTAGCATCACTACCTGGCTCAGAACAAATACTGGGGCCAACTGGTTCTTAGGAACATCATAATTTGGTGGTGGTGTGTGTATGTGTGTCTCAATTATGGAACATGGAAGTCCCATCCCTAGTATGTGTGTTTGTCTCTTAAGCCACAGGTATCAATAAGGTAAAAGTCCAACAAAGTCTTTTTTAATGCAGAAGCCCAGGAAGCAGTCTCAGAAAATTATTGTCTCCTCAGAACCTTATTCTAAACACTCAAAAACACAAAGACCACAAGGTCCAGCAGGTCAGACCCTGAAGCCCTAAAATACAAAGACATATGACAAAGGATGTATCCTTTTCTTCTGCGTCCCATTGATGGAATTCCATCAGCTAAGTCAAAGTAAATAGGGCCCTAAATTCTTTCTTCTTAAAGAGCAGCAGCTCCATTCTAATTCTCTCTTTCTTCTCTCCTTCCCTCCCTTGTTCATCTGAAAACAATCCCTTTCCTAAGGTTTCCTCACCCCTTGGGCTAAATGAAATAGCCTATAAGGGTTGCAAGGGGGCAGGGGCTTGTAAGAGACCTGCAACTCCTATGGATAACTTAATCCACACACACACACACTCCCCCAAGTAAACTGAAAATATCTACATTTTTATGCATCTCACATAAAATTGCAAGGGAGTGAAGGAACTTTTTTTTTTAAAGGAAATCACAACAGGGAAGTTTCACAGTAACTAGCTCTTGACAAGCATGACAGCCCTATTTGTGTTCTTAAACAGTACATAATTAAAAGTCAATATACCCAGATCATAATAAAATCTGTGTAACTAGTCCGCCTCCCACAGAATTCCTGTGAGGGGACCTCACTGAAAAGCCTAACTATGTCTCATTTGCAAACAAAACAGAGAGAACCCCACCCTGGAATATAAAAATTCCACCACTGTGTCAAAGCTGTAGATTAACATCCATAGGCAAAGTTCAGTTTAAGGTTATCTAGGTCGGCTGGCAAGCCAGGGAGTACAAAGCAAAGGAGATAAATGGCCATTTACTTCCACAGGTTGTCTGCAGTAGGCTGTGCAGAAATGAACTGAGCTCCTCAGAGAATATCTGTCATATCAAACAGGAAAGAATGCCTTATTACGCTTGGCCCATTCCGTAATGAACACAAGCTGCGACTCTCCAGAGAGGAGAGCTTTCTGCTTGCAAGTTCTGAGCACGCTTTAAAAGAAAGGAAGGTAACTATTTTCAGGAAGCTAATGTGATCGATAATTTGTTCATCTTGGTTATACAAATGCAAGCGCCTTCCATAGAATTATTTGGCTAATTCTTAATTTTTCTCCACAAGAAACTGTTCTAAGCGCTGGCATGTGAGAATGCTGATTTGTGGAAGCCAGAAAGCACGATGGACAACGGAGAGTTGAGATCAGCCCTTGCATCTTTCAGATCTGCTTTGATTTGGATTCCTGCATTGAGCAGGGTGTTGGATTTGATAGCCTTACAGGCCCCTTCCAACTCAATTATTCTACGATTCTATAAAAACATGGGCATATCAGTTCAACCTTTGTCTACCTTAACTTCCACCTGAAGTAAACATTACAGCAGAATCCCACCACTATATAGCACATTATTAGTAGGGTGGAAGAAGTGAAGGGGGGGAAACAGGCACTGATATTTCCACCGTCTACAAAAAGCTGATTTACAGTACACTTCTATCCAGTTATGTAATACTCACTAATCTAGTGCAATTGATTCATATTTGGGAGTAGGAAACCTTGTTACATTTAATGAGTTTAGGTTTTTTTTCCCTAGAGAATTAGAGGAAGGTGTGCACCTCACATGTTTATTTGGGATGGTAGAAAGATGTCATGTTTTAGTGAGAGAGAGTTGATCTGTGGTCTGAGTCTATGGATTTTTATGCTTATTACCAAGATTTCTATTTTGAAAATATTAGCTACACAAGAGAAGAAATGAACAGTGTTAACATGGTTGAAAACAGGGGCTGGAAGGTGTGCCTTCTTTCCCAAAAATTCATTCTCTCTCAGTTGTATTTTTTTCAATGTTGATTATTGTTGATTATGTTTGCCTCGTAATGTAAAAGAGGCATCTGAGATTCTGAAATTCAGCTCCTCGATGCTCTACGATCTTCTCTTCATAGCTCTCTTCAAACTGTACTGTGTTTTACTAGTTGCCAATCTTAGTATCCCCAGCATGTTTTGAAAGGAATATCATAATATCATTTTCAGTTTAAGACAAAGCATTTATTTTTATATTTATTTTTTGCCCACTCTCAGAATCATTTTAAAATATATCCTTCCCCTTTGGTACTTTCTGTTGCGTCTCTATAAAAATCACATCCCTGAGGCTGGAGAGCTATTCCTTCCCGTATATTTCTGTGGCACAGCATAGATTTTAAAATACCAGGTAATTACGAGTGATACGTTATTCACAGACAGTCTTGCTGTTTGCATGTAGGGAAACTGCTTTTTAAAAGATATATTTTCCCCAATGTGCCCGGCAATTAGTTGGCATCTTAAACTTGTAAAAAGAACTAATTTTATGGGGCTACCTTCTGCTTCCCATTTATGGCAACTTAAAGTCTGCAGTAATAGCTCACTAAAGGAAAAGAGAAGGCTGCTGATATTCAGAGGTGCCAACAGCCTATATAGGAGTTATAAAGCAAATGCTGTACACAAATTTAAATTCAGGTGCAGTATAAGGTCAGACTTGAATTGTACCTGTAATATGTTTGTCAGGCAACCCATGTATACGACTGACAGCTCTTAACTTACTTGCCACAGGCTGTTTTTGTACAGCTGGGAATAGTCTGTCTTTTGGACCTAGGTGATGTACACATAAAAAGAAAAAAAAATCTACATTCAGAAATCTTGCCGAGTCAGATTGTGGCTCAGGATGAGTTATAATGAAGCCGGAAAAAGAGAAAGGAAAAAAGAGAAAAAGTTCCATGTTAGGGATCATTAGGAAAGAAACTGAGAAAAAAACTACCAATATAGTAATACTTCTCTACAAATCTGTGGTGCAGTTACATTTGGAATCCTGCATACTCTTCATACAATTCTACTCATTCTGCCCTCAAAAGTATATTAACAAACTGGAGGAAGTGCAGGAAAGAGAAGCCAAAATGATGAGGAAACTGGAGCATCTCAGCTGCAAGGAAGAGCTGCAGCTAAATAGCATGGGCTATTTAAATGAAAAGAAAAGAAAAGAAAAGTGGGGCTGAAAGGGGAGGAGAGAATAAAGATATATACCATTTGCACATCCTGGAGAAAGTGGACTGAGATACACTTTCATCCCTAAATCTCAGTTCTTGAACTTAAGGCCCTCCACTGATGCTAAATGGTGGAAATTTGAGGGCATATGAAAATACTGTTCCTACAACTAACACATAACTTCAAGAATTTGCTACCACAAGAAGTGATGGCTTCCAACTTTAGATGGCTTTAAAAAAGGATGAGAACAAGTACTGAAGAATAAGATGATCATGTGTACTAATCATGAAATATCTTTGCTTCTCGATCAGAAGCAGTGTGTCTCTGTAGCCTGGTTTCAGAAGAAAAAGAGAGAGAGAGAGAGAGAGAGAGAAAGAGTATGAAGTTCTAAAAGGTGTCATGTCCTACTTGTGGGTTCTCCAGTGGTTGGCCACTGATGCCCCTCAACTAGAAAGTTGTGGGAGTATTGTGTCTTGATTTCAGCAAAGTGTTTTTGACAAGGTTCCCCATGACATTCTTGTGGCCAAGCTGATAAACTATGGGCTAAATAATGTCACTGTTAGGTAGATTTTTAGCTGGTTGACAGTTTTAACCAAAGAGTGCTCATCAATAGTCCTCGCCATCCTGGGGAAAATGTAGTAAGTGGGGTGGTGCTGATGGATTTTGTCTTGTGTCTTAGTCCTGTTCAACTTCTTTATAAATGAATTCAGTGAAAGAATAGAGGGGATGCTAAGCAAATTTGTGGATGTCACCAAACTGGGATAGATGGCTAATACAGTAGGGCAGTATCTGCAAGGGATCGGTCCGAAGCCCCCCTCCCCACGGATGCCAAAAAATACTGAAGTATCAAACACTATATGTTGCATTATCTCTGGCTCCCTCTAGTGGCCAGTTCTGGTAAATAAACCCTGGAAATACATTTAAATACTTATTTCTGGGAGTTTATTTTCTATTTTCATGCAGCAGATAAATGAATCAGCGGATACTGATCCTGTGGATTGAGGGGGTTCCTACAGTACTTCAGAAGATAGAATCAGATTAAAGATGAGAATTAGACCAAAGCAAACAAGTGGAAGTGAAAATATGAACTTCTGTATTAGTCATGAAAATGAGATGCATAAATATACAATAGATTACAGCTAGTTTGACTGCAGTATGTATAAAAACAATCTAGGGATCTTAGCTAAGGAAGCTAAACATAAGTCAACAGGGTGAGACAGCAGTGGAAGGGGGGAACCTAATACAATACTATGTTGCATCCGCAGAAGTACAGTGTCAGATCAACGGAAACGAAAGTAACATTCTTTAGGTCACACCTTACCTCATCTATGTCCAGTTTTGGACATCACAACTTCAGAAGGATATCAACAAGGTGGAACATGGGGGGGGGGGGACATTCTATCACCTTCTAATTGCAAAGCCAGCTCTTATTTCCCTATTTGTGACCTAAATGTCATCAAAACTGTTGCACATACGTGCTTACTAGCAGTCAATGATGGATGGTCTATAGTTGTACTTATGTGAATATTTGAAGGTATTCTGTTTGTTTGTTTGTTTGTTTGTTTGTTTGTTTGTTTTGTTTAATTTCCTCTTTTTGCTGTCTCTCTCCCAGAGGAGGGACACAATGCAGCTCACAAATTATTGATAAGTAACCCAAATAAAAACGCAATTACAACATCTGAAAAAAAATTAAAGATATAATAGTATGAAAACAACTAGCAATGTAATAGTTCATCCTTCATTTTTTAAGATGATCATCTCCCTCAGATTCAACACAGAGGGGAAAATAGAAGTGAATGATTAAGGTTGAGCGCATTGACACACAATGTGTTGATTGACACACAGTTGACTAACTAGCTCAATACGAGTCTGGAAGATACAGAAACAGTGGAGGCAGGTTAGCTTATCCTGCATTTGTTGGGCTATTGAGAAGTTACATTTTTGCTTTCTCATTTTTCTCTTCCTATTTGCATCCTTGATTTTTTTTTATTCTTTAGCCCATTGTTTGACAATATTTCATCAGACATTTCAGTTTTGAATGAGAGAGGATAAAACAGTATAAAACAGCTAAAATGCATTAAAACACATAAAATAATAATAATGTGCGGCACCCAAAATCAAAGCTCTTTACTGCCCAATTAATTGTTTAAAACCTACAAAGGATGGTCTTCAACCAGTTGCTAGAAGAACAAGAGGAAGGGGGCCAACACAGTCTCCAGAGGGAGGGCATTCCACAACCTGGGAGCAGCCACAGGGAAGGTCCTCTTTCATGTTCCCACCAGACATGCCTGTGAATGTGATTTGTTTGAGAAAAGGGCCTCCCCTGAATACATGTAATGGCAAATTCACATTTATTTAAAAGAAGGCATTAGTTCTCAATATTCCTTTCTAGTGTGACGCAACAGCGGACATCCTGTTGCTTAGCGTAGTAGATCACTGTAGATTAGGGCCATTGAATCAACAGGGATATGGTGAGTCAGCTTCTCCATACTTTCTGTTGATTCAAATGGGCCTACTCTAGTTGTGATTTATTCTGCTAAAGTAAGTCACAACTAGAGTAAATCCATTTGAATCATTGGAACTTACAGGGAAGTTGACTCACCAAATCCCCACTGATTCAATATGTCTGCTTTAGTATGACTTACTGTGCTGAATGACAGGATTTCCGTCAACAAGGACTGCTCTGCTCTAGCAACGTTTTCAGTACCTCCTGTTGCTGTCTCCTCCTGTCTGTTAAGAGAACAACAAGCTAGCAGAAGGGTGAAGGAGTCAGTCCCTTTCTGTCAGCAGACACTGGACCCGTCTGCCAATGTCTCTCCTTCGGGGTCAAAATAAGTTAGCTGTGCTGGAAGGTAACACATACTGATCTACCCTATCTGTTCCAAATTACTTCCTAGAAATTCCTAATCGTACAGTCCTGAATGTGTCTACTGAGTAAGCCCCACAGAATTCAATGGAACATACTTATAGATAGGTGAATATAGGAGCCTGAAAGAATAAATCAAACAGCATTAACCCAGTAAAGGTTCCCCTTGACATTTAGTCCAGTCATGTCCGACTCTAGGGCGCGGTGCTCATCCCCGTTTCCAAGCCATAGAGCCAGCGTTTGTCCGAAGACAGTTTCCGTGGCCACATGGCCAGCGCAACTAGACACGGAACGCCGTTACCTTCCCACCGTGGTGGTACCTATTTATCTACTCGCATTTTTACATGCTTTCGAACTGCTAGGTTGGCAGGAGCTGGGACAAGCGACAGGAGCTCACTCCGTCACGTGGATTCGATCTTACGACTGCCGGTCTTCTGACCTTGCAGCACAGAGGCTTCTGCGGTTTAACCCACAGCGCCACCACGTCCCTATTAACCCAGTACGTCCATCATTAATTGTAACATGGATAAAATGGGGTATGACCAAAAGGGCAAACCCTTTGGGATCAGGGCCTGTGCCTCCAACTGTGGGGGCAATATGTTTCTTCTAAAAGATGTGCCTAGCTCAGGCCCAGTCAACAATTCAGTAATGTATGCTACAGAAGGGCACCTTAATTCATTTCTCTCTGTTCCTTATTTATTTAGGAAGTTTCTATACTGTCTTTTCCCCTGAAGTAATGCTGAAGGCAGTCAGATACTTCCATTCAGAGGGTAGCAATACAGGTGGATGTATCAGCCATGAATTTTTCAGAGACCCTAAGGCTTCCAAACGGCATGGGGATAGAAATCTCTCCATATGAGATCTATAATGTACTGACACAGAAAGCTGAGATACCATGTACTGTGCCTGGGTAACCACTTGCTTTCTCTTTCCCAGGTGTGCAGGCAAAGTGAAAAGTGTCTTGGAGCCCTGGTAGAACACCACCCACCATGCAGATGAGGGGTGCTGTTGTACTAGGGCGAGGGGGTAGGTTTCAGTATCCTGAGTTACACATTATCAAGGCAAGAACAGAGCTTGGAAATTTTCGCTTTTCAGACTCTCTTCCGGTAGTCATGCTGGCTGGGGTGGTGGTGGTGGTTCTCTGTTCATGTGTTATCTGTCAGGGTAAACTCATGACAGGTGGAGGGGAGCACTTCAGTCCTACCTGCTGCTTCTGCAGTTTTTGTCACCTTCCTACACAGGGAGGCTGGCAAGTTTGAACCAGGAGAACTCCACTGTTCACAGAGGCTCTTCAGCATGTGTCAGGAGCCTGCAAAATCAGGGTTCTGACTCACATGGAAAGACCCTGTGGATAATGGAGGCTGTCTTTCAACAGACTCATTACTGCAGAAAGGACAATTAAGGAATTGGGGCTGGAACATTCCCATCTACCAGGGTTGAGTTTATCCTAATAGGTAGAGTCTGGATGTGGCTACTGTTTTTCAAAATCTGATTTCCCACACTGCCGGTGATGTGCATGCACCAAACATTCCTCAGGATATCATCATCATCAGAATATTTGCATCACTTAAGGCTCTCTCCTTATAAGCCTTATTGTTCTTAAATATGTTTTCAATCTCTTCTAAGCACCTTTTAATTAAAAAATGTAGAGCACCTTATCATCCTTCTGTATTCCTTTCAAGAAATGTACTAGGGGACACATTCTCTATGGATAGCAATCAATTTCTACAGTAAATATTACTTCATTGTGCAGTACAGTAGTTATCTCTGCTGTCTTTAATTAAATCCATGGCATGATTTGTCAGGTTTTGACAAGAAGGAAACCTTCAAGTGAATTTTCAATACGGTTTGAAGACATCTTTGCCTTTCAAGATACCAATCTCTAGCATGTCACAGCCACTGGGCTGCTGTGATAAAGGACTTCTTTGATGTGTACATAGCACATAAAAGAGTGATATGAACCATGCCCCATTCAACCTACTCAGTCTTGGTCTATCAGTGCAGCACACAATGCATCCTTTTAAGTCAGGACTGTTGATCCCCTTAAGTCCATTGATGTGGCTAGCATTAGCTTTCTATGGTTTTATATTCAGAAATTAGAAAATTTACATGCTTAGAATGCCCAGAATGCCCAGGCAGCATGGCCAGCTGTAGTCCAGTTGTTTGCCATCTCTAGTTACATTGTATGCATCTGCAAGTTTCCTTCAATGAAACAGACTGTAAGGTTGGTGGCCCTTTGCCAGCCGAGCTTACTCACTACAGAAGGGGGTTTAAGAAGGTGGATGCCTTATGGTCTGTTGCTGGTGTGTTTAAAAACTTCCAAAATATGTGTTCATTACTCTTACAAGGAGCCTTATGATATCTGCAGTACTGCAGCCAAAACTCTGCTCACAAGCTGGGTTCAATCCCAGCTTAAGGTTCACTCAGCCTTCCATCCTTCCAAGGTCAGTAAATTGAGTACCCAGCTTTCTGGGTGGGAGGGGCAATGTGTAGCCTGCATAATTAAACTGTAAGCTGCCCAGAGAGTGCTTTAAGCACTATGGGGCAGTATATAAGCAGCATGCTTTGATTTTGATTTTTTTTTTTTTACATTTAAATTTTGTTTATTCTCTTAAACTGACAACTACATTGACTCTTTTTCATTAGGGAAAAACTAATTAAATATATATCCTGCCTCTGGGGGCTATAGGCAAAAAAGTAGCATAATATCCAGATATTTTCATGCAGAGGTGTTTCTCAGGCCCTTTACCTAGTACTTAGTACCTTTACCTTTACTAGGTACCTTTCTGGATGGAAATTCAGAAGCTGAACCTTGATGTCTGGAAAGTATGTGCTCTATCACTAATGCATTATATTTTACCACAGACACAAACATACCCAATTACAGCCAGGATGTTTGGGAGCAGTTATTTGAAAACAAGACAGCAATGTGATGAATCCCACAGTCTTCTATCTTGGCAACTGTGGACATAGTCAATGTAGCCATCCTACAGTATCTCAGAAGGCAATTTGGGCCAATGTTGTTACAGAAACATTCCATGTAACTCTGCCCCGTATCTGGCTTTGTTTGAGTAATCAAATTTAAAATGTGTTTGAGTAATCAAATTAAAAATCTTTTGGCTGCTGAAAATGTACCTAAGATCCAAGTGCATGAACAACTGCAGATGGTAAGTTTTTATTTCAGAGAGGCTGAGATAAAACTTGTCATCTGCAGTTTAGCACTTCTTGACCCTGACACCAGCATTTCTGAATCATCTCTCTTTATCCTTTATCCAACTTAAGATCTCCAAATAATTTTTTAAAAGGAACTACCTCTCCATGTGATTCTGCAACACAAATCTTGTGGCATGAATGTTTTTTGTTGTTGTTTAGTCATTAAGTCGTGTCCGACTCTTTGTGACCCCATGGACCAGAGCACACCAGGCCCTCCTGTCTTCCACTGCCTCCTGGAGTTGGGTCAAATTCATGTTGGTAGCTTCGGTGACACTGTCCAACCATCTCATCCTCTGTCGTCCCCTTCTCCTCTTGCCTTCACACTTTCCCAACATCAGGGTCTTTTCCAGGGAGTCTTCTCTTCTCATGAGATGGCCAAAGTATTGGAGCCTCAGCTTCAGGATCTGTCCTTCCAGTGAGCACTCAGGGTTGATTTCCTTCAGAATGGATAGGTTTGTTCTCCTTGCAGTCCAGGGGACTCTCAAGAGTCTCCTCCAGCACCACAATTCAAAAGTATCAATTCTTCGGCGGTCAGCCTTCTTTATGGTCCAGCTCTCACTTCCATAATGCTGAACTAGATAGTACTTTTTCTAATCTTCAAGTTATGCACTCAAGGCCTTGAGTGTGGGTGCTTCAGAAGCAGATCTCATATGAATAAAATCATTTTTTCATAAGCAGAATCCTGCTGGGTCAGAATGAGGACCTTTCATGTGAGCTATAATCGAGAAACGCCTACAAGAGCTCATGTGTGTACTTGGAAGTTTCTTGATAGTGCACCCAACTGCAATCTGGAACAGAAGAACAGCCATACTGGATCAAATCGAAGGTTAATCTAATGCAAAATTCTGTTCACAAAGTGGCAAACCAAATATCTGTGAGCAGTCCGCAAGCAAGGTCCTTTCACATTCTGTAGCAGCTGGTATGGATAGGCTGACAAACTTTGACATTAGAGGTGTGTGTGTGTGTGTTTTGGGGGGCAAAAATTATTGACATAATTCAATTGTAAACTGCCCAAAGAGTGCTTCAAGTGCTATGGGGTGGAATACAAACAACACACTTTGCTTTG
Source organism: Intellagama lesueurii (assembly GCA_037013535.1). Lineage (NCBI taxonomy): Eukaryota > Metazoa > Chordata > Lepidosauria > Squamata > Agamidae > Intellagama > Intellagama lesueurii. The sequence continues at coordinate 272,389,986 of JBAJHW010000002.1, forward strand.
CTTTGCATATTCTATTATCACCATGAAAACATGGTGGAGCCTATGAACGTTCCACTTGTGGGGTGGGGAAACACTGAACATGTCCTCACTGGGTGTAGGAGTCGTACCTCATACAGGGAATTATGTGTCCTTGTCAGTTGAAGTGGGTTATTATTATAGTGAGCGCCACAAGTGCACAGATGGTACATCATTACTCATGAGATAGTATTTGACAGCAGGAGGGAAAAAGCTGAGAAATAGTCCCTGGTGTGTTCAAATTAAATGTTACCTTCTCCCCACACAATTTCATTTATACTTCATTTCTCCCATAAAGTCTCCTTCTTAACGTCTTTCCTCCAACACAGTGATTCTCTTCTCCTCCTGCTACAGGTGAAAGATGTGGGTGCTGGATCTTATGCAACAGTTTGAAGGATTTTTAAACTTGTATGTACTATTGTTCTATTCTTTGGCAAACAATTTTTACTACTGTTTTAAACTTCCATGGCAACTGTTTTGAATCTCCTGAGCTTGCTGCTGAATTACTACCCTAGGAATCCCACACCTGAAGTAGTCTCATATAGGGTCAGTGTGAACTGAAACAGATTCTAGTGTGTGATTCTGGGGGTGAAACCCAGTTGGGTAGCTATACATGAAGGACTTCCACTATAGCATTGCACAATCAGTCAAAACAGGAAATGCACAATGAACTTGTGTGGTCATTGTTGCTGGAGCAGGACATCCTGCAAATTGACAACAGCTTAATCTTACATTATGTCTCGATGGAGGGGATTCCAGTCATAAATTTTTAGAGCTGGAAGGAAGTCCAAGTGCCACTGAGTCCAACCCCTGCCAACAGAGGAAACCCAAAACTAAAGCATCTTTGATAGAGACTAATCCAATATTTGACTAAAAACCTCCAGCAAAACCCATTCCACTGTTGAGCAGCTCTTACTGTCAGGAAAATTCTCCTGGTGCTTGGTCTAAATCTTCTTTCTTCTCATTTGAATTCATTGTTTCAGACCCCAACCTCTGGAGGCATGGAAAACAGGCTTGATCCATTTTCTAAGTGATGGCCCTTCAAATCTTTGAGGATAGACGTCTTATCACCTGTCAGTTCTCTCATCTCCGGACTAAACATACTCATCACTCCTGACCATTCCTCACAGGGCTAAGTTTCCAGCTCCTTTACCATGATGGTCACTCCTTTGGATGCATTACAGCTTCCCAGTATATCTTTAAACTGTGGTGCCCAGAGCTGAACATAGTATTCCATGTGAAGTCTGAATAAAGCACACTAATACCTCTAATACTACCAAGGCAGGAGTCACCTATCCTGCACTTGTGCATTTGGTTTTTCCTGTAGAAATGTAGAACTTTTTTCCTCACTGAAAATCATTTTGCTTATTTGGCCCAGTTTTTCTATCTGTTTAAAACTTGTCTGTAAAGGTCATCTTGAACCCTGCTCCTGTTTTCCAAATGATTAGCCATTCCTCCAGTTTGGTGTCATCTGAAAAATTTGAAGAGTATACCCTCTACTCCTTCATCTAAATCCTTAACAAAGATGTTGAACAATATTGACCCAGGATAAGGACACACATTCCTTTGGTCCAGGATGAGCCATTGGTGAATACTGTTTTTCTCTAATTTTACAGCCAGGCACAAATCCACCTAATAGTAGCAGCATCTAGCTCACATTCTACCAGTCTGCTTACAAGAATGTCATGGGCACCTTGTTGAAAGCTTTGCTGAAATCAAGGTGTGCTACATCCACTGCATTCCCAGCATCTACCAAGCCTGTGTCTCTGTTTGGAAAAAAAAAGGGGGGGGGCTAAGATTAACATGACTTGTTTTTGAGCAGCCTCTGCTGGGTTATAGTAATTACAGTGGTCTTTTCTAAGCTTGTTTATTGATCATTCTAAAAATTTCCCTGCTATCAATGTCAAGCTGACCTAATTTCTTCCTTTTCCCTTTAGGAAGATGCAGACAACATCTGCACACCTTCAGACTTCATGGGCTTTCTTTTAGTACCATTGGATCCAGTTCATCTGTCCCTGAAGACTGATTTATTTATATTAATTAGGTGTTCTGGAAGACTGGCTGGAGAGGTCAGTGAGTTAAATAAAAGGCTGTGAAGCCAGAGGTTCAATTCCCCATTGTGCCACCCAGGAGTAGAGTCAGCCTGTGTAGCCTAGGACAAGTTGCATAGTCCCAGGGCACCCCCAGAAGAAAAGGATGAAACTGTGTAGTACCTCAGCTGTGAATGTCCAAAGATTGCACAAACAGATTACAAAGTTAGACATGATAGAGTGGCAAAGTTAGTGCATTGGTCATTATGAAAAAAATATAACTTGTCCAGCCTCCAAAAACCCGTGGGAACATCAGGTAGAGAAGGTGTCAGAAAATGAGGACGTCAAGATCTTGTGGGATTTCCGGATCCAAATGGATAGACACCTTGAACATAACACACCAGACATAGTAGTAATAGAATGAAGAAATGTCCAGATCATTGACATTTGCAATTACAGGGGATGCCAGAGTTGAAAATAAAGAATTGGAAAAACTAACAAAGTACAAAGACCTGGCAATCGAAACATCTTGCCATGCTTGTCCTGCACTCTGGGATGATAGAGAACAAATTCTGCTACTTCTCTGTATAACAGCTTTTCAAGTATTTGAAAAGTGTTATCATATCACCCCTCTATCTTCTTTTCTCAAGGCTAAATGTGCCCAATTCTTTCAGTCTTTCCTCTTAGGGCTTGGTTTCCATCCCACTGATCACCTTTGTTGCCCTCCTCTGAACTTGTTCCAATTTGCCAGCATTCTTCTTGAAGTGTGGTGTCCAGAACTGGACACAATACTCAAGGTGAGGCCTAACCAGTGCTGAATAGAGGGGAACTAGCAACTCACAGGATCTGGATAGTATACTTCTGTTAATGTAGCCTAAAATAGCATTTGTCTTTTTTGTAGTCACATCACACTGTTGGCTCAGATTCAGCTTGTGATCTACGACAATTCCAAGATCCTACTCACTTGTAGTATTGCTGAGGCAGGTATCCCCCATCTTGTAACTGTGCAATTGATTCCGTTTTCTGAGGTGCAGTACTTTGCAATTTTCCCTGTTGAATTTCATTCTGTTCTTTTCAGCCCAGTGCTCCATCCTATTAAGATCATTTTGAATTTTGTTTCTGTCTTCCAGGGTATTAGCTATTCCATCCAATTTTGTGTCATCTGCAAATTTGACAAGCATTCCCTGCACTCCCTCATCCAAGTCATGAATAAAAATGTTGAAGAACACCGGACCCAGGACTGAGACCCACTTGTTACCTCTTCCCAGTTGGAGAAGCAGCCATTAATCATCACCCTCTGCAGCCAGCTCTGGCTGCGGAGCCAGAGGTTGGGAGTTTGATTCCCCACTGGGCCTTCTTGACAGGGGCTGGAGTTGATTATGCATAGGGCCCCTTCCAGCTCTATAATTATTATTATTGTATTCATTTTTATTCAACTTTATCCCCAAAGTGATCCACTCAAAGGCAGTGGTGAAGCTAGAACTAGCCACAGGAAACAATTCCAGATCTGTATTGCCTTAGTAATGCATCTGTTTAGGACATGGTCTTTAACAGCTGCAATTTCCTGGCATTATGGAGCTTGGGTAGACACAGAAATCCCTTCACACATTTTAAATACTAAAGCCTTTCATTAATTGAATTTGAATTCCTGTGATTGTTAGCTGCCTTGAGTGATGTGTTTGGCAAGAAGATGGGATGGAAATTTATTAAATGCATAAATGAGTCTATCAGGAAAAAGAGCATACAGTTCTGATTCAGTGAACAAAGGAAAAGATTCAGTTGTTGATAAAGTGGGCAAAAGAAGGACAGCTAGCTGTAGGGGGTCTGAATACAGCAGAGTTGGGAAAAGGTATGGCTTTTGACTACATTTCCCAGTGGCCAAGGTAGTCAGGGGACTCTGGCAGTTGTAATGCAAAGGAGCACCTTTGTTAAACTTGAAAATATAGCAGGATGCCTTCTTCAGGTTTGCTTTTCTTCTGCTAGTAAAAGAAAAATTACATGTGCAAAATTAACATCAGCAGCTGTTTGGCTTCAGCTTCAAATAAGGAATCTGCAGAAGGTAATACCACCTGTGTGCATCTAATTGCAGCCCCTTACAATCTGTTCCACAGCTATAGTGTAATGGGGGCATAATAGGTGGTGCTTTCCATTATAAGACTGCACAGAGATTTTTAAACAGGAATTGATTAAATCTTGCAAATTCCCATGTGAACAGCCATAAAGGACTTGGGTCCATTTTGTTCTTCTCCAAACCTGTTTAATTCTTCCCTAGTACAGTTATATAGACTATTATGACATCTTGTAAAGAAGCCTTCCTCAACTGAGTGCCTTCCAGATACATCAGACCACAGGCCATCTCATCCCCAGCCAGCAGGACACAATGGAGGCCTAAGGACCACTCAGGGTGGATTCATTAAGTTTATTCAGTGCAATGAATACATTTCACATCTGTCTACCATCTCCTTTTGTAAAAGATTTATAGGCCAGCCTTTAAGGGGAGCCAGCATACAAAATTAAATATCATTGTTTTGTTGTGCTTTATATAAGACAAGAATCAGTTACCAGAATGTATTCATTAAAGTTAAATAATCCTCTCTCCACAAGGACTCGTGTATGATATGTGCTCAAGTCACTTCATTTATGCCAATACATCCAAGGACAGCCACTTTCCTGCACACAATCATTGGACGACCTTATAGGACTGCACTATTTTTAACAAAAGTTGGGTGCATTCCTTTTTTGAATACAAACTCCCAGAATCCTCCATAATTATACACATATTCAGAAATTTCCAGTCCAAAGAAGTAGCTTTTCCAACCTTTGTTCACTTGCTGTTGTTCATGAGCTTACACAAAATTTTGTATATCCATTCTTCTTCTTAGGCAAGTGCACTCTCATCACAAAAGCTATCTCTGCACATTCATGATCTTATCACAAGGGTACTTGCCAAAGAGCCTCAAACATGGCTGGATTTTTCTTCTCATGGATGGGGGCTCTGCAAGAAGCTTTACATAGCTTCTCATGCAAACATGAATGACAGCTCTTTTTTTCAAAATGGAGGGGATCTGTGGAGTGGAAAAGGGAAGTCACACTTGGCCTAGCAAAGCATTTCCTGAATGTTTATTTTTTTAAAAAAGAAAGTAGGTCCCTTTTTCATTTGACTTTCCAAAGTGAGATGATTTTCAAACTAAAAATGATCATGTACAGGTTTCTAGCAGAAAGTCATCTTGGACATACTGCTAAAAGCTGGCGCTATTATAGATTTAATATCTACAGTTATCATGAGCTATACACTGTCCATTCTCAGTAACAGTGGAATGAACTATGACTATTCAATTGTGTGTTGACAACACAATTTCAGTCTAATCACAGCTATCTAAGCTGATGAACGTTCCACTTAGGAGAGATGTTTACGTCATATTGTAAGTGCTTTACTTATTTATTGCTACCCTTGTTTAAGTTCTTAGCCTGTTACAGCTTTTATTATAATAATCTTGGTTCAATTACATTGCATATAGTTTGATCCATTCCTATAAAATCATTTTTCTATGAGGCGTTTCAGTACAACTGGAGAAATGATATGCCTTCCCCCCCCCCCCCGAAAAAAGGAAAGTGTTTAGAAAGGATTTCTGTATGTGGTGGACATACTCATCCCACATCTCATTAGCAAAGAGACTCTGATATTATTGCTGTCCTGTACAGTCAGTCCATCAATGTAGTACTACATGCACCCACAGATAGCAATAATTTCAGAGCCTCTGTGATATCCAAGACTGTGCTGGTGCAAATATGGAAAAGGGAAAATAATGCTTTTGGATTTTTCCTGTCCAGTTTTTCGGGGGCTTTTGTGTTCATCTTGATTGAACATTTGCCCAGCTGGGAGAGAACTGAACTAGCAACCTTGAGAGATGAGGTAGTTCTGTTCCTTCTCCCTGTCTCTCTTGGGATCATGACTCGGGGCTGAAAGAATTTTGGATCCTGCAGATCTAAAACCAATCCTGGCACTCCTTGAGACCGACTGCTCTAATTCTTTCCTTGGATGTAGTACTGAGGGTAACTTGTGACTGGGCCAGGGGGCACTGTACCCTCAAATTTTGGAACGACACTCCCCCATCCCAGTCCATAAGCTGGCCCTGAGTAGAATGTCGCTTGAACCTGAGATGCCACCTTCAAATCATTTCAACTCTTACAAGTAACTAACTCCAACTCACTTTCCAAGTTGTCCCTCACCCTTTTGGACTTGTAATTTGGGCAAATGTTGAAAAATTCATGAAAAGAATTATGTTCAAAAATAGATGAACAATTCTAACTGTCTTCTCACCTGCAAGTATTGCATAAGATTTTCTGCTGCTCCCAACTCCATCCTCACATTTATGAGAATAATTTTTCATGTAACATCTGCAGAAAATGTGCACAAAATTTCAGCAAAAGTGGGAGATTTTTCATCAGATTAATGAAAATTAAACCCATTAAATCCTGGACAGGCTGTTTGCATCTTTTATAATAATTACCCATTCTTTCTACACCATGTATACTCTTTCTTTCTCAAGGGGAAAGGGTGCTGGTTTTATGCATCTTTTGTGCAGATGGTGATAATGATGATGATGATTACTGCAACCTTGAGGGGGAGAAAACAAGGTCATTCATTACCTTGTTCTCATCTGGAAGCAAGGAGTCCTGTAGGGCTTTTGGAATCCTTATTGAAGTGTTCTGTTGAGCTTTGACAATCTAAATTGAGAAGGAAAAGCAATTTAGTAAGTATTCTTCACATTCCTATTCATTCCTGGATGGGTTCTTCCTTTGAAAGTACAACTGATTTGAAATTTCTGACATGTCCTACTTCTCTCTGTTGGAGAGTACACATACAGCAATACTTGAACAACATTAACTTCTGGATTCAGCCCCTGAGATTACCTGAGCATTCTTCCTTTGTAAAAGAATCACGTCCGCACTTCTTTCTAAGAAAATAAGAAAGCTTACATTTATTAGAGAAATACACTTAGGATAGGAAAAGTGATAGAAGTCCCAGTTCTGTCTAACTAAGTTGGAGATGTCAGGAGCCATGAGTGGCCGTTTCATTTCAGGAGAATGAAGGCAAGATGTCTCTTCCTTGGAGGGACAACAAAGAGGTGAGAGAAGGAATGAAACGACATCAGCAACCCTAAGCATAGCAATCTAAGGTCAAAGGAAGATCAGCACAGGTATAGGACAGTCTAGCAAACCTGAGGAGGCCATCTTAATTCTTCCTTACACAAATACATCCATCTCGTTGAGTGCAAGCTGAGTTGGACTCAGTCACTTACAATAGTCTCTGAGAGAGCGATACGTAGTGGAGTTTTTTGTGACTGTGGTGGCCTCATCTCATCACAGTGACTCAGAATTATGTCTTGCCCAATACTGAGTGCAACATTGTTTCTTCTGCTTATGGTAGTAAAATCACAGCAAGCAAGCAAACAAAAAAGTAATTGGTGTTACTTCCCGTTTCTAGAAAGTCACCAGATTTTAATTATATATTTCTTTGTTTCCTCACAGGTGAATTTTTCTGGGCAGTTCACAAAAGATGTAAAACCATAAATTAATATATTAATAAGAGGTAATGTAAAAAAAACCTCTAACATTAAAACAAAATGGCTGCAGAATAAAACCAAGAGAAATTACAAAGGTAGGGGAGCAATGGTAAGGTAAAGGTAAAGGTTCCCCTTGACATTTAGTCCAGTCGTGTCCGACTCTAGGGCGCGGTGCTCATCCCCGTCTCCAAGCCGTAGAGCCAGCGTTTGTCCGTAGACAGTTTCCGTGGTCACGTGGCCAGCGCAACTAGACACGGAACGCCGTTATCTTCCCACCGTGGTGGTACATATTTATCTACTCGCATTTATATGCTTTCGAACTGCTAGGTTGGCAGGAGCTGGGACAAGCGACGGGAGCTCACTCAGTCGCGTGGATTTGATATTACGACTGCTGGTCTTCCGACCTTGCAGCACAGAGGCTTCTGCGGTTTAACCCGCAGCGCCACCACGTCCCTAGGGGAGCAATGGTACAAGGAAACTATTGCAAGAAATTAAAAACCTGAACACATTTTTAAGGAATTGAAGGACTGAAGAAAGTCCAAAGTCAATGTAAGAATGATGACATCCATTCTACAGGGGTGAACTGGTGAGAAGAGGCGGTGGAAGAAAAATTGTACTGAAAATTAGGAATGTGCATTGACACCCTCAAACCCAGTCCGTACTCAAATAAGAACACAAAGATTGGTGCCCAACCCAACCTTTGCCCTTTTGGAATCACTCAAACTCAATCTTTGTCCAAGTTCATGCTTTGGTATCAGCTCAGCATCTTCCTTATAAGGTATTATTACTTTCATTTCTTTCCCCCCCCCCCCCACATTTAATCACATGAGGTCATCTTCAGTGTATCACTTTTAATCTCATGAATGCAAGATTTGACATGAGGGATCTCTGGGTGGGGGGGGCACTGCTCTGCCCCGTGAGTGCCACTGAGCTTTTTGTTCTGTCTCATGGTTGCCTCAGAAATACACAAAAAACCCTCTTGACTCAGTCCATATTGATACATTTGTCCAAAAACAGTGCAGATCCCTAGTGAAACTCTTGGGGGAAATGAAGAGCTCTTCTCCTGGTGCTGAAAAGGCCACAAGATCAGGTAGATCTCTCTGCAGGGCACATTCTACAGCAAGTGTCTCCACTGGAACGTCTCTCTTCCCCCTTCTTTCTTGCAGCCACCTTCATGATCTTACTGAGCAGAGGCAATCAGAGAAATGCCTTTGAAAATGATCACAGGCTTAAAGGAAGAGACATGCAATTGGGAGACCTGTTTTGTGCTTTACAGGGCAATGCTAGCACTCTGAATTGGGCTCAAAATTTCTGGCTGCCCTGAGAATATTTGTAAAAATGGTTCCCCTTCTTTACTTTTGCCACCTGTAACAGTTTAGAGATTTGAGGAGGCCATGTTTTACTAAGCCTTCTTTAAAAGACATTGCTTCAAAACAAACAGTAAAGAAAAAAGACATTGCTTCAAAACAAACAGTAAAGCATCGTATTTTCATAAACAAACAAACAGAAACTTAGAAAAAACACGTTATGGATATAAAACTGTACTGAAGATTCTGCTGTCTGGTTTTGTAAACTGCTCCTCCTATTATGTTTAATAATGGTGTATCTTTTTACTTAGTCTCTATTAAACCAATAAATTGGTAGAGAGAAAATACTGTGCGATAAGAGTAATAATAATAATAAAAAAGGAAATGTGTGTTCTTCTTATAACTGCCATGTTTCCTAATCATGCCAATGTGAATTCGATATATGCAATCTATTTCTGCTATTCTCAGTCTTGGCTGAAATCAATTTTTCAAAGGAGAAAGCAGAAAGAACATTCACAAATGTAAATGTCTGCTTAAAATCAATGCAATTATTCCCTGTCCTCACTCTTTTTTTTTAAGGTACAGTGAAGCATGAATCTTTTTTAAAAGAAGAAAATTACTTGCCTTCTGCTGCACACTTTCACCAGTCTTACACTCCCCCCCCCCCCCCCGGAACAGCTCCAGGTGTCTGCCTCCTTGAAGGAGCTGAAGAGAAGCCACCTAACTCATGCAGATGGAGAAGGCATTTTTGACAGCACAAATGATGCCACAACTTCAGAATCTGTAAGAATTCCATTTCTTTGGCTTTCTCTTGGAGTAGTTTTCAGGAACCCCACATAGTTTCAACCACAAATGACAAAATACTGCGGAAAGACAACCTGGAAGCTATACTCTGATGGACAGGTCTATCTCAAGACATTCTTCTGGTCAAAGCAAGTATAAAATCTTCCTTCATTCAACATGCAGAAAGTCAACTAGCATCTAATGAATAAGCTATAAAAAGACATCATCAACACAGGACTCTCTGGTTTTTACATTTCAGTGGTATCCCTGTACTCTATGTGCCCACCAGAGGGAAAAATTAGGTGTTATTATAACAAACCTATACAGATAGTGGAAACAAGGGGATTGGATGTTTATAGGGAAGGGATGCACATCTCTTCCCTTCCCAGTAAACCACATTGGGCAAGATGTAGTGTGTACACCCCATCCACCACCATTTTTAAGTCCATAGAGCCTCTCATTACTTCATGCTAGAATATTTTTTTTCAGCAAAAAAAGAGAGTAGTTTTTAAATACTGGAGTTGCAAGCTGCCTTCAATCTGAACCTCCAAATAATAATAATAATAATCAGAAGTGTGCATCAAGTTAGTTTTACTTTAGATGCGTTTTTCTTAATTTTTGCATATTTTGGGCCGTCCACCAACCATTCTAGTCCATTCTACTTCAGGAAAAAAAAATGATGGAAACAAGGAGACAAATAAATACGTCTTGGCACTGGACAATCAGTTAGTGATGAGATTTTAGATATAAACCCACAATGTGGGTAAGAACTCTGTGCATCCTTCCTTCACTTACGAAGCACTGACAAGCCATTGACTTGGTATTTGATGTTCATGCGAAGTGGCTGTTTCAGGTACAATTCAGCAGATTTGCTATTTCAGTGGTGCACTTTTGATTCAAGGGAAGCTCCTAACCTGAGTGTTCATGAACAAAATGCTACCAATTTGGGGATGCTGCCTGCCTCAGGTGTTGCTGGGAGAACCTTGTTACTGGAGAGGCTTGTTAGTCAATCAGAAACTCCCCATGAAACGGGCACATGTAATGTGCAAGAGATGAAAATAGATCTCTCCATTTCCTACTGGTACAAAGGAAAATGGTTGTCTGTGATGCATCAGGAGTGCCATTCAAGAGTGCACTGTCAACAGGCAGGGAGCTGTAACACAGATTCATTGGAGGTCAGTGCCTACAACAACCAGCCTCCTTGCAGAGGAGTTTATTTTTACCTGCAGCAGTTTCCTGCTCCAGGCGCACAGGTTGCCTCGCTTTCAGCATGAGGAGAACATGGGATTTTGCTCACTGCTGTAAACTCCCTCATCACAGGCTGAGCAGCAGAGTGAAAAATACCAGATTTTGCTTACAACGAATAATCAGTCAACCCATTCTCCACAGCAGGGAGAAAGACGCTTCCCTACAGAAATACTTTAAGCAGTTATCATCCCTATGGCTGAAGCAAACTCAGTGCAGTGATGCCAGAGCCAGAAAGCAGAAAGGAAGCGATTTGTTAGATGGATTCAGCTTAGAGTAGACATGGAGACTTCTAAGGTTTCCATAGAGATTGCCAACTATTTTTGTTATGAGCCTCACTTTCGCCTTTAACATCATACATAGGAGAAAACATCTCCCCCATCACTTTAGTGCCTCAGCTGCTTCTTTTATTTTACAGGTGCGGAGCAGAATGTGTTCTCTTCACAAGGAGCTTCTCCAGCATTATTGGGCAAAAGCAATTCTGTTACGTGGATACTGTCATTACACAGTTTAGTTGCTAGATAGGCACTGGACTTATTTCTAGCCCAGTGTGTCTGTCACACCGTGTTCCTGGACTGTTCTTATTTTAACAGAGTTACAACATTCTTATTCATACTACTGATAGTTGTGTTGTTCCATAAAATACATCAGGAGTCATGTTTTAAACCTACCACATCATGTGTGTCTTCTTGATGGAACTGGAGCCTGACATTTAGGGGCATGAACATTTCCTTGTTCTTGTTGCATTCTTGAATCCTGCACTCTCATTTCTATATTGGGTTGTGAGCATTTCTTTTTTATTAACGTAACTACCGCATACAAACACAACATAATAAAAAAAAGAGAAAAAAGTACATATACTGTATCTTAATACTTCAAACTCAAAACAACTTTTAAAAAAACCCATAACTAAAATTAGTGCACCCACCACTGAGTCCAGTAAAGATATATATCCTCCAGAGTTTTGATTATGATGTCCCATAACCCTTCCAAAATAACCTTATCTCTTGTTTGGGGAGATGGTTTTCAGCTTTCAACAATACAAAGTTCAGAAAATCTTGCCATATTTCAACAGACTTGTTCTCTTTTAACAATCCCTTTTTAAATTGTATATCCCATATGACTTATGTACCACTGACATCTATTTCCCAGACTTCACTATACCATTCAATTGATTGAGACATATACTTCAGTTTCCAATTTCTCTCAGTCACAAATCTAGCTGTCATTAGGATGTTCAAAATTAACTCCTTTTTTTTTTTGGCTAAATCACACTGTTCTTCTTCAAAAAAATAAGCAATAATGCAATTTTGGGGAAAACTTCTGTTGTTAATTGAACAATCTCCCCATTTATTTAAATAGTAACTCCCAAAATTTCGCTACTACTTCTCACTCCCACCACCTATGGAAATAGTTATGAACATCTTGTCCACATCTCCAGAAAATTTTAGAATATCTAGAGTTTATAATATTTACTTTCACAGGAATCAAGTACCATCCCCATATTAATTTATATAAAAAAATCTTTTATTCTCACAGGCATGGATTTTAAAATTCTCTTTCTCCATATATTATTCCACATATTGGTAAGAGTTGTTTTTTTCTTCCCACATAAAAATTAGTGTATAGTTTTGAATACAATTTTTCTAAAACTCATCTCTTTTTGTACAAAATTTTAATGTGCACATTTTTCTCTGCTATTCTCACTGATTAGAGCAAATCTGTTTGCATTTTTCAAATGTATGCAATTTTTAGTTCCATACATTTTAAACATGTATGTATGATTTGTATGTATTTCTCCCCTCTTAAATATATCCTGAGATTTCTGTGAGAATTTCTTGGGAAGCATGCAATGGATATTTCCACAGGGAAACACAAACCCAACAAGTTTATTTTTCGTCATGCCTCATGACTAATCTGCACTTTATGCCTGTGTTTCTTCTATGAGCCACTTCTAACAGAAGTTCTCAGGATATAGAGTATATCTAGCAGAAATCCTTGAGGGGTGGAACAGACTTTGGGAATTTGACTGCTGTTAAGAAGTTTCTCACCTGTTCCAAAAAGCTTCGTGACAAAAGAAATCCATGTTGTTGTTTTTGTCATTGTATTTTATATTTTAAAGGAATAAGAATTCTGGGTAAGGATACTGGAAAAAAGGGAGGCAAGGAACCTGACCAAATCAGACTAAGACTCTGGCCATTTTGAAGTGATGGCTGTTTTGGTATGCTTTACTTTTGATATCCAGATAAGAGTCATGGGGTTAGTAAACTAGTCCTCACCTTTGATTACCTATTGTTGTTTCTAATTTCTCACTAGTAGAATTTTTTTTTTTAAAAAAAAAAAAAGGGGGAAGGCTATGCTTCACTGGAGGATTCTGTACATCCCGCTTATCTATTTCTGTGAACTGTGACAGCTTCCTCTTTATGTTTCTATTTGAAGTCCTGAGCCCTCTCCCTCTGCCTCCGACATTTGAGAGAGGGAGAAACAATCTGAGCAAAATTACCTTGAGTTTAAACACTGAAAGGTGCTGAAGAAATAGCACCCTCCTTCATCACCTGCCATCATCTCAAAAAATTCAGCATTTCTACAACTCATGAAATCTTCCTTCCATCCTTCTCCCTGTCATTTGCTTCTTTATTTTCACCTTTTGTCACACTTTCTGAATCACAAAGGCAACTATTAGGGCATTGTCTTCAAATGAAAGAGCAAGGCTTTGATGAAATAACTATTTTCTCCTCTGCCTTAAAAGGCCCCCTCTTTCCACAGCCTCTATTTTCTAGTTCAAAACAAGATATTTCTATTTCTGTTAACTGATCCTGCAGGAAGTCAACTGTCACTTTCCACCCTCGATTCCTACCTACCACTTCTTTTCAAGTGACATTATCTTTGAGTCACTCTGGTTGGCTCCCTGTGCAAGAACTCTGTGGTGCAGCTGGAGATAAACATTTCTTCCCCACTTCCCAGAGGGCACCTGCTTAACCTCCCATCCAAACCAGGTTCACCATCAAACACAAAAGCTACAGAGACCTGCTTTCCTTTATTTTACTGTCATCAGATTAATGTTCACCTCCCAGTTGACTGTACCCAGATTGTGCTAATGTTGCTCTTTTGGATGACAACTCCCAGAATCTCTGTCAGCATTCTAGTTATTCTAGTTCAAAAGGGTAGCATGTAACACATCCTACTGCCCCCGTCTCCCTCACCTATCTCTGCCATTATCACTACCCTCCTACTCATCCCCTTTGCTTTTCTTCTTCATTTGTAGTGTTTGGCAAGAGAAATAGTGCTGAACTGACAAGACATGATAAGTATTTGAATAAGTGCTGTATCAGTTTAGCGCTGTGGCCATGTAGTGCTAAACTAGGGGGAGTGGAATTAAAATACAGTTTGCAAATTGCATTGCATTGTAGTCCTTAAAAGTGTGAGTAGATGGAAGGCAAAAGGAGTAGGGTTCAGTTCCATGTCACTCTGTGTGTCATAAATGATGTCATCTGAGCATGCCCAACAATGGCCCTAAAGCAGTGGTACCCAACCTTGGTCCTCCAGATGTTCTTGGACCAACTCCCAGAAATCCTGGCCAGCAGAGGTGGTGGTGAAGGCTTCTGGGAGTTGTAGTCCAAGAACATCTGGAGGACCAAGGTTGGGGACCACTGCCCTAAAGGACCAATATAGGTGATCACACATGCCAAAAACAAGACGAAATAATGTGACTAGAAACACTATTAAAAAGTCACAAGCTCTGCTGGATGAACAAAACACACTGCATACTCATGCCAACAGATCATATCTACTCATGATTAGTGATAATGAATAAATAGAATAAACATTGAAAGGAACAGTGAAAAACACAGCACAAACGGCAGAGCAAATACTTGTCTAACCGCTGCTTAAGTATCGGTCTGACCTTGTGTCCACATCACCTTATGCTACCTGAATAGGGTGAAGGGACATTATTTTGCCTAAAGCCTCCTTCTGTAAAAGAGTTTAAAGGATTGCAGTCTTAAACTAATTTATGGAAGTAAAGGTGTAACTATACAGGCCCATTTCTTTTTGTGGCACAGTTGTCTCCACTTGATTGTCCCAGACCTTCTGGTTATGGCGGTTAGGGTCTTAATCACCACCACCACCCTCCTGTCTCTAGGGTGCCATTGCTGGTATCATAATAATCAGTCACGTCACCCTCTTTAACTAAATAGACAAAACAGATAGCTTCCTCCCATGCAGTATGGGAGCAGCTACAGCAGTGGCAGCAACCAGAATATTGCCGAAGAGCATTTGTAAACTATAATTTCCATGGGTGCAGAAAGACATTTTCTTCACTGGGTTGAGCCGATGACTAACGTAAGCCGATGACTAACACCACAGAGGCATGGGAGGTTTTACAACCTCACATGCTGTCTGTGGTTTGTGTGGCTGGGAGGGACCTTTCTGGGCTGGGGTGACTGTCAATCTATCCAGCTCTAACCAATCTTTCCTTCTCACCTCTGAATTCAAAGAGAGACCCACCTCTCTCCTGAGTGTTCTTTTCCCTCTCTTTAGTCTGTTGGAAGCAGTCAGTTTCTTAGTTTGCTGTTGTTCTGTTCACAACTGTAAGTAATAAAACATTTTATTATTTCTCCTACAAATATCTCAGAATGAGTTATTGAAACCTTAAGTGTCCGTTAATGAGAAAAGGGTAGGAAATTTGGGGATCTTGAAGTTATGAGTCTCTGTACTTCAATTGTGTAGCAAAGGAAATTTTACCTGAAGTGCCAAACTCTGCAACTAGAGGAGTCAGGGAGAATCCTACTTGGCTTTTGGAGCTCAGCAGTTGAGGATACAGTGGAAAACTATGCCTCTGTAAGGAAAAGCAATGGGCTTTCCTGTGTTTATGGAGGCCATACTAAACACAAGCTTATCCTTCTGCAGATGATCCAAGCAACAAGTAGAAGCAGCTCATGCAGACTTCAGCTCTCCTAGCATGTCACAGCAACTCATTACCTTTATTCTTCAGCTTTCAACAGCCCTGTACCACTATTGTTTTGTATACTGTAAGGGATCAAACTGTATGGTGGGACACTAGTACAGAGCATGGGGGAAATGGTACTCTTTGAAAATTAATTCCTAATTTTCACCATCTAGTATGGACATGCTGGTTATGGAAATCTGGGAGTTGTTTTTCTTAAAAAGGAAAACTGCTTTTCCAAGCGTGAAAACTGGACAGTTAAGAAAACTGACGGGGAAAAAAAAGTTGATGGATCTGAAATATCGTGCTGGAGGAGAGCTTTGCAGATTCCCTGGATGACCAGATAGGATCAGTGGGTCCTAGATAACATCAAGCTTAAATTCTCTCTAGAAGCATAACGGTTGGAACTAACACTGTCCTACTTTGAGCACATGAGAAGTCAAGACAATAATGCTAGGAAAAGTTGAAGCTAATAGGAAAAGAAAAAGAAAACCAGAATCCATAAAGAAAGCAATAGTTTTGAGCTAAGAGCTAATCGGGACTGTTAATAATAGATATTTTGGAGGTCACTCATTCGTGGGGTCTCCATACGTTGGAAGCAGCTTGGGGGCATGTAACAGCAACAACTTTTCCAAGCTCTGAGTCAGCCTGGCTCCCACTTTGTTATTTTTCTCCTGGCAAGTAAATCTGTGTATAAAGTATGCAAACAGGCCTTTAGCATTTAAGCTGGTTTGCTTACTGTGGGGTGGGGATGAGGGTCAACTGCTTGGCTGGTGTTTATTTCCTTATATTGCTATGCTTTTCTTGCATTTAATTGATTTGTTTGAATGTTTTAATCATAGAATAGTTGAATTGGAAGGGGCCTACAAGGTCATCAAGTCCACCACCACCCCCATCACTGTAGGAATCCAAATCCAGCAGATTTGACAGATGGTTGTCCAATTTTCTCTTGAAGGTTGTGTTTGTATTCATATTTTGTTGTTGTTTCTAACTAACTGCCTTGAGCACTATTTCAGGAAGGAAGCAGGCTCTAAAACTGAAGAACGGAATAAAATAGGGAGAGGGTAGGGAGGTGGGCTCCCTAAACATACAAGCTGTCCCTGTTTTGAACAGGAAGGCTTCTATTCACATTCAGCTTTCTAGGAACAAAAAGGCAAAAAAATCTGAAGCTGTATGATGTCACTCTATGGCTGAGGTCAATCCACTCTGGTTTTGTCTTGAATTCCAGCACTGTGAATTTGACAGTCACAGCCTTCTTAAAGTCAACCTATGGCCTGAGTTCCCTTTTCAGTTTTTGACCCTCAGGATGTTGATTGGCCAAGAATCAAGGATTCTGGGAAATGACTTCCATAACATCTGGAGAGCCAAAGGTTGAGAACTACGGCATGAGGGGAAACCTGGTGGAGGCCTGTATTTTAGAGTCCTACAGGAAGCTGTGTAGAATACTTTTTGAGAAACATATTATACTACCAGTCATAATTGACAGCTAAGAGTCAGATTTCTTTCCCTGCTGTTCTTTCTCTCTTTCTCTCCTCCCGTTTTAAAGGAAGCGTGTGATATAAATATAGTGTCTCTTTCCAAAGAGTATCTGTTTGCATGAGAAACTTTAATCTGAGCTAGTTCATTTCTTTGTTTAGCTCCATAACGTAAATGATCTGTTGACCTTAATTTCTACCTCTCATTTTCTGCCTCCTCCCCTCCCATCTCCAATCCAAAGACAGGAAGCAGGCTGCACATTAGTAGCTTTATGGGGGCATTAGTGGCTCTGTTGTGTAACCATCATTCTTTTTCATGTTGTTTTTGATGGCTTTATGACCAATGGAAGACTGAATTTGGTTTGCTGATGCTCGGTTCCACATGCCATCCTTCAGGCTGGCTTTGCCAGTTTCCTCTCAGCTAATAGTAATTTATGCCACGGCTAGAATCTAATCTAAAGTATTCTGTGAAATCTGATTCTGAATTATTCTATGTTATGCTCCAAAGGGTAGAGGCTGCAAATCTGGTTGTTATACTGTTTCAGTGGAACTGCTCTCTGATTTCACTGTTTCTTAACAACATTATTGGAGTGGACAACAGGCAGCCTGCCTATGTCTCATGGAAGAAGAGGAAAACCCACAACCACCCACCCACAATATGTTTCAGAGCATAAGACACTGTGCAAATGAGAGGAAATACTTGGAGAGTATTTGGGTATGGCTAAGAAAAGCTAAGAAAGGCTCTTGAGAGTCCCCTGGACTGCAAGGCGAACAAACTTATCCATTCTTAAGGAAATCAACCCTGAGTGTTCACTGGAAGGACAGATCCTGAAGCTGAGTCTCCAATACTTTGGCCATCTCATGAGAAGAGAAGACTCCCTAGAAAAGACCCTGATGTTGGGAAAGTGTGAGGGCAAGAGGAGAAGGGGACGACAGAGGATGAGATGGTTGGACAGTGTCATCGAAGCTACCAACATGAATTTGACCAAACTCCGGGAGGCAGTGGAAGAGAGGAGGGCCTGGCGTGCTCTGGTGGGGTCACGAAGAGTCCGACACGACTAAACGACTAAACAAGAACAACAACAACAAGAAAAGTTACCTCTGGGACTATGGCTCCCAGAATCCCCCAGTCAGCAGTGCCCCAGCTGGCTAGGGATTTGGGGAGTTATTCTTCCCCAACAATCAGGTTTCTGAACTCTGTTGGGAGATACAGGTGCCACACTTTCAAACACTGAAACAATGTATGGAGCCCACCTGTTGCAGGAAATAATTGTTCCCTCTCCTGTTCATGTTAAGCAGATATTTGTAATAAAGAATTTTCTACATATGGGCTTGCAGAGAGGTCGTAGAACCGAAGAAGGGCACTGGCCATCTGAATAAGTGGGTAAGTCCTTGTGAATGCCCATAGGATGTTAGTCAGAAGAAGCAATCATGCCAGTGGACATGGCTGGTCTACATGCCATTGGGAACCCCTCTGTTCATTCACTGGATTGGTGGGGGGGGGGGAGTCTTTCACCTTGCTACAAGAAACCATAATCATGACAAGGGAAACAGCATCTTTCAAATGGGGCAGACATTCTTCCCCTCTTTTTCTGGTTGGTCACAACGGAACCTGTGACTCCCTGGAATTCACTTCCAAGCAATGCTTTTAAAAATAAAATATTTGAAAACCTCTCCTGCTCTAAGAATATCTTGAAATCTTAAAAAAAAAAAAAAAAAAAATTGAAAATCCAGGCTTTGCTGGATTTTCTTTTCTGGAGCTGTTTGTTTGTCTGTCTGTTTGTTTGTTTGTCTGTCTGTCTTTCTGTCTGTGTCTGTCATCAGCTGAGAAATCTGATTGAAGGCTTCCAACAGGAAAGCTATGACCACAGTAAGGAATAATGAATAATGAGATGCACCATAATTAGAGATGGGGACGAATATAAAAACAGATCTTTTTTCCCGACGAATATAGCCGATTCGTTAAATATTCGTCGATCCATATTTGTGGGTTCCAGAGACCCCCACGAATACGAAGGGATGAATATTTACCCGTTTTTATTTGTCCTTTGTATTAAAAAACACACACACAAAAACACCATTCTGCCTACCAGCCGCCGCAGAAAGGCAGCTACCACCCCACACAGCCACCCAATACCACAGCCTACCCCCCCACCCCCTTCCTTTCCCTACCTTAGGCCCCACGCCACCCCCACCGACACCCTCTTACCTTAATCGCTGCTGCCAAGGTCTTCTGGCCTCGGAGCCACGCATGTAAAAATGGAGACTGGCTGCCCTTTGCAAAGATGGCGGCTGCAGCTTCCCTACCCTAAATGAAGCCACAGCCTCCATCTTTGCAAAGGGCAGCCAGTCTCCCTTTTTACACCCCGTGGCTGTGAAGGCCTGATGGAGACCTGGCAGCAGCTATAAGGTAAGGGGGTGTCGGTGGGAGTGGGGTGGGGGCTAAGGTAGGGAAAGGAAGGGGGTGTGGGGGTTGGCTGTTGGGGTGGCTGGCTGTGGGGGGTGGTGGCTGCCTATCGGCTTCTGATCAGCTGATCGGTGGCCGGTAGGCAGAATGGGCTTCTGTGCCATGTGGTAAACTCTCCTGGGGGGACCAAATTTGTGGGTGAATAACTCAGATGTCTGATATCCAATCTTCACCAAAATTGGCAGGTGTGTTGGGGAAAGACATAGGAAGCTCCCTTGTGACTCTGGAGTCTCTAAGTACCTGGGAGGAGCTTTCCTGGGGGGGGTCCTCTTTGTGACTATATAAGTCAGGGGCCCATGATCCAATTCACCATACTTTCAGGAGTTGTAGGAAAGCGTCTGAGGAAGCCTCTCTGAAAATTTGGTGTCTCTAGGTCATCAGGGGCCAGTGTTATAGCCATTTAAAGTGCAGATGAATCAACAGATCGATTCATCAATTCGGCAAAGAATATTCGTATATTCGTATTTGTTGATCCGTTAACCTTGACGAATAACGGAACCAAACAAATCGCCATTTTTTTTATTTGTCCCCATCTCTAACCATAATATTAAATATCTGCTTTCCCAGAACAAACCAATATATATATATATAAACCATGCCTTATATGGGGATAAAAAAACATAGAAGTTTCAGATTTTGCCACTATTCTAAAAGAGACGAGGTGAACGTTGTGTGGCTGGTGGGAAAAATACCAACACCACAAGAGGAAATACCAATATCATCGGTCTGCTGCAGGCTCTAAAATACAGGCCAGCACTGGGTTTATCCTAGTACCATGGTTTTCAACCTTAAACACTTCAGAGCCTACATCAGCAGAGTATAGAAGTGCCTTTTGTTGGTATCACGAGATACAGGATCATTTAGGAGCACAGGAAGCCTGGCACTTTAGGCAGTAGGCTGTGGAGTACAGCAGAGATCGAAAGAAGGAAGAAATCTCTGCCTCTGTTTCAGTGCAGACTACAGGTTTATAGATAGGCTCTTAGGCAAAATGGCCATGCAAGACTCCCCTCCTTTGTGAACCCTCATCCTCCTCTAACTCCACTATCACCAGAACCACCTGGATAGAATGCCTAGAGCAGAAGGGGGCAAGTTTCCAAGGTGCACACCCCATCCCTATAAATGTCATCTGGGAAACAGCATACTTTTTACCACAGCAAAGGAAGGAGGCAGACACCAAAATGTGTTGCTTCAATCCTTCTGTTTGTTGGCCACTTTTACGTGTGTGTGTGTGTGTGTGTGTGTGTGTGTGTGTGTACTGAAACACCCCTTGTGCCCTCTAGTGGCCTTAGGTAGCAATTTCACCATTTTTGGCTACTCCTAAGTGATTTCTGGTTCGGGGGGAAAAAGCTGTCTTTGGCCTACAAGTTAGTGAAATTTTCCCCTTAACCCCCCCAGAGGCATCAATGGAACTTAGAGAAAAGCCACAAAATGTTATTTTTTAAAACTTTACAGTGGGGCTGAGGCCTTGGATACTGCCATGAGGCCCCCGGGAAGCTGATGTGCCACACTTTGCCGATACCCATCTGAGAGGGAAAACATTCCACAAAGGATACTGCTCTGTAGAGGAGAAGACCGTAATTCAGTGGGGTCTCATTAAAAGGTTCAGATAAAAAGGAATCTGACAGACATCTCTTTAATGTGTAAGGCAGGTACCTATGCTCATGTTATTTGTCAGAGCGTTCACATCAAGAGATTGCAGGTGAGTAGGCAACGGTTACAAGGAACCGTGGTCGAAGAACCAGGGGTCTTCATGAATGGCAGCAGTTTCCTTGCAAAGAGCCTTACTAGGTACACCATGATGTCCAGTCCTGCTGCTTGCCAAGCTTTGCTTCAATCACAATTATGAAACTGATCCAGCAGGCCACAAAACGGTGGCTTCTTTGTCCACTGTTAGCCCGCTTGTTTCTATATTTTCTTACAACTGTTTTCCTCTCATAAACTCCACCTCAACTTCTTATCCACTCTCTTACAAAGAAATCCATCATGCAGAAAAAGAAATCAACTCCATGCTGTTGATTCATGGTACATTGCATCCACCAATTGATTAATTCATTCTAGCCAATGAATTTCTGCTTTATGATTTTTCATTTGTGCATTATTGTGTGGACAGCGTGACTGATGCCTACTCAGTATTTGCTTTTTGGATGGAAACAAGAATGGTCACAATTGCTTTCTAGGAGGCAAACCTGCATAAATACAGCTTACATCCATTGTATTATTTGTACATTTATGCTCAAGCACAGTTCCTCAGATCTTTGCATAATTCTCATTTAGATTCTGCAGAAAACAATTGTTCTATTCCTCAGATACCGGATGCCCCTGAATTCACCTGACATTTTGCCTTTTAGTTAAGTGCTTGTATGCATGATCAGGTGAGCATACTGTGCATGTGGAGTAAATCGAGCCATAAACACTTTGCAAACTGCAAAGCTGTTGTGTCACTCCCATCTCTGCATATACTGATAACATCACACAGGGGTTGATTGCTATAGTTTGGCAGGGAAATGACCAGCAAGTATTGAGATGTGTATTATGTATGTGGCAACCTGTGTGCTTCTCATGCAGGCATCCTGCTCAGCCTCAAGATGTGTGCCTCAGACCTAGCATGATGAACCTCTGCTGCTGCAACACATGCAAGGTGGGTCCCACCCTGACAGGCAGTATGAAGCTTCTAGAGCGTAGAGGCCTGGCATCAATCCTAAGAACTTGCCTTACCCCTTTACCTGGTCAGAGAAGAGGAGATGCCACAGATCAGCAATCACACAGGCACTCTATATGCAGATGGACTGCAGTTCCGTTCAAGGAATCTCCAGAGGAAAGGATCAAGAAGGGACTCAGAGACCTCTGCCTGAGAATCTGACAATCAACTGAACAGGCTTGGTTAAATGGCTTTGGTGTTTAGATGTTTCCCTGGCTACATTCTGGATCAAGCCATGCAAACTGAAACACACACCGTGCATAATTCTGTTTGTGCAGAATAGTCCCAGCACAATACATTATAGCTGCCCATGTTGGTGTGTAGGTGTGTGTGAGAGAGAGACAGAGAGAGAAGAGGGGTGAGCTTATACATAGCTCACTTTGACCCTTTCCACATTT
Source organism: Intellagama lesueurii (assembly GCA_037013535.1). Lineage (NCBI taxonomy): Eukaryota > Metazoa > Chordata > Lepidosauria > Squamata > Agamidae > Intellagama > Intellagama lesueurii. The sequence continues at coordinate 272,412,916 of JBAJHW010000002.1, forward strand.
GAAAAATGGGCACCCACCTCTGGTAAAGAGTCTCTGAAAGTTTAGCCACAAGGGAATGTGCTGTTTGGCAAAATAAAACAAAAATAAAGTAAATCAAATCCCTACCCTTCATCCTGACATTATATGGGGCCAGTTCCAGCCTTCCATATGGAAAATTTATATGTGAGTTCAATTCCCTCCCTACAAAGAGCCAGTCTGTGTAGCCTTGGGCAAACTGCACAGTTCCAGGGCGACCCCAGAAGAAGGGAATGGTCAACCACTTCTGAGCACTCTATGGCTGAAATCCTGTACTAAGTCGCAACTAGAGTAGGTCCACTGAATCTGGAACTTATCAAGGAGTTGACTCACCAAATCCCAGTGGTTATTCAAAGGGCCTACTCTAGTTGCAACTTATTCCTGGATAACTAGAAAACCCTGGAAAGAATCACTGCAAGTTGGAATCAACTTGATGAAACATAATTATTTGTGCTTGGTTTCCATACTTAAACCAAACTGCCCACACCATGTTAAAACAATGTCTTCTTTTTTGGCCATAACTTCCTCATCTTCACCCTCACCAGTACTGAAAGTCTGCAAGCCGTATTGACTGCAGTGTAACAGCCGCTAAACCATCAAAACGGCCTGAAGAATTGTCTTTTGTTTTTGAGGGGAGGGGCTGACAGGGCATTTGTGCAGTTGGGAAAACTGCTTTGCAGGGAGAAACCCTGATGTAGTATAGATACTTTTTTTTTTTTTTTTTTGCTGGATAAAACTAAAACAGCAGGTAATTATTAATTATAATCAGTTCCTTCCAGGCTTTGGCATGGGCCCACTGTCTGTTCACTTTGGAGGCCCAGATATTGAACACAGCGTCTTCCAGAGGCTCAACTAAATGTCTGACATTGGTCACAAGGAGGAAGACATTATCCACGAAGATGTGTGATTTACAACTGTAGATGGCCATAGATCACGGAAACTGAAGCCATAATAACAGCTCTAGATTTAATAGGAGCAGCAGCGAGAAGCCTCAGTTGTTTCAGATTGCCTGCAACCCTTTCCCCCCCTTCTACAGCTGCCTCACTTCACTGGTAGTGATAGATGTATACATGAAGTATTCTGCCTTAAACTGAGCCAGGCCATCGGTTCAGGCAGCTCTGTATTTTCTGCTCCGACTGAAAGCACCCATCCAGAGGCCCAGGCAGAGATATTCCTCATTGTATCCAACCTGACCTTTTCCTAAACAATAACCTTGAGAAACTGCTAACTGGCCTTGGGGCCTTTTTGCATGAAGCATACGCTGCCCAACTGAGCACTGTGTAGCCACACATCCTCATTCACACACACATATGCAGGCATTTTCATGTTCACATGTAAAAGAATAATAGGGCAGCTGCTTAGACTGTTCCAGAAGATAACTTCATCCCTCAAAGAGAGGACAGGGGGGAAAAAAGACATGGATTTGCATGATATTTCCATATGCTAATTCATAAGTATTGACACCAAGTTAGAAATATCTACTAGGGGTGTGCCATCCTTTTTGTTTCTGTGTGGGGGAGTCCAACTTCCATAATTCTCCAAGAATTCCTCAAACAAAATTCAGGGAGTTCCAGACCACATGCACCTAGAGACACTTTCACTCACCTGGAGCAGGGCCTACTCTGAGACTGTCTGGCCTGCTGTGGCTTCCTGTTGTTAATGAACAAAAATGGAAGGTGCTGTGGTACTTCCTGAGAGTTGTAATTTCCCAGCCCTTTAGGCTTTGTAGAGGGTGCCTTCCAAAGAACTGTGAGCCCCAGGAAGCAATGAGGCAGCTTCATTTTCGGTACATTAACAACAGGAAGCACAGGCCAGTGAAAGTGAGATGGATTGTGCTTCTGTTTTAATGGCAGCAATCAACAGTTTGCATCTACAGTTATAAATAACATATGCAGATACTTATGGAAGTGAGAGTTTTCTCTCTCTTTTTGGCAGTGGTGCACATTTCTTCTCTCATTTTTGGTGATGCATGCAAGTGGCCATCTTTTTCACACCTGCTGGACTACCTGTTATTACTGCTGTGCCCTTCTAGCAGTCAGGCTATCTTGAAAGATTACAGACAATGCTTTTAAGAGTTAGGAAGATTTCACTGCTTCCCTAGCGAATACTTGCAACTAGCAGCTTATGGGAGATGGTCTGACAGACTGCCAGCCCCATGCTGTGGTCCTGTCATTAATGCCAAGAATGTATGTATGACAACAGAAACAGTTAAGAGAAAGAAAAGAAAAATTCTGAAGAAAGTAGTTTTACAGGCTGCCAAGCCTTGTAAAAGAAGTGGTGTTTGTTACAAGCAGAAAGTTTTATGAACTATTATATTCTCCCCAGCGGATGCTTCCTGTAGTATACAGGAGACAAATGCTGTCGACTCTCTGTTGGCCCCTGAAGAAGATGTACCCAGGGGGAGGGGGCAGACAACAAGGGGATGTTAATTCATATCTGTGCACATGCAATAACACAATTTGTCTAGAGTAGATTAACAGATGTAAGCTGAGAGAAACAGTATTCTATCAAGCAACTCTAAAAAGGATGGCAGTCCAAACAAAAAAAATATCTATCCTTAAAACTCAACTTCAGAGCAGCACCAAATTTGGCACTTGGAGCAGACTGTCTGCTCCTGCTCTATATCAAATTTGGAGAGGATTTGACAGCCAGTTTTCAAGTTATGGTTTCTTTAAAAATAGCACTGGTATACCCCTGTGCAGAAGCAAGTGACCCGCCATGGCAGATCAGAAGCTGCTGAAACACATTTAGAACAATTAGTTTTCTTTTTTAACAGTACTTAATCAGTACTTATCCTAACCTCTTTTGTTAATTTTGAGTGAATGACTTATGTAGGGCGCTGAAATATTGAACCTAAAAAATGGCACTTTTAATGAGGAAAATCAGTGATTTCTATAACACCGAGCACGCGCACTAGAATAGTGCCTGGAAGAACAATCCCTCCCTTGTAGTCTTCCATGAGATTTTCAAGGGATCCCAGTAACCTCCTTGCTCCCCTTTCACCAACAAGGAGAATTGTGAAAAGAGTGCCTAAGTGGCAGGTGAGTGCTGGATGGCCAAGACTGCACACTCCATGAGCCCACTTTCTCTATGTGATCTATAATGGATTCCAGTCACCTCCTTTTGTCCCTAAACCTTGCAAGAAGAACTAGGAGAAAAGACATGGTGCTGAGACATGTCAGCCAAAGATGGAGAGATGGAACATGTAGCCTCCATGATCTAGCTGTCAGCCCTCATTTCGGCACCCTATCTTTTGCCCCAGTTCTCCTTGCAATGGATAGAGAAGACAGGAGGTGACTGGAATTCCTTATACATCCCATGGAAAAAGGGGGCCAGGGAGTGCACAACTTCAGTGATCCAGTTTGCACCCATTACTTAGGAATCCTTGTCTCTTCCCCCAGTTCTCATTGAAATGAAAAAGGACGGAGGACGTTTACCGGGATCCCTCATACGTCTCCTGGAAGAGGGCGAGTTAGAGAGTATGTAGCCCTTGTGATCTGGCTGTCACCACTTCTTTTAGGCACCCTAACACCCCCCCTTCTCCTTGAAAGGAAAAGAGAAGAGGGGAGGTGGCTGCCCACTCCCTGCCCCCAATTTTTCCATGCTATTTATAATTGCTTCCATTTACCTCCCCCTCCTCACTTTTCCTTGGAAGGAGAATTGGGGGAAAGACAGGGTGGCCAAGTTAGGGGTCACATTGGGATCCCAGAGGCTGCAGTCTTCATCCCTCCATCTCTGGCTGTTTCCCTCTGTGACCATCTCTACCCGGTGAATCACCCTTGAACTGCCCTTACTTTTCCCAGGCTTGCCCTAAGCCCAAATCATAGGAGCCCAAGTGGTTTTAAGCTTGAAAAAAATAAAAATAAGATCTTTATTGAAATATAACAACTGGTTAAACTACACAGATTTCAACTTGAGGTTACATATGCCAGCTTTCCAACAACAGACCTTCTTCTCCCTGATACAAAGTTTTGCTCTTTATACAGCCCACTCTAAAAATCCCATCTCCCTCTTTGGGAAACAATCTAACTCCTCTTCTTAACTCCCTCTTCCCTCCTTGGGAAACAATTTAACTGTCTCCCTCTTCTTCTTCTTCTCACCCTTTTTATATCTTCCAGGCTCTTCTTGATTGGCTCTCCTCCTGCATTCTTTCAGCCAATGAGCTTATTTCTGATGTTGCCAGGTAAACTTGATGAGGGTTCTGTCACACCCTCTCTTAGGCAACCTGCATTTTTTACCAGTTCTTGCAAGGGAAAGAAAGGAGAGGAGGGAGGGGAATCCCTAGATTAATCAGTTTCTCTCTGAATAATCTCTACATGATAAAACTATTGATTTAAGTCCATTAAAGTCCATAATTCTTTACTCAGTGCTATTCCTACAATCCCCCAGCCAGTGAAGTAGTATGGTAGACAGAGCCACTGACTGCAACTTGCTGCACTATTTATTATTTTATTTATTATTATTTAATAATATACTGCTTCTTTTCTTTTCTTCTTTTATTTATTATTATTTAATAATATACTGCTTCTTTTCTTCATCCCTTGCAACTAGGAGCCCTTTTGTGGCATATGGATATCCATGTTTCTTCTCTTGTACACATTCCTCATCTCTGCTTAGCCATGTATTTAACCATATAAAAGATTGAAGATAGAATCACAGAGACAGTCTGCAGTTCCAACCTCAGTGTTCCATTAGAATGTTCCAACCTTGCAATGAAATGTCCGTGTGTGTGTGTGTGTGTGTGTGTTTCTCCTCTTGTACATACTGCTTTTCTCTCACCCATTTGCTTAACCATGCCATTAAGTCTACAGTAGACTTTTAAGATATTGTGGCAAGGAGGAAGCATAGTTGCATCACAGGTGCTCTTGGTTCTGTTTCCCTCTGATATACGATAGTTCTGGGCACACAGGAGTGCAAGTAGCTTTAGCATTGGATAGACCTCGGGAAGAAAAGGAATTAATATTTTGAATGTCTTTGTATTATGTGCATAAACTTCCATTTTAAAAAGCCAGGAAACTCTGGTTTATGTACTTTGCTTCTGTATCCATGATTCAAAATGCTGGAGAATGGCCTGACATTGCTGTGCAATATCATGCCTGCGATTCCAGCAGGAAAAGGGATGCCAAGATTTACATAGCAAAGCCCAGCTTGAATATTGATGAGACCAATGTCAGCAGTCAAGAACCAGAATCTCTTCTTGTGCTCGTTCCCATTCACAAAGAGACACCAAACAAGAGAAAATCCCAGAAACTGACTCGTTTGTTCATCAGTTAACCACATCTCACCTAAACACAATGCAACTGTTGTGGCTGTTTTTCAACAAGTTTCTTGTTCCTTGCTTCTTGCCATCATCCAAAGTGTCAAAGCGCCTTACCCCAAAATGGTGGGGAAGTATCCACTTCTTCAGCCATGTTACTTGCCACCATCTGTTACGCAAGTATTCCTATTTTCCTCCTTCTTTCCAAAGGTGGAGTGTGCTCCTTCTCTTATTTGAAATTATCAGATTTTTAAGGTAGGAGATAATATTACATAATGCATGGCAGTGATTATTTTGGTACTGAGATACATTCCGAATGAAAATGTATTTTCTGATCCATTTTTGGCAAACATTGTTCTAATTACTTGAAGAACAGAATAAAATTTCCTTCAAACACAGCTTAGAAAAAGTTGAATTTGGAAACTTCTAGGCCATCATGACATTCATGCTTGGATGCAGATTTCCCCTCATATAGATTTAGATACAAATCCAGATCACACCCACAGGGAAGAAAAATAAAAATAAAATATCTGTACAGATGAGATTATTATTGAACAAGTAACAGGCAGTGTGCAGGCAGGTCAAATGGAAACCCGAAGAAAAATAAATCAAGGGGCGAAACAGTTTAGGTTGAAGAATATTTGGGAACAGCGATCACCCCATGCAGTAGAAGAATAAGGTTGACAGCCAGTGCATCTTATGACAGTGACAAATGGCTCTGACAACGTGGTCCCTTGCACAGAAAATGGATCAGAAATGTCTCCCACAGGCTGTGGCAGGCAGAACATGAAAAATGATCTTGAGCACTCAGTTACAGCCATCGTGTCATGATGATGGTAAGTCAGAAGTCAGTATTGAAGACCGAGTCTTGAATCAGAAGCATATGTATATTTTCTGGACTGAGTGTGAGGAATCAGAGCCAGCGACCATCTTGGGAGGTGCAGTAAAAAAAAAAGTAACTTCTACAGGCTTTGCTGGGAATATCCTCTCTTTGTCACAGGACAAAGTTTTTATTTCCATCCATTGAATTTTAAAAAATCTGCAAAGCCTGTTTCATCAGCAGGGACAGAAGCAGGGGAGGTGGTAGCCATAGGCACATAGTTTGAGAAACGATGCCCCTCTGGAAATACTTCAAACTCTCTTTGAAATTATTGTCTCTAGCCTGAATTTTAGTTGGTAATTAATATACAGTACTAGTTTAATAGTGTTGTTTTGCTCAGCCAGTTAAGCTGTCCGATGCAAATCTGTGCTTTCCCAGTGTGACAAGGAGAAGAAGTTGATTCAGGTTCTCCACCATTTGCTTCTCTCTCCAGCTTTCCAGCTACCATTGCTCTGACCCTGGAGGAGAAAGAAGAAAAGCAGCCAGGGAAGCTGTCATCATGCCCCTCCCTCCAACAACTGAGGACTGAATTTATCCCCCAACCCCATACCCTTATCACTTCTGTGTCATGTCTTAAATACATAACTCTGAAGGCAAGGACTGTCTTATCATCTACCTTGCAAACCACTCTGGGGGCTGTCTGTCTGTCTGTCTGTGTGTGTGTGTGGGGTGGAATTGGTGGGATCAGAGAGAAATGACATACAAAAAGCACAGACAGTTGTATAAATACTTTACCAGCTCCTCATAAAATATTTGCATTTGTGAGCTGATTAAAATTTATTTATTTATTTATTTGATTTGATTTGATTTGTATACCACTCCCATTAATGTCGATGCTCTACTCTGGGTGGTTTATAATAAAAAGTGACACAAAACCAGAAATAAAAGTAAAACTGATAAAAACAATTAACAACTAACCAATAAAACAGATGGCACTAAAACAATAATGCCGAAAAGTGGTGGACAAAAAATGAGCCGTCAGCTAGGGTCAGAGTGGAAAACCTCTGTGAAAAGCCACATATTCAGTTGCCTCCTAAAGGTCCACAGGCCAGGCAAAGCTCCTCTGGAAGCTGGTTCCACAAAGCTGGAGCCTGAACTTCCTGAACATGGATGCAGCTTTATAGTTAAACTAGAAACTTTTGTCCCCAACTCAAATTAAAAAGAAAGAATTGTGGTTCAGCTGTTTCCCATTGCAGTCTGTCCTTAATTGGTCACCTGACTGGTTACAATGGATCCCAGGAGGTTGTAACATTCTCTCTCTGGCTTTTGAATATTGCTGTTTCTATTTCCAGATATATTATTATTTTGTGTAAAAACTGGCTTGCCACAACTTGCTCACAAAGTTCCCTCCTCTGCTGAAATGAAGGAGCAGGGAAGGTTTTACTTGCCTTCACCTACACAGCGTGACCCTAAAGCTTGAAATGAAATCAGAGGGAGTCAGAAAGAAGGGCAGTTTGTCATTTAGTTTTAAAATCAAAATGTTTTGAGAATACACCAAACATTAGCAAATTTCATGAGCAGCTGCTCACAACAAAGAAGGATCCTTGGTGCAAACATACAAATACTTCACCATGTGCAGTCCATGTACCTTGACCACAAGCCTTGGCCAAGAAGGCTTTGAGCATAGGCTGATGCCGTGGTGAGGCTGGAAAGTTCAGCTTTCAGGCAGGGATATAAACAAGTGGGGTGAATACGTCCTCAGGATGAAGCCAAACATACACACACATGAAGACCCATCCATCAAATCTTTCCATAAATCTCCTTCTGAGATGTAAGCTATGATTGAAACCCTACTGATTCAAGATCTCCCGGGAATAAGCCATTTCAGTTCTGTGATGCATTTATGGAAGCAAGATCAGCTACAGTTTAAGAGTCCTGTGAGATATTGATTCCAGGCTTCTGAAAGTACACACAAGACAATCAGGCATCTGAGCACCAAGAAGTGGTAAACTGAAATATATGTTCATTGGTTCCAACTGTGCATTGCTATTGAATTTTCCACCTATCATAGACTATTCACCCCCTACCCGAAACTGAATTTATGTAGTTTATTGAAGGAGTAATAGAACCAGTGAATAAAATCAAAGTATTCTATCCAATATGTCATCCAAATGGAATCATATTTAGTTAAAGGGTGAATAGAGTTCCACTCTTCACCCGCAATGTTCACATTCACATCTCCCAACCAAGATTGTTTATCTGATAAAAGCGCCTCTATCTATGGGCTGATATTAATGCATAAATCGCAGATAATGTCTTTAGAAATGCTCATGCAATTCCAACAAACAGAAAGATAAATACATTGGAAACAGAAGTAGAAGAATAGCCCTTCATAACTAAATGCAACTCTTTTGACCTCTTTTAGGAACAGATGACGAGAGTTGTATCCACTCTGAATTCCCAAAAGAACACAAGTGAAGAAGCATATATGAAAAGATGTTTCACAAAATCTCCTTGAATTTGATTAATGGAATAAGAGAATACTTGTAATGATAATTGTTATTTTTACATTGCTTGTCAAGCTCTGCTATATGCTTGCTGTTACTGTGTGTTTATTGGGCTTTAATGTACAAGAGCTGAGGAGGGCTGTGGAGGTCATGACATTTTGGAGATCACTTATTCATAGGGTCACCATGAGCTGGAGGTGACATAACAAGAACGACTGGTCATAAAGATAGCTTTATGCTTGTTTGTTTCAAGTCCAAAATTGGTCTTATTTAGTTCAAAAAGAAATGAAGCAAGAGAGCAATTCATACAATTCTGTTATGCCAACAATTTCAGCCTCGCAGATTGTACACCTTCTATGCAGGCCAACAGAGGCCATAAACTTGAGGGAAAACTGACTTGCAGCGTGGAGAAGAATAAGAGCGACTTAGGAATGAAGAAGAAGAGAGGCTATCTGTTTTTTAAAGGAGAAACTTGAATGAATAAAGTAGTACATTGCAAATCCATGCTTTAGGGAAACTAACAGATGATTGTACAAATGGGTGCTATCGGATGGCCAACATAAAAATCCAATAAACGATATAATTGGAAGCAGAGAGCAGTGTTGGACTGCTAGAAAGACGAATTAATGCGTTTTAGATTAAATTAAGTGTGAATTCTCACTAGAAGTTAAAATTAAAAAAACTTGAAACTATTGTATTTGAGATGCATCATGAGAAGAGAAGACTCAATGGAAAAGAAAATAAATGCTAGAAAAACTAGAAGGCAGTAGAAAAAGAGGAAGACTTAAAATGAGATGGACTAAAAAAACAAAAACAAAACCCAAACCCACAACATTCAATTTGCAGAGCTACTAAGGTTAGGAATTTTGGAGATCATTAGTTCATAGTGTTACCATGAGTTAGAAGCAAATGGGCCCTCCTTTTAATAAACTTGCCTAGGATTCTATACTTTGAAGAGATGGAAGGGGAATGTTGCTGGCTTCTGTGTGAACCAGGACCAGATGTTTCTATGAACATTTTTAAAACAAACTCTTAGAATCCAAGCCAATGAATCTGGAATTTTAGCATGTTTGGGACTGGAAGATATGCACATGTGTTTACACATCTTAATTTTAGTAATGTTTTAAAAGCAACCTCAAAATATATGTTTCTCAATTTCCTCGTGGACCACAAACATGACACATAGCTGAATGTTAGCATGTTCTCTGTGAATTTTAGATTTTTCACTAACCATCAAGTTCAACCATAGTGATTACAGGTGTGGAAATTTAGCATTTATAAGTGTTCAAGCGAGAGGTGACTGTCTAAGGATAAAATTGATAAATGGCATAAAAAGACTTCTGAAGATAAATCTGACAAGGTCAGAAATATTTTCAGTGACATATCAAAATAGTCAGAATTTGAGAAAGCAGAAGATAAAGCAAGCCCATGGGAGCAACACAAGCTAAAGGCATGAGCTCAGCTTCAGGTTTCCCAGCAAAGTGTGTGCCTGTCGTGAAGAACTCCTTGGGAGAAGAAGTTTCCTCAGGCAGTCTCCTTGAGGGAAAGCAGTTCCTCCTGAGGACCTAGTCCTGGAGCTGACGATCCATCCCATGTGGCGAAATGTCTGCAGCTGAGTGCTGTGTGGAACTCTAACAGCCCAGCTATCTAGCCCTCAGCTAGAGACTCATAATGATAGGGAATAATGTCTCTGTGCATTGTGACCCTTATTGTGGACTCCCTTTCTGTGAATGGCTATTTGAACCATCTTAGCTCCACTTTCAGACTTTCCCTGTTTGATTATGTAACTTGTAGGCTGGCTTGACTGGGACCATTTCTGATTCTGGATCTGCTGCACCTGGTTTATTTAGCTCTCCAGTTAGCCTCTGTTTACTGTCCAGGGACCAGTCATCTTGGAAAATGTAACAACAGTATCACAAATACCCAGAATTTGGAAAAGTTACTTTGTGGGACTACAGCTATCAGAATTCCCTAGTTGGCATGTACACTTCTGTATGTTCCATGTACATTATATAAGACTCCTGGGATAATATCACTGACATCAAGGGTTACTAGTAAGAAGGATAAGTGTTAACACCATATACATATGCATTGAAAGAATTTTCTTCACAGAAGGTATTCTGCTGGCTATTCGAAGTCACCTATATTTAACACACACAAAAAAAAGTAGAGAATTTTCCAAATGAAACTAGCTTGAATGCTTTTACACAGCAAAGTAATCCCATGTGAGATCTACTTATGGGCAGGATTAAATTACTAAGTAATGTTTTGAAGGACAGGAATGGATGCTATATTATTAGTTGCTTAATGGAATGTTATGGGATTATTTAATTTTCAAACATTATTATTCCTTCATGTCTCAGGAAGGAGACTGTTATATATATAAAAAAGGGGGGGGGGGATGAATCAAACTAGAAAATGATCAAATTGGCCCTAAGTCCAAGTTGTTAACAGTTCTTGAAAATGCTCCCTTCAAAAAAAAAAAAAAAAAAAAAAGCCTTCTGCTTATTGGTGATTCTTCAACACTGCTTGTACAAAGGTGTGCATATTCACTGACATTTGTGAATGATGCCATGATGTGATCCCTGACTGGGTGGAATCAAGCTTGCAACAAATCCAGGAAAAAACGACCAAGAGCTAGAATGGAAGAGAGGATGAAAGAACAGTGCAGGAGAGGTGGCTAAGAAAGGCAATGGCATTACAAAGGATTTTTTTTTAGAAAGCCTGAATTATTCCACGATTGACATGTTGGTTTTTCAGGGGAATTTAGCTTGATAACAAATTGGAGCCCAGATTTTCCAGGGTTCGTTCTTATATCTTAGAGTCTACCTGGAAGCAGCAACTTCTCGTCTTCAGTCTGTTATGTCTGTGTGTGAAGAAAGTGATAACTGAAAAGGTAGGCATAGATGCTCCTCTTTAAGAGTGTGGAGGAAGCTAAATTCATTAACACCTGAATAGAGCAATTGTTTCTTGCACATCAAAAAATTAATAATATTCCCTTCTGTTCCTAATTTTACCATTTTTATAAAATAAAAATTTACCATTTGGAAAAGAGTGCAGTGGGAAGCATTCAGGCTAAAAGCCAAACAAAAAGTGTTCTATAATGAAGTTAAGTTGCCCTCGTTAACTCTCGCCTTTCCTACCGTGAAGGTTACAATTAAAAACTCTGTCTGTTTATACTGCACCAGCTGCTTGGTTTCTTTGGACTCACTTTATTCTTTACTGTAGGTTGTAATTAATGAGGCTTCCTGGATTATTATCGGAATGGCTGGCTTTCTACAAATGAAAATTAGTCCCCTGTTTAAAATGTCATCTTAGTTAATCGATAAAAAGCTCCTTAAAATAGAACCTATATCCATCTATCTTGCTGTGACATTTGAGTGACTGAGTAGGAAAGATTTGTAATACAACAGAATGATATACTGCCCACACACTTTGAAAGATCTAAGTTCAACAAAGTATCAAACTCTGCAACATTTGGGTGGAAGCAATATTATTCACACAGGCTTTCTCTCTCTCATTCTCTCCTGAATTTGCTTCAGTGCCTGGTGTACAATATGAACGGACACATAACAAAAGACTGTGTTTATCTTGTGTCGAAATATAGCCATGTTCTATAAGACCAGAGCAAAGATCTTATCATGTCTCACATGTCCAGCTATAGTTTGGACTCAAATTCTAAGGTTGTTCTTTAGTCGTTAAGTCATGTCCGACTCTTCGTGACCCCATGGACCAGAGCACGCCAGGCCCTCCTCTCTTCCACTGCCTCCCGGAGTTTGGTCAAATTCATGTTGGTAGCTTCGATGACACTGTCCAGCCATCTCGTCCTCTGTCGTCCCCTTCTCCTCTTGCCTTCACACTTTCCCAACATCAGGGTCTTTTCCAGGGAGTCTTCTCTTCTCATGAGATGGCCAAAGTATTGGAGCCTCAGCTTCAGGATCTGTCCTTCCAGTGAGCACTCAGGGTTGATTTCCTTCAGAATGGATAGGTTTGTTCTCCCTGCAGTCCAGGGGACTCTCAAGAGTCTCCTCCAGCACCACAATTGAAAAGCATCAATTCTTCAGCGGTCAGCCTTCTTTATGGTCCAGCTCTCACTTCCATACATCGCTACTGGAAAAACCATAGCTTTGACTATGCGGACCTTTGTCGGCAAGGTGATGTCTCTGCTTTTTAAGATGCTGTCTAGGTTTGTCATCGCTTTCCTCCCAAGAAGCAGGTGTCTTTTAATTTTGTGGCTGCTGTCACCATCTGCAGTGATCATGGAGCCCAAGAAAGTAAAATCTGTCACTGCCTCCATATCTTCCCCTTCTATTTGTCAGAAGGTGATGGGGCCAGTGGCCATGATCTTAGTTTTTTTGATGTTGAGCTTCAGACCATTTTTTTGCACTCTCCTCTTTCACCCTCATTAAGAGGTTCTTTAATTCCTCCTCACTTTCTGCCATCAGAGTGGTATCATCTGCATAGCTATGGTTGTTGATATTTCTTCCGGCAGTCTTAATTCCGGCTTGGGATTCATCCAGTCCAGCCTTTTGCATGATGTATTCTGCATATAAGTTAAATAAGCAGGGAGACAATATACAGCCTTGTCGTACTCCTTTCCCAATTTTGATCCAATCAGTTGTTCCATATCCAGTTCTAACTGTGGCTTCCTGTCCCACATATAGATTTCTCAGGAGATAGATAAGGTGGTCAGGCACTCCCATTTCTTTAAGGACTTGCCATAGTTTGCTGTGGTCCACACAGTCAAAGGCTTTTGCGTAGTCAATGAAGCAGAAGTAGATGTTTTTCTGGAACTCTCTGGCTTTCTCCATAATCCAGCGCATGTTAGCAATTTGGTCTCTAGTTCCTCTGCCTCTTCGAAATCCAGCTTGTACTTCTGGGAGTTCTCGGTCCACATACTGCTGAAGCCTACCTTGTAGGATTTTGAGCATAACCTTGCTAGCGTGTGAAATGAGTGCAATTGTACGGTAGTTGGAGCATTCTTTGGCACTGCCCTTCTTTGGGATTGGGATGTAGACTGATCTTTTCCAATCCTCTGGCCACTGCTGAGTTTTCCAAACTTGCTGGCATATTGAGTGTAGCACCTTAACAGCATCATCTTTTAAGATTTTAAATAGTTCAACTGGAATGCCATCACCTCCACTGGCCTTGTTGTTAGCCATGCTTTCTAAGGCCCACTTGACTTCACTCTCCAGGTTGTCTGGCTCAAGGTCAGCAACCACACTATCTAGGTTGTCCGGGGCATCCAAATCTTTCTGGTATAATTCCTCTGTGTATTCTTGCCACCTCTTCTTGATGTCTTCTGCTTCTGTTAGGTCCCTACCATTTTTGTCCTTTATCATGTCCATCTTTGCACAAAATGTTCCTTTAATATCTCCAATTTTCTTGAACAGATCTCTGGTTTTTCCCTTTCTATTATTTTCCTCTATTTCTTTCCACTGTTCATTTAAGAAGGCCCTCTTGTCTCTCCTTGCTATTCTTTGGAAGTCTGCATTCCATTTTCTGTAACTTTCCCTATCTCCCTTGCATTTTGTTTCCCTTCTCTTCTCTGCTATTTGTAAGGCCTCGTTGGACAGCCACTTTGCTTTCTTGCATTTCTTTTTCTTTGGGACGGTTTTTTTTTTTTTTTTTTTTTTTGCTGCCTCCTGTACAATGTTACGAGCCTCCATCCATAGTTCTTCAGGCACTCTGTCCACCAAATCTAGTTCCTTAAATCTGTTCTTCACTTCCACGGTGTATTCATAAGGGATTTGGTTTAGATTATACCTGACCAGCCCAGTGGTTTTTCCTACTTTCTTCAGTTTTAGCTTGAGTTTTGCTATAAGAAGCTGATGATCAGAGCCACAATCAGCTCCAGGTCTTATTTTTGCTGACTGTATAGAGCTTCTCCATCTTTGGCTGCAGAGAATATAATCAATCTGATTTCGGTATTGCCCATCTGGTGATGTCCATGTGTCGCCTCTTGTGTTGTTGGAAAAGAGTGTTTGTGATGACCAGCTTGTTCTCTTGACAAAACTCTATTAGCCTTTGCCCTGCTTCGCTTTGAATTCCAAGGCCAAACTTACCTGTTGTTCCTTTTATCTCTTGACTCCCTACTTTAGCATTCCAATCCCCTATAATGACAAGAACATCTTTCTTTGGTGTCAGTTCTAGAAGGGGTTGTAAGTCTTCATAGAATTGGTCAATTTCAGCCTCTTCAGCATGGGTGGTTGGTGCATAAACTTGGATGACTGTGATGTTGAAAGGTCTGCCTTGGATTCGTATTGAAATCATTCTATCATTTTTGAGATTGTATCCCAGTACAGCTTTTCCCACTCTTTTGTTGACTATGAGGGCTACTCCATTTCTTCTACGGGATTCTTGCCCACAATATGATAATCGTCTGAATTGAATTTACCCATTCCCGTCCATTTTAGTTCACTGACGCCCAGGATGTCAATATTAATTCTTGCCATCTCCTGTTTGACCACATCCAGCTTACTAAGGTTCATAGATCTTACATTCCAGGTTCCTACGCAGTATTTTTCTTTGCAGCTTCGGACTTTCCTTTCACTTCCAGGCGCGTCCGCAGCTGAGCGTCCTTTCGGCTTTGGCCCAACCACTTCATTAGCTCTGGAGCTACTTGTACTTGTCCTCCGCTCTTCCTCAGTAGCATGTTGGACGCCTTCCGACCTGAGGGGCTCATCTTCCAGCGTCATATCTTTTAGCCTTTTGTTTCTGTCCATGGAGTTTTCTTGGCAAATATACTGGAGTGGCTTGTCAGTTCCTGCTCCAGGCAGATCGCGTTTAGTCAGAACTCTCCACTATGACCTGTCCGTCTTGGGTGGCCCTGCATGGCATAGCCCATAGCTTCTCTGAATAACTCAAGCCCCTTCGCTTGAGTCTTGGGAAGTACTCTTCACTCCTTACCTCAAGGCATCAATCCGTGAAGGGGAATTCTAAGGTTAAAGACCACCAAAGGAAACATCTCACCTTGATCAGATTCTGGATCCAGCCTGGACCCAACACCCCTAAACTTTTTATCTCTGCGTGCCATAACAACCTCACCACTTGCTGGCCCTGGCCCTAGCAATTGGATGGGCCATGCTCTTCCTGGAATTCCATGATTCCACCATCCGTTTTTCTAAAATCGCCACTATACTCAGTAGGAGCTGATACCAGAAAGTTGTCTCCTTAAGGCTTCCTATCTTATGTGAAGGGGTGAAGCCTGGAGGAATTGGTCTGGGATTTTCACTATAAGATATTTCAGATCAGTTGAAGACATCACTGGCAGAATATGATCAATGGGAGATGTTGCTATATCAGAACACAAAAAACATTTAGTATTTACGGCTAGGTTCAGAGTTAGTCATACTTATAGTGAAAGCAATGTGACTTAATACAATTATTTTAACTAGCTCTGTTCTAATTATGTCTAAGTCTGGAGCCAACATTTTTTCTTTAATGATTGCCTGGCCAAAACAAGCAAAGCAGTAGGCATTGCTGGTCCAACTGTTTGTCCCTAATACTGAGCAATGAAGTATGCTGCTTTGGGAAATAAAACATCTATTCCAAACTTTAAATAACTGAGATGTTGAATTCCACCCCTACACGTAACATGCATCTGTGGGAGAGGATCAGTGCCTGCTATCCCATAGACTTGGTTCTAATGGAGAAGTCATCTCAAAGTTCTATCACACATCAGATGTTTCATTCATCTCCTCAACTCCTTTGAAGTCAATATCTTGTTAACTTGTTAACTTTTGGGTTTTGGTAAGGATACTGTAGGTAAGGACATAGAGACATGTACTGTAACTATGGAAGTCTCTGGAGATAAGCCTCTGATCCAGGGTTCAAATCAAGGGCTCCACTCTTCATTACCTTTAACAGTGGTTAGTTTCCCTTCCCTTTGTTCTTCAGGGACTCCCAAGTTATTTATTCATTCATTCATTCATTCATTCATTCATTCATTCATTCATTCATTCATTCAGTTAGTTAGTTCATAGATTTTTATATTGCCCCATTAGTGTGAAACACTAGTCTGGACAGTTAACAAGCGATAAAATCAAAAGAAACGACAGGAAGTCAAATAAATGAGAACAATAAAATAAAGAACAAGTCACATCAGCTAAAACGTCACAGAACAAAGTGAGTGCAAATGTTACCCATAACAGGGCAGGCAGGGCAAGTGGCAAATTCATATGAGGTTGCTATCAAAGGCCTCTATGAAGAGCCATGTCTTAAGCAACCTCTTAAAGGGAGGGAGGAGGCCAGGCATAGCTTGATTGGGAGCGGTGCCACAGCCAATAAGGAATAACTTTCAGTGGATGTTTTCCTGGCATCCTTCGGTGTGGCAATCCTGAGAAGCATGGCGTGAGATGATCTGGTGGTGCAGGTAGATGATTTCGACTCCTTTTTTCATCAGTTAACCACTTCTCACCCAAACACAAAACAATTGTCAGGGCTGTTTTCCAACAAGTGTGAATGGTAGTGAGCGGAAGAGGGTATCCTGTAGACCATCTTGACTGCTGCCATTGGTGTTGTCAACATTCAGGCTGCCCTTTGCTATGTAAAGCTTTGCATCTTTTCTCCTGCTGGCAAGGCAGGCACAACAATTCCTGACTTATTGAATCATGGATACAGAAGCACAATATCTCATATTCATAAACCTGAGGTGTTTTGTTTTGTTTTTAAATAATTGAATTGTTTTAACCTTAGTCTTCTGCTTTCTTAGGCTTTTTACATGTTTTCATGGTCTTGGTTTAACCCATGCCATAGCTAAGGCACAAAATGGCATTTAATGAGCTCGCCAGTATCATATACCACATCATCTGTGGCTTTAGTGCAGCCATTTTCAACATGGGGGTTGGATATGCCCCTCTGGGTGGCCCTGACATGTTTGAAGGGGTCTACAGAGTGGGAACAATTCTTCACACACCATCTTGTAAGGTCCATTATGCACCTTACACAATCCTGATTCGGCTTACATTTCTTTCATATTGGGCTTCTGGCCATGGGCGAAAAAAGGTTGAGAATGGCTACTTTAGTGTATACTCATGAGTATCACAGATCACAAATTACATCTGCTATATTAATTTTATAAGCATAAGAATTATGCAAGAGGAAATATTGGCCAGAATCCTGTTGGTGATTTACATGTGAAATTGTGTAAGTCTTGGGTCCTTTTAAGGAGAAAGGTGAGGTAAAAATATTTTAAATAAATAAATGATGGTGAATTGGTGCTGATTAATCAGGTGCTGGTTGTAATCATGGACATGTACCTGGTTGTGCAATGGGCACACAACCAGGAATGCAATTGACATTTCATTAATTGGTGGCAATTCACAAGTGTCACTTAAGTGGTTTCATTCATTCATGAATGAGTAAATTTTCAGTAGGCTTCTGGCCATTAAAACAAAAAAGTATTAATACAGAAACACATAGCAACAGACAAAGAATTCTGCTTTTTTGGATAAACATACAAGTGTATATAATTTTGTTTCTCATAAAAAATGTGCAATGATAATTACAATGTTATGTTTCAGTGGATCCCATGCATTTATTCTTTTACAAATCCGAAGATTGGTAAGAGAAGCAACAATATTTATATGCAACCATTTGTTGATTCAAACTTCTGTCCATTCAACTATCCATCTGAGAGAAAGAGGGACGTACAATGTACTTTAAGGAGGTGAGTACACAAATAATATTTTTCCTGAAAGTAATACATAGTTTATTTACCATTTTCTGTTTGTAAATTCTCCATTAGATGTGAACCGATATGAGTGGAATATTCTTTTTTAACCACGTGAGGTAAAAGCTAGCTTTTCTCCTTCGTGAATGTAGCTAAGGTTCTCAAGATGTCAAACTGAGCATACCTCTTGTCATGTGCATTCATGCAAAGTATGTACCTTTGTAGATATACCTGAAGGCAGGGGGATTTCAGCTGTGTGCCCATCCACTAAAGTCTCCTAAATTCTGCAGAACAAAACTCCATATTTCCACTTGCAGTGCATTATGGAGAGAGAGACAGGGAGATATAACCCTGTCAACTTATTCCTGGTGCCTTTTTAAAATTGCAGAACAGTGTTCATGAAGTGTAAACAATATATAAATATGGATATTTATTATCACAAGCAAGGACTGAAGAGTACTTCCCAAGACATATAGCCCGAGAGAAGGAAATCAGCTGCAGTTCAGACAGGAGAATAATGAATGTAGGTAATTCACATGCATAGCAAGGTATTCCATCACCCCTCCCAAACAGATATACATCACTTTCCTCTATAGCTGCTATGTATGTTGAGTAATAACTGGGCTTTAACTCTTCCACATTTTTTTTTAAAAAGTATTTTAGGAAAAAGAAAGGGGGAAAATGGATACATGCATGGAATATACTGGAGATACTATGCACGGAACACACACCTTGAAGATTATGGGGAAATTATTCCCAAACATACATTCTCTCACTTTTGATCCAACTAAATATAAATATGTTGAAATGTTTCCAACCAGGGAAAATTGGTGTATAAGTGTTTTACGTTGGCTGGACTTTGGCCCCATTTTTGGAAATTAGAGGCAACAAACTGAAGAGATAAAAACAGTAATACTGAGGCCAGAGGTTAGAAAATTTTTAACCACAAAAAAGAGGAAGAAAAAAATGTGTAGTCCTTTTACACAATCCAAAGGCAAGAATAGGTGATATGTTTATTAAACGACAAAAAAAAAAAAAAAAAAAAAACAGTCATAGGCCGATCCCACATGGGTCTTCATCAGGCTGGCAACTCTTTGCTTGATAGGATTGGGATTACATTACCAAACATAATACTTGTGCCATTATCCATTGCCACTGTTATTTTCTTCACAACTACCGGGCCCATCTCCCATTCCCTACATTAACATATATGGTTCCTCTGCTATCTTCTTTTACTTTTACATATTCCTTCCCCTCCCACCTTGAGTTTAAAGTCTTCACCTCCACACCTCTTCTCCCACACTTTTTGCTCATGTCTAGTATCTATTTTCTGTGTCCTGTAGAAATATTTACAATAGACCCTAACACCAAACATAGGCTATACGTCACTGCATGTGAGATGTAACCACACACCCAAGACTCTTAGAGTCAATGAATATTTAGTATGTTTTACTTGTGAAATTCATATTTCATTCAGTATTTCATTCTCCCCCATTTGTCTGATGAAGTGGACTTGTTCACGAAAGCTCACATTAAAATATGGTGGTGGGGAACACAGTCGATTTGTATTTTGGTTTATGTATTTTATAAAAAAATAAAGTAAAGTAAAATATAATAGACAGTCTTTAAAGTGCCACATGTTTTTGTCTTGTCTTGTTTTGTTTTCTTTCTTTGGATTTTGCCTGATAAGATTGGGAGAGACATTCTAATCCACACCACCACAGATGACATCTGAAATCTCTACTACCTACCTGAGTCTGTAGCCCCCATTTTGAAACTTGCTTTGGGCTAACACGTCTGGGCACGATTTTTGGAACATTTGTTTTTCTTCCTCACAGGGTGGATTTGATTTAAATCAAACAAATTTAAATCACGGTCTAATTTTTTAATGGATTTTTTTGATGATTTAAATAAAAATTGATTTTAAAAAAATTTAAATCATGATTTAAACTGTGATTTAAATAAATCGTTGTTACAAAAAAATCATTGACTTTTATCCACCCTGCTTCTGCACCACCCCAGCTTTGTAAAGCCCAGATTAATTACCATAATATGCACATGTTTGAAAAGCTAGGTTATGTTTCTGATTTTTAGTAGTCTGATAAAAGTTATCATCACCCATCCTTGCCTTTGTTTTTTTGGACTACAATTCTTCAAATCCCTCAGTCAGGGAGATCCTGGGACATCGTAATCATGCTGGCTTATGGATTCTGGTGAGTTTTAATCTTTTACAAGGGTATTTCTAAATTTTAAGAAAGGTTATATGTAAAAAACAAAAGGAAAGTTGACTAAATTAGATCAATTTGTTGTCTGTTCAGTTATAAAATACTTTGCACATCATTCTCTAAAGGGCTGTATGACTGCGTTTGAGTATATGTGTATCAAGCTTTTCATAGCTATTTAAAAATGACTTTAAAGCTCTGTTGTAAAAGTTTAACAGCTGGGATAGTAAGTATACAGAGGATACAGGGAGTCTGTGTAGCTCTCATAAATGTTTGGTGGCAAAATATTTAATGACAAAATTGTCCTAAAACTGCTATATTAAAATCTTAATGTCTGATTAGACTGCTTGAAGGAAATGTATTGGCTTACTTCCCTGCATGATTCAGAAGGGTTTTCTAACGCTATGTTTTACATAAAGTATACTTGTAGTATATGAATATTTCAGCTCTTTTAAAAAAAATCACATTTGGAGGGGGTCTCTACCAATAAGAGATGATCACATGTGGGGGTTATATTTTTCCAAGTTTAGGTTTATTGTATTGGCTAAAAGCCATCACAATTGATTGAGATACAAATATGATCAAGTAAAATCATGATAAAATCACAGACATAAAATAATAAGAGAAAATCAGGGGGACACATGTGGGTGCCCCTTCATATATGGGAGTCCCCCACACAATTGATCGCGATGGCTCTCAGGAAATTAGTGTGGATGTTTCTGGCCACTTTTGCAAACAGCGCTGTTCTGTATGTAACATAAGGGTCAGAGTCCAAAAGTAACCTGACCACCTTTATCTGAGGGCTTTCCTCCTGTAGGGCAGCCAAAATGTTACCCAGGAATTTTTCTCTAGGGTTTTGATAGATCTGACAGTTGAGTAAATAGTGAACAACATCCTCTATCTCACCTGCTCCGCAAATACACAGCCTTAGATGCTTAGGGGCATTCGTGTATCTGCCGTCTAAGACAGCAGTTGGCATGGTTTGAAAATGAAGTTCTGTGAATGCGGTTCTCAGGGAGGCAAAAGTAAGTGTATGTAAGTATTGCGCCCTTGAATGGTTTGTTTTCAGCACATGGTACCAGTGAGAGAAATTTGAAGAGTCTATTAAGGCTAAGTCCTGGTCATTATCCAATTTGTAGATCCAGTTCCTCAACATTGTTTTAACCCCAGAAAAAACAAAAATGTCTGTGGAGAGGGATTTACATTTTAGTAAGGTTTGAACTGAAGTTGCCCAGTCACCACTCTTCCATTGCTCTACCATGCAGCATTTAGGTAGACGGTGAATGGACATATCCATCACCCTCTTATAGTAGGAGAATATAGCTAGAGCTGCCCTGGCTTTAATGGACACCATACCTGTCTCTGTTCTAAGAAAAGCTGCCGGGATCCCCCGAGGTGCCACGAGGATTTGTCTCAGAAACTTATTTTGTCCTACTTCAAGATGGTGTAGGTTATTCTGATTCATACCCCAGATCTCAATTCCATAAAGCATTTGAGAGATCACCCTCCTTGAAAAGACTTTTAAAAATGGGGTTACTGGGTTACCACCTTTAGAATGGAAAAATTTGGCCAAAGCATGGCTAGATTTCTGAACCGATATTTTGGTGCTCTGTATCTGGGATTTCCAGCAGTTATTCTCATCGAAATGTACTCCTAGGTACTTAAAGGTCTGTACTTGTTCTATTTTATTTTTGCCTATAGTCCAGCTGAATTTCGGGGGATGCTTTCCAAAAATCATCACTTTAGATTTTGTGTAATTTATTTTTAGTTGCTCTAGGTGGCTGAACTCTTGGAGCTTATTTAAGCTTCTCTTCAGTCCCTTTTTGTTCATAGATAATAATACAATGTCATCAGCATATATAAGGCTTGCAATCTTATAATTCCCGATTGAGGGGGGGAAATGGTCTGGATAGTTTAAAGCTGTTACAATATTATTTATATGAAAGTTAAAGAGTAATTTCTTTTCAAGATATGACTTGGAGCTCTACAAAAAGTTGCAAAAGCAAAGTTTCTACTGAGGCACAGCAATAAATATGAACCAGTGATGTTGACATATTTACAATACTGTATTGAGGTGTCCCCAAAATTCTTGTCTGTACAGAACCTATGGTTCCAATTCTTTACACAGTTGTGTGTGTGTTCTGTGCTGTTCAGTCAGAACCAATTTATAGTGCCCCTATTGGGCTTTCAAAGGAAGTGAGATATTTAAAAACCAGGTGGCACAGCGGCTGATGACATCTTTTTACCGGTCAACAATAGAAAGCATTCTCACATACTGTGTCACGGTATGGTACGCTGGCTAAACAACCGCGGACAAGAAGGCACTGCAGAGGGTGATGAGCACAGCACAAAAAATCATGGGTTGCCCCATAACCCCACTGGAGGAAATCGCCAGGTCCCGCTGTCTCAACAGAGTGAGTAAAATCCTTAGGTGCTGTCTCACCCGGGACAGCACTTCTTCATACTTCTACCATTGGGCAAGAGATATAGAAGCATAGCCAGCCAGACAAATAGGCTGAAAAATAGCTTCTATCCATGGGCCGTCAGACTTCTAAATGCCACATAACACCATGACTAGACTTATATATGTATGTATGTGGAAATGTGTGTCTAGCCCTGGTATTCCTGGCGTTGGGGATTTGTTTATAAGGTTGGAGATGTATTCTGTGTCTGAATGTATTCTATGTTTTGTGCTTTGTGTGGTTGTACCAAGGGAGGCTCTTTAAATTTCACTGCACACATGTTGTGCATTGACAATAAAGGTTTTTATTATTAAGGAGCAGTTTTACCAATTCCACTCCCCCAGTGATTTCCATGGCGAAGTGGGGATTTGAACCCTGTTCTCCAGAGTCCTAGTCGGTCACTCTATCCACTACACCACTCTGGGATTCCTTTACATACTTACCTGAGAATAAATCCCAGGGTATATAGTGAGATCTACTTCCAAGTTAACTTGTAGAGGATTGTGTTGTTTGTCTACAAATGCTAAAGGCATTAAAAATAAAATAAACCTTTTTTTTTTACTTATGTGTCGATTTTAGAATGTATCATCTAAAATCTCTGTTTTTTCCAAAAGTAGTATGCAATGTACTCTTTTCTCGGTTGTGCTTTAAGATCCATGCTCCCTCTGTCCCAACTTCCCACCCCCTTTTCCGAATGAATAATTTTTGAAAGATTCAGTGTTGAAATGTATTATTGCTGAATGTAATTCTATGTGCAGAAGGCTGTTCCTTTTGATGTAAGGCACTGCTCAAAAGAGGATGCCGGAGAAGAAAAGTGATTCCCACCCTGAAAAATTTCCAAAACCTAGGACTAATGCTTGTACACTACCATTGCCTCAGCAAGTTCTACTGTTCATTGTCAGTGTTTATCAGGCAGAAGGTTTATGCATGCCATGTGCTGTTGGTTGACAAGAAACCCAGGAATAAGCCACTGTGAATAACAACAACAGCAAAGTGTTCCGAAACATCTGTGCACCTCCTGTTTTCTTTTTAAAGCAGTATTTAGATAGGTAGGTATTAATACCTCTAACAGTACAAACGTTTTTAAGGATCACATTGCTTACATCCATGTTAAGGAAAGGGTCTGAAAAGGGGCCTTAAACATCGTCTCCTCCACCATACTCCACCAGTGGGCAATCCTATATTTTGTGGTAGTAATTCCTAATCGTAATTAGGAATCTATCCCAATTATGACTGGGGCATGTCATGTTAATTCCCTTTCATATAACATATACTGTAGCTCTTCTCCCCTCAGGAGCAGACCTGAAAGGAGAACAGCACCCGTGGCCAGAGAACTTGGGTGCTATCATGGTGACATCATTGCCCATAGTGAACTGTAACTCTTGGAAGAAGGAAAACTAAAATAAGCTGGTGCTGGCTACCACGTCTTCTGGATCGGCAACCCTAAAAAGAGTCCATTGTAACATAATTACCACAAATGCTTACAATGAGCCCAGTTACTGCTGTATAGTGCAAAATGGTTTTGTTTGTTTGTTTATTTGTTTAAAAAAAGCTTTTAGAGTGACCATTGGTACAAAGATGGCTTAAGGAAGCACAAGTGGGTGTACTTTGATTCCTAAGCTTCAGGATAATTTCCACACATGGTTCTTCAGAATACAGAACCAGATGGAAGTGGGATTAATTTTAGGTCCTGAAACTCAAGGTGAAGAGAAAATTGTGAGATGGGATGAGAGATGCAGTGATACAAAAAAGCTCGTAATCCAGTGCTTGGGGATATACACATTATACAAATTAAAAATGACAAATTTCCTAAAAGAGTGATCCAGTGTCTGACAGACAGATGTACAAGACCAAATACAAGAACAGCACAAAGAGCTACGTGCTCTCCAGTTAAGATATGATGAAAATCCTATCCATCACATGGAATGTGTGTGTGTGTATGTGTGTGGCACTGCAGGAGGAGACCTTAATAATGAACAAAATGTTAGTATTCTACTGAGATCTTTGCCAAAAGAGTATACTCCTTTTATTATCATGTTAAAACCTAAGTGATACCTTTATTCAGGCATCTGTTAAATGACTTCAGGTGAGAAGTTGATCAAAAGTTGATCCAACTGAAATTAAATCCTACCACATCAAATTACACCGATAGGGAAAAACAAAAGGGAAGGATAGTTGCATGAAAGCCACGAAAGGGACAATCGGGGAAGAGGGATAGGTTTGAATCCTACAACTTCAGTCAATGGGTAGTAGCAGAAACAGTTTTTCAGTTGATGGGAAAAATCAGTCAATGGGAGCTGCATCTCTAAAAGGCAGAAGCTTAGAAAGAGACTGGGAGAGAAACAAAGCAGAAATCATTATACTTATTTTAAGTGCAAGGGCTCCCAAAGTCACAAGAGTTTTCAGATTACTCTGAAACCTGGCTTACTGACAATGGATCCAGTTCTTATTTCAGCTGAAGTCCAAAGGTTTTAAAAAGCTTGAATCCAAATAAAATTGGAAATGTGTTCGTTGCAGTGTATATGATCAAGTATCTATAGCTCCACCATCACTGGCCAGGGGTGAAAAAGTGGAAGCCCATGCACAAACAGAAGGGGAAGCAGAGTCAAGTGAAGGGAAGTTGAGAGCCAGCCAGAAGTCACTACAAAAGCAGACAAGGCTCTAGGAACAGAATTCAGAAGCTCCTCCTGACCTCACAAAGGAATATCAGCCAGATGGCTTCCTTCTCTGGCAAACACACTGGCACCAAAAGAAGCTTCAACACAGGAAGAAATGTAGGGAATGCCAACAGCGGAAGTGGGGAAAGGCTGTAGAAGAAGAAATCGAGGCTCACAGAGGCAAGAAGTCTGTTAAGCGAAAGTAAGATGCAGAAGAGATGAGCCAGCAATACAAGGCAAAATTCAGGCTCATTCCCAGAAACAGAGAAGATTTTGATGAGACCATTGCTCTTACAGTGAGACATACAAGGTTAAGGACATTTTCAAGCATGGTAGTGTCGAGGTTAAGATAACCATCCTGAAAGAAGAAATCAGGGAAGATTCCTTCATGGAGCAACCTACTATATTTGGAAGGTGGGGGGGGGGGGAAACCCCACACCAGACAGGGTATTCACATGCAAACATCAGACAAGCATCTATGGCCTGAAGCAAGCAGCAAAAGCATGGAATGAGAAACTGAAGCAGATGCTCATCAGAGAAGACTTCATGCAAAGCCAAGCTGACAAATGTATCTACACAATATTACAGATGGACATACTGACATCTTTTGATGACTTGGTCCTCACCTAGGATCATGAAACTGATTGCCATTATAATGAAAGCTACCAAGTGAATATTATAAGATATCACTTTGGAAGGCAAATTGGGAGGAAGGTGGAAGTTGTCTTCTTGCTGGAAAACAGTAAATTTATGAGCTCCGAGAATATTCCAGATCCAAAGATGCTGCTTCAGAAGCCTGTGGCGGTGGATGCTGACTGGCTCATGGTCACTTCATTATTGACTTGACCTGAATTTCCCCAGACCTAATCCTTCTCCAGCCATATAACTCCTACATCACAATAGATCTACTATGCTCAGAAGTGTGGTGTGACACACCAAGGAACAGAGTAACTATGTTTTCAGTAAATCTTTCATATTTGGGGTACAGTGGAGGGGCAAATGTTGACATTGTCCTTGAATATAAATTCTTCACTTTCTCTCATGGGGAGTTGTAAAGTAATGGGATTTTTGAGGCAAAGCTGGAAAATAATGTTTTCATTAGGGTCACTTAAATGTCTGAAAGGAAGGGTCTTCCAGTTATGGAACAGTCTTTGCAGAAAGATTGACCTGATACCATTCATATGGTCTTTGGGGCATTGGGTGAAGACTTTTCAGTTCACTTAGATCTTTGAAAGGACATACAACATGTATAAACACTTTTTCTTTCTTTAAACCTGCAGCCCAGATCCTGCAATTGCCAATTGCATGCAGGGTTCCTTCTTCCCTGTCATAAGTATAAAGGGCATTCACTACCTCCTTGTGCAAGCGGAAGCCCCATTGCTTTGAACAGGATGATGTTCATTCAACTGCAAACCTGAGCTTGCACAAAGTGTTATGCCCAGATAGCCATTATATTTCACAATTCCCAACAGGATTCTGTCCTCTGCATTTAATTAGGCAATGCTGTGAATCCCAATTTGTTGTTGCATTTTAACTTGCTTTATATGTTAAGGTTTTGTTTCTTAATTTGTATTTAAATTGGTTTTATGTCTGGTTCTTTTTTTTTCTTTTTTGAAAGCCACCTAGAGATCTCTATTCGAATGGAACAGCCTATACATGGCATAAATAAATTATATAAATGTCAAGTCTAGAGTCTTTCAGTGCAGCACATTCTCTCCAGTGACAAACCAAAAAGAATTAATAAATGGAAATTCAGTCAAGTCAAATAGAAGATCTAAAATAAAATAAAAATACAGAATAAGTAAATTAAACAACAGCTTACATATCACAAGATATGTCAGGTACACAGAATTGGGTTGTAGATATTAGGGATATGCATTCAGATTCAGAAATATTTAGAATTCAGCAAATAACACCATGTTCAGATAGTTCTGAATATATCCAAATCCAAATTTGATAGTTCTGAATATCTGTAATAATAATTCCTAATATTCAGAGTCCCATTTACTCTTATAGATGAGAAACCAAAAGGCTAGGTTTCTGCTTGATAGAGGAAGAAGTGAAAGTGAAACCTATTTCTCAGGTATCCTGGGGTGATTTATTGAGAAAAGAAACATAAAGACACACTGGCACCAAGGGTAGAAGGTGTAGAGAACTCAGTGTCTCCTGATTGGGGTTGCCAAGGAAGGGGAGCTGGTGTGAGAGCAAAATATGTAAATGTTCTCTGTTTGCATCAATGAAATCCAGAAGCAGGCAGAAACACCATCAGGTTGGTTTTTGGTTTTTTTTTCCATATTGGTTCATAAAGGTGGGCATAGCTGCTTATAAATTCCCTGAGCATTTGCTGCTCGGATACAGTATGTTCTGGTGAAGGCTTGCACTGTGGCAGTTTTCTCTGTGTCTTTTTCTGAACCCTCAGCTTACAATTACATTACATCTCATTGTATAGTGTTGACTTAATATAGTTAGGAATAAGATTTAGGATTAGTAGATTCATAGATTCATATAAATCAACAAGAAAAGAAGGTTTAGGTTTCTTTGGAATATATCAGGCAGGGGAATAAGATTTTGTTATACGTAGACAGATAAGTTCATACATTTTATGTCTCTGTGTGTGCATGTGTGATTTTTATGGGAAGGGTTTGTGTTCTGCTGGAGCAGAATCAGATACGGTTCTTCTTTGGGCAGGGTCTGCAGGCAATATGAAATGTAGATGTGGTAAAAGGAGTAGGCACTTGGGCAAGGCTGCAGGAATGTTGCCTGCACCCACTGCAACAGCTTCTACTGAGAGGAAAGGGAGAAGAAGGGGGGGGAACAGCCTACAGCTGCTATTATGAGCCCCCCAAACAAAATCTATCGCTCAGCAGCCTTGTTCAGCACCGACCCTCTGAAAAAGCAGCAGGGTGTGTTTGTGTCTTTCAAGGAGATGGCAGAGAAGCCTCTAGTTCAAGGTGGAACAGATATGAGTGAACCTCAGAAATGTTTCAGTGATATTTTTGTGCAATCAAGCTAGGATGGCAAGGGCAAGATAGTAAAGTAGGCATTTTTCTCCCAAATAGACACGTCAGAGAAGGGCAGGGCTTCTATAAGCCTTAGAATATATTCTAGACCTTTTGCTAGTATGAGATTACTTCACAATTGATACCTTGCACTACTAAGGACACAGAACCGCACACGAGTTCACCAACAGGCCCTGGTGGATTTTCTGATGATAGCCTACTCTTCAGACATCTGGGTTTCATAATCACTAGGACATTGGCACTCTTCAAATATAATTCCACTCTGCATTCCTGTGAGACATGGACACCATGGACAACATAAGCAAAATGCAATCCATGCACACACAGTGCTTGCCATCAGCTTTATCCCCATCAGTTACTCTTGTATTCATGCTACATTGAAAAAGACATTATAAAGCCATCACTTGGAGAGTGGTCACAATGAAACGAGTTCTGTAACAATTTACAGGATTTTTCCTGCCTGTTGTGGTAGGATGGTGATGAAGCTGGAATATTTGGCAGAAGCAAGAACTTGTTTGTTTGTTTGTTTGTTTGTTTGACTTCTATATCAGCCATCTGGCCGCCGGGCCACTCTGGGCAGTTCACATATTAAGCATGAACTATTCAAAACAATAAACATAATAGTTATAAAATCAAAATGAGCACAAACAAACAACATTTGAGGTAATAATAATTAAAATAATATAAAATAATATAAAAGCAGGGTGACAGGACTAATGATGTAAATGTTAGGACCAATCACTGTATTAAGGTGCTGTAAAGTCCAGGAAGGCCTGTCGAAATAATCATGTTTTTAACAATTGCTTGAAAATTCCCAGTGAAGGGGCCAGGCGGACATGTTGTTATGTGTCATGCAGTTCCTTCTAATTCATGATAATACGTACCATGAATTAATTGCCTCCAAGAAGACCTACCATTAAAAGCCGCGGTCTGGTCTTGCCATGACTAACTTTATTGAGTCAATCCATCTTGTGTTAGGTCTTCATTTTTTCCTATTGCCTTCAACTATCCCTTGCCTTACTGTCGTTTCCAGTTAGCTTTGCCATCTCATGAGATACTCAAAGTAGATGTATCTATATATCCAAACGTGATGATCCTATAGTTATTCTTAAATCTTTGTGTCTCCTTTATTTGGGATTGGAAATGTAAGAGCATGCACATATTCAATAGGTTTATTAAATAATTGTACTGTCCCATCAATTGGATTGAGAACACAGACAATGGAGCTGGCAAAATAGATTTTTTTTAAAAAACCCTTCTTTCTCACTGCAGCACCTAGGAGGGAGGGAAGTGTATGTCCCACTGCATGCATCTAAATCTAGAACCAATCCTTGGTCACCAGATCTTCCATTTTTGCAACATTTGATTTTGAAAACATAGATGAACCCAATCAAATGTCAGTCTCCCCATCCTGGTTTAGACCTGCATGTTATGTGCATGGCTATGAAAATGATGTCCTATTCATTCTGCAATTGACTGTATAGTAAACTGAAACATCAGCTTCAGTTTGCATCTGTATTGTACAGTAGTAATTTCTCTCTCTCCTTGTTTGGATTCATTATGAATGCATTATTGCATTCTTCTACCACATTTGTCTAAATTACTATAGTTATCTCACCTCATATTATGTTTGAAAGATGACTGAATGATTTCCATGAATGACTCCCATGCTTGAAAATATGTTTTGCTGAATGGATGATCCACAGCATGAATTCCATTCAGACCTATGAATGTGAAAGCGGTTGGCATTCCATAGGTATGGGTTTGGAGTCTGGAACCACACATTAATAATAATAATAATAATAATAATAATAATAATAATAATAATAATAATAATAATAATAATAATAATAATAATAATAATAATAATAATAATAATAATAATAATAATAATAACAACTGTCTGCCATTAAGTTAGTTCTGGGTTAGGTGTCAAATATTCAGAAGTGGTTTGTTCTCTTCTTCTGGGGATAGTTAAAAGCTGTGCATCTTGCCCAAGGACACATATGTTGGTTGTTTCCTTGGGAGGCCCAAGGGGCTATTGGACTTCTGACATCTGGGTCTGCAGCCTGGTGCTCCAACTTACTGAACTATCCAGTAAGTTGGAACCACATATTAGCAAGTCCATAAAAAGCTTGTTAAAGAAAGTGGGGAAAATGCATGTATAACATAAAAATATTGTTTTAATCCCTAGTGGAAGTCCCAGGAGAGGAAGATTCTCAGAGAAACAGTCTTCATTTATTTCATTTACATCCCACATTTTGCCCAGGGCAAGACCCAAGAGTGTTTACAACATGAAACAGATATGCTGTGGCCATATTTATTAATTTAAATTTAGGAATAATGATCAGTGGTGTAGTGAAGCCAACACTCCCAAGGTCAAAGTCCAAGGACTATCATTTGCTACTCCTCTCAAACTTCCTGCTCAATTTAAACTTAACTGCCATCCTCATGGTAGCAGGGAGAAAAAACAGTTTCCCCAGGAGCAGTATATTGTTGTAAGCTATCCCTGTTGTAATGTAGGTATCTGAGGATGCTTTAGCTTTGAATGTGAAATTAAGAGCCATTCGCTTTACAAAAGACCTGCTTTGCAATGGTTGATGTGGATTGATCTAGCTGCTTGCATTATTGGACACTTCTTATTAGGAGAGTAGCTGTGGGGACTGCGACGATGAATGGCTGCACTTCCAAATCACCACTATACAATTACTACAATTTACAAAGAGATGCAATCTGTTTTACTATTTTAGGAATGAGTGTGACCAGATTAGCTGTGGATCCGATCTGTCTGCTGTGCAGGTGGTACTAACTTTTGGTGGGATCTTCCAGATCTCTGATCTCCCTTCTTATGGATCTTTATCTTTAAATAAGATTTGTATTGGACAGTCCTCGGGCAAGCCTTCAGAGGGCACTTGCAAATAGTGGACCGCCCACCATCAAGAGAAAATTGGACAACCATCTGTCAGATCTGCTTTAACTTGGATTCCTGCATTGGGCAGGGGGTTGGACGCGATGGCCTTGTAGGCCCCTTCCATTATTCTATGATTCTAAAAAATTGGACACATCCTAATCTAATCGTTTTCCTTTCTTTATTTTTCTTTATATTCAATAGACTACTTTCTCTACCACTGTTGTCTACCCTATTTTCAAAGCAGCTTCTTGAAGGGCTATTGTCAAGTTTTATCAGTGGTTTCTACTCTGAGAAATCATTTTCCTCCACTAGATCTCATGCATCCTGGATCTTAACACTTTGTTTTACCTCCGTGGCCCTCTGTTGTCTCTGACAGAAATTCAATAAAATCCTCTCTCCTTCCACAATATAGAGTGCTCTATCTATCTGGATCCAAGTGTCAGAGAGACTTAGAGCAAATCTTTCTCAATTGGTTGGTGGAACTCCCTCCTTGCTTCATTGTAAAGCAGTCCCTTGGCTAAAGATTATACATCTCTTTTGTAAATTGATGTGCCACTTGTACTGTTTTCAACCAATATATTTCAATCATAATTACTGTGCCTGTTTCCTTTAACATTTTTTATCAAGTTCACACAGTCTGATACCAAAGGGAGAGATTATTCTTACTTGCTCTGTATGATCTGCTCTAGTTATAAATATCTTTCAGAAAAAACAACATCCCACAAAGCGTTCCTGTTTCTTTTCAGCTTGCTGTTTTCTCTTGAGTGTTATTAAGTGTTCACTCCACATGAAATTTTGACTCACTTGAGGCAGGTAGAAGTTTTAGTCCCTGACTACTAAGAAGATAGGATGAAACAATGTTCCCCCTCCCCCAAATGATCAAATATAATCTGGATAGAAAATCACACCTCAGATGTGACCAATTTACAGTCTGTCACTGAGTAAGGAATGTTGTACAGGATTTCAAACACTAACAAGCACTTTTTCCTACAACGCCAAGGAAGTGGTTTCCACAAAATCTCCCTCATATTCTTGAATTGACATCATGCTTTTTAAGGGTCAAGAGAAACCCAGATATTGGTAGCCATGTTCTTGGCAGCTTGTCCTACATATTATATCACAGGACATTGGCTGAAATCCTGGCGTGGAATAACATTTGGAGGCAAATGTCAAGAAATCAAGAAATCAAAGTCAAGAAATCTTTGTACTGGACTGCACAGCTCAGCATGCAATCGATAATGCCTACTGAGATTTCTCAGTTTGAGGAAAGTTGACTCCAATAGTTACACCTTTTGCATAACAGTGCAATAGGATTTTAGCTATTGAGTTGGAATGAGACTAAAGGGTAAATCTAATGTTATTATGAACCACTGTAGGCTCAGTGAAAACAATGTGTCCTGTCAATCATGAGCAGGGGTCTCCAAACTACAGCCCGCAGGCCACATCCGGCCTGCCTTGCCATTTTATCTGGCCTGTTCCCTTCAGCCCGTGTACGTGGGGGGGAAGGTGTGTGTGTGCGGGGGCGTGAGTGCGGAGTGTGTGTGTGCGTGTGTCCGTGCATGCATGTGGGGGGGGCAGGGGGCAGGCGTGTGTGTGTGTGGGTGGGTGCGGACAGGTGAGTGAATGCATGCGTGCAGCCGTGCATGCGCATGCGCGCATACACACACATTCCTGTTCCTTCGGCCCTCGAACATTTTGAAAAGATCCACTGTGGCCCTCACGGTCAAAAGTTTCGAGACCCCTGATCATGAGTAACATAAGTTCCATTCTTTCCTTAGCCACTATTCTCCTCACTGTGTGAAGTTCCATCCATGGAGCGCCCATGTCTCTGGCTTGCAATAGCACAAGTTGGAGTTTAATCAACAGTTTTCAACAGGGCTCATCCTTACACAAGGAGATACTAGAGACCTCCTTAGACAAGTTCCAAAAGGTTCCACTGTGTGCACAACTGAGCACTGGACATGTGGCACAAGGCATCAGGATTCTGGCCAGTTGGAGTATCTATCCACATTTATTCCTATGCTAATTGGCCTTGGACCTTCAAGACATCACTGATTTGGCTACAGCAACACATGACTGAGTTACATCTTGCTTGGATGACTGCAACATGCTCTACATAGGTCTGACTTTGCAAATAGTTCAGAAACTCCAGCGATTTCAAAATGCTGCAGCCAGGCTGCTGATCGCGACTGGATTCAGGGAGCATATAATGCCCCTGTTACAACAGCTTCAATGGCTGCTGATCTGCTTCTCAGCCCAATTCAAAGTGATGGATGATCTATAAAGCCTTTTATAGCTCATTTCCAGGCTATCTGAAGGCCCCCATCTGTCTATGTGAGGATCTTCTTTCATTCCCTCTCTGTCTTCAGAGCCACACTTGTGGGAATGCAAGAGACGGCCTTCTCAGTGGATGCTCCCATGTTGTGAAATGCCCGTTCTCTCTTGTCCATAACAGCATTTCTTTTTAAACACCTTTTAACAATCATGTTGGGTATCAAACACAGGCTGTCCCCAAGGCAATGATTAAGATTATATAAGTGTGCTTTCAAAGGTTATTTTAGTGTTTACATGAACAGTGTTTATATTATCCTTTGATGAACTGTTTATTAATTGTATATTTACTGCTCTTTTTAGCTGTACTTAAGTTCGTATATGAACCATCTTAAATTTCTTTATAGAAGAAAGGCAGCACAGAAATTAAATCAATCAATATGAAATGTCAGTTATGATTTCAGTCCTGTTGATTTCAGTTGGAATTAAATGCAACTTGAGCCTTGTGGCACAGTGGTTAAACTGCAGTACTGCAGTGAAAACTTTGCTCATGACCTGAGTTCAATCCTAGGTTCAGGTAGCAGGCTCAAAGTTAACTCAGCTTCCATCCTTCCAAAGTTGGTAAATTGAGTACCCAGCTCAGAGAGTGCTTTAAGCACTATGGGGCAGTATATAAGCAGAACACTTTGCTTTTTTGCTTTTCTTTATTTATTATAAGTGTGTTTTTTTAAAAAATCTTCCTATTATCCATCCTGGTATCATTTTAGGATACCAGGTATCCATAGATTAGGCATAAAACCCCAAATTTGGAATGTAATACCATAAAATGATGTGACAATTAAAACAAATGTAAAGCATAAAAACAGCCAAGCAAACTAAACAAAGCAGCATAGCATTTAAGTGCAAATTAGTTTAATCTGGTGCTGAAATGACAACTTTATGGTGGGGGGAGTAAAAGGAGTGCGGCAGATCCAAAAGAGCTTATTTAGGACTGAGCACACTCAGTGGCCACAGAATGCTTAGCTGACCATTGGCAGTGGAACGAGGAAGGAGGCAGAGAGAGGGAGTGGAATGGAACGGAGGATCACGGAAGAGAACATGTCCTGCTGATGCGAACCTTGAACCAAAGAAACACTCAGCATAACCCATTTTGTATTTTTACTGCAACTTCCATTTGTGCACTTTCTCCATACAGTATCATGCTTTATGCATGTCCTTTGAAGCGTTCCGTCTCTTCTGAGCTGAAGAGACTAGGGTGAGGCTTCTCTAAAGCCCTTTTCAGTTGGTACCTACCTGGTTATTAAATATCTTGATTTTATTGGGTTCTTGTTTGTGAGAAGACTCTACACGCAAGCAGGAGGTTCTCCTTTTCAGACGCATCTCTCTACATCTGGGGGAAATGAAGACAAAAAGGGGGAAGGGCCGGTTCCTCTTTTTGAAATATGTTGATAATGGCTATCAAGGTGATGACTGTTTAGGGCCCAAAACAGCCCAGGCTAGCAATCCAATAGATTAGATTTAGATTAGGCATCCTTCAGTCTCGAGAGACTATGGTAACGTGCTCTGCATGGAGGACTTGGAACAGTGTCTAGTGTGGCTGAGAAGGCCAATTCGAGAGTGACAATCCCTTCCACACTGAAGCAATCCAATAGATGGAGCTTTTTAAGGCATCTCTTCAATTCCAGTGACCGTATTGTTGACCATGATGACATTTTCAACTGGAGAGTACTAGAAGAAATGCAAATGGTCAGACAGCTCACTAGAGCCCAAAGCAAACATTATCTGAGGGTCACCCAAACAACTCACAGTTAAGACACAAAGGGATGGGAATCTCCTAGGATGTAAAACTAATACACGAGCCAGTTAACAAGGCTTTTATTCAATGGCAGAATCCAACGAGGTAAGACTTGAAGCACATTATTATACTACGTTCAAAAATATTTTGAACCTACAAAATCTAAGGATGGATGATCTATTTTGAGAAGGAGGAGTCACAGTGTAAAGAAATACCACTAAACCACTCATGTTTACATGTACAATCATTCACCATAGGAAAATAATGATAACCTGATTTCAAAAGACTTATTTCATTGCGATTCATATGTTAAAGGTTATTACAACCTTTATAAATGACCAACAGTTATTGGCAAAAGCTTACAGGCTGTCAAGTCCCACTGAGTTTCTCTTCTGCTTGATGGGCCAAAGGAGTTACAAATTAGTCTCAAAACAAATCACTCATTTTTCTGGCAAGCAAGTCTAAAGGACAGGTCTATCCATTCTTGCTTGAAGGATTTCCACTCAAGCCATTGGGACTACAAATGTTGTGAATCAAGGGAAGTTGAATTTGTTCACATCTATTTCATTCTAAATTCGAATACAATTATCCAGGAAAAAACCCCCCACCACATATTCAAAACACACAAATGGTCTTTACTTCACTGCTGTAAAAGCTGTTTTATTCTTGACATGTAACAGCAGGAGCTCAGGAGGCATTCAGGGAACTTATTTATTTATTTATTTCCTTTGAAAGCTCCATGCAGCCCTGCTGGTTATAATGAGTTTGTATTTGTCAAATAGGTTTTATGCTTAAATAAAAGGTTAATGATAAACAACATTTCTTGAACTGCTGGGCAAACCACCCAGGCGCTGGGTATGGCATTCATCTTGAACAAGCCAGAGTTCAGAAAAAGATCTATACAAATAATATGAAAAAGAGCATGCTATTTCAGTATTAACATGCATTTACCAGAATAAAAGGAAATATGGGAACAGATCCTCCCCACCAACAAAAACGTTCAGTATCATTTTGCAAAACTAACAACCTTAACAAGATATTTGGAATGATGAAATTAAGGTTCAAGGTAATTTATGCTTCTTTTCAATGCATTATTGTTCTCTTGCCAACCCCTATGAGTGTACCCTGGGCATATTTGCTTGGAAGTAAATTCTACTGAACAGTGAAATCCTGACTCAAAGATGCCCTGGCTAGAGGAAGTTTGGAACAGGCAGAAAGCTCCTTATGTTGGAACAATCTCAGAGATCTGCGGGCAGATGGGTTTGCCAGCAGCACTACTTTGCCGATGATGATCTGTCAGTTGAAGAGCCAAAAAAGGAGTGGAGAAAGAGCAGAGCAAATAAGGTAAGTTATGCCAGATCCAAACCACTTGTAGTCCAGGGATTCCAC
This sequence comes from Intellagama lesueurii, assembly GCA_037013535.1. Classification (NCBI taxonomy): domain Eukaryota; kingdom Metazoa; phylum Chordata; class Lepidosauria; order Squamata; family Agamidae; genus Intellagama; species Intellagama lesueurii. Next base: position 272,449,915 of record JBAJHW010000002.1, read on the forward strand.
CATTGTAAGGGTGATGGCAGCTCTAAGTAATTCCCTCCACTCTTACAATGAGAAGGGTGTGAATTCCACATGACTTCAGCCGACTAAGTGTCAGCTCAGTTGGCTTTCAGCCGTCCTGATAAGTTAGGAATTTGCTGTATATCTGTGAGATAAGCAACTCTGTCTCCATCTCAGAGTTCACTGCAGGGTCCACTCCTCTGCATGTCCAGATCATAAACCATGATTTGAAGTTGGCTTGTTCCTCTAACTCCTAGGTCACACCTGGCCTGGAGATTAGGCCTAGGGATGTATGTTAAATATGAGAATGGATGTGGGTGTAAGCACTTCAGCCCCATTCAGTTTTGCTTTGCTCACATCCACTGTTGGCACGAGGCCCTTGATTTTTTTTAAAATCAGGTATGAAGGAAAAACACTGTGACTCCTTTTCTTGACATCATGTGAAACTGTGAAGTCTGTATGAATACCTAAAAATATTTAGCTTGACACATTTAACTGTACTGAACGTACGTGCCTGTCTCTTTCCTTCACTCCAAAAATATTCCTCACGCCAATTCACAATGCCCCTTGTATGAATAGAATAGTTTTCTGCATTCATGTTATTAGAGTCCAAGAATTTCCTGCCACAATGCACTGGTGACTGTGCACAGTGACAGAGGAGGGAGAAAGCAGCGAATTTATCCAGCCTGGGGGTCTGCTTGTTGGGGCAGGTTTCCTCCTTTTGCCTCAGAACTGTATTTTAGCCAGGCTGCTGTGGGACTTTGGGGTGCAGTAAGACCAGCGGCAGTGGCTGGAACGCAAAGGAAGACACTGGCCACAATTGCCACCATGCAGCATTTTTCTTTTGTTGCTGCTAGTCCCTGAGGAGAAAAGAAGAGGAACATCTAAGTGACGTCTAGCATGGTGAAAAGACACCCCCTCCTTCGGAACTGTATTTAAGCCAGGCTCCCATGGTTTCTTGGGTGCACCAAAACAAATCATGGTAGCGAGGGTAAGTGGTGTTCTTCTTTAGTCCATCGATCTTGATTTTGCTTTCTATATTATATCATGGACAAAACCCTGTTGAAATGTTCTGCCTTTGTAAGACAGACAGACAGAGACAGGAGACAGAACTGGAAATCTTGATTTACTGAGTGGAGAGGAACTTTCATTCAGAATGCTTTTTAATACTCCCTACTAAATAAAAGACTTTATTTAGGTCCAGCCCTTTGAAACATGGAAGAAGAAGAATGGGAAATTGATAGCTTTGTCATCTCTGCCTAATATGGATTATAAATTCCATTTTGCTTTCTTGGGCTTCATGAGCCATGAGTAGCAGCACCTCAGGCCTAATTTCTGAACTATTTGCCTCAATCCCAAATGTTCTACTATCTGAGCATGGCAAATTGTTCTGGAGAACCTAGAAGCTCATGTTATTTGTAACTTTTTAGTGATCCTTGGATTTTGTTGCTAAATGACGGGCTCTGATGTTCTTTTTTTTTTCCTGGTCTAAGCCAAAAAAGAAGAGGGCTAAGTGCTGGGGTACCAGTGCAGTGTAATGGATAGAATAATGGAAATAGGACTCAGGAGATCTGGGCTTTGATTCACTGGCTGTGCCGTGGGAATTCACTGGGAGCTGGATCTGATAAAACCACTCCTTAAATACCTTGCTTACATTGAAAACCCTATCAGGTCAGTGCTGACTTGAAACATAACAAGTGCCTTGTCATGATCCATGGAGGCATCCAGAGGTCTTAGAGAGACTTTCATCATGGTGACTTGATGGCACATTTATTACTACTAATTATGCCTGATGAACTGTCCTGAAGGACTTGAAAGCTGGCCTTGTTTGCATTTTTCTAATGATCCAGCAAAGATATTGCTCCAAACCAGACTTTTGTTTTCTAAATAAACATGATATGCTGATATTGGAACCTCCTTAAACTAGGCTGGTTTTTCCTTGTCATATTTACAATGCATGTATTTAATTGGCTTACTCTGTACCTACCTGAATGCCAGCAAAAATGTTGTTAATGTCGTGTTAATAATCTAATTGTCAAAAACAGGATCCAGATGGAGATTGTGTTACAATCGAATCAATATAAAAATGACAAGTAAAACTATGGTTGGCTCTCCCAATTATGTTTCCACTGTTTGGTTTTCCCCTCCCACAACATTACATTTCAGTGGGTGGGTGTGGTTTCGAATGAGATCAGTGACAGAACTGTTGTGGGCACTTTCCTCAATTGCAAGCCTGTCTTCCTTCTAATTCTCAACCCTCATTTCTACATCTAGGGCCATTTTGAACTTTTGTCCTCCAAGGCTAGTTGATTCCCTTCTGGCAAGTGAATGCACTCAATTCCTGTTAATAATAAATGTGATGAGGGGGTCTGAGTCTCCTCCTTGTTTATATATGACATCTTTTCCCTCCACATCACCATTCCTCTATTAGATTAATGGTGTGTCTGTTTCCTGCTGTAGGAACTTGGCATTATATATGAAATATACTGGTGATGGGGGAGAGGGAAAGTAGGTTGCATTTACATCACCACTGCAGTCGAGTGTTGATGTTGACTGCTGACTACCTAGCTAGAAAAATCTGATCCCTTATTTTCCCCCTCACTGCTGACACCTGAGTTATGCCTGATTCAAACCTCCTACAGACCAGGGTCAGAACTGTATTAGCAGGAAGTTAGGCCAAGGTGATGGTAGAGAGAAGTTATGTTGGAGAGGCACAGGAGCGATGTTAATTTGTAGGTCCAGCCCTTTGAAACATGGAAATGGTTGCTTTGGTACCTTTTCCCCTTGGCAAATGAATCATGCCCACACCTTTTTTTGATGAAAATAAGGACATATGTTTCTTATAGGACAGTTTTCACAGAACTGTGACTTCTATCACATTTCCAGCTGGAAATGTCAAGGATCCATGAGTGCCCCTTTCATCTCTAGAGAACCAAGAGACAAGAGGATGATGCGACAGGGAAAGAAGAGACATTAGCAACCCTAAGAATAGCAGTCTAAGGTTGAAAGGTTCTCTAAGGTCAGAGCAGGTAAAAAGACAGCTTCGGAAACCTGAGGAAGTCCTATTTCTATTGCTTCTCATGCAAAGATACCCATCTGGTTTAGCAGAACCTGAGTTGCACCCAGTCACTTCCAACAGTTTAAACCAAGAGCACTAAGACAAATGTACTGTATTGCCATTTGGGGCTATAAAGGCAATCCACGATCTGTTGACCCATGTCTCGCCTATTATGAAGTCAATCCCTGCCTCTTGGCTCTCCATAATAGCTGGTGCTGAGTTGGTATTGCCACGACACAGAAGCAGAGAAAAAAGCAGAGAAAACACAAGGAACGTCGGTGTGGTGCGATCAGAAAAATCCCATGTTCAGCCCGGTGGGATCAGGTGGCTGTGCAACATCATACCCCGCTTTCCTCCACCAAAACAGAAGGGATCTAGGCGTCTGAATGCTCAAGGTGGAAATCAATCGTGTGTGCCAAAAAAGAAAACGAGGGAGCCCAGTGTTTGGCATGGCTCTCTCTGTTAGGCGTTTCTGCATTGCTCTCGGACTTCACTGCTTGCGCTTCCACCCAAACGATCGGCGTTGTGTATATTCCCAGATCTTTCAGAAGTACCGTTTTTGGACTATATCCCCCCAGACCGCCCTCCCCTCGCCAGCATGGATATCCCCTCTCTGGGAGCTGTGGTCCAAAATGAACCTTTCCAACGTCAATAAATATTTGAGCAGCAGATGAGGCTTCCTCCGTATATTCCCGCGCTCATCCTTTCAATGTATATTCGGGTCGTTATACCTCCCCCCCCCCCCCTATTATTTCTGCTTCAGGTTTCCTACGCTTTCATTTTCGCTTTCCCCCGCCTCTTTCCCGCGTCGTGTTCCCCCCCCTCCCTACCCGCGGCCAAAGTTGCTTTCCAAATCCCCGCCTTCCCCCGCCAGCTGGGCGGTGCCGGAGCTTGCTGGAGCCGCCCCTTGGGCTGTCCCTCGCCCGGCCCTCTGCCGCTCCCGCCTCGGTGCGCACACGCGTGGCCCGACTAAGATGGCGTCGCCCATGGCAGGTCAGGCTGGGACAGCGCGACGGGTCTTGGCGTTGCACAGAGCTTCCCTGCTGAAGCGGCGCAACCCTCCGGTGAGTCACTGCCGGGCACCTCCAGGCGGCTTCGACAGGTCCAGCCGGTCGCCCGCGTGTCACGGGTCCGCCGGGGGCCGCGCGGCTCCCTTATCTGCCTGCCTGCGAGGCGTAATGTTTTACGAGCCCGGGTCACGTTGGGGTGCTCCTCTCATTTTTTGTGTGTGGTCTGTGTGCTTTTATGATCTTTGCTTGCCCTCGACCGTTTCCAGGGTATGTTTGGGAGTTTCAGGGCGCAATCCTATCCACCTTTACTCCAAATTCAGCCCCACTGACTCCAGAGAGACTTCTTGCAGGGAAAATGTGTCCGCAGCTTTCGCTTCATAGGATCCGAGCCTACCAAGGACTATTCCCTTTAACAGATGTGCCAGATGGGTTATTGTTTCTCAGTGACAAGGAAAAAGTACACCATACATGCCCAGAAACACTTTATTGTACCCGTTCTTACAGTGAGTTTTGGTTTAAGGAATTTTACCCAGATTTAAGAGTTTAATCTCTTCCAGGATTTACTGATTTAACCTGTTACCATTCTGTTGTGCATGCTGGTATTGCTGTCATGTCCCATCAAGTTATTTCCAACTTATGTTGACCCTAAAAGAGCTTTCGAGGTATATGAGATGTTCAAAAAGGGACTTACCATTGCCAGCCTCCATGTGTTTCCAGTGCCAGTCAGGGATTTGAACCCAGGTCTTTCCAATCCTAAACGAATGCACTGTCCGCTACATTATGCCACAAGGGCTCTTAGTGTTTGTACTGAAATTCTTTCAAATAATTGGCCTGTGTCAAGGTGTGGAAGGGATGGCCTGGAGAGGGAGATGTCTTTGCTGAGCTCTCACCTTTTTGCCCTCAGAAGTAATACAACCCTTCCCAGCCTGCCTCTAGCCCAGAAGGGCAGTTTTTCTCTCCAGCTCATTTCTTGAGTCCTTCTTCTTTGAATGCACTGGAGGAGTTCAGGAGCAGTTATGGCTGCCTTTCCCTTCCCGGTGGCACGGTACTTGCCACTGTCCCCTTTTTTTGTGCCCCAGTGGCACAGGACAAGAGAGGGGTAAGCAATTGTTTTGTGCAGTTTTGGGGGCCCACTTGCTGATCTGAGCAGGTCACCGTCTGTGGGAGATTGAACAAAGAGCAGCTTCTGGATCTGTTGTCTCCTTGGGCAGAGGATTGGTAGGGTGGAAGCATTGCCAGCCCAGACCTCTCCGCATGACAGGTGAGAGATGCAGAAGGCAGGTGAGTGTAAGCGAGTGTAACTTGCACACCCTGAAAGGCAATGATGACTGGAAGGAGGGTGGGCATCATTCCACCTAAGGGGAGAGGGCAGGTGAGCGAGCAAGAGTGGTTTGAAGCTTAGAAAAGATATACATTTATAGAGATAGATATGTATGTATGTATTTTTGACCCTCAACTTTCAGAATTCCCCAGGTAGCATTAATTCTGCAGTGATTCTGGGAGGGACATTAAAAAGTAAATTCTAGGTCTGCTTCAAAGCGGAGCTCACAAGCTTGCTTTGGGCAAGGGAAGGTGTTTACTGTCGTTACAACTGGCAGTGCTGGGGAAGGAAGGGGATGTTTCCCAAGAAACCCCTCCCCACATTGATGGGAGGTACTGCGGATGGAGGATATGCCCTGCTGTACTGTTTTCCTCCTCCTCCTCCTTCCTCTTCTTCTGGCGAGGAGCCTCGTGGTGCTGTGGTTAAACTGCAGTACTGCAGCCAAAACTCTGCTCATGACCCTGGTTCAATCCCAGGTAGTCGGCTTGAGGTTGACTCAGCCTTCCAGCCACCCAAGGTTGGTAAATTGAGTACGGGGATGGGGGCAGTGTGTAGCCTGCATAATTAATTTGTAAACTGTCCCAAGAGTGCTTTAAGTGCTGTGGGGCAATATATAAGCAGCACACTTTTTCTTCTTCTTTACCACAGAATAAATAGTTGTTCTTCTGGAATTCTCACTCTTTCTCATTTTTTTGTTAATAGATACACCTTTCTGTTCTGAGGGTGCATCTTGATCCTGATGATGCGTTGTGGGGCTAAGGCCTGGTGCGCTCTGGCTTTTTACATGTCATAATGGCTTTTCATATATCATAATACAGTGATAGCAGTGGTAATTGCATTGCTTTCCCCCCTCCCAAATATTCACAATAAATAACCCATACAATCCTTATAGGGTAAGGTTGTATAACGACCTGCTGCCTGATGAGTTCTGGGAGTTGTAGCCCAAAAACCCAAGTCTCAACAACTTAGAGCTTGGAAAAGGAACTTTTGTGGATTATAGTGCACGGAATACTTGGAAATTATAGTCCAACACAATTGCTTTTCCAGGTTCTGCCCTTATTCCATATAGCTGGCTTCTATTCCAAGTCTGGCCAGAAGCTGCCTAGGGAGTTGTGACATAAATATGCTCTCACGAGGAATAAAAGCACCAGATTCTGCCCCCACCCCTGGAAAGTCTGTTTAAAATGCCATCTAGCGTATGGTGTCATTTTCTGTCTGCTTCTATGCTGTGAAGTCTCTATTTACCTGCCCGCTAAAGGCTACATAATGACACCTAACTTCCTAATATTTTTGATGTGTTTACTTTTGTTGTAGTTCACCACTGGAATTTTTAATCATACAGGTTTCCTCCAGTACCAGGTACTCTGGTTTTATTGGAGTTTTTTTAAAAAAATGATATTTAGGTGTTGGTTCTTTTCTGTGCATAACTGAGGACATATGGAAAATAGAAAGATTTAGCTGGATGAAAGGATGCTCAAAACCACACACCACCTGGAACAGTTAATTGATCTCGCTTGACTTTCAGTTATAATGATTTTTCTACCATAGCTGTAGGCTAAATTTTAAGAACATATGTGTTTCTAACATTATATTTTATCAGAAAAGAAGCAACATAGTTGGTATGTCCTTATAGTTTGGTTGTGATATAAAGATTTATTTATTTATTTATTTAATTTAAAATATGTTTATCCTGCATTAAAAAAGAACCAAAGGTGGCTTACATCATTAAAAGACAATATTTAAAGCTAAAATCTGTAAGTATAAAAAATACTAAATCTGTTGTGTGGATCCATATATTGTGGTTGTGGTAGGTGTAGTATTCCAGATTCTCATTGTATCTTCTGTAGCCTCCCCCTTAAGGGCAATCTCAAAAATGCAAGCAACTGATCCATGCCTATACAGTATGTTCTGTTTATTTAATGCTGTACATTGTTTTCTGTTTACTGTATGGCATAAAGTAGACCTAGAGATTAAATTGATTCACCATTTGGTGATGTCCATGTGTAGAGTCGCCTCTTGTGTTGTTGGAAAAGAGTGTTTGTGATGACCAGCTTGTTCTCTTGACAAAACTCTATTAGCCTTTGCCCTGCTTCGTTCTGAACTCCAAGGCCAAACTTACCTGTTGTTCCTTTTATCTCTTGACTCCCTACTTTAGCATTCCAGTCCCCTATAATGAGAAGAACATCTTTCTTTGGTGTCAGTTCTAGAAGGTGTTGTAGGTCTTCATAGAATTGGTCAATTTCAGCCTCTTCAGAATCGGTGGTTGGTGCATAAACTTGGATTACTGTGATGTTGAAAGGTCTGCCTTGGATTCGTATTCAAATCATTCTATCATTTTTGAGATTATATCCCAGTACAGCTTTTCCCACTCTTTTGTTGACTATGAGGGCTACTCCATTTCTTCTACGGGATTCTTGCCCACAATAGTAGATATGGTAATCATCTGAATTGAATTCGCCCATTCCCGTCCATTTTAGTTCACTGACGCCCAGGATGTCAATGTTTATTCTTGCCATCTCCTGTTTGACCACATCCAACTTACCAAGGTTCATAGATCTTACATTCCAGGTTCCTATGCAGTATTCTTCTTTGCAGCATCGGACTTTCCTTTCACTTTCAGGCGCGTCCACAGCTGAGCGTCCTTTCGGCTTTGGCCCAACCACTTCATTAGCTCTGGAGCTACTTGTACTTGTCCTCCGCTCTTCCTCAGTAGCATGTTGGACGCCTTCCGACCTGAGGGGCCCATCTTCCAGCGTCATATCTTTTAGCCTTTTGTTTCTGTTCATGGGGTTTTCTTGGCAAAGATACTGGAGTGGCTTGCCAGTTCCTGCTCCAGGTGGATCGCGTTTAGTCAGAACTCTCCACTATGACCTGTCCGTCTTGGGTGTCCCTGCACGGCATAGCCCATAGCTTCCTTCTCTGAATTACTCAAGCCCCTTCGCCACGACAAGGCAGCAATCCGTGAAGGGGCATAATAAAATACACACTAGTATAATAAATTTAATCAGTAGTGTACAGGTATCAGAAATTAGCCTAAGAAGTTGCTAATGTTCCTTAAGGAATCAACATTCCTTAAACAGTTCTGTCTTTACTAGTCTTCTAAAGATCAGTAGAGAGGAGGCCTGTCTTACTGTATTTTGTAACAGAAGTTTATTCCACAGCTGTAACTGTAATGGATCCAACATCCTCTGCTTTCGACAGAGTTTAACTTTCTTAAATCCCCTTAAGTTTGCCTTGCACCATTTGTGTGTCACTCCCAACACACCATTTGTGTGTCACAACCCACAACTCCCACTTGCACCATTAAGCGTCACTCCCACAACAGGTCAGTCAATTCTACCACTTAGTTGGAGTTTTAGATTGAAGCAATTTAACATCTGTTTATGGACTTTATGAAAGAATTATTTCTTTAGAAACAGAAATTTGCTGCAGAAAAATTAAGAACTGAAACATTTTCATCCCCAATGGCTTAAGAGATACAGGTCTTTTGTCGTATGAATGAGTCTTAGCTGTTCATTCAAGGCCATGGTGTCCCAATAAATACTTCACATGTTGGGAGAAATAGTTAAGAACATGATGGCTAGCAAACTCCGTTAATATGAGTATTGCAATATTATACCCCTCTGTGAACAGCTTCTGCTTTTCTAGTCGATTTCAGCAATGCACCAGACAATAGTCAAGATGACAAATATTGTGTATGTGCAGATGAATGGGAGCCCTGGCATATTTTTCAGTGTGTGCCCATGAGCAAGCTGATGGGCACTGGGTTTCTCAAATACAAATTACAAAGGAGCAAAACAGACATATATGTTTACAGTCTTGATTTAAATTTGATGGTAAATTGCACTAGAGTAGGCCCATTCAGTCAATGGGGATTTGATGAGTCAACTCCTCCATGGGTTCCATTGATTCAAGTGGATCTGCTCTAAGCAGATCTCTAAGCTCTAAGTGCAGTAAGTCACATAGAGTAGGCCCATTTGAATCAATGGAACTTATGGAGGAGTTGAGTCGTCAAGTCCCCATTGATTCAATAGACCTATTCTAGTGCAATTTATTATACTAAACAACAGAAATTTGGCCAATAAATAGGTAAACTGATTACTTCTAATACAATTAATTTTGTCTGTCTTGTGATTGTTGTTGTTGTTGTTTAGTCGTTTAGTCGTGTCCGACTCTTCGTGACCCCATGGACCAGAGCACGCCAGGCCCTCCTGTCTTCCACTGCCTCCCGAAGTTGGGTCAAATTCATGTTGGTTGCTTCGATGACACTGTCCAACCATCTCATCCTCTGTCGTCCCCTTCTCCTCTTGCCTTCACACTTTCCCAACATCAGGGTCTTTTCCAGGGAGTCTTCTCTTCTCCTGAGATGGCCAAAGTATTGGAGCCTCAGCTTCAGGATCTGTCCTTCCAGTGAACACTCAGGGTTGATTTCCTTCAAAATGGATAGGTTTGTTCTCCTTGCAGTCCAAGGGACTCTCAAGAGTCTCCTCCAGCACCACAATTCAAAAGCATCAATTCTTCGGCGGTCAGCCTTCTTTATGGTCCAGCTCTCACTTCCATACATCACTACTGGAAAAACCATCGCTTTGACTATGCGGACCTTTGTCGGCAAGGTGATGTCTCTGCTTTTTAAGATGCTGTCTAGGTTTCTCATTGCTTTCCTCCCAAGAAGCAGGCGTCTTTTAATATTGTGGCTGCTGTCACCATCTGCAGTGATCGTGGAGCCCAGGAAGGTAAACTCTGTCATTGCCTCCATATCTTCCCCTTCTATTTGCCAGGAGGTGATGGGGCCCGTGGCCATGATCTTAGTTTTTTTGATGTTGAGCTTCAGACCATTTTTTGCGCTCTCCTCTTTCACTCTCATTAAGAGGTTCTTTAATTCCTCCTTACTTTCTGCCATCAGAGTGGTATCATCTGCATATCTGAGGTTGTTGATATTTCTTCCGGCAATCTTAATTCCGGCTTGGGATTCCTCCAGTCCAGCCTTCCGCATGATGTATTCTGCATATAAGTTAAATATGCAGGGAGACAATATACAGCCTTGTCGTACTCCTTTCCCAATTTTGAACCAATCAGTTGTTCCATATCCAGTTCTAACTGTTGCTTCCTGTCCCACATATAGATTTCTCAGGAGATGGATAAGGTGGTCAGGCACTCCCATTTCTTTAAGAACTTGCCATAGTTTACTGTGGTCCACACAGTCAAAGGCTTTTGCATAGTCAGTGAAGCAGAAGTAGATGTTTTTCTGGAACTCTTTGGCTTTCTCCATAATCCAGTGCATGTTAGCAATTTGGTCTCTAGTTCCTCTGCCCCTTCGAAATCCAGCTTGTACTTCTGGCAGTTCTCGGTCCACATACTGCTGAAGCCTGCCTTGGAGGATTTTGAGCATAACCTTGCTAGCGTGTGAAATGAGTGCAATTGTACGGTAGTTGGAGCATTCTTTAGCACTTCCCTTCTTTGGGATTGGGATGTAGACTGATCTTTTCCAATCCTCTGGCCACTGCTGAGTTTTCCAAACTTGCTGGCATATTGAGTGTAGCACCTTAACAGCATCATCTTTTTAACAGCATCTGTCTTGTGATAGGCCTCATAATAATACACAGAATCAAATTAATACTAAAACTAACCAAGTATGTTTTTCTTCCACCCTCACAGTTTTATGATTTTAACTGGGCACCCACTGATTGAGCAATGGTTGTTTGAATTGACCTGTTAATTATTAGTTCTCAGTCCTATTAATATTTTTTTTACCTAAATGTTATATGGATTAACTTGGTTGCTGAAATTTTGTATAAACACACACACGCACACACACACACACACACAAATATATTATATATATTAATCTAATCTATTGTCCATTTTGTAGTTATAAAAGCTATGCCTATTGAGAAATGCCCTTATCTGTTTCCTTGCTTAATTAATGAGAACAAAATTAATGTTCATGTTACATCAACTGTAATATTAATGTTGTTTTAAAAAGAGATTAAAACTAGTATTTAATGGATTTTCAAATAGCATTTACTTGTGATTAGTATTTCATCTGCAAGTTTATTCACAGAGGTCAATTCCTCTTCTTTCTTCCTGCAATTCAATCTTAAAGTATCGTAAGTACTGAGCAAGCTTTATTTCAATTAAAAGGGCAGTTTATTGTTTTAAATAGAACTTTATGTAATATATTGGTACGTTGATTTAGTGATGTTATTATGAGGACCCATTTGTTGTGGTCTTAACAAATAAAATGTTGAGTTCTTGTTAGGACTAATTTTGATGTGAGTTACACAAGACATTAGCGAAGGATGAAATTAGCCTAGGTTAACTAAGTGTCTTGTGCGAGAGAATTCTTATTATATTTGAGAATGGGGACAAATGATAGCAGTTACGCTGCATAATGAGTAAGTTGGGTGGGTGCCAAAGGACTTGAACAACTAGAACCGAGTTCAAGAATCTGTGGCCCTTCAAATATTGGTGAGCTGCTGCTATTCTTGTAAGCCCTTTCCACTAACCAGGCTGGCAAGTTCTGATGGGAAATGAAGTCCAACAACTTCTAAAGTTGGGTCCTTTGTAGGAGGGACGAATGAATGAATGAATGAATGAATGAATGAATGAATGAATGAATGACCACAGATTTACGAGCTCTGGAGAGGGTGTAGGCATGCAGGAAGGTAAATACATGGTAAGATCACAGAAACAGTGTATGTAAAGTTTACCTGTTAGTCAAGCAAGCATTAGAGGTACAGTATTCACATATTCACTGGGAAGTATGTGATATTGATATTAGATCATGCATCTCCTAGTGAGGTAGTCAGATTGCTTATACCTCTGGAGTTCACTCATCTCATTGTGGGAGTCACAGTTGCATCTCTCTTTTCATCGATGGAGGGGGAGATCTCTATCCTCTAGTTTTGATCCTGAGATTCCTGGGCAGGGACACTTCATCAGGGCCTAGAACATAGTGACGTTCAACTTAATTGTGGTATACACTGCTTTACAGTTGTAGGTAACAGGCTAAATCTCAGGATTTATTTATCTTCTGGGACTACAGAATGTCTGTTCTCTTGCAAATACTGTACAGTTTATTTTATGGATCTAAACATAGTGGAGATGTGCTGTCAAGGTTTTAAGTTTGTGAAAGGATCTTAATGCTTTGTTGTTGGGTGGGAAGGGGATGAAGGAAAAAGACGAGCTAGAGCTTTTAAATGAACTTCCTTTGTTCCCCAAACACTTTTAAAAGAAGTTCCTGTGAAATTTTAAATATGTTGTTAGAACATTTTAATTAGTTCGGTATCTAATTACCACGTACAGGTGAAAGGACTCACTTAAAGGGAACATTATTCACGTAAATGTATCACACAATATGTAACTGCCTTGGTTGTTCATCTTCCTTTTCTATTTTTTTAATGCTTTCTTGCAAACTAAAACAATTACAGGCTTTGTGCCATATCTGCAGTAACTGGCATGAGGCTTGTGATGCCAGGAAAGCAGAATCTATGGAAGCCAGTGCCTTGTGGCATGAAAGCGGTCTTTCTTCACAGAAAGGCACATAGCAGGAGATACTGCAGGGTGGATTTGAATTAAATCATGATTTAAATTTGAAAAATCAGGTTTTTTTGACATTTTAAATCATAAATTGATTTTTTTAAATTTAAATCATGATTATTATTTTTCATCGTTGCTTTTTATCCACCCTGCTGCAGACTTTAGGGCTTGTAAGTTTAGGAAAAAAGGTATGGAAATACAAATACATCTGCCCAGCTTTATCTGGGGGTGGGGGACAGTGCCACTTTTTCTTGGGGAATGGGAATCTTGTCATTGTGATTCATGCCTTAATCACCTATTGTTAAGATCAATGTAATATGTTCTTGAAAAATGTTTGGAAACAACAAATAACTAATTTTTAGGTATCTTAGTTCCCTTTGACTTTCATTCTGAGTGCTTGAAGTGTGGGAATGGAGCTGCAGGCATCTGCTTTGCCCCAGTGGCCCTTTTCCTGGAGAAGGGAATTTCAGACCATTGTGCAGAAATCTGAATGGTCATCCTAAGTGCAGTTAGTTGACTGGATGTATTTAGAGGTAAATCCTGTGTGCTCGTTCCAGATAGATCCAGTGAAATCAATGAACCTTGATTGTCATAAAGCATATAAGTTCCATTTGTTTCAGTTTGTCTACTCTAGCTGGCATTCACATTGGTCTTAGCTCGTAGACTCAAGCTTACAATTGAAACTGGACTTTGGGAAGGTTTTCATATATACTTCATAGTTCCCGGAGGTGTAGAAAATATATTCTCATGCCATTTTTATATGCTGTATCCCATAATCTTCACTGTGGGCAATGCGGGTTGAAAATCTGTTCTTCTTCCTTTTAAAAAAAAAGTGCTTTGCAGGCCTCCTGAGAGGGTAGAATCTGCCCCACTTTGCATTTCAAGTTGTGTGTGTATGTGTGTGTGTGTGTGTGTGTGTGAGAGAGAGAGAGAGAGGGAGAGGGAGAGTGAGTGAGTGAGTGAGTGAGTGAGCATCTGCAAAACCTTCTTGTTGCTTTTTATCTGTGAAGATTCTCAGTCATCCAGGTGAGGTTATCCGGAAGTTGAATCGTTGCAACTGAACTTCTTTCTTATTAGGTTGAAATTAGATAACGAGGGTCTGGCCCCCTGGAACCAGACCGATCACTCACCTGTCTGCCGCTGCTGCGGGCTCCGTGATTTCTTCCTATTGCTCCGAAGGTCGCGATGGATTAGCCACTCCTGGCAGAAGGCGGGATGACAAGCCGATGCCAGGTCGAAGAGTGGCTAATCCATCACGAGCAACAGAGTGATAGGAAGGGATTGCGGAGCCCGTGGCAGCAGCGGACAGGTGAGTTGGTCGGTCTGGCCCTACGGGGCCGGACCCTTGTTATCTGCACCTGTGGGGGTGATATTCGTATTCATATACAAATACGAATACCCCGTTTCTGGTTGAAATGTTTCGTTACTCATCCAAGCAGCTTCTTCAGTCTGAGGAAAGTTGGTAGGAGATCCCTGAAACCAACGTGGAGGATATATCAGGTGTCTCCTACCAACTAAAAATGACCTTGATAGGATGGAGCACTGGGCTGAAAGCAACAGAATGAAATTCAACAGGGATAAGTGCAAAGTACTTCACCTTGGAAAAAGAAACCAATTGCACAGTTACAAGATGGGGGATACCTGGCTCAGCAAAACTACAAGCGAGAAGGATCTGGGAACTGTCATAGATGACAAGCTAAATATGAGCCAACAGTGTGATGTGGCTACAAAAAAGGCTAATGATATTTTAGGCTGCATTAATAGAAGTATAGTTTCCAAATCCCGTGAGGTGCTGGTCCCCCTCTATTCAGCAATGGTTAGGCCTCACCTTGAGTCTTGTGTCCAGTTCTGGACACCACACTTCAAGAAGGATGCTAACAAATTGGAACAAGTTCAGAGGAGGGCAACAAGGATGATCAGGGGGCTGGAAACCAAGCCTTATGAGGAAGGACTGAAAGAATTGGGCATGTTTAGCCTTGAGAAAAGAAGACTGAGGGGTGATATGATAGCACTTTTCAAATATTTGAAAGGCTGTCATACAGAGGAGGGGCAAGATCTGTTCTCGATCATCCCAGAGTGCAGGACCCGCAACAATGGGCTCACGTTAAAGGAAGCCAGATATTGGTTGAATATCAGGAAAAACTTCCTAACTGTTAGAGCAGTACGACAGTGGAACCAGTTACCTCGGGAGTTGGTGAGTGCTCCAACAGTGGAGGCATTCAAGAAAAACTTAGATAATCACCTGGCAGATATGCTTTGATTGTATTCCTGCATTGAGCAGGGGGTTCGACTTGATGGCCTTGTAGGCCCCTCCCAACTTCACTTTTCTATGATTCTATGAACTCTCCTCAGACTGAAGGAGCTACTTGGATGAGTAACAAAACGTTTCAGCCTAATAAGAAAGAAGTCTAGTTGCCATGACTCAGCTTCCAGATTTCTTGTAGCTTGTGTTTTACTGATTTCGGTTAAATCAGGAAAAACGTCTTCACTGTTAGAGCAATACAACAATGGAACAAATTGCCTCGGGAGGTGGTGATGCTGGAGACATTCAAGAGAAAATTGGACATCTATCTGTCAATCTACTTTGATTTAGATTCCTTCATTGAGCAGGGAGTTGGACTTGATGGCCTTACAAGCCCTTTCCAACTCAATTATTTGATGATTCTCAATTCAGAAACAAAACAGAAGTTAGAATTTTTAATCCTGTATCAAATCTTTCTCTAAGTAATCATATTTGCTGAAGAACAATAATCGCTACCGTGTTTTCCCGAAAATAAGACAAGGTCTTATATTAATTTTTGCTCCAAAAAAAGCATTAGGGCTTATTTTCAGGGGATGTTTTATTTTTTTCATGTACAACAATTTACATTTATTCAAATACAGTCATGTCATCTTCTGGTTGCTGCACAATAGTGGAGGGCAGGGTTTCACTTAACTAGGGCTTATTTTTGGGATAGGGCTTATATTACGAGCATCCTGAAAAATCATATTAGGGCTTATTATCAGGTTAGGTCTTATTTTCGGGGAAACGGGGTAGTTGTGTACAGATGATTTTCAGGCCACATTTTTGTCGCTAGTGATCCTCTTCTTTGACATCAAGGCAGCATGCTTAGAAGACCAGGTTTGTTAATGACACACAGTGTCCCTACTTTCTTTTAAACATCCTTGTGAAGCTTTTTGACCTTAAGTGAATAAACTATCATGCTGATATTATAGGCCAGTCTTAGGAACCTATACCTGCAAAGCATGGTGTGATCACAAGCCCTTTGGCCCCAGTTTGCCTGGGCTGTCATGGAATCGAGTATATAGTCATAATAAAGTTTTTAGTGCTCTTTCCCACGCTAGCCCAACAAAAGAGGGACAGTTTTTGCTGTGTTTTTTTCTCCTAGGTCAAATATGATATTTTAGATTATATTTTTTCCCTCCAATAAACTCATTTGTTCGAAACTCAGACACACATGCTTGTAACTTAAGTATCTATAAATAAGTAAATAAGTAATTTTTTTTAAAAAAAATCTTCTTTGAGCAAGTTTTTTTGTTTTACACTCAGAATCCAATATATTTTACTTCTGCATTCAGAAAGATAAGTAATTTCAGTAGAGGCTGGTGGGCACTGCCTATTAAATTTTCAGAAACAAACATAATCCCTCATAAAGCTTTGCTCTGAGCATTTCGGGGTTCTGAACTGTTTTATGAGTCATGGTGCATTTCTTGCTTTCAGAACTAGTGCTCTGTTTTTTTGACTCACCAGCAACAGAACACGCTTGAGCTTCATGAACAGCTATAAAATAGGTATAGTATTTTGACCCAGTGGCAATAGAAAATACACAGGCTTCCCAGTGTTGTAGATTTCAGGTGAGTGTGAAGCTCAAGCCGTGGCAGTAGCTCTTTGAAGGCACTAGCATGTCTGCTTAGGGCAGGAATTGAATAATATCAAGGCACGTCCTCAGCATGAGAAACAACTTTTGTTTTTCTACAATAAAAAAGGCTGACATATTTATTTCAGTTTGAGCTTGATAGTTTACACTCCACTTCGCCAGGAGCATGTTATGCAGTATTCAAGCTTCAGATATATATGAGTGGTGTATATGATTGAAGGGAGGAGATCAGAATGAAACGAAAAGCAGGAAATGACAATTATGTGTCATACAGGTTGCCGGAATATATATAGGCAGTAAGACAGTTGGATACCTAATGTGATGTAGTGCATAGAGTGATGGACTAAAACTCTGGAGATCAGGGTTTGAACCCCCGCTCAACCGTGGAAAATCACTGGGGAAGTGGAACTGGTAAAACCATTCCTTAAATATCTCACTTCCCTTGAAAGCCCTATTAATAGGTTGCTATAAATCAGTTCTGACTTGATGGCACATTACAGAAACAACAAGTAATACAGTTAACTCGATTTGCTACTGTAGTTACTTCAAGGACTGTAGGAGGATCTTCAGATGAATGCTTGTATATGTTCTGTTGGCATTTACCATTGGGGTAAATTGTTTCCTCCATTGCATTTCTTCTTGCAACAGCAACAAATGTGTGCATTTCAACCATATTCACATGCATCTTTCATCTCAATCAGCTTAATTTTATCTCATATATTTATGAAATATATCTTTAACCTTGTCTCCTGGGAAGGTTACAATTTCTTTGGCACTTTTCAGTGTCTTAACAGGACAGCACTCTTGCCCCCATCTGCCATTTCCTGCTGTGATTTGGGAAAAAGTAAAATATGGCTGACACCAGATTGATGGGTGCTGTTCTGAAGGTCAGCTGCCCTTTCCTCGCTTGTTCATTGATACAATTCATTCCCCCCCACTATGTTAATAAATGAAATGTATCTTTAAGCTTATTTTTGTTGTTGTTTAGTCGTTAAGTCATGTCCGACTCTTCGTGACCCCATGGACCAGAGCACGCCAGGCCCTCCTGTCTTCCACTGCCTCCTGGAGTTTGGTCAAATTCATGTTGGTAGCTTCGATGACACTGTCCATCCATCTCGTCCTCTGTCGTCCCCTTCTCCTCTTGCCTTCACACTTTCCCAACATCAGGGTCTTTTCCAGGGAGTCTTCTCTTCTCATGAGATGGCCAAAGTATTGGAGCTTCAGGATCTGTCCTTCCAGTGAGCACTCAGGGTTGATTTCCTTCAGAATGGATAGGTTTGTTCTCCTTGCAGTC
The DNA here is from genome assembly GCA_037013535.1 of Intellagama lesueurii. Lineage (NCBI taxonomy): Eukaryota > Metazoa > Chordata > Lepidosauria > Squamata > Agamidae > Intellagama > Intellagama lesueurii. The sequence continues at coordinate 272,468,012 of JBAJHW010000002.1, forward strand.
CAGGGGACTCTCAAGAGTCTCCTCCAGCACCACAATTCAAAAGCATCAATTCTTCAGCGGTCAGCCTTCTTTATGGTCCAGCTCTCACTTCCATACATCGCTACTGGAAAAACCATAGCTTTGACTATGCGGACCTTTGTCGGCAAGGTGATGTCTCTGCTTTTTAAGATGCTGTCTAGGTTTGTCATCGCTTTCCTCCCAAGAAGCAGGCGTCTTTTAATTTCGTGGCTGCTGTCACCATCTGCAGTGATCATGGAGCCCAAGAAGGTAAAATCTGTCACTGCCTCCATATCTTCCCCTTCTATTTGCCAGGAGGTGATGGGACCAGTGGCCAAGCCCCTTCGCCACGAGAAGGCAGCAATCTGTGAAGGGGTATTAAGCTTATACCTCTGGGCAAATGGAAAACTTTAGAACCTTGTCGAGGAAAACAGCTGCTTGTGAGTTATCGCAGTCATGTGTTATTTCACAATTACACACCTCCTTTTTAAGAAAGAAAGTTGGCAGTGTGCATGATTGCTACCATTGGGAAACCTGTGGAATTCAGTGGGTGGGGAAAGCATTATGAGAATGATTTGGAACTGTGGCAGAAAGCTAAAAATGCCCTGTGCACAGTCACAAATGGTCAAATTTGTTTCAGAAGCTATGAGGCAGTGTGTGAACTCTTATCCTGCAGGCAACAAGAGTAGGATAGAAATTATATATCAGGCAACATCCAAAGGGTGGGTGGGAAGGAACAACAACAGAAGACAAAAACCAAGTGGTACCTTAAAGACTACTGTAATACTTTAATGTGAGCTTTGATCCACAAATGCTCACATTAAAATATAATAGTCTTCAAGGTGCCAAATGGGTTTTGGTCTTTTTTTCTTTTGTTCCTTTTTTTCCCTTTGGATTTTGCCTGATATGCTTTCACAGACCAACATGACTACCTCTTCTAAAACTATGGACAGAAATGGGTGTGACTCAAAAGCATAACTTATGTTTAGTCTGCTAAATTGAGATGCATAACTTATAATTTCTGTTAAGTGTCTGGATTTTTAGAGTGTAACGCTTCATACATTGCACATACAAACACACATAGACACACAGAATGTGTGGTTAATATGGAGCAAGAATGCTGTATGATCCAACCTTCTGTGATGCAGATATCCCCCTGTCCCATATGCCTTAAGTGCTATTTATGTATGCCTGTGTTTTGGTGCCAGGCAAGGAACAATATACTTGTGGAGTTCTGATTTAGCATTATAGAACTGTGTACGGGAAGCTCATCTGATTCCAGAAAGAGAAGGTTTCTGGAATGGATGTGGTGGACAGCAACACGAGGCTGGTGATCTGTAATATCTGCTTGTTTTGAATTACCTGATAGTTGTGATGGACAATTTGATTAAGTCTGGCTCTTTAGAGTGGAGTGGGGATACCTAAAATGTCTTTTAATTAGAGATGGGCATGAACTGCAGTTTGGGGGTTCAGCCCAGTTCAGCGCTGGCCTGCAGAGGTGTTCCGTGGGCACCATGCACTCGCCTCTCCCACCTCCTAAGAGAGCTCACTTATTCCCTGGGTGATGCACGATTCCCTCCCCAGCTTCTCATCACGACTGCCCACTCACCGACTGCAGCACAGTCTTTGCTCCTCTGCCTCCTCTGGCAGATGCCCACTCAAAGGCAGAGATGCAGGTTTCCTTGTCCTGCCTCCTCGTCTGAGTGGGCGGCCGCTGGAGGAAATGGAGGAGGTAAGCGTGCTCTGCTATCAGTGAGTGGGCAGCCGCGCTGAGGAGGTGGGGAGGAAAGCATGCATCGCGCAGAGAATGGCGACCGTGTAGAGGAGATGGGAGAGGGGAATGTGCAGTGCTGAACTGTTGAACTGTGGTTCTTGCCTATCTGTACTTCTAATTATTTTATCAAAGCATACTTAACACATGTTCTATATGTTTATATGGGATGTGTTAACTAGATGCTGGTTTGCAGTGGGCTGAACACTTTAGCCTGTGCAGACACCTGTTTGAAGGCCATGGAGGTGAAACAGTTTGATTAGAAAACCTATCAATGGATTATCTTTCATTTCCTCACTACCGGCCCCCCTCTTGCTTAATAGTGTTATACTTCTTCATTCCTCTGGGAAGCAATCCAGTGATGCTTCTGGAGTAGAAGGATTAGCTAATAGGGTGCTGTCGTTGCTCCCGGAGGATGCCTGAATGTGTTGACTGTCTGTCATTAAAATGAGACTGGCAGGTGCTCAGTTCAGGAATGAATAGTCTGTAAGTCTCAGAATGACAATTTTTTTAAAAACACAACAAAACAACGTAGTTGCTGCTTTTACTTCTGAGTGCAGACTTGCTCATGAAATCCATGAATTCTCAAAATAGAGTAAGATCAGATAGAAACTAACATTAATAGAAGACTGTAAGCAACAGGCTTTAAACCACACTTCATAAAAACAGCCAAGTCTAAAGAAGATCTAAAGACGTCATGGGCTGTATTCAGTACTGGATTTATACATGTGCAAGAGCCACCAGTTACAATTATGGAAATAAAATTGCTAATCTCAACAGTCAAGAGCAATAAAGTTCATTACCCTGATACATTCAGATCTTTTCAGGACTGGTTGGCTGCGTCTTAGCCACCTTATTTACCTACATAGATACGTTTGGTAGAATATCGAGGGAATGGTCATCCTCAATTGTGCCGATTTACAGGAAAGGGGAATGCATTGATCCTACCAGTTATTGACTCATAAGTTTGCTTGATGTTGTAGGCAAATTTTATGCAAGACATCTCCAGAAATTGGAAGAAAGGGTAACTTAAAACCATCTATTAGCCCCTAAACAAATTGATTTTAAGGTGGGGCATTCTACTTCGGATCATGTTTTTCTGTTACAGCATCTGATTAGCAAATATACTGAAGGATCATCGGGGCAATTATAAGTAGCTTTTATCGATCTTAAAACGACATTTGACTCTATTCCAAGAGATTGCCGAAAAACTGACAAATCCTAATATAGACCTCAGGTTGCTAGAGAGAATTAAAGATCTGCACACTGATACTTCTTTAAAGGTCAGAGTTGGCGTTTCAGGCCAATTGTCTAATGTATTTAAAACACCCAAAGGAGTATGCCAAGGTTGTATCCTGCCCTCATTGCTTTTTAATTTATATATACAGTGGTGCCTCGCAAGATGAACGCCTCGCGGGACGAAAAACCCGCAAGACAAATGGTTTTTGCGATCGCTATGGTGCCTCGCAAGACGGCTTCTTCTATGGCCATGCTTTGCAAGATGATTTTTTTTTCCAAGACCGATGCCTCGCAAGACGAAAAAATTTCATTCGTCTTGCGAGGTTCCCATAGGAATGCATTGCAATGCATTCCTATGGGAAACTGCTTTTCGCAAGACGATTTTTTTGCAAGACAGCGCTACTCGCGGAACGAATTACATTAGTCTTGCGAGACACCACTGTAAATGATACGGTGGACTGTTTAACAGGATTGTAGTTCTTCACAGTGAGAGTAGGAAAGGCCATTTCAATACTACTTTATGCAGACGACACTTTGCTAATATCCCATGCGCAAATAGCAAATAACAATCCAGCATTTACTGCAAAAAGAATCTTCTCAGTGTAAATTAATGAGAAAATCAAAATTATGGTCTTTCACATAAGATCTCACCCTCATAAATGGAGGATATTAAGACAGGTATGTCACTTTAAGTATTTAGGAGTGATGTTCCACCCGTCAGACTCTTGGACATCTCATACTGTGTTTGCTAAGCAGAAATTTGAAAAGGCCATATTTAACACAGTCACATTCTACAGAATTAGAGAAAGATGTTTGGTTCCTCCCATTTGTGATATATAATTACTCTCTCAGATTTTGTATGGAACTGAAATTTGGGGACTTGGAAATTTATATCCACTAGAAGTCATCCAAATAAGTTTGCCTCACTACTGCAGGCAGTCCTTTCCTTTCCCCAACCCCTACAGTCAAACTGGAACTGGCATTAATACCAGTAATGACTGGTATTAGCTTATAAAAGAAGTCATTAACTATTGATTGAAAATTCTATGCTGCTGCCTTCAGACTTTTTAACATTATCATACAGGGAGATGAAACTGTCATGTAAAACCTTTGGACTGAATCTTGTTACTAAACTTGGTTTTTCAGAAGAGTATGTGAGGCACCTCGGGTTTCTCTACAGCAAAATTCACATTAAAGCAAAAACTATTAGATCTCTGTGTTCAAACATACAGTAGGTTTATTAGGCGCCTCAAGAATTGGACCCCTTTACAAAAAGATCTCTCCTCTAGCCTTGACCCTTCCACCTTATTTTGCTGATCTCTTGAGCTTTGATCACAGAAAAGCCTTCACGAACGCAGGTCTAGATAGGCTGCCACTTGCTGTCTTGAACGCCGGTACAAAAGAATTCCATAAATGAAAGAATTTGCTCCTGTGATCAAATATCAATTGAGAATTTGGAACATGCCTTCTTTTATGGTTCCTTGTTCACAGCAGAGTGTACAAGGTTGCTGAGGTCTATTTTGGAACAATTCCCCAGAAGATCTGACCAAGGCAAACTTAGCGATGTTACTTTCAGATGAGAACATTTCAAATGGCAAGGTTTATTTTCATTCTTATTAAAAAAAAATTGGTGTCCTCTGCTACTAACCAAGCTGAAAGATTATTGCTACTCAGGGTCCTTATGTTTAAGGTAAAGGTTCCCCTTGACATTTAGTCCAGTCGTGTCCGACTCTAGGGCGTGGTGCTCATCCCCGTTTCCAAGCCGTAGAGCCAGCGTTTTGTCCAAAGACAGTTTCCGTGGTCACGTGGCCAGCGCGACTAGACACGGAACGTCGTTACCTTCCCACCGAGGTGGTACCTATTTATCTACTCACATTTTTACATGCTTTCGAACTGCTAGGTTGGCAGGAGCTGGGACAAGCGACGGGAGCTCACTCCGTCGTGTGGATTCGATCTTACTACTGCTTGGTCTTCTGACTCTGCAGCACAGAGGCTTCTGCGGTTTAAACCACAGCGCCACCACATCCCTTATGTTTACTAACTGTATTAATGTTTAGGTTTAGACATGTATGATGCATTTTAGAGCTTGGAATTTTTAAACCTGAAGCAAAATTTAATTTAAATTCCCTTTTACTGTCTTGCTGCGTCTTGTGTTTTTCATAATGTAATCTGTAAATGTCTGTGTGCTAAAGCAAGAAATTGGAAAAAAAAAAAGTACAAGCATGAAGTCCAGCATTCATGAGGAAGGAGTGCAGTGTCTCTTACCCGCTGCAGCCTCCGGGCTCCTCTCGTTTTTGGCAAAGGAGAAAGCTTCTGGCCGGTGCCCATTGGATTTTGGCTATTCCTTTAATGGATCAGTATTTTGCAATGTAAATTGCAGGTGTTGTGAGTCCAATCCACAACACCTGCAGCGTTCATGCCCCATTCTCTGTATACCAGACCTGAAATGAATCAGACTGCTTGTGCTTTGTCCAGCTTACGTAGGTAGTTGCCAAAGTATTGCCTGCTTTTGCCTCTTGTAGATTTAAACATTCCTGAGTTTTCATTCTGGGTTTTTGGGTGTCAATGATTTAGGAGTCCCAGAATTAAATCCCAGTAGCTGGCACATAAATAAATGTGTAGAAGAGCAGCGTTATAATTCAGCCTGACATATGTATGTCAGGAACAGTTCCATTGGCTCCAGTTGCATTTTGGTGAAAGCCCGTAGAACAGTAGCTTCAGTAGCCTATCAATTGACTCATATCAGTATTTTATAACCATTCGGAAAGATCAAGGTTAATTGTGTTTCTTTAAATCTTCTAGACTTCTTCCTTCATCTGATTTAAAGGTATTCAAAGGTGCCCTGTGGTACTCTGTGCTAAAATTCACTTATGATTATACTTTCCTTTTAGAATGCTTCTGTTGCTATCTGTGAAGATATCAAAGTTGCATTGTTCTTTATCCTCTTACTTTCCCCTTTGTACAATACATTACATAGTGCTGATCCTAACTCATATTTTACAGTGCGATAAACACTGTTCAGGAGTTTTATCATTTTTACATCAGTCTCTGCCAAATAGCCTGCAGATAATGCATTGCGATTAATTTCCAGTATTTGAGCCCTTTTAAGTAAAAAATAAAAATCACAAGCTGTAGAATGTGTTCATTGTTTGTGCCTTCCCCCCCTGTGTATGCTGTTTAGACTGTACCAAGCATGTTGGTATTTCCCTGTTCTTCTCAGAGAACACAGTAGCAAATCTAGGTCCTAGATTTTTAAAAAATGAGAATGGAAAAATAAGAAAGGCTACCGAGTGTTGGTTGTGGGGAGATCACAGTTCAGATTCCCATTAGCCATGAATCTTGCTGGATGACCTTGGAAGGTCATTTTCAGCTGGACCTCTCTTGTAGGGTTGTAGCAAGGATAAAAGAAGAAGCAAGAAAAACAAGTATACCACCTTGACCTCTTGCAGGAAAAGGAGGATATGAATGTAATACAATAAATACACTATTAAATTCTTCGTGGTAAAACTGTCTGTAAGATAGACAAAGCGTTGTAAAAAGGAAAGGTAAAACTTGCATCTCCCCCTAGGCCAACACCATGGTATAGTAAAGCATGGAGGCAGGGAGCGCAGTTCAGGGATTTAAACCAGGGTTAGTTTTTCCAATATAAAATAATAGAAAAGAGGACTGTTGTCTGTCTGTCCATCCATCCTGTGTCATGCCCGTATATTCTCCTTGGCCATGCCTATATAATCTGTTGCGATGAGTTCCTGTAGTTCCAGCATTCACCACAAGAACACTGGCCAAGAACACTGGTTCTCAATTTTTCCATACTGTCTTTGCCCCAGTTGCACTTAAAATGTGTTCCCAGCTGAAAATAATGGCTTACAGCTTAAGAGACAGGATGCAAAGTGATGGGCAGGTAGGAGAAAAATATGGATAGCCAGATACTATGGTCAGTGCATGAGACATTTCCAAGACTGAAGGAGCTGAATGGCTGGTTCCAGCAGTGCCAAGAGATTTGACATCCCCAGGGGTGCATCTATCTACGTTACATACCTCTAGCACTTTTATATAACTTAAACTCTCATGATTCCATGAAGCCTGGAGTTCATAATTTGGTGAAGGACTTCAAATTCTCTACTGTGACTTGGAATATGCAGTTCTTTGGAGTAAGATCCATTCAGCCTGATTCAAAAGTAGGAATCATACTAGAGTTCTGTCTATCAATCAATTCAATATACCTCACAAGACTACAAAACTGATACTGTAAGGAGTTTCTTGGAGCAAATTCCATTCAACCAGATTAAAACTACAGTACTAAGTATACATATGCAGAATTGTTTGGTTAGTGTTTTTCTTTCATTTTGCATCCCTTATCTCAGTATTTTGTATGCAGTGTTTTGTATGCATTATCTGAGTATTCCTTGTCTCCTGATAACATCTCTTGTAAAATAGGGAAGTAGGTGTATCTTGCAAAAAAGAAAAAAAAAAAGGAAAAGGAAAATGGGAGTGAATGGTATCCAAACCTAGCCATCTTTGGAGTAGAACTATTGAAATCAGTGATACAAGAATGGAGCTAAAGTCCATTGATTTTAGCAGGTGATTTAAAATGCATTCAACCCAATGGTAAAAGTTTCCCTTTAATAAGAATTGACCTTTGTATTGGTATGTATTCAGCAGGGTGGGTGGGTAAGGATCATTTGAATGGTGTTGTGCCTCCTCTCCTTGATGTCCATATAGCTGTTCTGCTTATTTTTGGGGGTGGAGGAAAGCAGAAGTAGGAAACAAGCTGTTTCCAAGGAAAGGATCAAAGGTTCTGTGCATATGCTTATCAGCCAAGCAAGGCTGTAGAGGCATAATTGTAACCGTGGGCAACAACTGTGTACTTTACTCCCGGCGCCTCTTTTTCGCTCTGCAGGATGAATATGTGACTTGATATATAAAGTGTCCCAAGCATTTTAGGTTCATAAAGATTAGGCTTTATCTTAAGAGTGTGCAATAGAAGGAATACTGACCTTCAGGATTCAATGGACCTTAAATGATATCCCGCTTTGTTCTAAATTGAATTAGGCTTTTATGACTGAAGTGTAAATGAAAGAGGATGTTTGCCAGAAAACAAATGGTTACTTCTCAAGAATCTCGTTTCGGTCGCTTGAAGGAAAGTGTCCATTTGGATGTTGTGCGCTCTGAGTCATTGAGGAATGATAACAAGTTGATGATGGTCATAACTGGGGAAGGTGAAAAATGATAAGTGATTATGCCTTGTGTCACCCTCAAGGTGAGGGTATACAACTGCTGTGTTTTGGGATTTGGATCTGGTCCCGTTCCTGATTGTGTCATGGAAGATGAGTGTACAGTGTTAGTTGGCAGTTTAACATTTGCTGTATTTTGATTTTGAACTGGTGTTTAAGTTTGCATTCTATTAGTACAGTAAAATCCTTACAAGAATTAAGGTGAAAAATCCCATCAATGATTTTATTCTTTCCCGCTTCTCCTGCCTCTGTTTTGAGCTTTGGAGGAAAGGAAAAAGTTGTAGCAATTTTTGAAAAACTCAGTTTCTTACCCACCCCACCAAAAAATACTCTCTTGCTTTTCCTTACTTGCACTCTCTTAGTGTCATCTCATCATTCCCCCTCTTTTATTTAAGCCTCTTCATCTGGCTGGGCAACGCTGAGTAGGAAACAAAACTCTAAAAATCTTCCTGGCACGATCTGGTGTTAAACTAAAGTTCCTCTCTAGGGACTTCAAACCAGAAGGAAAGTTTTGAGATTTGGGAATAATCAGATTTTATCCCGGGGGACATAGAATCAGTTTTGTATCTTATATTCTTTAGTCAAGGGAATGCTGCTCTACTGGCTGCAAGCAGAAAGGCCCAAACACATGGCAGTTTCCATATAACAATAATCTGATGGTTAAATTTAACCCAAATTTATCAAATCGTATAGCTTCAACATCTAGCTAAAATGAATTTTGGAGTGCAGCAGTGATCAGCTAGGGTCCTGGCAGCCTGGCATTTTAAAATTGTTGTGCTCCAATATATAGATGTTACCCAACCCTGGGTTTGGATTTTGCTCAAATAAAGACCTATGTGTCCTCCTGTTTTCCTGCAAGGAAGGTAGGAAGAGGGCTCACCCATGGTAATCCAATAACTTTCATGGCTCTGTGGGGACTTGAACCAGGATCTCCCAAGTCCCAGACCAAAACTCTAGTCGAACCATACATGCTTTCCACTTTACTCTCAAAGGTCAACTCCCTGATCAAACACAGTATTTTAATTATGTGGCAGTGCCTTTGTTACTTAAATGGAATTTGGACACATAGATGTACATTATTTATTACTGCAATGGCCAGAACAATGTTATACATGTACTTGTACTCCATTTTGTCTCCAGAGAGCTCAGTGGCTCTTCTCCTATTATCCTCACAACAAAAACCAGCTTGGCAGCATTACAGAAGAGACAGAGTTGTTGTGGATCTCATGTTTTTTTTCTTCCAGGCAGCAACAGCTTTTATTCAAAATCCACATCGTTTATTGTTCCAGTTGCTAATTTAACTTAACAACAACCATAATTTATTATTGGCATTTGTGGGAAAATTCCAACTGAAGTCAATCATTTTTGTTTTTAGAATGATGCCTAGTTATGTGTAACACAACATTGAATTCTATTATACCTGCATGGCAGACTTTGGTTTAACTTCTCATTACCCATTTCACACACCCCCTCGCCCCAAAAAATGTGTTTCTGGAATGCTGCTAATCTTTCTACTGAATAAATAGCCCTTTACATGAGGACTGCCACTGTGTACCATGTGTTGAGAGGCTGTTTTCATTGAGCAGTTCGCCTGATAAGGCAAATGCCAACACTCATCTTTGGGGCTCCTTGATAAAAGCTTTAAATGCAAGTGTATTTTTCCTCCTGAGCTTGCTGCAAAGTGGCCATGGAGAAAGACAGTCACCTATAATCCGAAACCCTGCATGGAGTCTCCATAATTCAGAACTGACTAGACAGCATGCAGTCATTATTATTATGGACATAATGGTAGGGGAATAATTTTGATAGGGCCATAGCTCTACAGTTCGAAGATGATGATGATGATGTGGTGCACTGGTAAGAATTTTGGCTAGAACTAGTGATTTTCAAAGCCTTACTCAGCCATAAAGCTTACTGAATTACCTTATTCATTCATTTGTGCTGAACGTAATTTAAATTACACAGGTGTTCTGAGCATAATCTTGGAGGAGGTGGAGCAGGAAGTTCTATGTTCCTCTGCACTCCTTGGAGAAGAGGCAAGATAAACATATGGTACCAGGCTGTGGAGCTAGAGGTCAGCAGTTTGATTTTCCATGTTGCCTCCTGGGAGTCAGAACTGGCCTCTTTGGGCTCCGTTTCTTTCAAACTTTGTTCCAGCTGCATTTCTATCATCCAGGGTGGATTTGATTTAAATTAAACTCATTTAAATCACAGTTTAATTTTTTTAAAATAGGATTTTTTGAATATTTAAATAAAAATAACTTTTAAAATTTAAATCATGATTTAAATAAATTTGATTTTTAAAAAATCATTGGGTTTGGGGTTTTTTTTGGGTTCAACCTGCTAACATCACACCATACCATTCTAGGTCACATTTGTATGAAAATTGGACTTTTGTCTTCATCCAGTTGGTTTGCCTTCAATTTGAGAAGTTTGGATGCCTGCAAAGTTACAGCTTTCCTAAGCCTGTTGCCGAAATTAAATCCCAGGAGTCTCTTGTGATGAAACCTCTTTGTACTAGATTTTCTCACCCACGCCAATTAACATTTTAATTATTAATTATTTATTTTTGAAAGTGGCATCCCTGCTTTTAATAAAATATGCCTGGAAAGGTTTGAGAAGTTGAACACGTTCCATATGCGCTGTCTCCGACGCATTTTTGGTATCACCTGGCAGGACACAATTCCAAATAGAGTAGTCCTAGAACGAGCTGGAATTTTTAGCATGTATACATTACTGAAACAGCGACGTCTACGTTGGCTTGGGCATGTCGTGAGAATGGCTGACGGTTGGATTCCAAAAGATCTCCTGTATGGAGAATTAGTGCAGGGAAAACGCCCCAGAGGGAGACCACAACAGATGGGAAACTTTGACATCTGAGCGTTCAGCCTGGAGGCAGGCGGTGCATCATGACCTCTCCCAATTTGAAGAGGCACTTGTTCAGCAGGCTGAGGCAAAGAGACAGTCCCAAAACCAGCAAAATCAGGGAGCTGGACAGGGGACAGATTGTATTTGTCTTCAGTGTGGAAGGGATTGTCACTCTCGTATTGGCCTTCTCAGCCACACTAGTCGCTGTTCCAAGTCCTCTATTTAGAGCACGTTACCATAGTCTCTCGAGACTGAAGGATGCCTAATAAGATGGAAAAAAAAAAACAGGGTGAATTTGATTCAAATCAAATTGATTGAAATCACAATTTAAATTTTTAAAAAATCAGATTTTTTCTACAGTTTACATTAAAAGAATGATTTTTTGTTTAAATTGAGAGATTTCAATCAATTTGATTAAAAAAAAGATTTTTATCCACCCTGAAAATTATACCATGATAATAGCTTTAATTAGCAGCTTTTTATACATAATTAAATGTTAATATTCCAACTTTATGTCTCTTTTATGGGTTTTGTCTCTCTTTTTGAAATGATTTTTTAAGCAGACTGCTTCAGGTCTTTTCCTTAGGAGAAAGACAGGATATAAATGGAGTTACTAACTACAGAACAGACTAAAAACAGCTAAAATGATAGGAGTTACAGAAGATCAGCTGGCGAAGGTTCCTTGTGGAAGCTACCATACAGGTCCAAACCAACTTTCTTGAGGATGCTCTTCCCAGCAGTTAGACCACAGCTAAAATGTCCTTGCCCCAAATGCCTGCCTACTGCAATTCTCTGGTACCCGAAACAACAGAACCTCAGGGGAGTGGTGTTTTTAAGCATGCCCCTTGGAGGCAGGCGTTCCTTGAGGTAAAAGGATTTTTTGCAGTAGTTGTAAATGGCATCTTGATGGGTTTGTGCTATTGGGTGGGACCTCAAATTTGTTCTATGGCTTCCTAAAATGCCTTTATTTTATCTTTAAGTGAAACGCTGACTCACTTGACTCCAGGATCATTTACCAAATCATAGGTGCATAACAATATCTGACATTTTCTCCCCCTGCTGCTTCTTATCGCTTGGACATTTTGTCTCTGAGCATCCACCTGGCTTAGGTGTGGGAAGACTTAAGGCTGGCCCTTCACCTGTTGAAAATCTATTCCATTGTATCTTACCATTGGATTGCTGGTTGTCTAGGGCCGATGGGTAGTGGATATCAACCATACCCGGATAAGACACAGGTTCCTCAGCCCTAATCTCATTTCTTCGATTGGTGTGTTTCAGAGTAAATGAGGACATTGTTAAGGTCAGAGGAGTACCTCAGCAATATCCCATTTTCTGAGACTTAGGGGCCAAAATATGAGGCCAAGCAGCAGGCTCTTGTGGTACCATGAGTGGTGGTGGTGGTATTCCTTGTGTCGCAAAGGCAGGCCAGGTGGACCTAGGGAGGCTAGAGATGAAACTGCTTTGAAGTCAGGTGATATTAAAAGGAGGCAAAAAAAGAATCTAGGTAAATGGGGGCATAATTCATGTGCAGCCAGCGATGAATATGCCAGCCCAGACATGAGAATAGGATCAGCAGCCAGGGAGGCAGCAAAATGTGCCTGAAGCCGCAGCTGTTGCCACCATTCATTCCACTAGGGCTTGTATTTCATGCAGCCTTACCTACATCAAATGTGACACGCAGTCAGTTTTCTTGGGCCCTGTGCCAGCCTTTGGAGTTTTTCATTTCTCTCAGCCCTGCACCACTGCTGGGACGATTCATGTAACATGAAGTCCCGTGAGTTATAGTGCTGGCCTTTCGGTCCTTGCTTTGTTCAAGATGGCACAGTGTGCCAAAGGGAGGACCTTTTGTCTCTCTCTCTCTAGTCACTTTGCCTCCCTCCTGGGTTTTTGGCACACTGAGGTTGTGCAAACACCAGTGGAGTTTTAAAACGATGAATTGGATTTTTAGGAAGTCGTTCATGAGATGCATTTTTATTTTAACATAAAGTTGGTGTAGTTAAATTGTGTCATACGTACTAAACACACACTGTCTTAAACAAATGGATTAAAGACTCTGTCACATTTATACACCTTGACGTACATGGCAATCAAAATGATCAACCTGGGATTACCTCAGAAGATTTGTGTGTGGGTAAAGGACTTTCTGACAGATAGGCCACAGTCAGTAAGGATGGGATCTCACTATTCTTCTACCCTGGTACTAAGTACAGGAGCTCCCCAGGGCTGTGTGCTAAGTCCCTTCCTCTATTCCCTGTACACACATGATTGCACCCCACTGTATAACACCCAACGCAATTATTAAATTTGCGGACGATACGACAGTGGTGGGGCTCATAAATAAGAACAATGAGTCTGCTTACAGAAAGGAAGTACAAGGGTTGATACTCTGGTGTAAAGAAAATAATCTTACACTTAACATAAAAAAAAAACCTAAAGAACACATAATTGATTTTAGGAGGAAGAGAAATGTACATTTACCACTGTACATAAATGGCGAGTAAGTGGAGAGAGTTGGTAGTTTTAAATTTCTGGGCACTTACATCTCAGAGGACCTCTCATGGACTATAAATGCCAACATGCTAGTGAAGAAGGCACAGAAGAGGCTGTATTTCCTGAGAATGCTTGGGAAGTTAAATTTATCTCAGCATTTACTTCTGTCCTACTATCGTAGCACCATTGAGAGTGTCCTAACTTATGGCATTCTGGTATGGTTTGGGAGTAGCTCTGTAGCGGACAAAAAAGCTCTACAGAGAATCATTAAAATTGCCCAGAATATCATCGGGCTCCAGCTATCAACCCTGGATGACATCTTTACATCCCGCTGTCTGAGGAAGTCACACAACATCCTGAGAGACTCTTCCCATCCTGCTTACAACTTTTTTTGAAGTGTTGCCGTCTGGCAGAAGATATAGAACAATTAAGACTCGGACCACACGTTTTCTGAATAGTTTTTATCCCAGAGCTATAATTGCACTTAATAATGAGCTTAAAGACCACCAGTAGTGAATAGTTGGACAGTGTTACTTGGCCTGCGGTGTAGATTCTTAGTGGGGGATTTTTAGTGGGTGGGGAGTGTTTGAGGATTTTTTATGTGTGTGCATGTGGGTCTGGTCTCTTGGTGTCTGTGTGAATTTCGTTGTATGGGTATACTATGTATATACTTACAATGACAATAAATTTATTTATTTAATTTATTTAATCACATATGGGCATTCATTTCTGTTCTTTTCATCTCGTGAAAATGTCTTTTCCCCACTTAACTACTGGCTTTTGCTTTTTAAAAATGGTTTCTTTTTCCCTCCCAGCTTTTATTTTCTGACTAAATGTGCACAGGTGCAGAAAGGGGCTTATTTGATAAGACTGTTGTTGAAGATAAAGTGCCTTATAATGTAAGACGACCTGTGTTTGCAAATTGCCTATGAAGAATTTAGCTTATTACTAAAAAGCTTGACACAGGAGATTAGTATCATCTACTGTTTCTTAAATTAATAAAAATAATGTTATCTAAGCAATTATCCAATGTGTATTCTCCTGGATGTTGTAAAGTACTGGATTAATGGGTAAATCACCATTTTAGTGATTAGATTTGCCCCATTGTTTCAGTAGCAAACATGATTTAAATCAGGAGTTAATGTCTTGATTTAAGTCAGTGGTTCCAGTTTTTAATCAATCCACTTTGCATGTTCTTAATTGATTTTAAATATCTGCCTTTCCACTTCTTGAATGTTTCATCTTGTTTTGATTGTAAGACCCTGAGTCTTATTTTTTGTTTATCCTATCACAAAAATGTTTTGCTATATGGAAACCGATATATGTATTTATATACATGGCTGTTACCGGCTGGCAGATCCTGGGAGTTGTAATCCAAACAAGTTATGCTATCAAGCACCGTATAATAATGATCAAATGGAAGGACAGTCATCTGTCATGTCTGCCCATGGAGCAGCAGCCTTCTGTCACTCCCCAGCTTTCGTGGATTTCTCACTGGGTGTGGATATGGTTGTTGTTATGTGCCATCTAGTTGCAATCAACTTAATAGTGACTATAATAGGGTTTTCAAGGTAAATGAGATATTTAAGGAGTGGTTTTATACCCCCAGTGAGCTTCCGTGGGGATTTGAACCCAGGCTTCCTGTGTCCTACTTCATCACTCTATCCACTCTTATCATCCTATGGACATGGAAGTAAGGAATAATATTTATAGAGACAGTATGGTGCATTGGTTAGAATTTTGGGCTAGAACTAGAGATGTTCAAATCCTTACTCAGTCATAAAGCTTACTGACCTGCCTATAATAAGAAGCGTGTTTTTTGTTGTGGGTGTATTGTTGTGATAAGAGGGAGAGATTATCTGTCACTGTGATTGATGGGTGTCGTTAGCTCCCTCTTATCACAACAATACACCACAACAAAAAACACGCTGATCACCACAGTCACCCATCTCCTGAAAAGGACAAAAGCTGATCCCACAGCTATAAATACTTAACTATCCAAACAAACTGCACCAGAGCACAGACAGAGTTCTGACTCCTGTCCTCTGAAGATGCTGGCCACAGAGACTGGCGAAACGTTAGGAAGAACAACCTTCAGAACACGGCCAAAGAGCCCGAAAAACCCACAACAACCATCAGATCCCAGCCGTGAAAGCCTTCGAGAATACATTAAAGACTCATTCTTGCTGGTAATTACCATATTTAATATTTACAACCAGATGAAGATTTTAAGTTTAGAATAATAACCTATAAGATTAGTAAAACAGCTATATCAGAACTGATTTTAGTTTAATAGGTTAATCACTCATTTTTGGAAAACTACTTAAATTGTTTTATTTAACTAAAACAATAACATTATATAGCATACATATTCTTGTATTTCTTTAAACGTAAATGTTTATTAACTGAAGTGGTTAAACAAAATATCTTTTTTTAAAAAACAATATTCCAAACAATCTTCAAACCTAGCATATAAGGTACAGTAAGAAACCCCCTATCCATGGGATCAGAACCCGCTGATTCACTTATCTACTGCCTAAAAATACAAGTACCCCTCCCCAAAATAGTATTTACATGTATTTCCAGTGTGTATTTACCAGAACTGACCACTAATGGGATCCAGAGACCATGCAATGTATACTGTTTGTCATGAGTTCAGCTGAATAAGACCTGGAATCGGAGGAGTTAATTGCAGCCAAGAGAAGTGTAGGGCAATTAGTGGAACCGGAGGCCTCTCTCTTATCACAGACAGCTCCAATTTGGGATGAATCACCTCCAGATTCTCCTCCCCTACTGGCCAGAGTTAGAGATAGGCTTAGGCAGAAACTTACAACACAGAAATCTGAAGCTCGCATGCATGCTTCTCATAGGAATATCAGATCAGCCAGTCCGGAGTTTTAGCAGAATGGAGTGTTCCCAGGAATGAGATGATTGTTGCTTCTATATAACTTGTACACAGAGGTTTGGAAACTCGTGGAAGCAACAAGTCAATTCCCTGGCTTGCGTCTACGCTCTTATTTATTTATTTATTTATTTATTTCATTTATACCCCGCCTATCTGGTCAATTGTGACCACTCTAGGCGGCTTACAACACACTAAAAACAGTAAACAGATAACATACACATAACATAACATAATTTTCCCAAAGATGGCAAAAAACAAGGTGTATTATAGTGGAAAAAGAAAAAAGAATAATAGGAGTTAACTGGAAAGGGGGAAGGCCTGCCTAAACATCTATGTTTTCAGTTGTTTCTTGAAAATACCCAGCGAGGGAGCTGCGCGAATCTCAGGAGGTAAGCTGTTCCAGAGGCGAGGAGCCACCGCCGAGAAGGCCCGGTTTCTTGTTTTTTCCTTCCGGGCCTCCCTCGGCGTCAGGCTCCTCAACCTCACCTCCTGACTCGCGCGAGTGACACGGGTAGAACTGGGTGGGAGTAAGCGTTCCGACAAGTATCGAGGCCCTAAACCGTTTAGGGCTTTAAACGTAAGCATCAAAACTTTGAAGTCAACGCGGAACCGAATGGGCAGCCAATGCAACGCGGCCAGAGTAGGGGAGATGTGATGGTGTCTTCTCACTCCACTTAGGAGTCTGGCCGCTGCATTCTGCACCACTTGGAGTTTCCGCGTCAGCCTCAAAGGTAGCCCCACGTAGAGCACGTTACAGTGGTCTAATCTTGAGATTACGAGCGCATGGACCAAGGTGGTGAGCGCCCCCACATCGAGATAGGGTCGCAGCCGGGCTATCCGCCAGAGGTGAAAAAAGGCGGTGTGGACCACCGACGCCACCTGAGTCTCCATGGAGAGCGCCGGGTCCAGATGGATCCCCAGACTGCGAACCCCACTCTTTGCGGCCAGGGTCACCCCCCCCAAACGAGAGGGAGTCACCCAAGCCGCCAACAGTGGGGACACCCACCCTCAAGACCTCCGTCTTGTCCGGGTTCAGCCTCAGCCCATTCTCCTGCATCCATTCCAATACAGTCCCCAGGCAGCGCTGAAGGGACAGGACGGCATCACCTGCAGTTGGTGAAAAGGAGATGTAGAGCTGGGTGTCATCCGCATACTGATGACACGATGCCCCACATCCCCTGATGACCCCACCCAGCGGCCTCATGAAGATATTGAACAGCATTGGGGAGATAATCGACCCCTGTGGAACCCCACAATTGAGACTCCACGGGGCCGAGACACTCTCCCCAAGCTGTACTCTCTGGGGACGGTCCTCCAAGAAGGAACGGAGCCAGGCAAGCACCAGACCACCAATTCCCAGATCGGAGAGCCTCCCCAGGAGGATACCGTGGTCGACGGTATCAAAGGCCGCCGAGATGTCGAGAAGGACTAACAGAGAGATTTTTCCCCTGTCATCCTCCCTCAATAGGTCATCGTACAGGGCGACCAATACCGTCTCTGTTCCGTGGCGCGGCCTGAAGCCCGACTGAAATGGATCCAGGGCATCCGCTTCTTCCAAGAGAGCTTGAAGCTTGTCGGCCACCACCCTCTCCACCACTTTGCTCATGAAAGAAACGTTGGCGACGGGCCTATAATTGCCAATTTCGTCCGCCGCCAAACTAGGTTTCTTTCTTATGGGCCTAATGAGTGTTTCCTTGAGGGCAGAAGGAAACCTGCCCTCAAGGAAAGACCCATTTATTATTACAGTGGCCCATTCTGTTGTTATCGGCCTGGTTGCTTTGATTAGCCAGGCCGGGCAAGGGTCAAGGGAGGAGGTGGTGGCTCGACAGCGATCAAGGACCTTGGCCACAGAATTGGGCGTGACAGGCTGAAAGGTGTCAAGAGTTACCGGGCAAGACGGAGCGCTGGACATCTCTGCTCGACTCACTGTGTTCAAAAAAGGAGAGAGGTCCCGGCGGATGGCCTCCACTTTAGATTTAAAAAAGGCTGCAAACTGGTCAGGTGAGAAACTAGGGGGAGGCCTATCACCCGGACCAGTTCCGGATAGGTCGCACACTATACGGAATAACTCCGCCTGCTGGTTGGTTGCTTCGCTTATCCGGTTAGCGAAGTAAGTTCGACAAGCAGCCTTTACCTTAGACAGGTAAAGGTTAGTTGCGACCCTGACAGCTATCCAATTATAATCCATCGGGTTCTTCCTCCACCTACGCTCTAGCCTTCTCCTATGTCGCTTCAGCCCTCGGAGCTCCTGGTTATACCAGGGCGCCGGGCGGGTTCTTGTTTATCCTGAACTACCTGAACCTTGCTCTCCTGACCTTTGGCTCTCGGACTCTGACTTTGGACTACGGTTTGTGTTTTGGTTTTGATGATTCAGCATCTGTTTTGATCTCCCGAACTTCTGACCTTGGACTGGCTTATCGAACTTTCACCTGTTGGATCCCCTGAGATCCACTGTTCTCTATATCAGTGCTTTTCGGCATCCGTGGGGAGGCTTGGAACCGATCCCTTGTGAATTCCCTAACTGGAATGTGTTCTTTGTTTGTACATAGAATTGAAGAACAACAAGGTCTTTTTCTGAACTTTGTTTTATACCGTTTTTACTATGAAAAAGTTCATGTTATCTCCGCTAGAATAACTTGGATTAATTGAATTGGTTTACCAAAAATGTAAAATGCATGAATATACAACCTCGTGCTACATAACTAATCTCGGTTTCATGCTGAATAACCTTTGAACTATAATGTATCTTAAATAGAAAACTATCTTTAGATAGATTTTTCTCTAAAAGCATTTCTTTAAATAAATCTAATTTAAATTAAAAAAATCCAATTTAAATTTTTTAAAAATCTGATTATTTTTTAAAAAAAATCTTTGATTTTAATCCACTCTGTCCTATAGTTACTGCACTCCTTGTCATCTCCTTTCTTGGGGATTGGAATGTATATTGAATGTTTCTAGTCTGCGGGCCATTGTTTTGTTTTCCATATTTATTGGCATATTCTTGTTAGGAATTTGACAGATTCAGTCTTTGTGGCTTGAAACAGTTCTATCGGTTTTCCATCTAGCCCTGGTGATTTATTTCTAGGCTTCAATTTCCCTTTGATTTATTGGATTTTTTGGGAGAAATCTCTTGCAAGCGCATAGGTCTGTCCATTTCATTGTTATCAGCGTCATCTTCCCCCAATCTGATACCATCTAGATGTTTTGAACTTTGCTGCTCAGGATTTTTAGGCACTGGCTGTACTGGTTTGAGATGTTCTTCAAAACATCTCATGGACACCATGTTCGGAGGAAGACCGGTCTACACTATTCAGCAGTAGCTCTCCAGGATTTTGCAGCGGTATTTCCCTTCATCACCTGGAGATACTAAGGCAAATGTGGGACCAGCCGTATGTAAAGCACAAGCTCTGTTGGTGACACCTTTGTATGTACAATCTGTCTATGACATGCTACCCATATTACATAACACTGAACCGCCACTGTGATTGAAAAATCAGCTCCCACCAGATCCATGATGGATTCATAGTGCTTCAGCTGAGAGCTGAAATTGTTCCATATCTCCTAGGGAATAATACTGTTTTTACAGGTACAGTAAATGAAGTAAATTAAAGTGGTCAAATTCTTTGTCTGGAATTGCGGTAGAATCAGGTTAGTACAAGAACTGTTGTTTCTGAAATTAAATCACAAGAAATGATTGTGCTTATGCCTACCGTCTGAATATTCACAGCTGGATTGCTATTGATGGGCTATTGATGGGCTTCCCTACCAACCACTGAATGTCAGTATAATCTCAGTTTTTTACTATACTGATCTTTGTGAGTGTCTAGGTAGACTTGCATTTTTTTTGAGGGGGGGGTAATGGATTAAGTTCCTACAGACTAATTTAATGTTTTCAAGAGGCAGATCTTCAAGAACTGCTGAGTTCTGGTAGTGAATGGCTTTCCACTATTCCTTCCAGTTGATTGATTTTGCTCTTGCTTCACACCAAACACTATGAGATGGTAAGTTTGAAAGAAGTTATGTTACCAGGAAGCAAGAAGCTGAAGAAAATTTTGCTTTGCAATAGACTCTTGCTTACTGTGAATATTTGATCTGAGATGTTGGGGAGTAGAGAAGTCCGTTTCAGGATCAGTCTCTTTGATCCTGGTGAACAGATTTTAGTACTTATCACTGTTATTTACATTGGGCTTTTCAGATTTGCTTGATCTCCGTTCCTTGCCTCTCCCACATGATTTACTGTCACTTTCTGCCAGTCATGCATGTCTGATAGTAGGAGATGATTCAACAAGGTAGTGCTGCAAAGTCATAACACTCCTAAGCTGCAAGTCCTGTATATTTATTTATTAGGACTATGTATACTTTTAGCATATTGCAACGTGCAGTGAAAACAGAAGCCTTGAAGGTACTCTTATTTGCTTTCCACTGACTACCACTATATACAAAGACATTGTAAGCACATATGCGCATAGGACTATACTAGTGTGCAGAAGCAATGGAATTCTGATCTCCTATTTCTTACTTATCAATCTTTTATGAGAAAGGTGCTCTAACTTTTAAAAATTCCATGGAAGTTAAGCTATGGCAACTGATTTTGTCAGGGAGAAATACCTAACACAAAATCATAGCAGTTGCCATACATGTGACTTCTGTCATACAAGCAATCATAATCCCAGAAAAAAAAAAACAGTATTTGGGGAAGCATAACAACATATGACCTAATGTTATAATTTGGTATTTTCCTCCTAGCTTTATGCTGTTGTTGCAGGAATTAAATAGATTTACTTTGTTAACAAAAACTATGGCGCTGGTAAAATTACTTTCTAGGAATAACATGATTAGATGGCAAAGAGATCGACACTTGCAATTTCCAGTTGTATGAAATTGTAATTTCTTCCTGAAATGTTTAATTGTGGGGAAGAGGCAGAGAGAGAGAGAGAGAGAGAGAGAGAGAACATGAATGTACAATGTTTTCAAAATATGAGGGTTCAGAGCAGCTCTAGTGAAAGTCACTGTTAAAGCTACATAAATGCTAGATCTTCATTCGTTGATGTTAAACACTTTCGGTGAGTATTATAAAATTGATGTATTGGGTTAATCAAAACTAGCATGAAGATTGAGATACAAGGGAGGTTAAGCATGGAGAGACAGCAGATTTGCAGCACATTCAGGCCAATAGCCTGATTGTGAGTTGATTATAAGAGCTTGTTCAAGAGAAAATTGTCAGCCTGGAATTAGGAATAGTTGAGGAACAGGGTGTTGGAGGAAAGGAAACAGACAGAATAATGGTCTTCTTTTTTCCAGCGGAGGCTGCAAAAAACCCTTTGCTCTTGCTGCCTGTATGGTCTTCTGTTAATGGTGAAACTGGCTTGGCTGATAGTTAGGTTTGAAAAAAAGAACAAAGGGAAGAGGTATTTCCTCTGTCAAACTTTGGTAATTGGTGCACACCTAAAATGAAAGGGAAGTTTGGTTGTTTAGGGATGTGACAAACACAAAACCTTTCATTCTTGTTGATTTTCAAATTTCACCGTGTGAGAACTGAGAGTCCTAGCTTACATCAGCAAGATTTCCCAGCTTCCAGTGGAAATGAGACCTGAACCCCACTTTTTTTCCCCCACCCATTATTCTTTGTAGGAAACCATTAAGGTCTTGTATACTATCACACTGTTTCCAGTGAGTCCCGCACAGGACATATGCCCTTCTGGGCAGATATTATAACAATCCTGAGCAGCTTAGTATTTCTTCTCCCCTTTCTAGGTGAATCCTGCACCGGGAAGATGTGGTTCTGCTGAGGAATTATAACAATCCTGCTTATCTTAGATTTCTTTCCAGGAAAAATTAGGAATAAAGCTTTCAAAAATGCTGCAAGATTTCTGACAGGTTTTTTTTAAAGAAGAATTTTTGTATACAGAGAAATTTATGGTGAAGAGAAAAAATGATTTTTTTTTCTTTGAGAACAAGAAGCTGTGAGATTCACATTCCTACTGCACAAGTTCTTTTTATCTCTGGTATGTTCTGTCAACCTAACACGGGAGAACAAGCTATTAAAGATTGTTGGAAAATGTTCACTTATCCTTCTGTGCAACGTTTGAAAAGTTATTTTTAATATTACTGTAACAGTTCCCACCATGTCCCTCAAGTGTAGTTAACTTCTGGTTTTACAAGGAACTATTTCCCATTTCTCTAAAATAACTATATGGGTTTTCTTCTTTGACCTTCATCTGTAACCGTTTCAGTCATTGCCATTTTCTTGCACAAATGCAGTGTCATCTGAGTATATTTAATTATTAATGCTTCTTCCACAAATTTTCATTACTTCTTTTGTTAGACTCTAATCCAGCTCTCTGTATGATATGTTCTGCATATAGAATGAACTGAAAGAGGAACACATTTATCTAACATTTGCCAGGAAATCATTCTGTATGTCCATATTCTGTACCAATAGAACCCTCTCATCCAAAAAATGAGCAGGTTACATATCGGGATAGCTTTTCATGATCCACATAGTCAAAGATTTTCTAGTATTCAGTAAATCACAAACTAATGATCTGCTGAAATTCTCTGGTATGCCCCAGTAGCCAATGTATAATTGCTGTGTAATCTCAAGTGCCTCTTCCCTTTTTGAACCTAGCCTGATCATCTGGCGTGTCTCACTCCATGTATGGTAAGAATCTTTAACTTTAAGTAAAAGCAAATCACAACACAAAATACTGTTACAAACTGCTAAAGAAAGTGCCAAACATACAACTACAAATATAGATATGGCAACTATTGTAAAAAACACAAAAATAAAACCCTTTTCATTTGTTCCCCAAGTCTGATTAAACGTGAGGCACTCTGTAGCTAGGCCTAAGGGTTAGGCTGAGATATACGGGACAGTTCAGATCTTCAAAGGTGCTAAAAGCGAATCCCAGCACTTCAGTCAGTCCCAGAAATGAACAGGTGGCCAATGTACCTCATATTGTATAGGTGCATTGTTCACATGTCTACCTCTATCACACATTCAGGTGACTGCCTTCTGTATTGGCTGATGCTTCAAAGTTGTCTTCAGGAGTTGCTCCTCTAAATTACATTGAAATAGTCTGACCTGGATTAGTCTAGTCTGTCTTGCCCTAGCCTTACCAGAGTTATGAAGAACTGATGCAAATTCTACTTTTAGATAAGGATGCAGACAACATTCCCTCTAAGTTTCTGCCCTGCTGTGAGGGAGCCTCGCTCTGTGTGCACAGGGGTGGGCGGGGCTTCATTTGAAACAGGAAGTAAACAAATTGGATGCCTGTGCACAGCCCCGACGGAGCTCTGGGCAAGGTGGGCGCATGTGCAGCTTAGAGGGAAAATTGGATGCAGGTGGCACAACAGCCTAAGCTGGCCAAAGATACTCCTAGGTTCTATCTTTACCTGCTCTTTTACACAGAGCAATAAATAGTCATAACAAGGAAAATAACCATCATCAAACATATACTTAGTAACTCATGTTTTTTTTTTAAAGATATGGTGTTTTTTGTGCACTGTAAAATTCCTCACAGTATTTATGAGACTTTTACTCTGCTTCCCAATGTGGGGTATAAAGTAGCTGAGAATAAAAATGAGCAGAACATGTACAGGGTGAAATCAGACTAATTAAAACATCAAAAGTGATTAAGAAAAAAAGTCGGTTAAAAAAGCAGAATCTGCCTGGATTAAAGGCTCTTTTTACAGTAACACTAATGTGAGGTGAATTAACTTGATAAAGTTGTGGATGGAGCTATGAGTGACAACCATCCAGGTCAAAACTGAACAGTCAAGCACAAATATATGTGTACAAACCCTCCCACTCTGGCTGTCTGGGGGTAACCTGATGTGGGTCAACACCTAAGTTGTCTTGCTTGACAAACCACTGTTGCTCCAAAGAAATCAAAACCCTGGGCAGGCTTTTATGGGAGAATACGGTCTTTCAGATGGCCTAGCTGTTGTGTCTGGAATTAGGCTGGTAAACAGCAGGGGTTTATTAATGATTAGCCAAAACCCATCTTCCAAATGGCGGTTTCATTCACCAAATTACAATTTGTCCCTGAAACTCTGCACAGTTGCAAAAGCCAAACCCAAACCCTCTGCTTTGCATTTAAATCCAATCTAAATGTATTGTCAGCAGTGTGAGCTTGGTAAACAGTGACACTGTTGCAACCATACTGCCTTGAACTGGCCCTGGTCAACCGTATGACAACAGCATACTGGAACTGATGACATTTCCTAATACTTGCCAAAGGCAGCTCTTACAGAGCACACTGTAGTCTAAATGGGATGTACCTAAGGCATGGGTTTTCTTGAGTAAATTAGATGTACAGCTATATTCAGTCCACTAGTCTCAGCTGTGCTAGTATACTCCTAGCCACTGCTGAAGTCTGAGCGTCCATTTCTCTGGGATGAATGCAGAAGTGCACTTAAAATGGTGAACCTGAATCTTCAAGAAGTGTGTGACCTGATCAAGCATAGGTTGAGTTCCTATTGCAAGTATATACCTCAGAGTGCCCATGTGAGTTAAATCCCCCTTTTGAACTTTACTGATATATATATTTAAAAACACTTTTGTGTTTTACATAAATATAATTTCAGTGTGGTAAAATGATGAAGTTAGGTATTTTATGAGATCAGAGCAAAAATATTAAACTTTCCCTTAAGGTACGTAAAATACGAAGTTGTTTTTTTTAATGCACAGAGGGAAATAATATCGTTTTGCCTTTTGGGTGGCAAAAGCATATTACACTCAATCTTGTTTCATTTGAAAATGCAGTGAACGTATTACAGTGTTTTATGCAATTGATAAAACAGTTGTATATTGCGGTGTGAGCCTTTTTTCATCAGACACTTCAAAGCGCTTCTTTTTAGGTCAGGAAAGCATGTCGTTCCGAGAGCTTTGAAGTTTTAAATAAACAAAATAGTAATAAATTGACATAAGTTAATTATGTATGCAAAAGAAGTTGTATTGATAGCTGACACATTGGAATTGAGTCTCTGCAGCCTTTCATTTGGCTATACCTTATTTTCCCAAACCTTATTTCCAAATTCTTAGATCAGTGTTTGCTGCTGTTTAAAGATTAAAGACGAGACCTTTGTATAGGGCAGTGCCCATGCATTTTCTCAACATTTTTATTGGCTCTATAAAGAGCTTTTAAATGTTCTAAGTTGCTATGCCCCCAGAAACTGTAGAACCAGAAATTGCAAAGCTCTTTTATTTCCAGCAAAACTCCTTCAAGGTTTCATAACTTCTAGCAAGCTTAAATGAAGTTGTTTGAATTCTTTGAGTGCTAATGGAAGGATGGATTTCTTTAAGTCAAAATGTTTTGGAGAGTTAGTGCTGAAGGCTGAACAAATGAAGATAGAATGAATGGAACCCAAATAAACACATGGAACAGCATCACATTTTTAGTTTCAAGGCAGGGAGCAAAGCGGGAGAGCCCAGTGCTAAGTAATATGTTTTATGCTGGTTTCTTTTCCCTGACAGTTTGAATGGATTGGAAAAGCCTGAGTGAGAATTAAATGGAGAAATTAAAGCCCACACTTCTCCCCCCCCTTCTGTCTGTTAAGTAGATAATCCAGCATTTTTGAGGATTAGTTAATAGTTTCAGTTCTGTGGATTTTCTTTTAGCCTTCTGCTAGTTATTGAGTTTATAGGAGGATGAGCTTTGTGCATCTTGACTCTTGGCTTTTGTTTTGATTACAGGTTATTAAGCTTTTAAAAAATAATATTCCATGCTGATTACTCTGTTTCCTATAGAATGGGGACACGGAACACCATTCCAATGAACCAGTTTCTTATTCTACCACATTTATTCATTTATTTATTTATCTCTCCCCCCCCCCCCCGCCTTTCTCCTTTGAAAGGACCCAATGCGGCTTACATCATTAAAAGACAATATTAAAGCTAACAACAGTGAGTATACAAATCCTGAAAAGGATCAAACAAATACCATAACAAAAACATAAGCACCATGAAAATACATTCAAAGCAATAAAGTACAACAGCCCATTTGAAGACCCCACTCCCAGGCAGCCAGTCACTGAGGGAAAGTTTGCCTGAAGAGAAAGGTCTTTGTCTGCTTACGGAAGGACAGTGAAGATGGGGCCAGCCTAGCCACTTGTGGGAGAGAGTTCCAGAGTCTGGGAACAGGAACGGCAAAGGACCTCTCCCATGTACCCACCAAGTGCACCTGTGAAAGTGACGGGACCAAGGGAAAGGCCTCTTCTGAGGCCTCTCGCATGAGCAGATTCTTAAAAGGAGTTGCGTTCCTTGAGATAGCTTTGGTCCAAGCCACTTACGGCTTTAGGTGGCAGATTGGCATGTACAGTGGTGCCTCGCTAGACGATTGCCTCGCAGGATGAGGAAATCGCTAGACGATGCCTTTTTGCGATCGCTACTGTGCTTCGCAAAACGATGGTCTCCTATGGGGAATTTTCGCTAGACGATGAAGTTTCCCCATAGGAATGCGCTGACTAGTGGTCAAAAGCTGTCAGTGCAGCTGTCAGTGCATTCCGACGGGGACCCGCACTCGCTAGACGATGTTTCCCTATGGGAGATTTTCGCAAGACGACTGAGTTTTCCCTTGGAACGCATTGAAGCGATTTCAATACATTCCAATGGGAAAACGTGCTTCGCTAGATGATGTTTTCGCAAGACAGCGATCTTCGCGGAACGGATTAACATCGTCTAGCGAGGCACCACTGTAATGCCAAATCATGGTAAGTGTTACGAATGGTACTAACAAAGCAGGGAGTCCAAGTGCTCATGACTCTTCTCTTCACTTTGAATGACTTATTTATTAATTAAAATGTTCTTAAAATGATCTTTGTGATTACTAGGGTGGTATACAGTAGAGATGTGATTGGTACTTGAAAATTCTTTCCTTCTTGACAGTTTTCCAAGACTTGCTGTGCTAAGACTCCTGGCTGAGACTTTCCTCTGTACTAGCAAGATTTCCTAGCTTCCCACAAAAGTGAGATTCCTTTCTCCCTCCTGCTCTTTTTATTTTTCTTCTATTGTTCTGCCAAATCCTGTGCAGGTTAACATTTTTAGGGCATGGTAAAGATACCAATCTGTGCAAGAATTGTCATAATGCCATACATCTTGGTGTTTCCTTTACCAAGACTAACGCTGGGTAAACGCCGAAGAAAAAAGATGCAATTCTGCACAGGAGTTGTAATAATTCCATAATAAAGAAACAACTTTGTGTTTATTCTAGAAAAATGACCACAGAACCTCAAAGAAATCCTTTGGGCGTTTCTGAGCCAACACAACAAGAAGGCTGTCCTGTCCCCCTTGACCTATACTGTAGATGGGGTATTTTATTACTAACTGAATGTATTTTAGAATTGACTTTTCCGCTCACCAAAGTGAGATACAAGACAATGGTACAATGACAACAGAACAGAAACAGAAGACAATTAATTAGCTTTTTAAAAAATAATAATGTAAAAATCAAAAGGCCTGAGAAATTAGTGCAGTTTTGATTGCATTGTAGAAACTCAGAAAGAATGGAGCTAAACTGGCTTCCTTTGGGAGCAGATTCTACAACTGAGGTGTTGGTAGGAAGAAAGATGACTTGCGTCCTTATCAACGTATTTTCCCAGGAATGTGGGATAAACAACAGATCTCTGCTGAAGATCTCAAGCTATGTCCAGGTTCAAGGGCAAGAAACTTCTTCCCTCTCCAGATATTCCTGCCCCAAGCAATTTAAGGCTTTACAGTTCAAAACCAGCATCATGAATAGTGCTTGAAAACAAATCGGAAGCCAGAGAAGTTGGCTGGCGATAAGAGACCCAGGCCTTTCAGGGTTCTGAAGCTCCAGTACCTTGATTTGGTGAATGGAGAGCATTGCAATTGCTTCAGAACTGATGCAATATGATTCTATTTAGGGGTATCACTTGCAGTTCCACATTTTATGGTAGCTGAAGCTTCCAGGTTAAGGTCACAGTTAGCTCTGTGTACAGTAATCCAATTGATTACTAGATTATGGAGCCTCTAATCAGTTTTGTATGAACCAGCTTTTTGTGGAAGAATACTAAGCTCTGCTGGAATTCACCTCTCAGTTGCAGGGGTGGGGGTGGAACATTTTTCTTCTACATGCGTTTTATTTACAGTGGTGCCTCGCTAGACGATTGCCTCGTTAAACGACGAATCCGCTAGACGATGAGGTTTTGCGATCGCTGTTGCACTTCGCAAAACGATTTCCTATGGGCGCTTTTTGCTGGACGATGTTTGGGGGCCTCTCCCGTGACCCCCCCCCCCTTTCAGAAGCCTCCCAGGGCGCAGGGGAAAAGCGGAATTTTTTTATTTCCAGCTTTCCCCCCTGAATTTTCAGGGCAGAGAAAGCCTCTTTTTAGCCCGCCCATCAGCTGTTCGTCGGGAGAGGGGAGGGGGAAGGAGCGGAGAAGAGGACAAAATGGCTGCCGGGGCTTCTTCAGCAGGTAAACATGCAGTGGAAATGCACCCGGCAAGCCTCTGAAAGCAGTGTTTTGCAGTGGGGGTGGTGTGGGGGGGTGGC
Source organism: Intellagama lesueurii (assembly GCA_037013535.1). Lineage (NCBI taxonomy): Eukaryota > Metazoa > Chordata > Lepidosauria > Squamata > Agamidae > Intellagama > Intellagama lesueurii. The sequence continues at coordinate 272,497,031 of JBAJHW010000002.1, forward strand.
AGGCCTGCCCCTCCCACCCCACCCCCACCCACCCCACCCCCACCCACTCACCCCTTGGCAAAGCGCCGCTTTCAGAAGCCTCTGGGGTGCTTTTCCACTGCCTGTTTCCCTGCTGGGAAAGCCCGGAGAAGCCTCAGAAACCCTGCTCCTATCAGCTGTTGGTCGGGAGATGGGAGGGGGAAGGAGCGGAGAAGAGCACAAAATGGCTGCCGGCTGCCTGCTGCCTACCGGCTTTTAGCTGTTTGGTGCTCTTTTCTGGATGTTCCGCTGCTACCAGGCACTATGAGAAGCCGGGCTCAGTCTACAGTACCTGGTAAGTGACTTTCTTTTAATTTTTTTTTAAGTTTCTGTGCTTTTCTTTCCCATCGGAACGCATTAATTAAATTCCAATGCATTCCTATGGGAAATTTGGTTTCGCAAGACGATGTTTTCGCATGACAGCGATTTGTCTGGAACGGATTAACATCGTCTTGCGAGGCACCACTGTATTTGAGACCACTATCACTTCTTCCATGGAGTTCAGAGAGAGAGAGAGAGAGAGAGAGAGAGAGTTTAAAGGGCTAAGATACAAAGGAAAATGATAAGTTGCTTAGACTCAGAAAGCTTCATGGTTTGGGTTTATATCAGGATGGGGTTCATATTAAAACTTTGAGCTATAACCAAATTAGAATTTAGCAATTTTACAAATGTATTAAAAATAGCCAAAATACTTTTAGTATAGCTAGCTAAATGTATTAATGGAAAAAAGCCATTCAATACTATGTGTGAAGACATGGCACAGCAAAAAATGTCTCATCAAAAAATTAACACAGGCATTGTATCCTTTGAGTAAACAGCAAAACTATCCTTTATTATGAGCAGGTCAGATGCAGAAGGAAATGGCAATTCCTGTGAATAAAGGTCAGTTCAGAGGAAGATTATGTGAGAAAAGAAACTTAAAAGGAATACCAGTTTTAATAACTTATTTATGCTGCTTTGTGTAACAATCTATAAAAGGTATCCTGTGCATTCTGGAATTTGGACATTTATACTAACACCTCAGTGTGTATATATTGATTTGCCTGCTGACATTAATAAATGCTTTCTTTATATCTCACATCTTAATATGCCTCCTAGCATCTTAAAAAGTCTCCACAAGCTATTGCAGGATTCCATGCAAAAATGTGTAAAACTAAGGCTGGCTAAGAAGCTCCTTAGGATGACTCTTTGAATGTCCATAAGCTTACTGAACATCGGTTTAAGTATTTCATCTGTCTTGGACTCATAGTATGACTGGGCATCTCTCTGGCTTTTGTCTTTGTTTTGCCATCTGCATAATGGGTAACACTGTTAAACAAACAAATGTCTTAGAGTAAATAACAAATAAAACAGCTCTATATATAGTGGTAGTGTCACCTGTTGTAGAAACTGGGGATCAGTCAGTTTTTCAAAGCTCATTTTGTGGACAAGGTTATCAGTATTCTCCTGAATTTGGACAAAAGAGTATTTTGCGGCAACTTGAAGTTTAACAAGTTTTATTTAACAGGTTTTCTGGATTGCAGGAGACGTCTTCAGATGTACGTAGGCTGTAGTCCACAGTAGCTTGTATTGAATAAAACTTTCTGATCTTATAAGGTGCCACAAAACTCACTGTTCTTTTTACTGCAATAGGGTAATAACATGCCCTTTCCCTGAAGTTATTTCTGATTTTAGAACTTTGCTGCTTTGTACCAGTAATTTCCAATGGAACTTACAGTGCTGCTGTGTAACCAGAATGTTTACTGGAAACTCTTTAGAGTCCCAGTTCTTTCAAAGAAAAAAGTTTTCTCGTTGAACTTATCTTTTGCTGCACAAGCTCTCTGGAAAGCTTCTTGTTAACCTTTGTGTCAAGTTGCTTTCTTTTCCCCTGATCACTTTTTCATTGCAGAGTAAATATTAATTGTGGGATCCTCATTTCTCTTTACTTAATCTTATCTTCTGAAGACTTGCTGATTAATTTTTACCTGCCTTATCTTCAGGTTTCTGGGGAGGGCCTCCAGAATAGTCAAAATCACACAAATCAGAGGCATTCTCATGTTCTCTCAGCAGTGTTTATCCGTGTGTTAGGGTGTAGTGATGAAGTATCCTGTTGACCATTCTGTACTTACTATTCAAGAAAAGGAAAAACCAGCTTGTCTCAAGAGTTCCTTCTCAACCCGTTAGAGGCTTTAATTATGGAAAAGGTGCATATGACTCATAGCACTAGAACCTGAGGTCAACTCATGAAGCTCATTGGTGAGGAATTCAGGACAGAGAAAAGGAAGTTCTTCTTCACACAGCAGATAGTTAAAATTTGGGATTTGCTACTATTAGATGTAGTGCCCATGCAGACAATCTGAGTGGCTTGGGACTGCGACTTCTTTCTCCTATTGATGCAGATTTACTCACTTCAAGACTCCATGCCTGTAGTCAGTTTTCCTTCAGCGTGGTCCAGATTAAGTTTCCACATCATGAAATGTTCCTTACTTTCCTCCTCATCCTTCCTCCTCCCATCTCATGCCCTTCCCATTCTTCTCCTCCTCTTCCCCTCTTGTCTCCCTTCCTTGATGCTGCCTGATTTGGTATTGGAAGATTCCATTTTATGAAGAACAGAGTGTTGGTTTCTTCCTAAAATGGAGAAAAATCTGCAGAGTTTTAAGGAAAGTTTACAGTCATTAGGGTTTTTTGGGGGGGGGGGGGGGTAAAATAGTGTGTTATATGTGTTCTGCCAGGCATGAGACAGAGAGCAAGAAGCAACTGTGCTGGGGTGAAATTGGCTGTGGAGCCAGAGATTGAGAGTTCAATTCCCCACTGTGCCTTCTTGACAGGGGCTGGCCAGTTTTGATCCATAGATTCCCTTCCAGTTCTGCAGTTCTAAGATGATGGTGATAATGATGATGATTAACCCCCCCCCCCATTCTCTCCCATTTACAGCGCCAGCCAGAAACAGTTCTGCTCTGTGCTGAGGAAAACACTCCCACAGCTCACAGCTTTTGTCAGGGAGAGTTTTAATATATCACCCCATAGGACCTATGCTTGCTTGAGATAGATGAGAATAACAGATCTGGATGAACCCGGGCTGCAAAAAACAAAATCCCAGTTCTCAAGTGAGGTAACAAAGAGGTAGTGATTCAAGATCTGTAATGCCGAGTGGATTTGTTATACTAATCTGAATCAGTGGAGGATACTACATCCTCGGTACCAGAAGCAGATAGGACATGTAGATAGGCAGAGAAAAAATGGCTGTCAACTTGGATTGTTTTGAAAGGGGATTGGACAGATTTATGAAGATCAGGCTGTAAATGGCTGTAGGTCATGATGGTTCTGTGTTATTTCCAGTGGCAGAGGAAATATGCCTCTGAATATCAGTTGCAGGGGAATATAACTAAGAGAGAGCTGTGGTACTCGTGTTCTACTTTGGCCTTTCCATAATAATTTGATTGATCATTGTGAAAACATAAAAATTAAGTATTCTGAGGGCATTTTTGTGGAAATAACTCGCCATTCAGATACCAAACTTTCAGTACTAAATTTAGATTGTGATTCTTGTTAAAACATACACTGTATCTATATTCTTTTTTTTTTTTTAAGTTCATAAATGGGGGAACCTGTAATCCTCAGATTTTTTTTCTTGCAGTTTCCATTTTCTCTGAGTGTTAACCCTGCTGGATGGAGTTTATAGGTAGTGGAGCCAGCAGCATCTGTAGGACTACATGTTCCCAACACTTTCCTTACTCCACACTGAAGCCAGCAGTTTTACAGTAGCATCCCCATTGCCCGGGAACTGAGCCAACATATGCAAGAAGCTACTTTCCAAAATATTTCCACTAGAGATGGGGGATGAATCGCCATTTTGGCGAGTTGTTGTGCTTCGTGATCTGGCAAAGTTGACGAAGCATGAATATCCTCCCCATGAACCGACGAAGCACGAATATATTCGTTTGTGGGGGAGGTCTAAAAAAAAGCTGACCCCTTCACCCCCCACAGCCTGCCCCCTTCCCACTACCCCTGTCGCCTCCCTACCTTGGCTGCCGCAGTCTGCGCTGCTGCTGCCATCCACGGAGGCCTGTGCCACGGTGGCCTCCGCAGTCACCATCTAGCACCGCTGGCTGCGATGGCCTCCGCCACTATGGCCTGCCTTAAGGGAATCCGGGCTGCCCTTTGCAAAGATGGCGGCTGCAACTTCCTGCCCTAAAAGAAGGTGCAGCCGCCATCTTTGCAAAGGGCAGCCAGTGTCCCTTATGGCAGGCTGTGGCTGTGGAAGTCACAGCAGTAGGCGGTGAGTGGATGGTGGGGAGGCAGCAGGCAGCAGTAAATAACGGTGGTGGCGGGCGGTGGTGGCTGGCGGCAGTGGCTAAGGTAGGGGAGGGGAAGGGGGCGGGGGATAGGCTGTGGGGGTGGCTGGCTGTGGGGCTGGCTGCCTGCCTATTGGCCTGCGATCAGCTGATTGGTGGGCCCATGGGCAGAATGGGAAAGCCATAGGAAGAGAGGGAAGGCTAGCCTTCCCTCTCTTCATATGGGGGACGAATAAAAATGGGGAAATATTCATCCCTTCGTATTTGTCGGGGTCTCTGGAACTGACGAATATGAAGGACAAATATTTAACAAATCAGTGATTTTTCACGAATATTGCGATCCGTTTTTTATTCGTCCCCATGTCTAATTTACACTTCTTTATATACAACCCAGCCTGCATGCTTTCTGCAGTCACATTAAAACTCCGTATTGCAGCTGAACAAAACTTAGAGCATTAGTATGTGATATACAAAAGTGTCAACAACAATGTCTCAACAACTAAGTGTAAAGGAGTTTATACATCCAGAAGGATTATATACCATCCCACTTCAACACCTGCAACGCCAGTAATGTGATATACGTGATTATATGCCCATTCCCCAAAATATATGTAGCGATGAGCATCAAAGTACATATTCTTGAGCAGTGCTCCCGCATTAGAAACAAAATTCAGGAGGCTCCTCTAGTGCAACATTTCCTTGCCAAAAATCATTCTGACAGGAATCTTAGATTTTGTGTGATTTACAAACATATTAAACATCCGATGGTTGTTGTAGGTTTTTCGTGTTTGGCCATGTTGTGGAGGTTTTTCTTCCTAACGTTTTGCCAGTCTCTGTGGCTGGCATCTTCAGAGGACAGGAGTCAGAACACAGACAAGAGTTCTAACTCCCTGTCCTCTGAAGATGCTGGCCACAGAGACTGGTGAAACGTTAGGAAGAAAACCCAGAACACGGCCAAACAGCCCGAAAAACCTACAAACAACCATCGGAACCTGGCCGTGAAAGTCTTCGAGAATACATATTAAACATCAATTTTCCCACACTGACATCCACAGAATTTTATGTCAAAAAGAGGCTTTTTGGATACATAGATTGCACTCACTGTAGCCCAGCAGGACTAAACACCTACTTAGATTCTTTCAGAATTTTTATCAACTAGGGAATTGCACTGTACAATAGAGAGGAAGGTCCCTTTAAGAAATTCTGGTAGCCACCAGAGAGTATAATTACCTTGATTTCTGGGAATGATTTACAGCAGAGAACTAGCATACGGGTAAGAGGACGCGAGCATGTGGAACTGAATTATATTGTAAGTAAGATAACTGTTTACATTACCTAATAGTGGGGAGAGTATGACCACCAAAATGAAGGTCTATTACTATTGTGTTTGAAAACTATTTTAGATTCATGAATGTTCCTGTTCCTAGCATCTTGGAGGTCCAAAGGATATCTTCTGAAGATGTAAAAATACCACGAAACGAGCTTAGTGGAACAATTATTTATGCTCGGAGCTCGTCAATTACCTCAGGGATCCAGGACCTTGACTACATATTTGAATGGACTTTTTACTTAACATTTCCAGACCCTAGACTTTGATTTTCTATGAGTGGGGACACTGGACTGCACACATTTGTATTGGAGAACTTTATCATATTATTTACTTGCTTAGTATTAGACAGAACATTGTTAATATATATTGTTTGACGGTTTGATATAAGTTGTTGATACATTTTTGTTGATTTTTTTTATATCACATACTTAATGCTCGAAGTTTTGTTCAGCTGCAATACGGAGTTTCCAGTGTTTGTTTATCTTCTATTCCGTACTCTCTAGATGTTGATAAGTCACATTAAAACTGTCTGTGCCTCTTGTACCCCATATGCAATTTCCTATGAATGGTGTGCCATGCTTCTGGTATGTTTTTCTCTCTTCCATCTGGGGAGATAGAGATCTATAGGCCTTTTGACAGAGAGGATGCATTTAACATAGGTCCAGATCCTAAAGAAACCCTGTCTTGGCGCACTGGTCCTGATATTACCAACGTTTGCTTCTTCATTTGCTTTTTAAAAAAGGTTTCTGTTTTTGTTCTGTTTTTTGTTTTTTTAAAATGAGAGAGAACCCGCTACTAAGGTTTATTATGATTGTTCTTTAGGGTGTTTTTGCACTGAAATCTTTACCTTTTGATCAGTTAATAAGCTAAAGAAAATTCAGTTAATCAGCTAAACTAGAAGCCTTTAATCATTTGATAGTTCTGTGCATAAATGTATGGATATTCGTATCTGAATATTTATATGCTAAGTCTAATGAATTTGCCATCCCAGCATTGCAGGAAAAATGCCTGATTTTGCATCTGTACAGGATGAGCAGACCATTGAAATTTAAATGAGAAAATAATGTTTTATCCCTCTTGAAGAAATTGCCTGTGAATACATGATAAAAATTTAATTGAAAGAATAATAAAGATATTGCTTCTGGTCATATTTCCCCACATACGAAAAAGCAATTACCTCATCTGTCTCACCTTCAGAGTAGCTCAAGTTAGTCAGATCTTTCGAAGAGATTAAGGAGAGACATGGCCGACATTGAGGGGAGCATTATGATTTGAAAACTGAATACATTTTTTTGCTTTAAAACTTCAGTAAATCTTTAGTTAGTTAGTCTTCCAGGTATTTTTCTGTTTTGCTTCTTTCCACTTTAACATGACTGCAAATATATTGGAAGGTGCCTTGCATCCCCCATAATTCTGGGTCAGTATCTGTCAATGGACAATGGAGGTTGTTCATGATTTCATGTACCTTGGCTCAATGATCTCTGACACTCTCCCTAGATGTCGAGCTGGATAAACGCATTGGCAAAGCAGCTACCATGTTCTCTAGACTCACAAAGAGAGTATGGCTTAATGAGAAGCTGACGGCATATATCAAGATCCAGGTCTATAGAGCTTGTGTCCTGAGCACACTCCTGTACTGCAGTGAGTCCTGGACCCTTTGTGCACGTCAGGAGAGGAAGCTGAACACGTTCCATATGCATTGTCTCTGATGCATTTTTGTTATCACCTGGCAGGACAAAGTTGCAAATAGAGTAGTCCTAAAATGAGCTGGAATTTTTAGCATGTATAGATTACTGAAACAGCGGCGTCTACGTTGGCTCGGGCATGTCATGAGAATGGCTGATGGTCGGATTCCAAAAGATCTCCTGTATGGAGAATTAGTGCAGGGAAAGCACCCCAGAGGGAGACCACAGCTGCGATACAAGGATATCTCAAGCGGGATCTGAAGGCCTTAGGAATGGACCTCAACAGATGGGAAACCTTGACATCTGAGCATTCAGCCTGGAGGCAGGCGGTGCATCATGGCCTCTCCCAATTTTAAGAGGCACTTGTCCAGCAGGCCGAGGCAAAGAGGCAGTCCCAAAACCAGCAAAATCAGGGAGCTGGACAGGGGACAGATTGTATTTGTCTTCAGTGTAGAAGGGATTGTCACTCTCATATTGGCCTTCTCAGCCACACTAGACGCTGTTCCAAGACCTCTATTCAGAGCATGTTACCATAGTCTCTCGAGACTGAAGAATGCAGACAGACTGATATCTCACCATTTTATTCTCAGCTGCCATAGCTTCTGTTATATTCTCTGTTCTCTCCAACTGGCTTGGATTTAACTTTTCCCACCTTTAAATAGACTTCTGATGCATTTATGCACACTTTACAAATTTTAAGCCACTTTCAGCACTCTAATGATAATAAAAAAGCCAATCCTACAGTAGCAAAACATAGTAAATCAATAGGAGGAAGCATGTTTCTAAGGTGCACATGCCTAATCATTGATTTGGCCAGTGACCTAGTCTGTATCATGTTTGGTTGATATGAAAGCAGCATCAGGTAAGGTTACCTTTCTTGATACTTCTTTGGCTATGGACTGAGGCAATAATGGGATTGACAGTTATGTTTATTGAATAATTCAGAGTCTGCAATGGAAAAGCTTTGTTTGTTTTATTGATGAATAGTTGACTTTCATGATTTCCTTTCACATCATCTTGGAATTACTGCTTTGTATTACAGGTCACAGCAAACAAGAAAAGGAAATAAAAAGTATAACAGTGGAGAATGCACAGTATGTTTTGTTTCTATTTTGGACAATAAATTCTCAGTTCATCTGCTTTTCTTGTTAAAAGGCTGTTTATTGTTCACTTCAGAATAATTTCATTCCTATATTTTAAGGTGTTTCATTGTTTTACAAATTTCTCATTGCTTCTGTGCTTAATAGCAAAAAATTCAAGATGATAATTCTGGCAAAGATATTGCCACTGCTCAGAAAAGGAGACTGGTTCTCTGAGCTCTATCTAAAGGATGCCTCCTTTCACATCACTGTCTGCTCAGGTTATTTCCGCTTCCTGTGCTTCATGTTAGGTAACCAGATTTACCAATTCATGGCACTGTCCTTTGGTCTTTCTATGGTACCCAGAGTTTTCATGAAGTGTATGGTACCAGTTGCTGCTTACCTAAGACGTCACAGTGTGACAGTCTTCCCATATATAGACATTTGGTTGATAGTAAGGAAAAATCAGAAAAAGGCCATGATCTCCAAAATAATACAAATGCAGAGATAGGTGATTCCTTTATTAGAACACTTTAAAAAAATCAATCAAACAGATCACTAGCTTTTGTTGATGTTTCATCTTCAAGCTGTGCACCAAGTTCTTGTGGATAGTTCAAAAAATTATATGCTTTTTTAAAGTCCCAAAGTCTCATGGCCATTGCTGGGGCCAGATAGCTTCTTAGATGGAAATAGATGCAGTGTGCAAAAGACCTGTGGGAGAAGGATGTAGTTTCAAACTCCTCCTAAGCCAGCAGTTTGGGAATTTATCACTCAACTCTTTAAACAAAAGGTCGCCAAGCACTCTGCGTTCCCCTCATCTTCCCCTTCTGCCCTCTTTTTGCAACTCGAAGGGAAAACAAGGTAATACGAAAGCATGGCAAGTTGATGGCAACCAATTCCAGGGTCAAGGCGGAGTAGAATGTTGCATTGAACTTTGTGTCTACTGGAGGATCGTGGTCTCAGAATGAATGTAGTAAAACCAAATTTAAAACCTCAGAATCACTCCTGACCTCCAGAACTGTGAGGCCTTACCTGCCTCAGGACAGGAAGCAGAAACCTATAACCTTACTAAAGGAATTAAAACCACATGCAACAGTGACAGCGTATTTGGTCCAGAAGCTACTGAGACCAGTGACCTCAACAGCATTTGTTATCCCACAGACTCAATTGAAGAGGAGATCTCTTCTGGCCTGGTGCATGGCATGCTTTGACGCACTGACAGAAAGATCCACAAAAAATTTAACTGTGACTCCTGAGTTAGGTCTGCAACTCCAGTGGTGGGCTGTGATTCCCAGTTTAACCATTGGGAGGCCTTTCCAGTCTCAGACCCAAAGTCCAAATAACAACCAATGCATGCCTTACAGGCTCAGGCACTCCCTGCATGAATCATCAAGTCTGCACCCTTGGACCCAGGTCAGAAACACAAATGCGCATAAATGAATGGAACTTCTAGCAGTGTCAAAGACTTTCAAGGCCTCTGAGACCCTCATTTCGGGCACAGTAGTGCAAGTGGCCAACTACAAACACCACTAGTATGTACAACATAAACAAACAGGGTGGAACACACCCTATGTCTCTTCTGTTTCTCACAGTCCTTCTCTGCAAATTGTGCCTAGTTTGCTATATCTTTCAATAGCTCTTCATATGGTGGGAGAACACAACTAACTAGCGGACTGTCTGAGCAGGCAGGTAGCTCAGGATCACGAATGGGCCAAACTAGCCCAAGACATTTTTCACATACTGTAACTTGCAGCCAATGGGGCCAACTAACTGTAGAGTTGTTTTGCTACAGAAGACAAGAAGTGCTTAAAATACTGCTCTTCAACAGGTCAGGGTCCAGGTTCTCTATGGGGTGCCTTCATGATCTGATGGTTGAAAAATGTTTTTCACTTCTTTCCCTAAATACCTCTGCTACACAGGTGAAGCTCTTACAAGAAGTTGAAATGCAATTTTCATAGTTCCATGGTGGCCTCAAAAAGCCTGGTTTGCAACCTTGAAACTGATGGCTCGAGACACTCTTCAGCTACACACCATTCCTCACCTACTTTCAGTTCGTCATCTGGTCTTAGTCAGACTGAGGCTGACAACATGGAGAATTTTCCAAAGTTACTGAGGATAATGAACAAATTTAGAAAGCCTTCCACTAGGAAGAGTTATAAATACAAATGGCACAAATTCTCCTCCTTTGCCTCATCACCACTCCACTTCTTATTACTTCTTAAAGAGAATGGCCTGTCGCATCTGCCACATCTGGTAGAATGGTGATTTCTTTTATATTTGCATGACAACCCCCCCGGCTAGGAAGTTACCTTGCCAGTCAACCATATGTGTGATTCACAGATACCAAAAAGATGAAATACATGTTACTTACCTGCAAATGTAGTTCTTTACATGGTCATCCATGAATTCACACACCTAAAGCATTATCAGTAACTTTTTTCCTTGTAGCCTTCTGCCCTGTAAAGTTGCCTTTTTAAAATGAAACCCATAAAGGACTGGAGAACATTTCATGCACGCCTACTTCTAAGCTTCAAGATTTTTGTCTAAATCCATCTTATGGTGTGTTTCTACTACAGTTTGCATTACAGCCATGCTTTGTATTTGTTTTATAGACCACAAAAACAACCCACATATTAATATTTAAAGAAGACACATAGTGTTTAAAGATTAAAGTTCTTTGCCTTGTAAACTGGGATGAAAAGTGGCTGAGAATGTGTATGACATGATCTGCTCTGTCCTCAGAAAAACAGTTTTCAAAGCATCTCCAGCAATGCAGTGCAGTTGCTGCCCATTGAACTGGCAGAGTTTTTTATGTGCCTGGGGCAGGTGGGCAGCTGGAAACTGACTTAACCAGCCAGGAGCAGTCAACTGTGTGTCAGTCAAGAACATGTTTGCTGGTTCCATTTCTTGAAATGCAAAGCAAAACAAATTACTTGTTTTGATTGTAATGTAGGAAGGGTAAAATGGATTGTAAAAATGCATTGCAGTGAAAATAATATGCTGAGATGACGGCTTAATGGCAGAGAGGGTGATTCACAAAGTCTGGATAACTGTTTTCAAATGCTGATTTGTATACACACATACATACTCTAGATTTCTGTTGCATCTCTTCATAGAGGAAGATGTAAACTTCTTGGAAAAGATGTATGACTGCCTTCCTGTTATCAGAGTTGAACTGTTGCTTGCCTACATGATTTCCTTTCTCTTAGCCACAATGGACACCAATACAGCACAAAATTTCTTTCTTTTTTATCTCCGTCTCTTACATGTCTTCTGTCAATCTCATTTGCAGTGCTTGGAAAGTTACTTTTAAGAAGAATTAGCATGATGATGCGCTCAAGTCATCCCAGGATGAAACAGTGGCAGGATAAAGCTTGGGGACCCAAGACATCATGTGTCTATTTCCAGTTATAGATTATTTCAGATCATCATAACATTCATTTTTTGTGAATGTAACTTTTCAAACCTTGCTTATTTGCTGTGTGCCTCCCCTTCTCCCTGTTCAGTCAAATCTTGTGTGGGATGGCATGAGATGCATTTTGCCATTAATAGGAAGGAGAAAAGATGTTCTCTTGTGTCCTGCTTTAGTCTCTGGTACAATCTTCTTTCTGAGGGTACCAGAGTATTATCTATGGAAGCGAATTTGACAATTCAAAGACTACAGTGTAATATGAAAGAAATTCGAATAAGAGATGATTTGGTGATCTCTCCATGGAGGACTGACCTCTGACATTTTAAACACCATGTAATAAGTGCAAAACACCATTTAATAAATACAATAAAAATACAATAAACCATGTCACTCGCTAAAACATGGCCTTTAAATAGAAATACACAAATTAAAACCCATTTGAACATCTCAAGTTAATAGTCACACCAATAGAAGGCAGCTTTAGTTCAGCCTTAATTAGCTTCCTAAAACAGAGAGGGATTGTGCTTGGCGGACCGATTTTTAAACGCTTATTTCAGAGGGAAGGGGTTATGACCAAGAAAGCTCATGTCCTAGAGTTGGCTTAGGACTGTGAGGAGTGGGATGGGTAACTGTTCTGCAAGATGTCAAGGCCCTAAACCAGTGTTTCCCAACCTTTTTCGAGTTGCAATCCCCCTTTCATAATAGCCAAGTAACCTGCAACTCCCCCATCACATAAAAAGGCATAAAAAGGCATTTTTAATGGGGTAAAATTATATCTTCTCAGAAAATAGAGGCTTCTTTCTCCCTCAAAGAGCCTGTTTGTCATACATGTACATACACACTAACTTCAATATCTGGCTACTAAAGGTCAGGGAAGAAATTAACAAGGGCTATAAGGACTACACATATAAGGACTGCAACCTGAGACCCCCCTAGAAAGCACTTTGCAAGCCCCTTGGGGGTCACAACCCCAGACTGGTAAACACTGTCATAAACCATTTTAAGCTTTACAAGTCATGCAGCTCTTAACTAAGTACTTGCCTAAATCCTTCCTTAAATTGAACACAGAAACTCACAGGGAGCCAATGAAAGCATGCCAAGACGGGGGATATGTGTTCATATCTGCTGGTACCTGCAGTCAGTCTGGCTACCGCATTTTGGACCTGCTGAAGTTTCCATACTGACTTCAAGGACAGCCCTACATGTAAAGTGCTCTAGTAGTCTATTTTAGAGATTACCAGTGCATGGACCACTGTTTTTAGGCATTTCTTATCCAGGTAGGGCTGTAAATCTGTAAATGCTTTCATCATCTTGCATAGAAAAGAGAGATAGTTTAAAAAAAAAGCCAAGGCTAGGGGTTGACTTCTATAACAACAGTCATTTTCATTCATTCACTTATTCTTCTTATATCCAGCCCTTCTCCCATTAAGCAGACATACAGCAAGATTGTTTGATTGGAAATTGAATGGATGAACATATCATGGGAAAAGACAGTCTTGTCAAAATTAGAAAATTGTTTATTTATTAACAGTAGGAGACTAAAACAGTAAATGGCTTGGTTCAGAGATGGATAGCCTTTATTTGTATTGGAATACAAATAATAGGCAGCAGATGAAAGTCAATAAAACTACTTCTGTTTATTAAAGACCATTTCAGGCATAATGAGGATGTAATTCTCTTCTGCTACTTCGCAGTCAGAAATGCAATTGCAGTATTTATTTCTGCAGTGTAATATTTTTGAAGAATTTAATATTCCTTCAGAGAATTAGAAATATATGTATAAACGTTACAAATATTTATAAAGTCATGTCTAAAGCAATGACATTTTGCTACACAGTAGAAGTAGCGTGAGTGTGATCCACAAGATCTTCCTTCAATACTGGTGCAAGACTGTATCGTTCCTCTGTGGGCCAGTGTTTGTTCATGAATCCCACCAGATCCCATTTGCCAGATAGATACAGGAGTGTCATTGATTTTTGAGTGGTGACTTGCCCTTGCTGTCCATAAACCATGTCGAGTTCTAAATAGACTGATTTTTGTCCCAGCACTAGCAGCAGTGTGTAGCTCAGCACAGCGGTCAATATGGCTCTCATATGTGACCAGAGCACAGACAATGTTCTGACTCCTGTCCTCTGAAGATGCCGGCCACAGAAACTGGCGAAACGTTAGGAAGAACAACCTTCAGAACACTGCAAAAGAGCCCGAAAAACCCACAACAACCATCGGATCCCGGCCCTGAAAGCCTTCGAGAATACATGGCTCTCATTGCTTCTGTGCTTAATAGCAAATGCAAATAAGTTTGTCACAATACTATCCTACATTTTTTTCAAATAAATGCAAGGTCCCTTTGTACATGGCTCATAATAATTCTGTGTCATAGGTCAGAGTCAGAAGGAGTGTGACTGGCCCAAGGACTAAACAAAGAAATATAAATAAATATGAAGAATATAGGAAATCTATGGGCCAGAATCCTGTCATGTTATGTGATTCTGTTAGGACAGTTGCGTAAACAGTGCTAGAGATTCTGCTGTTTGTCACAAATCCAGCAGCTCCTGATTATGAAATTGATCACCTGACCAGGAGGATGGCAGACAGACAGCAAACCATGAAAATCTTGCATCAGTACCTTTACACTTGTAGTGTTCTTACAATAGAATTTTGGCCATACCTGTGTAAAAAGTATATGTCAGCTGTGTCTTGAATATGTTTTGTGTGTCTACTTCCTCCTATCTCCCCATTTATAAGCAAAAGACTAGTTCTCTACGAAACTAAAAAAATAGGTGTGTATTTGTGGGTAGGGAGGGAGGGGGATGCATGCTGAGAATGCGATGCTCCGAACTGAAGGAAGTGAAGAGGTTCAGCTGAAAGTTGGTATGTGATACGTAGATGCAGATTGCTTTCACTCCCCCCCCCCCTCTGCCTTTCCCGGTAGAAATGAATCTGCCATGACATCCAGTGAACCTTGTTCAAGCCCCAGTTTCCTCTGCTGTTCATCTGTCAAGGATGGGCTAGCCTCCACCGCTACCTCTGGCATGATGCTGCAGAGGCCGTCTGGGTAGGTGACAGCAGTGAGCAGTGGCACAAAGAGGATTGGCAGAAGGAGCAGTACCGCTGGCAGGTACCTGATGCAAGAGCTGGATTCGCGTGCGGCTTTGAATCCCTGCCAAATTAAAGCAGCCTGTTTAATAAGTCTCTAGGGAAGAAGGTATGCTATGTTGCAAGAGGAACAGTATGAGACATGTACGGCTTCCTTTAAAATCCATAGCTCTTATGCAATGGTACAGTAATACAGGGAATAACATTTTTGGGGTGTTTTTAAAAACTGTTTGGTAGTTACAAAATATTTATGAAGCACACCTGTGGATATATCTGTGAAATTAGTAAATATTAAAGGGGAAAAATTGAAATGGGAAGCTAAACTAGATCTCATTCAGACTGTATATGCGGTAATGGATAGAAAAGAAGGAAGTGGGGCAGGATTCAATTGTCTGTGTATTATACTTAGTGGGGAGGTGGAGTTTTACATTTCCTCCCAACTTTGATTCTGATTGAATTATATCCACCCCAGCTGCTATTTAGGAAAGGGGAATAAACATCCCAGAGATGACCTTTTCTAAGCCTAATAGAGTCCTAGGATGGTGGTGGTCTTTTGGAATTGAGGCTCAGGGAGGATGCATTAAAATCATTCTTTTCCCAGATGAGATGGTTTCAATAAAAGTTGCCCTTGCTACTTATAATTACATTCTAAAGCCCTGCTCTAAATGTAAAAAAAAAACCACAAAACCCCCCAATAATTCACAAATCTTTCAGGCATTCAAGAAATTGGGATTTGATCATGGTAGGGAAACCGAGGAACCAACGGCTGTGCCTGTGCCTGCATCCAGTGTGATTCATAAAACTCACTGGGCCATATATTGTAAGCTGAAGTGGGTATAGAAATGCAGCCCATGAGCCACAAATGGCTCTAGTACCATTCTTGTATCTCTTGGCACTCCTGGCGTGCTCTCTGCTTGGAAAACAGTTTAAGCCAGAGGTTGAGAATCACTATCCCTGGAACCTGCCAGCAGTGGTAGTTCTCCTCTGACAAAAGTGTCGGGGCAGTGGTTCGGTTGTTACCTTTTTCACCACTATCCCCCAGAATTGAATTTACAATTGTAGTCACTTCCAGTGGGAAAGAGTGGGGGAAAACACACGTTTTGAGGGTCCCTGGGGGAGCAAAATGGCCCCCGGGCCTCTAGAGTGTGCCAAGGTGTGTTATAGACTGAGCTTTCTTAAATAGACAGGAAGGACTGCACCTGCCATTATAACCCAATACAGAAGTTTGCAGGATTTTGTTCAGACTTTGTAATTTAAGCTGT
This sequence comes from Intellagama lesueurii, assembly GCA_037013535.1. Lineage (NCBI taxonomy): Eukaryota > Metazoa > Chordata > Lepidosauria > Squamata > Agamidae > Intellagama > Intellagama lesueurii. Next base: position 272,513,187 of record JBAJHW010000002.1, read on the forward strand.
GTTGCTTTATATAAGGATTAACAAGGTGAATGGCCAACAATTTGAGAGAAAAGCATTGATATGCACTGTTTCATCTCTTGGCCTTATCCTGCTCCTGGTCTCTCTTTACAGATGCTCAATATTAAGGTTGCCTTAATAGTATTTGAAGACACAAACTTGCTGTGGTGCTTCTAAAAACTGGGGCTCTCCCCACGTATGACAGATTGGTGTCTATATGAATGCTCACTGGAGCATTCCAGAGTCAGTTGAAGTTTCATTCTTTGGTTCAATTTAACATTCTCTGTCTGAGGCCCACAGATGCAGTCTTGCAGATGCTTTCATCCTCTGCGTGCTCATCTCAAGGCTGGAAGATGGCTCTTCTGTGACAACTCCCTGGATCTTAGTGTAATGCCAAAGACAAGATACTCTCATTCTTCCCCCTCCCCCACCTTGAAAAGAATGTTTTCAAGAACAAATTGTGACTAGCTTTCCAAGGCTTGCTAAAATGTAGGGACTCATGTGTGTTATAAAATAGTCAGTGACTTCAGGTCCATAACAAAGCACTTTTAAATATCTACAGTAAAAAATGACATTAGAAAGAGAAATCCATCTTGATTCTTCATTCCCCACAGCCCGAATCTATCATTAAGCAGAATACCATCATATCTATTGCTCTTGAACTTTCCAAAGGATTGCACATTTGGTCACCATGGCATCCATATGTTCATATGGATTCCAGGAACTGAGAGGGGCCTAATGGGCTATTCCCAGCCAATGAAGATTAATTGAGTTGTTGTTATTGTTTTTTTGGTTGTTGTTGTTACCACAGCCAGTAATGAGAGATGTCATAGGAACCTTTTTAAGATGAGGAGAGAGAGAGAGAGAGAGAAAATAATTCCCTCTCAGCAGGGCCACTCACCTTACTGGCCAAGGTATTTCAAGAGGAGTGCTGAGAAAAAGTGATATTTACCATCTCTGCCATCAGGGCACATTTTCATACCTTGAAGATCACATTGCAGTGTTGACCTGCAGTGCATTCTGCAGGCTCTGCTCAATCATGATATCAGCTTCATAAAGTTTTGTTTTTTGAGGGTCCATTTCCCTCTGTCTGGATAGAATCCTCTTGGGCAAAAATGAATTTGAAGGGAAACTGTGTAGTGGTTCCCCCACTTCAGAGAGATGTCCTTCCCCGCAACTGATTGTGAAGCAGGGTGTGTGACCGTTTGTGTGAAGGACAGCCTACTGTTGGGAGGAAACGTCTGCACTGTTGCCCTTGAATGCATGAATTTGTACCTCATGATCCTGGCCTTTGCATTTCGGCTTGGTACTATTTACCAGCAGAGTAATGAGAACACCACGATAAACTGCAAGGCTAGAGGTCCCCCTGCCCCCCCTGTTCAGAGAAAGATAGTTATTCTTTTCAGACAGCGATTTTCTTTTTCTGGAACTTGTAATGTAACCTTTAAACATGTATTCTTTAACGCCGCAGAGCTTTTAATACCCAGTCAATTTCAAGTGATTTCCAAAAGGTACAGATAATCAATGACTGTTGCGTGCACTGGTCGGGTGCTTTCATTCATCTTCACTGGTAGTTCATTTATCGCAAGGCATTAGCGCGTTGTGAAAAGTTGTGACTGAAAGGCTCTCTCAGCTGAAATTCCGGGTGGAAAGTAGCTCCTTAATGTCCAGAACACACTGTGGTCTGCAGAGAGAAATGATAGCATCTCTTTCTTTCTGTCTCCCAGTTAACGGAGGGAGTTATGCAGCAGGGTAAAACCCTGTTGCGTAACTTGACATTGGCATAATCCAGGTCAGGCACTGGAAGCACTTGATTTGAACACATGGAAAACTTCCTGTCTTCCCTCCTTTCAGGTTCCCTCGGCTCCCTTTTGCTCTGCAGAAGCCTTTGGGGGCTTCAGGACACCAAGGGAGGGCGGGGGCTTTAATAGTAAAACATTGTTGCTGGATTGTTGCCAGCAAGATTGGGATCCCTTCCCCCCTCCTAAAGCACTATATATGGTCACCACCCGTTGTTTTAGAAGAGAAGTGTATCTTCTGGGGAATTGGTGTAACACCTTCCTCCCTTTTAAAAAGCATTATTGGGAATGACATCACAAAGTGTTGGGAGTACATTGGAAATTCAATTCTTTTTTTTTCTTTTTTTTAAAAACCCTTCCGTTTATGAATGTGGGATATTGTGCTTCTGTATCCACAATTCAAAATACCAGAAATAGCCTGATATAGTTGCACAATATTTAATTACTTATTTGTTCGTTTGTTCACCTTTTTATCCTTCCTGTCTAGTGGCTAGGCTACTACTCTAGGTGGCTTACAGCATCGTAAGAGAAACATATAATGACACTACAGAAATAAACTGAAAAACAACATACACAGAGAACCCAATTTCTCTATATCAAATTTTATGTATGGTGGAGATGATTATCCCAGACCATCATGGAAAATAGACGGTCATAAACAATGTTATGTCAAGCTGTACATGGCAAAGGGGAGCTGAATATTGACAACACCAATGGCAGCAGTCAAGATGGTCTACAGGATACGTACCTTCTTTTGCTTACTTCCATTCACAAAGTGGCAGCAAGCAAGAGAACATCCCAGAACCTGATTCCTTTTTTCATCAGTTAATCACTTCTTACCAAATACACAGCAGTTGTCTTGGCTATTTTTCAACAAGTGTGAATTGTAGTGAGCAGAGGAGGGTATCCTGTAGACCAGGGGTCCCCAACCCCTGGTCCGCGGCCCAGTGCAGGTCTGTGGGCTTCCCGGAACTGGGCCGCGGAGACGGATCTCCGCCGTTGTGCTCGCGTGGGGGTACCCCCGGCCCCCCGCGCACGGAGCCCACCCTCCCAACCAGTCCCAGTCCCAAAAAGGTTGGCGACCGCTGCTGTAGACTATTTTGACAGCTGCCACTGGTGTTGTCAATATTCAGGGTGCCCTTTGCTATGCAAAGCTTGGCATCCTTTTTCAAGCTGGCAACAGAAGCACTATCATATTTCCAATCACCATTTATTGCTGTTGATTTGGTTAGCAGGGATGGCCTTTTTAAAATACTTCCCAAGATTGGATGTCCACCTCGACTCCTTAACATCATCAGGTTCTTTCATGAGGAAATGAAGGGCACTGTAGTTTTTGATGGCTCAGCATCAGATCCCTTTGACATCCGAAGCGGAGTGAAACAGGGCTTGTGTCCTTGCGCCAACCCTGTTTGGGATCTTTTTTGCTGTCATGCTGGAGCACACCTTTGGAACTGCAACAGAAGGTGTCTATCTCCGGACTAGATCAGACGGAAAGTTCTTTAATCTCTCTAGATTGAGGGTGAAGACCAAAGTCCAGCTGAAATGCATGCGGGACTTCCTCTTCGCCGATGACGCAGCTGTTGTTGCCCACTCTGCTGAAGACCTCCAACAACACATGAATCGTTTTAGCAAGGCCTGCCAAGACTTTGGACTAACAATCAGCCTGAAGAAAACACAAGTCATGGGCCAGGGCGTGGAATAACCTCCCTCTATTACCATCTCCATGCAAGAATTGGAGGTTGTTCATGACTTTGTGTACCTTGGCTCAACGGTCTCTGACACTCTCTCCCTAGATGTCGAGCTGGATAAACGCATTGTCAAAACAGCTACCATGTTCTCTAGACTCACAAAGAGAGTATGGCTTAATAAGAAGCTGACGGCATATACCAAGATCCAGGTCTATAGAGCCTGTGTCCTGAGCACACTCCTGTACTGCAGTGAGTCCTGGACCCTTTGTGCACGGCAGGAGAGGAAGCTGAACACGTTCCATATGCGTTGTCTCCGACGCATTTTTGGTATCACCTGGCAGGACAAAGTTCCAAATAGAGTAGTCCTAGAACGAGCTGGAATTTTTAGCATGTATACATTACTGAAACAGCGACGTCTATGTTGGCTTGGGCATGTTGTGAGAATGGCTGATGGCCGGATTCCAAAAGATCTCCTGTATGGAGAATTAGTGCAGGGAAAGCACCCCAGAGGGAGACCACAGCTGCGATACAAGGATATCTGCAAGCGGGATCTGAAGGCCTTAGGAATGGACCTGAACAGATGGGAAACCTTGACATCTGAGCGTTCAGCCTGGAGGCAGGCGGTGCATCATGGCCTCTCCCAATTTTAAGAGGCACTTGTTCAGTAGGCCGAGGCAAAGCGGCAGTCCCGAAAGCAGCAAAATCAGGGAGCTGGACAGGGGACAGATTGTATTTGTCTTCAGTGTGGAAGGGATTGTCACTCTCGAATTGGCCTTCTCAGCCACACTAGACGCTGTTCCAAGTCATCCATACAGAGCACGTTACCATAGTCTCTCGAGACTGAAGGATGCCTACACAGATTTATGGCTGTGAAAGCTGGATGGTAGAGAAAACTGATAGGAAAAAAACTGATTCATTTGAAATATGGTGCTGGAGGAGAGCTTTGTGAATACCCTGGACTGCCAGAAAGATCGGAAAGTGTGTCCTAGATCTAAGGAAGCCTGAACTATCTCTGGAGGCAAAAATGTTGCAACTGGGGCTGTCTTACTTTGGGCAAATCATGAGAAGACAGGATTCTCTGGAAAAGACAGTAATGCTGGGAAAGGTTGAAGGCAGCAGGAAAAGAGGAAGACCAAATATGAGATGGATTGAGTCCCTAAGGACCCACAGTTTTGAGTTTGCAAGAACTGAGCAGAGCTGTTGAGAACAGGATGTTTTGGAGATCACTCATTCATGGGGTTGCCAGAAGTCGAGGGCTACTTGAGGGCACAACAACAATCCAGTCTTTGTTGACATTCCTTCAATTTGTGGATTTATTTTGCTTTGTAAACGCTTTCAGTTTCCGAAGAATGCCATCTGTAGCCCTGGAGAGTTGCCACAAGTCAGAGTTGACTACAGTAGGATCATCGTATCTGTGGCATCAGTACCCGCAGTTTCACTTATCCACTACCTGAAAATATTAAATAAAACACTCAGTGTTACCATGTATTACCAGAACTGGCCACTAGAGGGAACAAGAGAACCAATCCCCTGCGGATATTGCAGTCCTACTATGTGTACAGAGCTAGGCAGGTCTGACGTAGGCATTTTCTTACATGCCTGTTTTTCTATGTCCCATTCAGCAGCTGTTTCAGTCAGTCTGCTCTGATTTGGACTAGATTTAAGCCAGTGTTTATAGTGTCCCATGGACAACCATATACATAGGCTGGATATGCTCCAAGCTTGTGGCAGCTGCTTTCTTTTTCTCTGTTTTCAAGGTCTACCAATTAAAGCTGGGGCAAATTAATGGCTCTGGAAGATGATCATAGAGTTAGCGAATGAGATGTCTGTGAGCACAAGCTCAGCTCAGGAGCTCGTGTTTATTAGCACAAATCCTTTCACACACATATTTATTCCTGTTTTTCTCTAGGGTTCCCAAGGACTAATTCAGAATTAATTTGGAGTAGCTTTTTTGTGTATAGTGGGATTTGTCATTGCATCTACATTCTTGGGAAGGTTCTAATGTATAATTTGTTAATTGGTGGATCCCTGTCAACAGATAAATAGATAGATTGGTATATCTCTGTTTTGAAGTTGTAGAGATGACTGAACTTGCCATGGTTGGGATTCCTAAGATTGTTGGCTTGTGCGTTAAGTTCTCAGAGACGGACATGGTTTATTGAGCAAATCGTCTCAGCTGAATACAGAATGTGATAGTGAAAGAACAAAATAAAGAACAAAAAATGTTTGGGAGCTCAATATATGTGTGTTTATTTATTTAAATACAACCCTTTTAGAGAACCCAGTAGATGGAATCAGTTTTGTTTTGTTTGGGCCACATTTAATAAACATGATGATAGGCTGTTTTGCAAAAGTACAGCAGCACTTTGTTGATAAATTCATGCATTAGTTGGTTAAAACTTTTCATCAGCTGGAGAACATATGTTAAATGAAATAAATCAGGATTACTAAGACAAACTAGGTTTTTAAAGTAATTAAATAGTTTTATATTTTTGATTAAATGTCAATATGACACTTTTAGACATGGGAGCATCTTAAAAATAGAATAAATACATAGAGAAAGAAAGAAAGAAAGAAAAGAAAACACCTGCTAAATATTGGCTGGATGTTTTGCCAAAGCTGACCTCAGGAGCTCAGTGGGAAGGATGAAAACCTTGCTCTCTGCGCCCTGCATTCCCTCTTGCCCTGGATTCCTGCATTGAGCAGGGGGTTGGACGCAATGGTTCCTTCCAACTTAATTATTCTACGATTCTGTGATTTATCACAATGCCATCATATTCTGTTAGTGTTATTGATTTGTATATGTAGGCAAATAATGCTTGTCAAAACGAACATTTCTCTTTGTCTCTAGGGCACATGACCAGTAGTGACTTGGGTGAGGTTGTGCATCCTTTTCTTCTGCCTTAAAAGCCTCTTTTAAGGTGTGTTTGTTACTTGCCTCCCCCAGAGGTTCTGTTTCCTGCTGCTCAGTAGTTGCAAAGGCAAACAGAGAGCCTGTCATGACTTCCAGCTAAGTTGGCTACCGGCCTCAAGGTCACCACGGACAGCTCTAAGCATCTGTGCATCTCCATTCCCTGCTGCAGTGGTGTTTGGCTTTCTCTCAAAGAGCGTGTGTGCAGGAAGGGGAGGTGTTGGCAGGCGACCATTTGCAGGCCACGCATGCAGCCAAGCTGCTCCTCTTCTGCTAGAACCTGATGGGACTGAAAGAATTCTGCCTCTGAAAGGTTGAATGAAGGCAGATCTGAGCAGAACATGGAAGAGTTGCTTTTGAATTATGATTCCCAGCATGCCCCCAGCGAGTGATCATTGGGGGATTCTTGGAGTTATCATCCCCCAAAAGTCACATTTCCAAGCTCTCATGTGATACGGTATCCTGTGTGTACAATATCATGAGTGCAAAAAGCAGCAAAACCACAATAAAAATCAGTATTTTTATTCTGTGGCATCTTTGGGTTTTTTTTACCCCAAGGAGGAAGATTTGAAACTTAAGTTTGAGGCTGTAAGATTCTGGCTAGATTTGAGACACAACTGGATGACATAGGGTTTCTAGCCATCTGAAGCCACTAGGGGTGCCTGAGTGCTGTGGGGCAGCTTTGCCTATATTTTTTTTTGAGGGCTAGAGACAGAGGTAAGAGACTGGATGTAAGACACAACAAGCTGAATAGCAACTGGCCTTTGTGCTCTACTTTGTCCAAATGCTTTTTATCTCTGATGGAGAAGTAGATTGCTTGTAAGAGTCAGTACATGTATGGGCTTCCCTGGAGGTTTGTGGTAATCAGTTACATATAAATAGTTACCTGCAATTTAAAAACTTTCCCAGTAAATAAATTGTAACTGCATTACATTATGGTTGTAACTTAACAAAGCAGTTTCCTTTGTGATGCAACTGTAGTGACAATGTTCATATCATACTCTAAGCACCCTGCACCCCCCCTCCCGACTGCCCACTCATTGTTCTGGTCTCTGTGCTTTTGAAGTAAGGCACAGAGTTGGACATGAATCCCTACATGCTCCTCCCTTCCTAGCTCTAAATTTCAACATAGCTTTAGGGTTAATCTGAATTGTATCTTGTGTACCCTGGAAACACAGCAAGACATGGGCAAATGTTAGTCATGCACATGAGTTTGGAACTGGAAGCGATCCATCTGATGAGCATTCCTGATTTTGCCCTGCACTTTGAAGAAGCGTACCTCCACAGCTCAGTATAGTCTTCAAGAAGAGATTCAGAAATACTTACTGCCTATCAAGACCCAGCAGAATTTGTGGATCTGTAGCTCTTATAACAAATCTTTTCTGCTCAGGTTCTGGTACCAGCAAAGGTTGGAAGTATCTCATGCATTTGGATTGCATACCCTGTTATGAATTCCCCTTCTCTTTGCCCACAAAATATTACTTGTGATGCCATATGTCAGTGGGTAATCCATCCTCATCTGCTCAGCAACTGAGTCTACACATTGGCAACGAGAGGGGTGATGACTGTTTCTCTATTCAATATCAGTGGTCTAGTTGGACAGTATGTATCTCTGTTTATTAAACTGAGCTTTGCATCTGTGTTCTCCATCCTCACAATGACCCTTTACGTCTCCTTTCTTGGCAGGTTATGATTTAACAGCTCCTTGCTTAATTAGCCACAGTTACCTCTTATGCCTGCACCAGGAAACAATTGTTTCCTAGCATAGGCATCTCCTAGACCAGTGGTTCCCAACCTTGGGTAACCCAGGTGTTCTTGGACTGAAACACCCAGAAATCCCGGCTAGCACAGCTGGTGGTGAAGGCTTCTGGGAATTGCAGTCCAAAAAGACTTGGGTTACCCAAGGATGGAAACTACTCTCCTAGAGTAAGAGGAGGTGCCTCCTGTCAAATTTGGGATGGCACTGCTTACTTAATGAAAAATATTGGTTATTAAGATCCAGAACACTTCACAATTTAAAACCATGGTTTGAAGTTAAGATTATGATCTGTTCTTATTCCAGTAGCAGTAGCTTCCTAATTCAGCCATAATGAGTAACAATGGTTAATTCAGTCAGAAAAGACTGGCCAAAATTATCTTGCATAAAGTTACGCCCATGCAAGCTGATGATAAAGGTAAAGGTAAAGGTTCCCCTTGACATTTAGTCCAGTCGTGTCCGACTCTAGGGGGCGGTGCTCATCTCCGTTTCCAACCCATAGAGCCAGCGTTTGTCCGAAGACAATCTTCTGTGGTCACATGGCCAGCGCGACTAGACACGGAAAGCCGTTACCTTCCCACCGTGGTGGTACCTATTTATCTACTCGCATTTTGCATTTTGCACGCTTTCGAACCGCTAGGTTGGCGGGAGCTGGGACAAGCGACGGGGGCTCACTCCGTCGCGTGGATTCGATCTTATGACTGCAGGTCTTCTGCCCTTGCAGCACAGAGGCTTCTGCGGTTTAACCCGCAGCGCCACCACGTCCCTAGCTGATGATATCACTCATTAAAAGTTTCCTACCCCCCCCCCCCAGGTTCTGAGGCTCCCTTGGTATCTCTTTTAATCTGGCGAAGATTTTGCAAGCATTTGGAAAGAGGGGGATGACTTTAGTGCCTGAAAATTACTACTGACATTTTCTTATGTCCTGATACGTAAAACCATAGAATTCAAAGAGGGTGTACTTTCTTTTTCACATGACTGTGCATCCAACCTAACCAAGAAAGTGATCTATGTAGATAGTGAAGATTCACTGTTCGAAGCAATCCTGCTATTTAAATATCAATTCATTGCAAAAAGATTCAGGATATTATTCTTGACAGGTTTTGTTACTTAGCTTTTAAAGGAAAGCCTAGCTATTGCAACCTCATGATAGTTACCTGTCTTTTTATAGTTTGGATATGGGGAAAGAGATAGTGGCTTTTAATGCTTATTTTCCACAATGTCAAGTTGCAAAGGAAGCAGTGACAGTAAATGTGCAGTGATGGTGGTTTTCAATACAAAGCTTTAATATTGCAGAAAAATGATTAAGAGATCTGTTTTGTCTCAGCTGTTTTGACTCTAGTCTGCCTACAGTGGTTTGACTCTGTGAACAGCTGTTTGATTCTAGTAGATTAGCTGCCAGAAGTGGATAGTTTTTCTCTACATAAGTAGAATGTCTTTCATATAATACAATCGCAACACTGCTAGAGTTGTTTAGAGCATCTTCTCAATGCTATTAACTTGCACTTACATATGAAAGCTCATTGTGCGGAAGATCCTTCTCATAATTGATTATGCATATGAAGATAATGCAAGGGATACAATGATACAGGGAAGAGCTAACACTGATAATATGTTGGGGAGCAAGTGCATGAACCTGTGGGTACCTGTCACAAGGTTTAAGAACGAATGAGCAAATGAGACTGGTAGCAGGCTTTTTGTTACTGCTAGTCAATAAGAGAGTATATTTTCGGCACTCAGTTGCCTACACGTTGGCCTGCAAGTGGAACAAACAGTAGACCAATGCAGTATCTGTAATTCACTGTTAGGTCCTTGGTTATGGTACTCCAGTAGCTATGATCAAATCACCTAACTGACAGCTCAGTGACAAAGGGGATGCATTCAGATATTGTATCGTGACCTTTACCAGGTTGATTTTACAAATCCCTCCGTGTTCGAGATCTTTGGGTATCTTCATCAGACAAGAAGTTTAAAAGGCAGAGAGAGGAAAATTAGCAGAGGAAGAGTGGGGAGAAGACTTCATCTTAAAATCCTGCAGTCTGCATCTCATGATATAATGCAATAAGGCACAAATGAGGCTCATTTGATGGTGTGATAGGATTAGATTTCATCTGGAGTGGCAATAGGGTTGCTAATAGAGGGCTAGTTACACTTACTGGGGCCATGAAACAAATTACTAGGGAATGCACATCTTGTAGTAATGTGATCAGACACAGCTGTATCTGTTTTGTCTTAATGTTGAAGCAGTTGTACTTCTCTACCTCCATTGCATCCTCAACAGAGTTTTCATGGCTGGTAGATGTGCTATTCAAATGTGGTTGTACTGGTACTGGAATTATTGAAGATGTGATGTGCCGGTTTGCTAAGACCTTTAATGATAACATTGCTCATATTTGCCCTGAACTTGATGCCATCCTATTTGTGGCAGAGAGAAGAGCACCATTACTACAGTTGATGACGCCCTGAGGATGTGGATAAAGCCACCAGCAGATTGTAGTACCTGATCCTTGCCCCCGCCCCCATCTATGAAAAATTAGATCTCAGTAGCTGGCTACTAAAGAGCTAAAGCTTAAAATTAGAGTGAGAATTGTGGAAAATATAGTGCACCAATAATTTATTGAGGCTCAAATCTTAGAGTTACACAAGAGTAGATCTAGGAATAAAACTTTCTGGCAGAGAAGCATGAACAATAACTGCAATCTTGTCTAGTAGCTTGGTAATGGAGTTTTTGTCTTCTAGGAGTATGGGAAAGGAAAATCATAAATACATACAATGGGTTTTTTCCAGGTGTGCTCTTAAGTAGCAAGCTTGCTTGTGTAAAATAGCCATAATAATGAGTACTACTATATAGTGGTGGTATTTTAATATCTTCTAGGTTTTTAGAGGATTTTGCTCATAAACATCCAGCTAATATGCTTTGTTGAAAATATTAAATGTTCTCTCGAGTTTTTTTGTGGCTAGTTGCAGGTGACCATAACTATGAGGTTTAATAGCTCAGTTTACTGTTGCGTGAACTGTTGATAATGAACCTTATGATTTTTCTCTCCCCCCCCCCCCCCCCCATTTCATTTCTGCAGGCTGTTCAATGGGCCCCCAGACGATGGTTAAACCTGCAGGAATACCAGAGTAAGAAGCTGATGGCTGATCACGGGGTCACAGTTCAGAGATTCTTTGTGGCTGACACTGCCAATGAAGCTCTTGAGGCTGCAAACAGGCTAAGTAAGTGGACAAGTAATCAAGTGATATCTGCATGGGCTATAAACAAACCTGGAAAATTAAATTGTGTTCTTCTAAATAAATATATGGATGGTTGTGTCCAGTCTCTATACCTCAGACACATTTCCTTCTGGAGAGCAGAAGCATATAAACATATTGAGCACAAGTTCACATGTAATTTGGATTTCTTCGGGGTTTTATCCTGTTCAATCCTAGAGGCTTCAAATGGGTTGCAGTAAATGCAAAATATGGACAATGCAATTTGTGCTGTAATTCAATATGTCTTTCCAGAATGTTGCTTCATTTCTTTGATATCTATACCTCCCATACAGATGTTCCATAGTGAGTGCCAGCAGGACTGTAGCCAAAGCTGAGACTAGTGAGAAAGAAGAGGGAGGTTGTCAGCGTGCTTGTAGCAGTTGCAAAATTGGCAAAGGCATGTTTTTAAAAACTTAACAGACATCACAAACAGCCTCTTTAGGATTACATGCAGAATACTGACTATCTGTGAAGAAGCGATTGAGAAGAGAAGTCAGGATGGGGTGGCTTGCTGGAGAAGGGCATGGGTGACAGCCAAACCCTAGACCTGTGAACAGGAGCACTTCTGCTGAGTTTTAGCAGATAGGAGAAGATGATATATTGCTACATTTTTTGGCATCGTTTTCATGTACTTCTAAAGAAATAAAAAATACTTGTGATTGTTTTTAGTGCTGGCAAAGCCAGCATCTTAAAATTTACAAAAGGATAGTTGCACAAAAAATAAATTAAAATCTTAACTTGCCCCCTATTATCCTGCAATGACGTTTCATGGGGGAGCATAAATAATAGGGCTGACAAGTTATTTGCCCAGAGGGAATTCTTACTTAGTTTGGGTAAACTTCCAGGTGCTCTTGATTTGTTGCTGTGTGTACAAGCTTGCAGTCCTTTGAACACTTACTTAACTGGGAGTGGCTTTGTTTGCTAGATGTGTATGCAAAGCTTCTGTTGCTACTTCAGCCTCACATAAATCAACCCTAATGCAATAGCAGTAAAAATAACAGCAGCAGTTAAAAGCAGTGCTAAAATCATCAAAGGCCATTAAAACCATAAGCAGCTTGGAAAGGAGAACTGCATAAAAGCCTTAGCCTTGGTGTCAGGTGAACAGATGCAGAGTTCCATAGCTCAGGGAATACTGCTGAAAATGTTCAGTCCCTGACAGCTACTCAGCTCTAGTTGTAAGGATGCCTGAAGTCACCCTCCTGTGGTGATGTTACCGAAAGGCTGTTCCATTTAGGAACCTTAATATCTAAGGAATAGGAGGCAACAGATAACCTGTTGCCTCCTATTCCTTAGATATTAAGGTTTTTTTTTTCTTTTAAGGTCAAAGCCAACACTTTGAATTGTGTCTAAAAATCAATGGGTAACCAGTGAAATTCTTTGAATAGTAACAATGCAATCTTACTTCTAGATGTTTCAGTTAAAAGCCTCACAATTGAACGATAAACCAGTTGAAGTTTCCGAACTGTCTGCATAGTTGTGCCCTCTTACAGTGTCTTATGTTCATCTGACCTAGATATGACCAGGATAATTATGGTCAAGAAAGGTTGCAGTTTGCATACCAGCCAAACCTAGTTAAAGGTAATTTCTGCTGAGGGTCAGAAAGGTTGATTTAGTAACACTTTTCCTCTGTGGGCCTTATCTTTTGGAATGAGTGCAGCAACATCCAGTACATGCACTAGTCAACTCTATTGTTAGTCAGCAATACCTTATCTTGTGTGGCGTGAGTATTTTGGTTGCTACCTGGCCTATTGCCTGACAGTGTTCACAGCCACCCAGATTCATTGGAAAAGGGAAAGAGAACTTGTAACTTCAGATTGCTGATTACACTTTTATTGAAAATCCCCATAGTTGAAGATAATGGAAATTTGTAGAATTCCATTACATGATGCCACAGGACAGAAGACTTAGTCAGGTAGGAATGGAAACATCTGTATCATTGCTCGTTATTACCCAGCTCCTAAAGAATTAACACATATTGTCTATTTTTTCTGGAATATCTAATTTTATTTATATATTATGTACTGATTTAATTTTATAGCCCAAAGAGGTCTCAGAACAGATTTCTAAAGATTGTCATAATACATTCATCTTTTAAAGTCTTGGACAGTGGTTGGACTTGTGACTCCCTTGATTTATTGACCACTGGTTGCTACTCCCTTTGCTCAGAAGGGCCATCAGGGGTCTCACTGCCACCAGGGGCAGGATCTTGACACCCTCCCGATCCATCTCATCTCTCCTTCATTCCCCCGAATATCCCTGAGGGCTCACCTCCTTCCAGGTCCTGACACAGGAAGCTCACAAGGCCACCCGGCAAGTGCCTCCACCAAGGGCCATAGAGATGAGGCAAGGAAAGGCAGGCACATGGCCTTCATTTCCAGTTCCTATTTGACATAGAGCTATGAACAGCTCCTCTACAGCCTTCATAACTCTATGTTCCATCCCTTTTCCCATGGCACCCCTGGCTCTGAACCCGGGAGCCCCACAGAGCCGCAGCTCACAGTTTAGGAACCCCTGGTGTAGGTTGAGAGGATGAGGGACATCCTGGAATGGAGAAAAAGGGTACTAAGGTATTTAAAGGGTACCAAAGATAAAAAACTGCTGTTAAAAGTAGGTGACAGTCTAGAACTGCAGTGTTTCGCAGATTCTGACTGGGCAACTAGTGAAGTTGATAGGAAATCAATTTCAGGGTTAGCTATTTTTTTAGATAAGTCCTTAATAAGATGGAAATCTAAAAAGCAAACTATAGTTGCAACAAGTATTGCAGAAGCAGAGTACGCTGCCTTGAGTGAAATGTGCAATGAAGTCACATGGTTCAAATAATTATTAAAAGATGTAAATGTAATAATTGATTCACCTGTAAAAGTGTTTTGTGATAACACAGCATGCATTCAGCTAGCTAGTGAATGCAGGGTAAAAGGCAGGAGTAAACACATTGGCATAAGATTTTGCAACGTGAAAGATGCTGTAGAGAGTCAGTTGGTTGAACTACAATATTGCCCAAGTGAAAATAATGTGTCTGATATTTTCACTAAACCGTTGACATCTGAAAAGCATGTATATGTATGTAACCAGATGGGTTTCAACAATATGTAAATTTAAGGAGGAGTATCAAGATTTGTTCCTTTAAGTGAACAAGGGGTTAAATTTAATATTGTAGTGAGAATGCAAAGTCATGCCTGTAAACGTCAAGTCAATGGATGACTGATGGCATGCAGCTGGAACTTAGGTAGTGCTTGTTAACCACGTTCAGCTGCTATGTCTGCAGTGATAGGCTGCTCTCACTATTTAAGCAAGAGAGTGAGAACAGCACTTTGCCACTCAGTTGTGAGTCTGGTGGTCATTACTTTACTTCTGTGAATGTTATATTGCTCTGAGAGATCTATGCCTATGTATATAATGCCATGTATATATGTCTGACCAATGCTAATATATCAAGTCTAATATATTATGCTATAAGTCTTATCAGAACTCTCTCTGTGTTTTTCCTTATACGTCCGCGTCTTTGCTCTGCTTATAAAGGGGAGGATTTGAAGCTACCAGATAAGAGACTCTGTGTAACTTGTTATCTTGGGCTCCAAGGTTTGTTTTCCCTAACAGAGTGCTCTTGGAAGTTTCATTATCCAAATCTGACTCCAAGTTTCTGGAGAGGCAAACATCACATCTGCCTTTGGAGTTGGACCCACGCCAACAGTCACATAGTATCCAAGCAACACCTAGATAATTAGGGCAGTATTTCTTGCCCATTTCTTATATATCTCTTGTGTCATTATTTAGTCACCATCTTCTAGGCTGAAGTTTAAGGCCAAGCAATGGAGTTGAGGAGCTTCGTTTGTAATGAATACAAGATTTTTTTCTGTTGTATGAAAGGTATAATCATGACTATCATGATGATACCTTAAACTATGGACATGCAGTTGAGGCAAGCACCATTTATTATTCGAATATCCTCATTCATTTGAACTGGAGCAAACCATAGAAAAGTCACAGTGATCAAAATAAGCTAGGACCAGGCCTGTACTTCTAACCCACTCAGGTTTTGCCCCGTTTGATGTTTTGTACTTCAGCTACCAGAATCCCTTACCATTGGTTGGATGGTCTGAGAAGTTCAGAATATACGGAGGGCCAAGAGCTGAGAATTTTTAGCCCATTCAAAATGTGCAAAATCCTGGAATACTGGCGGAGGTGGCTAAGAATAGCTTTGGCTGCTTCTAACTCTAAAGAATTCCCTTCAGTTGAAAACACATTGCTCCGAATAGAACTTCAAAGACAGTTCTAAGTGCTTGTATAGTGCTGAGAACTGTATGGTCGGAATTAGTGATCTGAACCCTGCATACGCATCCATATTCTTCCAAGCTGAAAGTTGCTGTAGTAATAGTCCTTCAAATTACAATGACAAAAACGCAGCAGAACACAGTATGTGCTACTTCAGCAGATTAAATGAAAATGCTCTTCAATGAGGTTCTGAAGCCATCATTTTTAACCTTTCCTTTTTCTTCCCTCGTCAGGTCACTTTAAGGGATGCTGAGCCCAGAAAAGATCTCGTAGCATACCTGTGGCCTGCTCTTAACTTGAGATACAATACCACTTAATAAGGGAAGGATTTATAAATAGGATGGAAAAGAAAGCTTGCCATATGCCTCTCTCTCATAATAAAAAGAGATGAATCTCTAGGTTGAATAATGTGCTCGCTGTTTGGCATTTCCATGGTTTATTGATGAGAGTGTCATTGATTAAGTGTACAATTACAAGGAAATGAATATAGGAAGAAAACTATATTTGTTGTGTTTTGAAACGTGGAGCAAAAGTAAATAAATAAATAACATAAACTGTGACTTTGGTCCAGAGCTGTCCAGCGTAAAATATACTCTTCCAAGAGAAGAGCCCACTAACTTTGCTAATTCCTCTCCTCCTCTGTAATCTCCCTGCCTCATAATCTAGATCATTGCTGCAGTTTTCCCAATCCTCACAATCGTCTTTTGAGAGAGTCTATGCGGAGGTACAGTGGTAGGACCGGAAGAAAATGTGAAAGCCTCGCTCCGCAAACAGTGCTCTTGTCACATGTGAGGTGTTCTTCTCAGTTCTCACAGGACAGTGAAGCAAAATGGGGACAGTTCCTTTACCACACTTGACTGCCTCGTGTCTTTCATCTCAGGAAGCATATTGGCGGTGTACATGTTAATTTACTGAAGTACATCAAGTGCACAAGGAATTAACCAGATTATTGAAGACATTTGGCTTTTCCATATGAAGACAATGTGTAGAAGCTACGAAATTATCGACATGCTAAAGCACTAATTAACATAGTCCTTGTGGTTAACTTCCATGTTTGCCCATAATTTTGTTGTGGCTAGTTAAGAATTCAGTCTAAAGAATGTATTTTGAAACTGATATATGACTACTTAGTTCTACACATGAGCAGGTATTTATCTTGTGCTTGTGCAGCCATCTGGCATCACTGCCATTTGGGCCTTTGTAGGATGTCCTGAGCACAGCATATTTGTTACAGAAAGATCAATTGCTATTAACCTTCTATAGACTTTCTAAATTGTTCACTGAGCCTTAACCATGCACCTCCATATTGCAGTAGAATATTTGTGTGGAATGCTTGAAACATCCATTGTTGGAATGCTATCATGGTTCCAGAAGTCTCAGAGTACTGAGGTAGCTTTTGGGTTCTGACGTCAGAGAGGCAAATATTAAACCATGAAGTATAATATTCCAGAAGACTAAACTTTGATTTTCACTGGATACATATTGTAAAAATGAAGGATTTCGAGATACAGTTTTGGTTAATTAAGATTACAGCAATCAGTTTTCAAAAGGATGATTGCATTGTTATTTCTATGCAATTATAACATGTGTTTCTACATTATTGGTACAAAGCAAGACATGCAGAAACAAGTCTGAGTGCAGTTTGCAGACTCAAATCACTATTTGGTATTTCCAGAAGAAGCTCAGTGAATATACTTTATGGCTTGGGTTCAGGCTATTTGAGGGATCATATTACTCCGTATGAGCCTATTAAGCTTTTAAGATCTGGGGAGGCCGTTCTCTCGGTTCCACCACCTTCCCAAGCTTGTTTGGTGAGGACACGAGAGAGGGCCTTGTCAGTGGCTGCTCCCAGGCTTTGGAATGTATTGCCCTGAGAAGCCAGGTTGGCCCCCTCCCTCTTGTTCCTCCGTCATCAGGCAAAGACCTTCCTCTTCAGGAAGGCTTTTAAGCAGTAAGTTGTCTCAGGAATGCTGGTTTTTAACTTACAGATTTTAAAATGTTTTACATTGTTTTTAAACTTGATTTTTAAAAACTTAATATACATTTTATTGTTTTTTCAATTTGATATTTACATACTGTTTTTAATCCATTGTTTTATCTTGTGTGAGCCGCCTGGGTCCCCTATAGGAAAAAGAGGGCATATACTGTAAGTGATATAAATGAATAAATAAAAATAATAAGTGGCTGCCTCCTAAAATGTAGTATGGAATTAAAGAACTGTGGTATTTCCATAGCTCAGGGCTGAGAGCACAACCAACTAGTTGGAGTCGACACACAATAAAAGGTTGAAGGACCTTTTGGATTAGCAAAACCATGAGTAACTTCAATACTTGATGGCAGAAGTTGTGCTATTATTTTGATCATATATCCCACTTTTTTTTTTTAACCGCTAGACAATGTTAGCTTTAGGAATGTTTAAGGTTCATATTTTTTCAGGGAACTTATAGTGACTTGCTGCAGATGTAGCATTTTCTAATCTTTGAAAAGATTGGGAATGGATCCAAACTCTACAATTCTCCTTTAGTTTATACTCCCATTACTTTTTCTCCTTTTAAGGTGTCTCCAATCATATAATCCCCATGGCCATAATCCAGAGCTGTCCAGAGTGAAGCACATGCTGTAGCAAATTGAAGAATAGCTATAGTTAGCTTTAAATAGAGTGGTATCTGTAAACTCTGTTCAAATTACTGATTCAGCTGAGATAATGCTGACCATAGCACTGAAAGGGAAATGCTGGGGAAATTCAAACAGGACATGGGGAGGAACATCCAGGCCTCAGTAGCATTTGATCTTAGAGAAGGAATGGGAAACGTGTGGTCTTTCAGATGCTATCTGGCTGCTCCTTGTAATTGACTATGCTGGCTAGGGCTGATATCAAGAAAGTCACATGTGGGATTTTTGGACTACATATATTTGATACCGTATTTTTCTGTGTATAAGACACTACTTTTTCCTAAAATCATTACACTAAAAATTGAGAGGTGTCCTTTACACGGAAGTAAGCTGACATAGCTGAGGAGAGAACAAAACAGGACATACCTTGCCTCTGTAAACAGGCTTCTTTCAGTCGCGAGGCTTAGCTTCCTACAGTCAGGAGACTTAGCTTCCTCCAATCACGAGCCTAATGGAACTGACATCAGCTGATGCTGTACAAACCAATTGGAACACACCTCTTGGAGGTGGAGCCTGTAGGCTCAGATTCAACAGGGACTCCTAATGTCCGACGTTCTGAGCCCAGAGGCTGAATACTCAAAGCTACGTTTTCTTAAATTTTGGGTTAGAAAAGTGGGGGGGGGGCGTCTTATAAACGGGTGTGTGTTATAAACAGAACAATACGGTAATTCTCCCTTCTGGGAGCTCCACCTGACACAATGACATCTAGAGACACGAAAATGTGGCTCAGCTGAGAGAAAGGCCTAAGCTGGAAAAGTTTGTACGTCTACTAGGCCTAGCTCCACCTAATTTCCTGTTCAGAAAGGAAGCTGCCAGTTAGCAGTGGAACAGCTTTCTTTCTGAACAGGCCTAGATCACACATTTACCTTTCCTGTTTCAGAGCCTGGAAATATTACATCTGTACTGAGCCAGTGGCAGAATCATAGAACAGTTTGTTTCTTGATGGCATCATAAGCTAGTAGCTAGCAATCAGATGCCAAAGTTTCTGTTGGGAGACCAAAAAATGTGCTAGTTCATATAATCACTTTAGACAGCCTGTGCAGGATGGAAGCCAGTGGCAATGCTACAGTGCCCTGTCTGTTTAATACTTTTCTTGATTAATGGTTTCCCCGGAAACCTGTCAGAAATGCCCTAATAGTGTAAAAAGGGAAAGAGCATAAAAGGATTTGTAAACAAGTTTAATGGGTCTGGTGGATTTTTAAAACTTTTTTACTAAACAAAGCATAGCTGATGCCTTGAAAATTAAAGTCATGCCATTAATACTTGCCTTCAAAGGGAATTCTGTCTAGTAAAATGTAGAACCCGAAGGATTTTTGGCTTTGTACGTTGCTGAACAATTCTTGGATGAAACTACTTTACAAGAAGCACTGCTGATGAGTCAGTATTAAGTCATTTTATGCTCCAAGTGGAGAAGCTGCAAGTATCTGACAAAGAAAAAAGCGCATTCTGTATAATCTTGAAAGCACCGTTTTGCCTGGTCTCTTTTATGGGAGACAATCAACAAATCTACCCTTTTAATGTCTGTATTTAAAATAGAATACTAAGCCAAGGGATCTGAAAACCTGTTCCTGGAATTCATCCTACAAGGACACAATCATAGTATAGCCTTAGTATTTGTTGTGTGGGGTTTATTGTCTGTGTTGGAGAGGAGTCTGAAGTTCTGAAGGAAGAAGAGCCAATAAAATTAAGTTGACGGTCTAAAACTGATTGATAGTAGTATTAACTCTTATTGAATGCAAATAAACTACGTTGTGAGCTGTGGATACGTTTAAAGGTGTTAGATATTGGTTGCGATTGTTGCAGAAACCGAACAGAGTACATTTCCCTTTGACACTTCTGCATGTTGAGCTCCGTTTTCTCCATAATGGGTGCTTTCAGATAACTTATTTGTGATGTGGGGAATATAACATTGAAAAGTGAGTTGTGTTAATTATTCAGGGATTGTCATTTTTTAAAAATTTACCAACACTTGTGAGATGAAGATTTAATTAGCCAAATGATGTTTCTTCCTGCTATGTTTAATTTACACTTGTCAATCAAATACCTGGGGACACTGTGAAGTGGTTTGATTTTAGCTGTGCACCACTTAAAGAACAGAATGGAACAGTCCTTCAAAAAGAGGATAATCAATGTAATCACCCGATCTGATCATCGATTGCAAATACAAGAAACCAGTCAGAAATTGGGGAGAAAAAGTGATTTGATACTGCTATCCCTGTTGCTACTACGTGTTTCGGATTGCTTTTTCCTTCAGCCTTTGATGCAGAATCCCTTGAGAAGTGCCTGTGTGAGCAATCTTTCCCCTCTTTCACAGAGCTCAGAACCTTACATTTTGAAAGGAACTCTCCATATTACTAGTTGCTTCTGGCCAATCAAGTTGCTATCATTGTTACATTTGCACGAATCGCACAAATAATTAATTGCATTGGGAGTTACTGATAACATTGTATTGCTGTCATCAACAAGTAGGAGAATACAAGGAAATAGTTTGTGATTCCTTCAGATTGTCAGTTCTGATATTACACCTTGGAAATATTTGTAAAACTACGGAAGACCAAATCAAAAAATGCTTCCTTTGCCATGAAACCTGAAAAAATCCTGTCAGAATGCCTCTATAATGACCTAAAATGGTCTTCCAAAGTAACTTTTGAAAGTAACTAGGTGTTACTCACTACACCTAAGTAGCACAGCTGTTATTCTTTCCACCTAAAATTTTTTCCAGTACAGTAAGACCGTGGTATCCACAGGGGATTGGTTCCAAGCTTCACCGCGTATGCTGGAATTAGCAGATAAGTGAAGCACCTCCGGTTTATTTGGTGTCTGTGTATGGCTGAGAGAGGGAATCCCTGGCCTAGTTTTGGCAAAAGACTGGTTTTCCTGCCCTCCTCTTCACAAGAGAGGCTTCCCAGAGGCCAGAAACTGCCTCCTTCCCCATACATCTCCCCCCTCAAATGCAGCTTCTTCATTTCACCTGAAGCTACTTCCCTCAGAAATGTCAGGCCAGAAGTGCATTGCCTTTAAGCCACTTGTCTATAGCATAGTCTCTGGTTCCATCTAGTGGCCGGTCCTGGTAATGTTGTTGTTTAATCGTTAAGTCGTGTCCAACTCTTTGTGACCCCATGGACCAAAGCACGCCAGGCCCTCCTGTCTTCCACTGCTTCCCAGAGTTTGGTCAAATTCATGTTGGTAGCTTCGATGACACTGTCCATCCATCTTGTCCTCTGTCGTCCCCTTCTCCTCTTGCCCTCACACTTTCCCAACATCAGGGTCTTTTCCAGGGAGTCTTCTCTTCTCATGAGATGGCCAAAGTATTGGAGCCTCAGCTTCAGGATCTGTCCTTCCAGTGAGCACTCAGGGTTGATTTCCTTCAGAATGGATAGGTTTGTTTTCCTTGCAGTCCAGGGGACTCTCAAGAGTCTCCTCCAGCACCACAATTCAAAAGCATCAATTCTTCGGCGGTCAGCCTTCTTTATGGTCCAGCTCTCACTACTGGAAAAACCATAGCTTTGACTATGCGGACCTTTGTCGGCAAGGTGATGTCTCTGCTTTTTAAGATGCTGTCTAGGTTTGTCATCGTTTTCCTCCCAAGAAGCAGGCGTCTTTGAATTTCGTGGCTGCTGTCCCCATCTGCAGTGATCATGGAGCCCAAGAAAGTCAAATCTGTCACTGCCTCCATATCTTCCCCTTCTATTTGCCAGGAGATGATGGGACCAGTGGCCATGATCTTAGTTTTTTTGATGTTGAGCTTCAGACCATTTTTTGCACTCTCCTCTTTCACCCTCATTAAGAGGTTCTTTAATTCCTCCTCACTTTCTGCCATCAGAGTGGTATCATCTGCATATCTGAGGTTGTTGATATTTCTTCTGGCAATCTTAATTCCGTCTTGGGATTCCTCCAGTCCTGCCTTTTGCATGATGTATTCTGCATATAAGTTAAATAAGCAGGGAGATAATATACAGCCTTGTCGTACTCCTTTCCCAATTTTGAACCAATCAGTTGTTCCATATCCAGTTCTAACTGTTGCTTCCTGTCCCACATATAGATTTCTCAGGAGATAGATAAGGTGGTCAGGCACTCCCATTTCTTTAAGGACTTGCCATAGTTTGCTGTGGTCCACACAGTCAAAGGCTTTTGCGTAGTCAATGAAGCAGAAGTAGACGTTTTTCTGGAACTCTCTGGCTTTCTCCATAATTCAGCGCATGTTAGCAATTTGGTCTCTAGTTCCTCTGCCTCTTCGAAATCCAGCTTGTACTTCTGGGAGTTCTCGGTCCACATACTGCTGAAGCCTACCTTGTAGGATTTTGAGCATAACCTTGCTAGCGTGTGAAATGAGTGCAATGTCCTGGTAATACACTTTGTGAATGTGTATTTCTGGATTTCATTTATTTTAATATTTTTAATTTTAATATTTTTTTTCAGACGTGGATAAGTGAAACTGCAGGTACTAATCCTGTGGATACAGTGGTCCTACTGTACTCCTTTACCCACAGAGTAACTAGTTATATTTAATGGTGTTTCTGGGAACTTGTTACTTCCAATCTGTGCTTTTTACTAGAACAGTGGGACCCCTCCATTTTGTTTACTGCTGGGCTCCCCCACCCACATTGTTTTAAAATAACTGTTCTCTCTCATTTAGGAGAGGTATATGGCATTCAGGGTTATCTGCTGTGGTGTATTGGATAGAGTGATGAACTAGGACTCGGGAGATCTGAATTCAAATTCCTCTCGGCTATGGGCATGCATGGGGAGCACTGGTAAAGCCACTGATTGTCATCATCTTAGAACCGCAGAGCTGGAACGGACCCTATGGATCATTAAGTCCAACCCCTATGAAAGAGGCACAGTGGGGAGTTGAACGCCCAACCCTGTAGCCAAAGAACTCCTGTAGCCAAAGACTTAAGCCTCTGAGCTATCCAGCAGATTATCTAATTTGCTTTGAAAGCTCTTGTTATAAATTGGTTCCAATTTGATAGCACATAACATATATATGGTATACACAAGCATTTATGGATACAGTTCTTTCCCTTGTGCCCAGAGAAACAGGTAAATGAAAGCTGAGGAATATTTGTCTCTCCAGATGTTTCAGTATGTAATTCCTATATATATAGGAATTACATACTATATATATAGTTATTTTATAGGAATATATATAGGAATTACATAAAGGCATATAGATTTTTTATTAAAGTTAAAAGTCAAATTAAAACCATTGAGTAGAAAGGGTGCCTCCCCGAGGAATGCCATGCCCAGGAAGCATCACTGCAGGTAAGTGAAATGAATTCAGCTAGATTTTAACTGCTAGAATTCCCCATCACAGCAGGTGAGTGAAATATGGGTGTCTATAGGTAGGTGTAGTGACAGAAATAGGCAGACATCCTTGGAACAAGCACGCTATTTGGTTCTGTCACAGTGGGACTCGGTTTCTTGGAGATATTGATTGGTGGCATGTAAGACAGAAAAAGATGATAAAGAGTAGTGCAGCTGATTTAGCTTTACAGGTTCTCATTAGGCTGGAGAATGAAGACCCTTAAAACCTTTCTCTAGCCCAGCTGCAAGAGTAAAGATGGATGCTAAATGAGACGTTTTAAGGGCGTATAGTGAGGTGATGCTAGCGTAGGGATTCATTTGTTCTTTGGAAGTAAAGAGGTAGAGACCATGTCTGATTCTTTCTTCCAAAAAGACATTCACTGTTATGTTCAGCTTCCTTTACTGCCTTCAGTTTAATTTCAGTAATCCCCGTAAATTATTTATTTTTGATTTATTATAGTTATACCCTGCATTTAGTTTTCTCCTCCTCCTCCTCCTCCTCACTTTATTCACACAATAACCATGTGATGTGGGTCAGGTTGAAAGAGACTGCTTATCCAAGATCACCTAATGAACAGCATGACTCAATGGGGATTGAACCCTGATCTCCCAAAGCCCTAGTCCAATCACATCTAGGGATATGCATGCAAAACCTTCCATTTTTATTTCGATTCTTGGGCGGGTGCCTGTTTTTTGTTTCATGTTTTTCATGCTCCAGTCCTTTTTTTAAAAAAAAAACACCCACAAAACAGACAGCTTGTTCCAAGTTGTTTAGTTTCATCTTCCCAAGTGCTAGTCTGAAGAAACTCCCTAAAGAACCCTTTAAAACTATCCCCCCAAAGCAGAGGTAAGGTAACAGAGAATCAGTCTGCTTGTGTTGTTTTTCCTTTCATTTAAACATGAATTTCCAAGGATTTCCCAGGCAGAATTCTCAAATCATTATGTTTATCATTTATGGTAAGTTCTAAGGACACCATAGTTTCATTGGGAATTAATACAAACGAAATAAATAACAGTGCTTTTAATACCATTATACTAGTGATAGTACTGTTGACTGCTATCTGTAGTAACTGTAAAACACAAAGAAACTAAATGAATGTTAAAAGTTCTCTATTTTTCCATTTCTCTCTTTCTTTTTCTTACCCTGTGTGTTTTGAATGCCTGTGAATGTGAGAGCTTGAATGTACTCTTGAATTTCTGGTTTTAAGAGTTTAATATATTTCTGTTGCTTAATTTTACAATTAAATAGCAATCTGGTTTTGCCTGAGGCCACCTGGCAAATATATAAATATGCAGAGGTTTGGTGTGCTGCCTCAAGTAGGGGCTTCATTCTGCCAGGCCTTCTTAATTGAGGTTATTTTACATAAGGTCATTTCAGGGCTTGCCCTGTCATTAGTGTTCCCCAAGGCTATAGAATTTGGACCTCAGAGAAAATTAGCAAATTGTTCTTTATTTAACTTGTTGCTGTTTTGCTTTTGCTTGTTTGTATTGTTTTTACTGCAGTAGGGGTGAGGAAAAGTGCTCATGCGGTTTTATGCCTCAGGGGCTGATATAGATTTGTCTTGTGTCCTAAAAAGCTTGATGGGTTAAGAGAGGAGGGTAGTTTGTCACCTCAGACAATTAAAGAGTCTTGATTAGCTCTGGATCTCTTTATACTGGGCATAATGTATGGTCTCCAAATATAGCAAGCCTTTGTTCTCATAGTTTAAGGACCATGGTACTTTATTTGCTGGATATGCAAATGATCACACCTTACTTTTGCCACACACACTCCGCCAAGGCTTCTGCTGAAAAAGCATTTGAAATGTCCATTTATACTTTTTGAAAATTTTGCTGAGGGCACAAGTGAGCGCGAACTGCAGCATACCTGTAGTTGTTTTATAACCCTTCCCTGCCACCGAATGTCTTTGAATCAAATAGATTTATAGTAATGTGAGTAATGGATTGGGGACTAGCAAATCAAAATCTCATTTCAGATGTTTGACACTAATGTTGTGCTGAGTTACTGTGCCCTGTGTTGGATTTCTGATCAAATTACTAAAATTGCCACTTGGAAATAGGAGTGGAGACAAAAATGCAAACAAATATTGTTATAAATGAGTACTGAATTTCATAGTTAACATATGTCATAGAAGCATTTCTTTTTCCGCCCTAGTTAGAGGTTTGTTTCCAAAATAGAAACCGAGGAGTTGATTGGTGACTTCTGCAGAAGGAACAATTTCCAGTGTACAAAAGTGATGAAAAGCCAAATCATATTATGTGTAACATTGCTACAGGAATTAATGTGTTTTATTGATTCCTAATGTATCACAATGTATACTACTATTCTTCAATTGGAAAAATAACAAGGTGTGCAATCAAGAATTTGTTGCAAATGTTTATGCCTTTGTAATGCAATAATACACATTGTCAGCTTCATGTGTAACATGGGCTGTATTTCAAGGAGAACTGGCTTAACAAGTGGACATTATGTTCTCCATTATTACTTGTAGGTTTGATGGTACCGTTGCCCATCCATTTCTTCATGCTGGATTTTTACTCCTCTGGTACAAAGTATCAGAGCAGAGTACCAAAACAGCATCTCGTAGTAAGATTCTCTTCCCATGTCTTGCACCTGTAAACATTACAGGCAAAGAGAGAAGTAGCTCACTTGCAATACTGCACCATATCTATATTCCATAAAGACTTCTATTTGATTTTTTTCCATATTTATCCTACCCTTTCAATAATTTTCATTACACTCCCTATAAGAGATCAGGGTGGTCATGGATCTCTTGCTGCCTTCTGAAGGTCAGGTGGTAGCAATGGCCAGGAGTGCCTTTCTTAGCTTTGTTCAGTGCATCCGTTGTACCCTTCCTTGGGGAAGCACATTCTGGCCACAGGGGTTCATACCATAAGTCATCTTGCCTACTCTGTTGTAGAGTTGTACACAATCTCTGTGTCGTGTTGCAGACAGGGTGGATCAAAATCAATGATTAAAAAAAAAATCAAATGGATTTAACTCATGATTTAAATCACAATTTAAGTTTTAAAGAATCAAATTTTGATATCAATCGTAAATAAAATTCCATTTTTAAAAATGTAAATCATGATTTGATTTAAATCAAGTCCATCCTGGTTGCACAGGTTGCAAACAGTACTTGATAACAAACAAGACTTCTGTTTGTGTACGGAGTTACTGGGTAACCTCTGTAACTGTATCATGTTACAGGATAAGTTCTATAACTGCCCAACACTTATGCAACATAGTGGAAGGGCAATTGATCCTTGTGTTTAGATTACTGTACTGTGCTCTACATAGAGCTTCCTTTGGAAAGTTCAGAAAGCATGGCTAGCTACATAGCACGTATATTTTTTCCAAGAATGTGCTTTTTGGACCACATTACATCCAATTTGAAACAACTTCACCGGGATACTGCTTTTGACTAGTTTAGGCGCTCTTGAGTTTATGATCATTGTCATTGGAGGCTATTCTACATGTCCCACCACCAAAGGTGATAGATGGATGGATACTTGAGACCAACCTTTTCAGTATCGACAGAGAGAGGTTAGAGTGCCTCCTTCCTTATTTTGTTTTGTGTGAATAGTAAAAAAAAATCATCATAGTTCTAATGTACAAAGTTCTAACATCAGTTTTCGCCCTTCCTAGTCTTTGTCCTAATCCCAGTCCTTTACTCTGGCTGCTAAATCAAACTGGTTCTTTTTGGAAGTGATTCACAAGGAAAATGCAGCAGTGTATGGGTGTTAAGAGTATCTATGTTCCTTGAGATATATTAAAATAAGAAATATAGAAAAGACATATGACATTTTCTTAACCAGGCAATCTTAGTAGGTACTTTGTGTGAGGCTTATGGCCCTGAGTTTGCAAGATCTGAGAAGTTCCATTAATGATAGGACATTTTGGAGTTCCACTCATTCATAGGGTTGCCGTAAATTGGAAGTGACTAGATAGCACATAATAAGACTTCTGAGGGGTTCACAAAAGGTACCCGAACTTCATTTGATATAAATGAGATTGCTAGCTTGGTGTACTGTGGCTCTGACTGCTGAATCTATCATTAAAAAAAAACCCAAAAAGCCCTCTCAGATGAACCCAACAAAGATGCATCTTTTATACCATGACTGGAGAAGCGAGAGTGACTCTCCACATGCTTGATAGTGGTAATTGAATGTTTTGATATGGACTTTATTTGTAGCTGTTTATTTCCTATCAACACATCATAGGTATAAATGAATCAAAATTTTCCCAATAGCATGAAATGTGTTTGTATGGCATGGGCTGTCAGTTTGCTGCAACATTGATTTTGCTGTCATGTTTATGTTAGTGAAATACACAGACAAGATGTAAAATAATAGTTACAGTCAAGAAATCAGCTAGACGGCATTGCCATAACTTAATTTTTCTATCAACAACTTTTTCTTTTTATGCTGTCCCTGATATCATAAAAGTTTGTTCAGAAGTCATCTATTAATATTAGCACAGATTGAGGTAATATCAGGCAGATGCAGCAGAATGTAAAAAGCTAATTCATACTGACTTCAGCTCACAAAGTTGCTTTGCATAAGCAGTTTTGTATGGGCTAAACACAACATGAACTATCTTGTTCTGAAGGCCAGATCTAGCTGACAGTTAAGATTGATCTGAGTATGTGAACTAACATTTCTTTGCTCTAAACTAGTGGTTGAGGGGTTCCTGCTTCTCCCTGTCCACATATTTCCACTGTTGTTCCTCCTCCAGGGAAGAAATAAGCACATGATTCTTACAGACTGCTAGTTCATTGCTTATTGCCATATGTCATCAAGTCACTTCCAGCTTGCAGAATTCATGACCTTCATAAGGTGCTATCAATAACAGTCTTGCTCCTGTTTTGCTAACTGAAGTCTGTGGTTTCCTGTATTAAGTCAAATCACCTCATTTATGTCTTTCTTCCCCTACTTCGCTTTCCCTAGCTTTTTATGTATTTTCCTGTGAGTCTTGTTCTCTCATGATATGACCAAGGTATGATAACCCCTGTTTAGTTACTTTAGCTCATAGTGAGAGTTCAGGCTTGATTCCATGTGGAAGCCACTTATTTGTCTTTCTAGTGGTCTGCAGTATCTGTAAAACTCTCCTCCAACACTACTTTTCAAATGAATTGTTTCTTTTTTCCTCCCAGCTTGCTTCATTGTTTACCTTCCCCATCCATACATAGTAACTGGGAATGCCATAGTATGAATATATATATTAGTTTATTTTTATTTTTATGAATAATTTTTTATTTTATTTATATTATTTTATTATATTATCCTTGACCTCGCTTAAGGATCTTCTCTAGTTCCTTCCATACCTACCCTTCCAAGATTCAGTCTACTTCTTAGTTGCAGTCTCTATTTTGATTGATAATTGAACCAAGCTACAGAAAATCCAGTGAACCACAATCCTCATATATTTCTTGGCAGTATGGGAAGGACATCCAGATTTACAGATCTGTGTTTGCCCTGCTTGTGAAATATTCTTTATACTGCAGCTAGCTGTGTGTCTGTCTAGGCTAGCACTGTGCATATGTCTGGCTCTTATAATCCTTTACCTCAAAATAGTGATTATGTTCCCAGCATCTTTGACCTGATCAGATTTAGCGTGTAGTGCATACATAACCCACACTATATAGTGAGCTACAGCCTCCTACCTCTTTGCACCATGACTGCCTGGCTAACAGTTAGTAGAAAATCATTTATCAGTGAAGGATTCTTTTTGACAAGTAACCGTTAGAGAAAACAGTATCCAACACTGAATGTAGGTCAGGGTTGGCCGAATCTGGTGTCTCTTCGTTCTGGAGGAAGAACACTACTGAGGTCTGCTCACTTTCCTTGAGCCATCTGTCTCTTGTACATTTAAAAGGATTCTAAGGAAGTTATCTATATTTGTTTTCCCAAATTGTACTTTTAAATGTAGAAAAAAGAAAAGCAAGCTGGGAATATTATGAAAGCACCTGAAAATAAAGCATCATAGTTATCATAGTACCACACTACAGATTTGCAGTATGTTCTTGTTTACAATGTTATTGTGCTGGCTTGTTAACCCCATACCGAAAAGAATGGAGTGGTAGAGCAGAAGAACATGCAGTATCATAGTTCCCTGTTTGCGACATATTCACAAAGAACATCCTTTCTGGATCAGATCAAAGATTTACCTAATTCAGCATCTCTACTGGTTGTCAAGGTGCCTTTGAGAAGCCCAGTGCAAGGCTCAAAAACCATATGCCTGCTGTCATTTTGTCTCATATCTCAACTGGCAGAAAAGGAGAAAAGGTGAGAAGAAGAGTGGTTAGAAAGATGTGCAAAGTATGAAGCTGCTTAATGTAGCAGTGGAAAAATGAGAATGAAAGAAGTTGCTAGAATTCAAGCACATCCAGTAAACTTGGTTTGGCTATAAAGAAAAGAAAGAGTAAACTTTCTTTCGCACAATATATAATTTTCAGATTTATTAGATAAAGACATTAATGTGGCTGGCTTTATAAAGGGTTAGACAAATTACTAGAAGGAAAGTCTGTCAGTGGTAATTTGCTCTGGTAATTCTCAGAACTAACTTGTTTTGAACCAGTATATCTCTGCCAGATGTTAGAATATTTAACAACACATAGTAATCATTGCCGCAGCCATGACCTTCCTATGGGAGTAGGTGGAACTTTCGTCTGATCCAGTAGTGTAGTTTTAATCTTTGGAGAATGAGGCATTAAAGATGGATTTTAAGTATGAGAATTGTATTATTATACTTCTTATTAAACTCAGAGATGGTGGAATTTTGAAAGGTAACTTAGTGGAAGTCAGTGAACTATAGACACTAGTATCGGGGTCATTGTAGCCTTGGTATGACTTGCTCTTAAGGACCACATGTAGTTCGAATGAATTAACTAGCAAGATTGAAATGATAGCTAGTTAAAATGGATAGCAATTAAAGTAAAGAAAAGGTAGGCACTTAAATGTAAAACGCAGGAAGAGACTGAAGGTCAAAATGATAATAACCATTCCTTTGTCTTGACTCCTTGCTAAATAATGTCATATATGTAGCCATCTAGTTAGGGTGGGGAACAGAGGATCAAAAAGAAAAATACTAGGTTGTAAGGCTTTGCAAGACAGTAAGAGTTATGCAGTCCACTGGCCTATTTATTTATTTTATTTATTTTATTAGATTTCTACCCCGCCCATCTAGACCAAAGGTCTACTCTGGGCGGCATTACATATTTAAAAACAGTTAGACCAATAAATATATACATAAATAAATCCAAGATGGCGAAAATATAGAATTTAAGATACGGCAGGAGGGAAAGCCTGCCCAAATAACCAGGCCTATAAATGAGCTGGTATAGAAGGTGATGCCTATGTTTCCTTTGATGTTGCTGTGCTTCTTATTATGCAGAATCTTTATAATTTAAGCAATTATTAACAGAAGAATGAAACACATGGTCAAATCGGGTTCTCTCCACATGGGTTGGACTTCAATACCCCTCATCTTCAACCAGCATGCTAAAGGTTATGCAACTTGTTAGTCTAGCCCGTCTGGACATCGCCTGATGGGGAAGCATGTTTTGTACCACTTAGGCTGCTTTGAGTTGGTGAATAGAAATTTTGGCTAAACTTAAATGTGATTTTTTTTCTCAGATGGTAGTGTGGTTTGGGTGACTGGAAAGAAAAAGATCAAAAAGACCTGTAAATAATTCCTTGGAATCAACTTCTTAGCATTATACAGTTTTGCTATTTTTTTAAAAAATGTGTGACAACAGAATATCAGACCTGGATTTTTCTTTTTTTTTTTCCCTTTTGATCATCTATTCTTTGAGCTTTTGGATAGTTCACAACTATTTACTAGGAGGAATGTAAATACTGATAGCATTTTAAACAAAATACTATCACATTTCAATTTTCATATGGGGAAAATGAGGCTGGCACTTGAGTGCAGGGTTCAAATAGTCATTTGTCAAATGAGTTGGTGAATGAAATCCAGAAGCGTAGAGTAACTCCTGTATTATGTAAGACAGAATTAACATAAACTTGTTAAAGTGCAGTAGATTCTTTCCATATGGTGCTGTGAAGGAGAGCAACCTAGTGAGCCGTCCTCCAAGGAGTGCAGACAGGAGATGTTGACTGGATGTGCTGTAGGGGAGCTGATCAAGATAGAGGATGAGGGAACAGGCAGGACCAGAGCCATAGAGATATTCTTAGCAGAGGATAGACAAACCAGAAAGTGGGAGGAGTTAGACTTATTGAGTTGGGAGGATATAAAGGAGGAAGGAGTAGGAGGGGGAGGAGAGAGAAATGACAGGAAAGAGAAGAGTACGCAGACGGAGAAAGAAGAACCAGTAAGATGCACAACAGTGGAATTGGTGAGAGAATTTCCCAATCTTAGAACTGGGGGAGGATTGTTACCTGATCCTCCTAGTCTAGGAGAGAAGGGAAAGATAGAAGGGAAAACAGGATGGAGAATGGTGGCAGTACCTCGTCCGCAGGACACGGGAAAGAAAATAACATACATTGGTACTATGAATTACCTGCCATATCTGGAAGGGAATTATGTGAAGCACCCTTGTTGTGGGACGATATGTGCAACACTGAGCTTTCCAGCATGGAGCAGAACCGAACCAGATCAATGCGGGATGAAAAAGGGGGGGAATTGATGAAAGGAAGAGACACAGCGAATGTTAAAAGTTATAAGTTATTATCTGAGTTAAGTGGTTTAGATCCGTTTTGTGTTGACGTTCAAGAAAGTAAAAGGAATAAAGACAAGTTGGTTGTACCGTTATCTTCGTCTCCGTGTATAATTCCCGCCGAAATGAAAGACCCGCCTCTAACAGACAAAGAACCCAATCACAGGTGCATACTTGAGCTGACATTCACACTGTTTCTGTTTAAGTAGTGGGCCACAAACTGAGATCTCTCTCCTAGCTCTCTCACCAGCATAGCGCACATAATGGGAGAGAACAAGGCTCTCCTTTCCCCCCAAAACCCCTCCTGTTTTCCCCAGCTTTCCTTCCAGAAGCCCTCCACGTTCTTCAGAGCCCCCTTGTTGCTTTTGCTATGCAGGTTCTCACATCTGGGCAGTATCTCCTACTGAGTGCTTCCTTAGTTCTGAGTCTCAGCCCAGCTGGCATTGTAGTTTGTTTTCAATATCTGACCTCAAGAGGTTGCACGATCTTTTTTTTTTTTTGCAAAAACAAACAAACAAAACAGGCAGTGAGCTCTGTGAACTTCCCTTCCTTCCATCTGTTCACCAATTCAGAAACTAAAAAGCTGTTCTCCACCCAGAAAAACATGTGCCCTGGGAGAAGAGACAGGCTAACCAAGTATTGGAGGCAAGCTCTCCAAGGGTTGGAGGCAAGCCGGGAGGAAGCAAGCTTCCGCAAGGAAGGAACTGACTGGTTAGGGACTTCAAGGGGGTGAGAACGAGGGCAATGGTAGAGACACCTTTTTCTTGAGAGAAGCAGCAGTATCAGCAGAGCAGAACTTGGGAGCAGAAGTCCTGCCTCTGCTCAGCATAATAAGCACTAAATCCTCACTATTTTGAAGCAAGTGAAACAATATGCATTACTGCCTGAAATCCGTCTCTCTGTTTAAGATCTTTAAATCCAAATTTCAACATTCGCAACTGCAAATTAAAAATAATTTGTTATAAAAATAACCTGTAATTCATAAAAAATTTCAAGTCAAGAATAAATGTAATTAGTTTAATCACTGAACATCATTATTTTTGACTGTTAAGGATTCTAATTTGTTAGTGCCAGTTCTAGCAATATTAAATAATGTCCAACAATTTGATGAATTTAATGGCAAATTTATCTCATAAAATTTCCCTCAGTGTTTTAATGCCAATGAAGCAAATTTGTTTAATAATTTGATTTTAATGAGATAGAGCTGATAATAATATTCCCATAGCTCTGCCTAAGCGCATCACTGGAAGTAGGTCTGGAGGAAACAGGAATTCTGCCACGATTCAGGATTGGAGGGAGAAGCCCATAAATGAT
Source organism: Intellagama lesueurii (assembly GCA_037013535.1). Lineage (NCBI taxonomy): Eukaryota > Metazoa > Chordata > Lepidosauria > Squamata > Agamidae > Intellagama > Intellagama lesueurii. The sequence goes on from JBAJHW010000002.1 coordinate 272,546,840, forward strand.
AATGGTGTGGAGAAACCGGAAGCACAAAAACTGCTGCCATGCACTCCCGTCCAGTCGCACAGAGGGGTTTGACAGCCTGTGTTTGTGTGTGCGGCAGCATTATAGAAAGAGTAGCACCTGAATCCAGAGGCCAGTACTCTGTTGACCTTCTACTCAAAAGAAAGTCTTGCTGGTGTAATATTGTGGGATTGTGCCACATAGCAGAGGGCAGGTTTTCTTCATGGAGATCACTACTTGTGCAACAGCAATTCTTGTATTAGCATCATGGCCCCACATTACTGTACTGGCAGGATATTCCACTCAACAAAAGTTCAATTGGCAAGTTGGTACAGTATATGGAGGAGAGAATGGTGCAAATGAAGTGGGGGAGGAAGGAAAGACTTGTAGTTCTTCCTTGCTGAAAACATCCCAGGTTTGTTGGCTGGAAGTACTCACTTTAGACTCTACCGTAGTGCAGTTGAACTGTTTTCTCTGGGCTCATTTTAGGGCTGTGTTACGTTCAAAAAGCTAGGTTTAGTGGCAAAAGCCTTTTCCACATAATTGGTATTAGGAGACATCCTGGAAGGGCAACAGTATCAACCCTTCAACCTGGTTTCAAGCCATGAAATATTATAACGATGCTATGGAATGAAGTCTCAACATTGTTTTAAGGTACCAAGAGTACCACCGTCCTATACAGGAGGATACCACAACCATCTTTGGCTACAGATCTCTGCCACAAGGCTGTGTCAGCTATAGATTTGTGAATAACTGCTACCTGTTTGTAGAAACCCAATATGTTGGTTTCTATATTATAGACATGGGATTGACGTCACCTCTAGAGAGAAGGTGAACAAAATCTTAAAACATCTACTTAGGCAGTTATTTACATAAGAAAATAAATTTTGCTTTCCAGATGATAAGAGAGCATTGGTTAAACGTTCTTCGATTAAATATCTTGGTTGTAATTTCTAATAAGAGTCTTCTCCAAATCCCTGTCTCACTTAAAATGGACACATGTCTACTGATTGCATTCTTTATTGTGTTGACGTATGAATAGGGAATTGTGACATCAGAATCAAATCTGAAAAAATATAACGCAGCTTGCCAGGGGATACAGAGCAGCAGCAAATGCTTTTCTAGCCAAATGTCTCTTTCTCTGTGAATAAAAAGAGTTATATTTATTTGTGACTATTTTAAATATGTTTTGAAACAAGATGAGTAAAAAAAAGACACACCACCACAAATTGTTTATATGGAGGCATGTTAACAAATTGGATTTTAACATTTCAGGAATCACTGGCAGCCACTATATTTACTGTCATTTACATTAGCGCTGTACCCTTGAACTTTTTCTAGCTAATTTCTAAAAAGGGAGAAAAGTTCCTAAAGCTGAAGACATTCTTACATTTGTTTTAGCTGCTTCTTTAGATATGAGGAGCTGTTGTACCTTTCAGATCTCTATAGTACTTTCAATATTTGTAGATTTTCCTCTTCTCCAAGGAAGGAGGTAAAACTTTTCAATATGTCTATGAATATAAAACATCTCTTCATGCACCTATTGAATTCAGCTGGGAGATGCAAAGTTTTCCTTTATTTTCTGTGTTTATTTTAAGATTGGATCTCAAAAGTGTTTCCATCTAGCTGTGATCAAAATATTCAGAAATATAAAGCATAAACAAACTTGTTCTTCAGATATGTTGACAAAGTAGCCAGCAGTAAATACTCATTTCCATCTGGTGAGCACCTCCCCCAGACTGTCAATGATAATGTAAAAGACCATTTATTTCACTTCGGTTCTTTAATTCTTCCCTTTGTTTAATTCTCTGTGAATTGTAGAGAACTGAGATGAGTATGAATCTCTCATTTTGTCGAACGTGAATGACAGATGACATTCCTGTTCCAAATTCTCTTTTACCTCCAAACCACTTTAATTTGATTTCAGAAACTAAGCAGGCTCACTTCTGGTTAATACATTGATGGAGGACCACTAGCTAACAGGGATGTTGGCAAGTCTTTGGGTCTGAGTCCCAAGTCTGAATCTGAGTCTTTGGTACCAAGTCCCAGGCCCCAAGTCCCTATTAAAAACAAGCTCTTTTCCCCAGAAGAAGAGGGAGGGAGGGGTGGTTTCCGAGTCATAAGTTGAGTCTGAGTCATTGAAAAAGAAACCCAAGTCGATACTGAGTCGAGTCACTGATGCGACTTAAGTCCGACTTGATAGTGAGTCCTGCGACTTGAGTCTCCATCCCTGCTAGCTAGTATCAGCTGTCTCCTGGTAAGACTTGGAAGGAATACTGTCTAAAACCCTAGAGACCCACTGCCAGTTAAAGCTGACAGTGCTGGACTATTTGGATCCTTGGTCTGACCCACTGTAAACCTGTTACTGGGTCCTGTGCACAGAACATGAAGGAGAAGGAAGGCCAGGCTCTCATTTCAACTCTTTAATACCTCAAATGTCTAGAAACTCTTACAGCTCCTTATGTCTAGAACAAAATGAGAGATTGACGTGTCTGAACATGCCAGAAAACCTGAGCAAGAGGTGAGGTGTTTGTTGACCAAACATAATGACCGGTGCTGAGGGCAGCCCAAATGTTGTAATTGCTGTGTGAACCTAAGCACCCTACTTAATCAATGAATACAAGAACTAGAAATGGGAGCTTTGTGCTTCGTTGTTTGTGAGAAGTTCACAAGCTGGACATGAGTGCAACTGTGCTTTTCCATGTTCTTCAGCAGCTGATATACAGAGATGTGCTTCCTAGATCCATAAAGAGTCATAGCTATTGATTATTTTATGTAGATTTGTCTAACCCCCTTTCAAACAGTCTCAGTTGATGGCCGTTACTATACCTTGGAATACAGTGGTGCCTCGACTTACGAATGTCCCGACTTACGACCATTTTGAGTTACGACCAGCTCCGGCCGCAAAATTTTGCTTCGACTTGCGGCCGGAGCTTCGAGTTACAACCAAAAAAGGCAGGGGAAAAAGGCAGGGAATTCAAATTGCTAACCGTTGGTAGGCGAAGAGGCTGCTTCTTTGTAGCTCTTTCTCCCCAACGGTTAGAGTGAGTGCGATCGGAGGAGGCTTCGGACTGCCTGGTAAGGGAAGGTGCTGCTTCCTGCTTTTTAAAAACTGTTCTGGGTGGGTTTTGCAGCGTGGTTTTGGGCTGGGTGGTGGGATTATGTTTCTATGCTGTGATGGGTCTTGCAGGGTTTATTTGTTTTTTGGTTTTTTTCCCCCCCATTTCCGATGGGGGGTATGTTTGCTTTTTTGGGTTTTTTTTCCCATTTCCAATGGGTCTTGTGGGGTTTGTTTGATTTTTGGTTTTTTCCTCCCCCCCATTTCCGATGGGTCTTGCGGGGTTTGTTTGGTTTTTTTTAGTTTTTTTAATTTTAATTTTTTATTTATTTATTTTTTTTGCATTTCCGATGGGTCTTGCACGGTTTGCTTGCTTTCTGCTTTGCTTTTTTTTTTGCATTTCCGATAGGTCTTGCACGGTTTGCTTGCTTTTTGCTTTGCTTTTTTTGCATTTCCGATGGGTCTTGCACGGTTTGCTTGCTTTCTGTTTTGCTTTTTTTGCATTTCCAATGGGTCTTGCATGGTTTGCTTGCTTTTTGCTTTGCTTTTTTTGCATTTCCGATGGGTCTTGCACGGTTTGTTTGCTTTTCTTCCCCCCCCCCTTCGGCCGGAATGGATTAATCGTGTTTCCGATGGGTCTTGCAGTGTTTGGGGGGGGGGGGGGTTGGTGATTTTTTTTCTTCGACCGGAACGGATTAATTGCATTTCAGTGCATTCCTATGAGAAATGGTGCTTCGACTTACGACCATTTCGAGTTACGACCGGAGTTCCGGAACCAATTAAGTTTGTAAGTCGAGGCACCACTGTAGTGGATTCCACTGAGTGATGATATCTTTTAAAAATATCTTTCCTGACTCTCCCACCATTCAGTGTTAACATCATACCACAGGTCCATCCACTTCAACTTCCTGCTTGCCTTATTGGTGAGCCAGATTCCTCTGAGAAGCCAAGGGAATGGAGACAATAGCCCTCTCCCACAATTGTTCCCCAGCAAATAATAATTATTTTCTCTCATTGTGAGCATATTGGATTGCCAAATATTAATGGCCATTGATAAGCCTACCTTGTTTCTTGAATGTTAGTGTTCATATTGATGAAGGGTTCATTTAAAGGATAAAAATAATAGGAGAAAGGGTATATAAATAACAGAAGGCTCTGAATACTTCATCTAGGTGTTATTGGTCTTAGCTGTTTGAGGGATTGTTTCCTTCCATGTGGTTTTGCCCAGTCCTTAAGACCTTCCTCTTAAACATTTCTGGCTCCTTTTGAAGTGTAGTTGGTGGCAATGCACGAGAAAAGCTTTTCTGTAGCAAGGTCCCCTATGAGAACTCCGAGCTTGGAAAATTTACTATTTTGCACTACAGTTTCTTGAATCTCCTGGGTATCATCACCAGTTGCCATGCTGGATGAGGTCTTCTGGGCTTTGTTGTTCAAAGATTAGCTTTTCCAAACTCCAGTGGAATTGAAGGCTTCTTCCTTCCAGCAAGCTTTTAGATCTGTTGGTATGTAATTTTTTTTATTTATAGACTGATTTTAAATAGTTTTTTAAGATGCTGCTTATAGTTCTGGTTCTGTTATGTGTTTTATGGTTGTAATGATGTAGGTTATTATTATTTTAATTGTGAGTATTCGTTGGCTCTGTTAGCTGGTTTATTTATTTATTTATTTATTAAATTTATACCCCGCCCATCTAGACCGAAGTCTACTCTGGGCGGCTAAGTGCCTCCTGAAGCATGGGATTTTTAAAAAAAGATAAGATAAATACTGTGCCTGAAATCTCTGTGATCCTTATTATAACTATTAAGAGAGGTCAGTATTATCATTACCTTTACATATAAGAGCAGCTAAAATGCAGAGAATGGTCTGCCTAAAACCATCTGCATAGTTTATACAGCTGAGGTGAGATTTTCTAGTTTATCTTGGCTTTCAGCTCATTCTTTCAACCACTATGCAGCAGTTTCTTGTGGTGTGATTTATTGCTTCATATTGCTGTGTTTTTTGGCTTGAGAAACAAGTACTATTCATATTATATATAACAATATAATGAATCATGATGTAGCAATGTAAATTGTAGCACAATAATTTTACTAATGCGTTGGTGCAGACGAAATGTAAGCAACGAGGAGGAGGAGAAATTTGGAGTTCTTTTTACTTCTATGATGGTAGAATCCTTTGTTGTAAATAACAATATGTTTTACGTCAATCTCATTCAGTAGTAATGTTGCCTGTTTTGTGCAGTTGATACTTTAGATATGCTTACCTAAATTTCTGAATTAATGAATTAAAAAGTGAGGAAATAGTTTTATATGGGATCATTTTTACAAAGCCATGTCCTTCAAGATATAGAGCATTGTGATAAGGAACTGGTATAAATCCAACACCCAGCTTTAATGCTAGAGTTATAAGTGGTCCTCTGACCCGTGATCGGATTCCCTCTCATATTTACCACTTACTGAAAAACTTTCCAAATAGGAGCACACAAAAGGAGAAGATTCTTTGGTTGCTTCTCCATGGGGCAGCAGACCTCTTTGAAGTCCTGAGGAGAGCTGAAAGACTACCAGCCTCCCCAACTTATTTCCTGTAGCAAATCCTCCCAGCCTTCCTTTTCCCATGGAGCTTGTTAGTCTTGTGTCTAAACCCAGGAGACTATACGCCTACTTGATAGGGAGGTTAGATGTGCATTTCTTATTGTGATTAGGGAGGATTAAAAGCTTTTCAGCAACGGGACAATCATTTTAATAATGTATTTAATATTTCTTTTAATTCGCAGAGGCTAACGTATTGAATAAAGCCCACTTTGTTATGGGAAAGAAACAGTTATCGCTGAAGATACAGCTGTGCAGTTTTCAGAGAGGTAGCCCTGCTAGTCTGTGCGAGCATATCCTGACAAAAAACCAGAACAATGAAAGAAAGAAAAAAGACGAACAAACCAAAAGGATATTGACACCTTGAAAACTAACTGTTGTATTCCATTTTGAATTTTCATGGATCAGTCCACCTTGTCAGACGACATGTTAGAGCTCTATAAAAGAGCAGCCACAGGTATATACCAGGTGGTCACAGGAAGATGACAATTGTATTATACTGTGGCTTCTCTTCACTGGTGAAGTGGATAGATCCATGAAAGCTCACATTGGATTATAAGTGTGCTAAATTATGGGCTGCTGATGTAAATCTTGCTGTTTATAACAGCATATGGAACAGGGGTAGATGATTTCTGATGTTTTAGAACACAATTTCTGTAATTCCGGAATAGCTTGGCCAGTGTTCAGAGATTATAGTTCTACTCTGAACTGTTGGGAGGGCATTAGTTTTTCTACCCAGGCAAAGAGATTCAAGGCCCCTCTAAAATTAAGCAATTGTAATCCAGCTTCATTGACTTGAGGGGGAAAGTGTAGTCCATGCTGGGAACATACGATTTTGGCTTTGTGACTGATCTGTGGCCCTTTGCATTTATATTGGGTTGGACAATATGTGGTTCATGGATCACATGCAGGCCCCCAGGGGCTCAAATGCAGCCCCTCTCAAGCATCTTCTAACACCCTAACTCTCCCCCACCACAATATTTTAATAAATCTTTTTTGGGGGGAAAATCAGGGGATCAAAAATCTCCCTTGTGATCTCTAAAGCAGCCATTCTCAACTTTTGTTGTTGTTGTTGCCATGGCCAACGTTCTCTCTAAGTTTCTGTCCTGCTGCATGGGAGCCTTGCCCCCTGTGTGTGGGGGTGGGCAGGACTTCATTCAAAATGGGAAGTTAAGCAAACCAGCTGCTGCCTGCCCGTGCACAACCTCGTCAGAGTTCTCGGCGAGCACACAAGTGCGCAGCTTAGAGGGAAGGTTGGCCATGGCCATAAGCACAATATGAAAGAAACAGAGGCCGAATCAGGATTGTATAAGTCGCATAACGAACCTTTTGAAGTGTGAAGAATTATTTCAAGTCTATGGCCCCCTTCAAATGTTCCAGGGCCCCTCGGGGAACCGTATGGCTCCCGTTGAGAATGGCTGCTCTGGAGAGCTTTGATGTCAATTTGGGTGCCTTTTGTGAAGTAACCAGCTTTTTCGACTAATAAGCTTGGAAGTTTAAAATAGCAGTAACAAGCCCTGTGGTGTGCAATAAGGAAAATACGACTTCTAAAGCTGCGTCTTTGTCCACAGGATGTAAAAAACAATGGATATCCTTTTGCTCCCCCAAATGTTCACTCTCCTGTTTGTCTCCAGGAGCTCCATAAAAGGCAGTTTAAATACAATAAATTCCACAGAATAAAACTTCGCTCTCATATAAAAAAACTAAAGTAAAGCTCCAACTGCCCATTCAGTTGTATCTCCCAAGCGTTGTCTTTTTGGAGTTTTGATTCTGTGCACTTTTATTTCTTGTTTTAAAGTTTTATGTGCCTCTTGTCAGGTACGAATAAAGAGTTACTGTTATCCATCTTTTAAACCTGAATTTCGGCAGATATTTGTTGTACCTGGCATAGAGTTCAGGGGGGAAATTGCATGATATAGCATATTAATGGGTTTTTTGAACTACCCTGGACAAACAGTAATAGAAAAGTGTGCTAAATGTAACTGAATATTAAGGCAGAAATTGGAGAGGGTGGCCATGGGTATAATGAGCAAGTTGGCATTAAACCTTAATTTATTAACTGAATCTCTGAACTAGCTAGAGGCAAGGGAAAGGATTATCTCCCGGTCTATGCACTTCTTTACATGTTTTCAGCATAATATTCCAAAACTCTGTAGGCATAATCTAACAATTGAATGATTTCTGTCAACAGACCCATTCAACCATTTAGTATAATTCATATTTTTAAATTTGCTTCTCCTTCTTTGAGGTACCAAATCAGCTGCACAATAAGATAAAATTAAAAAAATAAAATAAAATTTGTTTGGTCAATGCATGTGAAATGTGACAAAGGAAACTGTGTTTTGTCTTCTAGCGAAAACTGCAAAATAGGATGGTGTAATTTTTTTTCTATTTAGAAAATAGATGTTGTTGCCATAGTTTACTATTACGATTTCTCAATATTCCACAGTATGAAACTGCTTGACATAAGAGGGAGGAAAGCTGATGGGTGAGTGGATATGCCTAAGTGTCAGAACTTATGTGCTAAAGCACATTACTAATAAATTATTTACCAGCTGTTTTCGTATTTGTTGAAGCGACAGGGAAGTCTAAACGCTTGCAAATTAATAACGGGCATGAAGGTTATGTTCGGGTCATACACCTGTCGCTTAACTGGAGCACAGCTGAACTTAGAAATTCCTAAATGGACTGCAGCCATAAAACTCTAATGAAGATCTAGCTCTCAGCTTCCAGGTTAAAAACTAATTTAGTTCAGAGGCTATATGATAGTGTATCATCAGAGCACTCTTTCCATATTAATAAAAGAAATATCCACTTGGCACTCGATGCAAGGTCTTGCTAGACTTATAAAATGCCACACTAACTCTAATTATAAAGGATTATCTAAGTAACATCTTGGCACCTTTTCACTCCTAGTAGATAATTGGCTATTTCCTGTTTTTCAAATTGCCATCCAATGACAATATGTTTCTTAAGTGGTTTGAGCTAACGATGATGTGCTTCAAGATTTTTATTATGAGCTGGATGTCTACAGATTACTCACTACTTCTGCGTTGGATGATCGAAAGATCCAGTGACCTATGACAATGAATAGTTTCATTTTTATTTAGTTTAACAATTTGTTGGACTCACCTCTGTTCTCCAGCATCTGTTGCCAACATAGTATCCACAGTCAATAAGTTCAGCAAGATATCAAGGTGGTGGTGGAGAATATTTTTTTCTCCTTGTTGCAAGATTTCTCTGTAAGTGATTTTTTTCCCCAATAAGAGGCTCACAGGAAATAATGTGGGATGTCTCAGAGTTTAAGCTTCACAAGCTGGTAGTGATTTCTGCACAGAATGGCATCTTTCCTGCACAGAATTCACATAGAAAGCAGGGAAGGAAAACCAAGTTGCACTGGATTATTACAGTTCCTGTGCAGAATGGCATCATTCCTGCATGGGATTCATCAGAAAGGGCATTAATTTGTCAGTTTCCTGTGCAGAGCAATAGGTCAAAACAAACAAAACAAAACAACAGATTTTGTGTTCACAGAAAGCTGGGAAATCTTGCCGGCACAGGGGGAGGCTTGGTGGGTGGTCTCAGAAAGATAAGATTCAGAAAATCTTTTCTATACTTGTCACACTTATGCTAGGCTTTGTTGTCCAAGTGCTGAAGCCAGTTGATAGTCTCAACTAAAGAAGACTCATTGAAAGAGTGTGATTTATATGAGTGTGTGAGCCAGCTACAGCCAGCTGGGGGGAAGGAGCTAAGCGCCAGCGTGGGCAGGCCCCCTCAGCAACGGCAGAAGGGTTGTTGGCCTTGAAAGAAACACCTGAGGCAGACGAAGGTGGAGGCCCTAAACCCACCCCCAGAGAAACAGCTGTAGCTGCAGCTGAGATAGATATAGAGGTGAGTGAGCAAGGAGAGGGGGAGGAGGAACCGGATATTTGGGAGGATGCCTGGGAGTTCCCGTCACCTTCGGAGAAGAGAGAAAATAGTCTGCCGGGGGAGATGCTGAAAGGAGCTCCTAAGAGGCCGGCATCTCCGGAGGACGGCTGGCTTATCTGAAGGCAAGTTGAAAGCTGAAAGAGAGAAGCTCCCAGGGTCAGCTGGTGCTGCACAGCCTCTTCTGCTTGCTGGACGCCGTGCTGGGGGACTTGGCTGGCAAAGACTGTTTAACAGCCTGGACCTTTCAGCCAAGACGAGCTGCCACGGGAGTGAAGTAACTTCCTGGGAGCTGGGGGCTGGGACAGAATATTCTCTCAGCCCTGGAAAGACTGGAAGGATAGAAAGCTACCAATTCCATCCCTGCTGCTTGGGGCTAGAGTCCCCATCCTGCAAAGGGACTACAGAGACACTGTTTATCTTTTCGTTTCTTTTCTTTGTATGCTGAGTCCAATAAAGCTTAACTGATCACCAGTACCTGCTGCCTCATCACGGATACAGCGGCTGGGGCCGCTCACAGAGTGCTAACGCACCATCCAATCATTGAATCAATGGCTCTGCTGTAGTTGAGACTACCAATCAGATTTAGGCCCCAAACTTTTTCCTATTTCTGTCCATCCTGAGTCTCTTGTGGTCCCCAGTGGTGTAATCTGTAGCCAGTAAGGTTGAGCAAGTCCTTTTCTTACTTTCCTTTTTGGACTTTTGAGGATTTTTGAAGCCTTCCCCACCCTTATGTGGAGAGCATTAATAATCTTGTAAGCAAGTGTGGTCATGTCCAAGGCAACCAAGACTTCTGGCAGAGATCTGGTGCTTTGTGGCAGCTCCAAATGCTTCCTCATTACTTCACAGTAAGCTTTAACATTTCATGGATATCCTATTTGGATCCCCACCCCACACTTACTGTGAGGTCTCTGTGCGGTAGGGAATAGGACTTCAGCAACATGTAGACTCTGAAGGAACAGGACAGTCCTGCATTATCGGTATATATGAAGTATCTCTACCTAGTTAACCTATCTCTTGCTATTTACATTATACACAGCACGCTGAATGTTGGTTGGATTTACTTCCTAGAATATCAGTTCATTTCAAAGGACCTATGATATGTATTGGTATTTCCTTAAAACATGTGCTGTTCCAAGTAAGATAGCCTTCTGAAGTTGATGTATCATGATCTCATTTATGCCTAGAGCTGCTGCTGCTGCCGCTGCTGCTGCTGCTGTTGTTGTTGTTGTACTTCCTATTTCTCAGCATTGCTGGTGTGAGGGGCCAGACCAAAGGCTCCAGCCTATCCCCCCCCCCCGCCATATGTCTAATGAAGTGGACTTGTCCATGAAAGCTCACATTAAAATATAATAGTTAGTCTTTAAAGTGCCACGTGTTTTTGTCTTTTTTGTTTTGTTTCTTTGGATTTTTCCTGATATGCCTAAAAATTAGAAATCAAGTCATAAAAATCCGTGGATGAGATGATATGTTTGCAAAATTACTGATTTTTTGATTCCAGGAAGCATATTAGCAGCTACAGTCAACCCTCGACTTACGAATTTAATCCATTCCAGATTAACGTTCGTACGTTGAAACGTTCGTATGTCAAACTATGCATTCCCATAGGAATGCATTGAAAACCCATTAATCCGTTCCGGCCGAAGAAAAAAATACCCCCCAAAAAAAGAAATGAAAAATAAAACACTTGCAGTCCCACGCTGGGACTGCAAAACACACACACACACACAAAACAAAAACATCCAAAAATAAACATTTGAGCAAGTCCCGCGCTGGGACTGCAAAAAAAAAAATAAAAAAAAAAATAACCAAAACAACAACAACACAGAAACATACCCCCCCCCCAGCCCAAAACCCACCCAGAGCAATTTATAAAAGCAGCAACTTACCAGTCCAAAGCCTCCGAAGCCTCCCGGGCATCCCTCGCCGCCGCCATTGCCGCCTTCCGAGGCCTCCCAGGGCTTGCCCAGCACTATCAGAGGCAAGCCTCGGAACGGAAAAAGGCAGGGGAAAAGGGCGGGGAATTCAAAAATGGTGCTGGGCAAGCCTCTGAAAGCGGTGATCACCGCGTGGGGGGACCCCCGCCAGTCCTCCGATGGTGCAGGGGAAGCCTTTGGAAGCTTGCCCAGCACCATCGGAGGACTGGCCGGGGTCCCCCGCAACCGCGATCGGCACTTTCAGAGGCTTCCGAAGGCTTGCCCAGCACCATCGGAGGACTGGCGGGGGACCTCTGAAAGCGGCGATCGCGGTTGCGGGGGACCCCCGCCAGTCCTCCGATGGTGCTGGGCAAGCCTCCAAAGGCTTGCCCAGCACCATTGGAGGACTGGCAGGGGTCCCCCCACGCGGCGATCACCGCTTTCAGAGGTCCCCCGCCAGTCCTCCGATGGTGCTGGGCAAGCCTCTGAACGGAAAAAGGCAGGGAGAAAGGGCAGGAAATTCAAAAATGGTGCTGGGCAAGCCTCTGAAAGCAGTGATCACCGCGTGGGGGGACCCCCACCAGTCCTCCGATGGTGCAGGGGAAGCCTTCGGAGGCTTGCCCAGCACCATCGGAGGACTGGCAGGGGTCCCCCCACGCGGCGATCACCGCTTTCAGAGGTCCCCCGCCAGTCCTCCGATGGTGCTGGGCAAGCCTCCGAACGGAAAAAGGCAGGGAGAAAGGGCGGGAAATTCAAAAATGGTGCTGGGCAAGCCCTGGGAGGCTGAGTTTTGACTTTCCCGCCCTTCCCCCCTGCCTTTTTCTGTTCGTAAGTCGAGGCTCCGTTCGCAAGTCAATACAAATTTTTGCGATCGGAGCCGTTCGTAAGTCGAAATGTTCATAGGTAGGGACGTTCGTAGGTCGAGGTTTGACTGTATTAGCAATTACTTTAAATTGGTAACCAGAGATTTTGTAACAACTCCAGTTGCAGAAAGTAGTGTGGGGAGGAGGAAGGCTTGATCTTGTTTGCTCATTGTTTTAATTTCTTACATTAAAGTGTGGTACTTTCCAATTTTTATACTTTCTGTACTTTTGGGGCTACTTGTTGGAATTCCAACTTTTATATGTTTTCCTTTGTTGCTTATCCTGAAGTGTAAAATCTGGTTTATTAAAATCAACTGTTTTATCCATAGTAACTTTCTTGTCCCAGTGCAGTATTGTAGTTTCATTTTCCTGAGATCCTGTTTTTACTGCCATGATCAGACTCACTTGTTTAATTTTTGAGGTGTTTTTCCTTCTCATTCCTGCAATGAGATAACTCTGTTTGGTAGCTGCTATTTTGTGAATTATTCTAGAGTGAATGAATTTTTGAGTGCCTGCCGTTTTTCTGAAAGAACAAAGACAACTGACATTCTTTGTGTATAAATAAGTTTGTGGGAAGGCATAAATAATCTTTTAATAAAACATTGCCCCTTTTCTACTTTTTGCTTATCTGGGAAAATCAATTTTTGGTTTTTCAAGTGCAGAAGGGAGATCAAAAAGGAGAACTGACAATCTAAACAAAGGGCAAGGTGTGAAGTGTTGCATAGTCTCCTATTCCCTGGTGAGCTTTATATAGGCATTTTCTAAACAGAATGCATTTGCTGAAGAATAAAAATTCACGCAACACTCCCTCTCGTGAGTCAACTATGGTATAACTATGTTTTGAGTGTATATATCAGTTTTTTTTAAAAAGGAAATGCAAAGTGTTAATTTTAGTGCTTGTTATAAGCGCTGACAACTCTTCGGGTGACAATGTTGTAGAATGTCTTCCTTGTAGGTCTAGCTCTGTGTGTGTTTGGCAACAAAATGTGGCTCTGGGGGGGGGGGCATAAAATATCTTGTCCTAGTGGAAGAAGCATAAAGTAAGGAAGCCAAATTTAGTGTCCAATTTATGCAAGCATAGGGTCTCTCTCTTCTTTCTTCATGTGGATTATGACAACTTCTACTGTAAGAAGCAAATCCGAGATCTCTGAGGTATCTCTTACGTCAGTGGCTCCCAAGGTTTTTTTGGACTCACGGTTCCCTTTACTTACTGGCCACTGACCGCGGATCCCCAGTACAGTGGGACTGCCATATCCACAGGATCAGTACCCCCAGTTTCACTTATCCACTGCTTGAAAAATAATAATAAAATAAAATAAAACCCACCTGTATACACCTTGCCAAGGGTGTATTACCAGGACTGGCCACTAGCTGGAACCAGAGACTATGCTATATATATATATTGATGGCTTAAGGGAAAGGCCATTGTAGGCTGACTTCTCTAAGAGAAGCAACTTCCGGAAAATGGAGAAGCAACATTTTTTTGTGCAGCGTGGGGGTTGGGCAGCAAAGTCTCCCTTGTGAACAGGGAGGCAGGAAACCGAGTCCTGGGCCAAGGTTCCATCTTTCCACCATGCACAGACCCCAGAGAAACTGCAAGAAAGTTTTGTACAATACTTTGGGTGCAAGGGGGAAGGGAGGGGGAAGGATGAGAGGATTTTGTGGCGCCCTCTGGTGGATTTCCTGGCACCCCGTGGCACCATGGCACACAGTTTGGGAAACACCATCTTATATGATTGACATTCTGAGTGTAGTGCACTTATGGGGTGGGCCTGGGTAGTAGAAGGATTCAGCCATATCGTTTCTAGGTACTTGTAGTTCTGTCAGCTTCATGTTTGGTGACTGCGAGACTGTCTAAGGATTCTTCAAATGAAGATAATGGGCTAGTTGTGTTCCTTCCTCAGATGGAGGAGCTGTATTGGTGGATATTGAATGTGGACCACACTCGTGGTCAGCATGAAGTGTCTGGCAAATGGGGAAGAAAATAAAATAAAAATAATCTTTCCACTTAATAGGGCCTCTTCATTTAATCTTATTCGCAAATTCAGTATTAAATCAACAAATATAGCTAGTTTATTAGTGTATAACCAATGTCTATTTGAAAACCTGCAAGCTAAGTCATGAAAAAGCAAAATATTCCGTCTCAAACATGGTCTCTACATTTTTTTTCTCTTGTAAGAAAAAAAAAGTAATTAACACTGGCATGTTACTTTCTGTTCCAGACCCAGAAACATTTCTGGTTCTGGGAACAGAAAAGACAAAGCTCTTCAGAATCTGGGCAAATAGTCAAATGGCTTATGTATGTAGTTTGTGTCATCAAGTTGATTTCTGATTGATGGCGACTCTTTCCAGACTTTTTGAAGTAGAGAATATACGGAAGTGGTTTGCTATTCCCTTCTTCTGGGGGTGTCATGGGACTCTGCAGCTTGCCCATGACTACACAAGCTGGCTCTTATTGCAGGAGACACAATGGGGTAATCGAACTCCCAACCTTTGGCTCTCAGCCAGACACCTAAACCAGTGAGCTACAGAATAATACATTTCAAATAGCTTAGACGTTTATTATTCTAAGTTACATCCAGAGCTATGCATACTTGAAAGAATCATGTCTTTATCCTTTTGTTGTTGGTCTTTGTTTTTCTATAAAAACACTACATGTAAGTTGTCACTTTGGATTCTATACTTACACACTCATGTGTGGGTATGTTTTCCTCTGCTAATGTAATAAGTAGCCTTTCCTATACCTCCTGCCTCCAAGTTTATGTTTCTAAGGAAAAAGGTCTCATGGGAGAAGATTTGTCTGATACCAAAAATTCAATATAGTTACATTACATTATGTTTTAAAATGAACAACATTAGTGGCATTTATAGCCAAGAAGCAACACATTACTGACAATGTTTTTATTTGCTATAATGCATTATTTGGGAACCCTGCCAGGAAAATGGCATGCAGAGAAAGAAGGTTTGACCATTCCTCCCCACTGGGATTAGAATGAAAATGCCTCCCTCCACCACCCCAGCGTAGCATTTTTGTAGGTTTTCTTGCCGTACTAGAGCAGATGGTTGAATTTGCCACTGAAGACTTCATTCACAAATATTTGTAATTAATTTAAGTAAAAATACCGTGTTTCCCCGAAAATAAGACAGGGTCTTATATTAATTTTTGCTCCAAAAAATGCATTAGGGCTTATTTTCAGGGGATGCTTTGTTTTATTTTCATGTACAACAATCTACATTTATTCAAATACAGTCATGTCATCTTCTTCTGCTGCACAGTGCTGCACAATGGTGGAGGGCAGGGTTTCACTTAACTGGGGCTTATTTTTGGGGGTAGGGCTTATATTACGAGCATCCTGAAAAATCATACTAGGGCTTATTTTCAGGTTAGGGCTTATTTTCGGGGAAACAGGGTAGCAATTTAGCAATGTGCTGTATGCTTATCATGTAATTTCCCCTAAACCTTAATAACTGTTAACTGGCCATTTGACCCTGAAGTCAAGCTGTGTATCCTGAGTAACTTGTGTTTGAATACCCATTTCGTTCTCCTAGTTCTCATATGGACTCACCTTGAAAGGATCTAGATTTCTTAAAATGTAGCATTTATGTTTTCTCCTTGCTATTATTTATACTTCTTTAATGCTAAGTAAATTTAAGGAGATCCATGGTGGTGTAATGATGCCTGGTCAATCAGTCATTACGATTACATACGTAATGTCTTATTGTTCTAGTTTAACTCAAATTAGCTAACTCATTGGTCACTTAAAATATCTGAGACATGGTTTTGCAGTAGACTGTGCCCTCTTTTCTCCACGTAGCTGGATCAAAAAACCTGCATCATATTTATTTAGTTATTAATTACATTTGCATTCCAGTCTTCCTCGAAATTTAAAAACACAAACACAAATAGCAGTGCATAGCGAATACAGGGCAAACATTTGTAATGTTTTTTCCCCCTGACACATAGCTGAGTAATCTAATCTCATGAGAGCCCATGGGCACACATGCCATTCTATAGATCTTGGGGGGGGGGGGGGCTGCGTCTGCTCACATGAACATCATACACGGATGTTTTTCTTAGAAAAGGAAGATTAAAAAAATAAAACCTCAAATGCCCTCTTGTGCCCTCTAGTGCCTCCAAAAATTATTTTCTAAAATGTGTCTCAGGCAAAAACAAAAGTAAAATAAAAAAGAAAGAAGACAAAAACAAGTCTTAACTGCTATATTTTAATGTGAGCTTTTGTGGACAAGTCCACTTCCTCAGTCTGTGTTTGTGTCTGCAAGACATAAGACACCCCCAGGATCCCTCAAAACATGGCAAAATTTCTCCCCACTCTCCATGTGGAGCTTGAGAGAAGTCTAAACTTTTTTTTTTGAGGGCGGGGAGGAGATTCTAGGGACCCCAGAAATATTGGTGAGCTCTTGTAACCCAGGAGTACATGTTCCCTACCACTACATTAAAATAACCCAGTTTTTATTGTCCATTTTCCAAAATATTTGTTGAGGAGAAGTAAGGGACTTGGGCAATCTGAAAAGTGACACAATGTGTTTATAGAAAGTGGTGTAAAGGAGGCCTGATGTTAAACACTAACTTTTCAGCAGGCAGGGATAGGTTGTTATGGATACCAAAAATAGCTCTCTGGACCAAAGTGTTGATATGTAACTCTTTTAAAGTAGCAGTTATCGAGTCTCTGACTCTTTCTATGAAAATTGCATTTTCTGTCTGGGATCTTGGTTTTAGAAAAAGCATCATTCTGGCACAGGGAGCTGTTTGGGAGAGAAGAATACCTTTCAGCCTTGTTTGAGTGGTTTCAGGCAACTCACTTGACAGAATCCTTGGAGATGTCAACGGAAAATTGCCAACTGTGCCCCCTTGTTCTGTGGTGTCAAGGAAGTGACATTGTAATATTTCATTGCCTTATGTCACCAGTAAAGGTTTGTAGCATTTATTTCTGTTTAAAGGAACCACACTTCATTTTCTCTTTCCCAGATGCTTGTTGAATGAGAGCATGGGGCCAATTGAAATCCAATTGTTTGAACAGGAAGTGACCACATATGGCTAATCTTTTCTCTTAGTTATTTTGGAGTAAAAAGGACCTTTGGAAAGCAACGTCACGAATATCTTGGTTTGATCTGTAATCTGATGGGGGCTAGCAGGGGGCGAAAGATAAAATTGCACTTGATTCCTGATGAAGTAAAATGATGGGAGGATGTATCTAATCTGTGTGTGTGTGTGAGAGAGAGAGAGAGAGAGGGAGAGATCTCAACATGTTATGATGATGGAAGTATTGAGGTTTTATTAATTACTTTTATTGAAGAGTGAAATGCTCCTTATCTATGAGCTTGGGTATCCATGTTTAATCATACTGCAGTATGCTTACAAATCTTAATCATAGTTTATGTTTATTATTTGTTTTCTGTGCTCCTATTTCTGCTCATGAATAAGACTTTTCGTTTATTCATTCATTCATTTAAAGGTTTTATGTCTTGCCTCATCCTTTGCATTAGTATCCAAGGAGTTTAGAAGGAGTAAAGGGAATCTTACTGCATCCAAAATGTGTTTGAAATGGCATTGTTATTTTTTTAAAAGAAATTCTATAGTTTCTGTTTTCTAGAAAACTCAGAAAGTAGCAGCTATTTCTGTATCCCCTACTGTTCTCGTATGTATGTGGATGTAGGTGTGTTCTTAATGCTGTTTCCATTACAGTGTTCCTCATACAAAGAAAAATAACCTCTCTTCCAATAGGATGGAAGGACTTTCGTTGAATTATTTCTGGGGTTTGTTTGAGACTCAAGAATAGTAAGAGTGTATCTGTGACGATTCTCAGTCATCCAGGTGAGGTTATCTGGAAGTTGAGTCATGGCAACTGGACTTCTTTCTTGTTAGGTTGAAACGTTTCGCTACTCATCCAAGTAGCTTCTTCAATCTGAGGAGAGTTGGTAAGAGACCCCTGATATATCCTCCTAGTTGGTTTCACTTGCCCCTGGTCTGAATAGGCTTCTTAGATGGACAAAGGGCTGGGGGTGAGGGATAATCCCACTTCTGAAGTCCTTCTCCACCCGTTGTCATGGGTTGTTAACAGTCATTAACAGTGGTCTTTCTGGTGTGTGGTTCTGATCTTTCTGGGGAGGGATGAAAGGGTGGCTATTGTTCTTCTTCGTGGCCTCTGTGAATGCACACAAATGGGTTGTTCTGCGCCTGCCGTTTCGGAAGTTTCTAGAGCTTAAAGACATGTGATTACTAAGACGTTCCCCTGTGGAGCCATGATCCACCCTCCCAACGTCCCCTCAGTTCCTTTTTACCGCTGCTTCGGTAGGACGTATTTCGGAACAATAGAACGATATTTGAGCGAGTACTTCATCTAATCAGCTATTTCCTTTATATTTTCAATCATCTCTTTTATTAGACGTTCCCCTGTGATTATCTGTTTATTTTCAATCTCCGTTTTCTTCTCTTCCCACGTTTTTTCTCCCCCCCCAATCGCCAACTTTCCTTCCCTCTTTCCCCTACTTTAATGGCCCCCACAGGGCCTTTCAAGTGGTGCGTGCTCTGCACGAACAAAATCCCTCTTACAGACGGGCACGACCGCTGTCTGTTTTGCCTAGGGGAACAGCATCAAACTCACTCGTGCCCCGAGTGCAAAAAAACTCACAAAACCCGCCTTGAAACTACGTTTGCAAAGACTTCAATCTTACCTGTGGGAACAATCCTTCAGTCCACCCATGGATCCAATAACATCTCCAAATCCGCAAGAAACCGCTCGTTCCATATCGAGCCCGACGACTTTACCATCTTGACAAAAAGAACTTTCGAAGTCTGCTTCGAAGTCGAGCTTGACCTCCACCTCGAGAGCTCCAACCCGTCTTGATGACTCGTCTAAGAAAAAGAAAGATAAGACTAAGACTAAAAAACCTACAAAATCAACTCAAATTGATCCTCTTCAACCAGTGATTCCTTCACCCATTCTCGAGGAGTCATCTAGAGATGCCTGTGGTTCGATTTCGGACAGAGATGACCCAACCATAACACTGGCTCAGGCTGCAGCCTCCATTGCTAGCCTCTCGCCGAGTACTGGCCTATCTCCGGCTGATGCTCATTCCAGCCCAGCCTCGGCCCATTCAAGACCTAGATCATCAGGGCGGGCAATACCTATTCAGATTTCTGGCTCGAAATCCTCTCATCATTCTCCCCGTAAACACCGGGCGAAGAGATGACACCTCTCTCCAATTCAATATGCTCCTTCACATAGAGAGTTGTACTACTATCCCGAGCCATCTCCATATCAGACCAGAGACGACTATGGAGACCGATACCATCTCTATGACCCTTACTATTCAGAGGTCTTGATTGAGCATGCCTATTACGATGAGCCAAGGAGAGTGAAATATGCTTCTTCACCAAGATATTCACCCTCCATGTCGCCTTCACCACCACGACATCAACGCCGTTCAACCTCTGCTTACCTTACATCGACTCACCATGCGTCGATCCCGGCAAAATCGGCCCTTAAACGACCTTTACCAGTACCAGAATCTCAACCTCAATCCAAGCGAGCCAAGCACTCCCGTCATCACACCTCTCTCCAGGTTACCACCACCTACAAGGGGCTTCCCCCCCTTCTGACACTGAACACCCAGTATCGATCCCTGCCACGCATCAACCACACCGATCACCTTCACAGTCATAAATTTCATCTCAAGATTCCACATCTGGTATGTCCCACGAATCACCCTCTAATCTTCCTACCCCTCCTTCTGATGTTGGTGAGAATCATCCTCCATCCCCATCAGAGGATTTTACATCTTATTCCCAGCTGGTCCTCCGAATGGCAAAATCCCTAAAGCTCGACATCGAGGAACCTCCACCTCAGAAAAAGGACTTGGTCTTTGATGACCTGAATCAAGACAAAACACCACCTCTTAGTTTGAGTTTTATCCCAGCTATGCTCGACTTAGTTAAAGAATCATGGGACAAACCCCCTTCTTCACTTCAAATCTCACGGCGCGTAGAAAATCATTATCAAACTCACGGTCCAGACACAGCTTTCCTCTCTAAACATCCTATGCCGAACTCTATCATCGTGGAATCCAATCAATCAAGAGCATGCAACAAGTCATCTGTCGCCCCGACCAACTGAGAAGGAAGGAAACTTGACATTCTCGGAAGACGGCTCTACTCCCTTACTTCATTTATTATGAGGGTGCTAATTATCAGGCTGCGATGGGCGCGTATCATCGCCAGCTATGAGATAAGATTCTACCCATTCTTCAATCGGCTCCAGATACCGCCAAAACAGAAGCCCTCAATATACATACCGAGGCTTCCACTTTGGCTAAACAGCAAAGAATCGCTGCCCGCCATACAGCAGCCCCAGCCTCTAAAGCCATGTCCACTTCAATTGCCTTGAGGCGTCATGCCTGGCTGAGATCTGCAGGTTTTTCAGATGACACTAAAACGAGAATAGAAGATCTTCCTTTTGATGCTGCTGGCCTTTTCAATGCCAAAACTGACGAGGTCATGGAAAATCTACATAAAATCCGCAAAACTGCACGCTCCTATTCCACTTAGCAACCCTACCGGTATCAGCGTCCTCAATTTCGAAGACAACCCTTCTACCAACAACAGTTTCAATCATACCAGCAACCATATTGACCATTCAGACCACAAGCTCCTAACAGATCCTACACAGCCCCATCTACATCCACCGTACCTTCCTTTCGACCTCAACAGCCACAAGCACGTTGACAGCCCTTTCAACGCCCACAAAATAAGGGTAAGCAGTATCCATAGACCCCTTCTTTCTACATTTCAAACCAGACTCTATCCCTTCATCTCGGCTTGGCAACGAATCACTAATGACTAATGAATCCCTCTCCTTTCACAGGGAGACTGGTTTATCGTTATCGACCTGCAAGATGCCTACTTCCACATCTCTATTCATCCACTTCATCACAAATTCCTACGATTCCGATTCGACAACATCTCATACCAATTTTGCTCTCTCCCGTTCGGTCTTTCCACGGCACCAAGGACCTTTACCAAATGTATGGCACCAGTCGCAGCTTACCTTTGACTACAAGGTATCACCATTTCCCCATACATAGACAACTGGTTAATAGTCGCTGCTTCTTATCACGACACAATCAGAGCTACACAACTAACTCTCGATACTCTCAAAGATCTAGGTCTCAAGGTAAACCTTGCCAAGTCTCATCTCGAACCGACTCAAATAGCCACCTACATCGGGGCGTATTTCGACTCTCTTCAAGCCAGAGCCTTTCTACCCCAAGAGAGAATCACCAAACTGAAACAAGCCATTCGACCATTCCGACCTTTAGCTTCGGTATCAGCACATCAAGCCCAGCACTTTCTTGGGCTCATGGCTTCTACCATAGCCGTTCTCCAGCACGCAAGACTCAAAATGAGATCCCTACAATCATGGTACCTACAGTGGTGCCTCGCTAGACGATTGCCTCGCAGGACGAGGAAATCGCTAGACGATGCCTTTTTGCGAGCGCTACTGCGCTTCGCAAAACGATGTTTCCCTATGGGGAATTTCGCTAGACGATGAGGTTTCCCCATAGGAGTGCGCCGACTAGTGGTCAAAAGCTGTCAGTGCAGCTGTCAGTGCATTCCTATGGGGACCCTCACTCGCTAGACGAGGTTTCCCTATGGGAAATTTCGCAAGACGACTGCGTTTTCCCTTGGAACGCATTGAAGCGATTTCAATGCATTCCAATGGGAAAACGTGCTTCGCTAGACGATGTTTTCGCTAGACAGCGATCCTCGTGGAACGGATTAACATCGTCTAGCGAGGCACCACTGTATCTCTATTCGATCCCATAACAGACCACCCTTCCAAACGTCTCATAGTAACATCAGAACTCGCCAGTCAACTTGCCTGGTGGACGTTTCTGCCTCATTTGATGGTAGGCAGGCCCTTCCAACCTCTACAGCTTTCCATACAGGTCACCACCGACGCCAGCCCGTCGGGATGGGGAGCCTACTGTCGACATCACAAGATTCATGGTCTGTGGACAAAACAAGAACAATTATTGCACATCAACCATCTCGAACTCTTAGCAATCATCAGAGCCTTCCATGCCTTCTTATCATTAATTGCAGGACGAGCAGTACAGCTAGCTACAGACAACACTACAGCACTGTACTATGGAAACAAACAAGGAGGTACCCACTCTCTTTCGCTCCTGTATCTGGCGATCGAACTTTGGGAATGGTGCTACCTACACCACATTTTCCCAGTAGCCGTCCACATTTCCACAGACGACAACTGTCTTGCGGACCGTCTCAGTCGTCTTACCACAAGGACACACGAGTGGGCATTGAACGACAAAGTTTTCAACCTCCACTGTCACCGATGGGGTGTTCCGTCCATCGATCTCTTTGCCTCCGAGACCAACACCAAGTGTTAACGGTATTACTCCCGAGCCGGTGTCAACACAAACTCACTCGGAGATGCCTTTATGATAGACTGGGTAGGAGGCCTACTTTACCTATTCCACCCAATTCCACTTATTCAACAAACCATCATTTGACTTCGACAATCCCACTCTGATGCTATTCTCATCGCCCCATGGTGGCCACGTCAACCGTGGTTCACCCACCTGAGATCGATGTCGACCGACGTATTCCATCTCCCGTCGATCCCCAACCTTCTGACCCAGGACAATGGGATGATTTACCACCCCGACATAGACTCTCTGAACCTGACAGCGTGGAGGATACTCCCGCCATACAAAACGTATTAGATCGAGCTCGAAAGCCATCTACCCTAAAATTATACCAAAATAAATGGAAATCTTTCCTCTCCTTTACACATTCTCAAAACTTACCTGCAATACCAGTTCCTTTGAAGACCATACTTACTTTTATCCCCCATCTCTTTCATCTCGGACTATCCCATTCTACCTTAAAGGTTTATATTTCAGCTGTTGTAGCCCATCAGCCTTCTCATTCTGACTCAGCGAGACTTTTTTCCCACCCAACTTTAAAGAAATTCCTCAAAGGACTCCAAAATATTCACCCTCCAAGGCAACAACCTCTCCCTCAGTGGTCCTTGCAGCTAGTCCTCAATGGGCTCACTCGACCACCCTTCGAACCAATGGCTACTTGTAATCTCAAGTTACTTTCTTTAAAGACATAATTCCTTGTGGCAATAACGTCTGCCAAACGTGCCAGTAAACTTGCGGCCCTCAGATCAGATCCACCTTATCTTCAATTTCATCCAGACAAAGTCACACTCTATTTTGATGTATCGTTCTTACCCAAAATCGTCTCTGAATTTCATCTCAATGAGCCATTGATTTTACCAACTTTATTTCCATCTCCTTCCACACCCCTCGAGCGCATGCTCCACATGCTTGATGTACGACGCTCTTTGGCCTTCTACATTAATAGGACAAAAGTATTCAGGAAGTCTCCAAGGCTTTTCTTATGCTTTCAAGGTCCTCATAAGGGTGCTCCAGCTTCATCTCAAACGATTTCTCGCTGGACTGTTCAAACTATATCGTTGGCCTATGAGCTTTCAGGCAAGACACCTCCTGAACATTTAAAAGCTCATTCTACCAGAGCACTTTCCACGTCTACTGCTCTCCACCGTGGAATAGAGCTCCCACACATCTGCCGTGCAGCTACTTGGTCTAATCCATTGACCTTTGTGAGACACTATCGCCTTGATGTCTGGGCAAAGAATGCTGCTGCTTTTGGCAGAGCGATCCTGACATCTCTTCTACCGTGACGTCCCACCATCTGGTAAGTGAGCTTGTCAGTCACCCATTTGTGTGCATTCACAGAGGCCACGAAGAAGAAAGAGAGGTTACCTACCTGTAACCATGGTTCTTCTAGTGGTCCTCCACACATCCACACATCCCACCCTTCCTCCTCCTGCATTCACAGAGGCCACGAAGAAGAAAGAGAGGTTACCTACCTGTAACCATGGTTCTTCTAGTGGTCCTCCACACAATCCACACATCCCACCCTTCCTCCTCTCTGTCCGTCATGTTGTCTTTTTTAATACAGTACTTTGACAGCGGCAGACTCTTACAGGAACTGAGGGGACTTTTGGAGGGCGGAGCATGCGCTCCACGGGGGAACGTCTTAGTAATCACATGTCTTTAAGCTCTAGAAACTTCCGAGACGTCCTGCGCAGGTGCAGAACAACCCATTTGTGTGGATTCACAGAGGACCACTAGAAGAACCATAGTTACAGGTAGGTAACCTCTCTTTTCCTCTTAACACTTGGAGATGTCTTGTAAGGGGTTGGACATCCAGTTGGACATAAAAAGTGGTGACGACCTTGCAGAGTTGGTGTTTTATCTTAGAAACTAACTTGCTGAATCAGGAATCTGAGAAACTGGAGCAGTGGTGATCGCTTGGTCTGACTGAGTTTCCCCTCCCAGATCTTGACTGAGAGATTTTAAATTTATCTTAACAGTCTCTTCCTTAACTATCCAGAGATTTGCACATTGCAATGAGTTGTCACTAAGTCCCATTGTTGTCACTGTGACTAAGACTCACATTTCAAATGCCAAAGTTCAACCACTTATGTGTGGAGGCAGGTATGTCTGACTTCTGTGACTAGCAGTGAACCTACCAGTCACTGTTCATTCTATGGTTGGCTGATGCTTTTTATCTAACACCTCATTGGAGAGGGCTAGCCAAGCCATTTATATCAAGAAAAGGCAATTATTTGGGCTTATGCATGTTCTGATTTTGCTCCCTTTGTTTCCTCATTTGCCAGGTTGTCCCTAAGCTTTGTTTTCTTCCCATGCACATTTGGTCTTTATAAGAAACCCACAGGTTCATTCTCAGGGTGGAGTTTTTCACTGTACATGCACCATTAATCCTCAGTGCTCTAGGGTTTGTGTTTTAGGAGAGGAGTAATCCATTTCTCTTTTAGTACAATTCCCTTTGTAAGAAAAAGAAAGGGGGAAAAAAACCAGGAATGTGTTGATACATCAACTTCGCTTCAGGCTGTAACTAAGAAACTAACCTCAATTTAATTCCTGCTGCTTAGATGTTTCATAGGCAGATGTACCAGGTCCTGCGAGTATCTACTGAGTTAATATTGGGGAAAGAAGAAGAAGAAGCGGAGGGAGGGGAGAATACAGAGACATTTCGTGTTACAATTTTTCTGGCTCAAGAAAATGACTCGATCGTACACGTTCAGTTTCTGAAGAGCGGTAATGAAGTAGAAGACAATTATTGCACACATTATCTCATTTCAGTTCTCATTTGCCTGGTAAAATTGGTTTTAAAACACCAGTCCTGAAGGCTGTGTGTCGAATTTGCTTTGAAGAGCAATCTAGTGAGAGCTCACCAAGATGCTTTTCATAATGCCACAACCATAATATTGTTCTTTATTAATTTGGCGTAACTGTAGTTAGTCTGGAGGAGGGGGAGAATGAGGTGAGAGTGAATGGCTTCAAAGGCAAACCAGCCATCTCTAAAAGACCAGAGCTGTTAACACAATTCTTTAATTCTTTAATCATAAGGTTGAAGAATATGTAGTGCTCTCTGGCCAGCACTGAGTGCATGTCCCAAACCCCAGCTAGCAAGGCCAGTAGTTATGCTGGTCATGTGGTTCTGGGAGCTGTAGTTCAACAGTGTAACTCTTATAAACTGGGCCTCATTTTTCACAAGGGCCACCCAGTCCACCAGCATATTAATGGCCACTAACAACAAGACAAGAAGGGTTGTTGTTTGTGGTAAGATGGAAGCAGTGAGAGATTCTTTGCTGTACTGGAAAGGAAGTGAAATAGGTGAGAAAAGGAGACTTCATATACAAGGTTTCCTGAGGTACAGAGTGAGAGGGACAATCAAGACAGGATATGTTATAATTTCTCCATCATCCTCTCCCATTCCAGATAGTATGGAGATACTATTTTATACTACCCCAAGCAAGATGCTTGTTGTTTTGAGGAAGAAGGGATCACCAGTCTCCTGGGTATTTTTATAATATATATGCCTTGTGTCTCTGATCCATGCCAGAAATCAGGTAATGAATTTTAGTCAATGTACCACCACCTCCAGGATCTTTAGCTTATGGGCAAATGATTTCTCATTATTGTCAAGGCAGAAAGAGAAGTTGGGCAAATGGAAAATCTGCTGATGATTGAGCCCATGAACTAAGAAATACTCTCAGAAAGCTTGGAAATTCTGAGTCACATCTTAAGTATATTGATCCTAACTTTTTAGGCTTGTGTCACACAATGGCCATGTTCACAAGACATATAAACCATGAATTCTGAGTTATTAGGGCTAAATCCATTGCTAGTCCCAACTGGAGTAAGATAAACTGTTTTGGTTCATTATACCTGCACAGGGCGTGATTACTATGCCACCAACAAAATCTGGTATAAAAGTCTAGTTTTATAATCCTGGCTTGTTTGGTGGTAAACAGCCACACTTTCAGATTCAGATGTCACACCAAGGTTTCCTTTCCTAGACTGTTTCTCTGCTTTTTTGAACAGAGGAGAAAAGTATCTTTGCGCCAGCAGATTCCTTAACATTATGGCTTATTGGTGATTGGAAGTGATGCATGATCATGACCTCTTTACTGTAAATACTGAATTGTATGCTGTTAAGGCTCAAGTTACAGGAAGCCAGATTTTGATTGAGCATCAGGAAAAGCTTCCTAATTGTTAGAGCAGTATGACAATGAAACCAATTAGGATATGGTGAATGTTCCAATGCTGGAGGCATTCAAGAGAAAATTAGACAACCATCTGTCAGATATACTTTGATTTGGATTCCTGCACTGAGCTGGGGGTTAGACTCAGTGGCCTTGTAGGTCCCTTCCAACTCTATTGGAATTCTGACTATGATTCTAACTGTGACAAAATGTGTCTGTTTTTGTTACACCTCTCCACTTCCACATATCATTACTTTGTCCATTCAAATTTAGACCCTCTCCTGAATTGTGACCTCACTGAAGTTCTGTTTGTTAAAGAACCAAGGCAGCAAAGAATGTCGTGCTATTTTGAGATTGTTCACAGTTAATATATTTTCCATTTTGGAGGCAGTCTGCTCCCCTCTTCTGTAGAAGAGTATATATTTAACCAAGCTTTTAAAAAGAATCTATGTTTGTGTCAATTTTGGAAATCTTTGGAGGAGTCTTACAGAATAGTTAAATGAGGTTCGGAGTATAGTTACTTCATTATGCAGAGATGCAAGACAAGTGACTGCTAGGTACAGTGGAAGTCAATCCAGATTCAGACAAAAGGTCTGAAGTTCATTGAATCATGCCCAGAGTCTGCACTTATATACAAACTGCCCAACACGGATTACATGTTAAAAGGGCCAAGCTGGAATTTCCCTGTACATAGAGGAGCAGCCTGGAGCTAGCTGTGAAGAGTGACTTGAAATTTCATTTGCTGCAATATGCGAGAGCTAGGGTGCTACCTGATACACAGTATTATTTAAGATCATATGGTTCAAGACTGAAAGACAATTTGCTTCCTAGGTCCAATTTGGTTTAATCATTACAGAGTTCAACATCTTGGGGCCTGGCTGTCTAAGGAGCAGCCTAAGTCATTGCAAATTGGTGGGGCCATTAGAATCCTCAGAGGAATCCCTGTTGAGAATACTAATTTCCTGCAGATGTCTGCTTAACAGGCATGTGAGAGAGGGCTCTGTTGTGTTTCTTTTAGCTTGCGGAAGTCACTCTCATTGAAATTGGAACCCATTTTCCATCTTGCTGCTTTCAGGAATGATGCAAAGAAACATATTTTCAAGGTGGCCTAGTTAAAATGGAGTATTGTATTCATATGAATGGGTGAATTATTATTATATATCAATTGCTCAACCCTGAGTGCTCACTGGAAGGACAGATCCTGAAGCTGAGACTCCAATCCTTTGGCCATCTCATGAGAAGAGAAGACTCTCTGGAAAAGACCCTGATGTTGGGAAAGTGTGAGGGCAAGAGGAGAAGGGGACGACAGAGGACGAGATGGTTGGACAGTGTCATCGAAGCTACCAACATGAATTTGACCCAACTCCGGGAGGCAGTGGAAGACAGGAGGGCCTGGCGTGCTCTGGTCCATGGGGTCACGAAGAGTCGGACACGACTTAACGACTGAACAACAACAACGATCAGTTGCTTAATTTTTTAAAAAAATGAGCATGTTTTAAAATCATTTTTGATCAATTTTAACAGTGTTTAATGATATTTTTTGAAAGTCAGTGTGACGTTGTATGGGTAGTGTTGGACCAGGACTGAGAAAACCTGGGTTCAGATACCTGCTTGGAAATTCACTGGGGTGACAATGGTGAATCACTTTTTCAACACCTCACAAATCTCAAACCTCCTGTTATGTTCCTGTAAGTCAGAAACAGCTTAATGACACATAACAACAATTATATGTTAATATGCTTTCAATTATATTTGTAAGTTATCTTGGGTCATGCTCTTTAGTGCTATCAGAGCTATATTAGAGGGCGATTATTACTTTACTTCTACCTTGCCTTTCCACTAAAGAATAGTGCTCAAGACAACTTTAAAACATCATCATATCCATGTGTGTTTTATATACTTACAGAGACTCACTAAGTGAGCAAAATAATAGTGGGACTCTGGGAATTTCCCTCATCACATATATGGAATGACTGGATGAACACTGCTACTGCTAAACACTTCAATCTTAGTGATTCCAGGGAGGTCTAAGTGCATCTGATTCTGTGGATTGCACCCAGCATCTTCCAACTTTTAAATGCTCTTGGATTGTGTGTTCAATCTGGCAGAATTAGAGTTGCTGCTAACGTTGATTTTGTTTACTATTGGCCCTAGCCATTTTCTTTTAGTACACATAGAAATGGGGCAAAAAGCAAGACTACATTTCTGCAAGATGTCTCAAGTTGTGACCACTAAAGTTTCATTTTCCCCATTGTGTGAAAACTATTTTTTTCTCCTGTACTGAGTGAAGATTGGAAAATTAGTTTTAATTATTACTTATGAGGCACCATATGGCTACTCTATAATTTTGGCTTCCCATAGAGCTTTGTGTGCGTATGGAAAATGAAATTAATTAGGATTCACACTTTGAAATCTATTATTAACTTAATAAAGCTGGCAGCTTGTGGGGTGCCTTCATACACTGTGTGATGTAATTGTTTATGATAACAAGCCACTATTTATAAAGCCAGCTAGGAAAACTGACACAGGTGGGAAGGAAAGGTCAACCAAGAGAAGCTACAAGGTAGAGATCATTTTTATCCCAAGTAGTGCTTGCAATTAATCATGTGCACATCATGAAATAGGATTGCTTCAGCAAATTTGACTTAATTCAGATGTACCAGCTTTGAAGCCATGAACTGAGGAGCTGAGTTAGCATTGTACAATGTTTTGTTTAATCTTGCAAATGTGAAAGTGTAGCCACTCTTTCTAGTCAGCTGCTTGGGTTGTAGCGCAACCATATATGTTATCTTGAGCTCACTGAACAACAGGTCACCTAATAAATAAATCTTACTAATATTTCAAAATGTTGCTTCTTTGTTCCAAATGATCTCTGAAATGGTAAGAGCAAGAAACACAAAGTCACGCACAGAGATGACTGATTTCCCAACTTAATTAATGATGTAAGTTTTTGTTGGACTTTCCCAACTTACTTAGTGATGTATGTGTTTGTTGGAATAGAATCCCCTTAACCATGGGATCAGTATCTGCTGATTCACTTATCTGTGATGTGAAAATATTAAAACTATTAAAAGAAAAATCCTAGAAATATATATATTTTGAAGGAAGAAATTACCAGAACTGGTCACTAGAGGGAGACCATGTTACATATAGTGTTCTCTATAGCAGTGGTCCCCAACCTTGGGCCTCCAGATGTTCTTAGACTGCAACTCCCAGAAGCCTTCACCACCACCTCTGCTGGCCACGATTTCTGGGAGTTGAAGTCCAAGAACATCTGGAGGCCCAAGGTTGGGGACCTCTGCTCTATAGAAATATATTTCCACAATGTCATTATCAGAACTGGCCACTACAGGGAGCCAGAAACCATGCTATGCATAGCATCTACTATTATAATAGCATTTGATATAATCTGCATTTTTTCAGCATCCATGTGGGGGAGCTTGGAACCTATCCCCTGTGGATACATGGGTCCTACTGTATTCGTTCAGGACCCCTAGATGGGCCCCTTGATTTTAGATCATATATGTTTGCTAGATTGTTCTGTAAATCCTGAAAGGTAGACATCAGCTATGAAGTCCTTTTCATCTAGCCACAAATGCAGTACTCTTCTAAATATCTTTGAAAGTTTGTTTTTCTGTCTCAGTCATCTTTGAAAGAGTAACAGTTAGAAACACATACATTCCCATGTACTATTGATTCTCAGTACAAATATCTTGATTCATTATATTTCCACATTGGTACCTCCAGAGCCCCAACTGGGCCTACTGATAATTTTCAGTTGTACCTCATAATAGGCATTTGATGGACTTTTTTGTTAAGTGTCTCAGATAAACTTCAAATATGAGTTCCTTTCCCTCTGGCTGCAAAATGCAGTAGTTACAAATATTTTCAAATATTTCTCCTGAAAGATCTTCAGAGCAGTGGCCCAAATCCTCTTGTCTAGGTAAATCACCTAAATTTGAGAAATCACCATAGATATTATCCGTTGCACACTGAGTTGTCTGACTCAGAATGCAGCTAGTAATGTCTACAGTGATTACAGTGAACTTGAGGCAATTTCTTTCAAAGGTTGTGCCATTTATATACGAGCTACTCAAGAGAATTTTGGCCAGTAATAGCTAGAAACACAAATATTTTCATGGACACTTTTGATTTCCCAATGTAGATATCTTCAGATTAGTTTCCTCAAAGTACCAACTAGGCCCAAGGATACTTAGCTTTCAGTAGCACCTGAACGTAGGCATTTGGTGGTCTCTTCTGTTGTCCATATGAGATAAATTCAACCACGAGTACCTTCATTCCTGGATTACAAAAGTAGTTTGTTTTCCAGAAATCTTCAGTCAATTCTCTTCTGTTTTATCACACAACAATTTGTTTGTTTGTTTGTTTTATTTGTAAAGCTTATAAGGCTTATAGACTTAGTAAAATTACAAATTATAAATATACCATAAATCAATCAAACAAAAATAAAAACCTCCCAATCAGACAGTCAAATTAACCAAAAGGTGACCATCAGTTGACACAGCAACAAACATCAAACAATTTATAATAGATCCAAAGTAAATTGATATAATCCAATATAGCAAATAAAAATGATGAAATTTCAGTCCAAAAAATGAAATATAAGAGTGGATTATTGAATTAGTATCAGATGTTGCCAAATGCCTCCCTAAACAGTTTGGTCTTCAATAATTTTCTAAAGGACTATAGGGGCCTGCTTTATCTCTAATGGAAATTTATTCCATGAAGAGGGTGCCATGGCTGAAAACACTTGATTTCTGGTAATGGTCTTCTTTATTTTCTTTGGGGTGAGCACCATCAATAACAAGTCTTGGGTTGGATTTGTAGATATTCTCTGACAAGTAGCGAGGTCCCAAACTGCTTAGGGCTTTATAAATTATAATTAAAACCTTAAATCTGGCACGGAAGCTAACAGGAAGCTAGTGCAGCTGAGCCAGGATGGGGGTAGCCTGATCGAATCTCCTAGCTCCAGAGATTAGCCTGGCTGCTGCATCCTGGACCTGCTGAACCGTCCATACTGTCTTCAAGAGAAGCCCCATATAAAGAGTATTACAGTAGTCAATTCTTGAGATTAACAGTGATGGATCAGTTTCTTCAGGGTTCTCTCATCCAGATAGGGGTGCAACTGGGCAATCCACCTAAGATGACAAAAAACGGTCCTGGTCATGGCTGAAATTTGATCTTCTAAAGACAACATAGAAACCAGGATGATGCCCAAGTTGTGCATCCAGTCTTTTAGGGGGAGTTTAATCCTGTCCAGACTAGGAAAATTAGGAAAACTAGAAAAAATGATAAACCAGGCCTCTGATCCCTAACCCTGACAGCCAGTCCAGTTAGATACTGTGTTCAACAGTATCAAAAGTAGCTGAGAGATCTAGGAGGACCAAGAGGGCTACACTCCCCCATCAAGACTCCCACAAAAGGTTACAAATAATGCCTATTATAATCACCATTATAAAAAAACTAACTTGGATGATGATATGCTATTATACAAAAGTTTTAAAAATGAAATAGGGTAAAAAATACTGTTTCTTTTTCGTGGTCTCTGTGAATGCACACAAATGGGTTAGTCTGCCCCTGCGCAGGACTTCTCAGAACTTTCTAGAGCTTAAAAACGTGATTAGTGGGACGTTCCCCCGTGGAGTGCATGCTCCGCCCGCTTGAAGTCCCCTTTTAGCCGCTGCTTAGGTCGACGACTAGAGCAACTATTTTTCGATCGCGACTATCTATTTTGCTATTTGCCTTCTCAGGCTTTCACAATACTTGTTCTCCGATGTTTCCCCGTGAGTCTTTCTGTTACCTGTTTTTCTTTCTCATATTTTTCATTACTTTCGTTCCCCCCCCCATCCCCGCCTTTTTAATGGCCCCTCTGGGTCCATTTAAGCGGTGCGTATCATGTTCAAATAAGATCCCTCTATCAGACGGTCACGACTGCTGCCTTTTTTGTTTGGGGGAACAACATCAGACCCAGTCCTGTCCGAAGTGCAAGAGGCTCACCCAACCAGGCCTCCGTCTTCAGCATCTCCGCACTTTCTTGTGGGAAAAGTCCATTAAACCATCCATGGAACCTACCTAAAATCCTGTGCCCAGGCAGGAGTTGCCTGAATCCGCCATATCTCAAACCTAAGGGGCCTCCTCAAAGTCGAAATCGGTGTCGACATCGAAGTCATCCTCCACACGGTCTCGTGACCACTCACCTAAAAAGAAGAAGGAGCATGTTAAATCAAAGAAGGCTATGATATCATCTAAGCCTTCTCAACCTCTTGAACCTCCATCAGATCTCCCATCACCGATCTTGGAGGAGTCTTCGAGAGATGTTCCTGACTCTTTGTTGGAAGGGGAGGATCCTCTCCCAGTACCTCCTGGCCAGGCTCCTATTTCTATAACGAGCCTTTCACCTAGTCTTGGCATTTCGGGTGCTGATGTTCCTTCCAACCCGGCCTCAGCCCATTTGAGCCCTGCATCTCCAGGGCGGGCAACAATCATTCAGCTCTTCAACCCAGAGTCTTCTTTCCATCAGTCATCTCCTCACAAACATTTAGTGAAGAGACATCACCTCTCACCCATTTACCAAGATCTTCCACATCGTGAGATATTTATTATATCCATAAACCTTCTCGACATCACCTACCTTCAGAATACCGAGACCCTTACTATGGTGCATATGATTGGTCTCAACGTCGTGGAGATGACATCGACCCACATGCCGAAACCTACTACTATGATGAGCCGAAGAGGGTTCGATATGCTTATGCCTATCCACCTGAATCTTCACTGTCACCGCCTCAGCATCGATCTTGCCAACTGAAGCCTCAATCCATACCAACAGGCTTAATACTCTCTAAATCAGCTCTCAAATGTCACCCTTCTCAGCCATCTGACCACCCGCTATCGAAACTTTCCCGCATATCTTCCATACCAACTTCTACCTCTGTTTCCCAACCTAATACCACCCTTTCCCAAGTTCGTTCCTCATCTTTACAGGTCACTACCACTTATAGGGCACCTCCCCCTCCACCAGCTGACTCCAATAGAGGCATATCTACTCATTCTATTATTGCAGCTCAGACCCCCTTATCAAAACCTCGGCATTGGTCACCCTCTTCCAATTCAGCAGCTTCTAATATTCATCGGCCTCCTTCGGAAGCCTCTCAAGAGTCTCCATCAAACTTGCCTACTCCCGATTCTGATGTGGCAGATAATAATCCACCTTCACCATCTGAAGACTTCACTTCATACTCTCAACTTGTTCTCCGCATGGCAAAGTCTCTCGAACTCAAGATTGAGCAACCTCCACCTCTGAAACAAGATCTCATGTTTGATTATATCAATCAGGATAAGTCTCCACCTCTCAGCCTAGCCTTCATACCTGCCATGCTTGACCCCATAAAGGAATCCTGGGACAAACCACCATCCTCTCTTCAAATATCACGAGGAGTTGAGAACCATTGCAAGACTCATGGTTCTGACACATCGTTCCTCACAAAGCATCCAGCACCTAATTTGTTTAATGTTGAGTCGAACCAGTCTCGGGCTCGGAATAGACCTTCAGTAGCCCCGATGAACAGAGAGGGCAGGAAACTAGACATTCTGTGATGCCGCCTTTATTCTTTGGCTTCCTTCACTATGCGGGTAGCCAATTACCAAGCTGCTATGGGTGCCTACCATAGACAACTCTGGAATAAGGTATTCCCAGTTTTACAAGCTTCCTCGGAGGACTCCAGGGTTGGAGCTCTTAATGTCCATCTTGAAGCCTCCACCCTTGCAAAGCAACAACGAATAGTGGCTCGTCATACTGCAGACACCGCTACAAAGGCCATGGCAACTGCTGTTGCACTGCAGCGTCATGCCTGGCTTCGTTCAGTGGGCATTACTGATGATGCCAGGTCTCGTATAGAGGACCTGCCTTTCGATGGAGTAGTACTTTTCAATGACAAAACAGATGAGGTTATGGATAACCTCCACAAGATCAGGGAAACAGCTAAATCCTACTCCACACAACAGCCGTACTAATACCAACGTACCCAGTGGCGCCGACCCTTCATTTTCCAGCAGCCATACCAACAACAACAGTACCGCCCATACAAACATCAGACATCAGACAGACCCTTTACCGGGCCATCTACTTCCAAATCTTCTTCCTTTGGGTCCCACCCTCAGACTCAACACCCCCATCTTTCCATCACCCCCAAAAGAAGGGCAAACTTTTTACTTTACTTTACTTTATTAGATTTTTACCCCGCCCCCCTAGACAAAGTCTACTCGGGGCGGCTTACAAATATCATAAAAACATCATTATATAATAAAATCATAAAACATCATAATTTTTAAACAATTAGATTAGATTAATACCAAGATGGGATTAGTAAAGTAAACTAATAAAGTAACTTCCACCCATCAGACATCTCAGACATACCCCGTATTCACCTGCTCTCCGAGACAAAGTCTTGCTTCTCCTCCAAAAACAAGCTGTTCACAGAGTTTCCAACCAGGATCTCCACACTGGTTTTATTCCAGATACTTCACGGTTCCAAAGCAAGATGGAGGCCTCCGTCCCATCCTCGACCTCAGATATCTCAACACATACATCCAGCCGAGCCCTTTCCGGATGGTCACTCTCAACACCGTTATCCCACTCCTCTCCCCCGGAGACTGGTTCGTTGTGATAGACCTTCAAGACGCATATTTTCACATTTCTATTTATCCACGTCATCATAGGTACCTCCGCTTCTGCTTCGAGGGCACCGCCTACCAGTTTTGCTCTCTCCCCTTCGGCCTTTCCACTGCTCCATGGACTTTCACAAAATGCCTCGCGCCAGTCGCAGCACACCTCCGCCTACACAGCATAACAGTTTTTCCCTACATCGACGATTGGCTAATTGTCTCGGACTCTTATCAGATGGCTCAAAGAGACACTCATTTTGCTCTTTCCATGCTGGCAGACCTCGGGCTCAAGGTCAGCTTCGACAAGTCCCGTCTCGAACCCTCTCAGACCGCAGATTATATTGGAGCTTTCCTCTATTCGTCTACAGCCAGAGCCTTTCTTCCCCACGAGAGAATAGACAAATTGAAGGCTGCAATACGGCCCTTTCGACCCTTTGCGTCAGTCTCGGCGCATCAGACTCAACACTTACTCGGCCTCATGGCCTCAACCACAGCGGTAATCCAACATGCCAGGCTCAAAATGAGATCTCTCCAAGCCTGGTACCTTTCTCTGTTCGCCCCTATGGTCGACCCCCCTTCCAAACTTTTGCTGGTTACAGTGGAACCTCTACTTAAGAACGTCCCTACTTAAGAACGATCCAACTTAAGAACAGCTCCGTTCCCTAAATTTTGCTTCTACTTGAGAACGGAGCTCCAAGGTAAGAACGGAAAAAAAAACTTTCCTGCCCTTTTTTTAACCTTAGGTCATCTTAGGTTAAAAAAAAAATTTCTCCCCCTAGTGGTAGAGTACTGATTAACCGGCTTTGCATTAGTTCCTATGGGAACTAATGCTTCAACGTATGAACGCGCCTCTACATAAGAACAAAAAACAGCCGGAACGGATTAATCGGTTTTCAATGCATTCCTATGGGAAATTTTGCTTCAACTTAAGAACGTTTCAACTTAAGAACACCATTCCAGTACGGATTAAGTTCGTAAGTAGAGGTTCCACTGTACTCCGGAATTAGCACACCAACTTACCTGGTGGATCTTTGTTCCACATCTTATGGTCAGCCGTCCATTCTCTCCAGTCCAGCTCACTGTCCAAGTCACCATCAATGCCAGCCCCACCGGATGGGGCGCTCACTGCCAGGGCCACAAAATCCATGCCCTTTGGTCAAAAAGGGAGCAGATTTTACACATCAACCATCTGGAACTGCTCGCCATCATCAAGGCTTTCCGTGCCTTCCATTTTCTCATAGTAGGTCAAGCTGTTCAGCTTGCCACGGACAGTATGACTGCCCTTTATTATGTGAACAAACAGGGAGGCACTCACTCCCTCTCTTCTGTACCTCACAAGTCCACGTTGCCAGCCAGGACAACATCATCATGGACTACCTCAGTCGCCTCACTACTCATACCCACGAGTGGGTCTTGGATGATACAGTGTTTTCCCAACTTTGCCATCATTGGGACACCCCTACCCTAGATGTGTTTGCCATGGAACGGAACGCCAAATGCGCCCACTACTGCTCCAGGGCAGGAAAAGGCATAAACTCTCTAGGAGATGCCTTCATGGTCAAATGCGGATCGGGTCTTCTATACCTCTTTCCCCCCATTCCCCTCGTCCATAGGACAATAATCCGACTTCAAAAATTGTGCTCCAACGCCATCCTCATAGCCCCATGGTGGCCTCGCCAACCTTGGTTCATCCAACTGAGAGCAATGTCGATCAACCTCTTTTGGCTCCCTCTCGTCCCCCATTTGCTGACTCTGGACAAGGGCACAGTCTACCACCCAGACCTGGAGTCCCTCCATCTCACAGCATGGAGGATTCACCTTCCATAACAGCGGTTCTCGACAAGGCCAGAAAACCTTCCACTAAGCTCCTGTACTCCTATAAATGGAGGACCTTTTCTACCTTCGCTGCTTCCAAATGACTCTCTACAACACCTGTCTCCCTGGATACTCTCCTTACTTTCCTTCTGCACCTATTTCACCTTGGACTCTCACATTCCACTTTAAAGGTGTATATCTCTGCCATCATAGCACACCAGCCACCAGGCTGGATTCTTCTCGGCTCTTCTCTCACCCTACCTTAAAAAGATTTCTTAAGGGCCTCCACAACATTCGTCCTCCTCATAGACCACCACTACCACAATGGTCACTCCAAATCGTCCTCCGTGCTCTTACTCGTCCTCCTTTCGAGCCACTTGCCACTACCAATTTCAAGCTTCTCTCCTTCAAAACTCTGTTTTTGGTTGCCATTACATCTGCTACAAGAGCTAGCGAGTTGGCAGCTCTGAGAGCTGACGCCCCATATCTACAATTTCATCCTGACAAAGTCACCCTATATCCAGACATTTCCTTCCTTCCTAAGGTTGTTTCGGACTTTCACCTAAATCAGCCTCTTATCCTCCCTTCTCTCTTTCCTTTGCCGACATCAGATCTAGAGCGCATGCTTCATACTCTGGATGTCAGACGCTCCCTGGCCTTCTATGTTTCCAGGACGAAGACTTTCCGAAAGTCTCCTCGTCTGTTCATCTATTATCACGGTCCACGCAAGGGTTCCCCAGCTTCATCACAGACTCTGTTTAGATGGATAGTTCAGACTGTTGCCTTGTCCTATGAACTAGCGGGAAAACTGCCACCAGACACTATTAAAGCCCATTCCACCAGGGCTGTTTCTACCTCTACTGCCTTTCTTTGCGGTATTGATGTCTCCAACATCTGTCAAGATGCCACCTGGTCTACACCCTTGACATTTGTAACTCACTATCAGCTAGACGTCAGAGCCAAGAATGAAACTAGCTTCGGCAGAGCTGTTCTTACTTCCTTTTTAACATGACGTCCCACCAACCAGTAACTGAGCTTGCTAGTCACCCATTTGTGTGCATTCACAGAGACCACGAAGAAGAAAGAGGGGTTACTTACCTGTAACCATGGTTCTTTGAGTGGTCCTCTGTGAATCCACATATCCCGCCCATCCTCCCCTCTGTCCATCATGTTGTCGTCTCTATTGATCTTTCTGACAGCGGCAGACTTTTTGGGAACCGAGGGGACTTCAAGCAGGCGGAGCATGCGCTCCATGGGGGAACATCACACTAATAACATGTTTTTAAGCTCTAGAAAGTTCCGAGAAGTCCTGTGCAGGCGCAGATTAACCCATTCGTGTGCATTCACAGAGGACCACTCGAAGAACCATGGCTACAGGTAAGGAACCCCTCTTTTTTTTACATGTAACCATTGGATGAACATAATTGGGAAATTGCTTTCCCCAGATTAATGAGCATCCCCAGCCCAGCTACTTTAACATTCCTGAAAGAATCCCAGCATAGTAGGTATTCAGACAAGGGATAGCAGATAGTGTGGCCAGAATCAACTGAGGTGTCCCAACAACTGTAGACCCATTGGCCAGAATCTTATTGCCTAGTTATGCATGCATGTAGTATAATCAGCATATTGTCCACTGGTGTGAATTGCAGCAGCATATTGCCATTGCTTAACAAATTGTTACTCATATATATCCCTTTTCTCCACTCCAGTTGGCCTCTTTTCTTCATCTAAAAAAAGAGAGACAGATACAGGGGCGGGGGGGGGGGGGAGAGAGGGAAAGAATACATTTATCATTTATCTTCATTCCCACTTTTTTTGGACTCTGCAGCCACTATTAAGATGTGTGTCTCTTGTAAAAATGAGTTCCCTCTCTCAGATGGACACCCTGAGTGCCTCTATTTTTTTAAGGGAGGGACATGAGACACATTTGTGTCAAATTTATTAGAAATTCACAAAAGTAGCCATTAAAAAGTAGACAGTCTATAGACTTAAACTATATGTTTGCAAAACTCTCCAGGGGCAATTGACCACCATCTCATAGGAGATGTCGACAGTGACAACGTTAGCTGAGATCTGTAAAATGCCTTCCAAAGAAGTACTCATGGAATCCATCCAAACTAATGTCACACTTAACACTCAAGAGGAATCAATTCCACCAGTGTTGGAAACTTCCCAGCAGTCATCTTCAAAACAACCTACTTCAACTCCCACCACTTTGAAACTGATGCTATTGGTATCAAAGAAACAAAAAAGACCTTACCCAGACCAACTGCAAACTAAGAAGTTGAAAGTCAAGTCCAACCAGGTGCACTAATAGCAGAACACACAGCTCAAAGACTGCTGGATTACATGGTGTCCACCATTCCAAGTTAAAAATGAGGTCCCTACAATAATGGTCTCTTTTGTCTTTCAGCAGTGTGAAGGGAGATCAATGTGAAAAAGTTCCATGTAACTTCAGAATGGGCTGAGCAGTTTCTTTGTTGGTCAGACATAAAAAACCTGTTGAGGGAAAGACCTTTCAAGCAAATGCTACCCTTGGTTCTCCTAAAGACAGACATCAGCCTATCAGAATTGGGTGCCCACTGCCACCTTGTTTTCCTAACAAAATATCTGTGGTAACAACACAGCCTTGTATATAACGCAGATGTAAATCCTCACTTGTCTTCTCTTTATGTGTGAGGACACAACCTAGATGCAAGGGTGAAAGATTTTAGCTTAGCCTTCTCCAACATCCTCTAGTCCGCAAGCAGGAATTTGCATTTCTTTTTATCTCTATCATATTAATTTGTCTGAGTTCTACCTCCAGTCCGTGATAGCACAGCCTACTTGGTATATGTCTTTAAAAGGCACAGACAGAAGATTATGAATACCCAGTGTACACATATTGCACCCACCTAAATATTTTCTTTATTTCCGCGTAGTTTGGGATATGGCCTCTAAATTTGTGTTTTGCAAAATAAACAACCGTGCCACTCTGCCATTATTATTGATGCATAGCTTATTATTCAGCCTGGTTTGTGTTAAATTATAAAATGGTACTGTATGCTGCTGATGAGACTTCATCTCCTCACAATAGTTAATATATCCCAGTTGCCTTCAGGACACAATTTGTTTTTTTGTACTCTTTTGATCCAGTAGCTTTTAAATATGGGTGGTGGCAATGAGATACTGAAACCTAGCAGATAAAAGACCTTTGGCAGATTCCCCTCACACCCTTCAATAAACAAAGAAATAAAAGTGTATTTTTTTAAAAAAATCAACATGCATTCCTTTCCTTTTGCTGTGTTTCTCTATATAATTGTGCTGTCTGCATTTAATATTGCTTCGTTTTTTTGTCTTCTGCCTAGGCATCTGTAAAAAGTGGCAGTATAGTGGCCGCACGTAGTGTGAATGAACTCTGTTGTCTTGATTCTTTGTGGCATAACACATGATAATAAGCTTTTTGACCAGCAATTTCCAATTACTCAGCCTTTACTGAACAAAAAAGACACATCATAATGAATTCCCGTCAGACTTTTATCTCTCTTTCATTTTGAGACCTTTTATATTTTTGATGTGTGTGTAAAATTTGCCCCCCCCGAAATGTAAGGGTCAGAACAAGGACAGTGGAGCCAATTTAGTTCCGTTTAGATCATCAAAAGAAGACCTAAATAGTATACACGTCTCTTTCTGCAAAGATGGATCCCGTTTGTCCCGTGTCGCACACACACAATTGCTCTCTTTCATCAGGTGGACATTTGACTCCACAGGTGATCGTAAGGTATTGACATTTTGGTATCCTTTTGTGTGCTGGATCATCACCCGCCCTGCATGAAGGTCTGAGAAGGTGATGTGCTAGGCCCTGTCTGTTTACAGTTGTTTGGATTACAGTGGTGCCTCTACTTACGACCATAATCCGTTCCAGAAGATGGACGTAACTTGAAATGGTCGTAAGTCGAAGTACCATTTCCCATAGGAATGCATTGAAATGCAATTAATCCGTTCTGGCCGAAGAAAAAAATCACACACACACACACACACACAAAAATCACTGCAAGACTCATTGGAAAGGCGATTAATCCCTTCTGGCCGAAGGGGGGGGGGGGGAAGAAAAGCAATCAAGTGTGCAAGACCCATTGGAACTGCACAGAGAACAAAGGGGGCAGGTCGGAAATGCAAAGAAAACAAAGGAAAAAGCAAGGGAAGCATGCAGGACCCATCGGAAATGGGGAAAAACTCCCTAAAAAGCAACCAAACCCCCCAAGACCTATCGGAAATGGGGGGGAGCCAAAAAACAAACAAACCCCCCAAGACCCATCGGAAATGGGGGAAAAAACCCCCAAAAGCAACCAACCCCCCCAAGACCCATCGGAAATAGGGGGGACCCAAAAAACAAACAAACCCCCCAAGACCCATCGGAAATGGGGAAAAAAAACACTCCAAAAAGCAACAAACCCCCCCAAGACCCATCGGAAATGGGGAAAAAACCCAAAAAACAAACAATCCCCCCCCCAAGACCCATCACAGCACAGAAACATAACCCCACCCCAGCTCAAAACCACGCTGCAAAAACACCCAGAACAGTTTTTAAAAAGCAGAAAACAGCACCTTACCTTACCAGGCAGCCCGAAGCCTCCCTGCAAACACACACGCACACTCACTCAGAAGCAGAAGCGAGGCAGTCCCAAGCCTTCTCCGACGCACACTCTCTAACTGCTGGGGCAAAAGAGCTACAAAGAAGCAGCCTCATCGCCACCTACAGTTAGAAATTTGAATTTCCCGCCCTTCCCCCCTGCCTTTTTCTGTTTGTAAGTGGAAGCTCCAGTCGCAAGTAGAAGCAAAATTTTGCGGCTGGAGCTGGTCGTAACTCGAAATGGTCGTAATTAGGGACGTTCGTAAGTCGAGGCACCACTGTACCTGAAAGTTGGCCTTTCTATTCTCTCAGCCCGCCCACCCCCATTCAAATAAATGACTTGTTACCTGCAGATTGATGTTTTTAATTGTTTGAATCAATACATTTTGGGGTTTCCTCAGCTAATGATGGGCAAACCTACTAAGGCTCAGAATTAGGCTTTAGAAGGACAAATAGTTTC
Source organism: Intellagama lesueurii (assembly GCA_037013535.1). Taxonomy (NCBI): domain Eukaryota; kingdom Metazoa; phylum Chordata; class Lepidosauria; order Squamata; family Agamidae; genus Intellagama; species Intellagama lesueurii. The sequence continues at coordinate 272,589,409 of JBAJHW010000002.1, forward strand.
CCTCTCAATGGACCCCCGCAAAAATAACTTTTTGAAGTAACAATTAAATGTTACACTTGTTTCTAAAAAATAGAAGGATTTGAAATGTGGATTTATCACAGGTGGCTAAGAATGGCTTGGATTTTAAAAAAAGGGACCAACAAAGAAGTACTAAAGCAAATGAATAAAGATCAACAAATTGTAGTACACAGAAAGCTAGGATGGTTTTGTCATTTAATGTGTAGAAATGGGCACCAACTGCTGGTTCAGCAGTTCATGTCGGTTCATTTAGCGGCTAAATAAGTGTTCAGCGCTTCAAAGCCCCATCTCCTCTGGTGGGTGCCCACTCGGAGACAGCAGCCTGGCTTCCATACCCCACCTCCTCTGGGCACAAACCCATCTCTAGTACTGAGAAATGAAAAGTACAGATATTTAAGGCTGATCATTTGAGGTAAAAATAATGGAATAGAAGCCAAGAAAGAGAAGAACTTGCTGACTGAAGAACCTGGGAGAGTGGTTAGGCTACAACACAATGTGATTATTTCTAGGTCCCACATCCAAAGTCAGAATGGCCATGATGATGCACAACCTCTGGTAGGAGTGGAATGAGAAGAAGAAGAAGAAGAATGGTATTGCAGGTTGTTACATTGCTTTGCAAAATGTCTTGTTATCCCAAAAGTAATGTATTGCAGGTAAAATTGTTACTTTTAATATACTTGTTCCAGGAACAATTTGGAAAGTGGAAATTTCAGCAGGGGTACTTTGCTTGCCAGGCTGTACCTGCTGAAATTTCCTGTTCAATACAACTGCAAGAGCCCTGCATTTCCTGTGGCCACTGCATGGCCATCTCTATATCTGAAAACGTTTTCCAATTGTTAAATGGGCTGGAACTTTTAAAACTTACTACCCGTTTACATGCATGATCTGCATGTGCCTTATATAGGCTATATTTGTTGAAGTCTGTTTTCTTTCTGTGCTCTGAAATGGGTACTTACAACTCTTTGTGGGAATGTCTTGCAAATTTTGCACATGTTGATTTTGATGCTTCAAGAAAAATCCAATAGTTTGTGGAATCCCCATTTCCCACAAAAGCTGTACCTCCTGAACATCTTTATTTCCTGCAACTGCTAAAGATAGAAGAGTCCTATAACCAGTGGATGCAGTAAAGAAAAAGAATGATGAGGCTGCATAAATCACTTTTGTCCACAGGTTGTGCACTACTGCATTACATGTGAAGAATTTTTAAAAACTTCGTCTTCTGTTTCCTATCAGGCAACTTTGAAAAGAGTGCTTTTGAGTGGGAAATTAGTCGAGAGGGAATACTGATCAACCGTTGCACAACTCCCACATGTTTTACATGCTGAACAGATATTTTGCATAGAGGTGGCTGTTTGGATTGCAGGAACCTAGGAAAGGAAATCCCTATGCTTGGTAAGGGTGGGTGGAATAATAAGGAGAGTAGAGATGGACACGAACCGATGGTTTGGTAGTTTGTGCTGGCTTGTTTATCGGCAAGTATTCAGCGCTTCAAAGCCCCACCTCCTCTGGCAGGTGCCCACTCAGTGGCAGTGCCCAAAGGAGGCGGGGCAAGGAAGCCGGGACTCTGCCTCCGAGTGGGCATCTGCTGTAAGAGGTGGGGCTTTGAAGCACCGAATATCTGTTCATCTGATAAGCGAACTGGCACAAACCGTCGAACTGGCAGTTTGTGCCCTTCTCTAAAAGAGCGACAAGGACTGAGTGGCTTGAAGGAGGGAAATAAAAAAATTAGGAATGTGCATTCAGATTCAAAATATTCAGAGTTCGCCAAATAATGCCATATCTAGATATTTCCAAATATATCTAAATCCAAATTTGGTCGTTCTAAATATCTGTAATAATAATAATTCCTGATATTTGGAGTCTCATTTACTCCTATAGATTAGAAAGCAAAAGGTTAGGTGTCTGCTTGCTAGAAGAAGAAGTGAAATTTTTTGGGCCTCCTGGACTGATTTCTTGAGAAATGAAATTTAAAGACACTCTGGCACGAAGGGTAGTGGGAGCAGAGAACTCAGTCTTTCCTGATTCGGTTTGCTATGGGTTTCCTTTCTTGTACCCTCAACTTAGATTTACATTCTCTACGTCTCATTGTTTATTGTTGACTTAATATAGTTGGGAATAAGATTTAGGTAGATTCGTAGATTAGGTAAAGGTAAAGGTTCCCCTTGACAATTTTTGTCCAGTCGTGTTCGACTCTAGGGCATGGTGCTCATCCCCGTTTCCAAGCCATAGAGCCAGCGTTTGTCCGAAGACAATCTTCCGTGGTCACATGGCCAGTGCGACTTAGACACGGAACGCTGTTACCTTCCCACGGAGGTGGTCCCTATTTATCTACTCGCATTTGCATGCTTTCGAACCGCTAGGTTGGCGGGAGCTCACTCCGTCATGTGGATTCGATCTTACAGCTGAAGATCTACAGACCTTACAGCACAGAGGCTTCTGCAGTTTAACCCGCAGCACCACCACGTCCCTGTAGATTCGTAGATTAATACAGTATAAATCAGCAGGGAGCTATTATATTAGGTTTAGACCCCTTTCCAATATATCAGGCAGGGGAACAAGACTCATTTCCTTTCCTTCCTGTCTTCTTGCCATACTTCCATCCTTAAGGAAGAATGCTTATTTGAAAGGTGTGTCAATTCATTCTCTCCTGTATTTGTTCTCTGCCATGTAAAGCAATGCATAGAAGAAACAAGCCAAAAAATTTAGATGTTTCCCTCTCCTGCTAAAACTCATGTGTGAGCCAGCTACAGCCGGCTGGGGGGAAGGAGATAAGTGCCAGCGTGGGCAGGCCCCCCTCAGCAACAGCAGAAGGGTTGTTGGCCTTGAAGGAAACACCTGAGGCAGATGAGGGTGGAGGCCCTAAACCCACACCCAGAGAAACAGCTGTAGCTGCAGCTGAGGTAGATATAGAGGCGAGTGAGCAAGGAGAGGGGGAGGAGGAACTGGACATTTGGGAGGATGCCTGGGAGTTTCTGTCACCTTCGGAGAAGAGAGAAAATAGTCTGCCGGGGGAGACGCTGAAAGGAGCTTCTAAGAGGCCGGCATCTCCTGAGGATGGCTGGCTGATCTGAAGGCAAGTTGAAAGCTGAAAGATAGAAGCTCCCTGGGACAGCCGGTGCTGCGCAGCCTCCTCTGCTTGCTGGACGCCGTGCTGGGGGACTCGGCTGGCAAAGACTGTTTAACAGCCTGGACCTTTCAGCCAAGACGAGCTGGCACGGGAGTGAAGTAACTCCCTGGGAGCTGGGGGCTGGGACAGAATATTCTCTCAGCCCTGGAAGGACTGGAAGGATAGAAAGCTACCAATTCCATCCCTGCTGCTTGGGGCTAGAGGCCCCATCCTGCAAAGGACTACAGAGACACTGTTTTTCTTTTCTTTTCTTTTCTTTGTCTGCTGAGTCCAATAAAGCTTAACTGATCACCAGTACCTGCTGCCTCATCACGGATACAGCGGCTGGGGCCACTCACATCATGTATTCCATCATTATCACAAAAAAGAAAATTCAGAAGTAGCCTATGAATGTAGGTGTGTGTATTGTTGAAGTCGGGAGCAAGAGCTATGTGTTTTGTTCTTAATGACTGCTTGACTTCAATACTACGTGCAACATGCTCCATAAAAATATACCCTGTAAGCTCCATTATAATAAGTATTATTATGGATTTGAGAATACAGCTGAGCAGTCTCTCCCTGCTACCCATATATGCATTAATTCAAAATCCAAAGTAAAGTAGAGAACAATAATTTCCAGTGAACGTTCCCTTTGCTGCTTTTGCAGCTGTAATGGATATAGCTATTTATTTATAATATTTATAGCTTTTATTTTCTCTAAGGAACTCAACATAGTGCACACGATTCTTCCCTGGCTCTGTATTGTCCTCACAACTGCTTTGTGAGGTAGGTGAGGCTCAGAGAGAGAGTAACTGGACAAGGTTACCTAATATGTTTTATATCTGAGTTCAGTATTGTTTTAAGTGCTGACTTCTAAAACATTATTTGTATATTTATGTCTGTTTTGGGGAGCAAATTAAACATTAACACATTATTAATAAGCAATGTAATGAAGTGTTTTTGAGTAAAGGATAAGGAGCAATAGGATGAATGACTTTTTTTGCATTAAGATGAGGAAAAGGAAAGAATTACTGTTGAAAAGTAATACCCCAAAGCTGTGGATGGGAGAAGGTGCTCAGCCTGGGGCCACCATTGACCATAGAGTTTACTCTACAGATTCTGTCTGTGCATTTTAGAAGGAGCTCAAGAAAGTATAGATTCCCAGTGTGCTGGGACTCTGGATAATAGGGTTCAAATCCCTGCTCTGCTATGGAAACTCACCGGGGGAGTGGAACTGGTAAACCACTCCTTAAATATCTCACTTACCTTGAAAGCCCTGTTAGGGTCACTTGTATTGTCTAGATGCATTTCTTAGGGTATCTTGTTTGTGGTGGTTACTTAAGACTGCAATAGACCAGGTAAGCTACTGGAAACTATTGAGCATTTTGCTTTTTAAAAAATACAAGTAACAAGTAAATAAATAAATAAATAAAAGTGCATAGTTATGGATATGAAAACAATTAATAACTGGTTGGCAGGATCAAGAGACTGGGTAATTCATCATTATAGGTTTTAATGAGGCTTGTAATTTTTAATAAATATACAGCATTGTAAAAGAGCACAGTGTTATAAAAGTGAAGATTTATCTGTTTTCGGTTCTGGAAGTAAGGAGAGAATAAGGTAAGGAGCAGGAGATGAAAACTTCTCGTTGAAAAGGATGGCTGCACATAAGGGGGATGAGACATAAATGATATTGCTAGAACGAAGCGGGGGTTAATTTAAAAGTAAAACTCACAGAGTTTGCTATGTCGATGTTTAACATAAGGATGACAGTGCTGAATTTCTCTTGTGGGTGGGAGGTTGATCTGTATTTTATAGAAGAACTTCAATTTCACACCTCAGTTTCACATCTCAATTTATTTACTTGCTATTTGTGGGTGTGCTGTTTTTTAAAGGGGGAGGCTGTTTTTGGATGCCATAGTCCTTGCCAATAGCTCTTGTTCTGTTGTAGGAAAAAGAATTGCTACTTTCCCCCTAAATGTTGGTAACCCAGTTTCTCTGCAACAGAGAGGCTAACCAACCCAAGTAATTTGGCACTCCCCCCCCCCCCCCGACGCCTTTAAAAGAACAATTCTGGTGCCTTTGGCAGCAACTGCATGAACAGAAAATAGTTGGTTTCAGGCTATGTTTCTCCATTTTTAAAAACTAGAGATTTCCATTCCAAAAAAAAAAAAGGGGGGGGGGGAAACCCTGCTAAATTATCTGTAGGAAGCAAGTTTTAAATGACCAAAGCTGTTTCCTGTGTAAATGTGGCAGCCCAGGATTGTAAGGGATGATTGGGAAACTGGAGCAGGCTTTGAGGGCAAATTTTGATCCTCAACATGTCCCCCTTCAGACACACACAGTGTATCACACTGAGACTGGAAATGGCCAAATATGGCCCCAAATGGAGGAAAACCATAGGAAGATGCACCTGGTACCTTCATTGTCTGTCTTATAGGTTCCATCTTACTTATGTTCATCTTGCCCCTCAGGCAACACATGGACTGCTTAGGGGTTCACACCTCTCTGTTTTGGGATGAGGTGCCCCCTGCTCAGTCAACTGCCTTCATCTTGTCCTCCTTAATTGTATTTATATATGGCTCTTAAAATGAATTCACCAGATACTTGCTCTTCTCTTTTCATATATTTCCTTTCTTGTTTTTATAGTTTTGTTGTTCTTCATTTTTTTTCCTTCCAGACTGAGATCAGTGTGGAAAGTGGGATACAGTTCCCTGAATAAATAAGTTTAAAATGCATTTCTCTGGAGGTTTCAGTTTTGCTCAGTCACATTAGTATGAAAAGATTATGTAGAGGAGCCCAACTCTGTCATGCCATGTGATGACGTGACATGTACAGCATTTCTTGATGTGGCCTTTAAATCTCATCCATATTAATAGAAATATTAGAATAATTTCTGGGTAGGTAAAATTAGCAATCTCGCATCAGGAGAACAATTACTATTCTTACCCAACTATATTGTTTCGTGATCAAGAATCCAGCAGTTAAATATACACAGCGGTGGGCTGAGAACAAGCTGCTCATTTCTGCTGTAGGCATTTCCAGCAGACCAGAGCAATCATAGTTGCTAAAGTAGGTCCATTTTTTTATTGATTCTCAATAAGCTTTCATTAAATATGGAGTCCTGCTGCAATTTCAAAGTGTAGTACTTCAATTTGTATTCACAACACTAGCACACAAGGAGATATATTGTAAAATCTAATACCTTTTGCCCCTTGAAAGAATTGTTCTGTGGAGATGTAATTCATTTGCTATGACAGTTGTCTCAGACTGCCTGCATGTCTTTTGAATTGGACACAATCCTCAGAACAGACACTTCTTCCACTAGTTGCCATTAGCCAAAATCCAATTGCGTTGTTCTGCCTGCAGAATGCAAAGGGCTTAACTTGCAGTGGATTTTTGCTGCTAATTAACAAGCCCCTGCTTGGATTTTTGGATATTGAATAACAGAATATATGTACCTATGTATCTGTTTGGAAAATAAGAAAAGCAATTCTACTTACAGCCTTTTTACTAGATAGCTCATTCCTAGATCCCATGGTATTTGGTATGGCACTTCAGCTAATGTGAAAAAGTGACAAAGGTTTTTCTCCCAAGTTTTAAAAATGTTTTCATTTGCTTATAGTTGTTCATAGTATTTCACATTTCAAATAAAAGTATTAGGGAAAGCATGAATGAGGGGGACATGGGATATTTATGCCTTTCAGAAGGTTAAAAAGCTTGAAGAACACAGCTCTATGGTAGATTAATCAACTCGCAGCAGCAAAAGATCTTTATTGCCAATTTGTGAATTTTAAAGATATTTTAATCCCTTATAGAAAAGCTTGAAAAGGGATTTTAGACAGTCGTCATTAATCAAGCACAGAGAGTCCCATAGCAGACATTAACCCCATTAGTTGATACCTTATCCAACCTTCTCAACACAGATAGAAGGAAATGGATAGCTTTGCCTCCGTGGCTTTCTCCATCTGAGTATGGAAGTGGTCTGAAGAGAAGTTAGCATTAGTGGACCCTGCTAGCATGTAGGATCCACATGTGAGCAAGAACCGTGGGGAATCTAGGTTGTTGCTTACTTATACAGCCTTTATGCAAGTGGAATCTTCTCCTCTTTGGACCGATTGCTGTTTGCATGCAGAAAGCAACTAGAGAATGGGTGAGGTTAGCTGCTTCTATCCATCTGTGTTTGGTGGTGGCGGGTGGCTTCATCGCTGAAATTTCTAGGGGGTTGCCTCTGTTCTTGTCATGAGCTGTCATTTTTGTTGTTGTTGTTGCTTATGGCAGAATAAGGTTATTTTTATTGATGTGCTGGAGAAGGATTCTGATTGCATTGGCACACCCTTATCTTTCACCGCCCTGATGGTCGCACATTGGGTGTCCCATTTCCAGAAGGACCTGCATGCTTAGGTTGGAATCATGCAGACTATTTACCCCAAAACTGGGATGCACAGGTGACATGTGCGTAAGCCACAGGTATCCAAGACATGAGCATCAGGAACACAGGGAAGCAACGCTAGCCACCATTGTCATCATGATTCCCCTCTCCCATAATAATATTAGTGTAGGGCTATGCTTTGAATTCAGTGGCACCCTGAATGTTACAGTGATTACTCCTGCCACTGTAGTGAAAAAAAGAATTTTCAAGGAAGTTGTTTCAGACTGAATAATTGCCACATATTCCTTATTTCAAATTTTCCAGTGCAATACTTAATGAGCAAATTAGTGACAAAATAAATACACTTTTAACAAGCATCTGCTTTATTTTACTAATTTGTTTTTAGTGTGGAGCTGTGAAACAACTGGTCTAATGAATTTCACACTAACTCCTATCAGCTGGTAGAGTGGATTGTCAATTGACTGAGAGGCCTTTACTGTGAAGTGTTGAGAATGATACATTATATTGCATTGCAGTGTACCCCACGGTTGTAAATATTGACATGACACTTTATTAGTCATGCTAGCCCCTTTCTAGATGATTGTGAGGGAGACCATACACTTTGAAACGGACGAGCATCTACAGTTAGGTCTGGAAATAATTGGACACTGACACAATTTGCATAATTCTCACTCTGTACGCCACCACAATGGGTTTGAAATGAACCAACTGAGATACAGTTGAAGTGAAGACTTTCATCTTTATTTCAAGGGGTTGAACAAAAATATTGTATGAAACGTTTAGGAACTGCAACCATTTTCATGCACAGTCACCTTAAATGGACAGATTAACACAATCATAAATAAAATGTTCATTTTAAATCCTTTGTCAAGAATTATTTGCAGGCAATGACTGCTTGAGGTCTGGAACACATGGCCAGCACCAAATGTTGGGTTTCCTCCTTTGCGATGCTTTCCCAGGCCTTTACTGCAGCTGTCTTCAGTTGTTATTTGTTTGTGGATCTTTCTGCCTTACGTTTTGTCTTCAGCAAGTGAAATGCATGCTCAGTTGGGTTGAGATCAGGTGATTGGCCATTGCAACATGTTCTACTTCTTTGCTTTATGAAACTCCTGGGTTGTTTTCGCAGTATGCTTTGGGTCACTGTCTATCTGTAATGTGAAGCACCATCCAATCAACTTTGCTGAATTTGGCTGAATCTGCAGAGACAGTATATCCCTATACACTTTAGAATTCATCTGGCTGCTTCTGTCTTCTGTCACATCATCAGTAAACACTAGTGACCCAATGCCATTTGAAGCCATGCATGCCCATGCCATCACACTGCCTCCACTGTGTTTTACAGATGATGTGGTATGCTTTGGAGCCATTCCAAGCCTTCTCTATACTTTTTTTCTTCCCATCATTCTGGTACAGGTTGATCTTGGTTTCATTTGTCCAAAGAATGTTGTTCCTGACTGGCTTTGTAAGACATTTTTTGGCAAAGTCTAATCTGTCCATGAAATGGCTTTTGAGTCAGCTGTCCAATTACTTTTGGTCCCTTGAAAAAGAGGGGGCTACAGATTAAAGGTAAAGATAAAGGTTCCCCTTGACATTTAGTCCAGTCATGTCCGACTCTAGGGGGCGGTGCTCATCCCCGTTTCCAAGCCGTAGAGCCAGCGTTTGTCCGAAGACAGTTTCCGTGGTCACGTGACCGTGGTGGTACCTATTTATCTACTCACATTTGCATGCTTTCGAACTGCTAGGTTGGCAGGAGCTGGGACAAGCAACGGGAGCTCACTCCATTGCGTGGATTTGATCTTACGACTGCTGGTCTTCCGACCTTGCAGCACAGAGGCTTCTGCAGTTTAACCCGCAGCGCCACCACGTCCCTTTTACAGATTAAAGAGGTGTAATTCCTAAACCCTTCCTCCAATTTGGATGTGAATAGCCTCAAACTAAAGCTGAGAGACTGCACTTTAAGCCCATATTCAGTATTCAACTATAACTTGAAGTTATTTTGGTAAACAGTCAAAATAACAAAACTTGTGTCAGTGTCCAATTAATTTGGGACCTAACTCTTGCAGTTTTTTTTGTAGATTTGTTTGAAGTCATTTGATAGATGTTAACCACAGAGATCCATTTTAATGCTATTTTCTGAACATGTGCTTATTTCATTTCCATGCAAAGCCTATTGCTTTGGGTGTGAGTGGGTGTAATACTGTCAAGATTGTTGAATCATGTATATATTTGAGGTACAATTAAATTACTTGTGTGAGGTACTCTTTCCTAATGCAATCGGAGAATTCAGGTGGGAGACAGCATAACAAAAAAGAAAAGGAATTGACTGTGATATGCTTTTGTAGAACCAGATCTTTAAATAAAATGGAAACAGAGACAGTGAAGAAGTGAATCAACTTGGTAAATACTAACCCATCAGGCCTGGTTACTGTAAAATAAGATTTGGCTGATTTACTTCATTTTCCAGAGCTTGGGCAAATAACTGTAGAATTAAATTACTTCATGTCACTTTCCCCTAGGGTGCCAGGAACCTGTTTGTAAAGTGTTCGGCTAAGTCATGATATTGATTAGTACTTGAGGTCTAACCTTTACATACTTCTGCTTACTTTCCTATGTACTCATTTATGTCTTGCATGCTTGTCAGGTAGGTTCTTTCATTGCCTTGATGCTCTTTTGGCAGGTTAATGAAAATAAAAATTAGAAAACACCTATTTCATCCCACTCTTTCTCCTTAGTTGTTGTTGCCAAGTAAGTATTCATCAGTATGCAGGCTATGAACACAACCGACTTGGCCCAAAGAGCCGGTGGCACAAAGGGTAATGATCGCAGTCATAATTGACAGCACTTATCATGGTGCATACAAGGCCTTCATTGTCGGGACGGTTAGCGACTCAAAGTAATCTAATTAAATGCTCATAGCAGCCATTAACAATGCCAAAATAGATGTTCTATCACAGCGGACGGAGTGATTTCTGGCTTTCTCTCTTGTCTGCTTGGAAAGTGATTTATTTTCAAATTCATCTTAATGATTTGTATGCGTATACAACACAGATATAAGACTGGATTTTCATTGTTGTTGCTATTGTTGCATTAAAAATTTCTTGTTATTTGCCTTTTGGGTGGCATGAATTATAGAAAAGCTGGGCTTGGGGAAAGGTACATTAGAATGAATGGCAGATTTTCAAGGGGAAGGATTTAAGGTTCAAAGTGAGATCTATCAAGTGTAAGTGCTTGGAAAACATAATTTCTAGTGCACACCTCACACACGCTGTGAGGAAAGAAAAATATAACGTATCACTCCTACTTAGACCTTATTCTTTTAAGAGAGAAAAAGGCCCATCATCTTATATATCCTTGTATGCACAAATGGGGCACAGGTCCGTAATCAAGATATCTCACACCTGTTTTTATAATAGAAGCTAGGGGACCGTGTTTGGTTGAGATTAGGGTACAGGAAAGGGAGTGAATGAGTCTTCCCCGTTTCCTCCATCCCCAAACAAACCTGCTATTTGCCTTCCATAGGTAAACTTTGTGAATGTCATCCAGATTTGGCCTCTCTGACTGTTGTTAAGTTCGTTTATGCACATGCTTGTTTGTTTATGAAAAAACCTTTGAAAATCTTATTGTTTAAGAGAAATGAGACACAAACTTCAGTTGAAAGAAGAAGAGTTGCAATTTTCAGAGGTGGATATGGAGGAAGAAGAAAGCGAGGAGAAGGAAACAGGATAAGTAGCTCGGAGAAAACCCACCTCTCCGATGACAACAAGATGTAAGCAGAAAGCAAGAGAAAAATCCACTAGTAAGCCTCCCCAAGATGTCTAATCAAACCACTATCCTATTGGTGAACGTGAAAGGACTTAATTCCCCCTCAGAAATGGAAATTGATATTCAGCAAATTGATTAAGGCCAAAACAGGAATAATCTGTATCCAAGAGACCTATATTAAAGACAATGATAGACTCCTGCTAGAAAACTCAAAACTAGGTAAAGTCTTTATAGCAGCCGATCAACAAAAGAAAAGAGGAGTGGCCACGTACGTAAAAAAAGAGCTAGACCCTAAACTGATATATGCCTCTAAAGATGGAAGAATACTTATGGTCAGAGTTCAGAAAGTGGGAGAAAAAATCCTAGTGGTAAACATTTATGCTTCAAACGAAAAACAAGGAAAATCCTATGAAGAGCAAAAAAAAAAAAAAAAAAGGAGTTAATTCCAAGAACTGAGGAAAAAATATGTTTAATTGGAGATTTTAATGTGGTAATTGATAATCAAAAAGATACCTCAACAATGGACGGTGAAAAGGGGGGGGGGAGAAGAAACCTAATTCTGAAAAACTTTCTGGAAATGGCAGAAGAGTTAAAATTAATTGATTTATGGAGAACTAGATTCCCCATTCTCATGAGAAGAGAAGACTCCCTGGAAAAGACCCTGATGTTGGGAAAATGTGAAGGCAAGAGGAGAAGGGGATAACAGAGGACGAGATGGATGGACAGTGTCATTGAAGCTACCAACATGAATTTGACCCAACTCTGGGAGGCAGTGGAAGACAGGCGGTCCTGGCGTGCTCTGGTCCATGGGGTCACGAAGAGTCGGACACGACTTAATGACTAAACAACAACAAGATTCCCCAAAAAAGAGGACTTTACCTTTTACTCAAACAGACATCGATCCTGGTCCAGAATAGATAAGGGTTGGATATCAGCAGATTTAAGTCAACAAGTGGGACATTGAAATTCTCCCAAACACTTATGCAGATCATAACCCGATTTGGATGACTCTGGGTTGCCCACAAAGAAGAAGAATTTGGAGACTAAATACCTCTATACTGAAGGAAGAAGATTGTCTGAAGAAATTTAAAAAAGAACTAGAGTTCTTCTTTAAAACAAATAAACCTCAAGATACTGGGATCGCCAATGTCTGGGATACGGGGAAGGCTTGCTTCCGGGGACTGACATTTGACTTCGTAGCGCCAAAGAAAAGAGAAAGAAATAAGCAGTATCAAAATCTACTAGCGGCCCTTAAAAAAGAGGAAACAGCTTTAAAGATAAATCCTACAGCACAACAACTTAAAAATAAGATTAATATATTACAGCACAAAATCAATCTGCTTGACCAGGAAGAGATGACAAGGAAAGTACAATTCGCAAGACAAAACTTCTTTGAAAATGCGAATAAACCAGGAAGATGGCTCGCATATAAGATTAAAAAAGAAAGAGAAAACTCAACTATCAGTTCCCTTCTAGATAAGGAAGGGAAGGAAACCTTCAAACGGGGAAAAATTAAAGAAATAGCCTGAAAATTTTATGACAGTTTGTACAAGAAAAAAGAAATACCTTTGCATCAACAAAAAAGATTCTTGGAACGAACCCTCCCCTGGAAGTTATTGGATCAACAGTTAAAAAATTTAAATAACCCTATAGCAATGAATGAAATCATGGAAGCATGGAAAAAACAGTAAGACGCCTGGACCAGACGGACTACCGGCAGAATACTATAAAGCTTCCCAGGAAGAACTGATCCCACATTTCAAAAAACTGTTAGAAGCTATTGAGACAGGTGGAAAAATACCTGAGTCATGGAAAGAAGCCCATATATCTCTAATGCATAAAACAGGAATGGAAAGGAATCAGATTAAGAATTATAGACCAATTTCCCTGTTAAATGTGGATTATAAGATTTTTGCCTCGATTTTGGCTAACAGGCTGAAAAAGGTCCTAACCCTGATGATACATAAAGACCAGACTGGTTTTCTACCTAAACGGAAATGGGCTGCAAATATAAGAACAGTAATAGATATACTGGAGTACTATGAAGCCCATCCAGAAAAGCAAATGATGCTAATCTTTTTAGATGCAGAGAAAGCCTTTGATAATGTGAATTGGGACTTTATGTTGAACCAATTAAAGATGATGGGCCTTCAAGGAAGCTTTTTTCAGGCGGTGGAGTCAATCTATTCACAACAAAAAGCAAGAGTCAAGGTCAACGGCCAAATCTCGGAGGAGATCCAAATTCAACAAGGCACAAGACAAGGATGCCTCTTATCACCTTTACTTTTCATCTTGACATTAGAAATATTAAACAGATAAATAAGGCGAAATCCCAGAATTAGGGGGTTGAGAATAAAAGGAGAGGAATACAAACTACAAGCTTATGCTGACGATTTGGTACTATTGCTAGAAAACCCAGAGCAATCGATTAGAGAATTAATATCCACAATTGAAAACTTTGGTGCAGTATCAGGACTTAAACTGAATTATATATAAAAAAAATTCTGACAAAAAATGTGACATAAGAAGCAAAAAAAATTAGAAGTAGAAACTGGCTTTGAACAAACGTCGAAAATTAAATATTTGGGAGTGTATATCTCCAAAAAAAAAAAAAAAAAACACAACCAACAACAAGTAACTTGATGAAAGACAATTATCTCCCAATACTTAAAGAAAAACAGGAAAATTTGGAAAACTGAGGCAAACTGCAGTTTTCAATGCTGGGTAGAATTGCAACTATAAAGATTAACATTTTACCAAAGCTTCTGTTCCTGTTCCAAAACTTGCCAATACTGTTGAATTATAAATATTTTAAGGATGTAGACACTGTGTTCTCTAAGTTTATATGGCAAGCTAAAAACTCAAGAATAAAATTTAAAACCCTACAGGATTTAAAAGAAAGAGGAGGAATGGGCTTACCAAATTGTTTACTATACTGCAAAGCCTGCACACTGAACTGGATAAAGGAATGGATTACTTTGGAGGACCAAAGACTTAAAATTGGAAGGGCATGATTTGACGTTATGATGATACACATATATATGGTATGGTAGATCAAAGACAAAACACATTTTTCTGATCACATTGTAAGGAGAGCGCTATACCAGGTTTGGCAAAAATTCGAGGGGCAAATATACAAAAAAAATTCCGATATGGGTAGCACCTTTGGAAGCTTTTACACAGCCTTCTCTAATCTTGAAAGAATTGAGATATACGTATAAAGAGCTCTTAATGAAAAGGCAACAATTAAAAAATATACAGGAGCTGAAGGAAATGGGTCTACCAACGGACTGGTGGGTGATGTTAAAATTAGAATCAGGCTTTTAAAAAGACAAAATAATGGGCTTTTATGAAGGGAAGGTTAAGGTGGATGAGTTATGACTAGTGTTAAGATTATACAAAAATGTATACTTTTTTGTTAGAATACAGTTTAGAAGATGAAAGGGTGAAAGCAGTGATGATTAAATGAGCACAACATTTTTGGTTATAATATAGACATAAATGATTGGACTCGAATGTGGAATGATAACTATAGATGAATTAAACCAGTAAACTTGAGAGAAAATGTTTTAAAGATGTTTTATAGATGGCATCTCACACCTGTAAAATTGGCAAAAATGGCATCAGGGGTTAGCAGTTCATGTTGGAAGTGTGGTGAGCAACCTGGGACTTTTTTCATATGTGGTGGACATGCGATAGAGAAAAAAGATTTTGGAGACAGATAAAAGATATTACACAAGAAATTATACAACCAAAAATAGCCTTTAAACCAGAAATGTTTCTGTTGAATATAATGCCAGAAATTGTTGATAAAAAAAATTAAATATATGTTGTTGCACATATTTACAGCTGCAAGGCTGATTTGGGCCCAAAAATGGAAAAATCAGCAAAACCCGAAGGTGGAGGAGCTGATTAAAAAATTATTGGATATTGCAGAAATGGATAGCCTGTCAGAGGCATTACATGAGAACCTGAGAACATATGTTAAAGAAAGCTGGAAAGTGTTTTATGATTGGGCCCAGAAACAAACATGAGTACAGAATATAGCATATGTTATGGATTTTAGTATTGTAACACAGCCATGGAGCCAAGACTACAGTGGTGCCTCGCTAGACGATGTTAATCCGTTCCACGAGGATCGCTGTCTAGCGAAAACATCGTCTAGCGAAGCACGTTTTCCCATTGGAATGCATTGAAATCGCTTCAATGCGTTCCAAGGGAAAATGCAGTCGTCTAGCGAAAATTTCCCATAGGGAAACATCGTCTAGCGAGTGCGGGTCCCCATAGGAATGCACTGACAGCTGCACTGACAGCTTTTCACCACTAGTCGGCGCACTCCTATGGGGAAACCTCATCGTCTAGCGAAAATCACCATAGGGAAACATCGTTTTGCGAAGCGCAGTAGCGATCGCAAAAAGGCATCGTCTAGCGATTTCCTCGTCCTGCGAGGCAATCGTCTAGCGAGGCACCACTGTATACTATATATTGTATTATTGTAACCACTTCCCCTTGTTTTCCTTCCCTGCCCCATATCTGTATTCCTTTGACTGTTTGTTTGTTTGTTATATGATGAAAATAAAAAAAGATAATAATAATAAAAAGAAAATCTTAGTGTGTCCAGTTGCACCCGAACGGACTGTTCTGTTCCTTGCTTGTTGCACATCAGTTAGATTAGGAGTAGGCAACCTGGATGTTTTGAACTACAGCTCCCATAATTCCAATTTTATTGGCTATGCTGGCAGATGCTAATGGGAGTTTACTAAATCATTTAGCCTAATATTGTGGACACTGACTCTCTGTAGCTCTCCAGGGATTCAGGTAGGTTTCTTTCCTCATTTTACCTGGAGAAGCCAGGTGTTGAACTTTCTGGAGGCAAAGTGGGTGCAGTGCCACTGACCTAGAGGCTTCTTTCAACTACTGGCACTGCAAAATTTACCAGCTGTGTCTTGAAGTGTCTTTTTGCAGAGCTTATTGAAGCCTATGTGAGCTCCTGAGTAAGACATTGTCTTGTGTTTGTGTGCTGTTGGTTTGTGTGCTATTAGAAATAATCTTTTTTTAAAATGAAGTTATTGTAATATTGGTGTTACTATAAGGCTGTGTAACAGAGTTTACATTTGTTCTTTTGACCGCATACAGAAATCATAATATATAATTCACCTATAGTGCAATGTGATAAACTAGGATATATATATATATATTCCTTACAGAGGCTACAGAAATCGTGTTGAAGGCTCAGATCCTAGCTGGAGGAAGAGGAAAAGGTGTTTTCAGCAGCGGGCTCAAGGGAGGTGTGCACCTAACCAAGGAGTAAGTGTGGAAATTACCGCAATATTTTCTAAACATAGGAAGAGTCATGCTGAATCTAAATGAAGATCTGTCTAGTCTATAACTCTGTTCGTACATTGACCAACAAGTTGAATTTGCCTGGTCCCTTTTTAAAACCACACCAGGTTGTGGTTTCAAATTCTGTATATTTTATGTGTCAAATATCCTTTTTTTAAAAAAGTCCTTACTATTATAGTCTTTAAAATTCTGTATATTTTTCCCCCTTCTGTCTTCTGCCACCCATTTTCTCCTTCGCTTGTAGCCCTAATGTGGTGCGACAGCTTGCTGAACAGATGATTGGATACAATCTTGTGACAAAGCAAACACCAAAGGGAGGTGTTAAAGTTAAGAAGGTAAGTGAAACCCTCCACCTGCAGCTCTTATTATCACTCTGTTACGGTATGTTACTGTGCAACAGATCTGCATTTTACAGACATTTCATTGTTCTCTCAATGTTTTTCCAAATACTGTTAATCTGATAATGAAAGTCACTGGTAATTTTTATATATTCTGTGTTCCACATCTTAAAACGTACTTCTTGGGTCTACTTAAAAGCAGTGACGACAAAGCTTGAGGCCATGCAAGTTTTCTCTGGCTGGCAAGAAGGAACAAAATGGAAAGGTCTGGTCCCCTTTACTTAAGTCATTCAGGTTGCCTTTTGGAGCTTCTGGTCTCATGGGGAGACACAAAGCATCACAGCTGAGTGGTATAACATGTGTTTTGTGTACATCAGGCTCTACTGAGGGAAGATAGTGCTGGACAAAATGCAGATCCTGGAAAATTTACTTTCTGGGACTACAGGTCCCATAATCACTCAGCCAGTATGGTCAATGACTTGGGAAATAAGCGGAATTGCAGTCATCAAATGTAACTTTCCGAAACACTGATGAGGTGGGCTACAAGTCTTAGGCAATCGTACCCATTTATGTATTTTCAAAAGCAGAGTACCATATTTCACAAGCTGCTTTCAACTATCTGTTTCCTGTCCCTTTCAATGTTCTCAATCATCCCAGAGTGCAGGACTCATAATAATGGGCTCAAGCTACAGGAAGCCAGATTGAGGCTGAGTATCAGGAAAAACTTCTTAACTGTTAGAGCAGTATGAGAGTGGAACCAGTTACCTAAGGAGGTGGTTAACACTCCAGTGCTGGAGGCATTCAAGAGAAAATTGGACAACCATCTGTCAGATTGAGCAGAGGGTTGGACTCGGTGGCCTTATAGGTGCCTTCCGATGCAATTATTCTGTGATTCTATAATGCATTGTTAGCTGAAAATATGTACATTGCTAGACATGTTCAGGATCTTGGCTGTTTAGTGTAGTGTGATTTTATACCTCCAGGTAAGAGGCTTGAGACTCTGAAGTCTGGCTTGGCGAAAAACAGGTCTGTAACAACCCATAGCATACAATGAAAAAAAAACAACAAAAACAGGACCTGGCTTATGCTCTGCCCAGGAACCACATAGGAAGGTAGCAGTCTTGACTTAAAACTATTTTCACAGTCCGCAGTTATCCAGACCAATGCATTTCACTGATTTCAGGGAATTTTACATGTATATAATAATTATCCACAGGATTGCTGCCAGAATGTTTTAGGTGTATGGAAATGGTGCCCATCTTTTCTAAATCGTCCCAGACTATCTTGATTTCTAGTTACTTCTTAATCGGTCTCAAATCTACTGACAAGGAAATGCTGCCTTTTTTACTCATGACTGAAAGAGTACAGATGCATTTTGGAATGGTCATGCTTGAAAGGAAGGCTTCTGCATTTCTTCTGAAATCAATAGGAAATGAAAGGCTTGCATGTTTAGGATAGATTATGTAAATGAAATTGCTCTTTAAATACTCTCTCAGCCAGGCAGAAAGCTTCGAAGAATTAATGGCAACTGGAAAAAAAAGGTTTAAGTGATCCCACCATGTGGGCTGGTTTTAATTAATGACTACTGTGTGTCAGTGAATAAGATGGAGTTTGCACGTGACATGAAGATAGGATGTAATAGCTCACTATTTTAGGAATTAGTTATGATAATTTTTCAAAATGATTGTGATCACCAGTGTGATGCTGTTGCAAAGGGCAGATTCAGTCCTTAGGATGTCATTTATAACTTTACTAGGAAGAGGATGCTTCTGTCAAGATTGGATCATGTATAAAATGATGCCCCTGGGTTTGGGTGGCAGGACTAAAATAGCTTGAATGAACAACTGCTAAATTGATAATAATAAACATATAGAGTTGCTCTTAGTGGCGGAGCCTCCTAAATCTGTTGGCATGACAAGTGGAGATAGAGTAAACTTATTGCCTCCAATCAGATCTGTGCAAGGTCTTCAGATTTTACTCAGTACTCACGTAAAAGTGGATTTCTGCTGTTCCTCTTTGGAGTGGACAGCTCCATGAGTGCAGAGGGAATCAGACCAACCACTTTGTCCTGTTCTCTAAAGGCACTCTGCTTTCTATTGAAGTCAGTGGCACACTCCTCACTGATAGCAGCATTTTTTAGAACGTTATAATGGGTTGTTCGGATGCAACATATACACCTTTTACTGTATTGTAAGAATTATTAGAATAATAAAAAAAGAGGGTGTACATTTTGTCTACCTCACTTCTCTTTCTCTTTCCCTCTCACCCCCAATACATTTTGTTGTAGGTCCCTTCCAACCCCCCCACATCCTGGAAATTGTTATTCTGGGAGAGGAAATGAGGATTTCAAATACAGAAGTTTCATCAGCCCTGGCTTCCAGGCTTGCTTGAGAAAGCGGAGGGGGGGGGGGGGCTAAGAACTGGGACATCTTGGTTTATGTCCTGAGTACAGATGGTGTCCTTATCGACAAATGAGCTTTAGAAAGTACTTTTCTTTCCCTGCAGTAATACTTAAAATGTTGGTGCAAGATCAATCTGTCTTAAATAAACAGAGCTCCCCCCTGGCTTCTTCAGAAGTTGGCAGCTATTTTATAGGTTTACATAAAATTCTCTTACGGCATCTTGACGTTTGGAGAGCTTGGTTATCTGCAAAGACAGTTTTCTGTTTATCTCAACCGGCTACCTGTCCCTTTACTCTAAGCAATAAGAGAATTAACTTTGGGAAAGTTTGAATTAAAGACCTTGGTGATTCCACGGCCCCCCTCCCCCCCACCAATATGCCTTGCTAGTAATGGTTGATTCTTGGAAGAGGCTACAAAAGCCTTCGGTAATAGTTATTTTCTAAACAGAGGACCCCATTAATTCATTGAGATTCATAGCTTTAATCATCTTGAAAGGTGGGGGGCAAACGTAATATGATTCCAGATGAAAAGCATTCACACACAGCCTTAACAGATTCCTCTTATAGAGCTTAGGAGAAGGCTCCCATTCAGAATTTGCCAAATCTCTGAGGTGAATCCTCCTACCATTGGGAAGCTGTTAAAGACATCTTTTTGTATCCCTGTAGTACTTTATGTGGGGAGCCTGCTTTGTGGTTCATGTTCGGTTTTAGGATGGGCTGTTGAGTTTTTCATCCTTCCCCAAGGATGCACATCTTTTCCCTCTTCTTTTTCAAGGGCAGATTAACTAGCATTTTAGTGTATTGGGACAACCTCAGCGGAGTAATAGCATTAGTAATAAGATATCTCTCCACCTCTATGGTCTGTATGCATTCTGCACTGACCTAGAACAGACCTCAGATTAATGTAAAGCTTCAGCCAGGGAATTGCTGCTCGTTCCCAGCCCCCATTTTTCAAGAGTTATACTGGATATGACTTGTGGGTTTAGGAAGCAGCTGCTTACTCCGATCTCTGATACCTACATTGATATGAAATTGAGAATGAGTTTGAATTAGAAAACTGTCTTGCTGTTTTCCTGGAGGCATTTGTGCATGGTTTGACCCATGTGCAACTGTCTGATGTGGCAAATAAGGGCAGAGTTAAATCTCGGCTTACCCTTAAGTGTGTGCAAACACCCAGAGGATTCTTTTGGGGATCAGACTCACAGCTTTTATACACACTATGGGTTTTATACACACTATGCAACAGGATAAGATTGGGCAAGTTCTAAGGGTCCAGAGGCCAATTTCCCCTCTTCTGGCACTCATTTGGGCCACGCCAGCTGAAGTGGGGGTGGGGGACTGGAAGTAGACTCTTGGTCTACTTTTGGGGGGAAAAAACTGGGATTTGTGCCTTGACAATTGTGTCCAAGGGAGAGGGCTACAAATTATTTGCAATGAGAATTTCTACTGTAGTCTTCAAAGAGTGGCAGTTTACCTTTTTGCCCCTCCAGCATGAACAGAGTTCCAGAATGGGCCTGGGAACTGAGAAAAGTGGGGTTAGTGAATATCTACAGTGAATATGTAGATCAAAGGATCATATCCCTGCAATACATCTTGTGCCCATGTGCAGATTGTAAGTACCTCCAGACAGAGACTACTTCATTTTGTAGTTACGTTGTAAATTTATACAGAGCCAGGTTGTGGCCTGGGTATTTACAGCCCTGCAGTAAAAGGGGCCAACAAAACCAACCAACCAACACACACACCCACCCACCAACCTAGATTAGCTCTCTGCACTCATTGGCGTAATGATATTTAAATGGTGTGCACTCTGTTTAGGGATTACGGCACCTAGATTTATCCAGTGCCTACCCCGATCCTCTCAGTAGCTGCTTTACTCATGCCATCAGTAGTGATTCTGAAGAAGAGGCAAGCAGGATTTTCCAGGATTCTCACTTGTGTGCAGAACATGCTCAAGAGAAGGAACATTTCTTCAGACTCCATTACTTGATCATGTGTACTCTAAATGTGCTATGAATCCAGATATTGTAATGCCTGAAAGAGAGCAACTGTCTAGTAAAGAAGTCCCCAAAAAACCTTCAGTGGCCTTTATAGGAGAGACCAATTGCAGTGAAGGAGTGGATGTAAGGCTTTTTGAACTTACAGCTCTAGAATGTTCACACTCAACCCAAGTAGTGTTGTCCAGGGGATTCTGGGAGTTGTGGTCCACACAGTAATTTTTCTAGTTTTTCCTGGGCTTTCAAAGGAGTCCCATTAAAGGAACTGGCAATTCTGTACCAAACTGCTGACACAGATTAGGATGTAACACTATTTCCCCCCCAGATTTTTAGAAGCATTTTTATAATAGTGTTGGATTGCCCAGGAGGGTTATGCATTTTGGCTTTGAGGGGCGGGGCGGGCAGGGAGATGCAATCTAGATGGGAGGAACAAGAGATGCTGAGCCTTTGGGGCAGCTTTGAGTTGAAGCCCAGGAAGCTTTGCTGAAAATTCCATTTGGTGTTCATAAAACAGCCAATATTCAGTGCTTTCTCAACCAGGCTAGAAAATTGCTTTTTCTTTTTTCTGTTATAAAAAGCCAATTCTGCATTAAATACCAGGTATTATGGATCCTTTTTTTTTTTTTTTTTTTGGCACACCAGAGAACTTGTAGATGCATCACAAAGCAGTGGACATATATTCCTGCCCAATATATTTGTTAGTTCAGGTATGATTAGAAGATCAATTAAAGAAGGGCATCCCATGTTATAGAAAAGATTCTTCAGATGTAATCAATGACATTTGGCATTCCATTCACATGCCATCTTATTTTGGGTGGTTCTGGGAGTTCCATTGATGGTATTAAGAAAAGGCATAGCCTCTTCTTAAACCTGAACCTTATGGTATTTTCCCTTAATGTGCCATTGGGATTATTTATTTGTGCAGCATTTGAAACTGACTTTTCATTGTGTGTTAAAAGAAGTGCTAAAAAGTCACAGTTGATTTTTAATTTTCTTTTATTTTTATTTCCTTTGATGATAAAGAATAACTAATAGGACCAAGGTAAGTGTAATATTGCTGCATTCCTGTATTAAAAAAACCCACATGTCATAATGTGCTTCCTTAGTTTATAGTAGTTTCCTTCCTCTAGCATACACTTCATTCTGCATTGTGGATGATTTCCATAATGCAGAAGGAAAATGAAACGGAAATGATATCTAATGTATGATGTTGCAGTAAAGTCGTTGATTCCTTTTGTGACGAGAGGAATCAATGAAGGATTCAAGAATGTGAGTTGAACTCCAGTGCACATTTATTACAGTACATTGTGTTCTCTCTGAATAATGGTCACTTCCTCACTTAAGAACCTGTATTTCTAACACAGCCAATAAAATACTGTTTCTGCTGGATATTGCCAGCCAAGGCATGCGAATAATACATTGCCACACAATCCTTTGCAGGTTATGGTGGCAGAAGCACTCGACATTTCCAGAGAAACCTATTTTGCAGTGTTAATGGATCGAGCTTGTAACGGACCTGTTCTGGTTGGCAGCCCGCAAGGCGGGGTTGATATTGAAGAAGTGGCTGCCAAAACCCCTGAACTCATCTTCAAGGTACCACTTCAAAGCTTATTACCTGGTTTGAAACCTTTAACGTACAAACGGTGTGCGCAGTAGTGTACTGATGGTATGGTTTTGAATGAGTGTCTAGCAGGGACATGGCTGTGCAAAGAGGTCCCAATGTAAAGGATGGAAGGGCTATTTCTATTCCATATGAATCCCATTGATTCATGAAGTGGTGGAGATTCAGTCTGTGGTGGAGTGGTTGGGGGAGTTACCTTTTGAACTACAATTCCCCAAATGCCCCCAGGCAGCATGGACTGTATAGTACAAACAAATAACATTTCTAAACTCTGGATGTCTTTGTGCGAAAGCTTCCAGTGGGCTTTCAAAACAATCTTGTTGTGAAAGGGATTTTATCCTTGAGTTTCTTTTAAAATGAGCTTTTAAACTATATTTCAAATGGGGGGGGGGGGGTTTGCAGCGTTTCAAATCTGTTTTGTAGTAAATTTGTTAATATTATTTTGATGGTTGTAGTATGTCCATTGTACATCACTTTGAAAGCCTTGGTAGGCAGAAAAACCATAAGCAGATAACTACAAATAAAGAAATAAATGTGTGCCAGGTTCACTTGTTGGCATTTCCAGTTAAAAGGATCCCAGTTAAAAGAATCTTAAGACAGATTCTCCCCTTCATGGATTGCTGCCTTGTCGTGGCGAAGGGACTTGAGTAATTCAGAGAAGCTATGGGCTATGCCGTGCAGGGACACCCAAGACGGACAGGTCATAGTGGAGAGTTCTCACTAAACGCGATCCACCTCGAGCAGGAACTGGCAAGCCACTCCAGTATCTTTGCCAAGAAAACCCCATGGACAGAAACAAAAGGCTAAAAGATATGATGCTGGAAGATGAGACCCTCAGGTCGGAAGGCGTCCAACATGCTACTGAGGAAGAGCGGAGGACAAGTACAAGTAGCTCCAGAGCTAATGAAGTGGTTGGCCCAAAGCTGAAAGGATGCTCAGCTGTGGACGTGCCTGGAAGTGAAAGGAAAGTCCGATGCTGCAAAGAAAAATACTGCATAGGAACCTGGAATGTAAGATCTATGAACATTGGGAAGCTGGATGTAGTCAAACAGGAGATGGCAAGAATAAACATTGACATCCAGGGTGTCAGTGAACTAAAGTGGATGGGAATGGGCGAATTCAGTTCAGACAATTATCATATCTACTATTGTGGGCAAGAATCCTGTAGAAGAAATGGAGTAGCCCTCATAGTCAACAAAAGAGTGGGAAAAGCTGTACTGGGATACAATCTCAAAAATGATAGAATGATTTGAATACGAATCCAAGGCAGACCTTTCAACATCACAGTAATCCAAGTTTATGCACCAACCACCAATGCTGAAGAGGCTGAAATTGACCAATTCTATGAAGACTTACAAACCCTTCTAGAACTGACACCAAAGAAAGATGTTCTTGTCATTATAGGGGACTGGAATGCTAAAGTAGGGAGTCGAGAGATAAAAGGAACAACAGGTAAGTTTGGCCTTGGAGTTCAAAACGAAGCAGGGCAAAGGCTAATAGAGTTTTGTCAAGAGAACAAGCTGGTCATCACAAACACTCTTTTCCAACAACACAAGAGGCGACTCTACACATAGACATCACCAGATGGGCAATACCGAAATCAGATTGATTATATTCTCTGCAGCCAAAGATGGAGAAGCTCTATACAGTCAGCAAAAACAAGACCTGGAGCTGATTGTGGCTCTGATCATCAGCTTCTTATAGCAAAATTCAAGCTTAAACTGAAGAAAGTAGGAAAAACCACTGGGCTAGTCAGGTATAATCTAAACCAAATCCCTTATGAGTACACAGTGGAAGTAAAGAACAGATTTAAGGAACTAGATTTGGTGGACAGAGTGCCTGAAGAACTATGGATGGAGGCTCGTAACATTGTACAGGAGGCAGCAACAGAAACCATCCCAAAGAAAAGGAAATGCAAGAAAGCAAAGTGGCTGTCCAACGAGGCCTTACAAATAGCAGAGAAGAGAAGGGAAACAAAATGCAAGGGAGATAGGGAAAGTTACAGAAAACTGAACGCAGACTTCCAAAGAATAGCAAGGAGAGACAAGAGGGCCTTCTTAAATGAACAGTGCAAAGAAATAGAGGAAAATAATAGAAAGGGAAAAACCAGAGATCTGTTCAAGAAAATTGGAGCTATTAAAGGAACCTTTTGTGCAAAGATGGACATGATAAAGGACAAAAATGGTAGGGACCTAAGAGAAGCAGAAGACATTAAGAAGAGGTGGCAAGAATACACAGAGGAATTATACCAGAAAGATCTGGATGTCCCGGACAACCCAGATAGTGTGGTTGCTGACCTTGAGCCAGACATCTTGGAGAGTGAAGTCAAATGGGCCTTAGAAAGCATGGCTAACAACAAGGCCAGTGGAGGTGATGGCATTCCAGTCGAACTATTTAAAATCTTAAAAGATGACGCTGTTAAGGTGCTACACTCAATATGCCAGCAAGTTTGGAAAACTCAGCAGTGGCCAGAGGATTGGAAAAGATCAGTCTACATCCCAATCCCAAAGAAGGGCAGTGCCAAAGAATGCTCCAACTACCGTACAATTGCACTCATTTCACACACTAGCAAGGTTATGCTCAAAATGCTACAAGGTAGGCTTCAGCAGTATGTGGACCGAGAACTCCCAGAAGTACAAGCTGGATTTCGAAGGGGCAGAGGAACTAGAGACCAAATTGCTAACATGGGCTGGATTATGGAGAAAGCCAGAGAATTCCAGAAAAACATCTACTTCTGCTTCATTGACTACGCAAAAGCCTTTGACTGTGTGGACCACAGCAAACTATGGCAAGTCCTTAAAGAAATGGGAGTGCCTGACCACCTTATCTATCTCCTGAGAAACCTATACGTGGGACAGGAAGCAACAGTTAGAACTGGATATGGAAACACTGATTGGTTCAAAATTGGGAAAGGAGTACGACAAGGCTGTATATTGTCCCCCAGCTTATTTAACTTATATGCAGAATACATCATGTGAAAGGCAGGACTGGATGAATCCCAAGCCGGAATTAAGATTGCCGGAAGAAATATCAACAACCTCCAATATGCAGATGATACCACTCTGATGGCAGAAAGTGAGGAGGAATTAAAGAACCTCTTAATGAGGGTGAAAGAGGAGAGCACAAAAAATGGTCTGAAGCTCAACATCAAAAAACTAAGATCATGGCCACTGGTCCCATCACCTCCTGGCAAATAGAAGGGGAAGATATGGAGGCAGTGACAGATTTTACTTTCCTGGGCTCCATGATCACTGCAGATGGGGACAGCAGCCACGAAATTAAAAGACTCCTGCTTCTTGGGAGGAAAGCGATGACAAACCTAGACAGCATCTTCAAAAGCAGAGACCTCACCTTGCCGACAAAGGTCCGCATAGTCAAAGCTATGGTTTTTCCAGTAGTGATGTATGGAAGCGAGAGCTGGACCATAAAGAAAGCTGACCGCCGAAGAACTGATGCTTTTGAATTGTGGTGTTGGAGGAGGCTCTTGAGAGTCCCCTGGACTGCAAGGAGAACAAATCTATCCATTCTCAAGGAAATCAACTCTGAGTGCTCACTGGAAGGACAGATCCTGAAGCTGAGGCTCCAATCCTTTGGCCATCTCATGAGAAGAGAAGACTCCCTGGAAAAGACCCTGATGTTGGGAAAGTGTGAAGGCAAGAGGAGAAGGGGACGACAGAGGACGAGATGGTTGGACAGTTTCATCGAAGCTACGAACATGAATCTGACCCAACTCCGGGTGACAGTGGAAGACAGGAGGGCCTGGCGTGCTCTGGTCCATGGGGTCACGAAGAGTCGGACACGACTAAACGACTAAACAACAACAACAAGACAGATTCTGCCACTTGGAATAGAGGTCATCTGGGGTGGATGAAGACTAATTTGGCTATATTCACTCACACCTATCTTGACAGTGGAATGTACAATATCAACTTTTTACTGCTGAGCTCATGGATAGAATACAAGAGGAGCATAACCATGAACAGATGCAAACAGCCTTTGCATCATTTCTTTACCCTAATGTATCCCACCGTAATTAGGTCATGGCAATTTTTTCTCAGGTACCCAGTATACTGTAGTGCATAGAGTGGTGGATTAGGACTCTGGAGGTAAAGGTTCAAATCTCCACTTGACCATGGAATCACTGGTGGAGAAAAGCTGGTAAAACCACTCTTTAATATCTCATTAACCTTGAAAGCCCTGTTAGGGCCGCTATATGTCTCTTCTGACTTGATGGCATATAACTAAGTAATTTTTTTTGTCATATGTGAAATATTAGGTAAGTTTACAGAAGATGCTCCCAGGTTAGATGTTCTTTGTAGTGGACTCTGTGAATGCACACAAATGGGTTTATCCTGCGCCTGCGCAGGACGTTCGGAACTTTCTAGAGCTTAGAAAAAAAGCCAGACAGTTAGTCTCCCCCCCCCGAGGGTATATAGGCTCCGCCTCCTCCACCTTCCTTAGTTCCTCTTTTTCCGCCGTTAGGGTAGGACGTAGGAACACTAGAGCGTGCTAAGGAAAGTATTTCCTTCTATTTACCTTACAGCTTTTCTTTTTCTTCTTTTAAGACGCCAGAACTGCCTTCCCATTTAATTTTTTCTCGATCTGCGTCTTTCCCGTCCCCCCCCTCCCGGATTCCCCCCCCTTTTTTTTTTATGGCCTCTCGGGGCTTCAAACAGTGCTCCGTTTGCCTTCGAAAAATTCCATTAACGGATCAGCACGATCAGTGCTTATTTTGTTTGGGGGAATCCCATCTTATTCAGGCGTGTGCCGCTTGTAGAAGTTTTTCCAAACAAGCTCTTAAACTGCGGTCTCAACGCCTCCGGGCCTTTCTCTACGAAAGAACCCTCAAGCCTGCTATGGAGGTTTCCGTTACCACCTCCCCGAACCCTCCACGTGTGGAGACACCTAAAGCAGGCGCCACTGCCTTTGATTCTTCTCAGCCTACCTTGAGTTCTGCGCCTTCCAAGCAGAAGGACTCCTCTAGACCGCCCAAGCCAGCTTCTACCAAGGCTTCCAGGTCTGCTGTGCCTTCAAAGAAGAAAAATGACAAAGCGAAATCTCAGAAATTGGCAAAGCCACCCAAATCGGCACTTTTGCCTCTTCCTGCGCCTCCTATATTACTCGAGGAATCTTCTAGAGACGACATTGGGCAATCGGATATGGAGGAGCGGATCATTCCTCCGGCCCAGGCTGCTCACGATATCATGAGCATGTCTCCGTCGTCAGGCCATTTTGCGGCTGAGGCTTTTCCCAGCGTGGCCATCGCCCCTACTAGCCCAAGATCTTCCGGGCGGGCTGATACTGACTCGCATTCAGAACAGGAGCTGCCGTCTCGCACTCCTAGAAAGCGAAAGGAGAAGCGTAAGCATACCTCTCCGTACCAACCTCAACATCCTGCGGACCAATACCGTCCACAAATGCCGGCACAGTATGGTCCTCCATTTTTCGGTCCATACCAGCCCTACCCATATCAAGGATACGGCTATCCGCCTGACTTCAGGGGACAGGCTTACCCCTCCTCAGCTTGGTACCCTTCTTCGGTTCCAACTCCTGAGAATCTACAACAGCAACAGGGGCATGTTCCCACACCCCAAATTGCTACTTCCCGTAAGAGGAAGACACCGATGGCACCTTCTGCGCCTCTAAAACGGTCTAAACATTCCGCAGGCCGACCCACGGTACAGACTGCGACGATGTACTCTGGCCCAGAGGGCCATGATACAGAGCCTTTCTCTCCTTCGGTACACTCTGATGCTGAACCAATACCGAGAGACACGGTACCAATATCGCACCGTCCCTCCTCATTGGTATCTGAATCTTCCCATGACAACTCTTCAGCTTCTTCGGAATCTGATGTACCTGATGGTGGTGCTCCGAGTACTTCTTCACAATATCCAGTAGAAGACTACTCGTCCTATGCTCAACTTATATTGCGCATGGCTAAGATTTTACACCTAGATGCGCAAGTTCCTGAGCAACAAACAGACCTTGTCTTCCACGATATGGAGCAGGACAAGTCATCTCCTCCTAGTCTTAGCCTCATTCCAGCACTCCTTGACTTGGTAAAGGCTTCGTGGGATAAGTCGCCTGCGACTCTCCAAATCCCTCGAAAAATCGACCACCATTACAAGACCCATGGTTCCGACTCGGATTTCCTAACCAAGCATCCCATGCCTAATTCTATTGTGGTCGAGGCTACCCAGTACAGATCCCGCAGCAGGTCTTCTGTTACACCTGTCAATAAAGACGGCAGAAAAAATGACACCCTGGGCAAAAAACTTTATTCCCTTACGGCTCTACTGATTAAGATTTCGAACTACCAAGCCGCGATGGGTGCTTATCAAAAGCACCTATGGGATAAGATTGTTCCCGTTTTACAAAGCCTTCCTGAGCCGTCCAAGACCGAACTCCTCAACGTCTACGAGGAGGCCAATACCCTTACAAGACAGCAACGAGTAGCAGCAAAGCATACAGCTGAAATTGCGTCCAAATCCATGCTTACAGCAGTAGCAGTCCGTCGCCATGCCTGGCTCAGAGCGGCGAACATACTGGACGATACAAAAACCAAAATCGAGGATCTTCCCTTTGATGCGGATGGCCTCTTTAATTCCAAGACTGATTATATTATGGAAAATATCCATAAAATGCGGAAGACCGCAAAGTCCTACATACCATACCAACCGTATCGGTATCAGAGACCTACTTACAAAAAACCTGCTTACCAAGCGTCTTCTCAGTACCAACCATTTCGGTATGGTAGACAGCAGCAACACGACAGGACCTTCCAACCATCTCAGTCCAACCCTTCGACTTTCAAGCAGCAACAATACCAAGGACACAAGCAGTCCTTTCGTAAACCTCAGCGCCGGGGTAAGCAATACAACTAACTACCCCTCTTACCGGACTAGACTCTTTCCATTTCTCTCTGAATGGAAACGTATTACGACTGACAAATGGGTCCTAACCATTATTGAGAAGGGTTATTCTATAGAATTCTTCCAGCTCCCTCCATCAAATCTTCCTAAGACCACCCCCTTTTCGGTAGCTTTACAGGAGGAAATTTCATCCCTCCTAAGCAAGGGGGCGATCGTCAAGACCCCACATGCTGAACTACACGGGGGTTTCTTCTCTCGGTACTTCGCCGTCCCTAAAAAGGATGGAGGTATCAGGCCCATCATGGACCTCAGAGAACTCAATCAGTTTATCATTTACAGGAAGTTTCGAATGCTAACACTCGATTCCATTCTTCCCCTTCTCTCACAGGGAAGTTGGTTCGTCACCATCGACCTCAAAGACGCTTATTTTCACGTCTCCATTCACCCTTCTCATCAAAGGTATCTCCGGTTCCGGTTCCACCGCACAACCTACCAGTTTGCTGCCCTTCCATTCGGGCTCTCCACGGCCCCTCGGACATTTACCAAGTGCATGGCCCCTGTAGTGGCTCACCTTCGCACCAAGGGAATAAAACTCTTCCCTTATATCGACGATTGGCTCCTGGTAGCCTCATCCTACCACGAGGCCGTCGCTGCTACAACTACCACTCTCGCGACCTTAAACAAGCTAGGTTTAGTGATCAATCAAGAAAAATCCCTTTTGGTACCATCCCAGCTGGTCAATTACATAGGAGCAACGCTAGATGCGACCCGAGCACGGGCATTCCTGCCCTACCAAAGAATCCAAAAGATTCGAGACGCAATACAACGGTTTCCACCCCTGGCTACCGTCACCGCATTCGACGCTCAGCATCTACTGGGCCTCATGTCATCCACGACGGCAGTCATCCTTCATGCCAAGCTCGAAATGCGTCCGCTCCAGTCCTGGTTCCTGGGCGAGTTCGATCCTTTAACGGACTCCCCACGGAAAAAGTTGCAGGTTCCGTCACATGTAGCGAAGCATCTCATCTGGTGGACGATTCCGCGCAATCTGTCCGAAGGAAAACCCTTCCAACCTCCTTTCCTGTCCATACAGGTTACAACCGACGCCAGCCCTTCTGGTTGGGGCACTCACTGCCAAGAGCTCAGGATTCACGGGTTATGGACACCGAGAGAAAGGTCTCTCCATATAAACCAGCTCGAATTGCTCGCCATCATGAAGGCTTTTCGAGCCTTTCTTCCGCGTATAAAGGGACAATCAGTGCAGCTTGTCACGGACAATACCACAGCTATGCACTATATCAACCGACAAGGTGGGACTCGATCCCTACCGCTTCTCCATCTCACCATGCGATTTTGGGACTGGTGCCGTACCCATCATATTTTTCCACAAGCGATTCATATCGCTTCAGAGGACAACTATCTAGCGGACCACCTCAGCCGGCTCCGTACCAGGACGCACGAATGGTCCCTCGACGAGACGGTTTTTCAAGACCTATGCCGTCGATGGGGTCAACCCACCATAGACCTCTTTGCATCTCACCTCAACGCCAAATGCCGCAAGTTCTGCTCACGAGCAGGCAGGGACACCGCGTCACTCGGAGACGCTTTCCTCATTCCGTGGTCCGGAGAACTCACTTACCTGTTTCCTCCCATACCGATGCTCCTCAGGACAATAGTCCGGATCATTCAATACCAGGCGAACGTAATACTCATCGCTCCGTGGTGGCCACGACAACCCTGGTTTGCCCACCTCCAAGGAATAACGGAGGAAATATTCCACTTACCTGTAATACCGTCCTTGCTATCCCAGAACGACGGGGCCCTTCTCCATCCAGATGTCTGGTCTCTTCACCTGACGGCATAGAGGATAACCCCGAATTCCGTGCGATTCTAGACCGCTCTCGAAAGCCGTCAACTTCTCGCCTATACCGTAACAAATGGAAATCTTTTACGAAATTTGTTCAGTCCAAAGGACTCCAATCAGTCCCAGTTACACTCTCAACCTTACTTACCTTTATACTACACCTGTTCAATCTCGGACTCGCGCACTCCACCATTAAAGTATATATTTCCGCGATCGTTGCTCACCAGCCATCTCACTCTAGCTCCGCCAGACTGTTCTCCCACCTCACGGTCAAAAGATTCCTTAAGGGCCTGCAAAACATCAGGCCGCCCTCTTTACCCATTGTACCTCAATGGTCGCTTCCACTTGTCCTTGATGCACTTACCAAGCCTCCATTTGAACCCATGGCAACCTGTAACGAGAAATTGCTTTCTCTCAAGACTTCCTTTTTAGTGGCCATAACCTCTGCCAAAAGGGCTAGTGAACTGTCAGCTCTTAGGTCTGACCCTCCATACTTACAAATGCATCCCGATAAAGTTACTCTGTACTTGGATGTCTCATTTCTCCCCAAGGTTGTATCAGACTTCCATTTGAATCAACCGCTGATACTTCCTACATTCTTTCCATCTCCGTCCACTCCGGTCGAGCGCAAGCTCCATACCCTGGACGTCAGACGGGCTATTGCCTTCTACATGGACAGAACCAAGCACTTTAGACGCTCTTCCCGTCTCTTTGTGTGCTACCATGGACATAACAAGGGTGCTCCCGCATCCTCTCAGACAATATCGAGATGGATCGTGCAATCCATACAAATGGCTTACCAGCTTGCAAACAAACCGGTACCGGACCAACTTAAAGCTCACTCCACCAGAGCTATATCTACGTCCACCGCTCTTCATCGCGGTATTCATATTCAAAACATCTGTAAAGCGGCTACTTGGTCCAATCCTCTGACGTTCGCGAAGCACTACCTCCTCGATGTCAGAGCTAAAAATGATGCTGCCTTTGGAAGGGCGATACTGTCATCCCTGATACCGTGACGGCCCTCCATCTGGTGAGTCAGCTTGCTAATCACCCATTTGTGTGCATTCACAGAGTCCACTACAAAGAAAGTTAGGTTATCTACCTGTAACCATGGTTCTTGTAGTGGTTCTCTGTGAATTCACACATCCCTCCCTTCCTCCCCGCTGTCCGTCACGATACCAGGTCATTATACCTACTCTCTAGTAACGGCGGACATAGGGAACTAAGGAAGGTGGAGGAGGCGGAGCCTATATACCCTCGGGGGGGAGAGACTAACTGTCTGGCTTTTTTTCTAAGCTCTAGAAAGTTCCGAACGTCCTGCGCAGGTGCAGGATAAACCCATTTGTGTGAATTCACAGAGAACCACTACAAGAACCATGGTTACAGGTAGGTAACCTAACTTTTATCATGCAAATAACCTGTCACAGGGAGTCTGAACTATTTGTAATCCTCCTGTGTTTTCTCACTGCTTGTTCCATCTTTTTCCTTTCCTCACCAAAACTAAGCAAAACCAAAACTCTTAAAGTGGACTAGCCACCTGTCCTTAGATTATTAGTCTTGAGAATCCTCCCTTTGGGAACAACCTAAGAACTATATTAGTTTATTGGGGCTGCTCCCTGTTAAGTGGGTGTAACTACAGCTTAAGCAACCTTCCATAAATGGGCTTAAGTCCAAATCCTATAATCAGCCGACTCATTCCATAAGGTGATGGTTGGACTCAATATTTTTTGGAAGGAAGGCTGGATGTGAGACATGCAATGTCTGAATTCCTACCCAACAAAGAACTCTGACATACCAAAGATTTTGATTTCTGCATTCATAGAGGTAGTTTCATGGAGGAACATTCAAACGTGCAGATCTCCACCCATAGCCTGAAGTGGTATAAGCTATACCAGTTAATTCTGTTAATCTATAAATTATCCTCTATTCATTCTGCAAATAAATATGTCCTGTTTAATTAGCAATACATGTAGTTTACTTTACTGGTAACAATCCCAGGTAGTTGTTACATTATATTATTATACTGATGGATGGTTGATGGCATAACGTATTCTGATGGGAGCTACGTAATTAAGTATCGACAGTAAGGGAGTATTGTAACATAACAACAAAGAGTCAGCAGGTATTCCTAGTGAGCTAATTAAATGTACATACATACATACATACATACATACATACATACATACATACATACATACATACATACATACATACATCCTGGGGGGGGGAAATATATATTTGAAACTTACACATTGGGAGAAATAGTACTGGGCATTCTTCCTTTGGCTCCATGCCAAACTAGTCGTAGGAATCAACAGAGTAAGTATTCATCACTGCCATCTGTACAGTAATTAAAAGTGAAAACTAGTGTCAGATTGTCTTGTCAGCATGCTACCCTGAAGAATTACATGGTTTCTGGAGGGATCCTTTTTCATAGATGGCGTGGTAATTATAACATACCCTATAGGCAGCCACAGTAGCCTCCGTCTTGGAATGCTGGCGATGTGCCATGTTTTAATTACCAGTTTGCAAATATGTATTAAGCATTTCTTTTTCACTTTTGAAGTTACAAATCTGTTTACGAAATGAATCCTTTTACCTCAGTTTTCTGCCCTTTCTTGTCAACAGGAGGAAATAGATATTTTTGAAGGTGTAAAAGACACTCAAGCACTTCGGATGGCAGAAAATTTAGGATTCAAGGGACCTCTGCAACAGCAGGTAATTTCAGTCTGGGGTGAGAGGGGGTTGTATTCTGGTGTTACAGAAGCTTTTCCATGTGTAACCTTTCAGGAGAGAGGGTTGTGGTCTCACTTGAGGCCTGAGCATCAGCAGGACTCTCTGTCCTGAGTGGATCACTGAATCAATCAATGGGACTTTGATAAATCAACCTTTCTCAACTGATACCATGGTTGGGATCAGACTTTTGTGTGTAAATACTGCTGTTGTGGAGCATCTTCTGCATTTAGGAATTATGGCAGAGACTTCAAAACTGCGGCCGGAAATACAAAAAGCAATACCAAAAATGTTTTGATAGGACATAATTTTCTTGCATTTAGAAAGCAAATGCAGTGTGACTGCAGGGAGGGATTCTGTCATATGTTGGGGGGTTGCTTATGTGATTTCTGCTCTGTGTTTAGGCAACAGGATACTAGCCTGCATTTTTCCCTCTTGGAGGAAATAATCATGCAACCTTGAAGTTGTTGTGAAACATCACTGAGTTTAATGGCTCTGGCACATTGTGTTGTACTTTTTCCTTAGCACAGCTCTCTTGCGTTCTTTCTACTTTTAAAAAGATTTTCAATGCAAAGTAAACAATTGCAGTTTCTTTTTTAACCCTCCCCCCCATGTTCTCAGTACACCTTTTGCCGCTCTAATATTTATCTGTGATTCCAAATTACAAGGAATTGCAAACTACTTTGTCTATATAGTTCACCCACCAGCTTCTTTTGCTGCTCTAGAAAGAGAGTGATGATAAATTGGTTTTGCACAGAATGTCCCATATCATCAAAATGCCACTTTTACAAAACCTTTGAATTTTTAATATACCACTTCTAATTAATTTCTGTCCCAACTGTGCAATTAACAAATGCATAATCATTAAGATGATTAACACCCATTTGAAGATTTAGCAGTATCTTTAATGAGAGAGAATTATTATTAAATCTTTCTAGCTTTGCATGTTCTAGCACTTAATTATTAGAACAATGCACGAACTGCTTAACTAAACAACAACTAATACATTTCTTGCCATGTGTTATATAACCTTTGCAATGTGATTTACTGGAGCATAGAAACATAATAGCTATATCAGTACAGTCAAAGGTCTGTTTAATTTCATCTTATCATAATTATTTCTATTCCCCAGTAGGTATAAACCAGGAAAATTCTAGTGCTATAGGGAGAGTCTGACGACTAGCATGCCATGAAGCCCTTGTGATAAACTTAAATAATGCTTGATAATTTCTTAGATGTTTGTAGATTTGCTGTTTAAATGAATATTAAGAAAATATGTTTTTATCTAAATTATTTTCAAACATTAGTATGGAGCAATTAACTCTTACATTACAGTAATTATTTGACTTGGTGCCTTGTAGGCGGAGGTTCTTTGCTCAAATGTCCGTTACTATTTTATTGTTGTTGTTATTATTTGACTTGTTAAGTGGAATTCCTAATTCAGGTTACAATTAGATCTATTATTTAAAAGGCTTTGACTTCTTCCTTGTGCACATTTGTAAGGTGCATGGATTTCCTTATGTCAGTGGGAATGATGAATCCTGTTGCAAAATGTTATGGTATAGTAAGTACAAATAATAATAGCTAAAATCCTGTTGCTTAGTGTTGTTAAGTCACAAGAGGCACACTGAAACATGGCAAAGGCCTACAGTATATCAGAAAAGTTTGAGATAACATTTAGTTTACACACTACGCCAAGACACAGTCAATTGCAGCCCAAATATTAAAAGTATTACCCAGCGGCTGAAGGAAGATCTAGTATGCAATTCAGTGCAGCCCTTGTTGGGCAGATCCACTTCAAGGTTTCTCTGTTTCTCTGTTAATGTTTTTAAACTATTTCTAGAAAGCTTTATTCTTACAATGTGAAATATGCAAGTCCTTCTTTGCCAGAATCACTAGCATTCAAAGATGTTCCTGCTTTTAATATGTGACAGTTGCAAGTGTGATTTTAGAACCATTACATGAGACTCCTCTGTATCTTCTGGCTAGTGTGCATAACATGATGCTACAAATCACCGATAACAGATTTCCCAGCATCATTTGTGTGTGGGGGGGTAGTTTTTATGCATGAGGAAACCAGTCGGCGATTTTTAAGCCAGCCACTTTCTCTTGAACTAACTTTCTTCGCACGTTTGTTGGTAGTGGTAAAAGGTGGGAGCTTTGTCCTATTTATTTATTTATTTCATTTATACCCCGCCTATCTGGTCAATTATGACCACTCTAGGCGGCTTCCAACACACGCTAAAAACAATAAACAAAAACATACACATAACATAACATAATTTTCCCAAAGATGGCAAGAAAGAGTGTATTATAGTGAAAAAAGAAAGAAAATAAAATAATAGGAGTTAACTGGAAAGGGGGAAGGCCTGCCTAAACATCCATGTTTTCAGTTGTTTCTTGAAAATACCCAGCGAGGGAGCTGCGCGAATCTCAGGAGGTAAGCTGTTCCAGAGGCGAGGAGCCACCGCCGAGAATGCCCGGCTTCTTGTTTTTTCCTTCCGGGCCTCCCTCGGCGTCAGGCTCCTCAACCTCACCTCCTGACTCGCGCGAGTGACACGGGTAGAACTGGGTGGGAGTAAGCGTTCCGACAAGTATCGAGGCCCTAAACCATTTAGGGCTTTAAACGTAAGCATCAAAACTTTGAAGTCAACGCGGAACCGAATGGGCAGCCAATGCAACGCTGCCAGAGTAGGGGAGATGTGATGGTGTCTTCTCACTCCACTTAGGAGTCTGGCCGCTGCATTCTGCACCACTTGGAGTTTCCGCGTCAGCCTCAAAGGTAGCCCCACGTAGAGCGCGTTACAGTGGTCTAATCTTGAGATTACGAGCGCATGGACCAAGGTGGTGAGCGCCCCCACATCGAGATAAGGTCGCAGCCGGGCTATCCGCCAGAGGTGAAAAAAGGCGGTGCGGACCACCGACGCCACCTGAGTCTCCATGGAGAGCGCCGGGTCCAGATGGATCCCCAGACTGCGAACCCCACTCTTTGCAGCCAGGGCCACCCCCCCCCCCCAAATGAGAGGGAGTCGCCCAAGCCGCCAACAGTGGGGGCACCCACCCTCAAGACCTCCGTCTTGTCCTAGATGCAAGGACCAAGTGGAACATTGTATCTGGTCGCCTCATTTTTGTGTTTCTAATTATTTTAAGAATGCTGGAAGGAATCTAAGTAATGTTCAGTCATCCAGTGCTAGTGAGTCTCCTCCGGAGCGCTTGAATGCTAGAAAGCCAAATCAGCCTGCCAAAGTTGGTATGTGCTGTCAAGTTGTTTCCAACTGATGGCAACCTTAGTAGTGTTGTTTTTTTGTGTTTGTTTTTTTTAGATAAGTGAGATACTTAAGGAATGGTTTCCTATTGCCATCTCTCAGAGAGTTTCCTTGGCAGAACAGGGAGGTGAACCCAGGTCTCCCAGATCCTAGTGCACCATTCTGTCCAATACACTGCACTGGCCAAAGTAAAACCCAGCTATTTCAGTAACTGGTGGAAGAATATAACTTCTGCCTGTACGCCTCCCCTGTATTTCCTTAGGAAGTATGAGATAGCATCTTCTTGATTCAGTAAGACCAAAAGGGGAATTAAAAACACGGAAGGA
Source organism: Intellagama lesueurii (assembly GCA_037013535.1). Taxonomy (NCBI): domain Eukaryota; kingdom Metazoa; phylum Chordata; class Lepidosauria; order Squamata; family Agamidae; genus Intellagama; species Intellagama lesueurii. The sequence continues at coordinate 272,627,455 of JBAJHW010000002.1, forward strand.
AGAATACAATTAATTATGTGTGTACATTCTATTAAGCCATTACAACTGCTTTGATGGAACTTAAATTTGATTAAATTTTGATTTTAAAAATTGCTCCTGTTTTAAATTGTTGTGGTTTTGGTAGCCGTTATGGTGGCTGTTGTTACTGCCACTGAATAACACACTAGTTTCTGAGAGTTTTCCAGGCAACAAAGGCCAACATACATGTCCCTGTCTGAAGGAGGTTCCAATCTGAAGTAGAGAAAAAGCAAAAGGACGTAAGAAACACCAAACTGTACAGGATTTCTACACTTCTTTAACAGCATAACATAGCAAAAACATCTTGCATAGTATCTACCACAAAGGTCATGTAGTTTCACAGAATTTGGCAGATTCCTGCATATTGCAATGGGCAGAAAGTGAATGTGGGAGAGTGGTGAAAATGAGACGGGGGTCTCATTTTCACAGGGAATCAGGAAAATATCACTGATGTTGGCGAAAGTGCCAGTGGGAATCTAAACATGGTGAGATTTTGAAAATTACTAATAATGAGAACTTATGTGACTACTCATCAAGTCTGTGTCTGGTTGTAAAAATGGGGACACAGCATTAAAAAAATAAAATAAAAATGCAGATATTTAAAATATTTTTAAATGTTTTAAAAAGAATACAGAACAGAATCTCAGTCATTTAATCTGTGAACATTGGGTTTTTTGTTTGTTTGTTTTTTTGCTTTGTGTCTGGCAATGGTCTTACTTGAGGTTGGTCGAACTTTGGTGCTTATACTCTGTCATAGTCTCCTGTCATAGTCGCAGTTCCACCCATCTTGTCACTATACGATTGCTTAGTAATTAAAAAAAAACCCTCCAAAGATGTTATATGCCGTCAAATCAGTTCTGATGCTTGCCAACTTTATGAGCTAATTCTGTGATTAACAGCTCTACTCAAATCTTGCAAACCAACAGCATCTCATGTTCACTGCCATTCACAAAAAGACACCAAGCAGGGGGAAATCCCAGAACCTGACTCCTTTTTTCATCAGTTAACCACTTCTCACCCAAACACAAAGCAATTATCAAGGTTGCTTTTTAACAAGTTCTCCAGGTTTCTATTGCTTGAAGCCACAAAGTAACCAAAATGCTAGAATAAATGATAGTGAGCACAAAGATGTATCCTGTGTAGTCCATCTTGATTGCTGTCATGGGTGTTGTTGACAATCAGGCTGCCCTTGGCTATGTGAAGTTTGGCATCCTTTTTCCTGCTGGCAACACAGACACAATATTGTGCAGCAGTATCAGGCCATTTCCTAGCACTTTAGTTGTGGATACAGAAAAACATCTCAGTCATATACTGGAGGGTGGTGTTTTTTTCCCCAAGAATTAAATCATTTATACTATGGCATTCCCAATTAGTCAGTATGTGAAAATGGAACAGTGAAGAAAGCTGGTAGGAAAAAAATGATCAACTTGCAAATATAGCATTGGAAGAGAGTTTTACATATAGCATGGGCATAAGAGATAGATAAGTGGTTTCTAGATCAAACCAAGCTGGAACCCTCACTAGAAGTTAAAATATCTAAATCAATGCTATGTACCTTGGGCATATCATGAGAAGACTAACTGGAAAAGACAATAATGCTAGGAAATTTAAAAGGAAGTAAGAAAAGAGGATAACTTAATATGAGAAAAATAACTCAATAAAAGAAGTTGTGGCCTTTAGTTTCCAAGTACTGAGCAGGGTGGTTAATGATGGATCCTTTTACAAATCCTTAATTTGTTGGGTGACCCATAAGTTGGAAACAACTTGACAACAAACAGAAGGGACCTGCTTAGTTCATGTCCAGTAGGTTGACATCATAAACTCTCAAAGGCCCATTGTAGTCAATATGTACTTCACTTTGTAGACAAAATAACTCATGTGTATTCTGACCTAGTTGCCATAGTTTTGACAGAATTGGAGATAGATGCAGCCAGTGCGCCATCTGCTCCTGTTGTAGATACTTTTGTGCTTGTACAGCCTGAGGATGTGAGCAAGCTGCTCGGAGGGTTAAGCCCAACCACCTGCTCTTTGGATTCTTGCCTGTGTCATGGTTTGTAAAATCTGTCAGTGCAGAACTGACTATGTGGATATCAACATGCCTCCTGAAGGGATGGGGTTGTTCCAATTGTTTGAAAAATGGCAGTGATTAAACCACTTCTGAAGTCAAATTTAGATTTTATAGCTTTTTTGATAAAATCTTTTATGATGAAATCTTTAGCATAGCACTCTTCACCAGAGGCTGAGAGCAAAACTTGAAAAAGTTACTTTTGGCCTACAAAAAGAATCAGAATCCTCCAGTCAGCAGCATAGCTTTATCACATTCTTTCCCAGACCAGATGGTGACCTGTTGACTCTGGACAGACATGAAGGACCTGATTATTGAAATCCATTCTATTCTTCCTTCTTGCCTATGTCTGCTTCTCTTGCATAATGATTTACAGCAGGGAACAGATGAGAAGAATCTAGCACTATGGTTTCTTCTAGTCCTCTCAGCAACCTTGAGAGCATCAACCATCATATTCCTCTGGACTGTCTCTCTAGATTGAAACAGGAGTCCACCAGGTTAACATAGGTCTGAGCCAAAGTTCCCACTAAGCTATGCAGGTGTGTGGTCATGCAGCGCTGCCTTGATGTCACACACCCACAGCCAATGTTGCCACCCATTTGATTCCAGTTCCAGCCGGAGCCCCCTGCACATGGGGCAGGACCCCTGCCCAGCATTAGCGGAAAATTAGAGAGAATGCTGGCCCAAGCTCTATCAAGAAGAGAGGTTTTAGAAGGTTGTGTTCAGGTGACATTTATTGCATTGTTCAAGCCACTGGCGTTTGGGGTACTATCTTGTCCCTCAAGCTTTTAACATCTAAGTGAAACTGTTGGCTGAAATCATCCAGAGGTTTGGCCAAATTATCAGTATACAGAAAACATTTCCATTTCCTCATTCCTAGGCATTTTTGGGATAGATGATGGCAACCAAATTGCAGTTGTACGTACCTTTCCAACACTCACAGTGGTATGTTATGGCTCTTCTCTCCTTTTTGTTTGGTACCCTCACAGCAATCATAGATCGTAGAATCATGAAGTTGGAAGGGGCCTATAAGGCCATCAAGTTCAACCTCCTGCTTTAAGACTTTCTGGTCTAGGTCAGAATGGGGTAAAGCTGTCGTGCTGACTGGACGATTCTGGGGTTTTTGTAGGCTAAAATCTCATAAGGTTTTAATCAGCCTGAGAGAAAGTGACTAGTGCAAAGTCATCCAAGCAGTTTCTTGGCTGTGTGAAGACTAGAATATACATCTCCAACATGCAGAAATGTAGTGACTTCTCCTGGTCTTGGTGCTTACACGTGTCATCTGTGGCCATGAGTTCTTTGTACCAGCAGTGGCTGGGTCATTACCTGTAACCTTATTTATTATTTGTTTACTTAAAATAGTTATACTTCACTAAAGTACACTCTGAAATGGAGACACGTCCTGGCTTGATTACTTTAATGTGCTTTCTGTGGGGCTGCCCTTAAAGACCGTTTGACACCTTCAGAGTGTTCAGAATGGAGTAGCTAGAATGTTAGACTTTTAGGATAATGATACACTTATTTTGTTCCAGTTATGTTGGCTGCATATCTATTTCTTCTGGTTTTAGCCTTTTTAAGCCCTTAAAAGTTTGGGTCAAGATTATGTAAAGGCTCATCTGCAGAAGCCAGCCTAAGCTTTAAAATCAGCATAGTTCCAGCTATGAGATTGGCAAGCAGCAGAACAAAGCCTTTTCAGTAATTGCTCCACATCTTTTGAGTGAATATGGCCAACGCGTTTAGGAGAATTTTAGAACTTATTTGTTTTAGTCTGTGTTTGGTCAATGTTAGTGTAGTCTTCTTTTCATTAAGTTTTATGGTTGGTCCTGTCTGTTTCATTAATTATTTATTTATACATACCTACTATTTTCAGGGGATGGTTGCTTAAATCTGTTATATGAATGAATAAATAAGCAAGTACTAACTCAATTTTTGCTTTAAGAAATAAACAGCAAATCTGGTTGCCAAATTTACAGTAATGGTTTAGGAAAGTTTAGTCCTGGTCATGGATCGACAGTACTCAAAGGAAAACTAATAAGAGCCAAGTTTTGAGAGGAAATAAGCCCCTTTTCATTGTTTCTGCAGTGAAAGTAGCATGTTGATATAGGAAAGGTGGCCCTGTACATTTTCCAAACAAATTCAACAACTAATCTGCATTTGTCAGCTGCATATTGCTTCACAGTTTCTGAACTTAGTCTCATTAAGGTAATCACTTTAACTTCAATATCAGTTTAATGTATTCATTATGAACTCTCAAACTTGGTTCATTGTGCTTAAATTAAATTTGTTTGAATTAATGATGGTGCACTTTCTTACTGCAAAGCTCTATTGAGTGCACAGTGAAGAGTGGGCCTTTTTGCCATGTTTGACAATGTTTGGAAGCAGCAATCAATATTTTTTTGGCGAAGACTTAGGCGACTGATTTAAAGGCAATATACAGCACTTCCGTTTAATGAAGAAAAATGTACATTTTAACCCCCCTTTGTTGCTCTTACACTCATGCAGAAAACGAAATATCTTTAGTCTTTTAAATTAGGATAATTCTCTTTCGCCATACTCATATCTTTCTTGTGGTTTACTTTTATATAATGATATATTTCCTTTTCAACTTCAGGCTGCAGATCAAATTAAGAAGCTCTACAATCTTTTCCTGAAAATTGATGCCACTCAAGTAGAAGTGAATCCCTTTGGTGAAACTCCAGAAGGACAAGGTATGCAGGAGGAGGGGGGAAGGGGAAGCATATTGCCCTAGGAGAAAAATAAAGATTTCTAGATGAAGTCACTTTATTATGGGTATTGGCTATGTCTGCCCAATGCCAGTGTTGTGTTCCCAGTCTTTTAATCATAGCTAAGGTATTGAGAGTGTGATACGGGCATATTCTCACCTTCCTTTTTTCCCTGTCTCATGGTTTGCTTTAACTGTGATGTGTCCTTGTGTGTGCATTAGTGCTAAACATGTTTTGTACTAAATATGTTTGCCTTCATACGTATCTGCATCAGGCTGGGATGGAGAAGCCATTAGTTGTGTTGTGTTCATGGATATTTAGGCTGCAGTCTTCTGCACAATTCAGTGGAGCTTATCTATTCGTTGGTTAGTTACTTCCATTTATATCCTGCCTTCCTTCAGTATTCTGTGTACATGTCTCTTCTTCTCCCCACACTATCTTCACAACAACAGACCTGTGAGGTAGTGGATCTGCAGGGATGGGGATTCGAGTCGCAGGACTCGCTGTTAAGTTGGACTTAAGTCTCACCAGTGACTTGACTCGGACTTGACTTGTGACTCAGAGCCCATCCACTTCCTCCCTTTTTTCTGTGGAAGAAAGCTTGTTTTTAATAGTGACTCAGACTTGGGGCTTGGAACCAAAACTTCAGACTGGGTACCAATGACTCGGACGTGGGACTCAGACCCCAAGACTTGCCAACATCCCTGCCGATCTGTGGTGTAGGTTCTGAGGCCTCAGAACCGACTCCATGGCCTCTGAGGCAGGCAAAGTCCAGAGAGAGTAACTGGCCCAATTTCAGACACTGAGTTTCACAGTGTAAGATGGACTGACACCTGAGAACTAAATAGCTACCCCACTGAAAGGAGTAGAACTTGTTAGGCAACACTGAAGATGAAAAGCATGCCTGTGTCTCACTTATGTAACAAAAAATGCTTAAGGAAGATTTGGGACTAGATGGAAGATTGTATCGAAAACTATTATAGTAGTACACTACCCTGATTTTTCTTTATTAAATGGAAGCACCGTATACGGCCTTTAAATCAGTAGCCTAAGTTTTCATCATTGTTCTTCTTGAATAATGACAGTGAAAATTTATAAATAGCCACTTGCTGAGGAACATGTTCTCATGAGAAGAGAAGACTCCCTGGAAAAGACCCTGATGTTGGGAAAGTGTGAAGGCAAGAGGAGAAGGGGACAACGGAGGACGAGATGGTTGGACAGTGTCATTGACGCTGCCAACATGAATTTGACCAAACTCCGGGAGGCAGTGGAAGACAGGAGGGCCTGGCGTGCTCTGGTCCATGGGGTCACGAAGAGTGTTGTTACTGAAGCAAAATTGCTTCCATACACAGAATTCCCTCCATAGATCAGGAACAGCAAGACACATTTGCTCACCACATGTATTCCCCATGCCCCATGCTTGTGAATATTTGGGTTAATAATTTTATAATAAAGTGAAAGAGGGAGTGTTTAGTGCATATATTTAAAAACTGTGGATGAAATTTGAGAATTATCTGTAGATGAAATCTGAGAACTTCAGTTTTAAATAGGACATAGGAAGAAAAATATTCAACAACTATTCATGGCCATCGGTTGTGACAGGAATGTTGACCCAACAAGACTCTGAGTCCTGAGTTATACACTGCCTCCAAGATGAACAACCATTATGGGAGAGGCTGTTGTCTGTACATCTTCCTTATCAGCTTCCCATAGCCATCTTGGTGACCGTTATGGAAAGGAGACAATGGACTAGACAGTCCTTCAGCATTGATCCAGCAGGGCTCTTCTTGAGTATTAAGAATTCAAGAACAAGAACTGGAGTATGGCTTCTTTCACTCCTTGAATTTGTTTGTTTGTTTGTTTATAACCTTTGTTACTCCTTAAAAGGACCCAAGGTGGCTTACATCACTAACAAAATGATACGTAAAAGCTAAAAGAAGTAAAGGAACATGCACTCAAATTGAGTGTTCGGAGAGTGAGAACAGACAAAGGAAAATATTTCTTTACCCAACGTGTTGTTAGTGTGCGGAAATCCTTACCACAAGATGTGGTGATGGCATCTGGCCTAGATGCTTTTTAAAGGGGATTGGACAGATTCCTGGAGGAAAAGTCCATCGCAGGTTACAAGCCATAATGGCACTTAAAAAGAAGGTACCTCAAAATGCCAGATGCAGGGGAGAGGTATCAGGAGACAGGTATCTAGTTGTCTCTTGTGCTCCCAGAGGCATCTGGTGGGGCCACTGTGAGATACAGGAAACTGGACTAGATGGACCCTTGGCCTGATCCAGAAGGTCTCTTCTTATGTTCTAAGTACACAAATATTTAAAAAGAATTAAACAAGCATTATATTCGAACTTCATGGATTGCTGCCTTGTCGTGGCGAAGGGGCTTGAGTAATTCAGAGAAGCTATGGGCTATGCCGTGCAGGGACACCCAAGACGGACAGGTCATAGTGGAGAGTTCTGACTAAACGCGATCCACCTCGAGCAGGAACTGGCAAGCCACTCCAGTATCTTTGCCAAGAAAACCCCATGAACAGAAACAAAAGGCTAAAAGATATGACGCTGGAAGATGAGCCCCTCAGGTCGGAAGGCGTCCAACGTGCTACTGAGGAAGAGCGGAGGACAAGTACAAGTAGCTCCAGAGCTAATGAAGTGGTTGGGCCAAAGCCGAAAGGACGCTCAGCTGCGGACGCACCTGGAAGTGAAAGAAAAGTCCGATGCTGCAAAGAAAAATACTGCATAGGAACCTGGAATGTAAGATCTATGAACCTTGGTAAGCTGGATGTGGTCAAACAGGAGATGGCAAGAATAAACATTGACATCCTGGGCATCAGTGAACTAAAATGGATGGGAATGGGCGAATTCAATTCAGACGATTATCATATCTACTATTGTGGGCAAGAATCCTGTAGAAGAAATGGAGTATCCCTCATAGTCAACAAAAGAGTGGGAAAAGCTGTACTGGGATACAATCTCAAAAATGATAGAATGATTTGAATACGAATCCAAGGCAGACCTTTCAACATCACAGTAATCCAAGTTTATGCACCAACCACCAATGCTGAAGAGGCTGAAATTGACCAATTCTGTGAAGACCTACAACACCTTCTAGAACTGACACCAAAGAAAGATGTTCTTCTCATTATAGGGGACTGGAATGCTTAAGTAGGGAGCCAAGAGATAAAAGGAACAACAGGTAAGTTTGGCCTTGGAGTTCAAAACGAAGCAGGGCAAAGGCTAATAGAGTTTTGTCAAGAGAACAAGCTGGTCATCACAAACAGTCTTTTCCAACAACACAAGAGGCGACTCTACACATGGACATCACCAGATGGACAATACCGAAATCAGATTGATTATGTTCTCTGCAGTCAAAGATGGAGAAGCTCTATACAGTCAGCAAAAACAAGACCTAGAGCTGATTGTGGCTCTGATCATCAGCTTCTTATAGCAAAACTCAAGCTTAAACTGAAGAAAGTAGGAAAAACCACTGGGCTACTCAGGTATAATCTAAACCAAATCCCTTATGAATACACAGTGGAAATGAAGAACAGATTTAAGGAACTAGATTTGGTGGACAGAGTGCCTGAAGAACTATGGATGGAGGCTCGTAACATTGTACAGGAGGCAGCAATAAAAAGCATCCCAAAGAAAAGGAAATGAAAGAAAGCAAAGTGGCCTTACAAATAGCAGAGAAGAGAAGGGAAACAAAATGCAAGGGAGATACGGAACGTTACAGTAAATGGAATGCAGACTTCCAAAGAATAGCAAGGAGAGACAAGAGGGCCTTCTTAAATGAACAGTGCAAAGAAATAGAGGAAAAGAATAGAAATAGAAAAACCAGAGATCTGTTCAAGAAAATTGGAGCTATTAAAGGAACCTTTTGTGCAAAGATGGACATGATAAAGGACAAAAATGGTAGGGACCTCACAGAAGCAGAAGACATCAAGAAGAGGTGGCAAGAATACACAGAGGAATTATACCAGAAAGATCTGGATGTCCCGGACAACCCAGATAGTGTAGTTGCTGACCTTGAGCCAGACATCCTGGAGAGTGAAGTCAAGTGGGCCTTAGAAAGCATGGCTAAGAACAAGGCCAGTGGAGGTGATGGCATTCCAGTTGAACTATTTGAAATCTTAAAAGACGACACTGTTAAGGTGCTACACTCACTATGCCAGCAAGTTTGGAAAACTCAGCAGTGGCCAGAGGATTGGAAAAGATCAGTCTACATCCCAATCCCAAAGAAGGGCAGTGCCAAAGAATGCTCCAACTACTGTACAATTGCACTCATTTCACACGCTAGCAAGGTTATGCTCAAAATCCTACAAGGTAGGCTTCAGCAGTATGTGGACCGAGAACTCCCAGAAGTACAAGCTGGATTTTGAAGGGGCAGAGGAACTAGAGACCAAATTGCTAACATGCGCTGGATTATGGAGAAAGCCAGAGAATTCCAGAAAAACATCTACTTCTTCTTCATTGACTACGCAAAAGACTTTGACTGTGTGGACCACAACAAACTATGGCAAGTTCTTAAAGAAATGGGAGTGCCTGACCACCTTATCTGTATCCTGAGAAATCTATATGTGGGACAGGAAGCAACAGTTAAAACTGGATATGGAACAACGGATTGGTTCAAAATTGGGAAAGGAGTACGACAAGGCTGTATATTGTCTCCCTGCTTATTTAAGTTTCATCATGTGAAAGGCAGGACTGGAGGAATCCCAAACCGGAATTAAGATTGCCGGAAGAAATATCAACAACCTCCGATATGCAGATGAACCACTCTGATGGCAGAAAGTGAGGAGGAATTAAAGAACCTCTTAATGAGGGTGAAAGAGGAGAGCGCAAAAAATGGTCTGAAGCTCAACACCAAAAAAACTAGGATCATGGGCACTAGTCTCATCTTTTTGTTCTTTGTTTAGTCATTTAGTCGTGTCCGACTCTTCGTGACCCCATGGACCAGAGCACGCCAGGCCCTCCTGTCTTCCACTGCCTCCCGGAGTTGGGTCAAATTCATGTTGGTAGCTTCGGTGACACTGTCCAACCATCTCATCCTCTGTCGTCCCCTTCTCCTCTTGCCTTCACACTTTCCCAACATCAGGGTCTTTTCCAGGGAGTCTTCTCTTCTCATGAGATGGCCAAAGTATTGGAGCCTCAGCTTCAGGATCTGTCCTTCCAGTGAACACTCAGGGTTGATTTCCTTCAAAATGGATAGGTTTGTTCTCTTTGCAGTCCAGGGGACTCTCAAGAGTCTCCTCCAGCACCACAGTTCAAAAGCATCAATTCTTCGGCGGTCAGCCTTCTTTATGGTCCAGCTCTCACTTCCATACATCACTACTGGAAAAACCATCGCTTTGACTATGCGGACCTTTGTCGGCAAGGTGATGTCTCTGCTTTTTAAGATGCTGTCTAGGTTTCTCATCGCTTTCCTCCCAAGAAGCAGGTGTCTTTTAATTTCGTGGCTGCTGTCACCATCTGCAGTGATCGTGGAGCCCAGGAAGGTAAACTCTGTCACTGCCTCCATATCTTCCCCTTCTATTTGCCAGGAGGTGATGGGGCCCGTGGCCATGATCTTAGTTTTTTTGATGTTGAGCTTCAGACCATTTTTTGCGCTCTCCTCTTTCACCCTCATTAAGAGGTTCTTTAATTCCTCCTCACTTTCTGCCATCAGAGTGGTATCATCTGCATATCTGAGGTTGTTGATATTTCTTCCGGCAATCTTAATTCCGGCTTGGGATTCATCCAGTCCAGCCTTCCGCATGATGTATTCTGCATATAAGTTAAATAAGCAGGGGGACAATATACACCCTTGTCGTACTCCTTTCCCAATTTTGAATCAATCAGTTGTTCCATATCAAGTTTTAACTGTTGCTTCCTGTCCCACATATAGATTTCTCAGGAGATGGATAAGGTGGTCAGGCACTTCCATTTCTTTAAGAACTTGCCATAGTTTGCTGTGGTCCACACAGTCAAAGGCTTTTCCGTAGTCAATGAAGCAGAAGTAGATGTTTTTCTGGAACTCTCTGGCTTTCTCCATAATCCAGCGCATGTTAGCAATTTGGTCTCTAGTTCCTCTGCCCCTTCGAAATCCAGCTTGTACTTCTGGGAGTTCTCGGTCCACATACTGCTGAAGCCTGCCTTGTAGGATTTTGAGCATAACCTTGCTAGCGTGTGAAATGAGTGCAATTGTACGGTAGTTGGAGCATTCTTTGGCACTGCCCTTCTTTGGGATTGGGATGTAGACTGATCTTTTCCAATCCTCTGGCCACTGCTGAGTTTTCCAAACTCGCTGGCATATTGAGTGTAGCACCTTAACAGCGTCATCTTTTAAGATTTTAAATAGTTCGACTGGAATGCCATCACCTCCACTGGCCTTGTTGTTAGCCATGCTTTCTAAGGCCCACTTGACTTCGCTCTCCAGGATGTCTGGCTCAAGGTCACCAACCACACTATCTGGGTTGTCCGGGACATCCAGATCTTTCTGGTATAATTCCTCTGTTTATTTTTGCCACCTTTCTTGATGTCTTCTGCTTCTGTGAGGTCCCTACCATTTTTGTCCTTTATCATGTCCATCTTTGCACAAAATGTTCCTTTAATGGTTCCAATTTTCTTGAACAGATCTCTGGTTTTTCCCTTTCTATTGTTTTCCTCTATATCTTTGCATTGTTCATTTAAGAAGGCCCTCTTGTCTCTCCTTGCTATTCTTTGGAAGTCCGCATTCAATTTTCTGTAACTTTCCCTATCTCCCTTGCATTTTGTTTCCCTTCTCTTCTCTGCTATTTGTAAGGCCTCGTTGGACAGCCACTTTGCTTTCTTGCATTTCCTTTTCTTTGGGATGGTTTTTGTTGCTGCCTCCTGTACAATGTTACGAGCCTCCATCCATAGTTCTTCAGGCACTCTGTCCACCAAATCTAGTTCCTTAAATCTGTTCTTCACTTCCACTGTGTACTCATAAGGGATTTGGTTTAGATTATACCTGGCTAGCCCAGTGGTTTTTCCTACTTTCTTCAGTTTAAGCTTTCGCCTCATCACCTTATCAGTTTAAGTCTCATCACCTCCTGGCAAATAGAAGGGGAAGATATGGAAGTGGTGACAGTTTTTACCTTCTTGGGCTCCATGATCACTGCAGATGGTGACAGCAGCCACGAAATTAATAGACTTCTGCTTCTTGGGAGGAAAGCGTTGACAAACCTAGACAGCATCTTAAAAAGCAGAGATATCACCTTGCCGACAAAGGTCCGCATAGTCAAAGCTATGGTTTTTCCAGTAGCGATGTATGAAAGTGAGAGCTGGACGATAAAGAAGGCTGACCGCCGAAGAATTGATGCTTTTGAATTGTGGTGCTGGAGGAGACTCTTGAGAGTCCCCTGGACTGCAAAGAGAACAAACCTATCCATTTTGAAGGAAATCAAGCCTGCATGCTGACTGGAAGGACAGATCCTGAAGCTGAGGCTCCAATACTTTGGCCATCTCATGAGAAGAGAAGAGTCCCCTGGAAAAGACCCTGATGTTGGGAAAGTGTGAAGGCAAGAGGAGAAGGGGACGACAGAGGACGAGATGGTTGGACAGTGTCACCGAAGCTACCAACATGAATTTGACCCAACTCCGGGAGGCAGTGGAAGACAGGAGGGCCTGGCGTGTTCTGGTCCATGGGGTCACAAAGAGTCGGACACGACTTAACGACTAAACAACAACAAAATATTCAAGTAGCAATTAAAATCAATACTAAAAACACATTTAAAAGCAACAAAGCACAATGATCCATACAAAAACCCCTCTCAGACCACCAGTCATTAAGAAAAGCCTGCCTGAAGAGAAAGGTCTTCACCTCCTTGTGGAAGAGCAGCAAAGATCGGGCCAGCCTAGCTTTCCATGGAGGGAGTTCCAGAGTCCGGGAGCAGCAACAGAGAAGGCCTTCTCCCGCGTCCCCTCCAAGCACACCTATGAAGGTGGTAGGACCAAGATAAAGGCCTCCCCTGATGATCTTGTTTGTGAAGTGGTTAATTGTTAAGGAAAGGAATCAGGTTCTGGGATTTTTCCCTGCTTGGTGTCTCTTTGTGAATGCTAAAGAGCACAAGAGGGTATCCTGTAGACCAGGGGTCCCCAACCCTCAGTCTGCGGCCCGGTGCCGGTCTGTGGCTTGGGCCGGACTAGGCCACGGAGACAGATCTCCCAGCCCCCCCGCACACACTCCCCTTCACAAAGCCCATGCGCGCGCACACACCCCACACCCCGTCCCTTCGCACATGCACACAAGTGCGCCCTGCCCCTTTGTGCATGCGCACGAGCGCGGGGGTGCCCCGCCTTCCCCGCACACGGACCCCGTCCTTCCCCAACCAGTCTGCGGTGTCAAAAAGGTTGGGGACCACTGCTGTAGACCATCTTGACTGCTGCTGACAATGGTAGTAGTAGTAGTAACTTTATTATGGTCAAAGACCAGTAAGCTGCTGACAATGGTGTTGTCATCATTCTGGCTGCCCCATTTAAAGTTTGACATCCTTTTTTCTGTTGGCAAAGCAGGCTCAATATTGCACAGTAACGTCAGGCCATCTCCTGGCATTTTCAATTTGTGGACACAAAGGGACAATATATCAGATTAGTAAACCATATTTCACTGGCATTATCTGTGAAAGATCCTCCACCAGTATCATCCTCCACTACTGCTACTGCCCAATAGCTGCTCTCCCACCCATCTCCACCCCATCACCATTACAACTATCATTTTCTTCTGCTAATATGACCATTACTCCTGAAGAGGGTAGATGCATCCTAGTCTAGTGTTGTAGTTTTGACCGTTCTGCACTGGGTGACCCTACAAGGAGTCCAGACTCATAATGAAGTCTCTGGAACAACTTACCATTAGAGATCCGCCTGGGCCCCTCGCTGAGGGCCTTCAAGAGCAAACTAAAGACCTGGCTCTACAAGCAGGCCTTCCCAACAGCCATCACTTAGTTTTTTTGTTTTTTTGTTTGTATGTTTGTTTGTTTTGACTCTTGTAGTAAAATTGGGCCCCATCTTTTAATGTATTTATGTTTTCATTTATTATATCTGTATTTTTGTTTTTTGTATAAACCGCCCAGAGTAGACATGTTCTAGATGGGCGGTATATAAGTCAAATAAGTAAGTAAGTAAGTAAGTAAGTAAGTAAGTAAGTAAGTCTAGCCTTCTGACAGCATTGGTCTCAGATCCCCTCACTGCATTAAGGTGTGCATCCAAGATCTACTCAATCAGCTACTAGAGAAGAACAAAAGACAAATATGAATAGCACTGTTGTGAATGACACATACAATTGGAACATGGAATGTGAGAAGTAAACTGTAATGCAAGAAATGGGATGTTTAAACAGTACAGTAATTGATGTCAGCAAACTAAAGTGGAGTGGAGTGGATTGGAACATTTTCAGTCAGACAACTACGAAGTGTTTAACTTGAGAAACGACAAACTCAGAAGAAACGGAGTGGTTCTAATCCTAAGGCAAGATGTAGCACGGGCAGTTATAGTCTATAATATGAGGTCTGAATGAATAATATCAATCAAGCTTATTGGAAAACCTGTCGACATAACCATCATTCAAGTCTATGTTCCAACTACAGCTGCTGAAGAAGAAATTGAAAGCTTTACGCAAGCGTCCAGGAAGAAATGGATCACACACTAAAACAAAACATTCTTACAATCATAGCTGAATGGAATGCAAAAGCAGGAAACAAAGCAGAACCAAATGCTGTTGGAGAATTTGGCCTGGGAGTCAGAAAAGAAACAAAAGAAGAACTCGTAAGATTCTGTGAAGCCAACAATCTATCACAGATACATGCTGGAAGCAACTGAACAGACAACGATATGCATGGACGTCATCAGGTGACCAATAGAGAAATCAAATAGACTGCATAATTGTAATTAGGAGATGGAGAAGCTGTATTCTATCCGTCAAAACAGGATCAGGAGCAGATTGGATTACCACAAACTATTAAGATAAAAAATTAGAATAAAATTGAGAAAGAACACTAAAAGAATAATGGTGCACAGTATAATTGAAATAATATTTTTAATGAATTTAAAGTCCACTTAAAGAACAGACTTGCATTACTAAACTTAATTCACTATGAACTAGATGAACTGTGGATTCTATTGCAGTCATTGATTATTTTATTATATTATTGGATAATTTGTTATGTTATGGTTTATATAATTTGATTCACCTAAGCCACCAGGTGACAATTCTTGGTCACTTTCCTATTTTTGTTTTTGTTTGTCTACTATTATATATGCATTCTTTTATTATTTTAGTTTGTTAGATTAGGCATCCTTCAGTCTCGAGAGACTGTGCTAACGTGCTCTGAATAGAGGACTTGGAACAGCGTCTAGTGTGGCTGAGAAGGCCAATTCGAGAGTGACAATCCCTTCCACATTGAAGACAAATACAATCTGTCCCCTGTCCAGCTCCCTGATTTTGCTGGTTTCGGGACTGCCTTTTTGCCTCGGCCTGCTGAACAAGTGTCTCGTCAAATTGGGAGAGGCCGTGATGCACCGCCTGCCTCCAGGCTGAACGCTCAGATGTCAAGGTTTCCCATCTGTTGAGGTCCATTCCTAAGGCCTTCAGATCCCGCTTGCAGATATCCTTGTATCGCAGCTGTGGTCTTTTAGTTTGTATGTTTTGCTTAATTATGTAAACCACCCCAGTAGTATTTCACTAAGTCGGGCAGTCTAGAAGCTCAATAAATAAAACAAACAAACAAACAAAGGATACTATTAGGGAAAAATGTGAAATGACTAAAGCAATATCAAAAAGCAAATGGTGCTGCTTATATAGCCCCATAATACTTAAAGCACTTTCTGGGCAGTTTACAATTTAATTATCCAGGCTACACATTCCTCCCCCCCCCCCCCCCGCCTTGGAAGTAGGGAAGGCTGAGTCATCGTCGAGCCAGCTGCCAGAGTGTGCTGGGATCAAATGAGTAGAGTTTTTACTGCAATACCACAGTTTAACTACTGTGCCTGTAGTCAAAAGAATACCGATGGATGATAGAAGAAATACTTGAAATTGTTAAAAACAATTTTGCCACGGAGCATCATCAGAATCCAGGAAAAAGTTAAAAGGTTCTCCTTAGAGTAATTTAATTTGATCCTGGCTGGCAGGGTCTAAAGTTCAGATCTCCTTTCCCAGTTCTTAATCTGATACAATATTTAGAACATTGGTGCTAATATCCACTTTATTATAAGAAAGTAAGAGGTTTTTCCCCTTCGAAATGACTTTTTTCACAGTCAGTATTACAGCCCCTGAACCATGGATTCCTTCCAATTTTTTTTTTAAAAGTGGCTGATACTAACCATTCTCTTTCAAGGTAAGCAAGTTTGGTCTTTTCTATTTATTTGATCCGTTTTAAATCTGCAGACAAAAAAGGTCCCCAGTGTCTACACAGAGTGGGCAATTTTACTTTAAAAAACCATAACTTGAAAATAATTTGCCCAAACATCCCCAAATTTGGCACAGAGCAAGATCAGATTGTCTGCTACATCCGTGCTAAATTTGGTTTAAAAGTTATAATTTTTTGGTTGGGGTCCCCCCCTTTTTTTGGAATTGTCTTGTACAGTATTGATCTGCTGTACCACAATATTGTTTTCTACACTCCTGTGCAGCAATAAATCAGGCCATAGCCTAAGGATTTATATAGTATCACATAACACTTGATGACTAAGCCTGCCACAGAACCTCCAGTACTGGTGGTGCATAGGAGCAGCTAATAGCAGGCACTTACCTGCTTTTCTGAGATATTGTAATAATGGTACAGGAAGTAAGGTGATATGGTCTGCCCTTTCAGATCCTTGCGTCAAGAGCCCTAGAGATCAATATAAGCATGGGTCAATGTAACATAACTTTTTAAGAGGTTTAGATTTCATACCTATGGCAATTTATCAAATAAAACAGTGTCTTCATACCATTCATGCTTCCATCTGATATTGACTGTTTTAAAATAAGGATATTTTAAAATACATGTGCCAGATGTATTGAAATTGTCACTTAGTGCTAGACTTAATATAGATTCACATCATGTAAACCAGAACTACAACTATTTAATATTTATAAATGAATAGATGCTGTCAAACTTTGTTGGATCAATATGTTGACAATGAAGACTTTTCTGCTGAGTTTCCATTTCCTGTGTTTATTTATACAATGGCTGAAATACCGTGGCTTAGCATAGTAAATCGCGCTAGAGTAGGCCCATTGAACCAGTGGGAGATTTGGTGAGTGAATTCCTATGTCAGTGTCATTGGTTCAAATGGCGCTACTCTAGTTGTGACTTACTTTATCATTACACTAAGCAACAGGGTTTCACCCATTGTGTGTTTTGCTGAGCAGATGCTTGGGTCTGACACATCCTAGTTTAAGATTCTGAAATCTGGTTGGCCAATGGCAAGTGGAGTGGTGACATCTCCTGCCATGTGTCCCTTAAGCCTGCTTGCAGATAACTTGATAGAAGAAATCATGCATTGATTGCACACGGTTCAGAAATATACACTCAGTACTAATGTCTCTGATATTATGTGATTTCATCTAAATAATGTATTCTTCCTGGTCACTGACGGTAATAAATTATTATTATTATTACACTTAATACTGAAAGTTTTGGTGCTTGGAATTTCTGCCTTTCTGATTTGGGACTAACTACTTAATTGCCCTAATATATTCATTGTATTTCCCTTTCATTTAGTTGTATGCTTTGATGCCAAGATCAACTTTGATGACAATGCTGAGTTCAGGCAGAAAGAGATATTTGCCATGGATGACAAGTCTGAGAATGAACCAATAGAAAATGAAGCTGCCCGCTATGACTTAAAGTACATAGGCATGGATGGAAACATCGCGTGTTTTGGTGAGCAAAAATAGCTTAATATGAGAGACCTTTGGCCTGGATCCAAAGATCATTGATTATATCCAGTGGTGTCCTTTCAGCAGCAGAACATTATTAGCAGATCAAACTCCCTTTCCTTTCTTCAGCTCCTATCATCTCCCCAATTCACTGTCAAATCTGGGGACCCTCCAAAACAGATTGGATGGGCTCAGCCAGCTGTGGTGCGGGGAAGGGAGCTTCATATTGTGTGAGCACAAATCTTCTCATACAATGCTTTTTTGAGCCCTGGATGACTTGGGTTTTATTCCCAGGTTTCTAATACCACACATCCAAAAAACTTTGGACTTGTGTTTCTCAATAACAGCTCCCTGTATCATGTTTCAAATCTCTCCAGAAGCTGAAACAGTTTCAAAATCCAAATTGTGATAAGTACTTGGTATCTGGGTACCTTCAGGGGAACCCATCAGCAATTATAGTGGGACACACAGGGGATCATGCCTCCCTTTACAATTTGAATCCTGGCCTCCAGAAACAAGTGACTAATCATTTGACAGAAATGGCTAACCGTTTTACGTGTTTTCCATTCTTGTTGCATGATGTTAGAAGCACTGTGCTATTATCAGAGATGCCCAATTATATTGCATGGGTATGCTATGTGTTCTGCAGTTTCATTTCTGAAAGGGTCATAGAGTCATGGAACCTTAGAAAAATGAAGTTGGAAAGGGCCTATAAGGCCAACCCCCTGCTCAATGCAGGAATGCAAATCAAAGGGTATCTGCCAGGTGGCTGTCTAAATTTCTCTTGAATACCTCCAGTGTTGGAGCACTCACCACCTGTCAAGGTAATTGGTTCCATTGGCATACTCCTCTAACAGTTAGGAAGTTTTTCTGATATTCAACCGAAATCTGGCTTCCTGTAACTTGAGCTCATTGTTACATGCCCTGCACTCTGGGATGATAGAGAACAGATCCTGCCCCTTCTCTATATGACAGCCTTTCAAGTGTTTGAAAAGTGCTATCATATCTCCTCCCTGTCAGCTTTTCTCAAGGCTAAACATGCCCAGTTCTTTCAGTCTTTCCCTTCTGATCATCCTTGTTGCTCTCTTCTGAACTTGTTCCAATTTGTTGGCATCCTTGAAGTGTGCTGTCCAGAACTGGACAACAGTACTCAAGATGAGACCTAACCAGTGCTGAATAGAGGGGAACGAATACCTCGTGGGATTTGGAGACTCTAATTCTGTTAATGAAACCTAAAATGGCATTTGTCTTTTTTGTAGCCACATCACACTGTTGGCTCATATTCAGCTTGTGATCTACAATAATTCCAAGATCCTTCTCACTTATTATTGCTAAGTGAGGTATACTCCATCTTGCAACTGTGTGTTTGGTTTCTTTTTCCTAGGTACAGTGCTTTACACATCCATTTAAATTTCATTCTGTTTTGGTTTTTTTCAGCCCAGAGAATTTCTGAAATACACTTTCAAGTTAACCCTTTTTTGAATAGGGCTAATGCCATAGAATCCATTTTGTAGCTTTGTGTGGGCTCTGCAATTGGACATGATTCTGGGGCTGTAAAATATCCTAGTGCAAGAGGGTTGAAGAAAAATACCATTCAGGAAATAAAAGCCCATGTAGGAAAACAACATTACTTTGTTGCCGCTCAGTTTATAGTCCATAGATTTATGGTTGCCTCACTTAATTGCAAGATACAGAGGTTGTGATAGAACCAATTTGGCACTTTGGTACTGAGGTCTTAATCGTAATGGAATTAACATTTAAAAAGATTTGTAGCTTAGTCAACCAATAGTACCATCAAATTATATGTCAGAGACTTCCCATCTGAATACTGGGTTTCTCTTCACTTTAAGCAGAGCCCATACGGAATTGCCTTTCTCTCTTTTTTTAAGGCTGCTTTGTAGAAAAGCCATCATTTTAATGTGCCATGCCGTTTTCTTCTATCTCACCCAGATGAGTGAAAGTATTCGCAACACAGGCAGTATTTAATGTAGCAGAGGTGCCAGCAAATTTTTCATTAAAAAATCAAAGCAGCATTGTCAGAACAGTGACCATTGGGAATTTAGTTAAAAGGAAGATGATTTTTTAAAATATTTTACTACAGAGTGTTAGGTTTATGCCAAGGTTAATGAAATTAGACATGGACCATAAAACTGCCAAGGGAATTAAGGCACCAGTGGTAAGTGAAGGAGACACAACATAGGGTTGGCTCTTGGTTGAATGGTAGTTTTTTTTGTCCTTAATTCCCCTGGATGTTATATGTAAGTTTGAAACATAGAAATGTGAAAACATCCTTAAAATAAGAATAATTCAAGCTATGTTTAGTGGGTCTAAAGCAGTTAAAACTATCCCATGAATAGAACATTGTCTGAATAACTCAGTGGTTTAAGGATCTGGTTGTGGAACCAAAGGTTGGAAGTTCGACTCCCCACTGTGCCTCCTGCAACTAGAGCCAGCCTGTGTGGCCTTGGGCAAGCTGCATAGTCCCAGGGCACCCCAGAAGAAAGGAAGGGTAAACCATTTCTGAGTATTCTTGACAACCCTGAAAAGTGTTGCCGTAAGTTAGAATTGATTTGATGGCACTTGGTTGTTATTGTTATGAATAGGACATAGTATAGCCTATGAGGCCAAAACAAAATAAAAATAAAAAATAAAGACAAAAACATTGTTGCACCTTAAAGACTAACTGCTGTATTTTAATGTGAGCTTCTGTGACATAAGAGTGGGACTACATAGCAAATATTTATACATTCATACATAGCCTCAAAACAAAGAGACTGTTTCCTGGACACAAGTTGTTGATAATCCAGCATTTCACACCTGACAATGACCTTTAAGACCTCTGCTGATATTTAGTTCTCCTTCAAGGAAGTATTGTTCTGTAAACAATGACAATGATTGGTGGCTAAATTAATCCCAGGCTATATATAACAATCAGGAACATGGTAATGAGTATCTCTAATCACCAATGGGGCTCGTAAGGTGGCACTGGTTAGTTTGTTAGGAAATATAGCTGGGAATTACAGCAGATGCAACACAATATTTGCAGTGTTTTACATTTTATAAGAACCCTTGACTAATGTTGAGTCCATTAAGATCGTTTTAAAGCATGTATTTATATCAGTGATGTCTCTCTGGATTCTTGTCCTATAATTTTTCTGCTACATTTATATCCAGCTCACTTGACTCTTCTCGTTGTAACAACCCTTTGGGTTGTCAGGCTGAGAAAGAGTGACCCATGAGTTTCATGGCTTAGTGGAGGCTAGAACCCGGATCTTCCAAGTCTCCGTTCAGTGTTATCACTCTGACACTACTTTTGCTGTCTTCTTCTGTCCTACATTCTCTGTACTCTCAGTTCATCATCCAAAGCCCCCTTCTCTGCTTTCTGCTTGTCAGTAATGAAGCCAGTAATGGTTTAGCTGTTGGAGGAGTAGGAGGCTAACTTAGCATCCACATTACTTTCTTTTTAGGTGAAAAGCATTGCTTCTCCCAGAGGTTGAACTTGTTGGCATTGTATAATAGCAATGAATACAGAATTACGAATTGCTATTATTTCTGAATTAAACTAAGCGAACTAAGCTACATTTCAATGAAAGTATGGAACTGGCTGGATAGCTCATTGAGTTGGAATGCCTGACTGTGGAGCCAGGGGTCAGGAGTTTAACTTCCCATTGCCCGCCCAACCCGAAATAACGAGACGAGGCACAGTAATATGGGTTAAAACTAGGGCCAAAACTTTATTAACTATTTAAATTTTTAACTACCCCTTTTTACAAGAGGGTCAGCCGTAGTGCTAACAGGTCGGGAACCTTTGTCATTCTTGACCAACTGGTCCAGACCTTTGCCCCTGGGAGTTCCTACCCTGAGAAGTTGCTGTCGTACTGTCCAGCACCATCTCGGCCACCCACCCAGAGTACCCAGGGCTGCCCTCTACGCAAGTCTCTAGATCCTAAGTGCCCAGTGTCCCCTGGGGTCTCCCTGTTTTCCTTCCCCTCAGCCAACCTCTGTTAATGCAATTCTGAGAGGAGGGATGCCTTGCACCCTCTGGGTGCCCACCCTGGAACTCACCTGAAACTAACACTATCCGCCGTCATGACCGTACTACCAGTGACCTATTTAGCTCCCATGTGATCCCTGGGAATAAGAATGGGATGGGCGAAAAACCACCTGAAGCCTAGAGCCAATTTGGTGCAGGTCAAGAATTCCCATGTGGCCCCGAAGCGACCAGCTATTCTCATTCCTACCCTGGGTGGGAGGGTGGGTCATCAAGCAGGGAAGAGGATCGCGCAGGCCACGAGGCTCCTTTAAAAGCTCATATTGAGCCAAGTCTGTCCGTCCTCTTGCGAGACTCCCTGCCTGTCAGTATTCGGATGGGCAGGCAAAGAGTCCCTGCCCAGGCAGCTCCATGCCTTTCCGGAGTCCCATTGTGCCTCCTGGTGGAACAACCATCCTGTGTAGCTTTAGACAAGTTCCCCTGTCCTAAGGTGCCCCCTGAAGAAGGGAATAGGAAACTACATCTGATTTTTTTGCTCCTAGAAAAACCTGAGGGGGATCTCCACAAATCAGAATGGACTTGACAGCATGTTGTTGTTATATTTGCTGTTGGAACTCCAGAACTTTGGAAGCAAACATCACTGGATATCTGGTGTACAGTTTATTCTTAAAGCAAAATCTCTATTTTCTCTTTCTTCTTTATATTGCCTTTTATTTCCTTTCTTGCCCTGCCTGCCTGCCCCCCTCCCCATTTTGGTATTGGTGCTTTTTTTACTCTACGTTTGTAGAAGTCTGCATTTTAAATTTCAACAATTTGACTTTCTTAATTACAGTCAATGGCGCTGGGCTTGCTATGGCAACCTGTGATATAATTTCCCTTAATGGTGGAAAGCCTGCCAATTTCCTAGATCTTGGTGGAGGCGTGAAGGAAGCACAAGTGTATCAAGCATTCAAATTGCTCACTGCGGATCCAAAGGTAATTTTTTTAAAAAAAATTGTATGGAAGATTTCGTAATGCAATTTAATAAAAAAGACAAGAATATACCTCTAATAATGTTAGGGAAGGAAACAGCATAAAATGAATCCATTTTCTTGGTTTGGGATGGTGAACAAGTCTAGTCTGTTCAGTCTGGTTCAGCTATTCACCTTGAAAGTTTATTCAGAAAGCTTTCAACCCCAAACTTGCAAGGTAGACCTTTGCATTTTGGTTCATATCTATGCTCACTTTGCGTTAGTCCTAACTTTGGTTGTCTGCCTGGGTGCCTTTTTTATGCAAATGGTGATGAGCATCTTCTTTTCAGCCACCAGTTGCTGTACATGACAAGTGTGCTTATGATTATGTCATCTGCTTCTGTTGTTCCCCTTCAGCTCATGTACCCACCTGCCTTGCAGCTTTTGAAGATTCGGACCATGTTTAAAAAGATTGAAGGATCAAATCCACATGTTTAATAACAATTTGAGTGTAAAACCCAAAGTTCTGAAGCTGGATGGGCAAATCTGTCAATTGTCCTCTGCTAAAAATTGAAAGGTTTTGGTTAGGTTCCCCCCCCCAAAAAAGGGGGAGGAGCCTCATCACTGCTTTAAAACTGTGCACCTTTCCAGATACCCACAATTTTTATGTACGTGATTTTACATCAGTATCACAGTGTAAAATTTTTTAAAAATGTATTTGTATTGTAACAGCTAGTTATTTGAAAGGATTTGACATTTAAGCCTCTGTGCTTTGAAGCTAACAAGAATAGAGAGGATTCAAAGTAGTGTCATCTTCCAAGGCCTCACTTGCATAGACTACTATGGGTTTGGGAGACATTTCCCCTAAGCAAGCTGTCAGACCGTTGCAATAAGCATGAGAATATAGATGGCGTCTAAACATCTTTCACACTGTGGCTGAGTAGCACAAAATCTCCTTCCCAGTGGTATGATACCATGATGCAAGGGACTCTTAGTGAAATATTGTAGAGATGAGAGAGGGATGAGGATAGGCGTCATCCTACAAAGAGATGCAGCTCCAGTGCTTCTCGGTTCGTCTATAAAGTGCACCATGAGTAGACAGTTAGGCAGGAAGAGCCAGTAAGCTAGATCCAGGCTTAATAAGGTATTGAGTAATAAGGTATTGAGTAGGTCAGTTGAAATCAGTGGGACCTAGTTAGCCATGCCTGTCTTCCTTTGACAAGAATCCAAAGCAGTTCTTCCACTAATGTCTCTCCTTCCATCACTGGACTGTGTTACGATTTCCTCATTCATCTCTGAAAATATGTTTCAAAATCCTGAGAAATCCACCAGAATCAATGTTCAAGTGGTGCAGAAGAGAATGCTGGTAGGAGGTTGATGGTTTTTGTGTCTGTAGTCACTATGTTTACCATAGCAAAGTGAATCTAGTATTCTGAATCTAGGGGTAATGGAGTGGAGACAAGGGGGGGAAATCCATGAGTAGATCTCTTTTTTTCACCCTTGTTAATATAATCATCTAAAAAACGTTGGTTTCAGTTCCCTGCCTTACTACACTTTCTATGGTGAAATAATCAAAGGAACTGATGTATTTGATCATTTGACCATGTATATTCTATGCATTTTTAAAAATCTGTCTTAATTTTATTTAATATTCTGATCTTCTTTTATCTGCTCCTTTGTTTTACTGTTTCATCTTTTCTCTTTTATTTAATATTATCCACTTGCCCTTGCCCTTTTTTTTTCCCCTGTGGAAAGAATTGCTTTCTGTTTTCTAAGCTGGAGGAACACCTCTGACTCCTAGCTTTTGCCTGTCAGCCCCTTTGTTCTCTTTCATTCTTTCCAATTTTCTCCCTACTGTCTCAGTTCTTGTTCCTGCTCTTCCTCATCTCTTGCTTTCCTGCTGCTTTTCAGAATGCATCTTTTTTAAAGCCTCCCACTGGAAAAGTTTGGCGGTTCTCTCTCCCCGCTCCTACCGCTCAACCCCTTGTAAAATAAGTGTCCTGCTAAAAACTGTATCAGCCCTTGGGCACCTTTGCTAATAGGAATGTCAAGGCTTGACATGTAGGTACAATTGGTGCCTGTGGCTTTGTCCACAGTAGATTTCAAATCAGGCAGAAATTATTGTCGTCGTCCTTTTTTTAAAAAATATATATATATTAACCTTCATTGCTTTGACTGTCTCTCCCTGTACACCTGCTATTGTTCCCTCGCTTTCCATTTTCATTTTTTCACTTCTTTTCTCCTTTAAATGAGGCACTTCTGAGCTGCCTGTCCCTTAGCCCTGTGGTGTGACTGAATTTAAGCTTTTACCCTTCTGGCACTGCTGTGGGCTTGGATGATGTTGCTTCCATGCCAACAGGCCATCAGATATAATTTTAGCTTTCCCCTTTTCCCAGTAAGTTACGAGGACTACTTAGGAAGAGGGAATTAAATTGGGATTTCCAAAGATATTAGTTCAGGTGATCAGTCCTCCCAATAAATGCAGTCATGCATCAGCCATGCAAAGTTTTGGAAGAATTACAAATTGCCTTTTCTTCGTAATCGCCTTCCCTGCTGTGCAGTTTAAAGCAGTATATGAGCTACGGGGATGTCACATCTTTATTCGCAAACCATTTCTTGAGCTGTCTCTTTTTCTACCATTTCCTCCATGTTTTATCCAGTACTTCCCATTCTTGTGTGCTCCCTCCTGCTTTCTGTTCCATGTTAGCTGTTGAAAAGAACTATGGTATCTGCCTTTTCATAGCAGCTTCCTTAAGATGATGAATCTCCAACAAAAACTTAAAACTGTTGCATAGGACTATGTTACATATTCCTGGTTTTGCCGTACGGCACAGAGTTTTTAATGCAGGCTGCTGGAAAAAAAAAGATATAAGCACTTGAAACATTGATTTATTGCAGAATGGTAAGAGTTTCTTGGACCAAGGAAGAAGTAAATTAATAATAACCAAGAAATCATAGAACACACACAATGCAGAAGGCTAGGATTTTTGGTCACATCACGAGACGGGAGAAGTGCAGTTTTTTTACAGCTGATTGTTCAAGGTAAAACAAATGGGAAGAGAAATGCAAAAAAGAAAAGAAGAAGAGGAGGAAGAATGTGTTGCCTGGAGCTCTTTGTCATGTTGTATATTTGCCGTGCGCACCCCAGTACGGCAAAAGAAAACCTTTACTCAGCAGCAGTCTGCCACTGCTGAGGACCTAGGCAGAGCTACGCAATAGGATTTCAACATAGGACTCTATAAGATGCTGTGAGTGCTATTGCTAAGTAACTTTACTCAATCACTTTGGTGGCTTGCTTTCCATTTCCTAAGCCAGAGTAAACTGCTAATCTTCACCTTTAAAGGATGTCACAAGGTTCCCACCTTTGCCACTGTATTTGTCTCTACTTTTAGGCCTAAGCATGTATGTGCCTCATGCGCCTATTTCACGCAGTCTCATTGGTCTAAACTTTTCCTGCTCTTTCAAAGGGCTCTACCCGCCCACCTGCCCCCATCATTGTTCTGCTATATCTGCTCCTCAAGACACCTACTCGACAGTGCCTCCTTTCCTTTATTCAACCCCTTTCTCAGACCCTTGGGCACAGTCTTCTGCTTCCCTTGGAGGCGTGGGCAAAGTATAGCCCATGGGCCACCAGGGCCACCAGTCCTCCATGTGCCCCAGTATGTCCCTGCTTTTGATGCAAAAGGCCCTCATGCCCTGGGACAAGCCAGTTTGGCCATGGGTTTTGCCAAGCCATCTCGTGACTTCTGGTTTTGACAAAAAAGACATCTCTGTAGAAATTATCTGTGGCCAAGTCAGCAACTCAGTGTGCAACACATTTTGCCTCCAAAAGTTGATGTCTCTTCCGCCACAGTGCGACTGGATTTCAGCTTGGCTGTGCTTAACTGCTGCACATTTTCTAATGCTAGAATTTTGCCCTTGAAGCAAATTCTGCTTTAAATCACTTCTTCCTTTCTATTTGTTTGTTTGGTTTTTTTAAAAATCCATACTTCCTATGCAAAACACCCAAGGCAATAAGAAGCAAAACAACTATGTATTCAAACATGACAATAATACAATTAGGTTTGAATTCTGTATAAACCTACCTGCGAGGAAATGCTGTTTGAACTCAGTGGTGTATGAACAATTCGTGAATTAATTGTACATTGAAGTAAGCCTCTGAGCACAGGGACTAGACAGATAGAAAGATAGACAGTCAGATGGCAGCTGAATTTCCACAGAATCAAAGGCCCTCTGAAATGAGGCAGTCTGGATACACTCCCCCCCCCCCCCGCCACTAAAACATCCTAAAGGGAGGTAGAGGGTAAATGACCATGTGGAAACTGATAAAGAGGCCCTTTGTGACTACCCCCCAGAGGGGGGGGGGGGGGAGACGCTTTTGCACTCACAGTGTCAAGCAGTATTTCCAAAGTAGACTGTGATCCAAGATGACTTCTTACCCCTAAAATATTCCTTATTTGTAAAGCTGTCTGCTCACCAAGATCTTTTAAGTTTGAAATACTTTAGAAACATGACCATGGAAAGGTTTTTTGGTTGTTTTGTTTTTACGTGCTATCAAGCCACTTCTGACGGATAGTAATGGTAGGAATGAATGCCCTCCCAAAGGTGCTATTATTAATCCTATAAACTAAAGATCATGTCTTTTGTGTGTGTGTCAATTCATCTTGTGTTTGATCTCCTACTTTCCTCCTTGCTTCTTACTATATGAAAGCAGTGCTTCCCATTGCCTTCTTCTAAAAGAATGTCTTTTCCAGTGTATCTTGTGTTCTGCTTATTTTTAAATTTTAGTGAAAGTTCATGCTTGCTTTGATCTAGAACACACTTATTTGTCTTTCTAGCAGACCATGGTTCCTCCTTAAGCTCTCCTCAAAAACCACATTTGAAATGAATTGATTTTTCTCCCTGTCATATTTCCTCATTATCCTACTTTCAGATCTGTACATAGTAATCAAAAGTACAGGAGTGAGAATGATTATTATCTTGGACTTCAGGGACACATCCTTATATTTATCAGGCAAAATCCAAAGAAACAAAACAAAACAAAAGAAGGACAAAAACATGTAGCACCTTAAAGACTATTATATTTCAATGTGAGCTTTCGTGGACAGGTCCACTTTGTCAGACATATGGAAACAGAATGAAACGAAGGAAAGAAATACCAGGTTCACAAGTAAAACATTCTAAATATTCATTGACTGTAGAAGTCTTGAGTGTGTGGCACATCTCCCATGCAGTCCTGCAAGCAGAGCTAGTGTTTGTGGCCTTGGGCAAGCTGCACAGTCCCAGGGCATCACCAGAAGAAGGGAATGGTAAACCACTTCTGAGTATTTGCTACCTAGAAAACCCTGGAAAGGGTTATCATGAGTCAAAATTGACTGGACAGTACATGATTATTATCAACACTATAAAACACAAACTGATACTCTTTCAAAAGTCTTTGGCCCACTCCAGTAGCCAGTTTATATTTGAATATGACTATATTGATATGATCACTAGTATCTCCTCTTCCTGAATCCAACTTGAATATTTGGCATTTCTTGCTATGTATGTGGTAAAACTCTTTGTTGTGAAATCTTGAGCATTACTGTGCTTGCATGGGAAGTTAGTGCAATGGCCTTATAGCTATGCAATCTTTGGTGTCTTCTTTCTTTAGGTTGGGATATATTTTCCAGTCTTTAGATCACTATTTTGTTTTTCATGGTTTTTGGTTTATTACCTTTTAGGTTTTAAAAGATCCAGCACTGTAACTTGAAATAGTTCTATTCGTTTTATTTCTGCTGATTTGTTTTTTCCAAGTATTTCAAGAGTATCTTTCACTTCACTTTCTAAAACTGCAGGTTCTTCATAAAAGGATTATTTTCAAAGAAATCTGTCATCCTTTCAACTCTTCTGTATAGTTCCTCAGTTTCTGTCTTCTCTTTATTTTATCCTGAACAGGAATATATTCCCCATTGAATTTTCAGCACACTTGACTAGATTTAAATTTCCTTTGATTTCTGGGATCTAATATAAGAGATATTTGTTTTTTTCCTTCACATTGTCCATCTGTTTCTTTGAAAAGAGCAATTGTTAGCTTTGACTGTATGTCAAAGCTAACAATTATGTGCAAATATGTGCAAATTTCTGACACGTTGTATTTAGAATTCTGACCCTATTTCTATTCACCTTTACTTTACTTTTCGGTTTTCATCTATTGTTAACCATTTTAACAGTTTCATGAGTCATCCATCAAGGTCTTTCCTTTCCTTTCTTTATTGTAGGAATAGTCTTCTTTCATTTTTGCCTAATAATATCTCTAATTTCTGTTCTTCTGGTTCCGTTTAGTTGAGTTTACTAAAGGAGATCTGTTCTTTACATGGGCTTTAATTCTTCAGGAATGATATTTAAATTATATTTTCGCAACTTGTTTCAGCTTGTTTTGATATTAACAGTTTTGGGTCTCTATCATAGTCTACTCCTGGCCTTATTTTAGCAAAGACAATAGACTTTCTCCTACTTATACTTTCAGTAATGAATTGGTTTGATTTCTTTGTTGGTCATCTGGTAACAATCATGTGTTCAGTCATCGGCTAGGTTGCCTGAAGCTTATACATGCAATAAACAAGTAAGGAATATATTTTTTGAATAATGAGCATTCTAGAGAGTTTCAGGGATAGTGTCAATATATCTATTTTCAATTTATTTATTTAATGTTGTACTCTGTCTTTCAAATAGAAATATGAATCAGATCCAAGTGCTATTTTAAAAAAATATAGCATGTAAAAATAAGTCATTTTAATAGAAACTATATTTAAAAAAATCATTTGTTTTGAAAATAAGCTTGAAGAGATTTTTTTTAAAAGGTTTCTGCTATTAATAGAACAGATGCTTCTATTTATAACATTTAGAATATGGTCAGAGCTTTAATGAGACCAATTGTTTATTAATAACTGTTTACTTGTCATATTCAGTGGAAATTATATTGACTGACATTTCTTGAACACAGTGAAATGTTGGCTATTGGCAGCTGTTAGTTCACATAAATGGAATAATTGATGACAAGCTTAATTTGTTTTGTTTTTTTTCTACAGCCATGCCTCAATCCAAACATAGGCTCTTGCTTTCTGAATATGGAATAAGCATTTCTTATTCATGTCACTTTTCTTAGGCTTGTTTACGTCTGTCCAACGAATCACTTGTATCCAATGCAGTGAAGGTAAAATAATGGAGGGAAACATCAGTGCCATTATGTTGTGTGTATATCAGAATTTGAGGGGTTTTTGGCTTTTCATTTTCTAGACATCTCTGGCAGTGCTGAGAATCCTGAAGGAAGGTATCATTAAATATTTCTGCTGTTTGCTTATTTATCAGCTGTCATGGGTGTCAAAATAACACTGTTTGTCCTTTTCAAGATTCATTTTTACCATGACTGCTTTTCTTTTTGATCTGACAAATTCACCGGATTTGGCTTCCGAAAATTGTAGCCAATTCTGCAATATAATAGGTGGCTTTTGCAATTATGTGGCATAAGAGAGGGCAAACAGAGGGAGGAAAATGAGATCTAAATTGTCTTTGAAATGCATAACTAAAGACATAATAATGCACACAACAAGGAAGACTTGGGGGGAAGGTGGAGCAAGATGGCACCCTAGATGGAGGTGAGCATCAGCAGCCGTTATGCCCCCTGTCTGTTTAGGATACCTTCTTCAGAATGCGCTAAGCTACTTTGCAAGGTAGTTTGGGATAACCCAGTGCATCCAAAAATAACTATTTAAGTACAAGTCAATGTGGAAATTTTGTTTCACTTATTCTCATTTAGTTTATAAAATCAGAGTTTTACATATAAGCAGAAGAGGATGGAGTTATGAACAAACAGGGTATGGCTCAGACACAGACTCAGATTCAGCATTGGGCGGACTGGTTGACTAAAACAGCCACAGACTGAGGACTGAGGAGAGTATAGCACTGCAAAGGGGAGGATAGGTTGGGGGTTTTAGTCCTGTTTTATAGTATTATTTTCCCAGACATTTTCAGCTGTCCTGTGGCTTCCCTGCTTTAACGTATAGATTATATGTAGGATAATGGGCAACCTGCAGTACGAGCGTCATCCCAGACTGGACTTCATTTTGTTGTTGGTCACTGTTCTTTCTATTCTGTCTTGTCTCATATAGCTTGGTTCATTCAAGGCAATTGAACACAGCACTGGACTTATTTATTACTGTTGTGTTTAAATTAGTCTCTCTTACAGAACCTTTGTATTTCTTTGCTATAATCCAGGCAAGATTAAGTTTGCTTGTGTTCCATTCAAATAATGTGCTTTAAGTCCACTGTTTAGCACCTAAGGGTAATTGAATTTAAAGAAAATGAACAACATTTTGCATTTTTGATTTGTACTTCTTGGCTGTGGATGAGTCTTTTTCCATTTTCCTTTTCTTTAGAGAATGATGCCTCTCCCCGACCCCCATTGTCCATTGCTGCTGCTGCTAGCACACATTACTGAAGTGTGGAACGCAAACAGCATTCCATTCGAAATGTAATATAGTATGTTGGCGGTGGATTTATTTGACTTGTCAAATTGCTTGTCATTAGGTAATAGAGAAGCAACCATATTTCACTGGGGTCATTAGCAAACCTTTTGCATTTTGATTCTAATACCATGCATCTTTTACACGCCTCATTGGCCAGTTCTTCTTTGCGCAGCATGAAAACGTCTTTCATTTATGACTTTTTCTTTTTCTTGGCAAAGTCTCATCAAATAGTGATGTGAGGAAACACCATATGAAGTTAGTTGAAGGCTAGGGGAGAGTTTGGGTAATGAAAAGGACATTTATTTCTTAATGGGCATGGTGCTAATAGCATTTATCAGTGACCTAGATTTCCTGGCAAGCCCAGTAACTTGCATTTAGGGATGGTTCTGGGCCTCACTGAGAGAATGCACATGTTTTGCATGCAAAAGGGCTAGATCCAGTCCTGTTGTGGCATCATTATTTTGGAAGGCTCATTTCACAAGGCTAGGAAGGACACCTATCTGATACACTAGAGAAGGCATGCCAGCCGAAGTAGTCACAACAGGGCTACCTAGATGAATGGTTTAATTCACTGTAAGGTGGCTTTATATAGATCTTACACCCATTATTTCAAATAGAAGTAACATTCTATTTGTGAACACACACAGAGGGTCCAAGGGCCACAGCATCCTATTTTCCATTACCCAAGTGGGTATGGGCCACACCCACCTTTTTTCCCTAACCCCAGAAGTGAGCAAAGATCACTTTTGAAAAAAGATTAGTTGGGACCTTTCTGAGTTGTACTGAATGAAGGGGAATCACCATTAAATAGATCATCAAGAAGAGCAGGGCAGGGCTGGGGAATGTGTGATCCTCCAGATATTGCTAGACTGGAACTTATATCTGCAATAGCCACATGGCAAAGGATGATGGAAGCTGCAGTCCAGGAAATCTTGAGGGCATTACCCATCCCTTCTCATATTGGGCATTCTTTTAGAGGTCAAAACTGGAAAAAGGTTGAACCTAGGGTTCAAGAAGCCTATTTAGAATCAGTGTACTTTCAGTGTACTTGCACTAGTTCAAAGCCTGACCACTGAATTTGTCATTTTGTTCTTGAAAAAGTCAATGCAATAGCATATTTTAAAACTCTGTATTGTATGCATGCATGTAGATCTGTATGTATTGGAGACGTTTGTTAGCATGTCTTTTCCCAGGGCAACCTCAAGGTAAATCTTGGTTGAAGTAGTAAACTACGGTAGACCTAAATCTAGCTGCTCATCCCAGCTAGAGTACATCACTGAGATGGCAAGCCAACACTTGTGTAAATCCTCTTGATTCAGCGGGTATGCCTTAGAGGAGACTGGCAATGTGATTTAGGCTTTTATCTGTCATTTTACTACAATGCTTCATCTAATTCTTAATTTTTACTAGCAACTGTGTGTTCAGGTAAGCAATTTTCATTTTATGCAATTGCTTTTAGTGCATTTAATTTTCTTTCATAGTGTTTCCCCTTTTTTATAACCCCTTTTTGGGGGAGCAAGCATTTTTGCTATGATTTAGTGTGCTGTCCTTCCTTATTACAAGGTGGAACCTTCATTTGCTGTGTGAGCATTTTTCAACCCATTGGAAGGAGAAGTGATTTAATACCTTTTTATTTGATGAATGGAGATGTAAGAGTTTGCTTAGAATGGGGGGGGGGTTAATGCAGCTTTTGTCAAAGGGAGTCACAGAGTCCTAGGCTTGTTGAAACATGGGCTATAGGCTTAATGCCAACAAGGCTTAATTAACCATTAAAACGTCTTCAGACATTTGGAGTTCCGGTTTTGTAGAACTAGATATTGGCCAAAATCCTACAGCTGCTATACTGTAAATAGTGTAAAGCTTAGTTGCAATTTTACCCAGTCATGCAACTCAGTGTGCATCGGTTAATGTGTACAGTCTTTGCAGTTTGCAGCCATCTGCTACCAAAAGTTACACCATTTATATTACTTTGCTAATAGGATTTTGACCATTAGCGGTAATCACGGTCAGCTTTCCTGGAGACAGGAGATGGACAACTAGTTACTTGCTGGTATGATTTGATCTACAAACCTTTAAAGCTGTGAGACCAGGTTACTTGAATTACTGCCATCACCTATGAGTATAAATATTCACCTATCTTGTCCTTGTACTTGCAGATAAGGATGAGGAAATGAAAATTTCTCCTCTTCCCAAGTGGAAATGTGTGGGATTTTCAGATGCTCTCAATCCAATCTTGCACTTTTGAGAACTTTTTCCCCTCACAAAATTGAACCACCTTCTAACTTAAATGTTCACCTTAAGGAACAACTTGAACACCCCCACAATCCACATATATAACTGGCTGTTTAGAAACAAGCAAACTTGCTTGCTTGAAATTCTTAAATGTCTCTGAATTCACCATTCTTCTTCCACTGCAGCCTCCATCCCATGGGAAGAAGCTTACACATTAAGGTGAGAAGGAAACTTCCTTCTCACCTTAATTTGAACAAGCAACCTTTGGCGGCAGCTGCTCAGCCAGAGCCACATCTCTTAGCTGCCTGAGTGGTGAGGTGCCGTGGCCCCACAATCCAAGTATCTACCTGGATAGTGTCCTGTAGTCTTCTTTACTCTCCATTGTGAGGGGGACAACTGGCAGCTGCTTCTCTTCACCAGGGTTCTGACTTGCTGTCTCCTGCAGGCTTGGAAACCACCAACGGTCCTTACCTTACACACCTGCTGTGCTCTTCCATGGCAAAGGCTTTATTCTGATATGGGTAGGTGGCCAAACCCTGCATTTATAACCTCAAGGATGTTTGGTAATCCAAGCTTCTGCCTTTGGAATTTTTGTTATCCGTGCAATGCCCACTTATATTTAAATGTATTGTGGTGGTAAATATATTGTTCGAAATGCATTGGTTTGATGGGAGAGAGTGAGTGAAGAGGATGAAATGTTGGTAAGAATAGCTCTGATTGTCTGGGAGAGAAACCAGATAAGGAGGGGGAGTGTGCTTGTGAAGTGTAGGTAGATTGGGGAAGGAATGGTAGTGGAGTCTGGGGAGAGTTCAGTTCGCTTCTGCATAAGAACAGCAGTTTGAGAGAGAGAGAGGTGATAGAGAGAACGAAGAATTGTGCTGAATAAATTTAAAGCCTAGGAATAAAGAAAATTATTTTGATACTGTTGTTTTAATAAAACTGTGTTACTTCTATTTGAGCTGAGTGGCCCAGTGTTCAATACCTGGAACCAATTACCTGAGGAGGAGGTGAGTGTTCCAACGCTAGAGGCATTCAAGAGAAAACTGGACATTTCTCTGTCAGATCTGCTTTGATTTGGATTCCTGCACTGAGCACGGGGTTGGACTCAGTGGCTTGATAGTCCCTTCCAACTCCATGATTCTATGATTATATGAAGAGTGTTGTGAGGGCCTGAGTAAAGGAGTAAATACATACGCATAAGAGTAGCTAAAGTTTGGTGGCATTTAAGAGGAGTAGGAGAAATAAATGAAGATTATTAAAGAAAACACTTTTATTCCTGTGGGGAATATAACGAGACCATTACCTCAGTAGTTAAGGGACAAGACAAAGGGAGTTTTAACATCAATACTGAGATGGGTGTGACAGTCCCCCTGTGGTATTTGGTGGGAGAAGTGGTGGCTAAGTTCTCACAGAGAAAAAAGAAGAAGCGACAGCAGTTTCAGGAGCAGCAGTTTGGACTGTTGGACCCCACAATGAGAAAGAAGGAGGTTGCTGCTTGCTGTCTGGAGTTCCGAGCTCTTGTTCTTGAATGTTAAGAAGCCAGAAGGGGCTTTTACTCCTACCACTCCTGCCTATTATCTGCTGCTATCTACAAGGAGAGTTAATGATCCTGAGATAAGTGATGGCCGTCTCCTACCTCTACAAGTGTAATGGTGTTTGGTGGTCTTATCTTTGGTTCTGCAAGCAAGAGCTGGTGTCAAGAGTCCGAACTCCCACCCTTGCAACTGGCTGTCATCCCCATCCATGTTTGCTAAGGTAGCTGATTGCTTCTGCAGTTAATTTCCCAGAGGAAATTGGGGAGTGTGGGATAGCAAGACTGCAAAATCTGCTCTTGCGACCATCCATCACATCCTTTATTTAGGGACATTGGTGTTTCATGAGGTGGCCGGTGGCTAGAGGAAAGAGGTGGCAGATAGCCAGGGAAGCAGCAGTGCTTTTTTTCAGCAACCTCAGAATATGTGCCTGTAAGTGTGGTACACACACCAGGAGCTCACAAGGTGAAAAAGGTCTCATAACCCAAATCGAGGTTCATGTGGATCTACAATAGTGGCAAGCAAATGTGGCAGGTCTGTGGAACAATTTCATGCCGCTTCCATCCTGTTTCCTGCTGAAATTCCGTAGTGCAGTATCAACAGCAAGCGAGGAAATATACCCTGTTTCCCCAAAAATAAGACCTAACCTGAAAATAAGCCCTAGTATGATTTTTCAGGATGTTCATAATATAAGCCCTACCCCAAAAATAAGCCCCAGTTAAGTGAAACCCCACCCTCCACCATTGTGCAGCAACCAGAAGAAGATGACATGACTGTATTTGAATAAATGTAGATTGTTGTACATGAAGAAAATAAAACATCCCCTGAAAATAAGCCCTAATGTGTTTTTTGGAGCAAAAATTAATATAAGACCCTGTCTTATTTTGGGGGAAACACGGTACTTTGGGTTCCTCTTAATTGCACTTCCACTGAAAACAAGGTGTGCAGCGGGCATGCACCTTGGTTTTGGCACAGAAATGGGGGGGGGGTTGCTGCCACACTGCTGAATTGAGGAGCAGCTTGAGGTGGCACACATCACTCGTTCACAACTGTGTTATAAGAACAGTGGAGTGAGTGGCTTCAAAATTTATTTTTCTTTTCTGTTTTGAGAAGAAGTGTATTGGTGCTGACTTCCACTTTGCTCTGCAAGAGCTATTTTTTCTACTTTGTCCTAGGTTCTGATATTGTTAGGAGAAAGATTTTTTTTTCAAATTGACCTGAGGTTCTGCAGGTCCCAGGAAGTGACAGTAATGATCCGTATGATATTTAATGCCCAGAATAAAGGGAAACATAGTGTGCCAGCAGTTCATTTATTTGAATTCTACTTACGTCATAATGTTTTTTTCTTAATCCAATTTGTATTTTATATGTTGTTAATGTTATCTGTGTTTAATATGGGCTGATCAAAGCCAAGATACAAATACCTGAAAGAAAATAGCACACATCTACTTGATAAATATCCCAAACTAACAGAATAGGCATAATGCAGAAATACGACTGTTGTATGGGCCCCATGCACCTCAATAGAGGAGGTTCAGGAGATGTTACAATGAGTTGTACCTAATCATTATCTCATGGTAAAGTGAAGATGCAAATTCTAAAAGGAAAACACTATATATTCTTAGGCTAGTTTAGACAATTATTTTGGTGGCAGAACAATTCAAGTAGTAGAGGCACGGCTGCTTAGCTCTTTCTTCTACCACGGATGTAAAGGAATAGGCTAACATGACTAATCTAAGCACAGGCCTGTAGGTATAGTCTTTATTGCAGAGTTCCTTCTCTTCACTTAAAGCCTACTCAGGTGTTTGAAATTGTGTAGAGTAAATGTGGGAGGAGCAGGAATTCTCGAGCACATCTTCCCCTTCCAGACTCAGTTCTCTTAGGTGGAGGGTGAAGAATCCGAATGGAAAGAACTGCTGTGTCTGTGAAGGTTCTCACTATGAATCAGAACCATGGAAAGTCAGGATTTTATTTCATGTGAAAAGCCCTCTACAGATGCAGGAGGACCTCCCCCTTCAGTCTTTCCACAAACATGGGTGTGTGCGTGCACATGCGCCATCAAGGGTGATTCTGACTTATGGTGACCCTTTTCAGGGTTTTCTAGGTAGAAGATACCCAGAGGTGGTTTACCGTTCCCTTCTTCTGGGGACACCCTGGGACTGTGCAGCTTGCCCAAGGCCACCCAGGCTGGCTCTTTTCACAGGAGACACAATGGGGAATTGAACTCCCAACCTCTGGCTCAGCAGCCAGAAATGGCAACCACTGAAATATCTAACCAGTTCTCCTCCAGACATTGAGGGTAATGAAAGTGATGCTGCCAGCACCCTTTTCCCCACTTAGGAATACTGGAATAGATTTTCCTAATCAGACTATCATGGATACAGGCCTCTCCTTGGGAGCATTCATCTCACTTTAAGTGGTAGAGATGGGCAAAGTGCCAGCTTTCCTTCCCATGATGTAGATTATGTGCGGGCATCATCTTTCTAAGAAATCAGGCTATCGGGATGTCTTTCTCCCAGTTGAGTGCAGTTGCAGATCTGTGGGATGAAACCCAAGAAGTGTGATGGTTGCTGAAAGGCAGCGTTCCAAGAGGAAGAAAAATCTTTTAAGATTGGCTTGAAAGGACGTGCTAGATTTGAACTGTACTCACGAGTAGACTCCAGCTAAGAATATTACTAAGTGTAAGAGCCTGTGTTCCTTGTTGACAGGGAGCCGTGCATGACTAAAGTAAGCACATTATGACAAACACACGTAACCTCTCCCATTGATGATAGGATTTATTTCTGTTTTTAAATTAATAATTTCAGTGTGAACAACAACAAAAAAAGGCAGCTAGTTAAGAAACAGTTTTTTAGCTTTCTTCAAGGGTAGTTGTTTTTTTACTGACAGTTTCTTTTTTGGGGGGAAGATGGAGTTAATTTTTAAAAAAGTAAGTCCTGATTAAGCTATCCTTTTTGGGATCCTATTAGAAGCCTCTAAGAAGCAAGCCTTTGAAAGAGGGGGAGAAAAATCAATTACTGTTAAGAGTCAGGGAGAAAGTGTAGAGAGAGGAACGAATGAGCAGAGTCAATATTTTATAGTAGGTGATGAAACTTGAATGCCTGATGCCCAGCAAATCATTTGATTTAAAGGTTTTGGGACTGCAATGCATGACTTTTCATTGAAGAAATATAAAAGAGCAAATTACTGTTTGCTGGAAAGTCGCAGAAACCTTATCAGAATTGTTTAGTTCCTGCTGCTCCCTAGAGGTTTTCGTCTTCAGCCACTGATTGAGTATATGCTCTGTGGATTGTGAAGGATTTGCCTTTAATCAAAACTTTCATATGGACTTGCGTACTTTTTTTTTTGTATTATTGTATGGGATATTGAGAAGAAAACCTTCTAATACATTTTGGGTTTTTAAAAAAATACCCAAAAATGCTAGCCAAAGAAATCATGTTAACAAAAAGCTAGTTTTAAAATAGAAAGCATCACCTTTCAGTATTTTTCCCTGCCTATATAAAATCCTCCTTTTAAGAAATATGGCCAAAAATCCTTGCCCACATGATTGGCTTACATTTGTATTAACATCCATATATCGGGCTTTTGCAGGAAGCTTGCATTCGTTGAGTTCTGGGGTATTTTCTGAACTCAAAGGGATTTCGGTGTTGTCTGGGTTAGCAATGTAGTTAACAGTAAGATTAAAGGGTGGGTAAAATTTCCATGGGTTTGTGTTTCCTGAAAAATATCCAGTTACTATTCCTCAAAAGAGGTGAAAGTACATCAGCTATGCTTCTTAGTATCATGGCTTGGAGGGGAAAAAATTGTTCTAGTGTGTTACACTAAGTGGGACAAAAGTATACATCAGTGTCACAAAGCATTGTATGGTAAAGTGCTATGCACAGTTACTCTGATCCAACTTTTACAGAGACATATATATAATGGTTATGTGTCCTAATGTACATTAGTGTGGTGTAGTGGATAAAGTGGTATCCTGTGTCTCAGGAAACATGGGTTTGAATCTTAACTCAGCCATGGAAGCTCATTGTGGGGGATAGCGACACTGGCAAAAGCATTCCTTAAATAGCTCACTTACCTTGAAAACCCTATTAGGGTCATTATAAATCAGCTGCAACTTGATAGCACGTAACACACACACACCTTTATTCCAAGCACTGTCCAGTCTGAGTCCAGTTTAAAAAATAAAGATTTGTCAGAAGGGAGAGCAGGGGCCTTGAAATTGTTCACTGATGGTTAGCACCTTGATGGCAGATTGTGAAGGAACACAGGTCACATGCTCACAGTTTTCCCCAGTATAATGATTTCTATTTAACTTTGAGCAATTGTGGCTAAATTTGAATTTCTGAAGATCAGTTAACATGTGCAAACTTAATGCAAATTATGAGGTTGGCCTCATCTTTGCTGTGTTTTTGCAAGCCAACAAAGACCTTTCTCTTCAGGCAGGTTTCTCCTTAGTGACTGCTTGTCCAAGAGAGGCTTTAAAATGGAATGGTTTCTATTTTTGTTGCTTTGAAATCTGTTAGTAATGTATTTACGTAGCATTTTTACTATAATTTTTTTAAATTCTTTTTAAATATTTGAATAATATACTGTTGTTAGCTTTTGTTATTGTTGTTTAGTCGTTAAGTCGTGTCCAACTCTTCGTGACCCCATGGACCAGAGCACGCCAGGCCCTCCTGTCTTCCACTGCCTCCTGGAGTTGGGTCAAATTCATGCTGGTAGCTTCAGTGACACTGTCCAACCATCTCGTCCTCTGTCGTCCCCTTCTCCTCTTGCCTTCACATTTTCCCAACATCAGGGTCTTTTCCAGGGAGTCTTCTCTTCTCATGAGATGGCCAGAGTATTGGAGCCTCAGCTTCAGGATCTGTCCTTCCAGTGAGCACTCCGTGTTGATTTCCTTCAAAATGGATAGGTTTGTTCTCTTTGCAGTCCAGGGGACTCTCAAGAGTCTCCTCCAGCACCACAATTCAAAAGCATCAATTCTTCGATGGTCAGCCTTCTTTATGGTCCAGCTCTCACTTCCATACATCGCTACTGGAAAAACCATCGCTTTGACTATGCGGACCTTTGTCGGCAAGGTGATGTCTCTGCTTTTGAAGATGCTGTCTAGGTTTGTCATCGCTTTCCTCCCAAGAAGCAGGAGTCTTTTAATTTCGTGGCTGCTGTCACCATCTGCAGTGATCATGGAGCCCAAGAAAGTAAAATCTGTCACTGCCTCCATATCTTCCCCTTCTATTTGCCAGGAGGTGATGGGACCAGTG
Source organism: Intellagama lesueurii (assembly GCA_037013535.1). Taxonomy (NCBI): domain Eukaryota; kingdom Metazoa; phylum Chordata; class Lepidosauria; order Squamata; family Agamidae; genus Intellagama; species Intellagama lesueurii. Next base: position 272,667,601 of record JBAJHW010000002.1, read on the forward strand.
GCCATGATCTTAGTTTTTTTGATGTTGAGTTTCAGACCCATTTTTGGCGCTCTCCTCTTTCACCCTCATTAAGAGGTTCTTTAATTCCTCCTCACTTTCTGCCATCAGAGTGGTATCATCTGCATATCTGAGGTTGTTGATATTTCTTCCGGCAATCTTAATTCCGGTTTGGGATTCCTCCAGTCCTGCCTTTCGCATGATGTATTCTGCATATAAGTTAAATAAGCAGGGAGACAATATACAGCCTTGTCGTACTCCTTTCCCAATTTTGAACCAATCAGTTGTTCCATATCCAGTTCTAACTATTGCTTCCTGTCCCACGTATAGATTTCTCAGGAGACAGATAAGGTGGTCAGGCACTCCCATTTCTTTAAGAACTTGCCATAGTTTGCTGTGGTCCACACAGTCAAAGGATTTTGCGTAGTCAATGAAGCAGAAGCAGACGTTTTTCTGGAACTCTCTGGCTTTCTCCATAATCCAGCGCATGTTAGCAATTTGATCTCTAGTTCCTCTGCCCCTTCGAAATCCAGCTTGTACTTCTGGGAGTTCTTGGTCCACATACTGCTGAAGCCTACCTTGTAGGATTTTGAGCATAACCTTGCTAGCGTGTGAAATGAGTGCAATTGTACGGTAGTTGGAGCATTCTTTGGCACTGCCCTTCTTTGGGATTGGGATGTAGACTGATCTTTTCCAATCCTCTGGCCACTGCTGAGTTTTCCAAACTTGCTGGCATATTGGGTGTAGCACCTTAACAGTGTCGTCTTTTAAGATTTTAAATAGTTCAACTGGAATGCCATCACCTCCACTGGCCTTGTTCTTAGCCATGCTTTCTAAGGCCCACTTGACTTCACTCTCCAGGATGTCTGGCTCAAGGTCAGCAACCACACTATCTGGGTTGTCCGGGACATTCAAATCTTTCTGGTATAATTCCTCTGTGTATTCTTGCCACCTCTTCTTGATGTCTTCTGCTTCTGTGAGGTCCCTACCATTTTTGTCCTTTATCATGTCCATCTTTGCACAAAATGTTCCTTTAATATCTCCAATTTTCTTGAACAGATCTCTGGTTTTTCCCTTTCTATTCTTTTCCTCTATTTCTTTCCACTGTTCATTTAATAAGGCCCTCTTGTCTCTCCTTCCTATTCTTTGGAAGTCTGCATTCAATTTTCTGTAACTTTCCCTATCTCCCTTGCATTTTGTTTCCCTTCTCTTCTCTGCTATTTGTAAGGCCTCGTTGGACAGCCACTTTGCTTTCTTGCATTTCCTTTTCTTTGGGATGGTTTTTGTTGCTGCCTCCTGTACAATGTTACGAGCCTCCATCCATAGTTCTTCAGGCACTCTGTCCACCAAATCTAGTTCCTTAAATCTGTTCTTCACTTCCACTGTGTATTCATAAGGGATTTGGTTTAGATTATACCTGACTAGCCCAGTGGTTTTTCCTACTTTCTTCAGTTTAAGCTTGAGTTTTGCTATAAGAAGCTGATGATCAGAGCCACAATCAGCTCCAGGTCTTGTTTTTGCTGACTGTATAGAGCTTCTCCATCTTTGGCTGTAGAGAATATAATCAATCTTATTTCGGTATTGCCCATCTGGTGATGTCCATGTGTAGAGCCGCCTCTTGTGTTGTTTGAAAAGAGTGTTTGTGATGACCAGCTTGTTCTCTTGACAAAACTCTATTAGCCTTTGCCCTGCTTCGTTTTGAACTCCAAGACCAAACTTACCTGTTGTTCCTTTTATCTCTTGACTCCCTACTTTAGCATTCCAATCCCCTATAATGAGAAGAACATCTTTCTTTGGTGTCACTTCTAGAAGGTGTTGTAAGTCTTCATAGAACTGGTCAATTTCAGCCTCTTCAGCATTGGTGGTTGGTGCATAAACTTGGATGACTGTGATGTTGAAAGGTCTGCCTTGGATTCGTATTGAAATCATTCTATCATTTTTGAGATTATATCCCAGTACAGCTTTCCCCACTCTTTTGTTGACTATGAGGGCTACTCCATTTCTTCTACGGGATTCTTGCCCACAATAGTAGATATGGTAATCGTCTGAATTGAATTCGCCCATTCCCGTCCATTTTAGTTCACTGATGCCCAGGATGTCAATGTTTATTCTTGCCATCTCCTGTTTGACCACATCCAACTTACCAAGGTTCATAGATCTTACATTCCAGGTTCCTATGCAGTATTCTTCTTTGCAGCATCGGACTTCCCTTTCACTTCCAGGCGCGTCCACAGCTGAGCGTCCTTTCGGCTTCGGCCCAACCACTTCATTAGCTCCGGAGCTACTTGTCCTTGTCATCCGCTCTTCCTCAGTAGCATGTTGGACGCCTTCTGACCTGAGAGGCTCATCTTCCAGCGTCATATCTTTTAACCTTTTGTTTCTGTTCATGGGGTTTTCTTGGCAAAGATACTGGAGTGGCTTGCCAGTTCCTGCTCCAGGTGGATCACGTTTAGTCAGAACTCTCCACTATGACCTGCCCATCTTGGGTGTCCCTGCACGGCATAGCCCATAGCTTCTCTGAATTACTCAAGCCCCTTCGCCACGACAAGGCAGCAATCCATGAAGGGGGTTAGCTTTTAATATTGTGTTTCTAATAATATAAGCCACCTTGGGTCCTTTTTTTAGGAGAAAAGTGGGTTAAAATATTTTAAATAAATAAATAAAATTGGGTCCCCTATGGGGACAAAGGCAGAAAATACATACATGCATGCGTACATGCATACATACAAAAAAAACTTGCTGAAATTATAAATCTGTCAAGAAAAAGAGACATGGTTGACTAGTCAGACTGATATGTGGCATGACTTGTCCTTGAGAAACTTGTGCTATGTCTTAATAATCACTGTGTTCTTTTCAAAGTGCTCATACACTTAACTGTTCTAGATTATCTGTTCTAGAACCTTTCCTGATCTACAACTACAGTGGACCCTCGACTTACGGAATTAATCCGTATTGGAACGGTGGCTGCAGGTCGAAAAGTCTGTAGGTCGAGGCTCCATTGACCTACAATGCATTGAAAACCGATCAATCCGTAACCGGCCGTTTTTGGTCCAGTTTGTTTGATTTTCCGGTCTGTAGGTCGATTCTCCGGCCACAAGTCGAACCTAAATTTTGCGGCCAGAGAAGTCTGTAACTCAAAAAGTCTGCAGGTCGAGCCGTCTGTAAGTCGAGGGTCCACTGTACACATTTGTCTCAAAGCTATATCAATGCGAAGTTACTTTCATTGCTTCCCGTGACATGCATCTTACTTTTCTTTAATGTTGAGTGCCATTTTAAAGCACAGAAAGTGCGAGAGTCTGTCTTCCACAAGTCTGGCTTGTCCAGTGGGCAGCTGAATGGTGGCAGCCACAAAGCGTTGTGGTAACAGCAAGCAGAAATACCAATAGTGTCTTGGAGGGCCGGAATGGATGGGTGGGATCCTCACTGCTGCTGCCACTGTTGTCCAGCCACCCACTGGAGGAGCAAGTCCTGTGCTGTGGAGGAGGGACAGTAACCTGCTCCACATGCAATGAAAACAGAACCTCTTAAGGTGACTTCCTCGTCAAAGATAACATTGCCTGACAGCCAGCACTGGAAGGCTTCCCATCAACTTCGTCCCCAGTTGGCTAGTATTGTTCTTGCCTGAGGATGGAGTGCTCTGTTTTTTTCACATTAAAACATTTATGATAGGAATGGTTTTGTTCCAGATTGAAGATAACCTGCAGCAAAAAGCTTGCTGTGGGTTATCTGCAACATTTAGTTTTAGCCCTGGTATCTGTGTCAAACTGACCAGTCAATAGTTGCCCAAATCTCCTTTCCCCTTTTTGAAGACGGGGACAATATTCTCCAGTCTTGAGGGACCTCATTAGTTTTTTTTTACAAATTCTCAACAATTATAGATACAAGTTCTGATATGAAAGCTGCAACTTCCTTTAAAATTCTTGGATGCAGTTCGTCTGGAGACTTGCATTTATTTCAAATAACTAAGTATTCGCTGACACACACACACACATCCTTATCTTGTCTCCTTGTATAAAAAGGAAAGGCACTAGATTAGTGGAAGTGTGTATTCTTCCTGTGTAATAAAAACAGATCTCTAACGTGGATGAGGATTTTAATTAACCTGTTTATACAATCACAGAGCTGATTAGCCATTTAACTTTGCAACAAGGATTCTTTCCCAAGGTAACTTAACCCCGTCTGTGATTAAAGGTTTCAAAGGACTGAGAAAATAATGTGACGGGATATCCTAAACAAAGTTCATCAGGAATTTTCACTATTATCTGGTTGGTGGAAGCCATTAAGAGACTGGATTGGAAGGCTTTGAAGCTCAGCTAGACCAAGTTCCTGTTCAGAAAGAAAATCCCAGCTAGCACAGAGGCAGGAACCGGATGTTTGTCCTAGCTAAGCCTCAAAGCCTTCCCATTTAGGCCCTAATCCTCGGTGCGTGGCATTTAGGTTTTGTCACCTGATTGTAAAGTACGCAGAACTTTCAAAATGGACAGTTGTGGTATTGATAGTTGAGAAAATCCCATCCATAGAAGAACCAGTGAGATCCAGATCCGAATTCTTTGGCATGCACATTTCGTGCTTAAATAGGTATGTTTAAAAAAGATGGGGTAATGTAAATTATATTTTTAATGTTGTTGATTTAACCTTTCATTTTTGCCCTGACACTTCCAGTGTCCAGAAAGAAATTTGTAGCTCAGATTAGACATGTATACAGTTCACATCCTTGCTCTCTGATCTGATCTAAAGCCACTTCCAAAGTTCTTACATATGAATAGAAGGGAAAAGTTGTGTTTTTTGAACTAATAGTTTTTTTTTTAAAAAAAAAACTTTCCCCAGCCAACAGAGCATATAAAGATCATTTTAAATGTTTAAACACTATATATTTTATTATGTTTTACCATGTGTTTTTTTTAAATCATATTAATGCTGTTTTTGTTTATTGTGTAGGGTTAGACCACAGTGGACTCTGGTTAGATGGGCAGTATATAAATCAAATGAATTAATGGATTAATAGTAAAAAAAAAACAAAAAAACCCTAACTTTTCCAAGCTCTGTATATATAGTATGTGTGAAGTGCAGCTCTAATTCTTCAGCAAAGAGAAGACCTGGTGGTTGTCAACCTTCTTTGTGGAAGTCAGGCTCATTGCATGGATTTTCCTAGTAAAGTCATTTTTAAAGAGCAGGGCTGCAGAATCCCTGGCAGGAGAAGGGGCACATGTAGCAGTGAGCCCTGGGGAAGATTAAATTACAAACAAAGCGGGGGGAGTCCCCCCCCCAACAAAGGCAAGTTCCTTTCTTGTGGAAGCTGTTGCCCAATATCCTTGGTAGGGCAGGATGCAGGCAAGCACTGACATACACACAGCAAGGGGAGAACACAGGTGGGGCCCTGATTCTCTCCCTTGAGGTACGAGGGCAATCCAAGGTGGAGCACTGCTGTTTTCCCCTACTGGAAGGGGTGCTACTCTCCCCCAACGACAAAGAGAGGTGAGTCTTGGCACCCAACCATGTGGATTTTTAAAGCAAGTGGAAGAGAGACAGCCACTGATTTGCTTGGGTAGACTTTGGAACTCCTTCCCACAGGAGGCCAGGCTAGCCCCATCTTTGCTGTCCTTCTGCAAGCAGGTGAAGATCTTTGTCTTCAGGCAAGCTTTCCTTCAGTGACTGGCTGCCAGAGCATGATTTTCTTAGGTGGATTGTTACGCATTACTGCTTTGACTGTGTTTTTAGTATTGCTTGTGTTTTCCATTTCTCAGAGTGGTATTTGTTTGTTCCTTTTTAATATTTCTATACATAGTGTTTTTAGCTTTAGATGTTACCTTTTTGTAAGCTGCCTTTGTATACTCATTGTCTTCAGCTTTAAATATTTTCTCTTAATGATGTATGCTACCTTTGTATACACGTTCTTTTTATCTTTAAATATTGTCTTTCAATGTATAAGCCACCTTGGGTCCTTTTTAAGGAGAAAGGTGGAGTAAAATCTTTGCCTGGGTTTAGTATGGGGTTGGGCTGTCACTACCATTAAGACACAGCAAACTTTGGTTGTAACAAAATGCAGCAAAGTGTTAATTATTTAATTTGTTTTGTGACTGTCAGGAGTTGGGGTGGCACTTATACGATTTTCTGCCTCAGTGCCAAAAAAATAACTTGGCTTGCATCTGCAAATGGCACGCCTTGACTTTGGGAGTTTCAGAATGGGGTTGGGGGGAACCAAAGCTCTGCCTCCAGTCACAAAGTGCATCCAGCTTTGGTCCATCTCTGGGATGTGAGTAGGGGTAGCATTTTATCTGCTCTTGAGTATACCCTGGAACCTCTCCCAACCTATCCCCCTCACCAGTTTTTGGCAGGTCAAGAGCTGCTCCAGAGGAGATGTTACTTGGGCTCTTTGTAAAGTGCTGATTGCCCAGTCAGTCGGTGCTCTGAGGAATGCAGAACTCCACAGATTGATGCTTGACAGAATAATTAGAAAACTGTCACTTGAAGTAACCACTCCAGTGTTCCCTACAGCAATGCACCTAAGCCAAATGTGTTCTGTCCAAATCTGGAGGTTAAATGTTCAGTAAGACAAAACACAGCCTGTCACTTGAGAAAATTGCTTCAAAAGGGGCTGAGGTGATGCCCTCATGCCTTCCATGCACCCCCCCCCCCCAATGACAGTGCAGTTTCTTCCGCTTAGTTGCTTTGATCTTGTTTCTGTATCAAACGGATTTTAGTCATTTAAGACTTCGGTATGATGGGAAATAATAAGGGTGTCACTGTGGTACACTTCTGTTGACATATGGCAGAGTTTATTTTCAAGGTTCTTGTATTGCCATTTTAGGTTGTTTTATGTGGTGGAGTGCCCCCACCCTAAGGGACATTGGAGGAAGGAGAGAAGAAGGAGACTCCCCCCACCCCATTCATTTTGGATAAGACGGTATCCAGTACTAGCACATTTTTAAGTTGTTTTATAAAAGCATGTAGAAGGTACAACACACATACATCAGCTTTTATAAACATTTCATTATATTTGGAATGGAAAGAACTTGAGATTTTGAAAATTCAAATCAGGAAGAAACTGCCGCTGATGATTTAGACAGTCAGCCAGAGGGCTTTGAGTGCTTAGATCTTAAGCATCTCACTGTGAACCCATAATGCATTCAACCATGTTTGTGGTGCTGAATTAGGGTTGCCTACTCCTCATTAGCAGCTGTGTGGCAGGCAGGCACAACATGGCCCTCTTCATGCCAGAAATAGCTGTGGTACTTATTGGAAAGATATATTGTGAGACGTTTCATGTATGTGTTTATTTTAATTTCCTTCATCGTAGGAGGTGTTTATTTAAATCTGGCTGTCATAGGATCCATCCAAGGTGGAGAAAATACACATCTAGGTTTGTCCAGCATATTTTGTTGCCTGAGACCAAAAAGGAAGATAGGAACACTTCCCTGCCCATGACATAGATAGAATCCAACTAGGTTGGCCTTTGCTTCAGTACTAGTGACAATACAGTTCCCTTGGGACTGTAGGCTAGTTTAGGAAAAGCAGGGCATGTGGGTTTAGAAGACCTTAGAATACAGAACCGCCACCTTGTCCCCAGCACCTACTGCCTGAGGCAGTATCTCCCCCTGCATAATAGTAGAGCTGGCTCCAGGCATTTTTGAAAGAGATTTGCAGTGAAAATTAGGCACTTGCAGCTATGAAGCAATTGCAGTAGAGTGATTTGCAAATATAGTTAGCATGACAGTCCCTGCCCTCAGGCTTACAGTCTAGTTTCAGACATGACAGGCAAGGAATCAGGGAGGGAGGAGAAATGAAGGTTCAGATTGCACTTCTTACAAGGACCATCTGGGATGGAAACAGCTGAGGTAGCTTGCTGGTATGGCTGCCGGGAAGATCAAAAGCAACTGGTCTCCTTGCTTTTCTTCCTCTTCAATGCGGTCTGCTTGAATGAGTTCCACTAGGCAATATGTTCCTCCGAACAAAATGGTCCTTTCACTTTTTACTGAAAATAAGTATCTTGTATTTAAAAAAATTCTGACAGGTAGCCATAATTGCTGTCGTAAATCAGTCTGAATGTTTTCTTATTTTCTTGTACAGTATTTGGTGAATGTTTGAAATTATGTAGTTACACTGGTGACAGTAACCATTCGCTGACTGTCCGCAGTCCGGTGCCTGTTTTTGTAATTTCAGGCATTTGCTAAGTATATGATGATGAGCGGTGTTGTTTTATGGTTTTTAGTTCTTTCTTTGCAGTTTGAAGGCTGTAACATATAGAAAATATTTTTGGAAATGGAGCCTTTTTCTTTGGTAACAGGGGGAGGAAGGAACTGGGAAAGTAACGGAACAGGAGCAAGACGAAAAATGACACAGGATAAACAGCATCAGTAAAATATTTTAAAGATGTAGAGAACCATAAAATTGTTGTCACTTTTGCAGAGAAAATCTACATAGTTCTCATCTATGCATACACCCTTGGGTTTTGAAGCCATACCAAAAGCTGTATTCATAAAATCTCTTTAGGGCCTTATGCTGTTCCACTTCATACTTATCCTATAATTTTTCCTCTGCCACATAACCAATTTTCCACACATGTTTTATATGCATTTTTTATCACAACAAGTGTAAGAAAACTTTATCTTGGAGCTATTTTCTGGAACAGAGGAAAAAAATTTGTGAGCAGTTTTACTCCCAAATGATATCACAGCCTACTCTCTCTTAGCCTTTACTTTGGAAAAAAAGAAAAAGAAAAAAAAAGGTTTTCTCTTCTTGTAAATAAATATTTTTAATGTTTTGGTGAATTTGATAGTTGCCATTAGGCCTTTCTCTGCAGGGAGTTTCTTTTTCCTTTTCCAGAGTGTTGACCAGAAGTGTCTAAACAAGTGGGAAACTCTCTTCCCCTTCCCCCCCCCCACACATATATGAGGGTGAGTAGCCCTCTGCCATTGTTGTTCCCCATTAACTGTTATTCAGAAGCATGCTGCTTTCATTGTGGTCATCAAGCCAGTGATGACCGTTCTCTCCATTAATTAATTAATTAATTAATTAATTAATTATTCATTTATATTTGTATCCTGCCTATGTAGCGCTGGGGCAGTACTCTGGGCAACTAAGAATTAAAATACCATGAGCCAACAAACAACAAGGAGCCTTTTGACACTTTAAAGACTATATAGTTTGGATTGGGTTGGGTTTTTTTAAATTATTATTATTATTATTATTTAATTTTAAAAATTATTATTTCTGGTTTGGCATAAGCTTTTGTAAACTGTAGCCCACTTCTGAAGATACTTGTTCCCTGTGAATGTGTCTAAGCCCCTTCTAATGCCTATCTAAAGTCGTGGCCATCGTTATCCCTTGCAGTGAGTTGGGTTTGACTCCCCACTTGGACTTGAAATTCACTGGGTGACTTTAGTCGACCTCACAGGATTGTTGTGAGAAGAAAGTGAGGAGGAAAAGAGAATGTACACCTCCGTGAGCTTATTGGAAGAAAGATGGGATATAAATGTAAATCATTTTCATCCCCTGCAGCAACAGAGATATCTCTTAATGCTTCAGATGAAGAAATATTTCCTAGACTCCATCCTGAATCTACCATCATTTAGTCACCCAAATTCAGGTACTATGTGTGAATGGGAGACTTGCTCTGGGCACTGCATTCATTCATTCATTCATACATTCATGCAGCTTATATGCCACCCCACTTAGTGGCAGCCAACTACTCTGGGTGGTGAACACAGAAAAGAAAGCATAAAACATGAAGCCATCATTTATATGAACAACAATATAAATTAATCACACAATATAAGAAACATAACATATAACAACATCTGGATATAGATCCTAAAATTATTGCCTCTGGCGTAGTATTTTTTAAAAAAACGTTTTTCTAGAGTTCCGTCTTTACAAGTTTTCTAAAACTACAGAAGAAAGGGGCTTGGCACACCTCCAGTAGAAGAATATTCCACAGTGATGGGGCCACCACCAAGAAAGCCAGTGGACACTCTTTTGACCTCTCTTGGTGTGGCCACTCTTAGAAGTGAAGCCTGGGAGGGATGGGTTTATCAGGTAGTTGTTCTTTGGGAGAGACAGTCCAACAGGTGTCAATGTCTCAAACTGTTCGGATCTTTGTACATCAAAACCAATGCCTTGGATTTGTCACAGAAACAGGGAGCCAGTGCAAGTGAGCCACAATTGGGGAGATAAAATTTACATGACGTGGAAATCAACCTGGCTGCTGTGTTTTGGACCTATTGAAGTTTCCATACTGTCTTCACGGAAAGCCCCACATAGAGATCATTTGTTGTACACTGCCCAGAATAAGCAATCTGCTAGATGGGCAAGTATATAAATTAATTAATAAATAACTTGCAGTCATGGATTTTTGAGCTTAGCAGCACATGAACCAACTTTCTCTACTATGTCCCTTCTTACTCAACTTTTTTTCTAAGCAAAAAACCCTCCAATCCTGTTTCTTCTTATAGTGAATTACACTAGAGTAGGCCCATAGAATCAGTGGGGATTTGGTGAATCGACCCCTCCATAGGTTCCAGTAATTCAAATGGGCTTATTCTAGTTGATGCTTACTGTGCTGACGTTACAACTAGAGTAGGCCCAGTTTGAAGGAATCCTGGTTTTATGGGAAAGGCTGAGGCTCCAAGATGGGGCACATGGTTTGCAAGCAGAAGGTTCCAGGTGTGATTCTTAGCATCTTTAATTACGACCAGGAAAGGATGCCTACTTCAAGACCTAGAGATCGTCTGACAGTCAGTGTTGACAGTACTTGGCCAAATGAGTCAATGGACTGGCTCAGTCTAAGGAAACTCTCTAGGTTCTTACAAAAGGGGACTGGGCTGTTGATGCTACAGTGTCATTTTTCAGGCTAATTTTCTTAAAGGAAGGGAGGAATGAATGACATGATTGTTAAAGGAAACTACTAAAATGCCACATTCCTTGTCATGGAGTTCACCTCAGATACAAGAAGAGAGCAGAAGAAAACCAACCATCTCAGTCTGCCCAGGGCAAGATAAATTTTATGGGAGAGCGCCAGCTTCATGTTACTCATATCCCTGTTCTTTCTCATTGGCTATGGCCCCCTTTCTAAGAATTGTGTTATGTTTTCTCAGGGGGTTGCTTCCACATGGTTCTGTGAGAGAGGTCTCTGCGTAGGACTAAAGGTGTGAGACTCTGAAGCAAACCCTTCATTAACAACCTCAGCTTGCTGCTTTCACTAGATATGAATGCATACTGTTGGCTGCTTTGTGCCCCTTATGTGTCTTCCAAGGTGTTAGAGAACCCAGTGTTTTTATTGAAAATCAATGGCCACTTCCATTCCTCTTCTCCCTCTGAAATATCAGGCCCGGGGAGGTCACTCAATATCAAAGGCTAAATTGGAAAGTGTAAACCCTAATGATTTCTCTATGGATGCATGTCAAGTGTATAACAGAACCAGGTATTGATCTTTGGCATCTCATTCTGTAAGTGTACAACTGCACATCTCTTTTTGACTGCTTCTTGAATATTGTATTTTTTTTCTTAATACCATGGTTCCCCTTTCCCGAATCCTTTTTGTCACCATTTTCTCTCTCAAAATGTAGGAAAAAAAATATTAATCTGTCTCCATGCTTGTTTAATTCTGTCTAATAGGCAGGTAAATAGATGGACTTATATTTACAACTCATCTTGGAGAAACAGTATGACTTTATAGACAAGACTGCTGTCCTGGGCAGCAGTGGTGGAAGAACAGTGCATTTGCCTGTATTGAAATGTGGACACCTCAAGCATTAAACATGGAGAAGTGACAAATCTGATTTTACTATCAGGTGAAGAAGACACATCCACACTGAGCCTCTGTGCACAACACACACATACACACCCACAGCTCCATCTGTGGCATCCTTCTTCATGTCCTTTCACTTTTTGTGTTGCTTCAGTTTTATTATTCCAAATGGTTTTAGCAGAGAGGTAAATCCACTTAAGGAAAAGTATATCAAGAAGATAAGCCGTCAGAGTGAGGATTCACCTCCTTCACCAGGTGGTCCTTTTCCTCTTAAGATCAAATCTTCTCTCTCGGTACTCTTCTATATTTGAATATAATGAGACAGTTGCTATAACCCTAGGTATTAAGTATTAGGGGGTGCATTATTTGTATGCCACCCAGTAAGTAAGGTTCTTTTCTGGATTGCCAGTAAAAAAAAAAAATTAAAACCATTAAAGAAGCAAAATAAAAACATGATCTCATTTTTAAAAAATCAGCATGTTTAAAAAGTCAAAGAAAGTGGTATAAGCTACTAGGATTGAAATTCCTGGAACCAAATCCTTTTCACATTTTCTGTATATGAAAGGCAGCAGTCACACCGTGTTTTTCTCCCTCTGGCAAGGCACCACATGGTGCATCTAGTGTGAGACCAGGCATTCGAAGAGATTGGAATGCTTACACAACCACCCTTACATGATCTTACAGGATTCTGAATGACCTGAAAAATTGGAAATATCTTCTTCTACCAAAAAAGACCCCAGCATGGGAGTCAGGCAAACCTCTTAGGAGAGCCCCTACTACAGCCAAAATGCCATTGTTGAAAAGTGGCACTCTCCTTAGTAGTCATCCACCACTTTTCCTAAGAACATCAGAAGAGCTATACAAGATTAAAGCTATGACCAGTATTTGTCATCATTCTGGCCCCAAAGGGACGAAGCAGAAGTCTATGGGAATCCCACAGGTAGTTTGTAAACATAGTATTTCCACCTCCCTTCCATGTTCTCCAGGAATTGGGATACATTTACATAGTATTTCTGGTACTGAAGGTGATTCTGGGCAGCCTCGTGGTGCAGTGGTTAAACTGCAGTAGTGTAGTCAAGATTCTGTTCACAACCTGAGTTTGACACTGAAAGACTCAGGTAGCCAGTTCAAGGTTGACTCAGCATCCCATCTGTCCAAGGTCAGAAAATTGAATATCTGTCTTGTCTGGGTGGGTGGATGGGGGGCAATGTGTAGCCTGTATAATCATTTTGTAAACCTCCCAAAGACTGCTTTAAGTGTTATGGGGTGGTATATAAGCAGTACACTTTGCTTTTTATTCTCCATAAATTTGTCTGAAACCTTTACAATGCCACTCAGGTGAATGATTGTCATTAACACATAGCAGTAGTGAACTCTGCAGTTAGTGCAGGTGTTGCATCAAGAAGTCTAACACATCAAGAAAGTGCCCAGTTGGCCACAGTTCTGTGGACTCAATCAATGGCAGGAGCATTCTGCCATTGATTGCACACTCTCTCTCTCTCTGTGTGTGTAATTTGTTCGAAATTTGCTACTAGAGAGAGTTTTGCAAATGCCATAATAATAACTGTGTGCTGTCAAGTCAATTCTGAGTAACCAAGACCCTTCCCAGGGTTTTCCAGGTAGAGAATACACAGAAGTGGTTTACCATTCCCTTCTTGGAAGATGGAGCAAACTTGTTTTCAGGTAATTTTCACACTCTTTGGGCCTCCAGGCTAAAGTATTCAAATTACAAGAAAGCAAATTTCTGGTAAAAATTGGGAGTAACCTCTAGACAATAAGAGCTCTTCAACAGTGCAAGGGAGTACCTCAGAAGGGGGCAGACACCTCTTCATTGGAAGATTTTAAACAATGATCGGAAGGCCATTTTGCAGGGATGTTTCAGTTGTTGACCAAGGGATCGGCTGCACCCCTTCCAGCTCTACAGTTTGGTGGTTCTTTGATTCCCCCTGTTTAACTTCATTGGATGATCCTGGCAACTAGTATTATGAGAGAGGGAAAGAAATGTTACCCACATTTGGCAGGAACACCTGGCAAAGGTGTAAACCCTTCTCGTTTATTTGTTTGAAAAAAGTTATTGACTGAAAGACAGCCAGATTTCCGCAGTCTTTATGCCAGCTGAGAACTACATCCATCCTGATATTTTGCCTTTTTTTTCCTTTTTCTTTCTTCCGTTCTTTTGTTGGCTAAATATGTATGTTGGCATTGAGCAGAAAATAATGAAAGCCCTGCTTCTGTTTGTCAAATCCGTTCTTTCTATGAACATCTTACTTCAGAGAATGGAAAACAATCCCAGGCATAGAAAGGCACAGAAGTAGCAAAATAAAAACAGGCTGCCTCTTGGTTGCTTAGGGTCTGCTTGAATAAAACCCGTCCATGTGTGCAAGTCCTGTGCTACTCTATCCATGCCTTAAAGGACAGGTCAGCAGACTTGGCGAACCCCAAGTTTTGTAGAAGTAGGGGAAAAAACATTTAATAAGTCTGAAGGAAAGTAAGACCAAGAAACATCCCAGTGAAGACTAAGTATTCTTGGTGGGCAAAGAATAGTGTCTTGAGTTTGGGTAGTGGGGTTTTTTAAGGGTGGAATTGAGGGGAGCAGAATAGCATATCTCAGAAAAGAACATGAGTAGCTAGATAAAAGCACTCCAGGCAGCAACATGTTTATGGTTCCCTTTCATACTCTACCTGTGTGACCTTCCAGCTAATTTGGGAGTTGATCTTCCATGAGGCTGGAGTCTGACACAGTAGAGGAAGGTGTTGCTGTTGGAAAAACTCATTTGCTTGTCTCCACCTCCACAATTGCATTATTTAGATGCTGCCTGCAGAAAGAATTAAGAGACTTGTCTCCTGTGGTATGTCCAAAGTATGATAGCCTTGGTTTAGACATTTTCACTTCTAGAAAACATCCAGGCTGTTTCCCTCTCTGTGTAATACTAGTTGCCTGAAACAAACAGAGTTTTCTTTTGCAACATCACTGAAGATGTTAAATAAGTAAGTGAAATCACTTTAGTCTTAACTAGCCCGGAAACTGTGGTGAAATGCCACCATATAAAGTAGAAAGAAAAGTTCCTTTTTAAGATTTAAGAGCCAGGATATACTAAATGCAGGATACTTAAGCAACAACAATTGAGTAGATAAAGCATTTCTCAGGAAATAATGGTTCTTTGGAGATGCTGATGGCCCAAGTATGACTCAGGGCAATTAAATGCAACTGATTATGAATCTCCAGGGAGCACCTTGCATTCAGCTCATCTTTGTTATTACCAAATAAATATTGGGAGTTGAGAGCTAAGCACCCTGGAGTGTACTCCTTAGGATCATTTAAGGTGATAAGGGTTGTGCTGCCTCTCAAAATTTGCTATTGAGCTAATTATACACTAAACTCATTATGTCTCTCTATATTGTTTGTTCCTTTCCATAGCCTTCCCCTATGCTTTGTCATATTCAAATTTACTGACCATTTTATTCTGGAACGTTTAAATTGTAGGTCTTTTGCAATTGCACATTAAGCATATGAAGCATACTGAGCTATTGAAAAAAAATTAGTTAATTTTGTGTTGTTTTAGAAAGAAGAAAAGCTAGCTAACTGAAAAACAATAAATTGGATATGGAAAGTATCCAGAATAGCTGCTCAGGGCATGATCTACAGCCAGAGCAGGGAGATTTCCAATTAACTGTTCACCCAAGAACTCTGTCATCCAGTGAATGTTACGTTATAGTCTTATTTTAGCTCCAGTTGATGTTTTTATCCAGTGGGTCAACCGTATTTAATCTTCGACCCTTGCAATGTGATGATTGCCGCATCTTCATAGGCCCCAGTCCCTTTACACAAGCTAATAGAGAATGTGTGAAGTGATTAGCAAGGATTTTTTTCTATAGCAGTGATCAACTGCACTGCCTGAAGTGAAACCTGATTCATCAAGTTTGCAGACTCCAATCTTGAGTCATTTCTTTAATTCATATCCTGACACTGTAACATCAGGTCAGAATGACTTTTTGAATATTTTGTTTCTCCCACAGAAAAGCTCACCTGTTTTTTTAGTGGTATTACCTACCCCCTTTTTAATTTTGTTCAAGGGCCAAGAAATTAAAGCAGTTTGGGTTGGTAAGCCCATGTGTGGTGTGAAAGTGTCTGGACTTGGAACAGATTAATTCAAATTAAAACCTGGTGACTACACAACATAAAGCTCATTCCCCTCAGCTGAGTGCCCCCTTGCCTATGAACATTTTCTTTGGGGGAGGGGGAAGCATTCAAGTCAGTGCTAGCAAAGAATATAGGTATGGCACTTAATAATAATAGTAATTGTGTGCGATCAAGTCAATTCTGATTTATGGTGACCCTTTCCAGGGTTTTCGAGGTAGCAAATACTCAGAAGTAGTTTACCATTCCCTTTTGGGGTCACTCTGGGACTGTGCACCTTGTCCAAGGCTACACAGGCTGGCTCTACTCCTAGGAGCCCCAGCGGAGCATTGAACTCTCAACCTCTGGCTCCGCAGCCAGATTCCTACACTACTGAGCTATCCAGCCAGTTACATCACTTAGGAAAATTAAATAAAAAGAGAGAGGTGGAAATTGCCAATTAGCACCTTGTCAAAGACAGATTCTGGTGTTGGAGGTCTGTGAAAATGGAGCTCTCTGCCTTTGCCCTTGCTGATTCCCACAAATTTTTTGTTGTCTGGACAGCTGCAGTGATTTCACTCACAAAACCCTGGTTTGAAAAAC
The DNA here is from genome assembly GCA_037013535.1 of Intellagama lesueurii. Lineage (NCBI taxonomy): Eukaryota > Metazoa > Chordata > Lepidosauria > Squamata > Agamidae > Intellagama > Intellagama lesueurii. The sequence continues at coordinate 272,684,064 of JBAJHW010000002.1, forward strand.
TGGATCACAGCAGATCAAATAATATTTAAACGTGTGATTTATTGTGTTTCTAATTTTACTTGTTTTAGTCTTGTGAGCCACCTTGGGTCCCTTCATGAGTCGAAAGGCAGACTACAAATGAATAAAAAACTTTGCTCTGCTGTGTGGTCACAGCCTTAGTTGATTTTTTTAAAATGGGAAACCAGCTTATCCATGGTTTCTGTACACCAACTACTGGTGTACAGCAACAGAAGGAGATTCTTTTGTCATGTCTTGCTTCCAGGGTTCCCACAGGTCATTTTGTTTGGCCTCTTAGAAGCAGAAAACAGATCTTTGGTTAGATTTGTTTCTCATGATACAAAAGTCAGGTTCTAAAATGCAACAGCTGCCTTTCGTATTTATTTATTTAATTATTTAATTATTTATTTATTTATTTAAACTTGTATACTGCCCCATAGTGGAATCCCATCAAGGAATAAAACAATACAATATACAAATAAATATCATAACATCAATAAAACCACTTGGAACTGACTAAACTTATGTGGCTTCCGGTCCTCACTTTCAGTACAGTTTCACTGGATTCCGAGTCAGCGCCATCCTGTTGGACTTCCTTAGCTCTTAAAATGCAAACTTTTGGGGGGAGATCTGGATTATTTTTGCATTCCATTATTCATAAAACCTGCTTAGTAGTTTGAAATTAGAACTCCTTTCCTTACCGATTTTGCCCAGTTCTAGTTGGAAAACATTGATTTCCTTCTCACTCTCTGTGCCTCTAATGGACCTTGAAATTACCATGTCCTTTTCAGTTTCTTTCTCAGTGCACCAGTATTGCCTGTGTTGCAGTACCTCTCCTAATTGTCTCTTGTTCTGGCAAACACTACCTTGAACTAGATCAGCAGTTCCGAACAGATATTTGTGCGTTCTAAAGAATTCTCTCCCCCACTTTGATTTTCAGGAAATGCTGTCATCCTCTGTCGGATTAAAGATCTACCATTTCTTTCAGCACATTCATTTATTTTTTTAGGTCTGTCAAGCTGCAGAGTGTTTTGAATCGCACTAAAAATCGGGCGTAGGGGGGAAAGCTTGTTAAACAACAAAGAAATGAACACCATGGACTAGCTATACAGCTGATGGAGATTAGCATAATGCAGGAGAAATTGCTAGAGCTAAGATGATTTATGCTGAAGAACATCTGGCAGTTTATCTTGTTATTTCTGGGTAATCCAAGTGTAGTTTTATCCTCAAGTAGCCCCTTACCATTAGTGTGGTTAGGTTGAAAATCTGAAATGAACATTATATTTTGTAGGTTTGTCACAAACGAATTGGAATGGTACCTATTCTTTATTTTTTTTAAAATATTTTTACACTACCTTTCTCTTTAAAAGGGACCCAAGGCAGTTCACATCATTAAAAGACAATATTTAAAGCTAAAAACAGTAAGAATACACATACTAAAAAGTGTCAAAAATACCACAGTGAAAAAACAGTAAACAAAAGCAACACCAGAACACATTCAAGTACAACCATCCATATTAAAAACCCCACTGAGGCAGCCAATCATTGAGGGAAAGCTTGCCTGAAGAGAAAGGTCTTCACTTGCTTGCACAAGGATAGCAAAGATGGGGCCAGCCTGGCCTCCTGCGAGAGGGAGTTCTACAGTCTGGGAGCAGCAACAGAGAAGGCCCTCTTCCGTGTCCCCACCAAACACACCTGTGGAGGTGGTGAAACCCAGAGAAGAGCCTCTCCTGATGATCTTACGATTTGACATTATGAAGGTGTTTATTATATTCACAGAGTGATTCACAGAGGCCATGAAGAAGAACGACAGGTTACCCACTTGCCGCCCAGAGTAGACCACTGGTCTAGATGGGCGGGGTATAAATCTAATAAAATAAAATAAAAAAATAAATATATTGATACTATGCAAACGTTAATTATGCATTTATTATCTTTGTCACCTTTCCACCAATGAATACAGCAGCACACAGACAAGGGCCCCTTGTTCCTAGTGTATCCTCACAGGAACTCTATGAAGGATCACTCAGTGAAGTACATGGCTCCTTGGGGACTTAAATCTGGACTTATTAAGTTACAGTCCAACACCCTAATTACTGCATCATCCTGGCTGTCTTCAGATTTATTTTTTATTTGACATAAACTCCATCCAGCTTTCACCAAAGCAGTTACTGCAAATTCAAGGCAGTAATAGATAGAAGTCAGTTTGCCTAATCAAAAGAATTCCACATTAGGATGAGAAAAGGACTTGGAGAGAAACAGGGTGGGATTCTTTCTTTCGATGCAAACTATATGAAGCACAGGTTTTAGTAAACTTTGTCCTCTGCAAAATGAGAACTAAAAACATCAGACCAGTGCATTAAGTTTTACAGCATGTAGCCCAATGATAAACGTGTGTAGATGAGTGTCCCTGTTTTTAGTCCATGTCAGTGTGATTCTGTAAAACACAGAGAACTGAAAAAGAAATGGCCCTCGTGGGAAATAGATTGTGATTCCATTCTAGTAGCACAAGACCTTCATAATCAAGACCTTTTAATAATTAGGACTGCGTCCCTGAATCCCATTTTTTACTTAAGATAGTTTTAATATTTTATGTTTTATAAAATGTTATACGTTTTATATGTTTTTATTATTCAATGTAGTTTAATTGTTTTTGATGTATACTTTATTGTGTTTTTAATTCTATTCTTTTTAATATTATGAGCTGCTTTGAGTCTTCTTGGGAGAAAGGCGGTCTATAAGTAGGACAAACAAACAAACAAATAAATATAATAATTTCTGTGGAACTCACATAGATTGAAGCTGCCCATGTAGTCTAGGTTTATTTTCTTTCTCGAATATCACTTGCTACGCTCTTCACCAGTCGGGTGTGGTTTACAGGCCCTAGTTTGGAGACCCCTGTTCTTCTTCATGGCCTCTGTGAATCACACCCTGGGTGATCCACGCCTGCGCGGAGCCTCATCGGAAAGTTCTAGAGCTTCTGCGGTAGCAAAAAATACATTAGATTAAGGCCACTCCTCCCTCGTATAAGTACCTTGGCACCAAGGCTCCCCTTTCAGTTTCTTTCAACCGCCACACTGAGAGCCTCATAGTTCTGCTTCTGTGAGTAAAAGAGAAAGAGAGTTTATTCTTGATTCCTTCCTGTTATCAATCTTTTTTCCTTTAAACTTTTAGATCAAATTCATTATCATCAGAGATTTTTTCTTTTCTACTTTGCTCGGCCTCTGGCCGCAGCACACACCCCCCCATCATCATTTTTTTCTCCTCAAATTATTTTCTCCTATTCATGGCCCCTTTGGGCCCATTTAAACACTGCTTGGTCTGTGATAACAAAATACCACTCTCCGACGGCCACGCCAAGTGTCATTTTTGCTTGGGAGAGGCACACCAGACGTCCTCCTGCCAGCATTGTAAGAACTTCAAGCGCGGAGTCCTCCGTTCTCACTTATCCAGATTAAAACTCCGTCTTTGGGAACAATCCATTCAACCAACCAAAATGGCCCAACCTCCTTGTAAGGCCACCTCACAAACCAAAGCAATGGAGAAGGCTCTTTCTGAAGCCTCAAAACAACGTCCATCGACCACACTAACACTAGTACTGCAACAACTTACTAAAGCTCCTTTCAAACCTTTAGCTTCAACTGATTTACGGCTACTTACCTTTAAAACAGTTTTCCTCATTGCCATCACCTCAGCTTGACGAGCTAGTGATTTAGCAGCCTTTTGTCACGACTATCCTTATTTACAGTTTTTTCCGGACAAAGTCGAACTGTCCATGGATATTTCTTTCCTCCCCAAAGTCGTATCTCAATTCCATCTCTCTCAGCCGTTTATCCTTCCTTCCTTCTTCCCGTCACCGTCCACAACTCAAGAAAGAATCCTCCATACTTTAGACGTTAGGCGAGCCCTTGCCTTTTACGTCCAATGCACCCAATCTTTCAGGCGTTCACCTCGACTCTTCATAAGTCACCAACCACCTACTAAAGGTCGCCAGGTGACGTCTCAGACTATATCTAGATGGGTCGCTTCAACCATTCACCTTGCATATCAACTGGCACGCAAACCAGTCCCGAAGGTGATTCACTCTCACTCCACAGAGCAGTGGCGACCTCTACGCATTCCTACGTGGTGTACCTCTTCCAGACGTCTGCGCCTCTGCCACCTGGACACAGCCGTCCACTTTCATCCGGCATTATAGACTTGATCTCTGGCAGAAGTCTGATGCGGCCTTTGGACGTACTGTTCTAGCCTCTACCTTGACGTGACACCCTGCCTCCGGGTAAGACAGCTTTTTAGTCACCCAGGGTGTGATTCACAGAGGCCATGAAGAAGAACAACAGGTTACCCACCTGTAATGTTAGTTCTTCGAGTGGACCTCTGTGATTCACACATCTCGCCCATCCTCCCCACTGTCACGTCATTCTGCTTAATGTAGCGGCGGTTGACACAACTGAAAGGGGAGCCTTGGCTATGAGGGGGGAGGGACCTTATTCTAATGTGTTTTTTGCTGCCGTAGAAGCTCTAGAACTTTCCGATGAGGCTCCGCGCAGGCGCGGATCACCCAGGGTGTGAATCACAGAGGTCCACTCGAAGAACTACAATTACAGGTGGGTAACCTGTCGTTCTTGATAATGACATGCAATGTGATTTGGTGATGATGCAATTTGAGCATGTCTGGGTTGAGAGTTTAGTCTCGTATGGGGTCCACCAAGACAGAATGGTCAATACCAAGATACCAGAGGAAGATGCATCAACTCTTTTCAGGAATTACCAGTTGCATTATAAAAAGTGAATTGATTGTTTAAAGGGTGATGAGAGCACAGAAAATTGTGAAGTGCTGCTGCTAAGCCTCAACGGTAGTGGAAAGGAGGATCTTTCATAGGCAGCGGCAAGTCGTGACAGTCAAGCTAACTCTTGTTAAACAGAGGATGAGATGGTTGGACAGTGTCACCGAAGCTACCAACATGAATTTGACCAAACTCCGGGAGGCAGTGGAAGACAGGAGGGCCTGGCATGCTCTGGTCCATGGGGTCATGAAGAGTCGGACATGACTTAATGACTAAACAACAACAACAAGGAAGTGGCAATGGTAAGCCACTTTGAAATACTTTATGTATCAAAAGTCCTGTGATGGAGAATCCAAAACAAAATGAGATAGTACGGAAAGATGAAGTTCTCAGGTTGGAAGGCACTCAGTCAGCTACTGGGGAAGAGCAGAGGATAACGATTGAGTACTGCTGTTGCTAATGAAGCAATTGGATTGAAACCAAAAGAATTTCTAGTTGCCACTGCATGCAGACACAAAAGGAAACTCCAGTGCTCCACAGTGTACGTAACTGCAACATGGGAAGTGAGAAGTATGAATCAGGATAAGCTTGATATCATAAGAAAATAAATGAGTCATTTAAACATTGTAATACTTGGTGTTAACAAACAGAAGTGGACTGGAATATGATATTTTCAGTAAGATATCAATTCAAGCCTGAACTCTCTAGAAACTGAAGCAACTAAACTGGGGTTATCAGACTTCAGACTTTTCATGAGAAGATGACATCACTAAAATAGACAGTAATATATTGCTAAGAAAAATAGCAAGAGGTAAGACCTATCATGAAATGGATTGATTTCATAAAGTAAACCATGATCTTGAATTTGCAAGACATGAGCAGAATTATTAATGATAGGCCCTTTTTGAAGCCTAAATCAAGGTTGCCATAAGTTGGAAGCCACTTGGCTGCACCTGAAAACAACGAGGGCCTTGAGCCTCATTATCTCAGTTAATTTCTGACTTAAAATTAGAGAAGGATCCTTAAAGTAAGGAAAACTGCACATTGCCTTTGTCTACACAGGGCAATGTTTATTTGGTCTTACACAGCTTTACTGCAAATAATGTTGTCAATCAGTTGAAACAGATAGGATCCTAATGGTCAATGGTGCTTTATATTACAAGCACGTTTTCAGTGCTTGTAATATCACAATTCATGTTCACGTATCTTGCTGCTTCTGTATCTAGTTGTAAATTTGAGATGTTGAGCATTCACAGCTGCACCGTGTCATACCGTATACACATACAACGAAATTCACAAAGAACACTCAGAGACCAGACCAAAAACACACACACACCCTCATAACAAACCCTAAAATTCTATATTTTATTAGTCTGCCACTTCATTGTTCAGGTTGGAATTATTCTGACAGTTTGATGAACTGACCAAAAAACAATAACATGCATGTGTGTGTCCTTAAACCAATAACGAAGCTACAAGTATAAAAAAAAATCCCATCCTTTCCTCTGTATTCTACTTTGGGGTTTGCTGCTGTTGTGTAAAGAAAGAGGCTGGATAATGCTCACCAGCTCTAAGCAAAGTTTTGAACCGTTGCCCAGTCATTTGTGGAAAGAATTGGATTGGGAGCTCAAGTTTAGGAGCTAACTCAAAAGAATTTTCCAGTCTCTGGCGGGCAAGGGATTATAAATGGGTCTATCTGTCAGTTGCAGGCGCTTTTACAAATGACAATGTGAAGCTATGATAATGAATGTATTATCATCTGCTGTTATTCCAGAATGAATTTGTCCTCCTTTGCAGAATTCAAGAGAGCTCTAAAATTAAACTGCTCCAACCCCCCCACACACACACACAAACACATCTCATCTCCAAACTCGGCCACAGGTACACTCCTCCTTCTTCAGAGTATGCCACCAGGTATTAGGATCTGAGCTGAATGATAGGTTGGCGGTTTTGGGCAAGATTTGCAGGAGGTGGACACAAGGTGGACACATGTGGCTTTATAACTTCTGAGTGACAACCAGATAATCAGATCCTCAGTAAAACTTTGCATGGTCCCCCCCACCCCCTGGCTTATGGGAATTATTAGTTGCCTTTGAGCTACTGTAAACAGAAAACTTGAAAAGGCCGTCTGGAACACTCTGTCCTGAACCCTTTGCTTCCTTTGGTGATACTGGGGTACATATGACTTTGTCACATTGTGTACATGTTGCATGTGCCCCAAAATCACTGAAGGAACCCTTTAATCAATGGTGATTTGATACTGCTGATGACATTATTCCTACACTGCAACCGGATTTCAGCCATTCTTTTGGGGGTTGCATAGATCCTCTTCTTCATCTAGACCAGGGGTCTCCAAAGTACAGCCCGCGGGCCACATCCAGCCCACCTGGCCTTTTTATCCAGCCCGTCCATGCGTGCACACAGGCATGAGTGCAAACGGGCGAGCGGGGGGGTGCGTGCAGGCAGGCAGGAGTGCATGCAGGAGTGTGTCTTGGAGTGAGGGGGGGGCAGGGGGAGTGCATGCGTGCGCTTCAGCCCTTGAAAATATCAAAAATATATTATGTGACCCTACGTATGAAAAGTTTGGAGACCCCTGATCTAGACAATTTGTCTCTAAAGGGTCAAAATTGTCTTTGCCATGACTTATAGCGAATAATATCCACATACTATTTTCTGTATGTTGTGTCAAAGGTATATAATCCATAGCAAGAAAAATGTATAATAAAACATTGCAGTAGCATACATTTTTTGTTGTTGTTATGTGCCATTGTAGTGATCCTAATAGGGATGTCATGGTATGTAAGGAGTGGTTTTACCACTGTCATACACCAGTGAGTTTCCATGGTCAAGCAGGATTTGAAGCCAGGTCTCCTGAGTCCTAGTCTGCCACTCTTATCTCCTACATTACACTAGATACATTACCTCCTAAGAAAGGAAAGCTCCTGTTCAGTTGTCAGGTCAGCAGTATTACATTCCCTGCAGCATTATATCCCAAACCTTAGATCAGGGGACAAACATATGTCACGACAGAGGGGGAGTCCCTCGTGATGTTACAGAGGTAAGGTAGACAACAGTGGAAGAGAGGAGCTTTTTTTCTCAGGCTTTGCACTATTGGTGCCAGGGCTTGTGCAGAAAGAAGTCTCATGAACTGCAGTGCTGGTGCTCCATTTCCTGTTTTGCACCAAATTACACAGTGTGCCCCACAAGGTTGCAGTATGGTGGGTAGGGGTGATACTCAGTACTCAATGCCATTGAGTATTGAGTTTGTGCACTTGGACTCATCATACCATTTGCAGCACTACTCATGCAGAGACACACAAAAGCATTCTCCCAGTCTTAACAACTGGGGACCTGGAAGCACATAGATATTCCTGAGACTTCATCTGATGTCCTGAGACCCTGTTCTTCAAAGATCTAACCATCTAGAGACAGGAAACATGTACTCATCTTTCAGGCTTCAGAGAATATTGTAGATTTTAGGAAAGAGCATGGGAAGACTGATAACTTTCCCCCCCCCCCCCTCATGCAGTGTTCCCCTTTTCTGTTCTACATAGCAGGGGGAAAGGAGTGCTACAGTTATGGCTGACTGACAGCCCAGGACCTGAGCATTTTATTGTTCATTAATCAGTAATCGGGGAGGGGGGCAGGTTCAGAGTAAGGAAAGGAAATAGTCTCATTTTTTAAAAATGGCCTTTAAAAGCCATTTTAAAGGTAAGCAGGGTTTGTTTGCTTGTTCGTTTATTGACCTTACATTGTGCTTCTGCCCAAACTTGATTCTCCTGCTTCAGTTGCTTACTGTGCCCTTTTAAAGGCTTGGTAAGGTTCATTCTCTCTCCCATCTTCTAGTCTTCATCCTCTCTTTCCCCCTCTCAGATGACTCAACATTCTCTGAGATTGAAGAAGTTCTGTGCTTCTGAATATCCACTGAATCCAGTAGGCATGTGGAGATCTGAGTGGCCCCATTTTATTTCAAAACCCACACCTGAATTTCCTCTTAGAAGTACCTCCAATTTTGCCATTATTTTCCCTTCTTGTTGTTGTTATGTGCCGCGACATCGCCCTTGACTTATGGCGACCCCATGGATGGGCGATGTCCAAAATGTCATGTTCTCAACTGCACTGCTCAGCTCTTGCAAACTCAAGCCTGTGGCTTCTTTAGAGAATCAGCCCATCTTGTATTCCGGCTTCTTCTTTTTCCTCTTTGCCTTCAATCTTTCCCAGCATTATTGCTTTTTTTCCAGAGAGTCCTGCCTTCTCATGATGTGTCCAAAGTAGAACAGACTCAGTTTCAACGGTGTTGCTTCCAGGGATAGGTTAGGCTTGATTTGATGTAGGACCCACTTGTTTTTTTCTTTCTGACACCAAGGGTGTCTGCAAAACTTTCCTCCAGCACCACATTTCAAACAAATCAATTCTTTTCCTGCCAACTTTCTTTTACTATTCATCTTTCATACTCATAAATAGTGATCAGAAATACAAAAATGTGGATGGTCTTGGTCTCTAGTGACACATCTTTACACTTGATAATCTTTTTAAGTTCCTTCATTGCTTCCCTTCCTAGTCCCCGTCTTCTGATTTCCTGGCTGTACTTTCCATTTGGATTCATGATTGAACCAAGATATACAAAATCTCAATTTCAGTTTCTTCATTGTCAACATTAAAGTTGTGTAGTTTTTCTGTTGTCATGATCTTCCCTTATAGGATGTTGCAATGTAAATTTAATTTAATTCCTCTAATGTAATTAATTAATTAAATTTCCAGTGACATTGGATCACAAAGAAACTAAGAAGTTTGAAAGCGAGTATCAAACTGTTCCTTTAACACTGTCCGCTAATCTGCCAAATACTTGTTCTGTTTCTTCTCAGTTACATTTTCTTCCTTTATGCAAGAGCTCAGTCATTCTGTTTTCAAAGCAAGTAATTTTCTCAGAAGCTAAAAGAGTTATACAGCTTTCAAAGAATTCATCTTAACCCTTGACCTTTAACATTTCAGCACCACCAGATTTTTGAAAGAGTGTTCAATTAATGAAGGGTTAGCTTCTGAGCAGTGAATACAAATAGAGAAGCCTGCAATTAATAGATAACCTAAAACAATAGTTTTAATAGCCCGTGATAGAGAGCATTAAATATGTAAGGGGATTTTCTTAGTTTAAAACAAAACAAAGGCAGAGCAAATGTGGGTGAGATTAGCAACATGCATCAAGGGTAGGGTATTGTTTGGGCTGAAAAGAGCCACACATGTGTAGATCATTGATAATACAGATAATCATTCATTTGTATATCACCGACTTTCATAATGGGAAAGGGCTACAAGTTCTATTTATGCTTTTTCTATGTGGTCTGAATTAGATAGGGAAATGATTAATTACAGAGCTATATTACTTGTCAAGTCATGAATAAATATGTTTAGCATCCCTATAGCTGTTTACAAACAAGAAAACCGCATACTTGTCAAAGATCTGATTGGGGGGAAAAATCCATCACATTAAATTCATCTCAATATTCTCTGTGGGAAAGATCCTTTACATTTGTATAGTTTGGCATCTAGTAATTAAATGGCTCTTAAACATATTAATTAGACTGAAGGGAAACAGAAAAGCCTTTGCTGTGCTTTTTGTAAGCCTTCTCCGAATGTCACCAAGTAGATCGTGGTTTCTACTGCAGTCCTGAGCGGTCCTCTCCACTAGTTTTCTAAACCTGACTCTTGCTGTCCCTTAAAGCCACACAATTGGATCCCACATCAACACACCTGTTCGGAAATCTGGGAAAACATTGGAGAAGCAACTAGAGTGGCTGCATGAAAAGGATGACACAACCTTTAATGGATGTGTGGACGAGGTGATTTCAACAAGTGTAGCTTTCATCAGAAGCCATATCGGCTGAAATTCTCTCTTGTTGTGTACTGTCATATTGTTTCTGACTTAATTAATTCATAGTGTTGCCGTCAATTGTTGTTGTTGTTGTTTAGTCGTTAAGTCGTGTCCGACTCTTCGTGACCCCATGGACCAGAGCACACCAGGCCCTCCTGTCTTCCACTGCCTCCCGGAGTTTGGTCAAATTCATGTTGGTAGCTTCGATGACACTGTCCAACCATCTCGTCCTCTGTCGTCCCCTTCTCCTCTTGCCTTCACATTTTCCCAACATCAGGGTCTTTTCCAGGGAGTCTTCTCTTCTCATGAGATGGCCAAAGTATTGGAGCCTCAGCTTCAGGATCTGTCCTTCCAGTGAGCCGTCAATTGCCGTCAATTAATGAACTCAAATAGGGACCTATTATTAATAACTCTGAGTAGGTCTTGCAAACTGAAGACTATGGCATTCTTTCCTGCACCAGTCCACCTCATGTTAGGTTTTCCTCTTTTACTAGTGACTTCCACTTTTCCTAGCATTTTCTAGGACGTCTTGTCTTCTCATAATATGCGCAAAGTACAATGGTCTCAGTTTAGTCATTTTTACCTCTACTAAGTTCCAGCTTTATTTGCTCCAGAAAGCACTTATCTGTCCTTACACCAATAGTTGAATTGTTTACTTTTTGTAGAGTTTCACGTGTGAGAAGAAATCCTTCACCAGGCTTGTTATATTTCAGAATGCCAATAATAACATTAGCTACATATCTTCCATTTACATCAATTGTTTAATCTATTGAAACCCATATCTTATTGTTGTCAACAGCAGATCTTATCTTTCCTATCACGTCTTCATAGCTAGCCTGTGTGAATAGTCTGATTAGTGGATATACTATTTGGAGGATTAGGGGGGTGTCTTTTTTGCCACCGTAACAGTGTTGATTTCCTCCTAAGTGACTGGAAGCAAAGGATATTCTAACAGTTAATGGATGGCCTTCTTCTACCTTAGCAAGTGATCCCAGCCACAAGAAACAAGGGGTAAAGTGTTCCACATATGTGTCAGTCAAGGTTCCCTCTAAGGTGTGCACCTGCGCACACAACTCTGCGCCCCGCTCCACATAGCCTTCCTTCTCCTCCGGACACCCACTGTAATCATTTTCAGCCCCTTTGGTCCCAATCACCCCGTGGGAGGCGGGGGGGGGCTCGTGCGGTGGGCAAAGTCACACATGCGAGGGGCAGAGCCTTGCCCAGCGGGGCTGAAAATTAGAGGGAACATTGGTGTCAGTACTTGTCATCCAGATAGAAATGAATATTTGTCACTGTTATGTCATTCCACTCCACCTATTTGTGTGCCCAGGTGCATGTGACTTGTTGCATACCATACCTCTTTGGATTTATACATTACATCAGCATTAATGCCTGCTGCAGATGTAGACGAGAACCGTGGATCCGAAGTGTGATTTCTTTTAAAACTGCCCTGCAAATTTACAAATATTACAGCTTTAAATTGGCAGTGATAGAAGGACTTCGAACTCATTACCAAGCCTGTGAGCCATCTAGTTCAGTCCATAATAGGAATTCTGAAGCCAGCACTTCAGTTGTGTGAATGTTATTACTGATCATTAATTTTTAAACTGTCACAGTTATTCAATTTTTAAAAAATCAAATTAGTTTTATATAACCCTACTGCAGATTAAAATGAACATTCATCTTCCCAAAACTTTGCTCACAATGGATGCCCTTTAATATACTCAGCAAGTAAGCTGGGAGTCCTTCCAAATGGCATTAAGGACAAAGGATTCTCTGTTTTTTTTTTGAAGGCCTTTTTCAGACAAGGAAAAAGTGGCTAAGGGGTTATAATTATTTATTTTCTTTGCTTGTTTGTTACATTTCTATCTCACCCTCGAGAAAGTGACATATATAGTTCTCTCCGTCCCTACTTTATCCTCACAACAACCTTGTGAAATAGGTCCGGCTGAGCAGGTGCCTGCGCCCCGGTCACCCAATGAGTTTCCTGGTTCAGTAAGGATTTGAATCTGGATAGCTCAGGGGTTTAGGCATCTGGCTGTGGAGCCAGCGGTTAGGAGTTTGATTCCCACACTGTGCGTCCTTGACAGGGGGTGGACTTGATGATCCACTGGGTTCCTTCCGGCTCTGCAGTTCTAAGATTGTACTAAGAATCCAGAAGGACATTCTAGCTGCTGCACCATTCTCTCTCTCTCTCTTTCTTTCTCTCTCTCTCATGTTTCTTATACGTAGTCTTCCTTTATTAACCTTTTCCAAAGAAACACTGCTTTTCTTTGCTGCTCTGGAGGGCTTGGAAACTTTTTGAAGTGTATTTTTGGCACGTAGAATGCTGTAGGAGTAGTAGAGGGGGAAAGGAAAGGAACCCACACTCCAAAGGAAAACATCATTGGGTTTGGGCCTATAGTTTTCCCATAATACTGTGGAATGCCTTCCATATGAGTTCTAGTCAGGTAATATAGCCTCTTACCAAGAAGAGGGACCTTGTTTGTTTGTTTGTTTGTTTGAAATATTTTAACCCTCCTTTCTCCTTAAAAGAGGACCCAAGGTGGCTTACAGCAATTAAATGACAGTATTTAAGTTAGTAACAATGAGTATACAATATTAAAAGGCAGGGGGGATTTGATTTAAATCATGATTTAAATCACTAGTCAGGAAGAATCGGTTTAAATCATGATTTTTAAATGTAAAGACTCATTCTTGCTGGTAGTTATAATCTTTAATATTTTGCAACCAGATGAAGATTTCATATTTAGAATACCCTGTTTCTCCGAAAATAAGACCTAACCTGAAAATAAGCCCTAGTATGATTTTTCAGGATGCTCGTAATATAAGGCCTACCCCAAAAATAAGCCCTAGTTAAGTGAAACCCCGCCCTCCACCATTGTGCAGCAACCAGAAGATGACATGACTGTAAAATAAAACATCCCCTGAAAATAAGCCCTAATGCGTTTTTTGGAGCAAAAATTATTATAAGACCCTGGCTTATTTGGGGGGAAACACGGTAATAACCTGTCAGATTAGTAAAACCAGCTATATTAGAACTGATTTTAGTTTGATAGGTTAATCATTCATATTTGGAGATCTATTAAATTGTTTTATTTAACTAAGCAATAACATTATACAGCATACATATTCTTATATTTGCTTAAACAATGTTAATAAACAATGTTTATTAACTGAAGTGGTTAAACAAAATACCTTTTTAAAAAGCAAACGATCTTCAAAAAGCAAACTATCTTTAAACTTAGCATTTAAGGTACAGTAGGAACTCCCTATCTGCAATATCAGAATCTGCTGGTTCACTTATCTGCTGCCTGAAAATACTAAATACTCCCCCCCCTCCCAAATACATATTTATATGTGTTTCCAGGTTTATTTACCAGAACTGGCCACTGTATAGCATTTGGTACATCCATATTTTTCGGTATCCACGGGGGGAGGCTTGGAACCGATCAACCTCCCCCCCCCCCCAGGTACAGCAAACCTACTGTAATGTATTCATTGTTTGTCCATAGATTTGTAGAACAGCAATGGGATTAAGGTCTTTTCCTGAATATATATATATATATTTCATGTTCTCTCAGCTTGGATAACTTGGATTAACTGAATTAGTTTAACCAGAAATGTAAATATTGCATGAATATACAGCCTCATGCTATACAACTAAGCTCTATGTTGTGCTGAATAACCTTTGAACTATAACATATCTTAAATAGAAAACTATCTTTAAATAGATTTTCCTCCAAAGGCACTTCATTAAAATAAATCCAATTTACATTTTAAAAATCCTATTTTTGAAAAAAAATATTTAAAAAAACCACTGATTTTTAATCCACCCTGCTAAAAGGATCAATGAATACACACCAAAATGCATCCAATGCAGTAAGGTACAACCATCCATTTTTTAAAAAAAACCCACTCCCAGGCAGCCACTCACTCAGGGAAAGCTTACCTGAAGAGAAAGCTCCGTCCCTGGAGTCCCCCAGCATCCCGGTGTCTCTGGGGAAGGTCTGTAAAGTAGATCTAATTACCTTTGAGTGCAGCACATTGTTGAAGTAGTACATCAAGACAGCACATCTTTAAACTCTTGCATTCTTCATCCAAACGCAAGGTAATGGGCATGGGCATAACCAGTTTAGGTGGCCTTGAAAAAGGATTAGACAAATTCATTGAAAATAAGACTATTAATAGCTACCCCTCGGACACCGTGGGACAATAACTGCTGTGCTCACGTCATGCCTTTGTGCCTCCTATGGACAACAAATGGACTGCTGTGAGAAACAGTGTGTTGAACAACATAGGCATTTGTCTGATGAAACACAGCTTTTCTTATGTTCTTAAACCATAAGATTCATTACCAGTAATAAGTAAGGGAAGGATTTCTATGACATTTCACATTTTCTCTGCAACCTACATTTGAATCCACGAGCAAGTTCAAGCATGTTTATGACTAGTCTGGCCGTTCTCACCAGATTACTCATAAACATGTTCAAACCCACCCATAAGCTCAAACAGGTTGCAGAAAAAAATATGATGTGTTATAGAAATCCTCCACCTAGTAATGCGTATCTGGGCAACTTTAAAAGGGGATTAGACAGATTCATGGAAATCAAGAACATCCAGTATTCTAGCCATTACACACACACACACACACACACACACACACACACACACACACACACACACACACACACACACACACACACACACACACACACACACACACACACACACATTTGTTCCATTGTCTGATTTATTCTTCCTTGGATTATCTATGTCTAGCATAGGAAATGCATTGCTTTGCTCAATTTTATTGTGGAAAAAGAAAGTTTGAAGCCCCAGGCAAATAATTACAACTTAACAAATGATAAATAAAATCAGATGAATAATTAACTTCTGTACATAATGATAACTATTCCATCCCACCACTAGCTTTCCCTTAGATAACAAATTAACCCTACAATCTTTTAAGCTGTTGCAGGCCTGCATGATGCTGAGGTGTTACCAAAGGTGTTACCATTTTGTGCTGCTTCACAGCAGGCTGAAAGGCCCCCCCGCACCTTAGAGCTGGTCGATCTCTCAAAGCCTTGTCCTTCAACACTTTGCATGCACATGCACCTCATCTCACCTCATATACTCTCCAGTCCTTTTCTTCTTTCCTTCACTGCCCTCTCTTTCTCTTCAGCCGCCAGAACCTCCCAGTCTCTCTCTGGACTGTTTTTCACACCATTCGAATTTCTGTAGCAACTGTTGGAAGGGGTCACATTCTGCAAGTTGGGAACAATATCAGAACATGCAGGGGAGCAATGTTTGGAATGTTTGGAGGGTATTCCTCAAAAACAATGTACCCACCAAATCATGTAGCAATTCTGTATAACATTTAGCATCCCTGCCACAGAGGATTCAGTGTTGCCCAACAATATGACTGTTGCAATAGATTCCAAGGAGTGTGTGTGTGTTTGTTTGTTCGTTCATTTGCTAAACCTATCATTTTTTAACTACTTTAGCATTCCTCCCTCTACCTTTGTGGTACCTCAGCTTTGTTCCATCTTAAAGATTTTTGGTGTTCCTTTGGAACATGTGCTGAGCCTAGCCTATAACATGATCCATGATGCTACTGAACAATTTTTCCACTTCTCTCTTCCATTTCTACACTTAAATGCTATTTTCCAAACTCAATCCTTGACCATGTACCCTTCCTGGTGGCAAAGGTCCAGCTCCTGCCCAACTTGTCCGTATGACCTTTTTCAAGGCTGATACGTTTTCCATGACTCCTAATTTTCTATTAAGTTAAACCACTTAAGAACCTGCTTCATTCTTTTGAATGTTACCATCTGTAGGATGCCTGTCAGGTTTTATTTTTTTTATTTAAAATATTTTTACCCGCCTTTTTCTTATCCCCTTCCTTTGCACAAATGGCTATAACCCATTTCTGTATATCCTGTTAGCCATTTTCTCAGAGTCAGTTGATATTATAAGGCCTAGTTAATTATCATATGGTATTCTATTACTTTGTGAACATTAGTCATCTTCTGACTTTTTTTCTTCCCAATTTCAACAAAACATTGTCTCCTGCTTTTAGCTCTGATAAATAACTCTCCATTGTGATTCATTCTTCTATGTTCAACTTTCCTAATTCTCTAGTTCTATATACAACCATACATTATACATAAATTTTGTGGTTCTTCTTCGTGGCCTCTGTGAATCACACCCTGGGTGATCCGCGCCTGCGCGGAGCCTCATCGGAAAGTTCTAGAGCTTCTGCAGTAGCAAAAAACACATTAGAATAAGGCCTCTCCCCCCTCGTATAAGTACCTTGGCGCCAAGGCTCCCCTTTCAGTTTTTCTTCAACCGCCACGTTGAGAACCTCATAGTTCTGCTTCTGTGAGTAAAAGAGAAAGAGAGTTTATTCTTGATTCCTTCCTGTTATCAATCTTTTTTCCTTTAAACTTTTAGATCAAATTCAATATCATCAGAGATTTTTTCTTTTCTACTTCGCTCGGCCTCCGGCTGCAGCACCCCCCCCCCATCATCGTTTTTTCTCCTCAAATTATTTTCTCCTATTCATGGCCCCTTTGGCTCCGTTTAAACACTGCTTGGTCTGTGATAACAAAATACCACTCTCCGACGGCCGTACCTTCTCATGGCGGGCCTCAATCTCGACAGCCATTGGTGTCGAAATGGCCATATCACCGTGACCCACATCAACTCCAACCTGCTCCCTACCTGGCACCTAAAAGACCCAGGACAGTCGAGCAATTTTCTTCTACACGCGAGGCTTTTACAGATCCAGCCTCCCGATATTTTCCCGCTAATCCAGACGAGGGAAATCATTCGTCTCGCTCGGCATCTCCAGCGTCTATATAGTCCACTGCTTTACCAGCTCATCAACAACCTCCATTTCGACATCACCGAGACACAGGCTCTGATATTTATGATCCTCGATATCCATCCTGGTCCATGGACACTCGTTCTGCCCCTCTATCGACGCACGATTTCCGTCTCCCGATAGAACCAAGCCATCAAACTTGACATCACTATGACCCTGAGTTCGACACCGACGTTCAACCATATCAAACGACATCCATGGACACTCGGATGACATCTCTCGATATCGAAAATCCTCGACACCGACAAATGCCCATGGACATGCCACCTCCATTGACATCGAGCCACAAACGTCAATACTATGACACTCAACCTATTGACACCGAAGTCGATCAACAATCCATTGACTCCCGACGCGACGCCGATTATTCCGATCACGGATCCAGACCTCAGACGCCGTCAGTATTACTTACCTCACCGGAATCCGACCTTGTCGATGCCAACCCACCATCACTGGCGGAAGACTTCCAAACTTATGCCCAACTTATGATCCGTATGGCTAAGTCTCTCAATCTCCAGATCCACCGTCCTTCGACAGAACCGGCCGATCATCTATATGACCCAATCTCTAAAGTACTCCGGTACACATCTTCACGCTTCCATCTCTACTCAGCACCACTCAACGATCCTGGACAAAACCAGCCTCTTCACATACCATGTCTAAACGAATAGATAACCATGGAGCTGGAGCTCTATTTCTTCAAAAACAACCAGCTCCAAACTCTATTTTTGTTGAAGCTTCACAGTCCAGATCTCGACATCGACAAACCCTCATACCACCAAATAAAGACAGTAGAAGGATTGACTCAATGGGAAGATGGCGTTATTCATCAGCAGCGTTCGCCATGCATGTCGCTAACTACCAGGGAGCCATGGGTGCATATCAACGTTTCCTTTGGGACAATATGTCAACCTTTGTCGAATCTTTACAAGAAGATAAAAAAGTACTCACCCATACCTTTCAACAAGAAGGTCTTTCCGTTGCCAAACATCAGATGCTTTCTGCTAGGCACACAGTAGACGCCATAGCAAAGTCAACGGCCACTTCAGTAGCCTTACGACGTTTCTCTTGGCTAAGGACAGCTGGCCTGGCTGAGGATGCCCACACATGTATCAAAGACCTTCCATTCGACGGGGCAGGCCTCTTTAATGCTGAAACTGATGATATTTTGGAAAACGTGCAAAAGAAAAGATCAGCAGCTAGACATTGGGGAGTTTATCCATCTTACCAACAACACCCCCAACAAAATCAATGGAGACGACCGTACAACTCATAGCAAAAATTCCAACGTGATCCTCCAAAACAAACATCTTATACACCCTATTTCAGAAATCAAAGAAATAAACCCCGCCAACAACCCATTACTAGGCGCAACGACCGCAAGCCCAAACATCACGTTTGATGCTCCCATGACCGAGATCGCACACCACTCCACCCATCCTGCCCTCTGGAAACACCTACCTGTCTGGGAATCCATCACTACAGATGCCTGGGTACTGTCCATCATCCGCGACGGCTACCACATCCATTTCTTCCAACTTCCTCCGGCAACACACGTCATCACTCCACCATCTCCAACCCTACAAGAGGAAATGAGAAATTTGCTCCTCAAAGATGTCATACAACCTGTCTCACAACACAACAAAGGGTTTTTCTCTCGCTATTTCACCGTACCCAAAAAGGACGGAGGTCTTCGCCCTATCTTAGACGTATGAGAGTTAAACAAATACATCATTACCACAAAATTCTGTATGGTTACCCTCGAATCAGTTCTCCCTTTACTCCGCAAAAACGACTGGTTCACTGTCATAGATCTGAAAGACGCGTACTTCCATATTTCCATACACCCTTCACACAGGAAATTACTTCAATTTCAGCTAGGATCACAAGCCTACCAATTCAAAAGGCTTCCTTTAGGCCTTGCAACAGCTCCAAGAGTATTCACCAAGTGCATGGCACCAGTAGCTGCTTACCTCAGGTTGCAAAAAAATTCTCATATTTCCATATATCGACAATTGTCTCCTTGTAGCTCATTCCCGTCTCAAGGCCCAACGATACACTCACTTCACCCTTACCCTCCTTCGTGATCTCGGTCTCGCTGTCAACGAACAAAAATCAAATTTGAAACCTACAAAGATTATTCATTATATAGGCGCATGCATAGATTCCACACAAGCTCGCGCCTTTCTTCCTCCAGACAAGAGAGAAAATCTCTTCAGATTACTTCAAGTTTTCACCTCTCATGCTATGGTACCCGCCTTGACTGTGCAACGTGTACTAGGCACCATGGCCTCTATGACTTCAGTAGTGCAGCACGTACGTCTCAAGATGAGATCTCTTCAGTCGTGGTTTCTCGCCCTCTTCGACCCGCTCACAGACCCTCTTCACACTCTTTTAAGGGTCACCCCAAAACTCACCTCCCAACTTCAGTGGCGGCATTTTCCTCCCAACCTATCTGTTGGGCGGCCGTTCCGACAACCACGACCACAAATACAGGTCGCCACCGACGCCAGCCTCACAGGCTGGGGAGCTCACTGCAAACCTCTCAAAATTCACGCCAAGTGGTCTTCCAGAGAGAAATTGCTTCACATCAACGAATTAGAACTGTTGGCGGTTATAAAAGCTTGCAAAGCTTTCAGAAATCTCCTTGCTGGCAAGATGGTACAAATTGCCACCGACAACACCACGGCGATGTACTATATTCTGAAACAAGGTGGCACCCACTCTCCAAGTCTCCTCTATTTAGCAGTTGATCTATGGGAGTGGTGCCTAGCACATCATATCTGCCTCACGGCTTTACACATTGCCGGCCACGACAACGACTTGGCCGATCTACTCAGTCACACAAACTCTCAAGCTCATGAATGGGAGTTAGACCAATCAGTTTTTCTTCACCTATGCGAACAATGGGGCAAACCAACTCTCGACCTCTTCGCCTCCCATGTGAATCGGAAGTGCAAACAATACTGCTCCCGAGCCGGCATTGGCAAACACTCCCAAGGAGATGCATTCGTCGGCCGATGTCCCAAGACCCTCACTTACCTTTTTCCGCCGTTCCTCCTTCTCCACAAGGTTGTGGTTCGCCTACAACAAGACAAACCCAATGCCATCGTTATAGCCCCTTGGTGGCCGAGACAACCCTGGTTTCCAGTCCTTCACAATCTCTCATCAGACATTCACCACCTCCCGCGCCTGCCCCACCTCCTCACGCAGAACAACGCCCAAGTACTCCACCCAGACTTACCTGTTCTGCACCTGGCAGCATGGATGATTCCGCCTCGCTAATAAACGTCCTCCGTCAATCAAAGAAGCCCTCCACTAGAAAGGCTTACCTGTATAAATGGAACAGATTCAAATCTTTCACTGAAGCTTCTCCATTGCCTTCTATCAACCCATCACTTGCTACTGTTCTATGTTTTTTGCTTCATCTCAAGTCTAGCGGCCTTTCCCTCTCTTCCTTGAGAGTTTACCTCTCCACCATAGTTCCTTATCAGCCCCCTAACTCTCCGGCAGCTGATTTCTTCAAGCATCCAACATTGAAACATTTTCTTAAAGGTCTATCTCATATCTACCCAGATACCCGGCTGCCTTCCCCGCAATGGTCACTAACACTAGTACTGCAACAACTTACTAAAGCTCCTTTCGAACCTTTAGCTTCAACTGATTTACGGCTACTTACCTTTAAAACAGTTTTCCTCGTTGCCATCACCTCAGCTCGACGAGCTAGTGATTTAATGGCCTTACGTCACGACTATCCTTATTTACAGTTTTTTCCGGACAAAGTCAAACTATCCATGGATATTTCTTTCCTCCCCAAAGTCGTATCTCAATTCCATCTCTCTCCTTCCTTCCTTCTTCCCGTCACCATCCACAACTCAAGAAAGAATCCTCCATACTTTAGACGTTAGGCGAGCCCTTGCCTTTTACGCCCAACGCACCCAACCTTTCAGGCGTTCACCTCGACTTTTCATAAGTCACCAGCCACCTACTAAAGGTCGCCAGGTGACATCTCAAACTATATCTAGATGGGTCGCTACAACCATTCACCTCGCGTATCATCTGTTACGCAAACCAGTCCCGAAGGTGATTCGCCCTCACTCCACCAGAGCAGTGGTGACCTCTACGGCATTCCTATGCGGCGTTCCAGACGTCTGCACCTCTGCCACCTGGGCACAGCCGTCCACTTTCATCCGGCATTATAGACTTGATCTCTGGCAGAAGTCTGATGCGGCCTTTGGACGTGCTGTTCTAGCCTCTACCTTGACGTGACATCCTGCCTCTGGGTAAGACAGCTTTTTAGTCACCCAGGGTGTGATTCACAGAGGCCACGAAGAAGAACGACAGGTTACCCACCTGTAATTGTAGTTCTTCGAGTGGACCTCTGTGATTCACACATCCCGCCCATCCTCCCCACTGTCACGCCATTCTGCTTAATGTAGAGGCGGTTGACACAACTGAAAGGGGAGCCTTGGCGCCAAGGTACTTATACGAGGGGGGAGGGGCCTTATTCTAATGTGTTTTTTGCTACCGCAGAAGCTCTAGAACTTTCCGATGAGGCTCCGTGCAGGCGCGGATCACCCAGGGTGTGAATCACAGAGGTCCACTCGAAGAACTACAATTACAGGTGGGTAACGTGTCATTTTCTTTGATGGTATTTCACCCACTGACTAAAGCTTGCATTCACTAACTGACTGATGTTCCTTCATTAGGAGATAACACCAGTTAGTAATTTTCCTTCTTCCAAACATCAAAAAAGCAGGTGCAAACCCAGTAGAACTTTGAATTGTATGATTGTAAACAAGCATTGTAAACAAGCCAGATGTTCTGACCAGTGCTTTCTTTCCCCTACCACAGATAATCCCCTTAGCAGATTTAATATCATTTGATTTATTTGTTAACACATTCCATTTCCCTGAGGATGGTAACAAGTAATATATGCTTTTTATATTCTATGCAGCCAGCACTCTTCCACAAATAAATAAAACCTCAAAGGTGTTTGTCTGTTAGAACCTTTTCTGTGTATCTGAAACTGCACAAACATCTTTACCCCAACCCTGGTTTTTTAGATATTATTCCTCACATTTGATTAGTTCAGAGTCTCACTCACTTAGAATAGTGCTTGCCAAATTCCCAATAATAACCAGCAAACTCCAAAAATTGCTTCATTCCCCTTACTGCCCCATGGATCTTCCAGCGCATAAGTACCCCTCCATTATGGGGGTCAAGCTTACAAAGCATCAACCACCAAGCCAAAGGGCATGTGGAGACATCCATAGATTCTAAAAACAGTTGTGAATGATGTCCTTTTTTCCTTAATGGGTTTTGAGATTTTCCTATATCCAATGGCCAGATCTAGTGCAGAAAACAATTTAGTAGACCACAGAAACCCTAAGATGTCCTCCACATGGAGTAACGGATGCACATCTAAATGCATATACTATGCTTAATTTGCAGTAATCGATGCAAAACTCAAGTTTCCCATCCTTCTTTTGAAGCCCATGGACTAAAACTCTCCACTGTCACACCATTATCCTTCACCCCCCTCATCATTTATTTTACTGAGTAATACCGCATATGGGAATGCTCCAGAACATTTCTTATATAGACACATGGAAATTAACAATCTTGTGTTCATCCCCAACTGGCTTCCCAAAAAAGTGTTTTAAAAACAAAATGCAGTGTTGCCAGTTGCTTTCTTTACTTTTTGAATCACATCAATACAGTTATGATCCCTGTGGTGAAACTGTTTTAAATGCACTGCTAGCAAAACTATACAGGTCTTCTAGGCATGAGATGACATCTTGCTTCCACCAAACTTTCTCCTTCTTCTAGGAGATCATCTATTTCAAAGAACACTTCATGGAATCTTCACTTTTCACCATCACAACTTTTTCTAAACTTCCCTGGGATCACAGATCACTGAATTAGCAGCAGTATCAATTGCCCCACCTGCCCCATCTGTGTCTCCCTAACTAAAAATAATTTTGTACTCCCCGTTGCACTTTTCCAGACTGTTTGACTCAGTTTCCCCACATTCTCTCAATTTTTATAGAAGTTTCCAGAGGCAGGTCTTCACTGCATTCATCCCCACTATCATAGGGGGAAGATCGCTATTTCTCACTCCCACAACTGTGCGGTTCTTTTGATCAAGCTGTTTTGTTAGAGACTTCATAGCCTTCTCAATGTGTCCAAATGGAGTCATTTTCTGGAGTTTTTCCTCCAATCAAAGGAGGAGACAAAGGCTTTATTTCCACTTTGTCTCAGTGTTTTAGAAACATTCCTAGGTGCATTGTGCTTAGATGAGATCAAGCATCAACAGAGTAGGTGCAATAATGTTGCCAAGTCTTACAGGTGCTTTTGGCATTTCCATTAATCTCTCCTACTTGCTCTGTATGCTTCCCTGGCATTCCTTCCCCAAACCAAGGCTGAAGAAGTTTAGCCTCACATTTGCTGAGCAATATGCCCCATTTGCACTGGTGGCAGATGGGATGACTATTCATTCCATTTGTAATTTGGCACAGAAAAATGGTTATGAGGCCCTGCTTAGTTCCCCTTTTCATGCCTAGTAGTTCCACTCTGTGGAACTATTCCTCATGTATTTCTTATGTGATTCTGTACTCCTTATGTAATTCTGTTGGGAGCTTTTCAGTTTCCCCCCTCAAATCAGTACTTTGCCCTCCTTCTTTCCCTCTTTCTCTAGCCTCAGCACCTAAGTGCAGATTCCCAAAGATGATGACCATTCTATCCTGTGACACCTGGATTCCCACTTCCACCATCATGGAGCCAAGTATCCAAAATGCCAGAAGGTTCACGTGGCTGCTGGCTTCAATACAGCCATTACACCCTACTGAGACCATCAGCTCTCATGCCTTCAGTGACTAATTTTTTCCCATATTCCACAGACTACAAGGCTCTCGGTGTTCAGTATCTTGGCCCAGTTCCTCTAACCTAGGCATGAAACAATGCAAGATTCATCTAAACCCTGCTTGCAGGAGAACAGTGTCCCTGGAATTTGAACAAGAGTTTAGTGAGAAAATACAGCTCTCAGATTCTTGAAAATTAACTGAGCTGTTTCCCTCTCCTTTGGAATCCAAGCCATAACCTCCCTTCTTGATGACCTCTTTAATTGCTGATAGCTCCTAGACTTTGCTGTCTATACTTATACCTGAGCAGGAGTGGCTCATGGACCAAGCAGTGGGGTGCGGGGGAAGACCTCACACCCAAACGTTGACATTGGTGGCACCTCATACCCCAGCACAAGTTGCCTGTGCTCCTGAGTAATCTTTCTAAGTGACCCACATTCACTTTCAGGTGTCTATGCCCAAACTTTATTTTTATAATATTTATGTCTACATTGTGCTGCTCTTTGCTTTTTCTCTTCCAAGTACAGTGGACCTTTTAAATGTTGTTCAGGAAATGCTTTGTTAACACACCTCTTCTGTACAATGACACACTGTGCCTTTTGCTCAGTGATGAGCTCTCTGAGCAACTGGTTCTTCTGAGTCAGAACAGGGCTATATTTTAAAAGCAGCATGTCAAGTGTAGTTTTTCACATTTTAAAAATACTTTTCATTATTCTTGGGTAAGGTGGCTGAGAGTGGGAAGTGCTTCTGAGCATTCTGTTATGCCATTTTGTTGTTATTCCTGTGGGTTGCTTTAAATTATTTTCAATGTGTTTATTTATCTTCAGTGTTCTCTTAGTTACTTTAAATGTTTTCTAACATAAGGCAGCAGCTTACAGTGTTAGGCATTTACAAAAACGGAATAAAAAGTGCTTGTTTTAGTCATTTCTGAGATAGATGAAACTGCTATTTTTGAAAAATGAAATCCTGTTCACACAAGTATACCCATGGAATGCTGATGATATCATCAAAAGGGAGGCAGTTTTTGAAATTAACTTCCTACTTCTGTCATACTGCTTCCATGTAATCCTTTTATTTGTGTGGAAGCCTTGGGAACTACAGGAAGAGGGAAGGAAGTCTTTATCAAAAAAATCTCCACTGTCAGTAATGTCACTGCAGCAGTTACAATTCTGGACAATTAAATGCTTTCTCCTCTGCTCCCATGGCTCCCACAGATTCCAAATGATGAAGGGGATTACATGGTCACCATGAAAGGCAGGAGACAGAAGGTGTCTGGTTTCTAAAAACAGCCCCTGCTGATGACATCATCAGCCTTCTATGGGCATAGTTGCACAAACTAGATTTCAGCCACTAATTATTTTTAAAGGTAACTTCTGAAA
Source organism: Intellagama lesueurii (assembly GCA_037013535.1). NCBI lineage: Eukaryota > Metazoa > Chordata > Lepidosauria > Squamata > Agamidae > Intellagama > Intellagama lesueurii. The sequence goes on from JBAJHW010000002.1 coordinate 272,709,848, forward strand.
TTATGAATAGGTTAGAACCTGCCATGAATATGAAAGTTGTTTAGACCACAATAAGGAGGCACCAGGTTGCCGGTTCACTGAAGGGAACCGGCACTGCCATGAAACTGTGCATGGCAACCTCTGGGTGTCTACGTTTTTTTATTTCCTGGATTCTGCATAGATGGTTAGACTAATTCATTGTTCTCAGACTCTCTTGCCATCCATTTCCAGCATGTACTTGAAATGTGAATTAGTTCAATGAGCCGTCACCCCACCAAATTATATGCCTGTGTTCCCTTTATTTTCCATTTGCTATTGTGACAAATAAAACACTTTTATGTGCTATGAAGTCATTTCTGACTTACGGTGACCATAATAGGGTATTTGAGATATGTGAGATGTTCAAGAAGTGGTTTATCATTGACTCACATACTCAGGGAGTTTCTGAACTGGGATCTGAACCCAGGTCTCTTGAGTCCTGGTCCATCCACTATACCACACTGGCTCTCATTTTTCCTTTCCTTTTTCTATAGTGACACATTAACCATTAATTTTGCACGATGATATGAAAAGCAGGAGCCAATTTATCTACTTTGACAATTCTCAATTTGAAGAGAGAGGGAGGGGAGGCCAGCAAAATTATTCATTGGAAGACTGAATGTGTCACTCTGTGTTTCTTTGCACAGTGTTTTAATTGCAAATAACAGGCGCTGAAGAGGAGGGTGATAATTATTAGGATTGTATCAGATGCAGAGAAGGAGCAAACCCACGATTGTCATTTATTGTCCTTCATCCTGTGGTGTGGGCAGCCTGGCCATCGTAACACCAGGAATTACACCAATGTATGGTTAGTGAGCATCCTGTGCTCTTTAAGCATAAATTCCGCTGCACATTCATGTTACCATAAGAACAAACTTAACAACAGCTACTCCCACAGAGACCCTAGCAACAGTACAACAAAGCTCTGTATGGGATCTTTAAGGCTAACAAATTTATTACAGCATGAGTTTGCAACCCACTTCCTCAGATAATGTGGATCTTAGAGGTTCAGGTGTATACACAGTGTATGTAGCTGGAGGTAGGATGTGGGCAAGGCAGCCAGAGCAAACAGATGCAGAAAGTACTGACTGGGACAATGATATTATTGACACTGACCATTAACAAAAATGTTGATGATAACACCAATAGCTTGACAATAGGTAAGGCACTTAACACAGAGTTCCTCACATTCCCCCCTTCCCTGGCTAAGACATTGCCTGTCCTCCTTTATGAGTGGCTTTCTTTACTCTACCTAGAACATTTTGCTACATTATGTGCCACCAAATCATTTGTGACATATGGCAACCTTAATAGGGATTTTGTAGGTACTTGAGATGCTGAAGAGATGGTTTAGTATTGCTGCAGTGAATCTCCATGGCTGAGCAAGGATTTGAACCCTGCTCACCTGAGTCCCTTCTCCGACACTCACACCACATTTGACACCGGAGGTACAGCCTCATAGCTATCCCGTCACCCAGCGAGCCCCTCCTAAAGGTAACACTTTAAAAAGATTTCCGCTCTTATTAGACATCCAGTTCATGCCTTCATTTACTCCATGCTGCCCATAAACCTATTGAGTTTAAATATGTATCTTCCTGTTTACAGAGTTTTTCTGTTTGTGCAGCACAACTGAAAACGTAACTACAGGTCTTCCAACAAGAGCTGTACAGCTGAATATCCAGAAAAACCTCCTAACTGTTAGAGCAGTACGACAATGGAACCAGTTGCCTCACAGGGTGGTAGGTGCTCCAATGCTGGAGGCATTCAAGAGAAAATTGGAAAACCATCTATCAGATCTGCTTTGATTTGTATTCCTGCACTGAGCAGGGGGTTGGACTCGATGGCCTTATAGGCCCCTTCCAGCTCCATTATTCTATGATTTTATGATTCTGTCTTTGAGGTTGTGCAGTGAATACAGCAAACGTGCTCCAAGTGTCAGTGCATTTTTCCCCCTTGTTGTGTTAACATAATTCACCCTACACAGTAGATATAATCCCAGGTAGCCATAGGCTAAAACCAACATTGTATTTCTGACTGGCCATTGGCCCAACAGAACATTCTTTCCCTTCTCTCTTCCGCTTTGTTCCACCCTTCAACTTGCGGACTGATTGGGGAGGCGTGGCATGCTTGCGTGGGGGCGTGGTATGCTCGCGGGGGGGCAGGAGATCTGTGTCCGCGACCTGGTCCTGCCTAGGCCACGGACCGCTGCTAGGTCGCGGACTGGGGGTTGGAGACCCCTGCTCTAGAGGGTTTCTTGGTTGTATTGAATGGGTTTTGAGAGTGTGTACGAGACTGGAGGGTTGCAGGAAGATTTCCACTTCTCAGTCTGCTGATGGCAGCAGTTCTGTCACCCGTATAAGCACTTCAAATCCAGCCCAGAATGTCTGCTTTCATAAGTTTATGTCAATTAAAAAAAGAACTTGACCTAGATAGGCATTGCTAAGAAATTTTCTCCAGCACAGGGAATAAATGTCAAAGACATTTCTCAGGTGACAAAGTACTGTAACTCCCAAGTCTTTCCAAGCTGGTGACTAACTGCTCCTCTCATGTTTTTTATTCTGGTGGATGGGTATCAAAAGTAAATGTTTTGACAGGTTCTGGAAGCAAATGCTGCATATATTTAGGAGCTGTTATTAAACACGGATTGAAGTTACTTGCGGGTGAGGTTTTGGTGTTCCCTTGCCATGTGCCCTTTCAAATTAGAGTACTTGCCCTGTACCCTAAGGAAAATACGAAATTCTGCTTATAAGAAGATAGCAATAAATGCCAGCCAAAAGGAAAGAGAAAGAGAAGTATTGTATAGAACTGGCAGTATTTTGTAGAAGGTCAGAGTAAGAGTTCCAAGAGTTCCAAGCTATAACTAAAATTCTAATTCACTCGGATAGGTGATTGGGCCAAGATATAGAAAACCTTTTAACTACTTTAATTTCTTCCTTTTCAACATTAAAGCTATGTAGGTGTTCTGTGTTTATGATTTTTGACTTCTTAATGTTCCAGCTTTTGTCCTCCTTTTGCACTTCTCTGCCCTTCCACAGAGGTCTTTTCAAGTCATTGCTGTTTTGTGATATTAATACAGTGTGATCTGCTTGTGTTGAATTGTTGATGTCCCTGCCACCAATTTTTACTCCTCCTTCATCTCTGAATGTAATCTAGCTTTTTGTATTGTATGTTTTGTGTATCCAGTAGATTGAACAGATAACGAAGATAAAATACACTCTTGCCACTTGGAAATAGTTCTGTTTCTGCGTATTCTGACCTAACATCAGTCGCTTGTCTAGAGTATAGATTATGCATTGGGCTGATGAAATTTTGTGGAGCACCCATTTCTTTTAAAGACCATCTCTAGCTTTTCATGGTCCATAGAGTCAAAGGACTTGCTGCAACCTATAAAACATAAACTGATCTTCTACTGAAATTCCTTGGTGTGCTGCAGTAGCCAGCATATATTTAGCAAATGATTTCTAATGCCTTAATCCTTTTCAGAATCTAGCTTGAACATCAGGCATTTCTTACTCCATATAGGGTAAAACATCTTGAGCATCACTTTGTTTGCATGGGAAATGAGTGCCGTGGTCCTGTAGTAGCAACACTCCTTGGCAATCTCCTTTCTTGGGGATTGGAATGTATATTGTATATTTTTTTTTTGTTTTCCATATTTGCTGGCATATTCTTTAAAGATTTTTGTAGCTTGGAATAGTGCTATTGATATCCGTCCTAATCATGGTAATTTATTTCTTCCAGTTGCTCCATCTAGCTAAATAGCTTTTAAAACTCAAAAAACCCTCCCATCTCTGTTGTCTAAAACCTTTCCCTGGAAAGGTCAGACTTTCAGACTTATTCCCATTGCTATCCTAGGTCCAGTCTTTGTTGGCCAGCATCAGTGAAGTTGCCCCCGTTTTCTGTTGCTTTAACATATTTACATTTTGCCTTATTGATAGGCACAATGCTTGGTAGTCTGGAAGCTGATTATTATTGGTAGAAGAACTCCTGTAATTTTGTTTGTTTTTTTACTTCCTTCACAACATTTACATAGTAGGGATTGGGTTGCTTCAGAAGATTATTCTACTCTTTGTTAAAGTTGCTCAGCTCTTATCTTTGTAACACCACATAAAACATGATGAAGTTGCGCAGAAACAAGTTCTCTGTCACAGCATGTCAGTAAAATGCAGAAAAAAATATGCCACCTGTTGTGTCATACTGCTTAAATTATTAATCCTACATTTCATGTATCCTCCATACCAATTTTATATCTTCAGATCACTGCATAACTCTATAAGCACTGGAGTTTTTAATACATTCTAGAAGTATAAAGGATGAGATGGTTGAAGAACGTGCACTGTATTCTTACCTTGCTTAAATAATAAATAATTTAAGTTCTGCTTTTTAAGAAGATACTTTTTCTGTTGAGTGTAAATCATAAAAGCATGTTGATACACCTCTCTCTGGTTGGAAAGAGTGAATGATAAAATAGCATTTAACAAGAGGTTACAATTAAGTTGTCACCCAGGGTGGATTTGATTTCAGTCAAACTAATTTATGTCTGTGTCCTGTGCTGTCAAGTCGGAACCAACTTATAGCAACCCTAATAGGACTTTCAAGGTAAGTGAGATATTTAAGGAGTGGTTTTACCAGCTCCTGCCAACCTAGCCATTCTAAAGCATGCAAATGCGAGTAGATAAATAGGTACCACCACGGTGGGAAGGTAACAGCGTTCCGTGTCTAGTCGTGCTGGCCATGTGACCACGGAAAACTGTCTACAGACAAACGCTGGCTCTACGGCTTGGAAACGGGGATGAGCACCGCCCCCTAGAGTCGGACACGACTGGACTAAATGTCAAGGGGAACCTTTACCTTTTACCTTTACCAGTTTCACTCCCCCTGTGAGTTTCAATGGCCAAGTGGGGATTTGAACCTTATTTTCCAGAGTCCTAGTCCGTCACTCTATCCACTACATTTACATCATTATTTAAATCAGAAAAAAACACATTATTTGATTATTTAAATTTTAAAAATTATTTTTGTTATCTAAATTGCGATTTAATTTGTGTTTTAAATCAGTTTGATTTTGTAAAAATAATTGATTTTTATCCACTCTGATAGGAATGAATTTAATACTTAGTTACCTTAGGTTGGGCTTTCTGTTTGTGCAAGGGTAGGAAGCCATAGACCTCCACATTCATTTGGCCTATAACTCCCATTGGCCCTTTCCAGCATAGCCAGTAGTGAGGGAGTTCCAGTCAAACAGCATCTGGAAGGCCACGAGTTGCTCTGTGAATGCAGAAGGATCCTGCTCTTGGCAGATCCTTCAATTTGATTTGGAGGGATCCTCCTTCCTCACACCACAGCTTACCCCCATTCCATTGGGGGATGGCCAGGGAAGCTTGTTTCTGCTGGCCCAGTTGCCCATGGCTTGATGTGAATCCAGTCCATGTTATTTTCCAGCCATCTCAATGATGTCCTGTAAACAGTCAAAACAAGTGTCAAGTGCTACTGTCAGTGCATAAGCTATCTTGAGAGAGAACAGATATTGAAGCTGACGTGACAAGCAACAGTGATAGGTGTCCCTTGGCAGCGCATCGTGTTCATCCTGAACTTTATGATGGCAAGGGAGGCTAGCCCTTTAGCCTTTCTGCTACAGCAGCAGAAGCCTCTGGCAATTTGGCTAAAGGGAACTCTCCACTTCAGCTGTTATTGCTAGAAGCTCTGTAACACATGTCCCAGCAACCATGATTATACTGAGCATTCTAATCATTGCACTGATTATACCAATTATACGGTAGGGTACTGATTATACCATACTGAGCAGGGACCGTGGCTCACATACTAGTCATTTCATTACAACGTTGGCCTGATGCTGCAGCCAAGTCAGAAAATAGGCTATTAATTCCTGAGTCTCTCCACATAATATCCACTTTAAGGGGAAAGGGTAAGCTAGAAAGAAGAAGTAAAATATTTCAAGTTAATTCCACTGAAGACCAAGCTGGGCAGTCCTGTAGTAAAGCCGAAGAATTCCTTGATACAGCATCTGATGGTATTCTTCAAGCCACTCTGGAAACATGTCATGCATTTGAAAGAAGCTACTCATTTGCGTCCTATGCTTATAAGCGACAGCTTTTCTGCATCATTAGCTTGAATGGCAGATGCCAAAACACAACTGGCAATGTTCTGCAATCGTTATCCTCAGTGAGAAAATAATCGGGGGGGGGGGGGGGGCTCTCTTCAAAAATTCATGAAATAAGATAATAAAATCACCAGGTACAATAACTTATTGGGGGGGGAGGGGAAAGCATGTAAAAATTAGACTGCTTGCAATTATATTATGGTTAAAGAAAAGGACAACAGCGAGATAGAAAGTTATTGGTTTTCTGGATATTTTTACATCTTCTCATTCTCCTTCCTCTTGCTCCTGTTTCTGATAACATTTGGTTTGTTACTGTTTTTAAAGCCATCAGTGCTGAGCATCTTGGAACAGATATTTAAAAATCACAGGCAGCTTCTTGCTAAAAGTAGAATACAACAATATGTAATAATAATAATCTTAGAACTGCAACAGTGGAAGGGACCTGTGGATCATCGAGGCCAGCCCCTGTCAAGGAAGCACAGCGGGGAATCGAAGTCCCAAACAGTGGAACAGGTGTGCACTTGACAGAAAGTAGAAATTATATGCAAAAGACTACAGGTGCAGGTTAGCGTAAATGGCTAAAATGGAGCCAGTCCAGTAGTTTGAAGCAGACGTTTCCTATGGCAGCACTCTTTTCTGTTTTCTGTACCCCTCAGACTCACAACAATTTGTCTGTTTTTTTATTCTATATACCGTATTTTTCCGTGTATAAAATGACACTTTTTCCTAAAATAATTAGAGGAAAAATTGAGGGTCGTTTTATACACGGAAGGCAGCAGTAGGAGGCGGAAACTGAGGCAAAGAAGCAGCCGGGCTCGGCCGCTTCTCGCGGCTGCCCATTGACTGGTGCCGCCGCCAGATCGCCCCCTCCAGCGATCGTCTCCTTGTGATCAGGCGGCAGTGGCAGTAGTCAATGGGCAGCCGGGAGAGGCGGCCGAGCCCGGCTGCTTCTTTGCCTCAGTCTCCGCCTCCTGCTGCTGCTGCCTCCACCTCTGGTTGCAGGCGCAGTGATCATGCAGCCCTTTGACCGCTGCTTTTCCCTTCCTTTTGCTCAGCCCAGGGTTTAGGAAATTTTCTAATTTGGGGTTAGAAAAGGGGGGTCATCTTATACATCGGGTCATCTTATAAACGGAAAAATACGGTAACCCCTGTTCAGGCATTACAAAGTTGAAACTGTGAAGATGACATGGTGGTGTCCACATCACTGGATGTTCCTGTGTTGATAGGGAAGGTCAGAAAAATAGTTGCAACCATGACCATTCAGATGTGTTTACAGTGTTCCACATGGTGAAGAAAGCTTACAAACCAGTGGCCCTAGTTGCATAGCAGCTACCAATATATTCATATATTTGCATTTAACACAGCAAAGAGAGGGAGAGGGCTGGTGGACGCATTTCTGTGTTTCTTTCCCAGTTTCAGTTTCCTGTTGCCTAAACAGGGTTTGTAAGCTGGCTCCGTGGTTTAGGTATCTGGCTGAGGAGCCAGTGGTTGGGAGTTCCATTGCCCACTGTGCCTTCCAGGAGAAGAACCAGCCAGTATAGCTTTGGTCTGTAGTCCCAAGTCTGAGGGCACCCCCAGAAGAGGGGAATGGTAAACCACATTCTGAGTACTCAGTATCTAGAAAACCCTGGAATCGGTTGCCATATGTCACAATCAACTTGACAGTTATTATTAGTATTATTGAATAGGTTTTGTAGGCTGATTTCCCCCCCTGTGCTGAACTGGTCACCTGAATCGTCCAGCGTACTCTTAAGATCTGTGCTTGTCTGAATAGCATTGGCTGACCAGCATTCTGAAAGTAGTAAGTTGCACCACTCACCTATTACGTATTTATTTACTGAAAAGGTTATATACTGCCTTCTAGAGACAGCAAGGTAAATTATAGTATGCAGTTATATGTTTAATAGACTTTAAAAATTAATAGGATAAAGACTCAAAGAGTGACTCCTTTAGAAATGTTAAAGTAATTCAAAAACAAACGTACCTGGAAAAGAAATCTTGGAGATATTGTAAAAAAGGCTTTGGTCACTGAATGGGAGCACTTCAGGCTGGGCCTCGTAGTGGGCCAGAAGCAAGTATCCTTTCAGAATTGGCAAGCTGTAGCTGCAGCTTTCTGTACTACATGGCAGTTCTGTTCCTGTTGATATACCAGTTGCAGTTTTCAAGCTGTCTTCAAGGCCTGCTCCATTGGCGTAATCTAAATGGGGAGTTCCTATGACAAGGGTAATCCTCTCCAAAAGATATTGAAGCCGATAGATCTGCCTAAAACTGGTGAAAATATCATGCTGGATTCCGGTGACAAAACTGGATAACCGTGAATCTGACCTTTCAAGAGGAGTGTAGCCTCATCCAGAACATGCTGAATTAATCAGCATCTCCCTGGGTCCAAGAACCGTTCAGCCTCAAAATTTCCATCATGCCAGGATTAAGCTTCAATTCACTGCACTTCATCCAGCCATTTACTGAATCGAGGCAGGTTCAGCACTTCTATTCCTTTGAATTCTAGTAACAGGAAAGGAACAAACCTAAGTGTCGTCTACCTATGGCTGACATTTCACTCCCATCAGTTTCCTATAAATGCTGAACAAACCACTCCCCTATCACATCATCACCAAATTAAGAGATGTAGCTGCTGAGGAGGGGGTCTGTTCAGTGGTGGTGCCATGGTTGTAGAATGCTCTCTTGAAAGAATATTACCTGGCACCTACATTGTGGTCTTATCCATACCAGATAGGACTTTATTACTCCCCCAGTTTCTCCATTTTAAAATTACTGAAATCAATGAGCAAATATTGTGACTAACAAGTCCTATTACTTCGGAAAGGTCTCCTTTGACTAGGACTCTCAGTGGATTTTGCCCATTAAAGTGTGGTTTTAGATTTTGGGTGCTACTTTGCCTGACATGATGGCTGTAGGGTTTCTGGAGTTGTAGCCAAAAATGTTGTAGCCCAAATGTTTCCCATTTCTGCCTAGCGGCCATCTGAAATCAGCCCTGGTATGGATAGAACCTTTGTATCTCACCTCTGGAAACTAGAGAGTCATTCTAGAAGAATACCTTTGTTAATGGTATCAAAAACTGCCTTGAAGTTCAGAAGAATCACCTGGATCATACCAGTTAACTAGTTGATATAAATATGTATGACCTGGCATGCCCCGTTGTGTCTGTTATGGGGGAAGGAAGAGAGGGTCATGTTAATTTACCTTGAATGTCCTGTTTATTTTTTTCTAGGATCTTGCCAATTCGTGCCAGACAAGGAAAACACTGATTTTGGTTTCTTGCTTCATAAAGTCAAAATGACTGCCTTACTTTACTGCTGAATATATAGTGTCCTCTAGTGGATATCCTGAGCAATTGTTATAGGAGAATTAATCTCTCCATGTTCTTCTGAAATCACAGGCAGACTGTTCTTAACAGCATTACCAAATAAATTTGCAGACAGATTCTAGGTATGGGAGGGGAAAGGTTTAGGAGTAATGCCCGCATTGAAAAAAGATCCACTAGTTTTTATGTTTTCTTGGATTCTGTGCTTCTGGAAGCATATCTCCAGTAGCATTCTTACAAAAGAATTGGAAGGGAGGACATTTCTAGTGAAAACAAAGCTGTACACTGTGTACCCCTGCCGCTGCTGAAAGTGTTAAGCAGAGCACATTTGCCTTAGGGGAGGAGAAAGGTTCAGCCCATTCACTGAGATACCTAGAAGTGTAAAGAGGTTTTGTCAGATTTCAATCACAGCAGGCTTGAGGCAAGTTCTTTCCCATATGTAGCTTTTAATTCACTGCAGACAGGGCTTTGCTGACAGTAGTTGAGCAGCTTGTTTCAGCTAAAAGAAATGGATCAAGCTACAGAGCAACAGATTACAGCAAGGTCAGGAGGCGATATCAGTAATTTTAAAACATTGTTTATAACAGGTTTGGTTTGGTTTTGCTCCGGTGCTGGCGGTTTCTGATGGAGACATCTGACACCAGCAACAGATGAAAAGCTAACCCAGAAGATTAGCTTTTCCTATTGCTGCAAGATTAGATAGCATTTAATTTGTCTTCAAGAGAAGCATCTCATAAAGAGAACATTAGCAGCAGCTTTGATTCTTGGGATCTAAGGACTCCTGTTAATTAGCCCCCTCAATTACTCTCCACTGTGTGTGAGAGGGAGGCACAGAGAGACAGAGTTCTCCATTTATACTGAGAAAACTCATTTTGTTTTCAGAGGTCTTTATTTTGAATTAACAGCTTTCCATAAAAGTATCCGAGGTTGCGTCCAGGCGTGCAGTTCTTCCTCTTATAACTCCGAGTCAATATTTATACCACTTTATTAATTAATCAGCTTCTCTGGTATTGTGGTTCAGAAACAGCTTTGGGTTTTGTTTTGCTGTGCTGTGCTTTCTTTTCGCACTATAGACTTTGCCGTTCACCCTGTGCTGCTAAGAATAAATGTACACTGCGTCTGCAAAGGGATAATATGTGCCATTGTACTGTCTGATGTTTTCTAGGAGAGTTTCATCCTGGACAGATCCTTTTGAAAAGTCATGAACTGCATTTGCCATGACATACACAAATAGTTTTAGTCATTGTATACGGTATTCATGCTGGCATTCCAAAGGATACCAGGTAGATGAGATAGCCAGCTGTTGCATCAGATAGATAGACATCCAGTGTATAGATTTCTAAATGAGTTCCTAGCATGTGGCAGAGTTTTTTGTTTTTCCTCTTTGAAAACACATGTTGTCAAGATGCTTTGGTAGATTTCCAAGCTGAATGTGCATGTGTATGTGTATATACATGTGTATATGTATGTTTCTTTTTCTACAAAATTAACAGATGATTACAGTTTTATCGCTACACATATACATATATGGAGGTAGTCATGGTATGCCAAAGTTTAAAAGCAGTTTTTGATGCAGTACAAATGTATTTGTTTTGAAGTCATGCTGTTCCATTCTAAAAATGGAGCAGGGGATAAAATATCCTACTGGGTGGAAGTAGCTGAGCTGTTCTTTGAATAGACACAGTTCTGTTCACAAAGTAAGCAGTAGAGATGGGAACAAAATGAACGATGAAGTCGGCTGCTGAAGAGCACTTTCCTGGCGGGAACCTGCTTTGGGGGGCTGTAACTCAGACGTCCCAAATCTGATCTTCACCAAACTTGGTGGGGAGGAGAGTCATCTGAAGACTCGCTGTAATATTGGCATCACTAACTCATTCAGGGGATGTTCTACAGCCTCTGGAATTCCTGAATCGCACGAACCACAAAACAGTTTGTTTTGTTGTAAAGTTCATGGTTCATGAATAGTGATGGACCATGAACCGTCATGAACAGCTGTTTTCCCAATTCATGCCCATCTCTAGTAAACACCCTACTTCTCTTGTAGGATCCATTCTTTGCTTCTCTTACCTGCTTTTGTTCTGTTGCTTGTTCTTATAACATACTCAAAAGACGGCCTCTTTAAATTGTAACACTCTCTGGTAGCCATTTTCGCCTGCTGAAGCCAAAGGGACAAGCCTTCTGGCACTTGCAAGACAAGCTTATGCTTTCGTGCACATGAGGCCGTTTCTTTGGAGAAAGAAATGTTATCCTGAGTTAAGGATGACATGGGTAGTGAAACAGGAAACTCTATGCAGTGAGATCAGAGGGAAAATGAAAGGAAGAGAGGATGGAATCTGTACATTCTGTCTTTTCTTTCCCTCAGCCACACTGCTTATACTGCATTGCACACTGGTGCTCCATTATGCCCCTTCCCTCCATCATGTTTTAGATTTGTGGGACATTTCCCTCCTAAAAATCCAGGTCACCAAGCACAGCCCCTCAAGGATCCCGAAGGGTAGAAGGTGCTCACTCCTGCTGTAGAGACTGACCCTTATGAACAGGGTCACTTTTCTGAGTAGATATTGCTGCTAGCACTGAGATTAGCATGATTGTAAAAGCATTATCCCAATACCAGCCACAGGTGCTCGACCCTCTTGCAATGGCCTTTTGAAGTTCCTTTGTTTTTTTTTAATAAAAAGGCCACATTAAGGTCTCTTACTGGGTGTCCCCCTGCCCCACCCAATTAGTTTTTCTTGGTCTTGCCTTTTCTGAAGTCAGACTTAAATGCTCCCTTTTATTTTATTTTATTTTGCATAGAGACTGACTAAGTTTGCTTTATGTGAAACGCAGAAGGGCAGTGCTGGCAGACGATGCGGCATAAGTCACATTTGGGGGATGAGCAGGTGAAGGAGCCCCTGACACTCAGCTTTCCATGGTGTCTGTCTCTGCGCAGCAAGCTGTTCATATACAGATCGCAGGCCGTTTCAGCCGCGCCTCTTCAAAGGTTCTCCAGGCGTTGCAGCAGTAGCCAGGAAACCCCACATGATCGCAGAGTGGCTAAGACAGATGTAGTGGGAGTTGTCCTTTTCAAATTTTATGTTGGGCAGGAAATGATTAGGTAGAGAAGGTATTCCCCAACCAGTATATAATATGGAGGCAATAATGACGTAAATAAGGACAAAGCACACAGAACATCAAGGGATTGCATATTATGTACTGTTTGGCCCTCCGAACAGTATGAGGATGTTCTTTTGAGGATTCCTGAAGTAAACGTGGCAGAGGCTGAGTGAATTTATCTAAAGATTTTGAGTAAAGTAATCCTCCCTGTGCAGATCACACCCACAGGTGTTCTGTGGTTTGGCACCCCGCCCACTGCAGTGAGCACCCACTTGGAAGCAGTGTTCTGGCTTCCCTACCCCGCCTCTTCTGGGATCTGCCTCTGATTAAGTGGCCACCAGAGAACGCAGGGCGGTGAACCACAGAACATTGATGCAGCCAGTAAACAAACTGCACTGAACCGGCAGTTCTAGATGTTAACATGCAGGGCAAAACATGCACAAACATGCACAAATGCAGGAATATCTCTGATGGAAGCAGACAGAAGATTCTTCGGTCCCCCCCCCCCCCCAAATGCCCTTGTGACTCCCAACTGCTCAAGACCTCTTCTAGATCAGCATGAGGCTGTTGTAAAATGCTGACATGTAGCACCTTTTCCATGCATTGTTTATTTGTTTGTTTAAACTTATACCCTGCCCATTTAGTGGACAAACCACTGCTCTGGGCTGCTTCCAGAAAATAACGAAAATATACAGCATTTAAAAAAATGAACATAAAAAAACAAAAAACAAAACCCTTTGGCGAACCATGGGCCGGCATAAACCTGCTACAAAATTAATATTATAAAGGGGTGAGGTTTGGAGAGGCCTGGGTAGAAAGCTAGGTTTTAACTTACTTTCAGAAGCTCAGGACGGTGGAGGTCAATCGCACTCTACAGGGAGGGACTTCCAGAGTGGGGTGGCCACTACCGAGAAGGCCCAGATTCTAGTCGACAACTTGTAGGCCTCTCTTGGAGTAGCTATCTGCAGCATCAAGGATTGGGAGGTGGGGTGGGATCGGAAGATGACCTGAGGGAGTGGTGCTCTGGCAGGTAGCGAGGTCCTAAACCATAAATGCCATTATAAGTTAACACCAGTACCTTGAATTTGGCCTAGAAGCATACTGGCAGCCAGTGTAGGTGGGCCAGGGTGGGTGAAGTATAGTCAAATTTAGATGTATCAGTGACCAACCTGGCTGCCGCATTTTGCACTTGCTGCAGCTTCCAAATCGCCTTCAAGGGCAGCCTCATGTGGAGAACATTGCAATAGTCAATCACCAACGTGAACCAGTGTTATTAGGGACTTCCTGTCAAGAAGGAGGTGGAGATGTGCAATCTGCCTCAGATTGCCACAGCCAAGATCTGTTTCTCCCATCAAGAGGGAGAAAAGCACGCCCAGATTATGGGCCTGATCCTTCAGGGGGAGTGTGACCCCATCAAGATCAGGCAGCAAACCCCCTAACCCATCAGGATGGAGGGATCTCAACAGCAGCATCTCCGTCTTGTCAGGATCCAACTTCAGCCTGTTTGCCCTCATCCAGTCCATAATTGCTGACAGACAAGGCTCTAGGGTCTGTACAGATTCCCCTGCTGAAGAGGAAAAGGAGAGATAGAGTTGCATGTCATCAGCATACTGATGACAGCGCACTCCAGATCTCCAAATGACCTCCCCCAGCGGCATCATATTGACGTTAATAGCAATGGGGAGATGATCAATCCCTGTGGGGCACCACATTGTAATATCCACGGGATAAAACAGCTTGCCCAAACTGGACTCTCTGGCACTGGCCATCAGGGAAAGAATGAAGCCAGCATAATGCTAAGCCTCCAATCCCCAATCCCGACAACTGTCCAGGAGGATACCATGGTTGACAGCATCAAAGGCGGCATTAATCCTTTGCATTGATGAGTATTGCATTGGCCGTAGAAGTGGATGTCTTTACATTACATCCAATTTTTGCCATCAGCCCAGGTTTCCATTTAATGGGTGTTTCATGTCTGCTGTGTCAGTAAAAAAGCTGTAAAAATAGTTACCAGACAAAGATGCTGGCATTTGTGCTTCTGCTAAAAGGCTACTCAAAGCATACAGCCCTCTCTTGCAAAGCCATGAAGTTAGGTAGATAAGTTAATCATTAATATGCTGTTCAGTATTCTCTCCTGTCTGCAGGCAGAGAGCTCTGTTCTCAATGCCCATTTTATGTTCAGTGTGCCTCAGATGTGCGGGATATGTTAATGAGGGCTTGTTTGCAATTTGCATTGGGTGGTTTTCTTTTTCCCCACTGAACACTTCTTCAGTCTCATCCTTCTGTGCACTCACAAAAAAACCTCCGGAATAAACTCCTTCATTGGCATACCTCACTGGAATGTTAAAACTGTTTTTTAAGGTAAAGGAAAATCTATTTAGAGCAGCAAAAGAGCAATACACTGTATTCACCCATTTTTATCCAAGTTTATAACTGAATCTCTTTATTGTTTGAACTGGTCTTTTAGTTTATTTAGAAGATTACAATAAAGCCCAAGATTAAATTCTCCACCTTTCATTTTTTTATTGATTGAACTCATTTGCCCTCCTCTCTCATGTAACTTATTTTATTTGTGTTAATGTTGTTGTTATTAAAGGTAGGCACACAAATGTCAATTATCTAACCCTGATTCGAATTTCCCTCCAATATTTTTCTCCCCTGTTAACCTGGCAGTGGATTACAGGGACTGATTAGACTTCAGCTTGAAAACTCAAGAGGAGATCTGTAAACGAGAGTGGCTGTGTTAGCCATTAAAGTATTTATAATGGGCATAAAATAGAGATGGGCACGACTTAAGTCATGCCTCTTTGTATAAAGAGCTTTGTGCGGCTCCAGAGGGGCTTGCATGTTCTCTCTCCCCACCTCCTGGATGGCTGCCTCACTCAAGCATCCATGAGTGCCCAGGTCATCTTCTGTCACCAGCTGCCCTTTCCAGGAAGGAGCGCGGGCTTCCCTTCTCAGCCTCCTCCAGCAGCCGACCACTCAAAGGCTGCACAGGGAGAATCCTCGTCCCGCCTTCTCATCTGAGTGATAGGTTACCTCAGGAGGCGTGGTAAGGGAAGTCTGAGCTCCTTCCCAGACTGGGCAGCCAGTGACGGAGAATGACCTGGGCAGCGTGTGGAGTCTTGTGAATGGGGCAGTCAGCCAGGAGGTAGGGGGAGGGAATATGCAGCACCTGTGGTGCCACACGGAGATCTTCATATGAAGAGGCATGACTTAAGTCGTGACCATCTCTAGCATAAAATAATGTTTAGTGTTGTAAGCATGCTTTCTGAAGTCGTGCAATGACAAAAACTCTGAAAGCAATGCTAAAATATTCTCACAATATACTACAATATTTCCTGGATACAGTAATTCATTAGTATACACAACAGCGGTGTGGAAATAACAATATAGTTCAAAACAATGATAAATTCTGTGTGTAGCATACACATATTCATAACATATACATATCTTCATAAGATTCTGACTTGGCTTCTTCTAACCTCAACAGTCTGTGTTTTAACAAAGCACTGGAGCTTATCATGAATATGTTTCACATTGAATTTATTTTTTCACAAGTTACCTTTGTATCCTGCCGTTTCTCCATTGAACTCAATGGTGTTGTATGCAGCTCTGCTCCTCACCCTTTTGATTCTACAATTGCTCTGTATAGAAAGAGATCATGATGAGCTTTGAGGGTTTCCAACACATCTATTGGTAGGGGGATGCTAAAGGGTCCACCAAGATTACTCATTCCTTCAATAAAGGCTCAGATACACTATCAGCTCTACAAAACTTTTATTAAGGAACTATTTACAAAATGCAGATAATTTATATTAGCAGATAATTTTAATCCTTTTCATGTTTTAATCTTTTAATTTTTAATCCATATATTATTTAATTTGTCTTTTAATATTTAACTTATTGTGTTTTTAATTGTGTGAATTTTAGTTGTGAGCCGCTTTGGGTCCCTTGTTGGGAGAAATGCGGCATCATCATCATCATAAATAGCAAGTTATCATCTTGTTTTGGGGTGAGTCATTCCTTCTGTCAGTCTCAGTCTCCCACTGGAGGTTTCAAGCCACCCCCAGCGTATTATTTAGGCACAGTACTATACAGAAATAGCTTGTTTCTCCAGTTTTAGACAGACCAGCAAGTGGTTAACTGTTACCAGTAGGTAACAGATGCCCAGCAGGAATCAGTCAACTTCTACGCACAGCAGAGTCAGATTTCCTTCCTTCAGGTCTTTTGCCATCTGGTGGGGTCTTTTAAATCGTCTTTGGCAACTCTACCTGTGCAACTGTGTCAGAGTTGGGTTGAGCTTGGAAGATGAGGTCTCACCGGTCCCAATGGGTAAGACCATGAATAGCTTAAACTTTTCCAACAGGAGTCAAAGCACTTGACACCCCCCCTCCCGCTTCTTTGGTGAGTGCTTGATCCTGAGAAAGGAAGCTCCAGATCGCATATACACAGGAGGAACTGGTGGAGGTGTCGCCCCATTCTGGGGCATCAGTTCTGTCTTCCAGTCCACTGTCTTCCTCTTCCTTGTTTCTCTCCATCTCAGGTCTTTTCGCTCCGTCTTCCTTGACTGCTGCCTCTTTTATGAATTCCTTTGGGCAGGAAACCTCTCTTGTGGGGTTTTTCCCACTGTCTTTCTCTTCCTGTTTTCTAGTGCTTTTCGTATCGACCAATAAGGCAATACATACTGATCCAAGGTAATAACCTGAGTAAGGAAGACCTTTAAAACCCTTCGTCTTCTTTCATTGGAGATCCTGTGGAAGCAGGGAAGATGCTGGGAGGTATCCTGCCTGTGGGGCAATACCCACAAGCTCACACCTGCCCAAGATCATCCAGTGAGTTCCTTGGCTTGCTGTAGGCTAAAAACTTGGATCTCCCACATTCTAGTCTAACACAATAGCCACTACATTTTCTTGGCTTTCCTTAATTTGATCTTATACTAAATGTGCTGTTGTTGCTAAAGCAGCAGCAACATTTTAAACTCATCTCTCACCTCTGTAAAGTATTGTGGGGCTTAACTTGTGTACCCATGCCCAACATCCCATCCTCCATCCCCGGCTTCCATTTCGTGGTTTAGTATAAGTGCAGAAATGCAGAACATTGTGAGATCACAATGGGTGATAACCTCTGCTGAATGACCACAGAAGAATAGAGAAGCTAAAAATGTTGAAACTGTAACTGCCTATTTCATGCATCTCCAAGTTGAACCTTAATCAGTCTTACCTTAAGAGAGAAAAATGCATGAGATATAGGAAAGTAGAATCAAAAGATCTAGATTCAAAGCCAGGAAGAACAAGGTTCTTCTCACACAAGGTCACAATTAAGCTGCATTGGGGAAAAGAAACAAATGATTTAATATATCTTAAGCTTTTAAATATACATTATTAAAAACATGTAACCTGGTTTTATCTGGTCACTGAATGTGGAAATCAATTCCATCATTACCCTGAAAGATATTTACATTACTTTCTTTCTCCATAAAACATTCACTTCCTAATTAAACTTTTGTTCCATGACTGAACTTTTGCAGGCTACCTTAAACAGTTTGTAGCTTCTGCTGCTAGTTTTTCTAGTAATATTTTTCTGTAGCACAAACACCTTTTGGTTTTCTTAAAAACAGCTGCCCTGACTGTTGCTATTCCTTAAGTGATCTTTTCAGGAATTGTTAGAATGTCTGATAACCTGTCTTCAAGCCAAGTATTTCTGTGCCTTGTTGACATGCCTGTTTATGTGCATGTGTATAAGAATACAATCCTTAATTTATTTTGAGTGGCCTGAAGTCAAAGAATAAAATTTGTGTAGGGAAATTTAATCATGAGCTAGGTGCAGGGATTTCAGTTCTTTAAAGTTGACAGGCAACCCTTTTCCCGATGGGACTTATCAATTAATCTGTTGTAATGAATTTTCTACTACTTATCTCTTCTTGTTAATTATAAAGGATGTTCTTGCCCCTCTTTATCAAGTCAGGACAAATATGTTACCCCTGCTCACGCTGCTTTGAAGATGGAATGTGTAGGCAAGAATCCACTGGCTAAATGTTGTGGCTCAGATTATTCAGATCAAGGATAAGAAGAAAGATCCCTAGCTTTAGCCCCCCTTTGGCAGATCACAAATGGTGTATTACATTTAGCACTTTCCAACAAACGCTATTGCTAACTAGCTGCCATGCGCTCCCGTCTCACATGTTAAATTAACTCGTATGAATGCACATATAGAGCTGTACCACTGGTGGACACCAAAAATTTCAAATATGTCTTTGATCTAAGGTCTGGCTCCATAAAAATAGTGATGGAGGTTCAGATAAATTACCTTTTGGAACTCAAATATGTGGCAGAAATTGGAGGCAAGCTTCATAACATACCTGCTGTGTTCCTCTATGGGAAAGGCATTATTCTGATATGGGTGGGTGGCCAAGCCCTCCATTTATAACCTCAAGCGTCTGCCTTTGGAAGCTGTTTTCATCCCTGTGATGTCTGGTTCTATTTAAATGTATTTTGATGGTAAATATATTGTTCAAAATGCATTGGTTTGATGGGAGAGAGTGAGTGAGGAAGATGAAATGTTGGAAAGAATGACTCTGATTGGTTGGGAAAGAAGCCAGATAAGGAGGGGGAGTGTGTTTGTGAAGTATAGGGAGATTGGGAAGGGAATGGTAGTGGAGTCTGGGGAGAGATTAGTTTAGGTTCTGTGTTAGAACAGTCTTGAGAGAGAGGTGAGAGAGAGAACAAAGAATTGTGAATAAACTTAAAGCCTAGGCATAAACAACATCCTTTGGATATTGTTATTTTAATAAAACCATGTTACTTCTATTCAAACTGAGTGGTGCTGTGTTTAATATCTGGAAGCAGTTACCTTGGAAGGTGGTGGGCGCTCCCAACGCTAGAGGCATTCAAGAGAAAATTGGACAACCATCTGTCAGATCTCCATTGACTTTGATTCTTGCATTGAACAGGGGGTTGGACTCAGTGGCCTGATAGGCTCCTTCCAACTCTATTATCGTATGATTCTATGATAAGCCCCACCCCTTCATCTCTGTTTTAGGGAAAATACAGGCCAGATAATTCCGTTTACCTCTCCCTTCCTGATATCTCTCTCACTACCTACCCATTCTCATCCCCTCCTACATTAGAGATCCTGGTGACTTTCTCTTGAGCCACATTTGGGAAAAGATTTTTTTAAAAACCAGCTTCAGTGAGAAACATAATTTACAGTCACTGAAGATTCTCACCAATCCAGATTGAGATTGGAAGGTGAGAATAATTGCCACACTTTTCTGTTCAACATAATGCAGCTGCATCATTACATTACAGGCTGAGGGACAAGCAGGAGAGTACACTCCCAACCCTTACCCGCGGACTGGTCCCCAAAACGTAGTACTTTTGCCCTCCTTCGAGCAATAGAAGCAGTTTTCTAAGGCCTCTTTGATAAATTTGGAGAAAGTTACCCAAGATCATCTTGTGACATGCAGAAGGTCTGAGTAGTTTCCAGATCAGTTTTGGGTCATTTCAGAAAGCTGAACCATATTCACTTTGAAATTCCTTTACTAGGCATGGAAGCAGAGGGAGTGGCAGTAGGTGTTCCACATACTGTAGGGGAAGAAGAAAGGGGAAAAGCAAATGGAGCTGCTAGCCTATCAAGAGCAAAAGGACCAGGAGGGACTGCCATTTTTCTGAGGGTTATGTGGCAGGTGGAACAGTGAATATGATAATGAAATCAGATTGGCTTAGAAAATAAGCCAGACTGTTTCTGACTTTCTGGGAAATAGATCAGTGTCTCTAATCAATTTGATTTGAGCTGGGGAAAAGTTTGTCCATTCAGAAATCTGACTCTTTCCAACACTGGATTGAGAGACACAGGGGTGCCCCTTTAACGAAGGTGAGTCAGAAAAATGAAAGAAAAAAAATTGGTTACACCTCTGTAAGTCACAAATTTATGCTGCTTATTAAAATGGCAGCAGCTGAGCTAATAACATGAAACATGGCATCTATCCATCTACTGCTTGGATTACTGTAAAGCGTTCTGTGTGGAATTGCCTTTGAAGATGGTTCCGGAACTTCAGCTGATTCAAAATGCGGCAGCCGGACTGCTGACTGGGACCACTTATAGGGAGCACACAGTATAATGCCCCTACTACAACCGCACTGGCTACCAGTCTGTTTCTGGGCCATATTCAAAGTGCTAGTCATTACCTGTAAAGTCCTATGCAGCTTGGGTCCAGGCTATCTGATGGACCATATCTCCCCAAACGAGCCTCTCAGCGTTTAAAGTTATCAGAGGAGACCCTCCTCTCAGTCCCATTGCCAGCACAGGCATGGTTGATGGGGACGCAAGAGAAGGCCTTCTCTGTGGCAGTTCCCAGGTTATGGAATGCTCTCCCTCAGGAGATCAGGCTGGCCCTCTTCCTTTTTTTTCCTTCTGCCGACAGCTGAAGATCCATCTTTTCTGGCAGGCTTTTAACAACCATGATTGTGTCCTAGAATGCCTTTTTTGAGTTTTTAATGTTTACTTGCTTTTGACTATTCCACTGTATTTCAATTAGCACATTGTTTAATTGATTTTTAATGTTTAACTTATTAATTTTTTAAATTCTATTCTTTTTAATATTGTGAGCCACCTTGGATCCCTTATCGGGAGAAAGGTGGCCTATAAATAAGACAAACAAATTAATTAAATAAATAAATACACAATGAGGGCTACAAATGTGCCAGATTTCAAACTGATTGAAAGATAGCAAAGGCTTTAGCAATTTTAAATGTGCTTAAACATTAACATTAACCATTTTTCCCAATTTTTCGGTAAGATAATATTGTATATTTCTGCAAAAACTTTGTTGAAAACAACTGACATATGGTTTTTAAGCATGTCATGGAAGGAAATCCTTTGTTGATTTGATAAAGTTCTGAGCAGTATTTAAAAAGTGATTATGTCCTCTTTAGACATGGGCACGAATCATTTTGGCTGAAATCAAAGAAATTCATTGGTGCAGCACCACAGGTGTCACGCACTTCCTCTCCCCATCCCCCAGTCAGCTGCCCCAGTCATCCCTTCCCTGCCTCCTGCGGCAGCTGACCACTTATGGGCTCTGCAACGAGAATCCCTGTCTCACCGCCTTGCCTGAGTGGATGGCTGCCACAGGAGGCGAGGAAGAGAGGTCCTTGTCTGGAATGGACAGCTGCCCCTGGAGGAGGACCCAGCCGGCACCTGGAGGCTTGTGAGTGGGGCATCTGTCCGAGGGCGCAGAAAGGAAACACGTGGCACCTGTGGCACCACACCAGTGAATTTCCCTGATTTGGACTGAAGCAATTAGTGCCCATGTCTAGTCCTCTTTAAATCCTATGGGACAAAATCCTGGCAAAATTATTTCTGACAGTCTTAGTTTTACATTATGAAGTTTGAATATGGCCAAGACTCTAGCAGCGATAATTGGAAATCAACAAATGGCTATAACTTTTGTTTGTTAGAATTGGATGACATAGAAATTGAAACATGATTATAAACTCAAATGCCCATCAAATTGCTTGGATAAAACTGAATTTTATCCTTGAATGATGTATCAAACCACATTGGCTGTCACTGGCTCAGTTCTCAGCTTTTTGATTCTAACAGGAGCTGGAATAATTCATTGTAAAGCATAATCTGTCTCTATTATTTTATGCCTCTGTTTTTAAAATGCACATACTATTTCACAAATTTGACAGTGTGTTTAATTTTTCTATTCTAGGTTGAAGCAATTCTGGTCAATATTTTTGGTGGGATTGTTAATTGTGCCATTATAGCCAATGGCATCACCAAAGCTTGCCGAGAGCTTGAACTCAAAGTGCCTCTAGTGGTCAGACTTGAAGGTAATGTAGCAACATTTGCCTTTTACAAAATTCTTTCACTCTGTGGGCCTATTCTTTAATGTTACTTGGAAAAATAAATGGGTGCCTGATTCTGAGAAATAAAAATCTCCTACCTGTATCCTGATCTTGGAATTACGGAATCTCCAGTTACAACAACCTCTGTAGTTGCTAGTGGTGGGAAGGTATGTCACACAAGCAAGAACTATGCCATATGGTAGGCACTCAAAAGCTGCCCTCCCCACCCAGCAAGTATTTGCTAGAGGTAAGAAATTATGTAGGAAAGAGGAAATGGGTGACAATTGCAGGATAGAGACAAGTTACAAAATAGTGTAATGGTAAATTTGGAATAATGGTAAATTACCCCTTCATGGATTGCTGCCTTGTCGTGGCGAAGGGGCTTGAGTAATTCAGAGAAGCTATGGGCTATGCCGTGCAGGGACACCCAAGATGGACAGGTCATAGTGGAGAGTTCTGACTAAACGCGATCCACCTGGAGCAGGAACTGGCAAGCCACTCCAGTATCTTTGCCAAGAAAACTCCATGAACAGAAACAAAAGGCTAAGAGATATGACGCTGGAAGATGAGCCCCTCAGGTCAGGAGGCGTCCAACATGCTACTGAGGAAGAGCGGAGGACAAGGACAAGTAGCTCCAGAGCTAATGAAGTGGTTGGGCCAAAGCCGAAAGGACACTCAGCTGCGGAAACGCCTGGAAGTGAAAGGAAAGTCCGATGCTGCAAAAAAAAAAATACTGCATAGGAACCTGGAATGTAAGATCTATAAACCTTGGTAAGCTGGATGTGGTCAAACACGAGATGGCAAGAATAAACATTGACATCTTGGGCGTCAGTGAACTAAAATGGACGGGAATGGGTGAATTCAATTCAGACAATTATCATATCTACTATTGTGGGCAAGAATCCCGTAGAAGAAATGGAGTAGCCCTCATAGTCAACAAAAGAGTGGGAAAAGCTGTACTGGGATACAATCTCAAAAATGATAGAATGATTTCAATACGAATCCAACATCACAGTAATCCAAGTTTATGCACCAACCACCCATGCTGAAGAGGCTGAAATTGACCAATTCTATGAAGACTTACAACACCTTCTAGAACTGACACCAAAGAAAGATGTTCTTCTCATTCTAGGGGACTGGAATGCTAAAGTAGGGAGTCAAGAGATAAAAGGAACAACAGCTAAGTTTGGCCTTGGAGTTCAAAACGAAGCAGGGCAAAGGCTAATAGAGTTTTGTCAAGAGAACAAGCTCGTCATCACAAACACTCTTTTCCAACAACACAAGAGGCGACTCTACACATGGACATCACCAGATGGGCAATACCGAAATCAGATTGATTATATTCTCTGCAGCCAAGGATGGAGAAGCTCTATACAGTCAGCAAAAACAAGACCTGGAGCTGATTGTGGCTCTGATCATCAGCTTCTTATAGCGAAACTCAAACTTAAACTGAAGAAAGTAGGAAAAACCACTGGGCTAGTCAGGTATAATCTAAACCAAATCCCTTATGAATACACAGTGGAAGTGAAGAACAGATTTAAGGAACTAGATTTGGTGGACAGAGTGCCTGAAGAACTATGGATGGAGGCTCGTAACATTGTACAGGAGGCAGCAACAAAAACCATCCCAAAGAAAAGGAAATGCAAGAAAGCAAAGTGGCTGTCCAACAACTAGGGAAAGTTACAGAAAATGGAATGCAGACTTCCAAAGAATAGCAAGGAGAGACAAGAGGGCCTTCTTAAATGAACAGTGCAAAGAAATAGAGGAAAAGAATAGAAAAGGAAAAACCAGAGATCTGTTCAAGAAAATTGGAGCTATTAAAGGAACATTTTGTGCAAAGATGGACATGATAAAGGACAAAAATGGTAGGGACCTAACAGAAGCAGAAGACATCAAGAAGAGGTGGCAAGAATACACAGAAGAATTATACCAGAAAGATCTGGATATCCCGGACAACCCAGATAGTGTGGTTGCTGACCTTGAGCCAGACATCCAGGAGAGTGAAATCAAATGGGCTTTAGAAAGCATGGCTAACAACAAGGCCAGTGGAGGTGATGGCATTCCAGTGGAACTATTTAAAATCTTAAAAGATGACGCTGTTAAGGTGCTACACTCAATATGCCAGCAAGTTTGGAAAACTCAGCAGTGGCCAGAGGATTGGAAAAGATCAGTCTACATCCCAATCCCAAAGAAGGGCAGTGCCAAAGAATGCTCCAACTACCGTACAATTGCACTCATTTCACAGGCTAGCATGGTTATGCTCAAAATCCTCCAAGGTAGGCTTCAGCAGTATGTGGACCGAGAACTCCCAGAAGTACAAGCTGGATTTCGAAGGGGCAGAGGAACTAGAGACCAAATTGCTAACATGCGCTGGATTATGGAGAAAGCCAGAGAGTTCCAGAAAAACATCTACTTCTGCTTCATTGACTACGCAAAAGCCTTTGACTGTGTCAACCACAACAAACTATGGCAAGTTCTTACAGAAATGGGAGTGCCTGACCACCTTATCTATCTCCTGAGAAATCTATATGAGGGACAGGAAGCAACAGTTAGAACTGGATATGGAACAACTGATTGGCTCAAAATTGGGAAAGGAGTACGACAAGGCTGTATATTGTCTCCCTGCTTATTTAACTTATATGCAGAATACATCATGCGAAAGGCTGGACTGAATGAATCCCAAGCCGGAATTAAGATTGCCGGGAGAAATATCAACAACCTCAGATATGCAGATGATACCACTCTGATGGCGGAAAGTGAGGAGGAATTAAAGAACCTCTTAATGAGGGTGAAAGAGGAGAGCACCAAAAATGGTCTGAAGCTCAACATCAAAAAAACTAAGATCATGGGCACTAGTCCCATCACCTCCTGGCAAATAGAAGGGGAAGATATGGAGGCAGTGACAGATTTTACTTTCTTGGGCTCCATGATCACTGCAGATGGTGACAGCAGCCACAAAATTAAAAGACACCTGCTTCTTGGGAGGAAAGCGATGAAAAAACCTAGACAGCATCTTAAAAAGCAGAGACATCACCTTGCCAACAAAGGTCCGCATAGTCAAAGCGATGGTTTTTCCAGTAGCGATGTATGAAAGTGAGAGCTGGACCATAAAGAAGGCTGACCGCCGAAGGATTGATGCTTTTGAATTGTGGTGCTGGAGGAGACTCTTGAGAGTCCCCTGGACTGCAAAGAGAACAAACCTATCCATTTTGAAGGAAATCAACCCTGAGTGCTCACTGGAAGGACAGATCCTGAAGCTGAGGCTCCAATACTTTGGCCATCTCATGAGAAGAGAAGACTCCCTGGAAAAGACCCTGATGTTGGGAAAGTGTTAAGGCAAGAGGAGAAGGGGACGACAGAGGACGAGATGGTTGGACAGTGTCACCGAAGCTACCAACATGATTTTGACCAAACTCCAGGAGGCAGTAGAAGACAGGAGGGCCTGGTGTGCTCTGGTCCACGGGGTCACGAAGAGTCGGACACGACTTAACGACTAAACAACAAAAATTTGGAGGGGATGATGTTCCATCACAACAGCCCCCATAGCTTGCCCCCCTCAAAGTGTCCAGAAATATAGGCAGCTAAATCAGTCTATATCAACAAATGACGAGTGAGTCTTTTGTAAAGCTAATGGCATTCAATTGCCTTTTCATGAACAAATCATCATCAAATATTTTGCCTTATACCAGGGATAGCTTGCAATAATATGCTGTTCTGGGGAAAATGCCTATTTTTAAGCTGTTATGAGATTGCAGCTGAGCTCAGAGGGAACAGGGAAACCCAAAAGGGGTGGAGGATGATGTCATCGTCCTTTCTGATTAGAAAGTCCTGGGGCTTTGACTCTGAGCCGGGCTAGTTCCTGCCTTTGTTCTAGAGCAGTGATATATAGTTTCTTGACAAGGTTTTTGCCAGAATTAATAAGTGGTACTAGTTTAGTGTAGAGCTTTCATAGATTGTGCCCATCTCTTTCAAATGTATTCTGCCAACATCTAACAGAAATTGATGGCAGGTCCTGCCTATAAGATGCCCTCCTGCCTCTTTGATATATCAGATAGGTTTGACTGGAAAGTAACAATCATCAGCTTATTTTCTCCATGGAGCTTCCCCTTGCCCCTTAGTCATATTTGTTTTGATCTCCCATGTAATAAGAAATTAAGATTAATTATAATTTTAAAAGCCAAAAGTTTTGTAATGGTGAGAATGAAGCCCTTCAATATTACAAAATTCAGTTCTCAAAAAAATCTCCAGTTTATGAATGTGGGAATCTTCTGTTCTTCTGTATCCATGATTGAAAATGCCAAGCAATGACCCAATATTGCTGTACAATATCATGCCTGTGTTGCCAGCAGGAAAAAGGATGCCAGGCTTTACATAGCAAAGGGCAGTCTGAATGTTGACAACACCAATGGCAGCAGTCAAGATGGTCTGCAGAATACCCTCTTCTGCTCACTACCATTCACAAAGTGACATCAAGCAAGGGAAAAATTCCAGACACTAACTCTTCTTTTCATCAGATAACCACTTCTAACGCAAACATAAAGCACTGTGGCTGTTTTTTGACAAGTGTGAATGGATGTTTTACTTTTAAAAAATCATAACTCGAATATCCTTTGCTCAAGCTTCCCAAAATTTAGCACAGAGCAGGAACAGACTGTCTACTACATCTGTTTCAAATGTGGTGCTTATCTGAAGTCCAGTTTCACCATGATAATTTTTGTTTAGGCCACCCCCATTTTTAGAATTTCCTTGTTGAACGTCGATTTGCTCTGCTGCATAATAATATAATATAATATAATATAATATACAGCTGAAATAATGTTCCATAACAAGGTGAAGAGAGTGCCTAACATGTTTTGTGTTTTCCATTTGGTCCATTGCCCAAGAAGGTTCATGATTATTCCTATAAATCTGAACAGATTTGTAGCCTGAGCTTTAAAGACTCCTTCCTCACGTGGCAATGTATTACAAATGTCTTGATGAGTAAAGTTTTAATCAGTCAGATCTGTCTTGATTTAGCAGGATTTTCTGTACAAATCTTTCTTAGCTGTATAATATTTGCAAGCTGTTCGACTAGTGGATGAAAAAAGGATTACTCCACTGTTTGGAAATGGTAACTTTATAATTGCATGTAGTTGCTTGCTTGATAGAGAGAAGCAGAGAGGAGCGATAACTCACACGCTGAGAAGCAAGATTGTTTCCTAAGCATTCCAATGTGGCTGAAAGAATAACATATTTGTATTTAAACTTCAACAGATGAAGTAATTGTTCATACTCGGAAAGTTCATCTCTTAAGCTAAGACCTGGACAGCTTTTTTGTACCAGATACTTTAAAAGTCATGTTTAAAACAAGATTTGCACTGGCTGTACAAGGTATAAGTAGACTTGCTAAATAATACAGATGCACACATCTGTGCTTTTAGGACCACAGCTCCCAGAATTCTCACTGCAGCTCTGCTATGTCCGTAGGGACTCCCCACATGAATTGACACCCTGGGAAAATGGGGTACTAATTCACTTGAAGAGCCCCTGTTCTTCAAGACACTGTTCTATTCTTCTGTTCAGACTCATTGCCCTTCACAAATAGGAAGGGAACAACAATGACCATGGAAGGGGAGGGGCTGGAACACTTCCTGTGCTTGCACACCAAGTGCATCTACATTGCAATGCCCAAATAGGGCCGCCATGTAGCACCACCAAGCAGGAACAGGCATATTTTCCTTGTTTATACTAAAGTCACACCTGGATTCTTTACTTGGCCAATGCAGCCCTATGAGCTCTCTTTTTGTGAGTCTGTGTCCAGTTTGACGACTGCTCGTTATGTTCTCTATTCAGCAAAGGCAAATTAACCAATATACATGTATCTCTTTCTCATCTTCCTTGTCCTTCAACCCCATTTTATGTAACTGGTTTAACTACTCAGCTACTTGCATAACAAATGGACACATTTTTCTTCCTTTTTTGCCCTTGGTTCTCCAATCAATATTTGAAAACCTGTTTGTGTATTTCAGACACTTCTCTGAAAACAGCAGGTTTGATGTAGTAAGATCTTCTGCATCCTTAATCTAGTGCTGGTGTGCAGAGTACACCTGCCTTTTAAATGTCAAACTGGACAGCAATTCTATGGCCAAAATCCTATCGCTTAGTGTAGTAAGTTGTACTAGAGTAAGCCCATTGAATCGTTGGGATTTAGTGAGTCAACTCCTCCAATAAGTGCCATTGATTCAAAGAAGCCAACTCTAACTGTGGTTTATTTTGGCATAGTAAGTTGCCATTCAAGTAGCCTCTTAGCACATCTGATGAAACAGTTAGACTAGTTACCCTCTCATGTGGGAGTAAAAATTGGCAGGAAACATTCCCTCTAATATCAAGGGATTACAGTAAGACAGTACAGATCTTTCTTCAAATCCCATGCCTTTTCTGTGTTTAACAGCTTGCTTAAGTGCAAGTAAAGTGAAGATTATTTCAATAGCTTTGCACTGGAATGCTGTTTACAGTTCTCTAACACCATCCAGTGGCAGGAGGTTAATGCTGGTTCAGTTCAGTCGGGGGGGGGGGGGATATTCACTTTAAATCCTGATATTTTATTTTTGGTGGGGGGGGGGGGGTTCCTTTAGCTATCGGACTTACCCAACATTCTGATGGTATCCTCTTTTCAAGTTTCAGAAGAAGCAAGACTTATCAAATGCCAGTGTTCTTTTGTTTTGCTGATGAGAAGCTCAGACAGTTACTATGCAACAGAAACTGCTGTTTCCAACAGTTTTAATTCACAGAACATTTTATGGAACATGCTTGAGTATTTTGACATATTTAAAAAGTGTGTTTCAGCTTTCAACAAAAAGAACCATGCTGAATGCTATATGTAGTTTATATAATAATAATAATGTACTGTCAAGTCAATACCAACTTATGGTGACCTTTTTCTGAGGTTTTGCTAGGTACAGAGTAGTCAAACGTGGTTTCACATTCCCTTCTTCTGGGGCTGTGCAGCTTGGCCCTGGCTACACAGGCTGGCTCTTCTCCTGGGAGACACAATGGGGAATCAAACTCCCGACTTCCAGCATTGCAGTCAGATACCTAACTTACTGAGCTCTCCAGCCAGTTGTAGTTTATACTCCAATGGCCAAAACTCCTCCTGCATACTTACACAAATGTCGTAAATTTTGGAGGCACATTGCCCCAAGTTGAGAAATCATAAGTTACGCAACTCAACAGATAATGTCTACAACGATTTCTTAAGTTCATGCAATTTGCCTCCAAAAAGTATGCCATTTGTGTTACGTCAATGATACATAATATTCCTGTTTCCTTTCCCTGTAGCAAGAAAAAACAATGTGAAATTTTGCTTAGCTTTAAACATCATTGCTGTTTTCTGTAAACTACTTGTATCTAATTATATTGCTTATGAGCACACTTGCTTTTGTTGGTCTTTCTTTTTCTTGTCTTTTTTGTGTAGAAGGAATCTGTTCTTTTTCTCCTACTGAGTCTGTTGGCAAATGTTATTGTGCAGTAACGCATGCCATTTTTCAGGGTGTGTTTTTTTAAATACCATTCAGAGAGGAGTGTACATATGTCTTCAGTAATTGATTATTCCTTGCTGTTCAAGTGAGTCATTCCTGCTTTCCTGCCTTTTCATTCACTTTCGAGTGGATCTTTTGAAGCCTAGATGTACACTGTGTTTACCTTGGCTCTTAATCCTGATGGTTTTCACTGCAAAACCTGTTTGTGAGACCAGTACAGTTGTTGTGCCTAACCATGAATTTCAGTTCAGAGGGATAGGATGTCTCCCTACTGGAACACCATCCATATTGGGCTTTTTGTCTACTCTGTAGACCAAGCATCTACCACCAAATTTCAGAAACTTCTCCAAGTGTGCTGGACTGCAGCTCTCATCATTCCCAGTCAGCATTGGCCGTACTCGCTTGTATTGTGTTGTAATTGTAACACATCTAGAAGGCAACACATTAGGGAAAATTACTGCAGGCGTTCAACTAGAATTTATTCATTTATTTACTATATTCATATCCTACCTTTCCTCCAATAAACTCAAAGTATATACGTGCCTCACCTTCTCCCCATTTTATTCTCACAACAACCTTGTGAAGTGGGTCAAGCTGAGAGTATGAAAGGCCCAAGGTCACACAGGAAGTATCATGATTGAGTGGAGATTCAAACCTGCCTCTTCCAAGGCCTAGTCACTGAAACCAGTAGACCATGTTGGCTGTTAACAGAACCTTCCCTCTGGGCTCCAAAAAGCACTGTCAAAAGTACTCCAACAGGTATCAGAATAAGATAAGTGCAAACCCTGCTGTTCCAGAGGGATTTCACTGGCTTTTGACACATCTGTCTGCTGGGTCAGAGCAGTCATTTCTCTCTGCACACCTTACAGCTTCACTTCTGTCTCACTGTCTCATGTTCCTTTAATGGGGCCACCTAAAATCCTGCATCTTCTCAAGACATCAGCCTCCATAGTGAGAATCGTGTTTCCTTCACGGTTAATATTTAAGGGATAGAATTAGAGGAGAGCAGCAAATATAATTAGCATTCTTTTAGGAGGATCTCAGCAGTGTTCGTTTAATTAAACATTCTGATGTGGCAAGTTAAAAGGAAATTTGATTTAAGGAAGCCTTCTATCTAGAGAAGGAAGAAGGGGATCCTGTAGATTTATATTTCTTGGTCAAAAGCATCAGCTCTGTAAAACACCATAGCAATCTGTCATAGGTATTTTTCTGAAGTGTTTCTACCAGTGAAGTATTTTTTCTGTCAGAAAAATATATGTTTGGTTATGGTTTCCTTTTATCAAGAAAGAAGTGCTCAAGTTGAATTAGTGCATTCCCATGTTGTGAGGGAAGGCCAAATGGTAGATATCCAAAATTTTAACTGGATATACCCACATTCAAGATACCAGCATTCCATTTTTGAAATGGTCTTTTTGGAATATACCTCCTAAGTGCAAAGGGTCAATCAGGATTCTATGTGAGTCGATGATGCTAATATTAGCTAAAGTATTGCAAGAGTGGTATAATGTTGATGTGATACTCAAGTAGAGTACCAAGAGCAAGAAAAAGAAATTTGACATTCCTCTGGAAGCATTTAAAAAACAAAAATTGAACAAACCAAACCAAATTAAATTGATCTTGGAAATTCGGATTACCTCAGCATGTTGTATTTGAGAGAAGAGTTACCTGTTCTCATGCTGAAGCAACCTGATTATAATTTATATTCACATTCTGTGGAAATGTGCTGACATATTCATGAACATATGCAGTGGGTCTCCAGAATGACTAAAATCCTTGTGCTCTCATTCAAGATTGTTGTTGTTGTTTAGTCGTTAAGTCGTGTCCGACTCTTCGTGACCCCGTGGACCAGAGCACGCCAGGCCCTCCTGTCTTCCACTGCCTCCCGGAGTTGGGTCAAATTCACATTGGTAGCTTCGATGACACTGTCCAACCATCTCGTCCTCTGTCGTCCCCTTCTCCTCTTGCCTTCACACTTTCCCAACATCAGGGTCTTTTCCAGGGAGTCTTCTCTTCTCATGAGATGGCCAAAGTATTGGAGCCTCAGCTTCAGGATCTGTCCTTCCAGTGAGCACTCAGGGTTGATTTCCTTCAAAATGGATAGGTTTGTTCTCTTTGCAGTCCAGGGGACTCTCAAGAGCCTCCTCCAGCACCACAATTCAAAAGCATCAATTCTTCGGCGGTCAGCCTTCTTTATGGTCCAGCTCTCACTTCCATACATCGCTACTGGAAAAACCATAGCTTTGACTATGCGGACCTTTGTCGGCAAGGTGATGTCTCTGCTTTTTAAGATGCTGTCTAAGTTTGTCATCGCTTTCCTCCCAAGAAGCAGGTGTCTTTTAATTTTGTGGCTGCTGTCACCATCTGCAGTGATCATGGAGCCCAAGAAAGTAAAATCTGTCACTGCCTCCATATCTTCCCCTTCTATTTGCCAGGAGGTGATGGGACCAGTGGACTTGGTTTTTTTGATGTTGAGCTTCAGACCATTTTTGGCGCTCTCCTCTTTCACCCTCATTAAGAGGTTCTTTAATTCCTCCTCACTTTCTGCCATCAGAGTGGTATCATCTGCATATCTGAGGTTGTTGATATTTCTTCCAGCAATCTTAATTCCGGCTTGGGATTCATTCAGTCCAGCCTTTCGCATGATGTATTCTGCATATAAGTTAAATAAGCAGGGAGACAATATACAGCCTTGTCCTAGTCCTTTCCCAATTTTGAACCAATCAGTTGTTCCATATCCAGTTCTAACTGTTGCTTCCTGTCCCACATAGAGATTTCTAAGGAGATAGATAAGGTGGTCAGGCACTCCCATTTCTTTAAGAACTTGCCATAGTTTGCTGTGGTCCACACAGTCAAAGGCTTTTGCGTAGTCAATGAAGCAGAAGTAGATGTTTTTCTGGAACTCTCTGGCTTTCTCCATAATCCAGCGCATGTTAGCAATTTGGTCTCTAGTTCCTATGCCCCTTCGAAATCCTTTCTGAATGGTATTTTAAAAAACCACCCTGAAAAATGGCATGCGTTACTGCACAATAACATTTGCCAACAGACTCAGTAGGAGAAAAAGAACAGATTCCTTCTACACAAAAAAGACAAGAAAAAGAAAGACCAACAAAAGCAAGTGTGCTCATAAACTTTGCTTCAGGTGGACATTCCTACTCTGTTTCCCTTTGCCCATCACATCCAAGCAGCTTTAATTAGAGATAAATGTGTTGCCTTAAGATCACCACTGGATACGTTGTATAGATTCACTAAGACCAAAGGACTGTGAATTTGGTGATTCTGTTTTGAGCAAAGAAACAGTCTAAAGCTATGTCGCAGAGCAGAGACGGTAGGTGGCAAATGACAAATGTAACTATCTTTCCGTGCTTTTGTTGCTTATAGTTGGAAGTCTGGTAAACAGTATTGAACCGGCCTTTCTACAATTGAAATGGAGATATTTTACCTGCTGTTGAAAGTGTGAAACTATTGAATCTTAAAGTTAAAAATCAATACTCTCCCTCAAATGCAGTTCGAGGAAAAGATCTCGCAAGACCTTTCCATCTAGCACAATTAACACAATTCAATAGCTCTCTGGTTAGTAATAACTTAACTTACCTTTTTCAGGATGTGTACAAATCTATTTGCCACCCAATCTAATCGCAAATGTTCAGGATGCGGTTGTCGAATTGATAACCGGGGATTCTGTACATTTTATGCTATTGTAATGTAGAGACTACAACCTCATAGAGAGCTTGAAATTCTGAAGAATAATGTGGCAGGAAATAAACCATGGCGGTTCTTGTTGTGACAGGAGAAAGAGAGTGAGGGTTCTCAGTCATCTTTCGGAGTCCGTAAGCTCATCATTAGTCTGCCTCTCACAAATATCTTTCTCCATCTCTGATAATCAAAAGCCAATTCAAGTATAAAAGAATATAAACGGGCAAACCAGATAACAGGTAGGCAACATGTGACATGGGGGCTACTGGCACTCTTCAGGCCCCTTGCGGATCCATTGCCAAAATAAAATGATATTTATAGCCAGATGAGGGTTGGTCAGTGCTGTTGGTGATCTGTACCACGTGCAAGAAACTGTAGTCCTCCAAGTATTGTTGGATTCCAGTTTACTTCACTTGTGAATGTTGGCTGTGGCCAATGGGAGTTGGAGTCCAGCAACATCCATAGGAGCCACTAGTTGCCCATCCCTGGCCTGTACAGTTAATATATTGTTGATAATCAGAAACAAAGTGTCAGCAGGGACCAAAGAAGAAAGAAAACTCTGCAGCAAATTTTGTGAAACTAAATAATAAGCAGGAGCTGGCATAGCTCAATAGTTGAGAGACTGAGCTATGAATCTAGAGGTCTCTAGTTTAAGATTTGTCCCTGCCAAAAGTCAGTAGCCTTAGTAAATCACCCCCACTAACCTGTCAGTCTTTCTCTCTCATACACAGAACCACACACAAACACAGCTTTCCAGTCTGAGATATCAGGTGCTGCTGAGTTGTTATACTATATGCCAGTGATGGTGAACCTTTTTGAGCCCGAGTGCCCAAACTGCAACACAAAATCAACTTATTTATTTCAAAGTGCCAATACTGCACTTAAAACCCAAATGCTGAGGTTTTAGTTTAGAAAAAACAACTGCTCCTGCACTGCAAGGGTTAAAGGCTTGGTTTCCCCCCCCCCCCCCATGGGCGGTATTAACAAATAAATACTTACTGGTCCTCCAATCCCCCATTGGGCTAGACTGGTCATGGTCGCCATTGCACCCCTCCACTGGACCACTGCACCAGCAGAGGGGAGTGCCAAAATCCGGGATTGGAGGACGGGTAAGTATTTCTCTATGGCGACTTATGGCTCGTGTGCCCACAGAGAGGGCTCTGTGTGCCAGCTGTGGCATGCGTGCCATAGGCTCGCCATCACTGCTATATGCCAAGAGTGGGAAATACGTAGCTTTCCAGATTTTGTTGGACTAGAGCACTCTTCAGAACTATCCAGTATAGCCAGTGGAGAGGGTTGATGAACATTGCAGTGCAACAGCATCTGGAAGTCTACACATTTCATCCTCCGGGAGTGTGTAAGCACTTTAAACACTGGGAAAAAAATATGCACACTAACCAAGAGGCACTGCTTTGCAGGCCGATACTCAGCCTTTTCAACCACATTTCACTGATGCAGACTTTTCATTAAGTCCTGAAGCTTTGTTGGGAACTCGTATTGCTTCAAACTTAACCTGCCACTCTGACTTAGAGAGAAAAATCTTCCTGTTCGGTGTGATGCAGCCTGGCACTGAACATCTTCCAGTCGATTTCGTGCAACATTTTAACACTCCGGGAATGGGACTTCAAGGCAATTTGTCCTCTCTCCAGACACAGTCTCAGTAACATGTGTAAAATATTTAACTCAAGGTCTAAGTGAGAGCTCCACCCTGAGGAGGCCTGGGCTGTCTGCAACTATACCTGCCTTTTTAAAAATTATGGCTATTGAACTGATCTTTCTTTTTACTGAGATTCTGTGCCTATGGTTGCTGCAGCCTCCAGAGTTTGGTTGGCAGGGGAAGGAGAGGGGGTGCTGTCTCCATGTCTAACAGGGCCTTTGTCTTGCCCATCACCTGTTTCTGCTACTAAGTGAAAGGTGCCATCCCTGTCAGGATGTGGCCCCATCCATGACATCAACACACAGAGGGGGCTTCTGGGCAAAAGACTAAATGTGTGTGATTGCTCTGCCAGATCATTTCAACTGGGCCTGTCTTTTTTTTTACAGCATTAATGAACAAAGAACTACAGGATGTGAGCAACAATCACTCATCTCTTTTAATTAATCTCTTCTCGTTTAGCTATGCATGTGCCTTTTGCAGCAGCTTGACGGAGTGTAACACAGGCTTCCCTGAAATGTCTCTTTTAATTTATGGCTTCTGAGGAGGGGGAAGAGAGGCTTCAATTCTCCTGTTGACTGAATTTGGAATGGGCTGTCAACTAATAGGGCTCTTGCAGTTCAATCCTATAAATGTTTACTCAGAAGTAAGTTCCTGTGTGTTAAATGAGAATTGCACCCAGGTAAATATGCATAGCATAAGCATAGCATTGCGGTGCATGGCATTTATCTTACTCTTTTCCTTTCCCCAATTTCATTTATTGAGTCAATCCATCTTTTAAGCTGTTGAGAAGATACATCAGGTGTTTGGAGGACCTATTGCTGAAGTGTGGAGTGCCTGCTTCGTATGCCAGAGGTTCTGTGGCCAGCCTTCAGCCTCGCCATCTGAAACAGAGCCCCCTGAACAAGCACCAAAACCTGTGCCAGTGCAATCCAGTGGGAATTGTACCAACAGCAGAAACTCATGAAAATCCATGCTGGCAAAACAACTAGCCTGTAGTGAATGGCCATTAACATTTGACAGGAATCTGGGAAAGCTCCGTTTTATACAAGCAGAATGCTTGCTTTAATTAGGGATTTCAGTGACACAGTTTGCCATCAGATGTCAGCAAGTGTCGTGGAGTTTGTACATTGAAATAAGTACCAGGATGTCAACATTGTCCCGTGTTCCCCACCTCTGTCCTAGGAACGAAGCTGCCCTAATCACAAGTCTGATCATTGGTCGATCAAGTTCAGAGGTGTGTAGCTGGGGGCTTCCCAGCATTTCCGAACTGTACGTCTTGTAATTCTTCATCATTGGCTATGTGGGCAAGGACCGTTGTCATCTATATCAAGCTTATTAGTGAGCTAAATCAGCTGGTTCCTAATCTAGCAATACACCAAAAGATGAAGCTTGACAATTATCATTGAAACCCAGTGGCCAGAAACTTGTTGAGACTTGAATGAGGGGACAGCCTTGCCAGTGGAGTAGCGCAGAATCGCACTAGTTGCATGAGTGATGGCCATTGCGTCATCCGTCCTTCCCATTGAGAAAGCCCAACTGGCTCTTGGGCAAGATGCCCTGGATATAATGTTGAGCCACTCACAATACTGTCTGTTGTACAAGCTGTTTGACTGAACAGGATCCTGGCCTATATGACATACCTCAGTCTTCTCCTTACCTTTTTTCACAAATCTGTTGCCATTATTACAAAGGAAATTTGGGTCCCCTCACCCAGCAAAAAGCTGCATATAGATAAAACAAATAGATAAAATAATTTGCATTATATGGTGAAAACAGACCAAAGAATAGCCATTCTTGTTTCTATTTTACATCATTGTTAATATTTTTTTGCCCAACATCTTAATGGCTTTATGGGCCAATTGTCTTCCAAAATATAATGGGGTGGGGTGGGCAGTCCAATAACATACTAGTTGTACAGGAACTGTTTTATTATAACCATTTGAAAGGATGTATATTACTATACATTACCCAGCAATTGCTATTTCCCTTTTTCTGAGTTAACACAGTTGAACTTGTTATTATTTTGCAGCAAAGGGATCTAAGTTACTCACCAATTGCCAAAGTTCATCTTTAGCTCTAGTTAAGGAGGGAAAAAAATGAATATTACATTTAGAGAAGTGAATGCAGTAGAGTAACCTACCCTTTTTCATGTCACATCATATGATATTGCCATAGCTTTTTTTCATGCCACCAGATATGTGCCTGGTGAAATGCGCCTGCTTCTTACTCCGCCCATCGACTGTGTCCTGAAGCAAGACCCCCAAGTCTTCCTTCCCTAGGCTTTCGAAAACAAGAAAGTTTACATTAGACAGTAACCATTGTTCTCACTTCTTTTCACCTTAGGGACAAACGTTCATGAAGCCCAGCGCATTTTGAATGAAAGTGGACTCCCAATCATGTCTGCATGTGACCTTGAAGATGCTGCCAGGAAGGCAGTGGCCAGTGTGACAAAGAAGTAAGAGCATCACCAATGAAGAAATCTGTACAATGGATGACATTCCTGAAAATGTCTCAGCATATATATTTAGGATTATTTTAACCAGCCAGGAGTAAAGTTAGGCCTGGCCTATCTGAACAATCAGTGAGACATTGTGAGATGTTCTGTATGTTATTAAAAAAAACAACCGCCCTCAAAACTAAACTACAAGCTACCCTAAACTCACAGAGACTATC
Organism: Intellagama lesueurii; assembly: GCA_037013535.1. Taxonomy (NCBI): domain Eukaryota; kingdom Metazoa; phylum Chordata; class Lepidosauria; order Squamata; family Agamidae; genus Intellagama; species Intellagama lesueurii. Next base: position 272,747,802 of record JBAJHW010000002.1, read on the forward strand.
CTGTGTAATATTCTATCAGAATGGGCTGCGATTAACTGTGATCATTAGCCACTGTCTGTTGCCATTCAGGATTCTTTATCATGTAGGATGTCCTTATTAACAACTGCTGTTTTTTGTAAAACATTTTGTACATCTCGGATATCTTGGAGAGACAGTAGGCAGTCAAGGCCGAAATTTTAAAAAAATCACACAATGGACTCTGTACCCCAAAGTGAGTTTAGATTTACGTTCCTCAAAATTGTTGCTTTCCTCATCATGGGGCAAAACGCTTTTGTAACTGATGGAAATTTCAAAAGACATTTAGAGGAAGTCATGGGAATCTGCTGTTTGAATGAAAAAAAGATCCCACAACCACCCAAAAAATCCAGTGGGTATGCCTGGAAGCTCTCATTGATTTCTATAGATGTTTTGAATCCTAGCCTTTTTGCATTTTTAAATGATATTTTCCCATTAAGGATATGAGAAAATAGCACATTTTCTTCTGTCTCTTGAGCCTAATTAATGGGAATTCTGTGGAAGAGGTTCCTTCAGAGAATGTGCAGTTGTTTCACACATGCCTTAAATATAAATGTTCATGATTTGGCACTGAATGTATACCTCATATTACAGTAAATCAGACATGTAGCCTCATGGAACAACCTTTTAAAAATATATCATACCATGAACATGTTTCTCATGTGAGTCTTTTTAATGACTGAAGGAGAAATGCAACATGTCACAGCATCATACTGTCTGCTGTCCATGAACATATCCGTCCAGTTAATACCCAAATCAATGTGCATAATACTGCTCTTGATGACCTGTCATTCATTGCAGGTTTAAAAATCCTCTCATGACCAGACCTTAAGAATTAATTATTAATGCTATGATCTTATTGACATCAATCAGACCGCCAATCCCCAACTTGGTGTCCTCCAGATGTGTTGGACTATAACTCCCATCATCCCCACCCTGCATGCCCATTGGCTGGCAATGAGGAAGTTTGTGGTTCAAAGCATCTGTAAAGTGTGAGGTTTAGGAAAACTGACATAGACTGTGGTCGTATTGGCTGTCAGCAAGCCTTTCATGGTTGAAAGTAATGTGGAGGGGGAAAATCCTCATAAAGCAGTCATGAAAAATACTTTTAAGTTCTTATCTGAAATACTGATCATGTCGTTCATTTTCATTTTGAGGGGCAAAATCACAAGTACTTAATTTTGGCTTGATCTCGCCTTTGATTTGTGGGAAAGATGCACATAAAAAAGATGCAGGGACTACCAAAATGACTCCATAACCACTTTAGTGCACTTGTTTCATAGTGGAAAGATCTATTAAAATCAAAATATTCACTGTTAGGCAGGGAGAGAAAAAACCACTTCTGCTTTAGATGTGTGCTATTTACACTAACCCACAAATAGAGATGCAAATTACATTGTTCTGAAAATGCCAGAAATTTATGTTCTGATTTTTTCCAATAATATTCAGTAAAGATATGAAAACTTTATAATTTAATAAAAATGAATAATTTTTAATCTAATAAATTTATCTATGTTAAAACAGCAGTGCCAATTAATACTGTGGTGTTGTACTTTTCTGTCATTCTATGGAAGTGGTTAAATGCAAACCTCCCACCTCCCCCAATAATCTCACTGCATATATTCATCCTATCTTTAAAATATATCTATAATGCATTGTATGTTTCCCACTGCTATATGCCTTCTACAAAATCATTAGGTGTGTGGACATTAATTTAGAATGTAAAAAACTATACGGCATTCTCTTAATTTACTCCAGTGTCCAGTAGCTTTCACTGACTTCCCCTTCCCGCCTGCTACTGGATTTCTGTGCTCTATCTTGGAAAGACAGCCATTTCCTATTTGAGTTCGTGCTTTCATAAGGACCTTTACAGGGATTCCAACGTGCAAGATCAAGAGTGTAGTACATAGTGAGCAAACAGTAACAGACACCGTTAAATTCTTTCCAGATTATATAGAATTATATCTGACCAGTCATTTTCCAGCACATAAATACTCCTTTATAGGATATAGTAGGTAAGCAGTGTTCTGCTACAGATACGTATTCTAGATCAGTGGTTCTCAGACTGGGGTCCGCAGATGTTCTTGGACTGCAACTCCCAGAAATCCTGGCAAGCACAGCAAGTAGTGAAGGCTTCTAGGAATAGCAGTCCAAGAACATCTGGGGACCCCAGTTTGAGAACCACTTTTCTAGATATCTGCATGTACTATCCCTCACATGAATGCTCAATTTTGTATATATGTTTCCTTGAGCTTGTAACAACCTTTCTCAATATGTGGTGTGTTTCTCCCTGAAACTACTTGCCATATAAACACACTGGAGTAATGATACAAGCTGATTTCATGTTACCTCACATCTTAGCATTTCATCACAGAGTGCTTGTGAAAACAGCTATTTTGATGTAGTTTTGCTCGTATTCACTACTTTTGGATGTCTTCAATAGGACTCTTGGATTGGTACAGAACAGCTGCAAGGAAAATGCTTTTCATTTGTAATCACTTCACATATTTCAGCTGCCAGTTATCAACTGTTTTCAGAATATTGTTAGGATAAATGACAGAAATCTCTCTGTGTGTGTGTAGATACAGATAGATATTGTTACTCTGGGCTGTCAGTTAATTCTGACTTATGGCAACCTTATGAATTAGTGACCTCCCAGAGTGGTCGCAAGACCAGATAGGTGGGGTATAAATGAAATAAATAAATAAATAAATAAATAAATAAATAAATAAATAAATAAATAAATAAATAATAATAATAATAATAATAATAATAATAATAATAATAATAATAATAATATCATTGCTCAGGTCTAACAAATTAAATATAGTGGTTTTCTTTATTGAGTCAATTTGTCTTGTGTACATACTGTATGTACAAACTCATGTCTATAGTTCTGCATCCATGACAGCCCAGTATTATATATTTACATGTGCGAATACCTCACGTGCAAGTCATTAGCTAATGGAGCAGCATCAAGTGCCTCACTGATTCTGATACGCATGTTAAGAAACACCTTCGTTATGGGTTTGTCCTCAAAAGCTGTGAACCACTACCTTGACTGGACTCCACTGAGTCAGTTAATATTTGTTCAGTTAGTTTCATGGGGCCCAACAGCCTCTCCCGCCAGGCTGTAACCCTACTCTGTGGCTTAGCCCCTCTGCACTCCTCCTTTCTCCATTCTATTAAGTTGGGCTGTTCTGAGGGAATATTTGGGAGGCTGTTAAACTTTCCGATGCTGCATTCTCCCCCTGCTTAGCTGATTGGCAAGAAACAACGCAACAACAGGCCTCTGCAGGTCCCCTTGTTGCCACCATTGTTTCCAAGTGATCAGATGCCTGACGTGGGGTTGTGGAAATACTGAAAGGCAGATGGCTTCTTTAAGATGTCTTCCCCATCTAAACTATTCAGATGATCACCAATAAAACTGAGCTTTGCTGAGAGCAGGAGAATATGTGAGAGAAAATAGGTGGGGTGAGGCTAGATTGTGAGCTAGGTATCTGGCTGCAGAGCCAAAGGTTGGGAGTTCAGTTCTCCACTGTGCATCTGAGAAGAGCCAGCCTGTGTGGCCTTGGCCAAGCTGCACAGTCCCAGGATGCCCACAGAAGAAAGAGGATGGCAAACCACTTCTGAGTACTCGCTTCCTATAAAACCCTGAAAAGGGTTGCTGTAAGTCAGAATTGACTTGATGACCCATGATTACTATTATATTAAGTGGTGAGGTGTATTGGGGGAAAGTGGTAGGATTATGTCCTAAAGAAGACTTCCCCCATGCCTGAGGCAATAGAGTGTGACCTGTAAGCTTACAGAAGAGAAGGTGGAAGTTTCTCCATCAAAATTTGAACTGGAATCTTTGATGGCTGAGGTTCAGATGACTCTTGAAGACAGGGCTATAAACCATACATGCTTTTAAAGCAGAAATTCCAGGTTCAATTCCTATGGGCTGAGAAAGACTCCTATTTGAAACCCCAAAATGTAGTTCTGAGCTGAGTAGACCAATATACGCATAAAGCAGCTTCCCATGTTTATTCCTGTATATGGAATGCTTACTACTTTTGGTAGAACTTATTGAGTTTGGTGGAACTTACTGATCCCAGATTGGGATCTCAGCACTAGATGAAAAGGTATGGCAGCCCTTTTATCTTAATAGTAAACCTCTAGTTCTGGGGCAGGGATCTTGTACATTTCATGGTATGTCTATGTAGTTCAAGAGAGTACCTGTGGTTAAAAGCTTGCTCCACTCTACTGGACTGCCACCAAGCCTTCGTTCACCACTACTTTTTATAGGGGGAAAAAGTAGAGCCAACAATCCCCCCCCCTCCTCAGGGCAGATGTACAAAACAGAGGTAGGAAGTAGATGGATAGTCTGACATGAATTTCCTATTGAAATAGAGACTAATTTGTTCTGAAAACTAATGGGGCCCCTCAGTGACAGAAGTAGGTTAACTCTGCGAACGAGCCGCTAGTTAAGGAGACAATGCCATGGGGGTTTGAGATGGCAGTCTTGACATTTCCTAAACTGGCTCTTCCAAACACACACAGAGTGGGAAGGTCATTGCAGGGAAGGCTGACAGTGACAAAATGTCTGTAAACACTTCTGGGCTAGAAAGGCTCAGAGGGCCTCGTGTGGAAGACAGACCACCTTGTGCAAATACCACAGGTGAGCAAATTGGAGAGGTGAGCTCTCTATTGCAGCAGACAAAAGAAGTTCTTGAGCAATGAGACTAGACAAGCCAACACACCAATTTGGCACACACTTCAAGGACCTCCTATAGTGTTTTCCCCTCTGCACCTCTCTTCCCATCCTGGATGCATTACAATCCTTCCTTTCTACATGCATTCCCTCTTGCTGTAACAGATCTCTATGTTCTGGTGTATCCCTGCAGCACACTTAGTAAACGAGCACCCCAACTGCCTGAGTGAGCCACAGGTCACATCTTGTTCCCAGACAGCCAAAACTTGAGCTTCTGTTTATCTGAACCTGCTTGATTCAAACCACTGAGCTTCCTTTTAGACCTAGGTCTGGGGCGATAAAGAAGGCAGGTCCAGCTACTAAATCATTTCCTGAATTCCCTGCAAGAATCAGATTCACACAAGGCAACCTGGATCAGGTGCTAGAAACATTTATATTAATTGAAAGCTTCCTCTCCTTTCCCCACCCACCCCATTTTAGATTCTGTGGCACCCTGGGGTTCTCTTTTGCCCTGGGGAAACCTTAGGAGCCTTGGGACAGGGAGGGCCTTTTGAAGTCAAACATCGCCACCCCATCACCACTGCTGGAAGCAGCAATCTGGCAGTATGTTTTGAGTATTAAAGGCTCTTCCACCACCACCGCCATCCTGAGGCCCCCAGTAGTTTCTCCGGGCCAAAGGGGAGCCTTGGAACCTGAAAGGGGGGAGTTCAAATTAAATACTTTTGGTGCCTAAGCCAGGTTATGCTGGGATAAATTTACACAACAGGATCTTGCCAAGTATCGGACAAAAAAACAATCAGGGTGTAACTGGACAGGGTGATTGTTCTGTGTTGGTGCACTCTCCCTTTTCTGCATAGTCATAAAATTGTACCAGGTGTATGATTCCTATATCCTTGTTTCTTTATGCTCTGTTTCAACTGTCCACATGGAAAATGATATTGGCAATGTTTCTCCTCTACTCTGCCCCTAACTTTTACCCCCTCCTCTGCCAATATCACTACCCTCTTTTCCATCCTTTACACTCTGCTCATGTCCTGGTAAGTGAATATAAACTATAGTTTTTGGAGACATGGATTTACCAGCCTTTTTTATTTCTCTGTATTTCTTGCTTTCATTGCATATAGCTGTTGATTCAATGTCTGTTTTTAGATTTGTTTTTAACAACCAATCTAGCACAAAACTTGTTTATGTTGGGAATTGGAGCAGTCATTCCACTGGAAACTGTTGACTGATCTAGCCCTAGAATTGTCGTAGGTTCTTTTTAAAAATGTAAAGGAAAGTATGTTATTCTAGTAGCAATGCAAACGGGTGAGAGGGAAGAGGCGAAAGTGGCCATTCCTTCACCACACCTCACTGTGTGTATCTTAATCCATGTTTCCACACCAATGTTCCAGAAGAACAGGGGGGAAATCATTCATACAATCCATTTCTGAGCCCTGCCAAAAAAGAGAGAGAGAGAGAGAGAAAGGAAAAACAGCAGCAGCAGCAGCAACAAAGGAACACTGATGACAGATCAAACGTTATACGGTGCCCATGCAACAAGATTGGATCTAGTTGGGATTAGCAATAACGTCATCTAGTTATTGGATAAAATATCAGAATGATCAGTGAGGAACACAGGATAGACACAGCAGGCTACCCACCTGCTTGCACACTTGATCTTTGGTTAAAGGGTGGGCTTTTACTGAACGCACAATTTGCATAGAAGTGAAAGCTTATTTTCCCCACCTTCCTCAGAATATCAAATCAGAGGCCAAGGTGCTCTCACTCTCTCCATTCTGCAAGGAACTGCACCCATCTTCAAAACCTAAGACTACATAAGGTGATATTTAAGTCACAAGGTTGAAGTGGCTGGATATGAGCCTCATGATGTGGTGTTTATACTGCAGTCAAAGATTCTGCTCATGACATGAGTTTGATCCGGATAGGTTCAGATAGTCAGCTCACTGGTTGTCTCAGCCTTCCATCCTTCTGAGGCTGGTAAACTGAGTACCCAGCTTGCTGGGAGCAGGGGTGTAGGCAGTGTATAGCCTGAATAATTAAAATTGTAAGCTGTCCAGAGAATGCTTTAAGCACTATGGGGCAGTTTATACAGTCATGGCCAAAAATATTGGCACCTTTGCAATTCTGTCAGAAAATGCAACCCTTCTCTCAGAAAATTGTTGCAGTTGCAAATGTTTTGGTACTCACATGTTCATTTCTTTAGTTTGCGTTGGAACAACACAAAAAAATAGAGAAGAAAAGTCAAATCTGATACAATCCCACACAGAAACCCAAAAATGCACTGGCCAAAATTATTGGCGCCCTTAACTTAATATTTGGTAGCACCCCCTTTGGAAAAAATAACTGAAATCAATCGCTTCCTGTAACCATGAATTAGTTTCTTACACCTCTCTACTGGAATTTTGGACCACTCTTCTTTTGCAAACTGTTCCAGGGCCTTCAGATTTAAAGGATGCCTTCTCCCAACTGCTGTTTTGAGATCTCTCCACAGGTGTTCTATGGGATTCAGATCTGGACTCATTGCTGGCCATATCAGAACTCTCCAGTGCTTTGTTTGTAACCATTTCTGAGTGCTTCTTGAAATGTGTTTCGGGTCATTGTCCTGCTGGGACCCATGACCTCTGGTGGAGACACAGCTTTCTGACACTGGCCACTATGTTGTGCCCCAAAATTCTTTCGTAAGCATCAGATTTCATGATACCGTTCACACAGTCAAGGCATCCAGTGCCAGAAGCAGCAAAGCAACCCCAAAACATCTTTGAACCAGCCACCATGTTTGACTGTAGGGACTGTGTTCTTTTCTTTGAATGCCTCATTTCTTTTTCTGTAAATAGTGCCATGATGTCCTTTACAAAAAAGCTCTACTTTTGTCTCATCTGTCCACAGCACGTTCTCCCAGAAGGATTCTTTATCAAGTAGGATGTCCTTATTAACAACTGCTGTTTTTTGTAAAACATTTTGTACATCTCGGATATCTTAGAGAGACAGTAGACAGTCAAGGCCGAAATTTTAAAAAAAATCACACAATGGACTCTGTACCCCAAAGTGAGTTTAGATTTATGTTCCTCAAAATTGTTGCTTTCCTCATCATGGGGCAAAACGCTTTTGTAACTGATGGAAATTTCAAAAGACATTTAGACATAAGTTTTTTCCCCAAGATGGCGCCGGAGGCGGGCGGCTAGCGCTTCTCTCTCTCTCTGCCGCACCAGCTTGCCTCTTGGTTTCTACTCACCATTTTATTTGTTTTCTTTTCTTTCTTCTCCTTTCCCCCCCCTTTTCCCCCCTATTCTTTTGGTCCTCCTCCTCGCCTCCCTGTCGACTGGCTGCCGGACTGAGCGCGGGTTTGCGGGGCTGGAGCCAGAGCTCGAACGCGGGGCCGGAGTTGCTGCTCGATTGGAGCCTTCTGGCTTGTCAGCGGAGCTCGGAGGCTTGGGAGCCTTCGCCCGACCGCAGGAGGTGGAATTTGAGCTCTGCGGGGGAACGTGTCCGATCCAGGCTGAAATCGGAGGCTGGCTTGGAGGGGAGAAGACCTGGAGCCTGGTGACTCGGCACCCCCCCCTTCCTGACGAGCTCTGTTAACGACCGCGTGGTTGAGGCTGGAGCCTGGAGCCGGGACTGCTGGGCTTCCTGTGGCTGAAGGTGGTGGCTGTGTTGCCCAGGAGCTCCGTGGGCCTCGTGTTGCTGTGGTGGGAAGGCGGACCATCCCAGGCACCGGTGGTGAGACGGCGGGGGGAAGACCCTGGGAGGCTGTGGGGAGGAGAGAGCCGACTTGCTGGGTGGCCGCCATGTTGGTCTCCCTGACGGCAGCCTCCTCTCCTGCACTGGACTGTTCACTCTGCCCTTCCCGGATTACTCACAAAGACGCCTTATCTCAAGGAAGGGAAAAGGGAAAGCCAGGGACTGAACACTTTTCTGCCTGGACTTTATTGCTTTCGACGCTGCCCACGCTCATCATTGTGATGCAACCCGTGAGTAACATCCTTGCTCCGACATTCTCCTTGCCACTAACATCAATATTAACAACCTTTGAAATAATACCAAGAACACTAAGACCAGTAAAACTTAAAAGGACAAGGTTGCGAGGCGGAGGAGGACAGACCTGGACTAGATGTGGGGGTAACTTCTTGGGTACTCTTTTTTAAGTTAATTCTACTTTCTGTATTGGGTTTTTTAATTATAACACTGTATAATTTTGTATTGCATTGTACTTGTCTCTGCACTTTATTAAGTTGTGGTACTATTTAGGGCTTTGCCTCTCTTATTTTATTCTTTCTTTCTTCTTTTCCTTCTTTGTCTGGCATGGAGCGGGAGGCCTGCTTGCCCAGCGAGGGGCCTTTTAACATCTCGGTGATCATGGGTAGAGGGAGATATGGCATTGGCACAGTCCCCGCTCGTGTTAGAAGAACGATGAACAGATGTTTGAAGGCTGTTCATTGTTCTGAGACTGTGACCAACCCTCAGTACCGAGGTAGCCAGCTCAGCCAGCCTTCCACTCTAACTCTGGTGCTGTTGAATGCCAGGTCTGTATCCAACAAGCCCCAGGTGATTCACGATCTTATCCTGGAGGAGGATGCAGACCTGGCATGCATAACCGAGACGTGGATTGGCGGAGAAGGGGGTCCTCCCCTCGCTCTTGTCTGTCCGCCCGGTTATGCTGTCCAGCACCAGGGTAGACTGGAGGGGCGGGGGGGGAGTAGCCATTGTTTATAAATCCAGCTTGGAGGTTACTAGGCGCTCCTCGGTGGTAAAGCCAGGTCTAGAGGCACTCCATGTGTTGATTGAGGCCAGGGATGGTATTGGGATTTTGCTGGGCTACCGCGCTCCTCGCAACCCAGCCACTTCCCTTCCGGAGCTGGCCGACTTTGTCTCCGTGGCACTGTTGGGATCCCCGAGGCTTCTGGTCTTGGGTGATTTCAATGTGCATGCCGGGGCAGAGGCTTCTGGGCCAGCTCTTGAGTTCTTGGAAACCATGGCTTCCTTGAACATGTCCCAACATGTCAACGGCCCCACCCACGTGGGTGGTCACACATTGGATCTGGTCTTTTCCTCTAGTTGGAGCGAGTGTGATCTGATGGTGATGGACCTTGTGTCAGTCCCCTTGTCATGGGCAGATCACCATCTAATAAAATGTAACCTCACAGTGGCTCTCCCCCCTCGCAGGGAGCAGGAACCTATTTCCATGGTCCGTCCTCAAAGACTACTGGATCCGGTTGGATTCCAGGATGCCATGAGAGGGGTCACGGCTGACCTGGCTAGCGCTCCTGTCGACGCTCTGGTTGACAGCTGGTCCACTGCTGCCACCAGGGCCATAGACACGATCGCGCCTAAACGCCCTCTCCGCCGTAGAGCTCGGCCAGCGCCCTGGTTTAACCAGGATCTTCGAGCGATGAAGCGAATGAGGAGAAGGCTAGAGCGTAGATGGAGGAAGAACCCGACGGATCATAATTGGATAGCTGTTAAGGTCGCAACTAACCTTTACCTGAATAAGGTAAAGGCTGCATGTCGATCATTCTTCGCTAACCGGATAAGCGAAGCGTCAAACCAGCAGGCGGAGCTATTCCGTATAGTGCGTGACCTATCCGGAATTGGTCCGGGAGATGGGCCTCCCCCTAGTTTCTCACCGGACCAATTTGCAGCATTTTTAAAATCTAAAGTGGAGGCCATCCGCCGGGACCTCTCTCCTTTTTTGAATACAGTGAGTCGAACAGAGATGTCCAGCGCACCGTCTTGCCCGGTAACTTTTGACTCCTTTCAGCCTGTGACGCCTGACACTGTGGACAAGGTGCTTGATCGATGTCGAGCTACCACCTCCTCCCTTGACCCTTGCCCGGCCTGGCTAATCAAAGCAACCAGGCCGAAAACAACAGAATGGGCCACAGCAATAATAAATGGGTCTTTCCTTGAGGGCAGGTTTCAGCCTGCCCTCAAGGAGACACTCATTAGGCCCATTAGAAAGAAACTTAAAATGGTGGCGGACGAGATTGGCAATTATAGGCCCGTCGCCAATGTTTCTTTCATGAGCAAAGTGGTCGAGAGGGTGGTCGCCGATCAGCTTCAGGCTTACTTGGATGAAACAGATGCCCTGGATCCATTCCAGTCGGGCTTCAGGCCGCGCCACAGTACAGAGACGGCATTGGTCGCCCTGTATGATGACCTGTTGAGGGAGGCCGACAGGGGCAAAATGTCTCTGTTGGTCCTCCTCGACATCTCAGTGGCCTTTGATACCGTCGACCACGGTATCCTCCTGGGGAGGCTCTCCGAGTTGGGAATTGGTGGCTTGGCGTTTGCCTGGCTCCGTTCCTTCTTGGAGGACCGTCCCCAGAGAGTACAGCTTGGGGAGAGTGTTTCGACCCTGTGGAATGCCAATTGTGGGGTTCCGCAGGGGTCAATTATCTCCCCAATGCTGTTTAACATCTACATGAGGCCGCTGGGTGGGATCATCAGGGGGTGTGGAGCATCGTGTCATCAGTATGCGGATGACACCCAGCTCTACATCTCCTTTTCACCAACTGCAGGTGATGCCGTCCTGTCCCTTCGGCGCTGCCTGGGGACCGTACTGCAATGGATGCAGGAAAATGGGCTGAGGCTGAATCCGGACAAGACGGAAGTCCTGAGGGTGGGAGCTCCCGTGGTTGGTGGCCTGGGTGACTCTCTCTCGTTTGGGGGGGGGGTGACCCTGGCTGCGAAGAGTGGGGTCTGCAGCTTGGGCGTACACTTGGACCTGACGCTCACCATGGAAACGCAGGTGGCGTCGGTAGTCCGCACCGCCTTTTTCCACCTTTGGCGGATAGCCCGGCTGCGGCCCTACCTTGACACGGGGGCGCTCACTACCTTGGTGCATGCGCTCGTAATCTCAAGATTAGACCATTGTAATGCGCTCTACGTGGGGCTGCCTTTGAGGCTGATGCGGAAACTTCAGATGGTGCAGAATGCAGTGGCCAGACTCCTTACTGGAGTGAGAAAACACCAGCATATTTCTCCTATTCTGGCCATGCTGCACTGGCTGCCCATTCGTTTCCGCATTGACTTCAAAGTTCTGATGCTTACCTATAAGGCCCTAAACGGTTTGGGACCTCGATACTTGGTGGAACGCCTGCTCCCACCGAGATCTACCCGGATCACCCGTGCGAGTCAGGAGGTGAGGTTGAGGAGCCTAACGCCGAGGGAGGCCCGGAGGGAAAAGACACGAAACCGGGCCTTCTTGGCGGTGGCTCCTCGCCTCTGGAATAACCTTCCTCCGGAGATTCGCGAGGCCCCTACGCTGGGTACATTTAAAGTCCAACTAAAAACATGGATGTACATCCAGGCCTTCCCTCCTGTCAGCACTTAACTCTTTTTCTTTTGCTATTTATTATTTATAATATTTTTTCACTGTTTTTACTATTGATTATGTCTGTGTTATATGTATGTTGGTAGCCGCCCAGAGTGGTAGAATATACCAGATGGGCGGGATATAAATCAAATAAATAAATAAATAAGTCATGGGAATCTGCTGTTTGAATGAAAAAAAGATCCCACAACCACCCAAAAAATCCAGTGGGTATGCCTGGAAGCTCTCATTGATTTCTATAGATGTTTTGAATCCTAGCCTTTTTGCATTTTTAAATGATATTTTCCCATTAAGGATATGAGAAAATAGCACATTTTCTTCTGTCTCTTAACTGGTTGCAAGTGTGATTACTATATTGCCCACACCTCTTACTTGTGACAGGTGTGTCTAAATACAAATTAAAGGAGCATCACATGCTTGAAAAGCAATTATTTCTTACAATTTAGACAGGGTGCCAATAATTTTAGCCAGTGCGTTTTTGGGTTTCTCTGTGGGATTGTATCAGATTTTACTTTTCTTCTCTATTTTTTGTGTTGTTCCAACACAAACTAAAGAAATGAACATGTGAGTACCAAAACATTTGCAACTGCAACAATTTTCTGAGAGAAGGATTACATTTTCTGACAGAATTGCAAGGGTGCCAATATTTTTGGCCATGCCTGTAAGCAGTGCACTTTACTTTTTGCTTTAAATTTATTTTATTTGGAGTTCATGAGCCAGAACCTCAACTCTTGATGACAACAGAAAACCACTGGCGCTATGAAGGATTTATTACATAATTATATTGAAGGCTGACAGGAGTGTAGCATGATATAAGGTATCAAAAGGAAACCTACAATGGGGAGCCCCCCCACAAGTCCAACTGGGCATGGTCCCTTGCTGCACAGATTGTGCATCTCTCTCTTCCATGGCAGAAGAGCTAATGTTTGACCTTGGCAACAGAAGGCCTTTTAGAACTAGCCTCCATACATGGAAACAGGTTGGAAAGAATGGAAGATACTGCTGTGCTGGGGGGGGGGGGGAGAAGAAGAGCAGCTGCTGGAAATTGAGCGGCCCAAACCCCTCTCTACGACATCTTATCATTTTGGTAAGATAAGCTACTTATAGAGAATTAAGTTTTAAGATCAGGATGCTGCTACGTGAGGTTTCTTCCCATGCTTATGGCTGCCACTCATCTGGTGAGATGATATTTATGAAATAGAATATGTGTTTTGTACAGCAAATTTGCTGCCCAATACATCTATCTACCCTGCCCTCTGCATATTTGAACATTTGACTGTGTTGTTTTAAAAAAGAACATTTCTCACTGATGAAAAGTGAAAGATTCACTATGTGTAAAAGTTCTGTTTTGGAAAGAAATCCAAAGCCCCGTTTGCACTCCACTTTGGAAAATGCAAAGGACAGGTAGAGGGTCACTTGGGAAGGAATGACCCATCACTGTCAAGATCCTGGGTTTGAGCTGGCTTCATAATCGGTTATTCAATGGGTAGTTTGGATTTGTTGCAATATTATATAGCATGAATGTCTTGTCTTTCATCTGTGCTTTGGCTCTACCTCTTATTTTCAGCAGGCAGTGCCTCCCAGTTTGCTCAAATGTTTATGCCTGTTGAATTCAAGCTAGAGCTTTATATAAGCATCATAGATTACTATTTCAGTCTGTCAAATGTCAACAGACAGCACAGAGTGCTTTACGCTGTAGTTATGGTATCCAACAATTAAAGCCTTTGATGAAAGCATTTTTATTGGCATATATATCACCATTTGATCCAATTATTATGCCATTAAACATTAAGAGTAATTGAAGCAAATGGTGCCCAATAGTAGAGACACATCTGCTCCAATAAATTCTAGCCAAAAATAAGGAGGTCTTTTTGGAAAAATCTAGGCAATGTATTTCAGCATTATGCTCTCTGGTTAATAAGGTTTCTGAAGCATATTCTAACATATATATTCATCTACTTGATGCTGTTAATGAGTCCAATTAATTGCTGGGTTTTATTTTTCCAGAAATGGAGGATCAACCCTTACATGCGTGCTTGTTTCCAGTAATCCTTGCTGTACCCTGAAACCTGGAGGACTTGTAATAGAGCCTAAACCATTTATTTATTTATTTATTCTATTCTACCATTGTTATTCTGTAACAGAGATCCTTACATTCTTCATAGTACAAGCTTCAATGGAATTTATCAGATATCAAAGAGCTATCACTCCACTGTTAAATACTCACTGACTTTCACACCAACCAACCATCATCTCTATATTTTGGGATGGGAAAAACCCAAGAATAAAACTTAAGGCTCTTCAAGACAATAAACAAAGAGGAGGGTTTGGCCTACCAGACTGAATAAATTATTACAGAGCAGCAGCTCTGTCCTGGGTGAGGGAATGGGTTATTCTACAAAATGGGAGACTTTTAAAAATTGACGGGCATGATTTAAGGCTAGGCTGGCATGCCTACCTATGGTACCAAGATGATAAGCAATGCAAAACATTTAATTTACATTTGATCAGGAGAGCTCTGTTATGGGTTTGGAAGACAGTTAAGGCACAACATTATAGAAAGATACCATTATGGGTAGCTCCATTAGAAGCGTTCTCTGATCCGGCAAGAACATCTCAAGGGACAAACGGGAGATATGCCGAGATATTAGATAGTGATTTTAATCTAAAGAACAAAGATGAACTGGCAGAACAAGGTATTATCTTAGATTGATGGTCGATAAACTTGTTGAAATCAAGATATGTAAAAGATAAAGCTACAGGGTTTCAGAAAGACAAAATACCTTTGGATAAGGGGTTGCTGGACTCAGAGGAAAAAATGATTAAAGGTTTATATAATACTTTAATGGAGCAAAAAATGGAAGATGAAATTGTGAAGGATTGCATGGTAAAATGGGCTCAAAATATAGGTCATAATATAGAACTAAGTGCCTGGTCACAAATTTGGGAACGAAATATTAAAATGACTAAATCTATAAATCTAAAAGAAAATATATACAAAATGTTTTACAGATGGTATGTAACACCAGAGAAATTAACAAAAATGTATAAAAATGTTTCTAATAAGTGTTGGAAATGTGAAAAGAAAGTAGGGAGCTTCTATCATATGTGGTGGATGTGCCAAGGACTTTTGGAAAATGATTCATGAAACGATTGAGAAAATTTTAGGGGTTAAAATTGCTTTGACACCAGAAATTTTCTTATTGAATATATTACCAGCTACATTAAAAAAAACAAGACTTACTTGACCTTACACCTGATAACTGCAGCTAGAATTGTATATGCCAGTAAGTGGAAGACGACAAAGGTGCTGACAAAGAAGGAATTTATTGAGAAGATTTTGGAACTAGCAGAAATGGATATTTTGACAGATACACTAAATGATAGACTGGATAATAATAAATGGGAACCTCTTTATACCAGGATGAAATCTACACCGATTTAAGTAAAATAGATTAGATTAATATTATGTTAGAGAGTATAAGACAAGATGAAATGAATGGAACATATTGTAATAAATCACTCTGGTTGCAACGGATAGAAAAGTAGAAAAAATACAATAAAATATTTATTATATATATTTTGGTGCCATGTATGTCATCGAAGTGACCAACATGACTTTGACCAAACTCTGGGAGGCAGTGGAAGACAGCGGGGCCTGGCGTGCTCTGGTCCATGGGGTCATGAAGAGTCGGACATGACTTAATGACTAAACAACAACAGATAGTTGCCATTATATCTCTCTCAAGTGAGCTGGGCCCTTGTTGGCCTGTCCACACTTTTATAGAAATGTTTGCTCAGGTTTTTACCAATAGTTATCTTTGCTGGTTATGCCTAGTGATTTTAAGGCAATATTTTATTATTTTGTCATTGTTTTCGTATTTAGTAATAATTGCTATATGTTACTAGGAGTTTTTACAAACTGGTTTTTACGTTTATGCATTTATATAAAATATAGGGGTTTTTAATGTAAAGTAGTAGGAAAAATTCTTTAATTAATTAATAACTATAATTCCCACCATCCCTGTCATGTTTGAGGATTTGGGGAACTGGAATATAGCACAGTAGCAGGACTGGCTCCAGATTGGCTTACTCAAACAATAGATACCCACTATACTGCGGCAATCATTCTTTATAATGTGTCCTTGGTCCACAGGATGCTAGTCCTTATAATGTGTTACTTAGCCCATGGGATGCTGGGCAATGGGAAGTTATATTTTCTGTTTCTTCACACTAGAAAGAGAAACTTGCATGCAGAAGAGGGCAAATGTATACAAAAGAAAGCTTTTTGTTGATTGTGACCAACTAGTTCCCCCAGCCTTTTTTGTTTTTCTGCTTTTCTTCCAGGTTGTTCTTCTTTGATATGTATGACGTGCTATGTTCTCCATCATATTTCTCTCTCTCTCTCTCTCTCTCTTTTTTTTTTTTGGCTGGCACTGGCATTAAGATGAGACTTATGAAGGAGAGTTAGAACTCCTTTTTTAAAATGTTCAGATCACTTGTGAAGTCCCAGGAGAACAGTAGGGCAGGAAACATGGAGTGGGCCAAATAATGGGAAGAAACAAGCCAGCAGAGCTGTGCATTAGCTACATAAATATTTGTGAAGAAGTGATGGTTTTTTTACAGGATCTTTTAAGTTTCTGCGGAAGGGAAGATGGTAACTTGATATGAATCCTGGATGTTCTCAAATATTCAGAGCTCACTAAGAACATATTCTTTTTCATCCATTTTCTCTAGTGTGCCAAGGTAATGTTAGGCAGACATGGTAATAATCAAAAAACTACAAAAATTCTCTTTTACAAAAAGATAATGCATAGTTACCACACAAACACCAGAGGAATTAAAGAAGTGCTAGTGTTTCTGACCTTTAAAAGCTTCCGAGAGTCACTGTTCACTCTGTTTCTCATGTAGATCACAGGAGAGTTCACTTATATGTCCTTGGAAATGATTACTATATTTTTAGCAAACTCTCTCATCTCTAAAACAATATATGCATGAGCAGCAGTATTACCACTGACAAAAATGAAGCAGGTGCTTCAATGATCCAAGAAAAAATGGCCCTGATCCAAGTTTTCCTGTTTCTCTTCCACCCAATGTGCAGGCGCCCATCATGATGTTCTTCATAGTAATTTCCTCAAGAGGACTCTAAAAATTCAGGTAGCTGTAGTCATACTGACAAACCCATTCTAGGAGTTTTTACCTGTACTAACAGCAGTTGTTTTATAAAGTTAATGGGTCTTAATTGCTCTTTTAGGACCAAGACTCTCCAAAATATTTTACATAAAAGTGGATCACGCACAACATTGTTATTGCTGGGAAAAGTAATTCTTCCAGAAACTTCCGAGCTACTCTTCTTTTGATTCAGTGCAACTCTTTTTATTTTTTGTATTCCCCATAGAAATAAGGGGAAGATTCTTATTCCAAGGAAGGCTTAGGGTGGCATTATTTTCTGTAAGGATTAATTGGCTAGCCTAGAGACTAAAAAGTTGGCTAGATAGCTCAGTGGTTTAGGTATCAAGCTGTGGAGTCAGACTGGGGGTTTGATTCTCCACCATGCCTGCTGCAAGTACAGCCAGCCTGTGTGACCTTGGGCAAGCTGCACAATCTCAAGGCGGCCACAGAAAAAGGGAAGGGTAAACCACTTCTGAGTACCCTCTACCTGGAAGACCCTGAAAAGGGTTGCCATCAGTCAGAATTGACTTGACAGCACATAATTATTATTATTTAAAGTCTAGGGGTCTCAAAACCAGAGGTGAGAAGGAAGGAAGGAACGAAGGAGACAGTGGTGCTGATATTGGAAGAAAAGTCTTGAGCGATTCTCGTCCTATCCACTTGGTTGCACGAAGCTGGTGAAACATGAAACGCTACCACAAGATAAAGCAAGAGAAGATAAAAGTTAAGGAAAGTTTCCTATCCAGGAATTAGAACCACAGTAATGACAAACAAGTCTTCTTGGGAAATGGGTGGTGGGAGTGGGGAGAACGAACATACAATTGACAAACATACAACAACAGCCAACTTTACTGTGATGCCTGGTTATATTTAAATGTATTATGATGGTAAATGTATTGTTTGAAAATGCATTGGTTTGGTAAGTATGGGGGGGGGAGGAGCCTGGAATGTTAGTCAGAATGGTTCTGATTGATCAAGAGACAAACTAGATAAGGAGGGTGGTTGCATTTTTGAGGAGAGTCTGGTGTAGAGATGGGAGGAAAGTGATTTTGGAGTCTGAGAAAGATTGAGAGGAAGGGAGAGGTAACAGAGGGAAGGACTGTGCTGAGTGAATTTAAAGTCTAGGAATAAACTATGTTCTTTTACTACAGTTATTTTAATAAAACCGTATTGGTTCTTTTAAAACTCAATGGTGTTCCTGACATTAATGTTCCTGACATTAACTTAAGTGAAGATTATTTAAAAAAAAAACGCAAATGTATTCTTGTGGTAATTTAAAGACACCATTATCTAAATATCCGAGCATATCAAGCAAAAAAAAAGAAAGAGAATAAATGTTGTGGCACCTTAAAAACTATCTGTTATGTTTTAATGTGAGCTTTCATAGGTAAATTCACGTCCTTAGACATAAGAGTGCGATTACATGGCAAATTTGTATACATTTATACATGGCACCAAAATAAAGAGACAGTGGTTAGTAGACATAAGTTAAAAATTGTCTGAGTAAATGTGATATTTCACACCAGGTAATGACTTCCGTTTGATATTCAGATCTTTTCCATTGAAGATTTGTACTGTAAAAGTGACAGTTGTTAGTGGATGAAGGAACCCCTGGCATAAAATGGCAACAGTAGAAACAACATGATTGTTAATTATACATGGCCAAAAATGAGGAGATTGGCATTTCACACCTGGTAATGACTTTTAAGACTCCTGTTTGATATTCAGCTCCTTTCTAAAAGGAATTGAATATCTGCACCGACTGACAAAGCTACCTCTTCTAAAACTACAACAGAATATTCAAGTGTCAAGATAAAGGGAGTTTTTAGAGAGAAGTTGTGACAGTTAACAACCTCTTCTTGGTCCAGATCATGTGGGACATTTATGCTTCTGTCCTTAAGAAGAATTTGCACACAATGCATAAGCACAGAAGACCACTGAATGTCTTCTAGGACAGCCATTCTGAATCTTGTTTTGGCCACAACCATAAACAAAAACCATAAACTAAAAGCACAATATGAAAGAAACATACGCCAAATCAGGATTGTATAAGTTGCATAAGGAACCTTATAATAAACAACTGTGAAGAATTGTTTCCAAATGTTCTAGGGCCCCCCTAGGGGACCATATGGCCCTGTTGAGAATGGTTGTTCTAGGAGATATTCACAATCCACCCAGGGTGATGTGAGTCCTGGCGCATGACCAGCTTTGGGAACAAGCTATTTGCTCATTCTAGAATAAGTTCCAGATTGCTTTGTAGCATATATGGATTCAGTGGCTCATGAGAAGGAGATTTGCTTCATGAAGACAAGGCTACATGGAAAGGGTTCCCTCAAAGCAAAAGCTTGCCAAATCACTGGTCTGATCAATGCCCATAACAATCTGAAATGAGAGGGGGCAGTGCTGGGGGAGAAACATACGACCATGTATGTTACCTTGTATGTTACCTTGTATGTTTACCATGGGTTGTCAGTGGGGAGCATCGCCAATTGGATTCTAGTTCCCAACCACTACCTGCTACTAACTTAACTGTGGAGTTCCACTCCCCACCTCAGAGTTCTTGAGACCACCCTTCCCTTCCTGATGTCCCTTTGTTAGCTGCCTTTCCTCTCCTTCTCTCGTCTGTTTGCTTCTTTCCAAAAAAGATATATCATAGGGCCCCACACTATATAAAAGAAAACAAGGGGTTCTATAAATAAACTTTCCCCCCCTTGAACCAATAAGCATTTAGATGGATCATTTCTTTTTGTTTTCCAAGGGACAGGGTAAAACTGGGCTAGTGTCTCCACACTTTTTTCCACCAAAAAGAAAACAACCAAATTCCAAATCGTTCCAACAGCCAGAAAAAACAAACTAAAGCATGTTCACGTTTGAAAAGAATGGCCAATTTTTTTGAACAATCAGTACAGAAAATGTCCCAGTGGGAGGGGGTTTCCTGATCTATCAGTGCTGCAATGTCTCTCCTTGAGTCCAGACCATGTAAGACATTAATGCTCCTGTCCTTAAGAATGAATGATGCAAAGATATATATACTGGATCTACTCAAGTGCTAATCAAGGTCTCAGCAGCTCTCAGCTTCATGACTGTTCGTGTTTAGAGTAGAAATATATCAGAAACAGAGTAGAAATGGCATTTCTCAGCAGTATGTCATAATGATTGGTTGTATTGGTATCAGAGGTTTGGAAGAAATGCACCGCGTTTCCTTCTACTGTCAGGTCCGCCGCCTCACTGGGAAACATTTGTGTAAATAAAACTGTTGTTCATTTGCAGAATGTGTGAGAAGAATGAAGCCCGCGGCTGAAAAATATGCTGAGGAGCTGCTGTAATAAATTTTGATATTATATGCATGACACGGATGGATAGACCATTGTTCAGAAGGCCTGGCACATCAGACTGGTGCTGTAGAAGGCGAATTGCTGAAAGGGGGAGAAGCAGATGTTCAGCAAGGCATGCTTCAAATAGAAACCAAGCCTGAAAAGGCGATATATTATTTCACTATTTTAAAAAAAGAAACCTGAATAATAGGGAAAGTTTCCTCTCAAAAGATATTGTGCCTTGATGGATTGCCGTTAAGTGGACTTCCAAGAAACTTCCTGACTGGTAAACAGAAACTTCAACACACTTTCTCACTGATGTTGAATGCTCAAGGCATACAGTAGCACTTACCGAGGCTGTCTAAACCTCAAGGAAGTGGATTATTGGTCTCAATGCATCACGTAGTTTTTTTTGGAAATTGTTTTGTTTGTATGTGATGGGGGAAATCCAGTCTCGACAAAGAGCGACTCAGGAAACATAACTGTTCCTAAAAGAAGAAACTTGGGGAAAGGGCACCCCTCTGTTCACCTCTGTTCAAAGGTCCAACCCTCCCATTGGTCAGGGTGAAGCAGCTGAGCAGACTGAAGCAGGCACAAGACACAGATGTAGCAGATACAGTGTCAGCAGCAACCAATCACTTCCCTTTTAGGATGAGAAGTGTGTGTTCCAGGCAAACTGCCCCCGCACTCTTACTGCCCTCAGGAAAGGTGACAAATGTGGCTACATTACCTGTGTTTGAAGTAAGATGCAACAGTCAGTCCAGTCAGCTTTGGACAGAATCTTGTCCACCTCTGGCAACAGAAACATCTTGTCAGCCCTGACTTGACTTCAAGCAATACTGGAGAAGGTGCTTGCATCAGAAGGGCTGCCCATCAGTCTCCGAGGCATGAAATGTGAGCTTCTGGGACTGCAGCTCTCATAATAATGGTTGTGTTGCTGAACTATTCTGGGAGTTGTAGTCCCCAAACCAAATATTTCCCATCTCTGAACAACTCAACTGTTTTGTATTATCAGCTGCCAGCGTCTTTTATGCCTCTGTTTTGTTAAAGCAAAACAAAATGTGCTGATCATATACTGCCTCATAGTGCTTAAAACACTATCTGAACAGTTTACAATTATACAGGCTGCAGAGAGAGAGAGAGAGAGGGGAGAGGGAGAGCAAGCTGTGTACCCAATTTATTGACTTTGGAAGACTGGAAGGCTGAATCAACCATGAGCTAGATATCTGAGCCCATGAGAATCAAAGTCAGGTTCATTGAGCAGAGTCTTTGCTGGAGTGTAACTGCCGTACCACAAGGCTCAATAAGCCTTGTAAGGTCTGGGCGATCAGCAATAAGGGGGTTAATCAAACCTCACATGAGTCATGTGGCAGTCTGGGACATTCTGAGGTTGAGCTACAATTCTATTAGCACTCAAAATTGCTTATGCAGGCTGTGATCTCTCCAGCATATGCAAAGTAAATGTTTCTCATCCATGATTTGCTATATAGAGAAGCACTTGGGTTCATTCCTTGGCCTCTTTTTACTCGACCTGGCTATATGATTAGCACTAGTTCAGAAGCTCTATTTCATTAGGATTAATCTTTTTTTCCATTTCTCCTTCTTCTCAATCATTTCAATGTCATTTTGGTTTCAGCCAGTTTCTTCCTATAATAAATGCCCACTGGATGTTTATGTGTAAAAATGTGTCTCAGAAGGCAATTTGGTTCACTTTTAATGTCCAAAAAAGGGCCCATTCTGTGACTGTTTTGAGCTTCAGGCACAGTAAACCCTATAACCAGACCTTCTCATTTTTACAAAATATGAAAAATAAATACCCCTGGACTGCACTCAGACTCAGTCATAGAAGAGACCCATTAAAAGTGTAGAGGAGATCGTCTGAAACAGCCAGGGCTTCAGCTGGTAAAGTTGGCAATATCTCCCATTAATTTCACTGGATCTGCTTTCAATATTTAGCTCTAATCCTAAGAGGTGGGCAAAAGTGTGAGGCTCTCTGGAGGCTAGCTGGCTGCAACTCCCATCAGTCCCTAGCAAGCATAAGCATGGGAGCTGCAGTCCAATTACATCTGTAGGTCTGTTCTTTGGCCACTCCTGCACTAATGTTCAAATTGTGCCATTGTTTCAATGAAAATAATTGTTGAAACATATTTTTAAAAATGTACCATTTGACCTGTCGAGCCACTTACCCCTTTCTCACTGTGACTGAAGTTATGAAGGATTTGGCAATCATCTCACAAAGCTGGCAAGTGGGTTCCCCCACTTCTGCACCCAGTTTTAGATCTCTCCCTGCTTTCCCCTCCTTAGGGTGTAATCAGATGGGCATTTAGCCTGCTGTTTGGTACCGTACTGGGATGTCTTTGTTTGCTCCTGTTTTCAGCAATCACATGATGCAATTGTTGGAGGTGAACTAAATTGTCCCCAGAGCATTTCTACCTGCACCTTTCTGAGCCCCTGTGAGAGGTCTATACTTTTTTTGTGTGCAGATAGGATCACTGTGGTCTGGTTCACTTCCTGCACAAGTGACAGCTGGAAAACAAAAGTGAGCCTTCTGGCTGTCAAGGCTCGTTCCACTGAGGATTTCTGATATCATGAAGTGGCTTTAATAGGAGAGCCACTTCAGAATATTGGCAAATTTAACACTTCCTCTGATCCTTGGAAGAGGGGCAGAAGCAGTAAAAATGTTCAGACTCCATTAGGGCTGCGAAAAACATGACTTATACAAATTAAAAAATACATTTTATTTGTCTTGTCAGCTGAGAAACCCGCTCACAGTTGAATCCATGGCAGAGTTTAATTTGCCAGTATATTTGAAATGGGTTTCTTATTAAGCCGTTTCACAATATTGGAAATTCCCACTGGAAAGAGTCAGACCATATAGGGTCTCTTTGGCTCTGATATGCCATTTGGATGCAAATACTGCACCGAATGGCACAGGGCAACTGACCCGAAGTGACCTTATTTAGCCTGCACTAGCCTGCTCCAAAACAGTCCATATAGACAAGCCCTAAATTCTATTGAATGGCACCAAGAATCTGGATTTTCAGCAATGAAAGTCCTAGCACAGATTCCAGTCCTAAGCAGTGCAGTGGGTAGAAATGGCACTTTAGAGTCTCTTTTGGGGTGTGGATGTTGGGTTTGGGGAAATATTTTAATTAAAATATAAGACTGTCATGATATTGACAGTATGCAAATAAAAAAACAAAATATTGAAACTTTTCAAAAAGAGAATAAGTCACGAAAGATTAAACATCATTCAGCAAAGATCATAGGGGAGACATATATGGAAAAATCAAAGAATTAATTTATAGAAATTTGGGGGAAAGGGTTATGGCATTTGTATGGCTGACTAAATGTGTCCTTACACATTGGTCCATGGCTTTCCTCTGTGACTCATTAATAAAGTCAATAAAACCATGCCTGGTTTCAGAACATGTGTCTGATTCTTTCTGTTACCTTTGTTCCTCTGGGTGTTTTTTAGTTTCCATATATGACATTCATAAATACAGTTATAAACACTTACCTATTATCAGAGCTATAGTTTTCTTCTGTTTTCCCCCCTCCCACTGTCAGTAATTGCTACCTATAATAAGGTCAGCTTTTCTTCATGAGTCATTTGCTCATTTTTTTTTCAATGGCTTGTTTCGGTCATAAAAAAAAAAAGGCCAGCGGAGCTTAATTTAGAGTCCAATTTCATTTCACTTTTGTATGCTTTAGAACAAATTCCACTCATTATGCTGCTCTTCTCTGTGTCCCGGAAAACACTGTCTGAATAGAGGGCATGCCTCATCTTTACACCCCATTGCTTGGGCAAGAAAAGATATGCCAATCAGAATTCTCCCTTCTAGTTATTAATAGAGAGACAGAAGGAGCTATCAGCCCATCTCTGCTGTGCACACCACTTGATGTTCATGACATTTAATGTATACTCAAAATATTTTTTAAAAAAATCAGAGAAGACCTAATTATATGATGTCACGATCTATTATGAACTGGCTGGCAAACTGGATATATTTCTGATGCTTAAGAATGACAGGTTAATATCTCTCTTTCAGATGCCAGCTGGATATGATATTTATTGACAAAGCCATTTCTTCTACCATACATTTGTTGTGGCAGCCAAGTGCTTTCTTGATAGCACTGGTGTAGAAGCCTAAGTATTGGGAAAATACTTGTTGCTTGTACTTTGTTACTAGCCCATAGTCCCGATGGCTATATATTATCATCTGATTCATCACTGCGGAAATAGGCCTTCAACCTGACACAGGATGCCTCTTGCTGGAGTTGACAACATGGTATGGTGGGGGGGGGGGGGCAGTATTAAAACACCAGGAGGGCGGCAAATCAGGAGAGCTACAGGAGAGTTACATCAACAAGGCTGGCTGCCAATTCCTCCTCTTTTCCTGTGTGGCCAGTTAATGCGAATTTATCTGGAGAAACCCAGCTTCTCAGATGCAACTTCACAGTGGGCCAATTCACTTTTTTTTCTTCTCACTATGTAACTCACACCCATAGTCCCAACCAGAGTAGACCCACTGAAAGAAATATTACTTGTGATTAACACATTCCATTCACTTCAGTGGGTCTAATTCAAGTCAGGACAGTGGCTTTAGTACCGAGAGTTTACCATTGTTTTTGTTACAATAGGGACAAATTTTCTCACACTAGATTACATCTCCTCGATACATAAGCAATGTTAATATTGGCCAGTGCTGAAAATAAATTACCCCTGGACATTCTGTGATGTTGTGTCTGGAGGAGAAAAAGGCAGCCGTTTCCAGAATACCACAACAAACCAACCCTATTTCTTTATAAGCTCACTGTTTTGAAAAATACCCGCATTTGACAAGGGGCTCCAGGCCTCTGGAACTTTCAGGTTCTTCAGACAGAGCATTACTCCATATTTTCTACTCTCCGGGCACAGCGGTTGTTTTCAAACTGAATAAAATGAAGCAGTAAAACAGCAGGCTGTTCGGTTTTTTTTAAAAAAATTATTTATTTATTTCTGTTTTCTCAAAGGGATACAGCTTGCTGAAACCACTTCTCACCTGAAACATAATGCCAGGAGAAATTACACACCAATAGTTTTTTTCTAAAACAATTGTCCTTTCATTACAAGGCTGGATATTTCTTGTCAAAGGCTAAGCAAACAAATAAAGTCTGGGCTACTGTATCAAGCCTAACGTGTACAACAACTCTTGTCCACACAATTCCAGGGCTGTATTTGAGGCTTGGGTGGAGAAACTTGGATCGTTCTGGAGACATTCAGCAGGAAATCCAATCTGGGCTCTAGGTATTTCTAGGGGAAAAAGAAATGCAAGTTCATGGACAGAATGGTATACACATTGGGTTTCTGCGCTTGTGTCAAGGTGCATTCGAAATAATGACTGAATGATTGTTGGATGGTGTTAGGAGGGGGTCTGCAGCAGGAGTTTTGGGGGGTAGCAAATGCAGGATTGCCCCCACTCACTTTGCAATCTAGCCCATAAACATTTGTGTTTTTTTGGACTCCCAGCACAACTGCAACCCATCCAATCCCAGCCACGGCTGGCATTCAGCCCCTCCAATGTGCACACTGTTGTTCTAAAGGGGTACAACTACCTTGTTGTAGTGTGTTCAGTTAAGAGCTCAGCTGAGACCAACGTGTAATTACTGAAGGATCTTAGCTAAGGACTTCAGCTGAGAGCAATGTAAAGGCATGGACTCCCCATATAAGGCAGGGGCTCCCATGATGAATCAGTGCAGGAAACAACTGTTGTCTTTACCTGGCAACTTGACTATTTCACCGAGCTATTTGACCCTTGGACTGGACCTGGACTTATCTTCGTGATTCCTTGACTCCAGCATTATTACTGCTGGTTCTCACTGATTCTCTGGCTTCTGACCTTGGACTGGCTTATCGGACTCTGCCTTTTGTTTATTGAAGTAAATCATGACACTTGACCTGAAAGGCACAGCTAAAGTGGAATTTGGATCAAGTAAAAAATTAAACAATTTAACTAAAAGACACATGGGAAATATCCTAGGATAATCAGGTGGCGGTTTGGTTGGTTGGTTGGTTGGTTTCAAAAACTTGTATACCACTAGGTACTACTCTGGGCATTCCGTGTCTAGTTGCGCTGGCCACGTGACCACGGAAACTGTCCACGGACAAAGGCTGGCTCTATGGCTTGGAAACGGGGATGAGCACCGTGCCCTAGAGTTGGACACGACTGGATTAAATGTCAAGGGGAACCTTTACCTTTTACCTTTACTACTCTGGGCAGTTTACATCACAAGGCAATCAATGAAATGTAATATAATAAACAAGACATTAAATCACCAAAAAGAGACAAAACAAAATCAAAACATCAGACAAAAGACAATACAACTATACCTAACTGTAGTAGGCATCCTTCAGTCTCGAGAGACTATGGTAATGTGCTCTGTATGGAGGACTTGGAACAGCATCTAGTGTGGCTGAGAAGGCCAATTCGAGAGTGACAATCCCTTCCACACTGAAGACAAATACAATCTGTCCCCTGTCCAGCTCCCTGATTTGGCTGGTTTCAGGACTGCCTCTTTGCCTCGGCCTGCTGAAGAAGTATCTCTTCAAATTGGGAGAGGCCATGATGCACCGCCTGCCTCCAGGCTGAACGCTCAGATGTCAAGGTTTCCCATCTGTTGAGGTCCATTCCTAAGGCCTTCAGATCCCGCTTGCAGATATCCTTGTATCGTAGCTGTGGTCTCCCTCTGGGGTGCTTTCCTTGCACTAATTCTCCATACAGGAGATCTTTTGGAATCCGACCATCAGCCATTCTCATGACATGCCCAAGCCAATGTAGACGTCGCTGGTTCAGTAATGTATACATGCTAAAAATTCCAACTCATTCTAGGACTACTCTATTTGGAACTTTGTCCTGCCAGGTTATACCAAAATGCATTGGAGACAACGCATATGGAACATGTTCAGCTTCCTTTCCTGCTCTGCACAAAGGGTCCAGGACTCACTGCAGTACAGGAGTGTGCTCAGGAGACAGGCTCTATAGACCTGGATCTTGGTATATGCCGTCAGCTTCTTATTAAGCCATACTCTCTTTGTGAGTCTAGAGAACATGGTAGCTGCTTTGCCAATGCGTTTATCCAGTTCAACATCTAGGGAGAGAGTGTCAGAGATCGTTGAGCCAAGGTACACAAAGTCATGAACAACCTCCAATTCTTGCGTGGAGATGGTAATAGAGGGAGGTGAGTCCACGCCCTGGCCCATGACTTGTGTTTTCTTCAGGCTGATTCTTAGTCCAAAGTCTTGGCAGGCCTTGCTAAAACGATTCATGTGTTGTTGGAGGGTCTTCAGCAGAGTGGGCAACAATGGCTGCATCATCGGCGAAGAGGAAGTCCTGCATGCATTTCAGATGGACTTTGGTCTTCGCTCTCAATCTAGAGAGATTAAAGAGCTTTCCATCTGATCTAGTCCGGAGATAGACACCTTCTGTTGCAGTTCCAAAGGCGTGCTTCAGCATGACAGCAAAAAAAGATCCCAAACAGGGTCGGCACGAGCCTTGTTTTACTCCGCTTCGGATGTCAAAGGGATCTGATGTTGAGCCATCAAAAACTACAGTGCCCTTCATTTCCTCATGAAAGGACCTGATGATGTTAAGGTAAATATACCTAACTATACCTTGAGTAAACTATAAACAATAGCAAAATATTGACAAGTCCCAGAAAACCATTAGCCAAAGATGCCCCTAAACAGTCTAGTTTTTCACATCATCTTAAAAGCAGGGAGGGAGGGGGCCAGGTGCAACTTCACTGGCAGCCCATTCCAAAGGGATGGTGCCACAACCATTTAGCTGGGTTTGCAATTCTTCCTTTGATGGGTTGCAACCGGATGGGCTGCAGAGTCTATAAACATAAAGAACGATGAGAAAGAAAAACAACAGGTACCTCATCAACCTTCCCATCAACAGGGCCTGGAACTTGAGTGTGAAGGCAGCCAGGTCATCTGGTCTCAGGACAGAGTTCTATGGATGTTATACTATTTCTAAATTTACGTATATTGGTGTGTCCTACCATGTGGAAATATTATGCGGATATCTGTTCTCTTTTGTCCTGAGCCACCCTTTCACTGAGTGAGAGATAACCTGAAGGTGTTGCATCCTGAGCCAACAGAAAATATGGAGAGAGGTGTCCTGATTTGTTCCCACTTTTTAAAAAAGGTGTGTGGCGGTGGCTCACAAAAGATTAGCAAGTGGCCTAATCTTTGAAGCTGCGGGGGAAAACAGAAATATTCAAAAGCTGCAATTAGAAGGGGAGGAGGCTTCCATGTCATGCTGCCCCACCCCTCTGCCTATCAACACAATTAGCTAGGCTCATACAGGCACAAACATAATAACAGGATGCTCCTAATGTAGTCTAATGAGCATCATGTATTATTAGGTTTGTGTATGAGGGCCATTTAGCTGGAGCTGAATAAAAGAAAAACCCTGTTAGTATAGCAATGGAAACAGTTTCAAAATAACAGAGATAAGTTACTGGGCCATCTTCCCCTTCCCCTTGATGTTGGGAAGATCCAGATCCCCTTTCCGAAACCCACACCAACATCACTTTCCCACTACCCTTCAGTAGTGCAGGGTGACTGCTTCCACCATTCCCAGGCAGCATGGTCAGGGGTAATTGGTAATGGATGATTTCAGGCAGGGGAAATCTGTCACTCTTCTTCTCATCTCATTTCTCAGAATCCCACTGGCATTCTTGTTCTGCCCCAGTTCCATACTGGGTTGTAAGATTTTTTTTCCCCTTCTCACAAGCAATTTTGTGCATATCTTGGTTGTTGTTTTTTAAGTGCTTTGCTTGAAGAACTTTTTATTTATGCAAGCAAGGTTCTGTGCCAGGTTTCTCCCCCTCCAAAATGTATCACAGGCCTCTAAATGTATGGATTTCTGAGATGAGAGGCAGCCTTTTGATTCCTTGACGTATCTTGGGAGACGCAAAATGGATATTTCTACAAAGAAATGCCAGCCTAGTAAAGTCATTTTTCCATCCCAATCACCAAGCGGAAGGCTGCTTTAAAAAGGGGTTTTCAAATGTTTTGTTAAGATGATTGGACACCTGACCAGTGGGTATAGTTGGGCTAACAAAATACAGAAAGAGTTAAAAAGACATCCAAATCCCGAACCATTCCTTCAAGTGCAAGTGAGCTCAAATCCCTATGTTATCAGACACCTACAGATTAAATCATACCAGCTGAATCGCATGCAGAGAATGTTTCACACCATGAAGCTTGCAGGTAATTTGCAAGCCAGAGCAGCTATGATGAAGGAAAAAGTAAGCCTCTGGATGTTCCTGGAAGTGATGAAGTATCTCCTTTTAGACAATTGTTCTACTGCATAGCACTCCTTCCTTTGCATACATCCAGCTATGAAAAGCTACTGTTTGGAATACAGTCTAATGAAATGAAAATGAAACCAGCGAATCTATATGTATATTGTCCAAATCCCCAGCAACAAATGGTTATAGCTGTACATCTCTTTGTATGTGTGATACTATCCATTCTTGGAAGGATACGGACCATGAGAACATTACATTTGTGTACTACAATTCCCAGAATCAAGCAGACTGCATGATTAGGAGGAGATCCTGGTAACTGTAGTTCAAAAGGGGTGTAAAATTTCCTAGGTCTGTAAGAAAGCCAGTGTGGATAATGGTAATTTGTGCACCTCAACAGAAAAACAAGATAGATTAATTTATCGGGACTCCTCAACATATAAATTGAAACAATATATAAAGCACCAGATGAAAATCTAAACACTCTCAAAATAAAGATAGTCACACAACACTGAAAAATATGTAGGCCATGATTGTACAACATCACATATAAGTGTTGTTGTTTTTTAAATAAAATCAACACTGTCAGAATCTGACAAACACAATGCTTTAAAAATCAGGCTTCTAGGCTTTGTGATGTCAATGAATAGCTGGAAAAGATTTGTACCGCAAAACATTGGGAAACAAGAGAGAAGCAGATCTGAGATTAGAATCCAGAGAGATCCCTGCCATCTTAAACCCCATCCTGTTGTTGTCTTCACCAGGGTTGGCCATACTCTTAGGCAACCATATCATCTCTGGCCACAGATTTTTGGAATCATAGAAAGACGGCTGGTTCTTGGCGATACATTTGTTCTTGATTCATTTATATTTCTGGAGACAGTGGGAAGCATTGCTGGGATCTTCCAACTTTGATGCCAAAATGATATGGCTGGTTCTGGGTACGGTACATCTTCACTTAGGGCTGTGTGCAACAGTCCCTCTAATTTTCAGCCCTGCTAGGTGGAGCTCTGTCCCTTGCATGCACAGGTCCTCCCCCGGGGGTATGGTTCCATCATGATTGGAACTCAAAGGTCTGAAAACAATTGCTACGGATGCACAGAGGAGGAGTCCTATGCAGAGGGAGGAAGAGTTGCATGCACGAAAGTGCGCACCTTAGAGGGAACCTTGCCTATGTGTGGCAGGTGCCATTAGCTGTCTCGCCTCATGAGACAAAATGTTTTGGACCAACACATCTGCCATGATCCTTCTACTTCTCTTGACTGTGGTATCACCACCAAATGCCCCTGCCCCTTCTATATTGTTATATTTATGTGCATATATCCAAAAGTGAGGCTGATACCATGGCACTTCGCTAGATGCTATCTGTGTACACCACCTTCCTGAGCAGGATGTATTCCAGCTTCATAACCACTGCCTCTTTGTCACATCTGATTGGTGCGAGGGAATGAGGATGTGCTGTGCTACATCCTTTGCCCAATATGTTGCCTGCGCGCATGAGAAAAGGGAAGGTCACCTTGCAACAACTAAGAGCAATTATCTGAAGGAGCTTAGCTCCATGCCCTCTTTCTTTGTGTTATTCTCATAAGGTGCATTTCGCGGCATCTCTCAGAAGCAGGGAACATATCAAACCTGCATATGTCAAATGCTATTGACATCAAATACCTTTCATCCAGCCCCAGGCCTCCCCAATGTCTTTTGAGCGCTTCACCCACGAAAGTGGCTTGTCACAGCTGATTTTTCCAAGTGAGGAAGCACGTGGCATAATGAAACAGTGTCGTTCTGGCACATACCTTCTAGCTCCCCCCTCCCCTCCAATTCAGGCTCCCAACATGAGCCTGCATAGCAATTAGGCTCTTAAAAAAAGCAACAGCCCAAACATCGCATTAGACTCCATTTCCAATTTGTCCATGCAGTTTTTCAAACACAACTCTTCTCCCTCTCTGTAGGAAGAATTTATAAGGGTTTTTGTTTGTATGTTTTTAAATCTAGAAATTGTTCTTGAAACTGAAGAGATGTGGAGAGAAAGAACCAAAATAACAAATATGGATCTGGAGATTTGGTATGAAGAGAATTCTTCTCCCCACTCCTGCTTTGCCATGAGTTTGACCTTGGAGAAAGCATTATTCGTCAGGTCTCTTTTCTACAAAATAAGAAATGTACCTCACATCATAAAGACTGCACTCTGCAATTTTTTTTAAATTATGTAATGACCAAATCAACAGCTATTCATATTAGTAGCAAGATGTTGGTGCACAAATTCTGCCACCTACGTAAATTCTGCTATTTAGGTATTTCGGGCAGGGTTTAAAAATCAATGAGTGAGGAGAAGGGAATTTATTAGCTCTGCCCCCTTCACCACCACTCTCTACACATGAAAAGTGACTGTCTGAGGAGGAGCAACTCATCCACATATGGAAGCTCTCTACAGTTAGAAATCCAGACTTTTCAAGGTTCTGATTTGCAGAGAGAGAGAGAGACTGTGTGTAGTGAAGTTTATTTTTTTCAGGCTGTCACTCTGTCTTGCATGTGTGGATAGTGAGGACAGAGGGGGCAGAGCTAATATACCAATGTTCTCCACCTCCTCGTGTGTTTGTTTTAACCCTGTACTGAATGCTCGAATAGAGGTATGAAGGAGTCTTGAAAGAAGATATAATTACCTACCTACACATGGCGAATGCAACAATTTGGAGAAAGAAGATTGGCTTCATAATGCATATTTAGCCAAGGACTTGTATGGTGGCCAGGCCCTGTCACCATCTTTCGGCCTGCCTCTGGTATCTTTAGTACAGGAAGCAAAAAACACTCAGCTAAAAGAGAAAAAGGAGGTAAGAATATGAGTTCCATTGGCAATGAAGGCTCTTGGCTCTAGAACATATTACAAAAGTGGGAGAAGAATTTCACAGTGCTATAGCTCATGGTCATTTAATGGTCATTTAATGATCAAGACAACAGAAAAAAATATCTTAAAAGACAGCATAGTGAGACTGTGGAATTTGCTACCACAAGATGCAGTGATAGCTGTCAATTTGGATGGCTCTAAAAGGTCCATAATCTCCATAGATTAATCTATGGAGAACATGGTCAGCTGGGACTAATAGTCATGGTTAGAGATTGGGGTATTTGTATTCGTGCAGCTGGAGTTAATGAGGGTCCAGCCCCTGGGGTGGGACCGTTCACTCACATGTCCGGCGCCACCGGTGGCCCCTCTCTTCCTTCCAATCGCTCCTCCCTCCCTCTGCCAGGAGTGGCTAGACGATCAGGAAGAGAATGGTGCTTGGGAGCAACTGAAAGGATGAGCGGGGCCAGCAGCGGCAGCGGATGTGTGAGTGGACGGTCCCGCCCCAGGGGCGGGACCCTCATTAACTCTAGCTGTGCGGGGATATTCGTATTAGTATACGAATACCCCCATCTCTAGTCATGATGGCTATATATTACATACTGCATATAGGGTGGTATGGCTCTCAACACCAGCTACTGGGGAACACAACCAGGAAAGTACTATTGCCTTCATGGCCTACCCAGGAGCTTTCCCATAGACATGTAATTGGCTGCTATGAGAACAAAAGGCTGGCTTAAATAGGTTTTTGATCTGTTCCAGCAAGACTCCTCTTATTTTAATCTGATACTTCCCATATATTGTTAGACTACAACTCCCATCAGCCCATGCCATAGCCAATGATGAGGGATTTGTGTTTCAGAGAAGTACCCTGCTAGTTTGTTGCAGAAAAACATTACAGGGTTTTTGGGGTATCCTGAAGAGAGACTAGTGTTAATGCAAGCTCTTGTGGACTAGACTCCACTATGTCAGAGACACAGAATGTGGAACTGCTCTTTAGTCTGAATCAAATTCTTTTCTTATAAATCTGTCCCAGGTTTCTTGAAATATAACATCATGCAAGAACAACAGGATCACATGGGGAGAACTAATGACAGTGTTTGCACCTCCATCATGTAGCACCAGCAACAACAGTGGCAGCAAACTAGGACACCATGGATTTTCCTCCAGAGATTCAAACTGGCTCGGAAGGGTGAGCACTTAGAATAAATTTCTGTTTGTGTTTTATAATATGCTTAAAAGTTAAAGATTACTTAAAGCTATAATGCATTCAATTTTGGAATGATGTACATTTTAGTTCTATTCTGTGCTTTTTGATTGTGCATTTTTGCACTAGAAGCTCTTGAATTTTTAAAATGTAACTAAAACATGCTTTTTGTTATTTTATAGCATATTTTATGCTCCTGTATTTGGGACTGAGCATGGGACGTGGTGGCGCTGCGGGTTAAACCGCAGAAGCCTCTGTGCTGCAAGGACAGAAGACCAGCAGTCGTAAGATCGAATCCACGCGACGGAGTGAGCTCCCGTCGCTTATCCCAGCTCCTGCCAACCTAGTAGTTCGAAAGTATGTAAATGCGAGTAGATAAATAGGTACCACCACGGTTGGAAGGTAATGGCATTCTGTGTCTAGTCGCGCTGGCCACGTGACCACGGAAACTGCCTACGGACAAACGCTGGCTCTACGGCTTGGAGACGGGGATGAGCACCGCACCCTAGAGTCGGACACGACTGGACTAAATGTCAAGGGGAACCTTTACCTTTACCTATTTTGGACTGAATTCTGACTTAAGTATTTGCCTGAAACTTAAGTTTAGTTTCCATATATTTTTAAAGATTTGTGCCTACAGTTTTCCATCACTGTAAGACTTTACGATGTTCTCAACAACTGTGAAGTATTTCTGTGCACATAAAACATAGAAGCTATGTAGATAAATAAAGTTTGTAGAATTAGACAAGCTGATGTTACCTGGAATCATTTCAATAACAAAAAGACATGTATTGTGATACCAAAATGAATTTTGATATGATTGTAAATGGTTGTCTGATTTCATTCTGGAATTAACTCTAATAGGATAAATGCCAGCTGTGATGAACACAGGGTTCTCATTTTTTCCCAAGAGGTCTATAAAATTCTATAGAGCTCTTAGAAAGATGTTCAGACTATCTATGGATAGCTCAGAAAGGCTGCAATTAACCTGCCTTTCCTTGTAAATTTGGAATAATGAGGAGGCATAGTTCTGCAATAAAGGTGCTGCTGCAGAAACTCAACAACCTAGCCTCTTAGGACTGATCTTGGCTCTCTTGAGTGCTCCAAACAGGGGAGTCCCTATGTGCAGTGGTGTTTCAGCCTTTGAAATGCATAAAATGACATCTGAGGCTGGGATGCCATTGCGGCAAAAGCTTTTTGCCTGGTTATTTTCCGGATGCTAAAGGAGCTAGACATCACATGACTGCCAGAGTTGAAGGTGGACATTCCATTCTGCTAGCTACCACCTGATAACTGCATAATGTGTAATATGGTCTCTTCTGAGGATCTCAAATTATGGGCAAGCTGAAACAGGACGGGGTGGTCTTTCAGATATTCTGGCCCCAAGCCAGTCCATATCTAAATAATCTGCCAAATGTTCCTCAGACAGCATGGCTGAATAATGTACTGTGCCATATGCCTCATCTCCAGTAATGTGCAGAGATGATTCTCTAACCTGGAAATGCACTTGAAATATTAGCGTCATGTTTATTTCCTCTTTCCCTCTGACAGCACCCTCAGCAATGGTGTTTTAAAAGCTGTTTTTGTGTGTCAAGGACTTGTCGGATCATTTATTATTAAAAAGCGAAGAACAATCATTCTGTGTAATAGAGTGCTGACGCATCAGCGAGCTCCCTGCCTTTAATGTATTCATAAAGGCTACAGTTGTAGATTTCTCTTTTATGCAGGTCAAGCGAGGGCAATGAGTGCTGAATCGATGTCTCTGCCTCCTTGAATGTCCAAATTTACAAAGAATACGTACCTGCAAAGATTTGAAACAGCCTCCCGTTTTATTATTGTGTCTCATCAAAAGGATATCCACATAAGGTGAGCTTTGGGGGGGGGGAGCGTGTTTTTCTCTTGCACATGAGATGGTCGGAAATTAATGAATAAAAAGCAAGTGATGCCAGCCTGGAAAATCAACATCACAGCTTCTGCAGTGAATAAATTCTCCCAGGTCAATTCGAAAACAGTTCAGGGTCAAACTCTCATCTAGTCTCCTCGATTAAAAACCAATTTAGCCAAACTATATGCTACATGGAAGCTTTTACATGCAAATAAATAGCCAAGGGACTCATTCTCTTGAGCTTTATTAGTTGTGCATGTCAAGAATTTGAACGGGGTTTCATTGCTGATTGCTGAAGTTCCATGTATTGTTTCGAAAGGTTAGGAAAGGTGTTATTTCTCTGTATGGCTTTAAAGAGAAAGCATTTTAAAACCCTAGTTCTATGATGGAAGCCATTACAGTGGCTCATCATCATGTGATCATTGCTGGGGATGGAACAGACAACCAACTGTCGCACACCTGACAGAAAGTCCTCAGCTGGAAGACTCTGAGGCTTGGCTAGGCCTAGCTTCACCTAGCTTTCTGTTCAGAAAGAAATGTCCCAACTTGCACTGGGAGAGGAACAGGAAACTTGGCAGAGCTGGGCCTACCTAAGTCCCAAAGCCTTCCAGCTGAAATCTTTCTGCCAAGTGAGCCACATTTAGCTGCCTGTAAAGGATCAGTGTGTCAGGAAGCACTCATAGAATAGAGAATGGTGAGATTTGTAGTACAAAATATATGAAAATCTCATCTCTAATCACCATCACCTAGGGTTGCCAGATGTCAGGCAAAAGGAGGACATGTCCTCCTTTTTAGCCTAATGTCCTCCATCAGGCAGGCAAAGATAAAAACCTTTAAAATGTCAGGCTTTTGTATATTTTATGTTATAATTTTGGATGGGAGGGGGAGAGGTGGAAGGACCCCCTCCCCCTGTCTTTCCCCACCCCCACCCGCCTGCCCGCCCCCCATTACCTGCCGCTGGCGCTGGAGCACAGCCCTCGCCCCCTCCCGCCACCACTGCGGCTGCTCGGCGATCCGCCATGCCCGCCCAGCCCATGTGGAGCCCAGAAAGGCAGCACGAGCGGAGCACCGCCCGCCGAGCCAGGCAGCAGCAAGCAGCACCCGAGCACATCGATGGGAAGGCGAGTGCCCGGACTGTGTGTGTTCAAAGTCCCTTTCGGGGACTCCAACTCCCACACTCCCCAGCCTTGAACTTATGACCCTCGGGGGAGGGGAGGCTGGCTCATTCGGTTTAGCCCGGCGCCGCTTTCCCCCTGCCTGTGCCGGAGCCTTGTTTGGGCGTCCATATTAGCAAGGTTACCTCTGAGCCTGTGCAGTGTGTGAGTGGCTGGGGGATCCCGCAGCCGGGCTGGGGTGGGTTCGGGTACAATTGGCTGTTTAAATAATGTTTTTTGGTATTTTGAAAAAAGCCTCCATTCAATTTATTTTTATTTTTTAACATGACTGTTTCTTGGTCGGTTCACTAAGAGACATTTATTGGCAGCTATTGTAATAAAATTGTATTGATTGCGGGTTTAATCCGGAACGATTCAAATGAAACATTCAATATGTCCTCCTCTGTCCTCTTTTTTGTCTTTCTATGTCCTCCTTTTGGTACCCATGTA
Source organism: Intellagama lesueurii (assembly GCA_037013535.1). Lineage (NCBI taxonomy): Eukaryota > Metazoa > Chordata > Lepidosauria > Squamata > Agamidae > Intellagama > Intellagama lesueurii. The sequence goes on from JBAJHW010000002.1 coordinate 272,785,164, forward strand.
TCTGGCAACCCTACCATCACCACCATCTACAATTCAATTCTAGTTCATGTAAAGTAGGACTGCAGTAGCCCTTTCTTCCTTTAGATTAACAGCAAGTCTCATTAAACTTGATCAATGGCTAAACTGTATTTTTTTTCCCAAAAGAAAAGAAAAGGATGATAGCATATCAATCCATAAAATAATCTGTGTGGCAGAAAATCCACATAAAAAGATTTTCTTACCTGATAAAAGGGAAAATAAACTATTTCACCTCCTCCTCTTCCTATATTACAGGATATGCATTTCCTTACCCCTGTAGGATGTTCCTGAAGTTTTCATGTTGGAAGTGAACCTTAGCCATTTCAAACTGGCATTATCTGTGGGAAGCTGTCTTGAAGGCATGTAAGGAAAAAAAAGTTCTTTTTTCTTCAGGCTTAAAAGCAAAACCCTACACCCCAGACTATCTTTAACAAAAACAAAAGAAAGAAGCTCCAAAGCACCATGTTAGCACTTTCATGGAATTTCCTTTTTATTTACTTACTTACTGACTTACATTTGTCGAACCTGTTATGTGAAAATATTTTTGTCCCCAGGCTCATTCCCTTTCAGTCTATGGTGGGTTACTCCAACAGCACCTCCTTTTTCTTTTTCCTTTTCTCCTTGTAGGTGTTGGCCATGTGACTCCCCAGTCTCAGGTGTATGGGGTGGCAGCAGAGGGGGAGATGGCCTTTGCTGAGTATCATCACCATGCACCTCAAATACATACAAGTGGCAGTGAGTTAACGTGGTGCCTGGAAAAGTTAGTGGACCTGCAGATCTGTGAGAAACAAAATTACCTGCAAACCCCACCTGGCTTTGGGCAACAGTAATGTCAGTAACAACCAAAGGGCAAAGGTTAAAAAAAAATTATACCAGCTGGTATGAACACCTGTGACTGTGATGGTAGTCATCAGCTGTAGCATTTAAGTGTGGAAGACAGTGGAAAACACCACATTATAGCATTATATATTTGCCGTGGCTAGAGAGAAATGTAGAAGGACCCCCAGTCCCTAGGAAGCTTTAGATGGCCAGAAGGTGCTCAGATGCTCTGGATGAAAGTTACATTAGAAACTGGGAATGTTTGGAATATGTAGTATGTGGTGGGGAAAAAATCCAAAATACTGCAAAAGAAATTGAGAAACATAAACGTTTGATCCTTGGTGTGACTAGAGTTCATTGGCCAGGATTTGGTCAGGCATACTCTGTCATGTCAGTGGTGATGGCAGAGGAGCCTCCAAGTCAGTTCAGGTGCTATGGCAGAAAAAGCACTTTATCTCCACATAATGAACTGTTGTGAATGGTGCGATGCAGAGGAGGGCCTCCCCAGCAAATCTTAGTGATCAGACAGGTTTATATAGGGGAGGTTTTTCCCCTATCCAGGTCCAAAGCCATTTAGGGCTTTGTAGGTCACTGTCAACACCTTGAATTCAAACCACTACCATACTGGCAGCTAGAGCAAATGCTTCAGAACTGGTGTCATGTGAATTTTGAAAGATGTTTTTGTTAGTAGTCTAGCTGCTGCATATTCCACTTGTAGCAGCATCCATGTCATCTACAAGAGTAGCCCCACATAGAGTGCATTGCAGTAATCTATATTGGGCAGAGCATGTGGAAAGAGCAGATTATTATAGTTACAAGTCTCCCTCAAAAATACCACCTCTTATTGTATATTTAGTTTAGTTAGATTTACCTCAATTTACCTCAATGGGCATAACTGAGTCTCAATATATTTAGTCAGAGATTCTGGTGTTGAGAAAGAATAAAACTGTTTCTCATTTACTTACAAAATCTTCATATCAGAATACAAGCAAAACACATTCATTTGTTACATAGTATGATATCTTCATGGGCTAGCTTCATTTTTTTTCCCCACCGGTCACATAAATGTTTCACTCAGTCTAACTCAGAGAACATTGCCCTTACTAACCTGTCTCTAACTGACACAGAATCCTGACTGAGGTAAAAAAAAAAGTGGGAAAAAGAATCTGAAGTAGAAGGGGAAACAATTGGGTACTCTAAGTGACTGACATTCAACCAAAGGCCGTCCCATCAAAACCTCCCAAAGGTGTAATATGCAGATTGCTATTCCAATAGTCTAACCAGGAGTTTATGTACTAGGACATGGATACAGGTTATCTCCATCCAGGAATGGTCATAGCTGGCAGACCAGCTGAACCTGGCCTCAGGCACTCTGAGGCAATGAGCTCACAGGAGCCTCCAATTGCAAAGATAAATCTAGGACCCCCCACTGACTATCCAGAACAGGTCTCCTTCCCAACTCCCAGACCTAGGAACCACTAAACTGTACAGCTTCCATCTTGTTGGGATTCATCTTCAGTTTATTGGTCCTCGTGCAGCCCATTACAGCCTCCAGACATTAGCTCAGCACCTGCACAGCCTCAGCCGACCTGGATGATAAGGAGAAGTAGACCTGAATGTCATCAGCATGTTGAGGGATTCAAGAGAAGAGAAGATAACCACATGTCAAATATTATTTGATTTGGATTCCTGTATTGAGAAGGGGGTTGGAGGAAATGGCCCTATAGGTATCTTCCAACTCCATTAACTCTCTATATTTCTATTAGGGCATCCAATCCACAAACTCCTAAAGACCTCTCCCAGCAGCTTCATTTAGATTTTAAGCAGCACGAGGAGATCGAAGGGAACCTGTAGCTACTCACAGCTTAAACCTTGAGGCTGAGCAGACGTCACCCCAGTGCTAAACTTTGAAACTGGTTCTGAAGATAGAAATGGAACCACCACAGTACAGTGCCTCCCACTCCTCTTCCATGGAGCCTGTCCAAGAGGATACAATGATGAAGGGTACTGAAAGCTGTGAAAAGGCCCAGTTGAATCAGCAGGGCTGTGTCCTTTTATCTTTAACCTGGGCACGTCATCAGTCTGAAAATAACCTGGCTGAAAGTAAAAGAAATTGTCAAAGCTTGTTGTGAGCGTAGAATAAGATCAATTTGCTTAACATTGCTGAAAACAAATTTCAGATAATACCTGAAATCTGGTTGCATAGAGGACAATGTCTTATTTATAGATGTTTATAGAAATGTCTTAACTTGAGCAATTTGCATCTAAAAGTTATGCCTTTTGTATAACTGCTCAACAGGATTTCAGCCAGTGTATGTCAGAATCCAGAGGTATCGTGAAGAGAAAACACAGAATTTGGATTCAGAGGAGGATTTGACACCAAGGAACCACTATTTTTTTCTACGTGTGTTTAGAGAAAGATGCTGTATCAGGAATGTGGATATGTTTACACGTCTAGAATGCATAAAGCTGGCTGGAATGCTTTGTGGTTGAGGTATCTGGCTGCGGAGCCATATGTTGGGAATGTGATTCCCCACTGTGCCTCCTATGAGTAGAGCCAGGCTGTGTGGCCTTGGGCAAGCTGCAGAGTCCCAGAGCACCCCCAGAAGAATGGAAGGGTAACCCACTTCTGTGTATTCTCTACCTGGAAAACCTTGAAAAGGATCACCATAACTCAGAAATTGACTTGACAGCACATTATTAGAATCCTTTAGTTATATAGTGAGACTTAAAAAACACAGATTGTCCAGCTAATTACTGAAAGTGAAATAGATGGGAAAAGAAGTTTAGAAAGGAAAAGACCTTATTGGCTGAAAAACCTTCCTTAGAGCTGCCAAAGTCAAAATGGTCATAATGACAACCTCAGGTGGGGGAGGGGAGGAGGATGCCAATACTCCAGTATTAGCAGAAGTCATTTCAGACGTATCCCTGGTGAGTTTCAAGTTTATTTAGGTTTAGTAGCCCATACACCGTATCAAGTGTTAGAGTTTAAATATACATTAAAACAGAAATTTGCTATTTACAACACAGTTTTTATAAAGACTGGCCAAAAGCAATTTTAGTCTTGAGGTAGTTACTTTCCCTGTACTTAAGATGCTTCAGGATGGAAACCTGAAAGGACGATACACAGCACTTGGGGAGGTGGAGGGAGTTGTTTTGGAACCACAGCTCCCAGAATCTGCCAGCATGACCATGAGCCACCCTGGCCAGCAGATATGGCGAACTGCATTTTTTAAAGTTCTTTCTCCCCCTAAGAAGAATCATGCTCCACAGGTACAGTTGACAAAGAACAGGGGAAAGGTAGGCTGGATAAAAAAGAAACTAAGAAACTGAGAGGAGTCAAGTGAAAAAAGACAACAGGAAAGACAGAAGACCTACTCAGGTATTCCTATCAGCAATAATACATGTATCTGCCATATCTCCCATCTGAGATGAGATCAGTGTCAGTCTAAGCCACTTTTATGAACACAGGGTTTCCAATATATTTTTAATCAGGGTTCTCATTCCTTTGGAAGAACATCTATGTACATAGGCACAGCACCACTGCCTCAAATACATGACTATTATGCACCAAAGGTAAAAACATTAAAAATAAAGACAAATATGGCAGTACTCAGATGGTTGAAGAATAGCAAACTGATAAACTATAGGTTTATCCCGAAGAAGCTAAACCCAAACCCAAGACACAATTGTGCCATTGAGAAATTCTTGTAGCACCACTGGCAAATCAGCAAAATGGCACGTGTGAGGTAGAAGACCTAACCCTATAAGGCAACTTCCTGTGTTCCTACAGATACCAGGTGCCATGCTGCAGAGACTCATTCTTCAATGCATGGAGACTGGTGAGACCCCTTGACAGAAGGACTTCAGGGAAGAGGTAGAGCTAGCTATCACACTGACACTTCCCCCTCACACACAAGGAGAAGAACTAAAACAGGTGTTTCTGTTACCTATGCTTTGATGCAGGACAGCGGGATTATCCGGGGAAGAAAGTTTTATGTTGATAATAAGCACCATCACTGCTGAAATAAATCTATTCTGACTAAAATAATTCCATCCTCAACCTTTCACTTGGCTAAAACCAGCCAGTGGTCTCAGTGTTTGCACATTCTTCTCCTACAAGATAGTAGCTATTAGAGAAACAAATTGGGATCCTGTCTGTGCTGTGCTAGAGGTTTTCTGGTTGAACAAATAAATTGTGATTGGAGAACTATAAGGTGGAAAGCAGACGGCAATAGCTTCGTGATCAAATTTTAGTAATAATAGAGCATATCTCATCACATTCCAGAAGTGAATACAGCTTCTTTGGCAAACAACAAAGGCCCATTACTTCGATCAATAATGGGATGATGAACTTGCCACCAGTATATGAATGGCTTAATATTTTAAGAGCTTTGCTTAAGTCTTCTCACTTGCACTTCCTCCTTCACTTTTATTATGTGTGGTAAACTTCCATTTCCTTGCTAAGTACAAAATGATAGGTTTCTCTATAAAGTGTTGTATTTCTGGATTTGGAATGTTTTTAACTGTCCAAAAAGTTACTATCCGGGTTTCATTTTTATTTATTTCTTTATTTGTATCAGAGCATTGCACAATTTAAAATTATGGAAGTATATGAAGTGTAGGTCAAATGAACACAAATTAAAATTTTAAGATAGACTATTTTTGACCAGAAGCAGGGTACTCTAATAGCATTGTCATGATTCCACGTGGCCCCTGATTGTTTCACCCACTAGGAGCTCACACTACGTGCCCCTCAGCTGCCACCAGTTGATTTCATCAACAATACCCATTATTAATAATAGATGTCCAGACCATATGTCATTTTAAAAGAACCAAACAGAAATTGTTTATTGATACAGGTGTTGACAGAACAAGCAATGTTGTTAACTCTTAAACAAGCATTCTTCTTTTTCCACCCTCAACCACCATTCTCCCACCCAAACTCCAAAACTCTCTCACCTCTCTAACTCTCTAATTCTCCATCTCAAAACCCTATCTAAATCTTATCTAAACTCCTTCTCCTGCTGCTGAGTCTCTTATACCTCATGACTCCGCCCCTCCAGCGCTCCCATTGGTCTATGCAAATAGCACATGAATATTCATGACCTGGGTGAACGCCACAAGTGTTATCTCGGGCATATACTAGATCTTCTTTTGTACGTGTGGTGGGGCATAAATTGCATGCCCGTAAGTGCTGCATTGATAGAATTTCTCCACAGTCACAGAAAAATTGTTCTGTATCCAAGTAGCCCCAGTTTACTTGATTATTCTTTGATCTTCCTGCTTTGACTGAACCCATCCACTTCATGGACACCAGCTCCTACGACGGCTAAAATTAAGGAAACGCTTTCTGCACACCTCTTTAGCTCTAAATATTAAACTAGAAGATGCTAGACATGTTTTGCCTTGGGCAAATCACAACACCCCAGGGCACCCCCAGAAAAAAGGAATAGTAAACCACTTCTCAATACTCGGTACCTAGAAAATGCTAGAAAGGGTTGGAAACAACTTGAAGGTATGTCATTATTAACTAATTATGTTAGAATAATACATTCTTCTGCTAATTCTACATAGATTCTTGAATCTGACATAGTTCAGGGCTACAACCCATCTCTGTTTTCAATGAACCATGAGCAGAACTTTCCTGACTGAGGGGTTTAGCCAGGGGAGCCTTTACACACAGCATACGGAGGCATTTCAGCATCCATGTCTTTGGCCAAGGTGATCATCATGCTGGCTGCATCAAGAGAACATCCACTTCAAGGCAATTAAAATAAAATTGCCTCCATCTGTTTGTTGTCTGAATGGGAAGGGGCCCGGCCTTTCATCACCACCTCCCCTGGCCTTGTTGATGGGGTACTCTTCTCTTTGATTCTTCTTTTGAAAATGAGCCTCTTTAGCACTTCATGGCAAGTGGCTATGAAGAGGTTAATACAAATAAATAAATATTTCTTTTTTCTATTAACCTTCACCCTCATTCATCTGTTGCTAAATGATAACATTTCTCGTGAGATCAAGACTGAGATTAAGATCAGCAAGTGGCTTACCTTTAGCAGCGTAGGTGCAGGAATGGACTAGAGATTAGATGCAATCATCAGAACATAGTGATGCCTGAGAAAAATAATGAAAGCCCTAATGAATGTTCAAATATAAAGGGCAAATTATTTATCATGACTGATTTAAACTTCAGATACCACCACTGTTAAAAGGGGAAAAAGAGAGACAGAGAGAACAGTCAGGCTCCTGCCATAGGTCTTAGTCCAGAGTTAACGAAAACCTTTGTATTTCTTATATTCATCCTAGTTAAACCTAACCCCTCTTTAGAAAGTATCAGCTGAACAAGGAATCAGGAATTTGTGCCCCTCTAGATGTTGTTGCTGTAATTCTCATCCCGCCGTACCATTGGCCATGCTTGCTGGGAAGGCTAGCGCTTGGAGGCCAGCAACATCTGAAGGGAAACGAATTCCCCACTAAATACTGAACCGTGACACTGAAATTATCCAAGTCTTGTTCTTCAAAACAAATACACCCATTAGAATCTACACTTGTCAAAACACAGCACTGACAATGATTTGCGTGTGGGTGAGAAGTAGTTAACTAATGAAAAGGAAGTCAGTTTCTGAGATTTTCCCTTGTACGGTGTCACTTTGTGAATGGTAGCGACTGTAAGAAGGTATCCTGTAGACCATCTTGACTGCTGACATTAGTGCTGTCAACATTCAGGCTGCCTTTTGCTATGTAAAGCTTGGCATCCTTTTTCCTACTGGAAATGTGGGCATGATATTTTGCACCAATATCAAGCCATTTTGTGTTGTTTTGAATCATGGATACAGGAGCACAATATCCCACATTCATCATAAACTAGGGAGCTTTTTAAAAAGAATTGAATATATGTTCTGAACAGAGGCAGCCCTGCTGTTAGGTAGAGTAAGGTTACATTTATTTTACATAAATGTAATAAAATATTTTGATTATTTTAAAACGCCTATGAAAAAAGTCACTGCTTTTTTTAAAGGAATGATAAATAACCAGGGTAAAATATACTTTATCTAGTGAGATTTGTTCAATGCAACAATAGATATGCAATAGTCTGAGACATGTGAGGTTTGTAGGTTTTCAGATATGAATGGACCAACAACCATCCATGTTATTTCAAGAATAGACTGTCATACAAATGCCCTTTATATTATAATCTATCTGTCTAGGTTCCACCATTCCTTGATTAAATATGGTTTTGTCTGAAAACACCAGCCAGCCCAAACCTTGAATCCCATTATATGTGGAAGAGAAATACAAAGACATTCAAACTGGCCACTGTGTTTTATTTTTGTTTGCAGAGTTCTGCATCAAAGCTCTAGCATTCTGCACATTTGCTTGCTTCAGAAAAAAACAATTTATTTGGGTGAAAATTTATATAACCCATTCAATTACATTACCCATATAAAATATAGCCTTTAAGTCCTAATACTTGTCATTCCTCTAGACCAGTGATGGCGAACCTTTTTGATCTCGAGTGCCCAAACTGGGGGGGGAAAAAAAAACAACCCAGCGGATGGCGGCGGTGGCGGAAGCAGAAGTGGATAGAAGGGGAATCCCGGGCACGGAGGTGCCTCCAGACTCCACTCCGGATCCGCCACTGCCTATAGCTCGACTGGCCTGCCGTCACCAGTGCCAGCTGTTCCAGATCCTGGCCCGCCACCTGTCGGGGCACTAACACCACGGCTACAGCCGCCTCCTCAGGCTTGGCTGCCAGGGGTAGCGATCCAGCGACTTATGGCTCGCGTGCCCACAGACAGGGCTCTGCGTGCCAACTGTGGCACGTGTGCCATAGGTTCACCATCACTGCTCTAGACTGATGTTGTATGATGTGAGGATCCCATTTCAATTTTGTCATGAAAATGAAGTACCAGAGATTTGATAGACTAATCACAACGTGTAGTTGACAAATGGCATGTTGCCATAGGATGGATGGTGTTGCTTTCTGTGTTTTGATTGGCAGATCCTTTTGTTCCCCTTGTTTTTTAAAAAATGAACCAAACAAGAGTCAGAAGAAATGTCAACAAATCTACACAACAAATGTGTGGCAAAAACCCTAGGACTATAAACAGATGGCTCTTCCAAACAGTTGGGCACCAAGCAATTTACTTACTTGCTTGCTTGCTTACTTACTTTGTTTGTTTGTTTGTTTGTTTGTTTGTTAAACTTGTAGGCCTCTGTTCCTATGAGAAATTCAGGCTTGTGCCTAGATATATCACCAGCTTTGTCTTTGTAAAAGTCCTGCTCAAGAGGAGAAAAATAGAGAAAGTGACAGACCCAGTATCATCCACTTAGATTTATGGCCAAATGGGGCATCAGTGGCTCATGGCTAATTCAGGGCCACTGCATTTGAAAGACTCACTAGTAGGCTTCTTCTGACTTTGCCCAGAATACTAAGACCAGACATTTGCCACTGGGTTCACTGGAACCAAGTTGGCATTGGTGAATTCCCTTCCCTCCGCCCATTGATTAGACTCCTCCAGGTGCTGAAGGAGTCATTCCAGGGTCATCCTTCTTTAAAGCCCACCATCTGGAGGGCCAGTCATCCACTGCAATGTACCCCAACATGATATCCTGGGTTTTATAGCATATTTTCCCATGGAGTCCTGCAATTATGACCCAATAGTTTACACATTATTTAATGTGGGGTACCTTCACTCTTTTCACAGTGTATGTATGTATGTATGTATGTATGTATGTATGTATGTATGTATGTATGTATGTATGTATGTATGTACGTATGTATGTATGTGTCAAGGATAATTTCCACACTGAGGCAGAACAAGGCCTATGATAATCAGCAGCCATATTTGACAGGTGTGCAAAATGCTGAGTCATGCAGTATGTGTATTAAATGAAGTAGTGTCTGGGGTGATGCAATGTCCTTACTGACTGGCTATATGTAAATGTGCATGTGTATAACTGTGTGGACATGTGGAGAAGATGTAGGATCTCTTCTGATGAATGTCATGCTGTCATGCTGCTGGTTTGTACTGCTAAAACCTCTGTATATATTGTAAATATACTTGGTGTTGGAAGAAGCTGTCTTTGTGTGATTCAACTGGACTGCCTGGACTGGGACAAAACCCTGCTGATTTACACCAACAGTATGTATGTATGTATGTATGTATGTATGTATGTATGTATGTATGTATGTATGTATGTAAATTCAATACACTGTTCCCATTAATGCCGCAGCACTACTCTAAGTGGTTCAAAATAAAATACACAGTCAAATAATCAATATAATAAAACCATAAACAATCTAACCACATAGAAACAGAGGGTACCGGAGCATAAGTAAAACTACATTAAATAAAAAATAAGAACAAAAGTACAAATAACAAATGGCAGGACAGAGATGTAAGATTACCTCAACTCAGGTTGGGGTGGAAGTGTATGTGTAACTTCTTAGCTGCTGGTATAGTTAACACAAGTATGGCTTCACAATATAGTGGAGGAGGACTATCACAAAGTTCTAGAGACAGATTAATCTATGCTTCTCTTTGTTTCCTAATGCACTATTGTGGGTGTCATGGTGAGGATGTAGTGTAGGGGAAGTAAATATATTTTGTCTTACGTAGATCACATTCTTTTTTTTTAAAAAAAGAAATTACCTTTATAGTTGCATTTTTTAAAAGTAACTTTATATTCCTGTTTCTCAAATGTAACGAAGGTTACTTTTAAAATGTAACTAAAAGGGTAATTGACCTCTGCAATGGGTTTATGGGGCTTGGGGATATAACTGCAACAAACTACTTCTGAAAAGTAATATTTTGAGCTCTAATCCATTTGAAGATTGTGTTTTCACAGCAGCCAACCAGATGCATAACAGCAGCCTTCCTCTCACATTTCCGAATAACTGGTCTCCAGAGGTATACTGTCTCTGGCATTAAAGGCAATACCTTCCTGCAATAGTAATTGATGGTCTTATTATCTTTCATATATACCTTGTGGAAATGAGTTCCACAGCTTAATGATATACTGTGTGAAGAAGCACTTCCTTTTCTTTGTTTTTCTCCTTCAACCATATAACTTCATTGGATGAGTCAAGGTTTACTGTCATGAAAGATGGAGACAGATATTTCTTTGTCCACACCAAACATGAGTTGATGTACTTAGCTCAGTGGTTTAGTTCTCCGGCTGCAGAGCTAGAGACTGGGAGTTTGATTCCCCACTGTGCCTCCTTCACAGGGGCTGGACTTGATGACCCATAGGCCCCTTCCAGCTCTGCAGTTCTAAGATGATGATGATTATGTCTGTCCTCTCCCCTACCTGTTACTCAACCTTTTTCCTAAGCTAGAAAATTGAAGAGTAATCCAGTGATGCAAATTCTGAACAGGCAGTATTCTGCTAACAATATCCACTACTGATCTGGTAATACGTATATGCCCACAAATCTAGGACATCCTTTTACCTTTCAGGTATGTGAGCAAGGATACTTGCAAGATCCTGAGCTTGTGCTTCTGGATATTTCTAAGAGAAAATTTGTACAAAAAAAAAGAAAAGAAAAGAAAACAACAACAACAAGGGGGGGAGGAGGATTGGGGAATGTATTTTCAGAGCACTGGTGAAGATTGTTTCATAATAATCAGACATATTCAACCTCCATATGCGTGATCTGAAATAGGGGTGTGCCAATTTGTATTTTTGTACTACAACTCTCGGAATTCCCGTGTTGAATTCTTGGAGTTGTACTCCAAAAAGCCCACAAATTGGTACACTTCTAGCTGAAACATATGGGGAAGAGGGGGCTGGGAAAGATCACCTCCACCTGCCCTCCCATCTTGGTACAGCTCTATGAAGCCAAACAATATCCAAAGCACAGCTATAGTGCACCCTTGTGTTCCTCAACTTCGCGATCACCTTTCTTTGGGCAAAAAGCAAGAGCCATATTTCTTTTGCCTTGAGATGTTTCAGCTATACAGTCATAAAACACTTCTCTAAATCTGTCGATGCATATTCAGTTTGTTATGGATCTTTCTCTCTCTCTCCCCCCTGTTGTCGGTAGAGAAAAATTGACAAGGAAAAAGGTATTTGGAGAATATGATCATTTTCATGGGTTCCTGCGCAGATGCCTGTGCATGCTTTGTATTTAAAGATTATTTAAATTTTGCTGGGTTCAGACTGGGCACTGATGTTATACAAAGCCACAGCCAGGAGGTTATAGTCCTCGCTAGACAATTCCCCCGCCAAGAAAGATGGGCCAGTAATGATGCTGACAGCTTTATTGTCCTGATGCTGGCAGAAAAACAGGCAAGAAAGATTGCCGAGGCAGCAGGATGCATTGCAACATGAAACTTGCAGAGGGGGAGGAAAAACACTAACTGGTTGTAAAAGGAGTGGGTGGATGCATTAAAGGCACAGTCATTTCAGTTCTGTAACAACACTTGTACGGCAACCTTTTTTTTCCAAGCTGACCATATCCCCATCTCTTGCTATTCTGTCATTGCGCCTCTGCCTTGGGGTTGACAGTAAAGAATTCTTAGGTGAGGTATGGAAGTTTTATTTGGCATGGGAGAAATCTGGTTGTCATGAATCATGCCAGGCTGAACCAGCCTATTGCTCTCTGCAACACTCCCTTGACAATTTTTGCTTATTTAAAAATATAATAGCTGTTGTGCTTTTACAGATTGGCCCTATTCTTTTATTCCCTATCCAGACAGTGCTGAGGCTAAGGACAACATGGCACCGTTCCTCCCCTAACCCCAAATTCCACCTATAGAAGCCAACCAGAATGGCATCTGGGACTTACTTCTAACAGAACAGAATCCTGTACAGGGCGACCTTAAGACATTTTGCTGCCTGCAGCAAAACAGCAAATGACACAGCTCACTTCTCCATATAAGTTACAGTTTACATACTCAGATCCAGCCAAGGTATATTGCTACATGATAAAACAAATTCCACAAACCTATCATTCCCCAGCAGTAAACATACAATTTAAAAAAATAAAAAACCCTAACAATTTGTTGCTTTTTAACAATGTTCCAGATCTGTTGCCTGAGGTATCTGCCTCACCTTGCCTTACATTAGGGCAGCCCTGATTTTCTAGATCTCTTTAGGGCACTTCTGCCTTTTCCTTGTTGTCTGTTATTATTTTCCCATCTCCATTGAGTAGGTGAGCCACTGTTTCTTTTCTCTGTCTTTTGCTATGTATGTACCTGCAGAATGTTTTTTGTTGTTGCTTTTAGCATCTCTTGCTAACCTCAGCTCATTCTCAGCTTTTGCCTTTTTAACTTTATCCCTGCAATGTTTTGCTGCTGCTTCCACTAAGTCATCTCTATTGGTTAGAATTAGAGGTGGGGGTATTCATATTCATATACAAATACAAATATCCCCATGCAGGTGGCGATAATGAGGGTCCAGCCCCATGGGGCTGGATGGTCCACTCACCGATCCGCCGCTACTGCAGACACCATGATTCTTCCAATGGCTTCACAGATCGCGATCGGCTAGCCACTCCTGGTAGGAGGCAGGAGGACAAGCCTCGCTGAAAGGTTGAAGAGTGGCTTGCAGATTGTGATCTGCAGAGCCATTGGAAGAATCACGGCATTCGCAGCAGTGGCAGATCAGTGAGTGGACCGTCTGGCCCCATGGGGCTGGACCCTCGTTATCACCACCTGTGCGGGGATATTCATATATGAATACAAATATCCCCATCTCTAGTTAGAATCAAGTCAAGAATAGCTACTCTTCTACTTTCTTCCTCCACTTTTTGTAGGAGAAAATTATGAGCCAAACAAGCTAGGAATTTCTTGGAAGGGCCACACTTGGCAGAATTTGTCTTCCAACAGATATCAGGAGAATTGAACTCTTCCATTGCCACTACATTGTGTTCCTTTGACATTCTTACAATTTTTTCAAAGGTTTCTTCTGTATGTTCTTCTTGATTGGTTCTTCTTCTCTTCCAACTACCATATTCCTTTCTGTCTTCTTAATGTTCAGTCGGGTCCCCTTACTGAGAGAAAGGCGGCATATAAACAAAACAAATAAATAATAATAAAAAAAATTGCTATCCTGGCTTTGACACTTTCTTCTTTCACTTTAACTAAAAGGAGTTTCAAGTCATTCCTGCTTTCCCCCTGTAATATGGTGTCATCTGCAAATTTTAAATTATTGGTGTTTCTTCCATGAATTTTTACTCCTTCATCTGAATCTAGTATGATGTGTTCTGTGTACAGACTGAACAGATAAGAGGATAAAATGTACCCTTGTCTGACATCTTTGCCTATAGGAAACCATTCTGTCTCTCCATATTCTGTACTAGCAGTAATACAGAATATGTCCACAATACAAGTTATGTATCAGGACAATCAAGTGCTGAGCACACCTGTTTCTTCCAGAACAACCCATAGTTTCTCATGATTCACATAGTCAAAGGCTTTGTGTAGTCTATAAAACATAGGCTGATCTTCTTCCAAAACTCTTTAGTGCACTCTAGTAGCCAGCAAATATTTACAATCTCTTAGGTCCTTTTAAGGAGAAAGGTGGGGTAAAAATATTTTAAATATATAAATGAAATTTATTTTTGTGTGTTTCTGGTGCTCCATGGTATTGTACAGCTCTTCTACACCACAATTTGAATGAATCATTTCCCTCCTGTTGGCTTTCATAACTGTCCAGCTTTTGCATCTATACATAGTAACTGCAAGCACCATGCTATAGATATTCTTGGCCTTGGTCTTCAGGAAAACATTCTTACTTTCCAAAATCTTTTGTAGCTTCTTTCTAGCTGTCTTTTCAAATCTCATTCTTCTGATTCCTTGTTTGCAGTCTCCATAATTTCTCCTAGGTCTTGTAGAGTAATTCACAGGCCCAAAGCCTTGCTTGAACTGGGCAGGGTAGGAGTTCTGATGCCCAGAAAGAGTTCTCCCCCACCTGTACAGGTTTCTTGATCAGTTTCAGTGGATTAAAATCACACTGCTTGTAGACATTCTGCTGTATGTACAAATTGGCTGCATGCGTTGAAATCAATTAAGGAGGCTACACATGCAGGCACTCTGAGGGTAGACTCCAATAAATATTAGGTTGATTTAGAAGCAAAGACTGGTTCTTTTGTATATGCGTTGTACTTTTCGGAACTCTTGTGGAGTTTGGAATTCAACACCAGTAGCCTCTTGCAGTTTAACCAATGTACTGAGTAAATGGAATTAGAAGGAGAATGAAGCATGGCTTCAAAAAGATGAAGAAAAATGGTTCATCCAAAGGAGAAGAGAAAAAAACCTTCATTGTTTGGTTAACATGCACTTCTGAAGCAGAAAACTATCAAACAAATGAGGAGGGAGGAAAGATGGCTAGCAAAGGAAGCAACAGGCAGGAAAGACCAAGGACTCTGGTACATGAGAAAACCTTTAAATTAGTCGCAGGTTCTGAGCATGCTCACCACTGACACCCAGTGTTAAAAAGAGAAGCACGCTAGGTTGTATTTTCCCTCAATCACAAGGTGGGCCATTGTGTGAGAACTGCAGAATAATACATTTCTACATGACAGCGGGAGCCAAACAATGTGGATTTCCTGAAATAACTACACAACCTAACGACAGTATGCCTCACAAATATGCCAGACCTATCCTGCATGGAAACATGACCAGACATTTTCTATATCCTGCCTGAAATCCATAAGCCAGGGAATCCTGACAGCTCTGTTGTCTTTAGGGATTGGCACAATCATAGTTGGAATATCTGCAACGTAGACCCAATGGAATCATCTGCTAATGTGATCACATTGTAATTATACTTCAAGATTTTTTCCCTTCCTACTCGAATTCATTGTGTCCACAAGGTGTTTTTAATTGTAACCTTATGTTTTTGACAATTTATCCCATTCTGGAATTCTCATAAACAAATTCTAGCTTTTGTTATATTCTTTCCTGTTTATTAATTATTTCATTTATTTCTTAAATTTGTATACTGCCCCATTAGTGCAATGCACTATTCTGGGTGGTTTACAATGTCTAATAATGTTTAGCAAGTATAGTAAATGTGTGCATTGTTTATTGTCGATTTAATCACCAGAAGTAAGATTGGTTAATACTAAGATGTCTTACTTTATGGAAGATGGCAGAAATTGAATAGAAATATTAGAAAAGGCATAATAAAACACTTCAAAATACATAAAGAATGTTGCTAATAGATGCTCATGAATTCTCTGATTTGATCATATAAATATGTGCTTGGAATTGATGCCTTTTAGCTATGTAGCACAAACAAGAATATCTGTAGACATTTTTGACAAATTGCAGATACAGATAAAACCTCAGTTATTGACTGAAGTGAAAAAATATAAAAGAGAGAATCTGCAGAGAGGGTTTTAGAAGAAGAGGAGAGGCAAAAAGGAAATGGAAGGATTTTGTTGATGCTTGTTGGCACTATATTCCTTCTACAGTAAGAAATGTTACTCTTGTTGCTGTTTGTTCATTGTTATTAATAAGCTTAGATATCTTTTTAGGTAAAGGAAGTTATATCCCTAGTACTATGTACAAGTGGCTAGAATTTTATACTTTTGACATATTGCTTTTTGGAATTTATACTTTTCAAATTTAAACTGTCTCAATAAAAAGAGACTTAAGAATATATGAATGAGTCTTGCACTGCTCAATTGTCCTGCTCAGAAGCAGGAATAAAATCAGTGAAGCTATCTAGAAGATCTTTAAGGGGCAAATAAATTATCTGAGTTCCACACTAATAAATGAAATTGTCAAGTTATGGATGGATCTACAGAACTCACTTTTTTTTAAAGTGTCTATTCTGAGTATTTGGGATTGGATTTAAGAAGGGGGTGATTTGTTAGGACCTCTAATCTCAGACACGTGCCATCTATGACCTCAGTTAGGTAAGAGGCATCATATATTTCCTGAGGAAACTGCAATCCACCAGCAGTCTGCCATAAAACACCATCTTGACCACCATGAATGTAGAGATCCTATATGCTGCCATTGTCTACCGCAAAAAGTCGAGAAAATAATCCTGGATAAGCAAAAGCAATGATAGCTGTTTGAGCCAAAACAATTTCCAGACTACATACTGAGGTGATGCCTTTATAGGCCAAACAAATAGGTATCAAAAATGTGTGCAGAACCAAACAAAAATGCACAAGCTTTCAAGAGTGTAGTCTAGTCTTCACCAGGTGAAAACTGAAAATTAAGTGGCAGGGAAGAGAAGCGGAAGGTTTCAATTAAACCATGGTGTGCACATTATTTTCAAGAATGGGGAAGGGAGGTTGCAAAGAAATGCATCTCATCTGGTGACACTAGTGGTGTTAGATTTGATCTGGGATGTCCTATATGAGATCAGCGAGAATTGGAAATTTAGAAACGGTAGGTTCCCCCCTCACAAAAATCTGCCCTTGATCCTGAACTCCAAGCTGCATTCATCCTTTCTAAGCAAACAGAGAGCTGGACATGATCCAACCCACCACTACCAAGACTCCTTCTGCCATGATTTGGACCCAAATTCGTCATGACATTCAGGCCAGCCATCTTCAAAGTTGGCCATATCCTCCTTTTTCCTTTCTTTTAAGCTGCTGCTTGCTGTCAAATGAAGGAATAGGCATCCTTTCTTCTGAATGTCAGGCCTAATGGGGACAAAGGGGCTCGCCTCCCCCACCAGCAGATGG
Source organism: Intellagama lesueurii (assembly GCA_037013535.1). NCBI lineage: Eukaryota > Metazoa > Chordata > Lepidosauria > Squamata > Agamidae > Intellagama > Intellagama lesueurii. The sequence continues at coordinate 272,802,658 of JBAJHW010000002.1, forward strand.
AAAAGAAGGGACATAAGAGCAACAATAAATCTTTTCATGAGAAAGTCCCTCCTCTTTTGCCAGACGAATAATTTGCTAGCCAATGTTCCCAGTCACAAAGAGAACCCAGGAATCACATTCTTCAGGATATGCAAGAAAGGAAGTGGCTGCACGGAAACGGTAGGTCTGGATTGGACAAAGCTCTGTCAAGCTGCTGCTTCAAATGAATATAACTTGACTCAAAATGAAGCTCCCCAAAATTCAGAATCACAATGCGGTAAGAAATCCCAATCCTGCTCTGAAGGAAAAACTGGCGACCATATAGACAAGATGAGTCTTGTAGCTCTTGAAGACTTTTCTGCAATTCCTTGGGGTAGATGTTTGTCTGGTCTCAAATCCACCTGAGCAGCATTGTGGTGGCATTCATCTTCTGGCTGGGGCATGACAGTGATGGTGCAGCAGGAGCAGGTAGCCCCCTCCACCAGGCAAGAACCCCAAACTGCAAACCGGTTCAGTTTTCCAATTGGTTCCTGGTGCTTCGTGGATTATGTTTCATCAGAAATAGAGATGGGCACAAATCAGAAAAATAGTGATTCATTTTGATTCATAATTAATCATGAATTACGAATTTTTGATTTTTATCTGACGAATCGACAAACTGATTCATCAATTCATTTTTCACTTTAAAGCCCTTGGTGTCTCTAGGTGTTGGGGGGTCATGTTACAGCCAAATGAATCAACAAATCAAAAATCACTATAAATTCATTGATTCATGTTCATCAGTGGAATTGATTCATACAAATACAAATGGATAAATTAGTGGTTTTTGAATGAATTTGGTGATTCATTTTTTAATTCATGCCCGTCTCTAATCACGAACCACCATTTTTCAGATGTAGTGCTAACACTATTGCTAACATATACCTTTATTTATTTGTTTGTTTGTTTGTTTGTTTATTTATTTATTTATTTATTTATTTATGTTTACCCCACCTTTCTCCTTAAAAAGGAGCTAAGGTGGCTTACACCATTAAAAGATAATATTTAAAGCTAACGACAGTAAGTATACAAATCCTTAAAAGGATCAAGCAAATACAACACCTGCTTGCAGAAGGACTGCAAAGACAGAGTTAGCCTGGCCTCCTGTGGAAGAGAGTTCCAAAATGTGGAAACAGCAACAGAGAAGGCCCTCTCCATGTTTGATTGACTGCAACAGTGCAAAGCTGTAGGATCCGGAACGCTTCCCAAAACAGCTGTCAACATAAATCTAAGTAGATAACTGGCTTTTCCACTGTCGTGATCTTTTTTAATAGGTTCAATATTGTTTAAATATGTTTTTACAATTGTTTAAGCTAATATGGTACCGGTTAAATTGGTTTTTAATATTGTAATGATTCAGTGCATTCTTAGATTTCGATATCTGTTTTAATACAGGAAGCCTTTTTGAATCTTATTTGCAAGAAAGACAGGGTATAAATAATGGAATGGAATGGACTAATGGGATGCCATTAAGCTCAAACAGGCTGGAGAGAACACAGGTAGGTCCTTTTTGATTGTTGGTTCTAGAAGTGCATGAAGAACTGTTCCTTCCTTTGTGATGCACCTCAGAATGCTTCTATTAGCTCATACATAGGGAATGGCATTGCCCCCACCTTGGAGAGCATTCTATCTTTCATTGGAATGATGGAGGCAGTTCCCTGCAGCTTTTCCTTTCCCTCTCAGAACTGCTGTGTGATCTTGTATGGCACCCTCACCTTGGCCCTGCTTATCCTCCTCACCAAAATGAGCCTTCCTGGACTCTTGGTGTGGAACGAGATCATTGGCAGAGTCTGGAAATACATCTTCCATTCCTCACCAAGAGGAAATGCAGATCATCCCTCCCTGAGACAACCAGTCCTGTCCCAGACTGATCCATTGGAGGTGAGTATTTATTTTATTTATTTATTTATTAGATTTTTATCCCGCCCTTCTAGACATATGTATAGTATAAGCAAGTCAAGAGGAAAGCCTGTCTCAGCATCACAGGATCCTTTCCACAACTCAGGGAAAAAGTTACTATGATTCCTAGCAGACAGCATGGCCGCTGAGGTATGATAGTTTCTAGCCCAAAGATCAGTAGCTGCTAGTGGGAATAAAGCGCCAATATAATTCATTTCTTATCTATTTATTTAAAATATTTTTATCCCGCCTCACTCCTTAAAAAGAACTCAAGATGCCTTACATCATTAAAAAGACATGTAGAAGCTAAAAACAGTAGGTATAGAAATATTTTAAAAGAATTAAACAAGTATTACATTAAAAACAGTAATAAAATCAATACTAAAACACATTTAAAGCAGCACAGCTCAACCATCCATTTAAAAAACTCTCTCAGCCTACCAGTTATTAAGGGAAAGCCTGCCTGAACAGAAAGGTCTTTGCCTGCTTGCAGCAAATCAGCAATGATGGGGCCAAGCTGGCCTCCCGTGGGAGGGAGTTCCAGAGACTAGGAGCCGCAACAGAGAAGGCCTTATCCCGTGTCCCCACCAAACGCACCTGTGAGGGTGGCAAGACTAAAAAGACAGGCCTCCCCTGGTGATCTTAAAGCCCGGGCAGGCTTTATAATGACAAAACTGTGGTCTGTGGGGTTTGTTAACCATTCATCTCAATGCATCCGCTGCCTTTTCATATCTAAACATCATTTTATATGGATGAATTTGTAACATTGCAGAGATAGGCTTCCCTAATGACTCTGCCAAGTCTTTGAGGTGTGACAAGGACTCTTTTTGTACAGATTATGAAGCAACAGATAACCTGCCCCCTCCAGCCCCAGACATTTCTTCCACTTTGCTCCCCACACATCTTTGCAGAAATTCTGCTACTAAAACCCATCCACCCCATTTTCCCCCGGATCACACAACATCCTTTCTGAAATCCTTACACAGACTTCCCATCCACTCCTGGTTGGCACCGGCTGTTTGGCAGCTTCAGAGCCTTCCACAGTTGTGCCAGGCCTTCATCTTTCTCCTCCTCACCTTTGAAGACCATAATGGTCTTGCTCCCAACTCCTTTTGTCATACTTTTGGCATCTTGTCCCTTTGCTTAGCACTCTGCGGCTCACCCTCCTCTCTCTTTTGTTTTCCACCTGTTGAATTTTAGATTGTAAGCTTCTTGAGGCAAGAACATCCCTCCTCTGTAAAGGGCCAGCCATAGTCATAAAACTAAACAGACAGGCAAACAAACAACAGGGATTATTTTGTTGTATTTTATATCTACCCTTTTGTTCTCTCTGTAGAGAGACCCAAATCAGGAAGGTAAATTATTATTGAAAAACCAGTCCAATGGCTGCCTGTTATTCCACACATCTCATCTGGTGACTTGCTCTCGGAGTGGCCACCTGGATATGTCTCGGAAGCCCACAAGAAGGATGTGAGGGCCCCAGGCTCCGCTCGTTCTACCTGTCTGGCATTTGAGCTGTACTGTTTCTTCTGAGCATGGAGGGTACATTTGCATTTCCTCACAAATGCCCATTGACAGACACCTGCTCTGCTCCTCTTCCTTTTCTTTCTAACTGACACCCCTCCCTTTTTTAAAGCCTTCTTTATATGCATGGTAGAGTGCGTGCATTTCATTCAGTGAAGAAGCTGACTGGAGATTTCAGGTCAAAACCACAATTCCACAATGACAATAAGGACCATATCCACACTCACACCAATAAGGACAGCCCAGTGCACTTCCATAGGCCATGTGAGAGGGGTCATACTGGGCTTGTTTTGTTGTTGTAGTTGTATTTGCATACCATTTAATACTGCGAAATCTCAGAGCAGCTCACATTGAAAGCAAACCCAGTAATAGTTGTTGTTGTTTAGTCGCTAAGTCGTGTCCGACTCTTCGTGACCCCATGGACAAGAGCATGCCAGGCCCTCCTGTCTTCCACTGCCTCCCGGAGTTGGGTCAAATTCATGTTGGTAGCTTCGATGACGCTGTCCATCCATCTCATCCTCTGTCGTCCCCTTCTCCTCTTGCCCTCACACTTTCCCAACATCAGGGTCTTTTCCAGGGAGTCTTCTCTTCTCATCAGATGGCCAAAGTATTGGAGCCTCAGCTTCAGGATCTGTCCTTCCAGCAAGCACTCAGGGTTGATTTCCTTCAGAATAGATAGGTTTGTTCTCCTTGCAGTCCAGGGGACTCTCAAGAGTCTCCTCCAGCACCACAATTCAAAAGCATCAATTCTTCGACAGTCACCCTTCTTTATAGTCCAGCTCTCACTTCCATACATTACTACTGGAAAAACGATAGCTTTGACGATGCGGACCTTTGTCGGCAAGGTGATGTCTCTGCTTTTTAAGATGCTGTCTAGGTTTGTCATCGCTTTCCTCCCAAGAAGCAGGTGCCTTTTAATTTCGTGGCTGCTGTCACCATCTGCAGTGATCGTGGAGCCCAAGAAAGTAAAATCTGTCACTGCCTCCATATCTTCCCCTTCTATTTGCCAGGAGGTGATGGGACCAGTGGCCATGATCTTCGTTTTTTTGATGTTGAGCTTCAGACCATTTTTTACGCTCTCCCTTTTCACTCTCATTAAGAGGTTCTTTAATTCTTCCTCACTTTCTGCCATCAGAGTGGTATCATCTGCATATCTGAGGTTGTTGATATTTCTTCCGGCAATCTTAATTCCGCCTTGGGATTCATCCAGTCCAGCCTTTCTCATGATGTATTCTGCATATAAGTTAAATAAGCAGGGAGACAATATACAGCCTTGTCCTACTCCTTTCCCAATTTTGAACCAATCAGTTGTTCCATATCCAGTTCTAACTGTTGCTTCCTGTCCCACATATAAATTTCTCAGGAGATAGATAAGGTGGTCAGGCACTCCCATTTCTTTACGAACTTGCCATAGTTTGCTGTGGTCCACACAGTCAAAGGCTTTTGCATAGTCAATGAAGCAGAAGTGGATGTTTTTCTGGAACTCTCTGACTTTCTCCGTAATCCAGTGCATGTTAGCAATTTGGTCTCTAGTTCCTCTGCCCCTTCGAAATCCAGCTTGTACTTCTGGGAGTTCTCGGTCCACACACTGCTGAAGCCTACCTTATAGGATTTTGAGCATAACCTTGCTAGTGTGTGAAATGAGTGCAATTGTACGGTAGTTGGAGCATTCTTTGGCACTGCCCTTCTTTGGGATTGGGATGTAGACTGATCTTTTCCAGTCCTCTGGCCACTGCTGAGTTTTCCAAACTTGCTGGCATATTGAGTGTAGCACCTTAGCAGCGTCATCTTTGAAGATTTTAAATAGTTCCACTGGAATGCCATCACCTCCACTGGCCTTGTTGTTAGCCATGCTTTCTAAGGCCCACTTGAGTTTGATCTCCAGGATGTCTGGCTCAAGGTCAGCAACCACACTATCTGGGTTGTCCGGGACATCCAGATCTTTCTGGTATAATTCCTCTGTGTATTTTTGCCACCTTTCTTGATGTCTTCTGCTTCTGTGAGGTCCCTACCATTTTTGTCCTTTATCATGTCCATCTTTGCACAAAATGTTCCTTTAATACCTCCAGTTTTCTTGAACAGATCTCTGGTTTTTCCCTTTCTATTCTTTTCCTCTATTTCTTTGCACTGTTCATTTAAGAAGGCCCTCTTGTCTCTCCTTGCTTTGTGTACCTTGGCTCAACGATCTCTGACACTCTCTCCCTAGATGTTGAGCTGGATAAACGCATTGGCAAAGCAGCTACCATGTTCTCTAGACTCACAAAGAGAGTATGGCTTAATAAGAAGCTGACGGCATATACCAAGATCCAGGTCTATAGATCCTGTGTCCTGACGACACTCCTGTACTGCAGTGAGTCCTGGACCCTTTGTGCAGAGCAGGAAAGGAAGCTGAACATGTTCCATATGCATTGTCTCCAATGCATTTTGGTATCACCTGGCAGGACAAAGTTCCAAATAGAGTAGTCCTAGAATGAGCTGGAAATTTTAGCATGTATACATTACTGAAACAGCGACATCTACGTTGGCTTGGGCATGTCGTGAGAATGGCTGATCGTCGGATTCCAAAAGATCTCCTGTATGGAGAATTAGTGCAGGGAAAGCGCCCCAGAGGGAGACCACAGCTGCGATACAAGCATATCTGCAAGTGGGATCTGAAGGCCTTAGGAATGGACCTCAACAGATGGGAAACCTTGACATCTGAGTGTTCAGCCTGGAGGCAGGCGGTGCATCATGGCCTCTCCCATTTTGAAGAGACACTTGTCCAGCAGGCCGAGGCAAAGAGGCAATCCCGAAACCAGCAAAATCAGGGAGCTGGACAGGGGACAGATTGTATTTCTCTTCAGTGTGGAAGGGATTGTCACTCTCGAATTGGCCTTCTCAGCCACACTAGATGCTGTTCCAAGTCCTCCATACAGAGCACGTTACCATAGTCCCTCGAGACTGAAGGATGCCTAATCATTTGATGTTGAAAGGTCTGCCTTGGATTTTTATTGAAATCATTCTATCATTTTTGAGATTGTATCCCAGTACAGCTTTTCCCACTCTTTTGTTGACTATGAGGGCTACTCCATTTCTTCTATGGGATTTTTGCCCACAATAGTAGATATGATAATCGTCTGAATTGAATTCGCCCATTCCCGTCCATTTTAGTTCACTGACGCCCAGGATGTCAATGTTGATTCTTGCCATCTCCTGTTTGACTACATCCAGCTTACCAAGGTTCCTATGCAGTATTTTTCTTTGCAGCATCGGACTTTCCTTTCACTTCCAGGCGTGTCCGCAGCTGAGCGTCCTTTCGGCTTTGGCCCAACCACTTCATTAGCTCTGGAGCTACTTGTACTTGTCCTCCGCTCTTCCTCAGTAGCATGTTGGACGCCTTCCAACCTGAGGGGCTCATCTTCCAGCGTCATATCTTTTAGCCTTTTGTTTCTGTCCATGGAGTTTTCTTGGCAAAGATACTGGAGTGGCTTGCCAGTCCTGTTCCAGGTGGATCGCGTTTAGTCAGAACTCTCCACTATGACCTGTCCGTCTTGGGTGTCCCTGCACGGTATAGCCCATAGCTTCTCTGAATTACTCAGGCCCCTTCACCATGACAAGGCAGCAATCCATGAAGGGGCCAGTAATAGTAGTTTAATATAATTAAGTACTGTCAAGTGTTGTAAATACTCAGATGTGGTTTGCCCCTGAATCCTTCATTGTCCCTCTGTAGCTTGCCCAAGATCACACAGGTTTTTCCCAGGTGATCTTGGCTGATCCCTTTCCTGAGACGCACAATGGAAATTTGATTTCCCAGGCCCTTGTTCTCCTACCTATTAAACTGTGCCAGCTGAATAATAGCCTCAGCCCCAGTAATAGTATTAATAAAGCCAATTAAAAACCAAACAATTATATGAGCAACATTCAGCAGTCAATGCAGAAAGACACCAACGACAATACTGACTGGGGAAGGAATGCCTGGGTAATGTTGTATGTTTAGACTTGATGGGTGAGCAGCCCAACTCTATAACTTGTAGCTTATCCTGTGCCATTCCACTCTCTCTCTTCTTACCTTTGGTCACTTGGCCACCTGTTTTGTTTTGTTTCTTTGGAAAGGCAGCAAACAAACAAACAAACAAGTAAGTAAGTAAGTAAGTAAGCAAGTCTTTTCTTTTCTGGACAGGAAGACTATGAGGAAAATGAATGCCAGCCCCAGGAACTTGTTGATGAAGAAGAAGGTAAGCTCTTAGGACATGTACCATGGTATCCCATCTGAACGTACCATCAATACTTATTTTTTTTTAAAAAAACAGTATTGTTATTACTGAGCACTAGGAGTGTGCAAATACAGTTCAATCCAGTTTATATAAAAATTAGGACGAAACCACCCCAAGCAGATTTGGAGGTGGCTTGAACTCATTTCTTCTCAGGTTTCTATAGCTCTATAAAAATGCACGAGCCATGATATAAGAAGCACTATCGAATTTGGGCATGTGGTGGACCTTCAGTTTTCAGATAAAGCTCCTACCAGCTGACTTGCTACCTTCTGCCCCTCCCCCTCCGCCGCCCCCCCCCCCCCGAGGCATGCTCAGATAATATATGTGTTGGGGGAATGGAACTGACTGACTTAGTGTCCCCAGTCAGCAGCCGGGCTTGCCCCATTCACTGCCTAGCCAAAGTAAGAGTACTGCATGTTTGACACCCACCGACTTTGGAGATGACACAGGCAAGCCACAGCAGGAAAACAACTGTTATGGAAATAAAGGCCAACTGCAGCCTTTAAAAATAATAATAAAAGAAATTAGAAAAGGGCAGTGGTGGGATAGGGAGGAAAAAAAACCTCGATTTTGACCTCTCTCTCTCTCTCACTCACACACACACACACACACACACACACACACAGAGAGAGAGAGAGAGATGGGAGGGAGGGAGAGGGGAGAGAGATTGAGAGACAGACAGAAAGAGAGAGTCCAAAGTGTAAGAAGACTCAGTAAGTACCTAAAAAAAAAATGTTAGATGATCAAGATGGCAAAAGCCCTCTGAAAAATGGCTGTGCTAGGTTTGTTTGGATCAAGAAAAGAAGAGTCCAAGGTGGTATGAGAGCCACCTTCAAATAAGAACATAAGAACATAAGAAAAGCCCTGCTGGATCAGGCCAAGGGCCCATCTAGTCCAGCTTCCTGTATTTCACAGTGGCCCCACCAGATGCCTCTGGGAGCACACAAGACAACTAGATACCTGTCTCCTGATACCACTCCCCTGCATCTGGCATCTTGAGGGGCTACTCTGTGGATGATGGAGCAATCTTTTCTGTAGCTCCAAGAGGTAAGACCCAAAGTGGTTGATTCAAAGTATGAGAGCTGAGAGTTCACCTAAGCCTTAGAAAGAGCTTCTCAACAGCATGAGCAGTGGAACAGCATAACAGTGGAACAGACTGTCTCAGAGGCTGGTGGACTCTCCATCCCCAGAGGTTTTGAAAGAGAGATTAGATGGACACCTGTAAGGGATGTTTCACTGTGGATTTCCTGCATTGGCAGGAAGTTGCACTAGATGATCCTTGGGTTCTTCTTCCAACTTTGCCATTCTACAGTTCTGTAATTCTTGGATTATAATGGCTGCCTTAGTTTAGATATGTGCTGTGTGAAGAAGTGCTTCCTTCCATCTGTCCTGAGCCACTGTATCACTTTCTCTCCCAGGCACCACTGTCCAGCAGAGAGACGTCCAGCTTGGCCAGCCACCAGGTGGGACCAGCAGCAGTACCTCCATTCGCAGACTGCTGTGTGACAAGGCAGCCTGTGCTCTGTGTGAACGCACAGCCATGGAGGCGGCAGAAGTGGTGCGCATACTACGAAAAGCCCCTAGGATTCCTCCTTTGCTGCAGCCGCCACTCCCTGCCTTCTCTTATGTGGAACGTTCCAGCCTGCCTGCCGTTTCCGCCCTGAGGGGCTCTGCTCCTTTTTCCCCAGTGAGCACCAGTGAGCCTTTGGCCTCCTGCACATGGCAGCCCCCTTTGAGACAAGAAGGGCAGAAAGAGAAGCTGTCCCATCCACCTCCACAGTCAGTTCTCATCTTCAGGGCATGGGACAGATCTCCTCATCCCCAGAGCCAACCTGCTCAAAAGGAGGAGGAGAACAGTGACAGCTCTGAGGACAATAGAGAGCAGGAGGAGGAGGAACACTTCTTGATCTCCACCTCTGGCACTTCTATGCTAGCTGTCACTAGTGGGGGAGACTCCAGACCCTCTTCCTGCCTCACCGGATCTTCCAGTTGCAGCTGGAAGGATGGGACACATTTCAGACACCACAAAACCTCCCTTGGCCAGCAAGACCAAGAGGAGGTTTCCAGTCTGAGCGACAGTGACCGTTCCTTGGAGAGCCAAGACGAAGATCACCGGGACAAATCCCTTCTGCAGAAGCCAGAGAAGCATCTCCTCCATTTGTCCCGAGAAGCCTCAGCAGTGACCTCCTCTGGCCGTCTCCAATCACAGAGGTCTGCATTTGCGGCCGTGAACATTCCTTTTGTGACAGATGCCACACAAGAGACCTTAGAGTGGCACATGGTTATGAAGAGGGTTCAGCATGGTCTTGGGCTGCCCTTGCTCCTCCTCCGCTCACTCAGGGCCTTTCAGCCCCTTGCACCAAACCACACTTTTCAGCCCCCTCCCAAGAAGGAGGAGGCCGTTGTGGTGACGCAGCTGCAAGAACTCCTCTTCTTGAGCGAGGAGGTCAGGAGCCGACTGGAGCACCATGTGAGAAAGAGGGTTCACCTCGAGCGCTGGGGGTTGCCAAGGAAAGTCCAAAGAGCTCTTGGGCACATGAAACTGGATCCCCAGCCTCCTGCATGGAGGGAGAGACCTGCATTCAGGGACAAGGGCCGGGCAGGGGAAAAGGGCCAGAGGGCAGGCAAGCTTGGTCAGCAGGCACAACGTCTTGCCTCTGCTGCCCCTGGCAAGGTGGCCTCCAAGTCTCCCCCCCTTTGTTTTAAAGCTAAACTCCAGATTCATGTTGGGAAGAAGTTTCTGGAAATCGGACAGGAGGCATTTCCTAAACGAGTGAGGGATTCTCAAAAAATCACTGCCCCAGAGGAGAGAAAATTGCCCCTTCCAAAGGTGATCCGACCCGACAGGGGCTATGTTCGGAGGCGCAATGGACCAAGCCTGGGTCTACGGAGGAAGGCTGATAGGGTAGATATGAACACCAAGTGCAAACACATCCAGTCCTTACAGGAACACCCAAGCATGCATAGCCAATCCCTGTCCGAGGCAGGAACCAGTTCTCTTGAGCTACCTGTTGCTCCACCTCGGGTGCATCCCACCATTGAGTTTGGAGAGGCCGAAACACCATTTCTCCCCCACTATGTGCAGCAGCACCTGGAAGCACATGTGATAAGGAAAAAGATTCATCACCAATGGGGTCAGCCCAGACTTATGCAACAGTCTGTGGAAATGTTCCTTCCAGCTGCACCATCAGCAGCGGCACCCCGTTCAGTCTCCACAATAGGCTTTCAGGTGGAAGTGAAGGTGGTCCCCAACAGTTCCCTGCCTTTCATCAGCTTGGAAGCCAGGAGACACTTGGATGACCACATTAAAAGCAAGATTGTAGAGAGGAGATGGGGCATTCCCAAACGGGTGATGGAGTCTCTCCAGAAATTCATGCCATTCTCCATCTCACTGACCAGAAAGTCCAGAGGCAGCCAGAAGACCTCAGTGTCTCTCGAGGAGGAGAAGCTTATGAAGAAGCCACCTTCTAGGGAGACACCAAACCTCTTTGGGAAGAGGCACATAGAACAAAGCAAATATTCATCACTGAGAAGGCATGTAGCCAAAAAAGCTCTTGAGATCCAGATGGAACTAGTTGACTCTCTGTTTCATCTCTCTCAGGCAACTGGTAACCAGATGAGGAAACAGCATGGCCTTCCCAAAGTTATCCCCCTTGGGCTGAAGGCCCAGCAGCCACGATGCCAAGAGCTTGCTTTTGTGGAGGCAGCAGTCCTGGTTCGTATTGAATTCAACATCATTCACAAAAATGTGACTGCCAGATTGGGCCTGCCCACTCTCTACAGGAAGTCTCTCTCTTGTCTGTTCAAAGATGTCAAGTTTCAGCTATGCTGTCCTCCCATACCCAGCAAGGGCACCACATTTGACTTCACCTCCACGGAGACCGCCTTTCTTGACCGGGGAATGCGGGCTGAGCTTGAGTGGCATGTGAGAAGGAAGAAGCTGCAGCACACATGGGGAATGCCCATTCTTGTTCAGAAATCCCTGTGCTGCCTTTTCCCAACACTGCCCAATGTGAAAACACCTGGATACCTGGATGTGACTGTTCTCCCAGCTCAGCTCTCCTTCCTGAGTCATACCACCATACAAGAGCTAGAAAGAAATGTGGCAAAGAGAGCCATTCACCAGCAATGGTGTTTGCCCAGGAGGGTCCTCGGCTCTCTCAGGCTGCTCTGCCCAGAGATGGTGAGTACCGAAGGCCCACAACTTGAGTCAAGGAAACCCAGGGCACTGGTGACTTCTTCCCCATGTCAACCCCAGGTTCTCCTCAAGCTGCAGCCTGAAGTCTTGGACAAGATGATGCTCCATCTGGACAAGAAACATATAGAGGTGTGCCTGGGAGCCATCCCTGCCATGGCCAGATTCTCTTGGCAATGTGCCTCACTCTTCTTGAAAGAGCCTCTGCCTAAGCTAATCCCACCAAGACATAGGACTCAGCAGAAGCGAAGCCACTTCCTACCCTTTGGACACCCAGAGGACTTGGATAACATCGAGCTGTCCTTGCGGCACAACCATCTGAAATCCCTCTGGGGGCTGGGTACTCACTACACAGAGGCTGTGAGGAGGCTGGTGCCCAGAGCACCTGCCTTACGCAGAAGGGCGACTGCCTTCCCATTTTCAGAAGTGAAGCTGCCATTCCTGCAGGAGCAAGAAAGAGAAGACTTAGAGTTTCATATCAGGAGGAAGAGACTGGAGCATCAGTGGGGCTTCCCGGTCCTGATCCAGAGGTCACTCAGGGGCTTTGCAGGAGAAATACCATCTCCTCTACCCCATTGGAAGACCCTTGAAGTTGACGTACACATTCTGTGTCAGGAGTTATCGTTCGTCTCCCAGGGCACCCGCAGCTACCTGGAGTTCCATATTCAGGGAATGAAACAGAAACACCAGTGGGGGCTGCCAAGGAGGGTGGTGGAATCTCTGAGAGCAATGTCCCCTTCCTCTGTGTCTGGCTTGCAGGGCGTTCCACACATTTTGCCCCCTTTCATACAAATGAAGGATGGAGATTCGACCAAGCCAGACCTGCAGGAGATTAGGGCAGGCTTTGACTTCTCAGAAGCACAGATACTGTTCCTCTCCAACAAGGACAGAGAGGGCTTAGAGCTACATATCAAGAAGAAGAGGATCCAGCGTGAATGGAGCCTGCCAGGTCTGGTCAAGAGATCACTTGAGAGCTTCATGCATGGGGCTCCTTCACTGCACCGCCTCCAGAAGGCAAGGATACACATCCAGCCCAAGCCAGAGGAACTCTCTTTCCTCCCAGCTGGTGTCTGTGTATTTCTGGAGCAACATATACAAAGCATGAAACATCGGCAGCAATGGCATCTGCCCAAGAGGATCCTCCAGTTCTTGAGACCTTTGGGCTGGCAGCTTGAGGCGGGAATCCCAGGGGAGAAAAGGACCAGAGCTCCTCATCCATCACCAGAAAGAAGCTGCGAGGAGCCTTCAGAAGAGCTGGATGGCAGAAGGACAACAGCTTACCCTCCATCCAAGACTTGTCTTTTGCTCACCCAGAGGTCTAAGGCTCAGCAGAAGATGCAGGTCCTGCTGCTTAAGAAATGTGTAGAAGTGCAGACGGCAGCCTTCCCAGCTTTTGCAAGGCAATCTTGGCTCAGCGTATCTTTGAGGCAACCCCTCCCCAAGCCAGTCAGCTCCCGTGCCCCCCCATGCCCCCGCAGCAACTTCCTGCCATTTGTCGGGAGGGAGGAGCTTCTTCAGATTGAACTGGCTGTCCTGCGCAATCACTTCACATCCCTCTGGGGGCTGGGCAGAAGCTATGCGGGGGCTGCAAGTGCACTCATGGGTAAACCAACTCCCAAGCCTCTGAGCTTCAAAGACATTCATGTTGAGTTCTTGGAGCAGCCGATTCCATTCCTCCAAGACCAGGCCAGGGAAGGCTTAGAACGGCATGTCAGAAAGAAGAGGCTTGAGCATGTTTGGGGCTTCCCAGGTCTTTTTCTGAAATCCCTGAATGGCTTCATACAGAGTGCTCCCCCTCAGCCTAGCCTCCGAAAAACTGAAATCCATGTCCATGTTCTACGGCAGGAGCCCTCCTTTCTTCTTCAAAGCATTTGTTGCCGCTTGGAGTTCCACCTTCAGAGGATGCAGGTGCAGCGACAGTGGAGGTTGCCTGAGAGAGTTCTGAAATCCACCAGATTGTTCCTTTCCCCTCAGTTTTGGACACAGTCCTCTGACATGACCAGGACTAGGTATGGCCATTGGGCAGCTTCTGAACCTCTACCTGGGTACCCAGAACGAGGGAGTGACAAGAACCTTCTCTCCATTCTGGGACCCAAGATTGCGTCCAAGCTACAGCTCCACTTGGCCAAGAAGTCCACAGAAGTGCAGCTGGAAGCCGTTCCAGGTGTTGTCAGACATTCTTGGACACAAATGCCTATCTTTTCAAAACAGCATCTCCCCAAGGTGATCCGACCTGGCTTTACGCTGCAGCAGAGCCGCTCTGCCTCCTTCCCTTTCTTTCATTCAGGGGAGGCTGGTCAGATTGACATGGCCATTCGGCGTGCCCACCTGGCATCCCTTTGGGGTTTGGGAACACGTTACATGGAGGCTCTAAGTGGGATGATAGAAGGCAAACCATTCTCTGAGCATGTAGGACTGAGATGGATCAAAACGGAATTCGTAGAGGCACAAACCCCCTTCCTCCAGGAGCACCAAAGAGAACTTTTAGAAGCCCATGTCACAAAGAAGAAGATTCATCACACCTGGGGCTTCCCAGTCCTTATCCAGAAATCACTGAAGGTTTTCATGCAAGAGACTCCCCAGCTGTCCCTCTCCAAGAAGACCAGGATCCATGTCCATATCCTTCGACAGGATCCCTTGTTCCTTCCTCAGGAGATCTCCAGACGCTTTGAATTTCACATTCAGAAGAGGAAACTCCAACGGCAGTGGGGCTTACCTAGGCAGGTCCTTGCCTCTTTGAAGGTCTTCTTCCCAGTGGGTTTCCTGAATAAGGCTCCACTTTCCTTCACTAAGGAACTGAGAGATGAGAGTCCTGAAAGAGGAGAGGAGGAGGAAATAGGCCAGAGATGGAGAATGGTGGTGGATGCCTTCTCTTCAGAGCAGAAGAGTGCTATGCAGAAGCACTTTGACAGGAAGCACTTTGGAGTGCACCAGGAGATGGAGCCCAAGCTGGTCAGGCAGTCTCAGGAAAAGGCCAGGGGCTTGGGGAAGGACCTTGTGCAGAAACGGCTCCCAGAGAGAGCAGAGGCCTCAGCTTTTCTGCCATTCAGTACTCCAAATGACTTGGAACTGAATGTACCGTATAAACAATGGACTTCTGCATGGTGTCAGACCAGCAAGTCCTTGGAGCCACAGTTTGAGATCACCTCTGAAACCCACACCCTGATCCCAGCCAGAAGGTGGAGTCTCTGTGTCCAGGAGGTGGAGACTCCTTATCTCCAGAGTGAGCAAAGGGAGGTCTTGGAATATCATTTAAAGAATAAGAGACTTCAGCATGAGTGGGGACTGCCCGGTGCTGTGCAAAGATCTGTTCAAACTTTGGCACCATCTCTACTGGTGCCAACCTGTCCTTCACAGGGGAGAGGGCAGGAAGTGAGAATCCAGACCAAACAGCCCTCTTTCCTCCCCACCCTTTTTAGGAAGACCCTGGAAGACAGCTTAAAGAAAATGATTATTCATCGACAGTGGGGCCTTCCCAAGAGAATCCGTGACTCTCTACGCATGTTCTCCCCTGCTGTTGGTAAGGCCCTGGAGGCAGTGAAGGAAAGCCGTGAAAATATCCTTGTAGAAGAGGTTTTTTATCTCTCTGGAGAAAACCAGCAAGCCACAGAGGGAGTGAAGGAGTCCCCAAAAGAAGTGAGAGTTTCTGGGTTACAGAGCCCACGAACCAGTAGGGCTGGAAGCATCTCTTGTGAGAGGCCAGAAACCCTTAAGCAAGTGAGCTTTAGCACAGGGCACTCAGAGATGGAAGGAATAGCCATAACTGGCAAGACTCCAACAACAACAAAAGAAGAAGAAGAGGGAGTAGCAAGTATGGCTGGACTACAGTCCACAGGAAATGTGGCTTGTGAAATGCCACAGGCCACAGAGGAGGTGGCCTTTGCTGATGGAAGCCAAGAGGATACAGACTATGAAACAGTTGACTTTAGGAACTTGGAGACATCACTAGGAATGGAGGTGGCTTCTGAGATACCCCTGACAGCAGACGTCACCACTTCTCTGACACAGATCACCCCAGGGGCAGTGGCCACTTTTGCTGTCACTGGACAAAGTCCACTTTCTGCGCATGGCACTGTAGAAGGGCCCCTACCCACAGCCAAAGTGATCAATGATAGCAAGATGTCACTGTCTGTGGAGGATACAAATCCACCTAGTGAGAGCCTACAAATGGCCAAGGAAAACGATCTTGTCAGCAAGAGCATTGAGAAAGAGGAACAGACTGCTGAGGAGTCCTTTCTGGCTACAGAGGAAGGGAATGTTGCTGATAGCCCACAGGCTAGGGAGGAAGGGAACATTCCTGGGCCACAGAGTAAACAGACCATGCAGGATGAGAGCTCCTCAAGACCACATGCCCCACACCTCACAAAGGAAGAGAACACACCTGGGCAACAGAAGAAGCCACCCACCTACCAGAATGAACTGAAGCTTTGGGTGGGCCATGGGGGAAGAATTGGCACTTGGGTTTCCTCTGAAAAGCCCCCTTCCTCCACGTCTCTTCAGCCTCCTCCCTCCATGGAGATCCCAGAAGGAGGAGGCACCTGGGAAAGGAGCACAGCAAGAGCCCATCCTCGTCAAGGAAGAGCATCGCCTGACAAGCCGGCACACAGGTCTGCTGTACACTCCTGTTTGCAGAAGGTGGCACTGGAGGAGGGTTTGGAGGCCCTTCCTGAGTCTTTAGACAAGGAGAACATGCAACGATGCCCTTTACTCCCCAGGGAGTACAGCTGGAATGCCCACAGCCCCAGAGGCAGCCAAATGACTGAGTCCTTGGAGCACAGCTCTGCAGAGAGGGGCCGACAGCCAACGGCAAACTCCTCCTTTGAAAAACTCCTTTGGGATAAAGTGAAGATTTCCCAGCAACTGGAAAGCAGACTCCAGGGAATGTTTCCAGAGAACCATTGTTTGGTAACATTTCCCAGATGTTTCCGGAAACCCTACAGTCCACATCCAGTGGTGCCAAGGGAGCCTTTTTCTGCAGACCACTCACATGTGATCTCCTCTCCCTGTTGGTGCCACACTGCTACATATCAGCGAGGCTTAGCATTCCCATGTGAAGAAGATGAGAGCCAGGAGGATTCTCCTGTGTCCACTGCAGAGAGCACAACAGATGCCATTCTTGCCAGACCAGAAAGTACCCAGGAGAATCTCTTCAGGTCTTGCAAAGTAGCAGCAAATTACCGCACCCAAAGAGCCTTCGGGCTCTTCAGGCCCTCTCCTCATCTCATCTCCCCGTACTCTGGCTATAAGGAGACAGTGCCTGAACTGACTAGTCAGGCAGGCAGGAGGAGCTGGAAGAGACAAAGCCGACCGTTTCACCAGGGAAGCACCCATCTCCAAGAGGAAGACGAGGAAACTCCTTTGCAGATCCAAGGACACAGAGACCATTTTGATGACAGAAGATGGCAGAAATCTGTGGCAGGGCATGCAGGAGAGCCAAGGGACTGGGTTGGTGAGTCCCCATCTGAGGTGTCGCTGGACTGGGAACTTGCTTCATCTGATCTCGGCATGAATGGGGCACCTGTAGAGAAGCAGAGTCATGAAAGCAGCTGGACCACTGAGAAAGGTCAAAAGGCTTCAGGTGTGGATTCTGAAGCCTCAGGAAAATCAAGCCAACAGTGCTCACCATTGGGCTTTTCTCTGGATGATCTGCCTGCTCCTACATCAGATTGTTTTGAGTCAGAAGCTGAAGATGAGGCTGTGAAGATAGACTCCAAGAGCAGCCATGACAGCCATGTTGTGGGCTTCAAGAAGACTTCTCAGCCACATCTGGACAACTTCCTCAAGGAATGCCATGTCCCTGTGGAGGATGAGGACCAGTTCAGCACAGAATGTGAGTGGGAGAGAATTGGGGACTGGGATAGTGATCATATACAACCCCACAGCATGGCGATCTCAGCAAAGGAAGAGGAGAGTGCTGTGTGGGAGAGGCCCACTGGATGTTGCCCAAAGACTGGAGCTCTCTTAGGGTCCAAGGGACAAGATGTCTCCTCCAGCACTGGCCAGAATGCTGACAACATGGTGTGTCTCATTGGTTCAGTCCTGGAAAGGAAATTGTCCTTGAACCAGGGTATGCACCTCTGGATGCAAAGCCAGGGCAGAGGGAGAGTGCCTAGGTGTGAGAAGAGCAGAGAAAGAGCCCTCACTCTTGCCTCTCACAAAGAAGACCAGAATATGTCAGGGAGGCCCACCAGGGGACATTGCACAAAGGCTGAAACCCTCTATAGATCCCAGGGAGAAGATGTCTCCTCTAACACTAGCCAGGATCCTGACAAAATTGTGACCCTCATTGGTTCAGTTGTGGAAAGGAAATTGTCCTTGAAACATGGCATGCACCTCTGGCTGCAAAGCCAAGGCAAAGGCAGGGTAGCCAGGTGTGAGAAGAGCAGAGAAGGTGCCTCCACTGTTGCCTCTCATGAGGAAGAGATGCAAGAGAGGAAGCCATTCAGGGCTGCTTTTGTTCCAGATGTTGAGTCTGCTGTGGAAAGAGGTGTCCCAGAGAGATGGGTGAAGCCAGTTCAGACTGATAGGGAGACCCACCAACCAACTGGAGCTCCTTTTCCAGAAACACAGCCATTTCTGAGAGAAAGAAGGGGACCCAGTGACAGGCCTGGCATTTTCACAAGCCCAGACTCCACCCAGAAGACCTCTGAAGGGAACCACAGTGGAAAACATGGGAACACAAGACCAGATGACAAATTCTCCAGAGATGGATGCCAGAGCAAGGCCTCAGGCATGAAGTCAGGGACTGGAGGGGTGAGAAGACAGGAAGCCCACTGCCTGGACAGGCCAGCTGAGAGGAGACCTGGCAGCCAGAAAGAGACACCCAACAGCAGGAAATGGAAAGCCAGCACCAGCCAAGGGGAAATTGCCAAGAAAGAGGAGAGATTATCAAGCAGCCAAAAAGAGAGCTTGAACATTGAGATGTCAGCATTCAGCAGTGAGCAGTGGAGCCCCACTGGCTCCCAAGAGAAACCCCAAACAAGAGTGCAGGGATCACAGAGGAGAGGAAAGGAATCCATGGTCCGAGTGCGATTCACAGATCAATGTTCTCCTCTGGTCAAGGAAAGAAATGCGCAGCAGGAAGACGTTCACACACTCACCAGTGAGCAAGCACAAACCACTGTTAAAGCCTCCCGAAAAAGAAGTACTTTCTTTAAAAGTGACCTTTTGAAACTGCTCCATCACCAGGACCACCAAACCATGGCGGGGAATAGACACAGAGGGCAAGAAATGCATCGTGCAGCCTGGGGCCAGGACCTTCCCAGAGGCCACCATCATGGTCCTGCCTCCGCAACCCATCATGTGCCACTCCCATCAGAGGACCAGTTCCACAGCCTGAAAGGCAGGATCCTTTCGAGGCGCAGGGAGCTGAGGGCTCCATCAGATGATGAGGAAAAGACATCTGTATAGCTCTTTTGTTTTATGGACTTCTAGTTGATAGAGGTTCATGTTTTCCCCACCAACACCATGGTTTCAAGAGATGCTTCTCTGTAAAAATCACCTTAGTTAGGGTGGGTGGACGATTCTGGAACAGTAGTCCAAAAAGCAACTTTTCCAGGCTGTGCATCAGGCCACATGATGGATGGGTGGATCAGAAGACATGATCATATTTAACAGGATAATGTCAAGTTATTCTGGAAAGGTATTGAAAATGATACAAGTAGAGAGAGTGAAGGTTGTTTCAGTTTAGGATCAGCGGAAATCAGAGTGGGGTGATCAGACACATGGCACGTATGCATCTGGGTTCGGGTAAGGCACATGGCCTCCTCCATAGGAAAGAGATGTGACTACGATGTTTCTTTACTTGCAATGCATTCTCCGTGAAGACATTTCAGACCAAGTGGGCACCATCACTGGACCTTAAAGACCCCCATCTGTAACCCTTTCGTGGGCTATTGTTGGGCTTTTTTTTTTCCTTCCCATTATTGGGGAAAGAAAATTATATGCCTCTAGCTTTTTGTAACTGTTTGCTTCTGTGCTTTGTATGAAGCTGGTCACCCTAGAAGCTGTGACCATTGCCTCCAACCTGGGACTTTTTGCTGAAAAGAGGGCTTTTTATTCCTGCCACATGGAGGAAGATGACATGGCTCAACATTGTTTAGTCTTCCTACAGACTTTGGGCCTTGGGTAAAAGTGTGAAAAGTGTGTGCATGAATGGAGAGACCTGTGTGCTTCTTGCTGCTGTGTCCCAACTTCTCTCCAGGGAAGGATGGGAAGCTGCAAAGGGGAGATACAGTTGATCTAGTTAGACTCCAGGAGAAGGTGTTCCATTCACCACTGGAGAACTGGCATGAAAAATACAATTAGTTACAACTGTGGTCCCAAAGCCATCTCCCTGTGAATAAAGCAGACACGTTGATGCCTAAGTTTAAACATCAAATCACACCCAATGCTAAAAGAAATGAAGGCTGCCTTACTCTGACTAAAATAAGATTTGGCTGGCTTAGAGACCAACTCTTGCACAAATATAGATTACTTAGATTCACCACTTATTAAAACTGGGATTCTTTTAAATTAGAAACACAGTAGATGCTTTAGCAAGAATAGAAAAACTCTGATGCATGGTCTGAACGTTACTTTGAAAAAGTTCAAGAGTGCTAGAGAAATGGCACTTTTTATCTCCCATCTACAGTTTATTTAAAGACTGCTACACATTGTAACTTCATTAGTGTATGCAGACATTTGTCCAAAATTGCTATGCGCTCCAAATAGTTCTTTGTAGTCATGAGTACCTCAGACATACCTGTGGCAAAGTAGAGAGCAGCTGCAGCTCTAAAGTGTACTTGCTAAATGTTTGTTTTAAAAAACAACAACAAAAAACAACAACAACACAGGAGACTGGTATATAAAAACATTTTGAAACTGAAAGATCCTTCAGTGGGATAAATAGATGATCCGTACTGGGAATAACAAAATGTACCATTTTTGCAGTTCACAACTGAAAGCCAAAGGGTTACATAGAGGATGCTCCACAGAGTGATTCACAACTCTTTCTCTTTATACATGGAGAGACTCTGAAATTTTCAGCCGCTTGTGTTCTTGCATGGCTCTTCCCTCCATTGGCCCAACAGAATTCTAATTTATATATTTCTTTGTTGCTGTGTGCTGAGCTTATAAGGAAGGAGAGCAAAGTTCTGTGTGCGTGTGCATTCAAATATCTTTCTGGCTTCCGATCCCTAATGCATACAGATACCGCTTTCAAAACAGGAGGTTATGTGCCCAAGGGCCAGCACAGAGGAGACCTTATTGACTTTCAGCTTTTTAAAAAGATGCCAGTTGAGCTTTACTATATAAAGCACACAAGGAGCGCTTTGTATAGTAAAGCTCGACTGACATATTAAGTACTGTGTCCATAGCTATAAACCTCTTAGGACACTCAAGATGGCTTCCCATTCAGGGCTCAAATCCCCACAGTCCAGCAAGGCTCTGGCTTGCTTCCATCCCTAATGGTCCTTATAGGTGTTGGGGTTGGGAAACAGCGGTGGATTTACATGGACAATTGGATATGCATGTTTTTGTTTCTAATTTACAACATTTTTATCTCACTTTGCCAAATATGAGAAGAAAGAGCAAAGCAATCAGAAAACAACAACAATTCAAACAAGAAACGTCAAGGGTCGGTACAAATGTTACTGATAAAACCGAAGGGAATGCAAACAATAAAGAAAATAGGTGATATATATCAGTAGAGAAATGTAAATTTCTACTCTGATATAGAGATGTGTGAGAATCAGATGGAAGCCCTATTCTATTGTTACCTGGTTCTCAGCCACATGCTCAGAGAGGAGCACTTTGCTTCTCCCCTCTCCATTGTTGCTTTCTCCATGTGGAGAGAATTCTCCAGGGTTCTTGCTCACCTGCAGGGCTCACCTATGACTCAGACCTGTCTCCTCTTCAGAAACTTTGTTATCCCTCTGGAGAAAATGATGGAAAGAGAAGAGGCTGAACAACCCTCTCTAGGCGTGTTGCTGAGATCCAGGTAATCATGTCTTCCCTACCTGCCCCATAATAGTATACACAAGAGAGTACAACTTACCAGAAATGAAGAAACATTAAAATCTAAGGGACTTTGTCAAAACTTATCTGTATTTCTTTCTCTCAGTTCACTGATGTTCATTGGTAGTTAGAACTCATTATATCTGTGCCAAAATGTTGTCCTATGTCAGAAACAATCAAACTGTAGGGAACTTAGCTTAAGCAAGCTCATTTTTCCAGACTGCAGAAGGCATTTAAAGTATGCTTTTAAGGGTCCTTTTGTTGATGTGCTGTTTTAGTTTATTCTCAATAATTTATTATCCATTAAAGAAAGGTCTATCTATCTACCTATCCATCTGTATCCATCAGTGGAAGCAGTAAAGTTGCTTCTGAAGGCATGTTTAGTATAAGGTTCTGTGGAGAGCAAGCAGAAAGATGATGGATCCTTGCTTTCATCCATTGTTTAACTTCTCAATGTAAAAGAAAAAAAATGAATGGCTTGTATTAATAGTGTATATAGCCTACAGCACATTAAAATAGGGACTCATAGCTTCTAGGGAGGCAAGATTCCTGAGTCCTTAAATTATATTTTTCAACAGTGCCGTACTAAATCCACTGCGTTTAAATGAATTTAACATTGTTTAATGTCCATATATTGTGTGAGGAAATAGAATCTCTCTTGGCAAGCTACAGGCAAGCTCTAAGAAATTTAAAATGGGGATGTGAAATAGCATGAGAGAAATAGTGAGTACTTTCAGGGAATGACAATCTAGAATGAAGGGGGGGGGGGCGTTAGAATAATGGTGGGAATGTCCATGTAAGTCTTAGCATTGTAAAGCAGCCAGAAGTATGTGTCTACATGCGGAGCTACATTTGGCTAACTGTAGCTGTACTCAGAGGCCTCTTTGGGCCTTCATGCTTAAAGTGAAAATGCCCGACATACTTCTGAGTGCCCTGTGGTGTTTGGGGCAGGGTTTACACATGCATCCACATGCCAATCCCCAGTTTCATCCCTGCTTACAATTAGGTGAGTGACTGAATAAGACTTGTATGGTATGGCCAATATCCTATGGCCTGAATGAGGAAGGGAAAGGAAATTATGCAACCCTGTCCTCTGCCCCAGCAGCCTCCCTGGCACACACCCATTCTTGCAAGACTCGCCATACAACTGAGACTCCCACTGAAGCAGGGAGGAACACTTACGGCTCAGGAGCGAGATGCTGGATATTCTACAGGGCATCTTCCACCTGCTCTTCCTGCATTCGTCAGGAAATCCAACTCTTCAGCCATGGGCGTCATTGAGAGACTGTGAATTCAATAGAACTCTATCCTTGATTCCATCCACTAACTTGCCACCACTGGCACAGTGGAAGACACGTTCTCATCAGCCCCATGGGGGTCTGCAGGAGTGGCAGTGGCGAAGGGAGGACACTCGAAATGAATCTCCTTCCCCTTTTTGTAATTTTCTCCTAAAGTTGTGTTTTGCATCAGTTTGTTACTATTCTTAATAAATCTGGTTTTTTTAACATACACAGATAAAACTGTAGTTATTTCAACAGGAGGTGGCACCTTGCCTTTTACTTGGGCTTGGCTAGTCCATCTAAAAGCAATACCTTCTCTTAGGTTGCCATGCTTACTCCGTGATCAAAGCAGATATTTCTCCTCCAGCACTGATTTCTTGCAATTGTTATTGTCCTCAAAAACAGCACTGGGCTATTGCTTCCTCTGCCAGTTCTCAGGCTCTCCAGCACGTACACTTTTTAAACTGAAAAGGCTTCCCATCACCTCTAAGAAGGAAAATTGTTCCTGGAACCCTCTCAGAAATATGGTTGTGTTTCAGATGAAGCCGCACGGTCCCTTCATGCTTTGCTTTGGTAAATAAACTTGTTTGTTTATTCATTGTTTTGGAAGGGGACTTCTGGATGCTTCTGTATTTGGTAGGAGGAAGAGTGTTGGTTTTAATAGGCCAGAGGGTGGTGGAAATTGACCTCTGGAGCCCCCACCCCCACCCCAGTTCTCCACCCTGATGCAGAGAAATAAACAGAGACTTTATGATGGAAGGAAGCAAATGATATTAGAAAACAGCCAAAGTTATGTCAAGCAACTATACAATACAATACCTAGACTGGTGCTGCAGTACTGAAAAACCCATGCTGATTCAAGAAGCATAGGTTGAAGTATTTGACTGTTTCTAACAACTGGAGATTGCTGCCTTGTCGTGGCGAAGGGGCTTGAGTAATTCAGAGAAGCTATGGGCTCTGCCGTGCAGGGACGGACAGGTCATAGTGGAAAGTTCTGACTAAACGCGATCCACCTGGAGCAGGAACTGGCAAGCCACTCCAGTATCTTTGCCAAGAAAACCCCATGGACAGAAACAAAAGGCTAAAAGATATGACGCTAGAAGGTGAGCCCCTCAGGTCGGAAGGCGTCCAACATGCTACTGAGGAAGAGCGGAGGACAAGTACAAGTAGCTCCAGAGCTAATGAAGTGGTTGGGCCAAAGCCGAAAGGACGCTCAGCTGCGGACGCTCCTGGAAGTGAAAGGAAAGTCCGATGCTGCAAAGAAAAATGTTGCATAGGAACCTGGAATGTAAGATCTATGAACCTTGGTAAGCTGGATGTGGTCAAACAGGAGATAGCAAGAATAAACATTGACATCCTGGGCGTCAGTGAACTAAAATGGACCGGAATGGGTGAATTCAATTCAGACGATTATCATATCTACTATTGTGGGCAAGAATCCCATAGAAGAAATGGAGTAGCCCTCATACTCGACAAAAGAGTGGGAAAAGCTGTATTGGGATACAATCTCAAAAATGATAGAATGATTTCAATACGAATCCAAGGCAGACCTTTCAACATCACAGTAATCCAAGTTTATGCACCAACCACTGATGCTGAAGAGGCTGAAATTGACCAATTCTATGAAGACTTACAACACCTTCTAGAACTGCCACCAAGGAAAGATGTTCTTCTCCTTCTAGGGGACTGGAATGCTAAAGTAGGAAGTCAAGCGATAAAAGGAACAACAGGTAAGTTTGGCCTTGGAGTTCAAAACAAAGCAGGGCAAAGGCTAATAGAGTTTTGTCAAGAGAACAAGATGGTCATCACAAACACTCTTTTCCAACAACACAAGAGGCGACTCTACACATGGACATCACCAGATGGGCAATACCGAAATCAGATTGATTATGTTCTCTTCAGCCAAAGATGGAGAAGCTCTATACAGTCAGCAAAAACAAGACCTGGAGCTGATTGTGGCTCTGATCATCAGCTTCTTATAGCAAAATTCAAGCTTAAACTGAAGAAAGTAGGAAAAACCACTGGGCTAGTCAGGAATAATCTAAACCAAATCCCTTATGAATACACAGAAAGGGAAAAACCAGAGATCTGTTCAAGAAAATTGGAGATATTAAAGGAACATTTTGTGCAAAGATGGACATGATAAAGGACAAAAATTGTAGGGACCTAACAGAAGCAGAAGACATCAAGAAGAGGTGGCAAGAATACACAGAGGAATTATACCAGAAAGATCTGGATGTCCCGGACAACCCAGATAGTGTCGTTGCTGACCTTGAGCCAGACATCCTGGAGAGTGAAGTCAAGTGGGCCTTAGAAAGCATGGCTAACAACAAGGCCAGTGGAGGGATGGCATTCCAGTTGAACTATTTAAAATCTTAAAAGATGACGCTGTTAAGGTGCTACACTCAATATGCCAGCAAGTTTGGAAAACTCAGCAGTGGCCAGAGGATTGGAAAAGATCAGTCTACATCCCAATCCCAAAGAAGGGCAGTGCCAAAGAATGCTCCAACTACCGTACAATTGCACTCATTTCACACGCTAGCAAGGTTATGCTCAAAATCCTACAAGGTAGGCTTCAGCAGTATGTGGACCGAGAACTCCCAGAAGTACAAGCTGGATTGCGAAGGGGCAGAGGAACTAGAGACCAAATTGCTAACATGCGCTGGATTATGGAGAAAGCCAGAGAATTCCAGAAAAACATCTACTTCTGCTTCATTGACTATGCAAAAGCCTTTGACTGTGTGGACCACAGCAAACTATGGCATGTTCTTAAAGAAATGGGAGTTCCTGACCACCTTATCTATCTCCTGAGAAATCTGTAGGCTGTATATTGTTTCCCTGTTTATTTAACTTATATGCAGAATACATCATGCGAAAGGCAGGACTGGATGAATCCCAAGCCGGAATTAAGATTGACGGAAGAAATATCAATAACCTCAGATATGCAGATGATACCACTCTGATGGCAGAAAGTGAGGAGGAATTAAAGAACCTCTTAATGAGGGTGAAAGAGGAGAGCGCAAAAAATGGTCTGAAGCTCAACATCAAAAAAACTAAGATCATGGCCACTGGTC
Source organism: Intellagama lesueurii (assembly GCA_037013535.1). Lineage (NCBI taxonomy): Eukaryota > Metazoa > Chordata > Lepidosauria > Squamata > Agamidae > Intellagama > Intellagama lesueurii. The sequence goes on from JBAJHW010000002.1 coordinate 272,828,897, forward strand.
CCATCACCTCCTGGCAAATAGAAGGGGAAGATATGGAGGCAGTGACAGATTTTACCTTCTTGGGCTCCATGATCACTGCAGATGGTGACAGCAGCCACGAAATTAAAAGGCACCTGCTTCTTGGGAGGAAAGCGATGACAAACCTAGACAGCATCTTAAAAAGCAGAGACATCACCATGCCGACAAAGGTCCGCATAGTCAAAGCTATGGTTTTTCCAGTAGTGATGTATGGAAGTGAGAGCTGGACTATAAAGAAGGCTGACCGCCGAAGAATTGATGCTTTTTCATTGTGGTGCTGGAAGGGACTCTTGAGAGTCCCCTGGACTGCAAAGAGAACAAACCTATCTATTTTGAAGGAAATCAACCCTGAGTGCTCACTGGAAGGATAGATCCTGAAGCTGAGGCTCCAATACTTTGGCCATCTCATGAGAAGAGAAGAGTCCCTGGAAAAGACCCTGATGTTGGGAAAGTGTGAGGGCAAGAGGAGAAGGGGACAACAGAGGACGAGATGGTTGGACAGTGTCACTGAAGCTACCAACATGAATTTGACAAAACTCCGGGAGGCAGTGGAAGACAGGAGGGCCTGGCGTGCTCTGGTCCGTGGGGTCACGAAGAGTCGGACACGACTTAACGACTAAACAACAACAACTGGAGAGTGAACTGGTTTGCCTAAGCCAATGAGAGTGTCAGAAGTGTTGGTGTTGTCCGTATTGAATGGCCTTAGTTTTTCAGTTTTAGAAGTGGTTTGTCTCAGCCTAATTGGAGAACATCCTCTTTCTAGACTCCTGGAATCCTTTAGAAGCCACCATGCTCCAAAGCTTTTAGGGTGAAAAGAAAATGACAGTATTGTAAGATTCATGTTGGATATCAAATTGCAGAAACCAGTCCTGTCTGAAAATATCTAAAGCAGGGGTGAAGAATGTGGCCTTCCAGATGTGGTTGGAGTGCCACTCTGAGCAGCCATAACCCACATAGCCAGGAGTGAGGAATAAAGACAGGCACTTACTGCAGTTCATTGCAGTTCACCAGATGGGGCCCACAGGTGTTCCGTGGGTGCCCCACCTCCTCCCACAGGTTCCCACTCAGAGAAGGAGGTGTGGCAGAGAAGCCCTCAGCACTGCTTCTGACTGGGTGCCAATGAGAGGAGGCAGGGCATGAAATTTGGGGCACCCGTGCAACACTTGTGGGCTGGATCTGGTGAACTGCACTGAACCACAGCCAGTGCTGATCTCTAGTAAGGAATGCTGGGAACTGTAGTCCAAAAACCTTCAACACAGCCACACTTTGCCTAGTCCTGTCCTAAAGTGTCATTTGAGAAGAAAGCTTTGTTTCAATGTATTCTCGAAGGCTTTCACGGCCGGGATCCGATGGCTGTTGTGGGTTTTCCGGGTTGTTTGGCCGTGTTCTTAAGGTTTTTCTTCTTCCTAACGTTTCGCCAGTCTCTGTGGCTGGCATCTTCAGAGGACAGGAGTCAGAACTCTGTCTGTACTCTGGTCAAAGCTTTGTTTGCTGGCCTTGGCAAGGGGTATATAGCACACAAACTGGCAATCAGCATCACCAGTGAAAGGGGACTTAATTGGTCCCCATGAGACCAATGAACCTCTAAGAATTCTCACTTGTTGCCTTTTTGATTGAGTTACTTGAAAAATCCCATTTCTTTTCCTTTATTTATTAATTCTGCAAATTTATGTCACATAAGGCATCTTGCAATGAAAACAAGCCAGTCTGATCAAAACAAAACAGTAGACGGATAGAAAACCACAACCTGCCATCAGATAGAATGGCAGCTAAACCGTCATGGCTGCACTCCCATAGACACTTCCTTGGAAGAAAGCTGCACTGAACTCAAGGAAGTTTGCTTCTGAGCAGAGATGTATAGAACTGGATTGACTAAGTGGCAAAATATAATAAAGGCATTACTTGCAGAATGCAGAAGCTGGGGAAGTTACGTTTTTGGACAACTATTCCAAGAACCTACCATTCCAAAAACTTACTCCATCCTTGCCAGCACAGCTACTTTTATAAGCTCTAGCCAAACATGTCCAGGTGGGAAAGGTGCCCCATAATCTAGGTACCATAGCGGGAAAGACTCTCTCTCTTTAAAAGCAGCCACCTGCCTAACCTCAGAAGGCGGGGTCTTCTGAAAATGTCAATCAAGAGACAGATTTGTGTGTTAGACAGTGGAAGATATCCTGGCTTAAACCACCCAGAATTGCAGGAATGGAACAGTAAGTAAGTAAGTAAGTAAGTAAGTAAGTAAGTAAGTAAGTAAGTAAGTAAGTAAGTAAGTAATCAATCAAACAAACAAACAAACAAACAAACAAACATTCTAAGCAATCACTATGAATAGAAGCTGGGAACAAATCTGAGAACCAGTGAAGGGTTTTTTCATAGGAGTGTACTGTAATTGTTATATGCAATGACAGTTCATAATGTGGCCATGGCGTTCTGCAGCAGTTATTCCAAATCATATGCCAAATCTATCTATCTCCAACCTCTTTTTGATTCACTCTTGGCTTAATTTCCATTTGATCTTGTTGTACTTTCATGGCTCTGAATTATCAACATTAGGATAATATAGGATGTTTGAAAGAGGCAAATCTATTCTCCTTTGTTGTCCTTGCTGAGAAAGGCACGGCTGTAAATCAATCAATCAATCAATCAATCAATCAATCAGTCTATCTATCTATCTATCTATCTATCTATCTATCTATCTATCTATCTATCTGTCTATCTGTCTGTCTGTCTGTCTGTCTGTTTCTGTCTGTCTGTCTGTCTACCTCTGGCTCATGGATTTTGTGACAATAGAAAAGAGGCACCTGAAAAAGGACTGGTACCACCCCTGCCAGGCTGGTTCTTTGTTTTTCTTCTTCTCCTTTTGGCACAGAGATCAAGCAAGTTCTGCAGCTCAAAGCCCTCAAATCCCTCAAGTAAATATTTCAACTCTGTTCGTTTTGAATTTGTATTGATAAAAACCTCTCAAAGGATTCTAAAAGCCCTTTGCTGTTGTTCTAGTGGCATCTGCAGCAGTAGACCTTCCCTCGCACATCTGGCAAGGATGATCAGAAGGTGCATGCATAATGCAGAAGGCCGTGCTGCATTTGGGATGCTGGTTTCTAGATGGGTTTTTGTCTTCCTTGTTTCCTTCCTTTCCTCCCTCTCCTTAACAATCAAAGATTCTATGGGTGTTCCTGAAGAACTGAATCTGGGATCTGCAGGGGGCTATGCTAGCCAGATGTGCAGGCTTTGCACCTTTTTTAAAAAGAAGGCAGCACAGATGCATATTTATAATCAATTCAGATTAAAACTTCACTGATCGCTGTTACTGAGAAGATTTAAGTTTTCCAAGCAAATGTATTCATTTTCCAGGCAAATGTATTCATACAGAAGCCCCTAGACCCATTCTGTGCATGAATAAAGGATGCACAGTTAGGACCAACGTTATGCTCTTCTGGAGACCCTCTTACCTGATCTTTATCTGGGGCCATGAAGATCCCAGTCCTGTGAATGGAAAATTGCAAATGTCAAGGGAAGCTCCTAGATTCAGTGGTTCAGGCAGGACAGAAGACCTTCTAGACAAGGCAGCAGCATTTCCAGAGCTGGGTGGCTTGTTGTATTTTTATCCTCCTACACCCATTTCCCTAGGCATCTGGAGAAAGCCCCCAACATGTTCTTAAGAGAGTCACTGGGAAGGAAATAACTTGGCAATGGGTACATGTATCTTCGATTCCCTCTTGAGAAGACAAAACGCAGGGAGTCCTGTTCTACACTTACTGTCCTTTTCTCTGTGCCCACACTTTTCTCTTCCTCGGATCTGAAATCACTGGAGTTGTGGTTCCAGACCTTGAGGACCTTGCATCAGGAAAGGCAATGATATTTCATTTCTATGATAAAGAGCATGTGCTCCTTGATCTTCCTTAGCTCTTTTTTTCTCCTCTTTCCCCACTTCAAATCATGATGCACAAATACTGAATTTAGCACAAAGGATCAATGCCTTAATGCCTCTGGGCTTTTTGATCCACTCTATGGTGGCTGAGGAAGTGGAAAAATGCCCTTGGTTTAGTTACCTCTAGACATCTGTGCAGAAATAGCGCACACTCCTAGTATTTTTTGACATCTGTATACACCATATTGCTGTATAGTAAAATTCTGTCTCTCACTTCTCTGCCATTTGTGGTTTATTCTGGCTTTACAGAGTAGAGCAAACTGTGTTTGATTTCTTTCTGGGTCAACCATGGGACTAATCTTCAGAACTCAGTCCAGAGCTATACATATCTATTAGCCCTGGGAGAGCTAATGAAGCACAGTGACTGAGTTCCTGTTTTAGATCTTGCCTCTGCCATGAACTGAATGGGTGGCCTTAGGCAAGCTGCTCCCATCAGCATGTTTGGCCCACAAGCTGCTGGCGCCTCCACAACATCCCATCCCATCCCCTTTCCTGGCTGGTTCTTTTGGTTTTTCACACCAGAGTTAGTCAGCATGCTCAGTCCTCAAAGGCCTTCCCTCTGTTAGTGTTTTTTCTAAAGGCTTAAAAAAAACTTTTGCAAAGCTTGGTTCTCCCCCCTCCCAAGTCTTATACCTCTCTCTTGTGTGTGGATAGTATTTTTTTGGTTATATAAAAAAACCTATATAAGAGATCTTTAACTGGCCTTCCCAAGAATGTGGGAAGCCTTGAATGTGATTACAGAGCTTCATGGGACCAAGACATCTGCCTATATAGGTACAACTCAGTATGGAGTTTGGAGTTTGCTTTATCACAGTATCTAAACCATAAAGTTCTTTATTTGGCTTCAACAAAGGGTGATTAGAACTCTGGCCAGAATCCTGTTAGTTTAAAGAAAAAGAAAACAAGACATGCCACATGCTACATTTACTCATTGTTGCTTTTAAAGAGAAAGAGAAAGAGAGAGACAGAGAGAGAGAGAGAGACTCATTTCTGTACATGCAGCACAGTAATATACATGTCTACTCAGAACTACGTCTGACAAAATTCAATGGGTCTTAGTCCTAGGTAGATTTGTAGAATATTCACACTTTCATTTTTAGTTTTTTTTTTTTTAAGTCATAGTTCTTTTGGTTTTCCAATGTAAGCCAACATGAGATTTACAAATTGACCTGGATCCAGGGGCCAAATCAAATTAGGTGGGATACAGATTGTTCTGAACTGAATTGGGTTACATTACAAAGACCCAAATTGGCTTCCATATTGGACATGGGGGTAGGAAACTCACCTTCAGCCTTTTTAATGAATTAATTTCCAAATCTAACATTCCAAGCTCTGGCATCAAATTAGAGTTTTCACAATCATTCAAAGAGCTTGACACTCTTTTCTAATTGGAATCTGCATTTTCCATGTGCCGCTTGCACCTAATTAACTTTGTTCGAAAAGTGTCCGAGGGCTGTTGGAAGCATTTGTGGCTTGCACCCCTCTCACCCGGGCTGCTTCCTTTCAGCAAGGTACTAACTTAGCTAAGTAGCCTCTAGATGGCTCTTGAAGCTCGCCTTACCCCTCATTGGAAATATGTTTCTGCTGCATTACTTTGGACAGAGTGAATGCGATGGATACTTTCCCCCCCCGAGGCACAGAGATAACATGCCAAGAAGTATTTAGCCTGGGCATTGAAACAAGTCTCGTAGTGCATTCCCTATTTTGGTGTGAAGAATCATTTGAAATATAAAGCACTGTTTATCTGGTATGAGAGCGGGTGCAAGCAACATAATGTGCTCACTTATTCATATCCAGTGAGCCTTCCTAGAGTTGCTCCCCCTTCTACAAAATTCATAATTCATTGGGTTTTTAAAATAAAGCAACTAAGGCATTCAAATTACAAGCCTGGATCGTTTATCACTTCTACGTGTGAAGAATGAACACCACGATGCATTCCACTTAACAGGAAGTTGCATACTGGGCTTCAATTATTCATTTGGAGGTAGCACTCTTAATTTTTACCATCTCATAAACAAGAAGTAAATATTTTAAATACAGCTAGCAGACACGTCATATAGGAATGCTGGACCTCTCTCCGTTAGAAAATTTACTTGGTGGCACACTTAGCTCTACTGTTGGACAGGGTCTCTTGGGTTTATTTGCAGCCATAACAGGAAATGCCATTGTTCTTCCTACATCTCATAAACAAGAAGTAAATATTTTAAATACAGCTAGCAGACACGTCATATAGGAACGCTGGACCTCTCTCCGTTAGAAAATTTACTTGGTGGCACACTTAGCTCTAATGTTGGACAGGGTCTCTTGGGTTTATTTGCAGCCATAACAGGAAATGCCATTGTTCTTCCTACAACCAATAATAATCATAGTGATGACTTAGCAACTATCATTATTACAGACAACTCCAGCACACACAACAGATGAGCTTCGGTCATGTTCTTGGCAATATTTAACATACAGGCCATGAGTTGTACATTTTAATTTGAAAATTGAACCTATATATGTATTATGGATGCAGGCCTCCTATGCAATGCTGAGCAATGGTTTGGAAATTAGTGAAGGGTGATCAGCCATAGCTTGACATGAGTAGCAAATGGTGCCTCCCATGCAAATCAAGGTGTATAGTACACAAAGTTAGCCGGTTATTTTGACGCAGAAGGCAGAAATCACCACAAGCACCTACTTCCCCATCCCTGCCAGTACAAATGCAACAATAACATAGAATCATAGTATCTATCAATCCTGTTGCATAGCTCTGCAGTGTTACAATGATGATGATGTCATAATCAGCAGCAAATTACTGCTGATTAAAGGCAAATCACTGGTAATGTTTTCTTGACACATAGAGCAACATGAAGAGAAGTTCCTGCTTAGGTGTGGGCTGTACACATGAACATGAACACTGATTTTGTATGGTTCTTGCTAATATGAAAAGCCTACCCATAAGCTGGAATCTCCCCTCTTCAGACAAATCACTCCCTATGTGGAGAAAGAGAAGAGGAGGAGTCACTCTTCTCTCATCATCTTGATAACAACTGGGAAGATAATGAGTGAGTGGGGCTTGAATGAGCTTAGAAGCATCATCTGCAAGAAACTACAGAAGCATGCCTCTCCAGCTCAACATCCCACCTTGAATTATAGCTGTTTGGTAGGGCACCCATGCCATTGTGCAGTAGAGCAAATCGACATTTACAAGGCCATTCTAAAAATGATGACAGACCAACCCCCCCAAAAAAGCTTATGATTTTGAAACTGAACTTTGGATCAGCACCAGATTTGCCACAGGTATAGCAGACAGGCTGTTCTTGCTCTGTGCCAAATTTGGGGAAGTTTGTGCAAAGGGTTTTCTAGTTATTATTTTTAAAATGTAAAACTGATGTGTGGTGCCTATATGAGTTTATGACTTCCAAAATGTCCTTTCATTAACAGCTCTGTTCAGATCTTGCAAATCAACAGCATCTCATGTTAGGTTGTTCTCTCTCCCATCCTCGTCTTTTCCAGGACAGCCTACTCATGTCTTGGAAATTAATAGCCATGGCTTCATTTATTGAGACGGTCTTTCTCTCTTCCTACTGCCAGACCCTCCCCCCCCCCCTTTCCCTGAAATATTGTCTTTTCAGGTCAGTTCTGTATTTTCATTATACAGGAATATGCATGGTAAGATAACCTTAGTTTACTCACTTTTGCTCTAGTAAGAGTTCAAGCTTGGCTTGACTGAGCACACACTTTTCTACTTTTCTGGCTGTCTGTGGTATCAGTAAGATCTACAACACCATATTTCAAACGAGTTTATTTTTCTCCCTGTCTTTCTTCACTGTCTTTCTTTCATATAGTAGGGATAATTTTGACCTTGGATTCCACTGACAGTCTTTGCTAACTCTGAGCTTTCCCTTTTTTTTATTTCAAAAGGCAAGAGGACATCTTTTGGAAAACGTGCGCCCAACATGTTCATAGAGCTTTCGGTCTGATATAGCTTTTCTTCCTCAAGTTGCCTACCCCATGGAAAAGGTTTGGAAATTGGAAAATAGCTTTCTAGTCTGCATTCTGTAGAGCAAATATGGCAAAATAAGTTTACCTGAGAGGTTAAAAGGTGTCCGTGTTTCTCCGTTTTATGTTGCACTTACACCTTTACTTCACTATTTCATTAAGTAATTCACTATTTCACTCAGCTCCTTCCCCTGGACCATCTTTCTAACTTAACAGTCCCAGTCATAGCCTCATAAACTGATGCCATGGACAGGAAGAACAGCTGCAGCTCCAGCTGTCACAACCCACTTGGTTCATATCAAGGCTACAACTAGGTACCAGAGAGAGCTTTGATGAATCAGTGATTTTTCAAGTGACATTTCCATTGACGTGCATTACTCTTATACCCATTTCAATGAGCCAGGCCCAAGATATAACAAAAGGGGGAAAAATTTGACTGGAGAAAATGAGCAATTTATGAAGAAGACTATGTAGTTCTTTACATGGCATATTTTTAACGGGGGGAGGAGGAGGGGCAGCCTCCTTCTTGAAGCCGTGAGGATCTGCTGCTAGTCAGAGTTGACAATACTGGTCTTCTTGTTGTTGTTCTGTGCCGTCAAGTCAGAACTGACTTATAGAGAACCTAATAGGGCTTTCAGGGTAAATGACTCATCTAGATGGACCTATAAACTGGCTTAAGATGCAATCAGACAGTTCTTTAGATTGCTATTTGGACTGCTGGCAGCACAGTCAGGTTCACTCTATTTGCCTGTGACCAGATGACATATTCCAGATCATGAACCAACCCAATCCTTCTCAATGCCATGGCCAGACCTTTCTAGTCTAGTGGCAGGGCTGCTCAATGTTTGGGGTAGGCTGGTGTGGTTTGGATTTGATGGAAGGGTCATTGTAAAGGATCCCTTTTAAAACTGCATCATGGAAGCAGTCTTTTCTGGCACAATCCTATGTAGTCATTGTGTCACCGCCTGATTGCACCCTCAGTATAAGAGGGAAAACTAGAGGTTGCTATTGTTTCATTCCTTCTTTTGCATGGCATTAGACTGGCCATTGTGGGAACCAAGGTACTCAGCTAGATGGATGTTTTGTTCTTTGCAGTAAAGATCTTCTTATAGTCTTATTTGCAACAATGGCTGAAACCCAATGGAACACCACAATTACACTACGACCATTGAATCAGTGGGGATTTAATGAGTCGGCTCTAAGTTCCATTCACTCAGTGGGCCGACTCTAGTTGCCACTTGGTACTGGATTTCATCCACCATGTTCTTTAGTGGCCAGCCCATAGAGATGCAGCAAACCAGTGATACTAATGAGACTTTATTTTATGTAGTGGAAATTCCAATTCTTGAGGAATGTGGGGGGGGAAATTTCAATTTTTTTTGGCTTTTGAGAGAAATAAAGAAAAAAGTTCAAACCTAAAGCCTAAACATACATAAATTAATTATGAAAGTTGTGTCTGGAAACATAAGTCACGTCTCTGTAGTAAGAGAGGGGTAAAAAGAACAGGCTTCCAAGTCACATTTGCATGATTATGCTTTGGTAGCAGCCGAACAGACTGAAGCAGTACAAAGATTTTAATTATACATTGAGGCCTTAGTTACTAGGCATCAGCCAGCTAATTTAACATTAATAAGGAGTAACACAGCTAAGAAGGATTCAGTATGGGGCTTTTTAAATTTTTCTTTCTTTGGAAAGGTTAATGTCTTTAGGTCTTTTAAACTTAGATACATAAAAAGCCCCTCTAAAATATTTACATGGTGTGTTTTGGGAATGAGTGGGCATCAGCCTCAGTTTATGGTAACTGGATTATTCGATAGTATCTTTTCAGAGAAATATGTTGCTTCTGCTATTACAAATCCTTCAGAACTTTAGCTGTCAGAAACACGTGCCAGCTTTACAGTCAAAACCTGAGCTGGAAATCAGTGGGCTGATCTAGTTGTTGCAGTCAGGGATGGGGCCAGCTCATGGTTCAAGCAGAGGGGGCACCTCACCCAAAATTTAAGTGTCCCTACTCTGGTCACAGGAAATCAACCCTGAGTGCTCACTGGAAGGACAGATCCTGAAGCTGAGGCTCCAATATTTTGGCCATCTCATGAGAAGAGAAGACTCCCTGGAAAAGACCCTGATGTTGGGAAAGTGTGAAGGCAAGAGGAGAAGGGGACGACAGAGGACGAGATGGCTGGACAGTGTCATCGAAGCTACCAACATGAATTTGACCCAACTCCGGGAGGCAGTGGAAGAGAGGAGGGCCTGGCATGCTCTGGTCCATGGGGTCATGAAGAGTCAGACACGACTTAATGACTAAACAACAACAACAACTCTGGTCACAAGTTCTTTAGTATTAGGCATCCTTCAGTCTCGAAAGACTATGGTAACGTGCTCTGTATGGAGGACTTGGAACAGCGTCTAGTGTGGCTGAGAAGGCCAATTCGAGAGTGACAATCCCTTCCACACTGAAGACAAATACAGCCTGTCCCCTGTCCAGCTCTCTGATTTTGCTGGTTTCGGGAATGCCTCTTTGCCTCGGCCTGCTGAACAAGTATCTCTTCAAAATGGGAGAGGCCATGATGCACCGCCTGCCTCCAGTCTGAACACTCAGATGTCAAGGTTTCCCATCTGTTCAGGTCCATTCCTAAGGCCTTCAGATCCCACTTGCAGATGTCCTTGTAATCTTTTGTGGAAAGTATATATTGTTTTGAAAATTTGTGAGGGAGAACTACTGTGCACCACGATGACACTGTTCTTTCTGCATTTTGCACATGATGAGTCTATTGAAGTGTGTGCACTATATTATTACAAAGCCATCACTGCAGCTGACATTAGCTTTATTTATAGAAGCAGACTTTCTGAATATATTCCAGCTTTTTAGATGACTATATGGGCGTGCTCTGGTCCATGGGGTCACGAAGAGTCGGACACGACTTAAAGACTAAACAACAACAATGGGTAACAAAATGGCCCCTGAGATTAGAAGGTGAAAACAGCTTCTTTTTGTTACCTTGAGTCCAATTTCCTATAATTAATGCATCCATCAAGAAAAACCAAGGGTTAAGGATCTATCTTTATACCTGAAAGTATTTGTTTGTTTTTCCTTTCTGTGATCTCCACCCCCACCCCTGCTGCCACCGCCCTTTGCAAACTCAATTCTTTCACGTTGCTGGTCTAGGTAAGCTGCTCTCTGTTGAGTCAAACCATTGGTGCATCAACCCAGCATCTGGAAGCAGCTTTTAAGAGTTCAACCAGCACTGTCTTTAGCCTAGAGTGGGGCAATATGTGACTGGAGCATACCTCCAATTAGCCCTAACCCACATAACCAATATTGAAGGATTCTGGTTATTGCAATACAAGAACATCTGAAAGGCTACAAGTTACCTGCCCTTGCTTTAACTGAAGGTGCCCAAAAAATTGCTGGATGTGCAAGCTAGGCATCTGCTTAACCATTGAGCAATGAATTCAACCCTAAAACTCAAATCAGACTGATACAGATATAGTAAACAGCGAGGAAGGTCCATAAGTCCTCTACTAGGAGTAGGGCCTTCTTCGTAGGAGCTTCACCTGACCCTCCTCCCTGTGGACATTCAGGAGACATACACACACACACACACACACACACACACACACACATACATACATACATTGTTGTTCCATTTTCTGTAACTTTCCCTATCTCCCTTGCATTTTGTTTCCCTTCTCTTCTCTGCTTTGTAAGGCCTCGTTGGACAGCCACTTTGCTTTTTTGCATTTCCTTTTCTTTGGGATGGTTTTTGTTGCTGCCTCCTGTACAATGTTACGAGCCTCCATCCATAGTTCTTCAGGCACTCTGTCCACCAAGTCTAGTTCCTTAAATATGTTCTTCACTTCCACGGTGTATTCATAAGGGATTTGGTTTAGATTATACCTGACTTCTTCAGTTTAAGTTTGAGTTTTGCTATAAGAAGCTGATGATCAGAACCACAATCAGCTCCAGGTCTTGTTTTTGCTGACTGTATAGAGCTTCTCCATCTTTGGCTGCAGAGAACATAATCAATCTGATTCCGGTATTGCCCATCTGGTGATGTCCATGTGTAGTCGCCTCTTGTGTTGTTGGAAAAGAGTGTTTGTGATGACCAGCTTGTTCTCTTGACAAAACTCTATTAGCCTTTGCCCTGCTTCGTTTTGAACTCCAAGGCCAAACTTACCTGTTGTTCCTTTTATCTCTTGACTCCCTACTTTAGCATTCCAGTCCCCTAGAATGAGAAGAACATCTTTCTTTGGTGTCAGTTCTAGAAGGTGTTGTAAGTCTTCATAGAACTGGTCAATTTCAGCCTCTTCAGCATTGGTGGTTGGTGCATAAACTTGGATTACTGTGATGTTGAAAGGTCTGCCTTGGATTCGTATTGAAATCATTCTATCATTTTTGAGATTGTATCCCAGTACAGCTTTTCCCACTCTTTTGTTGACTATGAGGGCTACTCCATTTCTTCTACGGGATTCTTGCCAACAGTAGTAGATATGATAATCGTCCATGTTAGTTCACTGACGCCCAGGATGTCAATGTTTATTCTTGCCATCTCTTGTTTGACCACATCCATCTTACCAGGTTCATAGATCTTACATTCCAGGTTCCTATGCAGTATTTTTCTTTGCAGCATCAGACTTTCCTTTCACTTCCAGGCGCGTCTGCAGCTGAGCGTCCTATCGGCTTTGGCCCAACCACTTCATTAGCTCTGGAGCTACTTGTACTTGTCCTCCGCTCTTCCTCAGTAGCATGTTGGACGCCTTCCAACCTGATGGGATCATCTTCCAGCATCATATCTTTTAGCCTTTTGTTTCTGTCCATGGGGTTTTCTTGGCAAAGATACTGGAGTGGCTTACCAGCTCCTGCTCCAGGTGGACCGCGTTTAGTCAGAGCTCTCCACTATGACCTGTCCGTCTTGGGTGTCCCTGCACGGCATAGCCCATAGCTTCTCTGAATTACTCAAGCCCCTTCGCCACGACAAGGCAGCAATCCGTGAAGGGGACATACATACATACATACATACATACATACATACATACATACATACATACATACATACATACATACATACATACATACATACATACATACATACATACATACATACATACATACATACATACATACAGGCTGCATTATTTTAGCTGCTGCCAGACATAGTTCTGGATTTTCTAGATGAAGCTTATTCAACCTGGTATCCTTCAGGTGTTGAAGAACAACTGGCATCATTCTCCGGCCAGCCCAGTCAATAATAATTCTGGCTGGGGTTTATGGAAGGGGTCCAACACATCTGGAGGTGACCAGGTTGGGCAAATCTGGCCCAGAACAAATGACATTGGTTACCTAACCGCAGTGTCATTTACAGCCCTCCTTCTTCCTGTGGCCATCCACTTACACCCTGCCACCCTATCCCTGTCCCCTACAACGTACCACTGGGCTTAGCATTTGACAAAGAAATAGACTTTGTTGTGTCTAAACAGAGAGCTGTATTCCAAAGAAAGTGGCTAGCCTAGCACAGAAAATTGGTATTGGCAGTCACCACTCCCCCACCCCATATAGAAATAAATCAGTAGAAAGACTGGATCTATCTTATAGGGATGCAAAAGAAATTTGTTGAGATCACTTTTCTGTACAGAAATACCCATTTAACTCATATTTAGATGGGGAATGGAGGAAATTCTGTTTTACTCCAGCTTGCTGGGGGGGGGGGGGGGCGCAAGCAATGTTCCATGTTCCAAAGGCTCCATAATTAAATTGTAAATCACTTTAAGCACTATAGGGCATTATATAAGCGGCATGCTTTGCTTTCACTTTTACTCAGGGGTCCATCCAATATATGAGACAGGCATGCATTTCAGAGGAAGGGGTGCACCCACAACCAAAGTTTAATGTTAAGCAATATCTTTATTCGTACTCTAAAAAGTTACAAATAAGGCAAGCTTTCAAGTTCTCCACAATTCTTCATCAAGTAAAGATGCTATATAACTTCAAGCCCCCAAGTTGTGCTTAATGGGGTGTCTAACGCTCATGCAGTCAGACTGCCACCAATGAAAAGCAGAGTTTTAGAATCTACATGAGACAGTTTGTGGGCTCTCCACCTCACTGAAGACAAACATCCAACTCAGCCCTCCCACCCCCTGATCTGCCAATTGTTTTGGGCATGGCCAGAGACAACTGAAGGGGGCCAGAAGGGAGCTGGTGTCAGTCTTTATGCCAGCAAAAGGAGAGAATGAAATAGGGATCCAAAATAAATGTGTTGACTTCACATTCCTATATAAAAATATCCATTTCACGCATCCTAGATTGTCAATGGAGGCCATCTTACTCAAAAGCCTATGTTCATGCAGCACCTCTTAGAGGAAAAGATGCATACAAAACCATATGTACATTTTCAAATTATGCACAACAAAATTTGTACATGTGAAAAAGGCACATAAACATGACTTTATCAATGGGGAAAATATACAAAATGTCTACATCTGAAAAAAACACAGACATGAACTTCAGTGGGGAGGAATGAAGTCTAAGAACTCAGTGAGCATCCAAGACAACAATGAGGTGGAACTCAAATGTTGGCTGAAATCTGAGGAACACAGTAAGAATGACGGGTTTCCATGCTCCTGCCATGCTGGGGGCTAACTGAGATGCATACATTTGAGTGCTGCTTTATTTTTACAAGATATAACTTGACCGGGGACGAAAGGAAGAGAGAAACTCCATGTAATCACAACGTAATAGCATAATAGTGTACCCTGTGGGTTACAAGGCAATCATCTTGAAATAGCTAAATATACTATTACAACAGCAATTTACCTCTTTGTATGAAAAACTTGGTTTCTTAACTCATGAAAAATGAATTAGAACTGGGATCTCCAAAACTGAAGGATTACCTTGTATCTTCCACTTTTTAATACCCTTGTTGACAATTTCATTTGTTTAAAAGAAACAACCAAACAAACTACCCAAGAAACCACACAAAACAATATCTCTGTGAAACTGCTTTTAGAGGTGTATGCCATTCGATTTTTATGAACAGTTTTTGGAGGAATAATGAAACATCAAGCTGGCAGCACTTGCTTGCACTGCTAACAGGTGCTGTTTTTAATGAACAGTATGTTAAGATACATTTCTCGTGACATGTCAAGGCAAGCCACTGATCATCCTGGCTGACTATAAACAAGTTAAGAAGTAGCATAATGATCTTATTATGTGACTATTGCTGTTACAAAGAGAAAAAGGCTGTGTATCCTAGTTCATTCATTAATTTCCATTTTTATGAGACGGTCTCTTTTTAATTATAGGATGCTAGGATTGAAGAGGTTTTGAAGGACCTCAAAGTTCCAACCTGAACTTCTAATCTATGGCCCTGAAGCAGGAGGCAGTCCTGGGAATGGTTTTGTCCAACCTCTGCTTGGTAATCTCAAGGGGGTGGGGGGTGGGAAATGCATGACCTTCCACTGTACATTCCTGCAGAAGCAACATAATTCTTAGAATTTATTATATTTTTGGACTTGCAGTATTTCTTTGGAGACAACATAAATTGCAACTCTTCCTCTCTTTGAGGTGCATCTGAAAAATTTGAAAATATAGCAGATTGGTTTATTTTATTTATTTATTTATTTATTAGATTTCTATCCCGCCCATCTAGACCAAAGGAGATTGGTTCCTCCCAGATGAATTTACCATGCACATTTAGATGAATGCTGCTGAGCATATTGAATTGAGTAGGATTGCATTTTCCCTTCTGTTCTGCTCTGTTCCATTTTTATTTTTATGACGTCCCAATTCCACAATAAGAGTTCAAGTGATATGAACCACTGTTGTTAAGTATTTCTTCTCCAGGTAGGGTGCAGTTGGGCAATCATCTGAAGGCACTCTTGGCCATAGCAGATATTTGTACTTCAATAGAGTGAGCTTCGTCCAAGAGTATACACAAGCTGCAAACCTGATTCTAAAGGAATGTGTAACCCCATCAAGGCCAGGTAAATATCACTCGGTCCAACAATCCACCCAACAGTAGGATCTCTGTCTTGTCTGGATTCAGTTTCAATTTATTGGCCCTTGTCCAGTCCATTATCAATGCAAGATAGCACACAAGGACCTGTACTGTCTCATCTGCAGATGAGGGAAAGGAGAGATAGGGCTGCATGTCATCCACATGTTGATGACCATAAACTCCAAATCTCTGTATGACTTCTCTCAACATATACATATTATAAAACATTAGAGATACAGTCAAAGCCTGAGGGACCCCATAACAAAGATCCCCAAGCTGTACCACCTGAGACCCTCAAGAAAGGAATGAAACTATCAAAGCATCGAGCCCCCTAAACTTGATAGCCATCTCAGAAGGATACCATTGTTGACAATATCAAGGCTGTAGAAAGACCTGTAAGGATCATCAGATTTATACTCCACCTTCTACCTCCTTCAAGAAATTGTCTTACAAGGCGACCGATGCTGTTTAAGTTCCATGGTACAGCCTAAAATACAATTGAACTATCAGTTCATGATAATGGATCAGAGCAGCTTGCTGGGTCCCCTTGAAAAGCTGGCATCATTTTGCATGGTTTCAGTTTTTTGAGGTTCAAACTGTAATTATACCCTGGAAGATGCACTTAATTGCTATCATTGTGACTCACAGGATCCATCTCTTAGGCAGGCAGTGAGTCTGGGACTTACATTTGTGTGCCTTTCTATCCACCCCTGTTTCCACTTGGCTGGAATGTGTCCATCAACAGCCCCGTGATAAGATGAACCTGTCAAGTCTAGCACACTGCAAAATATAATTCCTAGACTGTGTCTGAGAAGGCCCCAGTGGGAAAGGAAAAATGTAGGATGGTGCCATATTTATCTTATATTAATCATCTACGGCTGGGTGGTTTTTGAGAGCTCATTCTGCTCTGCCCTGCTGTTGAACTGTGCAACATAGCCCCGCTGACTCCATAAGCAGAGGGCCTTGCTGGGAGCATCTTAACAGCAATTATTAAGGGCATATTAAACCACACCACAAGGACAAGGTCTATCTTCTAAAAAGAGGTACAATTCCAACATGGGCTACAGTATACAGCTGATTCAGAAATGTAATCTTTCCGTGGGTTCAAAATGATTCTCCCCTCACCATCAAGCTGATCTTGGATGTTGCTTTCCATAGGTCACTCGCTTTACAACAAAGTCATTATGTAACAGCTAGTGACAAATGCATAGGTTTTCAGAAGTCCTTTCAGGCATCACCCATAAACAGAACGAAAGGTGGGTACTTTGTGTGTGAAATGTGTGTTTTTATTCAAATTGTAAAAATTGCTGCTAAATTTGCATCTCTACACTGAAATTGTTGTTGTTGTTGTTGTTTAGTCATTAAGTCATGTCCGACTCTTCGTGACCCCATGGACCAGAGCACGCCAGGCCCTCCTGTCTTCCACTGCCTCCCGGAGTTTGGTCAAATTCATGTTGGTAGCTTCGATGACACTGTCCAACCATCTCATCCTCTGTCGTCCCCTTCTCCTCTTGCCTTCACACTTTCCCAACATCAGGGTCTTTTCCAGGGACTCTTCTCTTCTCATGAGATGGCCAAAGTATTGGAGCCTCAGCTTCAGGATCTGTCCTTCCAGTGAGCACTCAGGGTTGATTTCCTTCAGAATGGATAGGTTTGTTCTCCTTGCAGTCCAGGGGACTCTCAAGAGTCTCCTCCAGCACCACAATTCAAAAGCATCAATTCTTCGGCAGTCAGCCTTCTTTATGGTCCAGCTCTCACTTCCATACATAGCTACTGGAAAAACCATAGCTTTGACCATGCGGACCTCTGTCGGCAAGGTGATGTCTCTGCTTTTTAAGATGCTGTCTAGGTTTGTCATCGCTTTCCTCCCAAGAAGCAGGCGTCTTTTAATTTCGTGGCTGCTGTCACCATCTGCAGTGAGCATGGAGCCCAAGAAAGTAAAATCTGTCACTGCCTCCATATCTTCCCCTTCTATTTGTCAGGAGGTGATGGGACCAGTGGCCATGATCTTAGTTTTTTTGATGTTGAGCTTCAGACCATTTTTTGCCCTCTCCTCAGAAATTAGGCTCTGCAAAACCTTTATGGTTCAGATTTCTGAAAAATGTGCTCATTTCTCTCTCTCTCTCTCTCTCTCTCTCTCTCTCTCTCTCAATCTCGTGTATTTTGTGCTATCAGGTCAGAAGTGACATATAGAAAGCCTCACAGGGCTTTCAAGGTAAGTGAGGTATTTAAGGAGTGGTTTTACCATACCCCCATTTAGTCTCTATGGCTGAGCGGGAATTCAAGTCCCAGTCCATCACTATCCACTACATGACATTGGGTATCATTTTATATCTAGAGATGCATATTTAGAAATAATTACTTTTGAAACAAAAATGCAATACGTGAACTGGGAGGGACTGAAATAAGGTGACATGTGTCTCCTGTCCAGATGCTATCCATTGCATGACTCCTGTTCCCTTTTCTTTTTGTCTTTACCTTTACCCTTATCTCTATCAGACTTGGACAGGACATCTGTTCAAACTGATGTCTTCAAACAGAGGGCTGTCTTTTGTAACATAGGATGTATAGCCACCATAGAATATTTGATTTGCATATTTCATTGTTGTCTATAAACAGTGTAGGCATTATTTCTTTTGAGGACATCAGTGCATTGTTGGGACCAGGAGACCATGTTCAGCTGATTCAGTAGCATCTTTGCTAGTTATCAGTTTGCTTTCAGTCCCAGTCTGATGGTTCTGCTCTGAACTTTTAAAGTCCTAAATGGTCTAAATCTAGCTGAATCCAAAGCTTGGAAAGTTGCATTTAAAGCTCATTGGAAGTAACTTCTAAAGTGCTAAGATCTCCAAGGGCCACCCAAAGAGTCAACGTTAATAACAACCATTTTAAAAATAATTCTTTATATTTTCATTTTGCAAAAGTAACGAAAATAGTTATTTAGTTACTTTGAAAACATCTGAGTTAATTGTCATCGTCATCTTAGAACTGTCGGCTGGATCATTGAGTCCAGCCCCTGTCAAGGAGGCACATTGAGGAATTGAACTCCCAGTCTCTGGCGGCAGAGACCTAAAGCACTGAGCTATCCAATAGTTCAACATCTGAGTTGACACCAAAAGCTGTGGATTGTGCTGCCACCCCATCTTGTCACTTTTTCCTTGCCTCAGCACTCACCAAGAGGGACAGCATGTGTTAGGGGTTAAACCACATAATGTTCATCCTCCACTGTACAAACCCATTTAGCTATAAATGTCCCAGTTGCACCACAAAGTGAGTTACATTCTCTCTTGCTAGAATCATAAAGATAGGCAACTTGTGACCAGAGCAGGACCTTCCCACTTGCTTAGTCCCCAAGCCCCTCCTGATCGTAAAGTAATATAATGTAATGCACTGTATTTCTACAGTTTGGGAGGAAAGAAATTAGTTACAAGGAACTCATTATTTATAGCTAGTGAATCTACCTAAGAGAATGTCTTCCTTTCTGTTCTCCATCTCCATCTTCTTGTTGCTGGCATATATAACCAGAGAGAAGACCTTTCCTATTGTGGTCCACACATTACAGAATAATCTCTACAGAGCCTTGCTGAGGATTGAAGACTGTGCTATAACAGAGAGCTTGTGAAATATGCTTCCCTTGTTGATCATTATTTTAATTTATCATTATTCACAATTGTCTATTTGTGGTTTTTCCCATGCTGTTTCGTTATATTTTATTTAGTTTTATTCATGATCACTGTTCTTACTGGTTTTAGAATGCTAAAATTCTTGAATGCTTTTTAAAAAGATACCTTTTTCCTCCATCGTTATTGTTTTATTGGATTTATAATGAGTTTTCTTGAATATACTGGATGCAGAAAATCATAATATAAATAAATAAATTCATCTATAAACTATAATAATATCTTTCTGCTCCCAAACAAGCTGACTACACAAAACTAATGAATTATGGAATGACTTGCAGTTCAGTCCTAGCCACTCTTACTTAGAAATAAGCCCCAGTTCCTTTAACAGAATTTTAGGAAATCTCGGTTGGGCAAAAGTAAAAGTAAAACCAATTTTTATGGCTTCAGAATGCATGTTGGCATGTCTGAATCATGTCAATAAATGTTGGAATCTGCAGAGGATTTAAAGTGTGGAGATCTATCTAATGACAACCACTCTTTGTGGCCTTCATAGATCTTACAAAGGCCTTTGATTTGGTTAACAGTGACGGCCTTTTTAAAATACTTCCCAAGATTGGATGTCCACCTCGACTCCTTAACATCATCAGGTCCTTTCATGAGGAAATGAAGGGCACTGTAGTTTTTGATGGCTCAACAGCAGATCCCTTTGACATCTGAAGCCGAGTGAAACAGGGCTGTGTCCTCACGCCGACCCTGTTTGGGATCTTTTTTGCTGTCATGCTGAAGCACGCCTTTGGAACTGCAACAGAAGGTGTCTATCTCCGGACTAGATCAGATGGAAAGCTCTTTAATCTCTCTATTAATTTATTTATTTATTTATTTATTTATTATATTTCTATCCCGCCCATCTAGTCATTTCGACTACTCTGGGCGGCGTACATCATATATAAGAAAACAATTAAAATAATATCAGCATCCCAAAATAAAAATAAAAATAGTAAATAATAGTTCAAGATGGAAAACAAAAATAAATCAAATAAATCAAATAATGCTCGGAGGGAAGGCCTGCCTAAACAGCCATGTTTTTAATTGGCTTTTAAAGATGCCCAGCGAGGAGGCCATACGGATCTCTGAAGGTAAGTTGTTCCATAACCGAGGAGCCACCGCCGAGAAGGCCCGGTTTCTTGTCCTTTCCCTCCGGGCCTCTCTCGGCGTCAGGCTCCTCAGTCGCACCTCCAGACTAGATCGAGTGAAACGGGTAGACTTTGGTGGGAGAAGGCGTTCCGTCAGATATCGGGGTCCTAAACCGTTTAGGGCTTTATATGTAATCATTAAGACTTTGAAATCGACGCGGAAGCGTATGGGCAGCCAATGCAATGCGGCCAGAGTGGGAGAGATATGATGGTGTTTCCTCACCCCACTAATAAGTCTGGCCACCGCATTCTGCACCATTTGAAGCTTCCGCATCAGTCTCAAAGGTAGCCCCACGTAGAGCGCATTACAGTGGTCTAATCTCGAGATTACAAGCGCATGCACTAAAGTGGTGATCGCCCCAACATCAAGATAGGGTTTCTAGATAGGCTCTCTAGATTGAGAGCAAAGACCAAAGTCCAACTGAAATGCATGCGGGACTTCCTCTTCGCCGATGATGCAGCTGTTGTTGCCCACTCTGCTGAAGACCTCCAACAACTCATGAATCGTTTCAGCAAGGCCTGCCAAGACTTTGGATTAACAATCAGCCTGAATAAAATACAAGTCATGGGCCAGGGCGTGGACTCACCTCCCTCTATTACCATCTCCACGCAAGAGTTGGAGGTTGTTCATGACTTTGTGTACCTTGGCTCAACGATCTCTGACACTCTCTCCCTAGATGTAGAGCTGGATAAACGCATTGGCAAAGCAGCTACCATGTTCTCTAGACTCACAAGGAGAGTATGGCTTAATAAGAAGCTGATGGCATAAACCAAGATCCAAGTCTATAGAGCCTGTGTCCTGAGTACACTCCTGTACTGCAGTGAGTCCTGGACCCTGTAATTTTTAGCATGTATACATTACTGAAACAGCGATGTCTACATTGGCTCGGGTATGTCGTGAGAATGGCTGATGGTTGGATTCCAAAAGATCTCCTGTATGGAGAATTAGTGGAGGGAAAGCACCCCAGAGGAGACCACAGCTGCGATACAAGGATATCTGCAAGCGGGATCTGAAGGCCTTAGGAATGGACCTGAACAGATGGGAAACCTTGACATCTGAGTGTTCAGACTGGAGGCAGGTGGTGCATCATGGCCTCTCCCATTTTGAAGAGATACTTGTTCAGCAGGCCGAGGCAAAGAGGCATTCCCGAAACCAGCAAAATCAGAGAGCTGGACAGGGGACAGGCTCTATTTGTCTTCAGTGTGGAAGGGATTTTCACTCTCGAATTGGCCTTCTCAGCCACACTAGAGGCTGTTCCAAGTCCTCTATTCAGAGCACGTTACCATAGTCTCTCAAGACTGAAGGATGCCTAATCTAATCTAAATCTAACTGGATTTATGAACAACAGCCATTAGGTCAATGAGACTAACCTCTTTCTGCATGCTTTAGGACTATCCTATTATATCTTTTGGGTAGAGTTTGGGATGAGTCACTGTGAAGAATGGGAAACAATTTTTGGTTCACATTTAGAGGGGGATAGCTGGGATTACAGATGGGTTATCAGTTGGGTTTTGGGGGAGGTTAGTCAGAATTTGACAACATTCTAGATTCTTTCACTTTTAGGATGGAAAGATCTCGAAATTTTAAAAAGAAAAAGAATGTGGAAAGAAACAAAACTGGCAAGATTTGTCTATCCCGGTACAGAGTTTGAGCACATGCATGTCTGGATTTGAATACCTGAATTAGGATTGTCATCTCTCTCTCTCTCTTTTTTTTTCTTTTTTCTTTTATAACAGTCAGATGCTTCATGGTCTTGCCCATATCAGAGCAGGCACAAATGGGAGAGAACTTTGTTTCAGTTTGTATTTTAAACTAACCATTTTCTTCAAACTGAGGACAGAAATAAGTTGGGATTTAAAAATTCAATAAGGAAGGAAGAGAAATTGACAGACTTTCTCATCCCATATGGAGACTGCAGAACAATAATATCCTGCATGTCTGAATTTCGATTTTCTTAAAAACCAGCTCATGGCCTTATCCAATGTAGCAATGATTTGCTGTTGACATGGCAAACTCTGCTGGATTTCCCTTGTTGCAAAGCATCAACAGGGAGTGTATATTAAGTTAGTAATGATTTGGAGATTAAATGCTGCAGAGGCTGCAGATATATGTTCAGTGAATCCATGAGCTGATGGGCTCTAAATGGTTGTGATGAGTGTGAACATGGAATGGTTGTGGGAAGGCAGCAGAAACACATCAAAGGCATAGGTTATTGTAATAATAAAGGAATGTAGTCTTCTGTAGTATTTATAAGATATCAAAGCATCTCATTAAATATACACATATTTAATTTTATTCACCGTTAAACTGGCACACAGAGTTATGCTGTGTTAATGGATGTGAATTTATGAGGGAAAATGTGTCCTACTGTTTAAGTTCAGAGAAAAGGCATCATATTTAGGTGACTCAAGTAACTAATTCTGTTTTATTTTGGTGTTCAGTTAAATGTTTTGCTTGAAAATGTTGTTCTATATTTTATATGCTTGTTGTGATGGCTTTTGGGAGCGAAGGAGTCTTCAGGGGTGTTCAGAAGATGGAAAAAGAATGTTCCAGTGTGATATAATTTACAGCAATGAAGCTGGAAGGAGGTGGGTTGCAGTTAAATGGAACTTTTTGTTGGAGTTAAGGATAGGACTTGTCACTGTCAAGTTATCTTTAACATAATTTTCTAGGATGGAATGGGGATTCGAGATTAAGTGTAATTTTGTTAAGTGGTGTGAATAGCTGATGTTTAGTATGTTAAAATGTCTAATAAGTAAGATTAATAGTTTATTGTATTACCTGTTTGTAATGTGATGGATTGTCTAAAATAAAGGATTTTTTTTAAGTTCTCTTTAACAGGCAGAGGAAAGTTTTGACATATTACTCAAAAATCTCATAGGTAAAAGCAAAATAGAAATAAAAAGTTAAAAAAAGGCTGAAAATCTCGAATGGTCTTCAACCAGAATAGGCAGCAAAAAAGAAATTAGAAATATGTTGTTGTTTTTTAAAGGACAAGTGGATGGTAATAATTAAAAAACAAAACAAAACAGATCAACTCCCAAAGAGGCAAATCCCATTGAGGTCAATAGGATGTCCATGATTGATGAAAGTTGTCAAGGATGATAGACTTCTCCTACTGAATTCAATGGCATTTTATAACAGAGATGAAAAATACATGACCCTGCAAATGTTGTTGTACCATCTGCTTTTGGGTATTGTGGTCCAAGAACATATGGAGGACCATACACTCACTGTGTCTGCTTTAAATTATGACTAGCTTTCTCTGGATCCAACTCAATAGGGAAAAAAAGGCTTATAGTGATATAGAAGCTGCTGCATGTGCTTCATGTTCAGGATCTGTATTGAGGGCTTCTGTCTGTGAAGATGATATTTCAACTTCGATTTGCTAGCTAGGCTATTGTTATTAATAGATGTTGAGAGATTTATGGTTGTGCTGGGAGAGCAAAGCAACATTCACACTTGTTGAAAAATAGCCCTGAGAATTGCTTTGTGTTTGGGTGAGAAGTAGTTAATGGATGAAAAAAGGAGTCACCTTCTGGGATTTTCCCTTGCTTGGTGTCTCTTTGTGAATGCTACCGAGCACAAAAGGGTATCCTGTAGACCATCTTGACTGCTACCATTGGTATTGTCAACATTCAACATTACTTTCATCACAAGGACCACATGTTTTTTTGAAGACTATGAAAGATAATAGTATAATAGTTGTTCCAGAAAGAAAGTCCTTGCTACTATGCAGTGGATTTTTGCTTTGTGTAAGCTATTGGAGTGTAAAGGACACTATCAAAAATGCTACTGCAGGTATACAAATTATTGGGCCAACCTCTGACCTTAAATTTATGTTTTTTTCCAATGGCCAGATTTTCTTAAATGAAGCACATTCGTATGTCAGTTTGGCTCTCTGGCACAAATCACCTCAACCTACACCCCCGCCCCTCAAGCCAACACATTTCAAAGGTGCCTAATATGTAAACACATGAAACGGTCTGAAATTTGGCCGGTTTGTGCTTGTTTTCAAGATCTATCATGTCTCCAGGATTCATGTTTGTTGTTGTTATGTGCCTTCAAGTCTGAACTCAACTCAAACAAAGCTTTCATGGTAAGTGAGATGGTCAAGAAGAGGCTTTACCAGTTCCACCCCACAAGTGAGCTTCCATAACCGAGAGGGGATTTGAATCCAGACCTCCTAGTCCATCACTCTGTCTGTTATACCATCCTGAGTTAATGTACCTCTGTGAAAAAAAGATTATTGCCATTTTAGTTTTGCAGGGCATTTTCTTTACACATTTGCAAATCAATTATGATCCAAGGCACAAACTGAATTGGGTGGGGCACAACATGAACCAGAATTGAACTTGGATAACTTCCAAAACTCTGAGTTGCTGTCCAAACCAGGGCACCTGGGCACAGCCATAACATATTTACTTTTGTTCCCACAAAAGAGATAGAAGTCTTATTATGTTTCTTGGGAATGTTCATAGAAAACAGTAGACCACAATCCACATCCAACAGATCACTGGTGATCCTAGACTGTACTTGTCAATACATTTTGTATATTCATACACTATTTCAAGAAATAACCCTTTTTTCATTAGCCTTTGGGTTTTTTGTGGTGTTTTTAAATTCTGTTTTGGTTTTTTTGCAGCTGCAATTTCTTATTATTGCAATGAATACTTACTGAAAATAAAGGAAAATATGTAAGTCAAACAAATGTGATTCTTAACAGTCATGGGTATAACCTTGATGATAGGCTTATTCAGGTTTCATCCATATTGATTGGTATCTAAGGGACTCGGTTCCCAAAGGTCCCATTTCCTGTAAGATCCCCCTCACTGGAACAAATAGGATTGGTTGGGCTTTTTAAAAAGGGGACATTGTTACACTGAAGAATACCAAGACAAGCAGCAAATATACAGCAGTGACATCATTAGAAGATTATAATCAATACTGAACACAGTATTTGTTACCATTTAAAGAGCTATTTCCCCCCCTCCTCTGTGTGTGTGGTAAGGATAGCTGGCTGATAATGCTCCCTGATGGAAACTGGAGGTAATAATGCATAGCGTTTTTAGGTTAGTCTTGAAAGAGTCAAACTGCTTAATACAGTAGTTCTCTACCTTTTGTATTTTATGTTCCACCCTATTAAGGAACCTGTGTTGGCCCCTCCCCCCCGCCCTATTATAAACACAAAAAGGCCACTTTTTCCTGAAAAGGATATTTACAAATTTACAAGTGTTCTGTTATTCTCTCCTTCTGGGTACCATATGAAATGAAAAGGTTGGCTGCCATCATGGTCTGTCCCCACCTATCAAACGTTGTGTGGATTAGTTGTTCCAGCCCGTCTATGATGTTACTTGTCCAAGAAATCTATCCTGTGCCTCTCCCATTTTTCTCTCCCTTGATCTTTTCTTCAATGATGCATTGCAGTATATTTTGTTTGTCAGATAATCAATGTATCTATCTATCTATCTATCTATCTATCTATCTATCTATCTATCTATCTATCTATCTATCTATCTATCTATCTATCTATCTATCTATCTATCGACTGATAATATATAATAATAATAAAAATCTTAGAACTGCAGAACTTAAATATATTAAACATAAGGGTTATATATTTATTATATTCTGTTATTAATATTTAGAATATGTTGGTGAGTAGGATGAAAAGGAGATATTAAGTGCCCGGTATTGCTACTAATCATCATCATCATGTGCTGTCAAGTCAATTCTGATTTATGGTGACCCTTTTCAAGGTTTTCCAGGTAGAGAATGCACAGAAATGGTTTACCTTTCCCTTCTTTTGGGGGCATTTCTGGGACTGTGCAGCTTGCCCAAGGCCACACAAACTGGTTCTTCTCACAGTAGGTACAATGGTGAATCAAATGCCCAACCTCTGACCCCACAGAGAGATACATAAACTCCTGGGCTATGCAGACAGCTTCCTGGTGTTACTACTACTATGTCAAAAAGTCACAGACGAATAATCCATGGGAGGTGGGTCAGTTAAAAGAAGACACATAACATCTGCAGGTGAGCAAAGGTCTGAAGGAGGAAGAATGCTGAGTAATTATATTTAAAACCATGTGGCTCATCAGCTTTGCTTAATATAGCAGCAGAGCCTGCAAACCACTGGTTTAATAATGTACTGTCAGTAGCTTTTACAATATATCTATGTCACAGACAGGGGACTGAGACTGAAAGATAGCAGTTTGCCTAAAGCTGGACCCAGGAAATTTTCACCCTCTAAATGTTTTTGTCTACAACCCCTATGAAGCCCACCCAGCTTCACATGGCCCAGGGGCAATGGGAGTTGTAGGGCTAAACCTCGGGGGGGGGGGGGGGACAAAGGTTTCTCAGTCCTGGCCCAAGGCTCTCCTAACAAGAAGGCAGCTGAGGTAAAATCTGAACAGCAAAAGCCCAGCAACAGTAGCTTTGCTCCTTTGGAGATCAGAATTTCAGGGCATGTGGTTTTCCTTAGAAACATGACACGAGAGAAAACCCTTAAAGACCATCAGTCTGGGTTGTTCCCTCCCCCAGCCACCCCTGGCTGCTATTTTAAATTTGGAAATAAATTTAGAAAATTTAGCTATAGCCATGCATATAATCATATCTCCAGACTGTTTCTCCATATGTAGCCTTTCAAGGTGACCAACGAAGTTAAAAACAAATAGACTCAGACTGTCAAGAACTCAGATTTTCTGCTTCAGCCTATGTGTCAATAGTACTGAAACAGTTCCTGTCAATCCCTGATATTCTAAATATCCAGTTATGTTTCTTAAAAAATATGGGTCTCCACTTATACATCTAGAGGAGGAGCCTAGAGGAGGATGCAAGTGCCAGACTCAGTTGTTTTCTGCTCACACACAGTTCTGTTCACCAAGACCTCATTAATCACACTATACCCAGAGCCTCACCATGCATTTTGGCACCCAGGGCAAGTGCCACCATCTCCCACCCACTCTATCCTGAAACATGAGTGCTAGCCCACCATGAAAAAGAAGGAGAATATGTGTTGACCCCAAAAGAAAAAGAACATTTATTTATTTATTTTAAATGGAATGTAATTAGGACTGGGAGGTGTCAATATATCTTTTCCTAACTCTCACCAATATAGTCACCTCTAGCTTTCTGTGCCCTGTAAATTTTGCTATCCTGAAACAAAGCCCCTGTTGGTCTACCTCAGTTAGAGCCCTGACCACACCAGACAGAGTCAGGAGTTAAGCCCCTGTAATTCCCCATCCTGTAATGTTTAGTTTGACCTGGAGGGTCACTTGGAATGGCTGCTCCTTGAGGCGCAGAGCTGCCGAGGTGAGGCCACTTTGCCCACCCGTCCAGAGACAACAAGATATTGTCAGGCTTGGGCGTGCAGGCTGGAACAGAAGACTTGAAAAGGCTGCCCAGCCTGGCATCGCCCTCTTCGGCTTCACACGGTTGATCGGGTCGGCTGTGTGGAGTGGGCTGTGGTGGTTTTGACTGTGACCATGTGGCCCATGTTGAGAAGTGCAGGGAGGATTGCCGAAGGGGTTTTCAAAGGCTGCGCATCGGCTCAGCCTTGTGGTTAGGAGCGGTGATCGGGGGCAGGGAAAACCTTATTAGGCCTCCCTTCCTCTGCTTGTTTTTTTTTTTTTAAAATAACCAGGCTAGGGATCGCATTGCAACCCGTTGTTTATATTGTTTATTGTTTGTACTTGAGTGAGGGAGAAGGGGGGTTGTGGGTTGAGGACTACACCATGGCCTCCACCCCACCCCCACGAGGCCTAGATAAGGATCTGGGCTGCTTTTGGAGGGTACTGGCCAGCGCAGTGGGTTGGAGCCGGGAAGGAATTATAGTGTGCTGATATTTTTAAAAAAGAATTATATATAATTCATATAAAATGAATATATTAAATAATACATTAAAATAAGTAAGAAGGGAAGACAGGTGGAAGGGGGCTTTTGAGGTTCCTTGGCTGGCCGGTTAATTGGCGGAGTAATTGAGTGGCAGTTAATTGTTATTATTTGTTGATCAGCTATCTTAGGTTAAATTGATTGAGTATTATTAAGGCTAATATTAGTTTGACATAAGTTCTTATATTACACGGGGTTCACGTTGGTTAGTTAATATGGGGCCTAAGAAGAATCAAGGAGGAAAAAAGGGGAAACAGCCTGATAAACGCAGGGCACCCCCACGCTCACCCCCAGCCATTTCTTCGTCGGATGATGAGGATTGGCCTGACTACAGGATGACATGGGAGAAGTTGAGTATGTTGGAGAGGGAAAGACACATATGAGGGGTGGAGATGGGGTTGCAGCAGTGAGAAGGTCCAGGAGGGAGTCGAAGGCTCAAAAAATAGCTGAGCTAAAGAAAATGGGTGATCGCATGTTATCTCGTATTGCTGTTCTGGAGGCAGAGCGATCCAGCCTGTCTGGGACCTCTTCAGTGGTGGTTACTCAGGTGACACAATGGAGAGGGGCAAGAGTCACAGACCAGCATGGCAGTAGAACAAGCATGGCTTCATTTGGCACCCAGATGCCTGTGGCTGATGGAGAGGAGCAGAGTGGCGTATCAGCTGACACTATGACAGTTCAGCAGGTCGTGAGTGAGGACACCAGATCTGGTGTGACCGTGCACGAGGAACCTGCTTCCACCAGCACACTCTCAGTGCTGCTGGGGGCATCACAGCCAGGTGAGGCTACCATTACACCAAGCACCACACAGGCTGTGAGTGTTTGGCCATGGGGTACTGGGAGCCTTCAGGTGCCGGTCCCTTCGACCTTGCCTCAGCAGTCGCTAGCGATGGGAGTAGGTTTAGACTTGGCTCCACGCCTGCTCTGTGGACAGCCAGCCAGTGGGTCGCTAGGAACAGGGCAAGTTGTGCTTTCAACTGTAGCAGACACAGAGTATAATTCATTTTCGTGATGCACCCTCCCTGAAGGTGATCAATCTTTGCCCTTGGGTGACCATCTCCTACCGGCAACGGTTGAGAAAATTTGAAAGGGAGAATATGTAGATGTGTTTGATTTATTGAATAGGCAAAAATTGAGGAAAATAAGAAGGACAAGGAGGAAGAAAGGGAGAGGGAGAAATTATGAAGGTGTAAGCCAGATCCTTGTTGTGCTAATTGGTTGCTGGGTTTTTTTTATTTATGCGGGAACAGTTGTTCGTGCTCATCCAGAAAGGGCCTTGGCGTTGATTCAGTATACGGACCTGATCTACAGGGCATATGTGGATTTCCCGGAGCATGCGTGACTTCTTTATGATGAGGGGTTCCGTATTTGCAGTGCACCTGCACCGAAGGGGCTTGGCAAAGTATTGGAGCCTCAGCTTCAGGATCTGTCCTTCCAGTGAGCACTCAAGGTTGATTTCCTTCAAAATGGATAGGTTTGTTCTCTTTGCAGTCCAGGGGACTCTCAAGTCTCCTCCAGCGCCACAATTCAAAAGCATCAATTCTTTGGCGGTCAGCCTTCTTTATGGTCCAGCTCTCACTTCCATACATTGCTACTGGAAAAACCATAGCTTTGACTATGCGGACCTTTGTCGGCAAGGTGATGTCTCTGCTTTTTAAGATGCTGTCTAGGTTTGTCATCACTTTCCTCCCAAGAAGCAGGAGTCTTTTAATTTCGTGGCTGCTGTCACGTCACCCCTGACCCAGTATCAATTTTGGAAAGTCACTTCCCAGGTCTTATGCAAGGCTGGGATACGAGGGTGGCATTTTGGGACTCATTCTTTTAGAATAGGCGCCTCATCCATGGCGGCAGTCCTTGGTTACGGAGAGGAGGATATTTTAAAAGTGGGTAGATGGGCTTCACAGAGATACCGTGATTATGTGCGCCCTCTGCCACAGTTTTAGGTGCTGCTGTTGTTGGTTTTTTCTCATTACAGGTCCAAGGAGACCGTTGGCCCGAGTTCGTGTTTTGTTGGTTGGGCACAGTTACCTGTTTGGGGCAGCAAAGTACGCCAACCGGACCAGTTGGGGTCGGAATTTGGGACTTGGCACTGTGGCTGCATTGGAATGGAGAGGACGGAAAGGCCTGTTATGGGACAGGTTCCTCGACATGGTGTCCTTGGATACTCTGCAGGTGGTCCCAGACATTTTGGTGATTCACCTGGGAGGCAACGACTTGGCTCGGAAGTCGGGCAAGTCTTTAATACTTTAGTTTATAGCAGACCTGGAGGTCTTTGCAGATTGCTGTCCATCAATGCGCATCATATGGTCAGCTACTATTCCCAGGTTGCTATGGAAAGCTGGTTGTGACCCTAGGTGCATTGATAGGGCAAGGAAAGGAGTTAATAGGGAAGTTGGCCGAGCTATTAAGCAGGGCCTAGGGTCCGTCATATCACATCCGAACATCAGAGTCTCTAGGCCTGAGCTGTACAGGCCAGACGGTGTTCACTTGTCAGACATGAGGTTAGACATTTTCCTAAGTGATTTGTAAGGGGGCCTTAGGGCCGAAATATTCAGCTTGGTGGGGGGCATGGAGCATACATTGTAGCCCCATTGCCATGGTGGGTAGTGCAAAAGGAAGAGGTTCAAGTGAGTTAAAAAGGGGGCAATCAGGGGGTGCCGAGCACCCCTCCTCTCAGGTTGGAATTAGCAGAAGTTAGCTGAGGGGAGGGGAAGCAGGGTACTCCGGTTACATTATGCCCGAGGGTGTGCTGTATGGTAGGACAGCATGCTTGATGAACAGGAATTCACTAAAGAGAGGTCTGGACAGGAATGTCTTGATAGACTTCAGGCACAGACCAGAATTTGAACTACAGTAGGCCCCCTTGTGAAAGGGGAATTAAAGTTAAAAGTTAATAAAATGGTCGCCCAGTTAACCCCATATCACATGTCTCGTCTCTTTATTCCAGGCTGGGCGGGCAAAGGAGCCTGCTAACTCCAATACCTCCTCCTCATTGACATGGAAGAGGAAAATTATGTGGTGCTCCTTTCTCTGCCCTCATATTTGGTCTCTCCATGGTATTTGATGACATTTTAGTAAATCCAATAAATAAATAAATATAAATAAATAATGGTTAGAGAGACCGTAATTCTTGATGTATAGAGTTCTTTTGGCCCCGTCAAATGAAACCCCTGGTGGAAAACTCAGCATTATGTACCCATAATGTCATTACGTTTATTCAGTCACCATTAAAGTGGTATGGACTCAACCAGTGACCGAAGCATTTTGATTTCTCTTGTAGAAGTCTGCAACTCCAATTGCCAAAAGCAGTTGCTTTCTCAGCTTGAAGACATTTCCAGATGATGCCTTTGGAGCGTAGTTTACATGCCAAGGCTTCTCTTGATTGGCCTGCCTTTCCTTGGCAGACAGAATGTAAGTTCTGTTCAACTTGCACTCCTGACACTTGATGACTTTCTGCCAAGTAACATGGTTGACAGCTGTTTGGGGGGTGTTTCTTTCCCCTTAGCCATTGGCCTGACTCATAAAGCCAATTATGGTCACAGGCAATTAATGACACCCTCCTCAAAACACTTGTGGAAATGATAGCATAATGGGGCAGATTAACATTAAATCCATGACCGTTTGAAATATAAGGTTGCAATGGGAGCTGAGGCTGAAGCTGCATCAAAAAGGATCCAATTAAGCTCTCAAGGTCTGACAAGGAATCCAGAGACCACATACATTTTTTTATTTTCTCTTTCAAAGCAATGCCTTTCTTGGGTCACTCTTAAATATAACTGTTTTGACTCCTCTAGCTGTTAGCAATGGCACTTTCCCTCAGCTGTGGAATCCATCAGTTAGATATTTTCATTTGTTGGCCACAGTATGGCAGCCTCTCTTATGAAATCTAAATAGTGGAATATTCAAATCCAGCTTTTCTGTCAGGATCCTATTTTTCGCATTACTTAATCTCTGCCACCTGAAGCTGTTATTCCATTAACAAACAAACCTTTTTTGGTTTAAGGTGTTATGTTAGGGGCAATCCACTCAGGTCACATTCCCAAACACCAGGAAACTGCAGCTCTTAAGAGCCATACCTTTAATAAATCCATTATATAGACAATGTAGGTAGAGTAAAGTAGCCTATGCTGAGCTCAGTTCCGGTTTTCCTTTTACAGTGGCCATGATCGAACTAAGAACCTGACTACATAGGGGGAAATGTGGGAACTACTATGGGTTTAGGGTGGGTTGATTTGCATTTTACCTTTGAACACACGACATAATGGGAAATATGAATCAGCACAGAGCCCCACACGAGCAATCTGTAGTTCTTCCTCTCCAACAGAGACCCTTCTACTTTTAAAATGTTGAACCCTTTCACTTTGGTTCAAAGCAAGTGATTGCTTTGAACTGATGCAGAAAAAAAAATCTCAGTCACACACACACACACAAAGCATTTTTCCACTCTTGCCTCTTGCCTCACAAGCTGCAACCCCGCCCCCATGCAGTACACCCTTACAGGGAGCAAAGCCTCTTTACCATGATACTTTTGTATTTTTTACCATTCTTCTCCATGGGCTTAACAGTCCTCTGGCTTTTTTTTTTTTTATGATAGGTGAAGAAACAGAGCTTGCCTCCAAGGTTGAGAGGGTTGTTGTTGTTTTTTTAAAAAATAAAGCTAGAAATAACTTTATGAGGAAACTGAAACAGGAAGCCTTTTTGTCGTTTGTAAGCCATTTCTTTGTAATGGTGCCACCTACAGGATATGTGCAGAGCCGCAAGCAAACAGCAAAAAGAAAGAAAGAAAGAAAGAAAGAAAGAAAGAAAGAAAGAAAGAAAGAAAGAAAGAAAGAAAGAAAGAAAGAAAGAAAGAAAAGAGTGTCTTTGTGTGGCTGCTTAAATCACACAGATGCTATTTTCTCTCATGCAGTTTCACAGCAAGTGAATGCAACTGAATTCACATCACTTCTGGTTGTTTTGCTGACTGTATAGAGCTTCTCCATCTTTGGCTGCAGAGAATATAATCAATCTGATTTCGGTATTGCCCATTTGGTGATGTCCATGTGTAGAGTCGCCTCTTGTGTTGTTGGAAAAGAGTGTTTGTGATGACCAGCTTGTTCTCTTGAGAAAACTCTATTAGCCTTTGCCCTGCTTCGTTCTGAACTCCAAGGCCAAACTTACCTGTTGTTCCTTTTATCTCTTGACTCCCTACTTTAGCATTCCAGTCCCCTATAATGAGAAGAACATCTTTCTTTGGTGTCAGTTCTAGAAGGTGTTGTAGGTCTTCATAGAATTGGTCAATTTCAGCCTCTTCAGCATCGGTGGTTGGTGCATAAACATGGATTACTGTGATGTTGAAAGGTCTGCCTTGGATTCGTATTGAAATCATTCTATCATTTTTGAGATTGTATCCCAGTACAGCTTTCCCCACTCTTTTGTTGAATATGAGGGCTACTCCATTTCTTCTATGGGATTCTTGCCCACAATAGTAGATATGGTAATCATCTGAATTGAATTCGCCCATTCCCGTCCATTTTAGTTCACTGACGCCCAGGATGTCAATGTTTATTCTTGCCATCTCCTGTTTGACCACATCCAACTTACCAAGGTTCATAGATCTTACATTCCAGGTTCCTATGCAGTATTCTTCTTTGCAGCATCGGACTTTCCTTTCACTTCCAGGTGCTTCTGCAGCTGAGCGTCCTTTCGGCTTTGGCCCAACCACTTCATTAGCTCTGGAGCTACTTGTACTTGTCCTCCGCTCTTCCTCAGTAGCATGTTGGACGCCTTCCGACCTGAGGGGCCCATCTTCCAGCGTCATATCTTTTAGCCTTTTGTTTCTGTTCATGGGGTTTTCTTGGCAAAGATACTGGAGTGGCTTGCCAGTTCCTGCTCCAGGTGGATCGCGTTTAGTCAGAATTCTCCACTATGACCTGTCCGTCTTGGGTGTCCCTGCACGGCATAGCCCATAGCTTCTCTGAATTACTCAAGCCCCTTCACCATGTAATTCACATCACTAGCGAACTCATTTGTTGTTGTTGTTTAGTCGTTAAGTCGTGTCCGACTCTTCGTGACCCCATGGACCAGAGCACGCCAGGCCTTCCTGTCTTCCACTGCCTCCCGGAGTTGGGTCAAATTCATGTTGGTAGCTTCGGTGACACTGTCCAACCATCTTGTCCTCTGTCGTCCCCTTCTCCTCTTGCCTTCACATTTTCCCAACATCAGGGGCTTTTCCAGGGAGCCTTCTCTTCTCATGAGATGGCCAAAGTACTGAAGCCTCAGCTTCAGGATCTGTCCTTCCAGTGAGCACTCAGGGTTGATTTCCTTAAAAATGGATAGGTTTGTTCTCCTTGCAGTCCAGGGGACTCTCAAGAGTCTCCTCCAGCACCACAATTCAAAAGCATCAATTCTTCGGCGGTCAGCCTTCTTTATGGTCCAGCTCTCACTTCCATACATCGCTACTGGGAAAACCATAGCTTTGACTATGCAGACCTTTGTTGGCAAGGTGATGTCTCTGCTTTTTAAGATGTTGTCTAGGTTTGTCATCGCTTTCCTCCCAAGAAGCAGACGTCTTTTAATTTCGTGGCTGCTGTCACCATCTGCAGTGATCATGGAGCCCAGAAAAGTAAAATCTGTCGCTGCCTCCATATCTTCCCCTTCTATTTGCCAGGAGATGATGGGACCAGTGGCCATGATCTTAGTTTTTTTTTATGTTGAGATTCAGACCATTTTTTTTTTGCACTCTCCTCTTTCACCCTCATTAAGAGGTTCTCTAATTCCTCCTCACTTTCCGCCATCAGAGTGGTATCGTCTGCATATCGGAGGTTGTTGATATTTCTTCCGGCAATCTTAATTCCGGCTTGGGATTCCTCCAGTCCTGCCTTTCGCATGAT
Source organism: Intellagama lesueurii (assembly GCA_037013535.1). NCBI lineage: Eukaryota > Metazoa > Chordata > Lepidosauria > Squamata > Agamidae > Intellagama > Intellagama lesueurii. Next base: position 272,864,403 of record JBAJHW010000002.1, read on the forward strand.
GTATTCTGCATATAAGTTAAATAAGCAGGGAGACAATATACAACCTTGTCGTACTCCTTTCCCAATTTTGAACCAATCAGTTGTTCCATATCCAGTTCTAACTGTTGCTTCCTATCCCACATATAGATTTCTCAGGAGATAGATAAGGTGGTCAGGCACTCCCATTTCTTTAAGAATTTGCCATCGTTTGCTGTGGTCCACACAGTCATAGGCTTTTGCGTAGTCAAAGTAGCAGAAGTAGATGTTTTTCTGGAACTCTCTGGCTTTCTCCATAATCCAGCGCATGTTAGCAATTTGGTCTCTAGTTCCTCTGCCCCTTCGAAATCCAGCTTGTACTTCTGGGAGTTCTCGGTCCACATACTGCTGAAGCCTACCTTTTAGGATTTTGAGCATAACCTTGCTAGCGTGTGAAATGAGTGCAATTGTACGGTAGTTGGAGCATTCTTTGGCACTGCCCTTCTTTGGGATTGGGATGTAGACTGGTCTTTTCCAATCCTCTGGCCACTACTGAGTTTTCCAAACTTGCTGGCATATTGAGTGTAGCACCTTAACAGCATCATATTTTAAGATTTTAAATAGTTCAACTGGAATGCCATCACCTCCACGGGCCTTGTTGTTAGCCATGCTTTCTAAGGCCTACTTGAATTTGCTCTCCAGGATGTCTGGCTCAAGGTCAGCTACCACACTATCTGTTTTGTCCGGGACATCCAGATCTTTCTGGTATAATTCCTCTGTGTATTCTTGCCACCTCTTCTTGATGTCTTCTGCTTCTGTGAGGTCCCTACCATTTTTGTCCTTTATCATGTCCATATATATATATATATTAGGCATCCTACAGTCTCGAAAGACTATGGTAACGTGCTCTGTATGGAGGACTTGGAACAGCGTCTAGTGTGGCTGAGAAGGCCAATTCGAGAGTGACAATCCCTTCCACACTGAAGACAAATACAATCTGTCCCCTGTCCAGCTCCCTGATTTTGCTGCTTCCGTGACTGCCTCTTTGCCTCGGTCTGCTGGACAAGGGTCTCTTCAAATTGGGAGAGGCCGTGATGCAACGCCTGCCTCCAGGCTGAACGCTCCGATGTCAGGGTTTCCCATCTGTTGAGGTCCATTCCTAAGGCCTTCAGATCCCGCTTGCAGATGTCCTTGTATCGCAGCTGTGGTCTCCCTCTGGGGCGATTTCCCTCCACTAATTCTCCATACAGGAGATCTTTTGGAATCCGAGCATCAGCCATTCATGGCTTTATCATGTCCATCTTTGCACAAAATGTTCCTTTAAGATCTCTGGTTTTTCCCTTTCTATTCTTTTCCTCTATTTCTTTGCACTGTTCATTTAAGAAGGCCCTCTTGTCGCTCTTTGCTATTCTTTGGAAGTCTGCATTCAATTTTCTGTAACTTTCCCTATCTCCCTTGCATTTTGTTTCCCTTCTCTTCTCTGCTATTTGTAAGGCCTCGTTGGACAGCCACTTTGCTTTCTTGCATTTCCTTTTCTTTGGGATGGTTTTTGTTGTTTATTCTTGCCATCTCCTGTTTGACCACATCCAGCTTACCAAGGTTCATAGATCTTACATTCCAGGTTCCTATGCAGTATTATTCTTTGCAGCATCAGACTTTCCTTTCACTTCCAGGTGCGTCTGCAGCTGAGCGTCCTATCGGCTTTGGCCCAACCACTTAATTAGCTCTGGAGCTACTTGTACTTGTCCTCTGCTCTTCCTCAGGAGCATGTTGGACGCCTTCCAACCTGAGGGGCTCATCTTCCAGCATCATATCTTTTACCCTTTTGTTTTTGTCCATGGAGTTTTCTTGGCAAAGATACTGGAGTGGCTTGCCAGTTCCTGCTCCAGGTGGATTGCGTTTAGTCAGAACTCTCCACTATGACCTGTCCGTCTTGGGTGTCCCTGCACGGCATAGCCCATAGCTTCTCTGAATAACTCAAGCCCCTTCACCACGACAAGGCAGCAATCCGTGAAGGGGAGCTAACTCATTACATTAACCCTTTTCTGGTACTGAATGAGCTGGTAACCTGAAGGATTCGTAACTTGTTTGCCATGTTGTATAGTGGCAATGTTGATTTGGCTAGCCTACCATCATCACACTGGCATTCAGCATTAGCAATCTTTTCTCCTATATATTCCATGTGCAGAAGCTATATTTCATGAACCAAACCCATCTCCTGTCCTCAGATACTCTGGCAAACATTGTCCCATCACCAGTGTAAAACCATTAAAACGTATCACCTCCAGTATAAGATAATTGAATATTAACAGTTGATGAGACTTATGTGTCTTATACTGGTGGAAGGAGAATATTTACCAAGGTAGCTGAGGGCAAAAGGCTAGTGCAAAGGATCTACTCATGTAGTACACCATCTCCAACCTCTGACACTTTGCCACCATTCCCGACTCTCAAGTAGATCCTTCAGTGTGTCCAATCATAGGGCTGCTCATGTGTAAGAAAGCACAATTAATAAATTATGGCAGTTATTTCTTAGCAGTTTCAGGAAAGGACCAGAATTGAAGAACCCTTTTTCTTTTTTCCCCCTCCAGAAACTGTAGGTAATATATGGTTTTGATATTAATAGTTACTTCAAAAGACTTGTCAGCTTTGTTTTGTCAGATTAATGACAGGAATTGTTCGTTTTGGATGCCATTCTGGTAGTAATACAAAAGTAATGGAATGGGAAAGGCAAAAAAAAAAAGAAAAATTGTTTGGTGTCTCTAACCTGCTTGGCTAATATTGCCATTTTATACGAAGGGCCAGAGGAGTCAGCAAAATGGTTGCAGTGTTTTCCAACACTAATGAACAGTGACAGGTGTGTTTAAAAATGTATGCACTAGTCAGAAAGAACTTATTTCCCCACTATTATTTTAACAATATTTTTCATTAAGGGTGGTAGAATTCTTTCGCTCCCCCCCCACACACACACATCTAACTATATGCGCAATGGTCAGTGTTTCCAAATAAGACTGTTATTTCACAGCAGACATTGTCAGTTTGTGTAAGGGGAGAAGGAGCATTGTGAATATGCAGGACCATGTGGAGCCACTTCAAAAACATTGGTAGCTTCAATGCATGTAACTCATGTACCTACAATCTTATGGGGGGAATCCATCCTGTTCAAGCATAGGACATTCCATGTATTCTCAGGGACCTCCCTCCCTTTCATTATAAATTACACCGAATCCTCTTGCACTACAGTAATAATAATAAAAGAAAGAAAGCATTAAAAAAGAGAGCACAGTCCAGTTCCTTCAGCTTGGCTAACCAGCAACAGCAGGCGGTTTATGCATCGAAGAATTGGATTCCTGTATTGGGCAGATGACAAGAACAAATTTGTCTCTCGCATTTTTCTAGAACGTTGGCTGATTTTTCAGGCACAAATTCATTCCACCCCATTTGCATACCTGTTTGTAAAAAAAAAAAAAAAGTCAAAAGTTCACATGAAAATGGATACATATTTTCAAGATCACCAAATGTCCCCCTCTCTGGGGACCTTCAAGAAAACCATCAAAACCTTTTCATTTTGGCAGGCTTTTCGACACATGCCGTCTAACTAGCCGCTGAGAGTATTGGCCTGCCATTTTTTTAATTGCCGCCTGTTTTTAAATGTAATGTTAACTTAATTTTAAGGTTAACTTTGATTATGTTTGTGTTATTTTATGTTACTGCCACTGTTGTAAACTGCCCAGAGTGACCATTGGTCAGATGGGCGGTATAGAAATCAAATAAATAAATAAATAAATAAACTTGTGTGCAGAAAAATAGATATACATTTTTATAAAGAGATTTTCTTAATGTGCATATCATCCTCTTATTTTCAACTAATAGATCCCTTTTAAAATACCATCTTTTCTGCTGTTGTTGTTATCTGCCACAATTGCCTCAGACATATGAACACTGTGGAGATCACCCTTGTGGCTGTGTTTGTTGTGGCCCTCACAAAGGTTCTCTCCCTCTTGATTCCTCTCACTGTCACCCGGTATTATTTTCTTAATACCACCTCTGAGTGTTAGACACATATGCTGCCACATGCAAGGCTTATTGAACTACAGAATCAGTTGGTTTGAATAACAGATAACCTTTTATTATTAATCATTTCACAAAGTAAATCACGTAGTCACTGTAACAGGGGTTTGATTAAGTTTGGATAGGACGGGACATATATTCAGGCTTGTGTTATGTATTTTCAATCACTTAATATCTATATTATTCTAGGTGTTCTCATTCCTGCTTGTTCATTCCAATAACCTTGTTCTTAATTCACTTTCCTAACTCTCTACTCAGATCACTCTAATTCTTCTCTTCTCTCTAAGCTCCAACTTCTCAACTGTCTCTCTCAGGTTCCAACTGTCTAACTGTCCCCTTGTTTCCGCCCCTCCTGCTCTATCCTTGGCTCCTCCCTCTAGAGCTCCTGTGACTGACAGGCAGGAATGACGTCACCTGTAGGCATTTCGCCACACACACCATATGAAAAAGTCACCTTCAAAATGCCCTAGTATTAGAGATGAGATGTTTGTATTTGTATCCCTTGAATATCGGCACCAAAGGTGCCTGGGGAAGCTGGACCCTTGCCCCAGAACCAGCCGGTCCACTTACCACTCGCGGCGTGCACAATCATCGTAGTTTGTGTCCCGCCAATCATGGAAGTAGCCTGCACCGCTGACCGCTGGGAAACGTGTCATCTCACCTCCTCACTAGAGTGGTCGGCAGTGCAGGGAGGTGGGGAAGTGCTGGCCAGGCTACTTCCACGATTTGCATGATGCAAATGATGATGGCTATGCATGCTGCACGGTGAATGGTAAGTGGACTGGCCAGTTCTGGGGGGAGGTTTCGGTTTCCCCAGGGACCTGTGGTGCTGATACTCATATTCATTTCCCCAGGGCTATGAATATGAATATCCCATCTCTACCTATTATTAATAGACCTGCTCAGCTCGTGTAAATTCAAGTGACAGCGCTAATTGTATATGTCCTTTCATCATTCAGCAGTGTTTTCCCTAATTTGTATGCAATTTTTCTGACCTCTGTATAATTTTAATTCCATTTTTCCAGTTGAGCCAAATTGCGGCACCAGATATCTTACATTTGCTGGACTAACTTTGAGGTGGATAAAAAGTTGAGAATATTATCTCAAACTGTTACCTAGTGTTTGGTGGTACAAGATTTCTTTCTTTGCTCCTTGTAGAATTTAGTAACAGTAGAGTGTCCCTGTTTCATCTTAACTTCATTCTAAAGGACTGTCAAATGCCATGGAAAGAAAATAAAAATAATATTGTTATGCACTGAGGTCATCCTGAAAAACTTCTTTAACCAGACTGTGTGTGTGTGTGAAAGAGAGAGGGGGGGGGGTTTCCACCCAACCCATAATGTGGTATGCTAAGTTTTGATACTGTTAAGTTTTCAGGAAACTCTATAAAACAAATCAACTCCCTGCCTTCATGCTGCACAGCATACTAGGTAGTCCATTGTGAGGCAGAATTATAAGATGTCTCTAGCCGTGATATACCATGTTTCCCCGAAAATAAGACAGGGTCTTATATTAATTTTTGCTCCAAAAAACGCATTAGGGCTTATTTTCAGGGGATGTTTTATTTTACAGTCATGTCATCTTCTGGTTGCTGCACAATGCTGCACAATAGTGGAAGGCGGGGTTTCACTTAACTAGGGCTTATTTCTGGGGTAGGGCTTATATTACGAGCATCCTGAAAAATCATACTAGGGCTTATTTTCAGGTTTCGGGGAAACAGGGTAGTTAGGGCTGATTGGATGTCTTCATGTTATCTTCCACATACAAACTAATGGTTGAGAATGTGCCTTTTTTGGGGGGTGGGCTGTCTCTTTGGTGTAACTAGCGTTCATTGATGCTGCTGTTCAACTACTAAGTCCTGCCACCTTTTGAAAGCTGGAAATCTTCTACTTGTACCTTTTGCCCAACTAAAAAAATTAGAGTCACAATTATGGAGTGAAAATAATAGCTTACTAATCCTCTTATTTTTAACAGGACTATCCATGTCTGATCCTGAAATGTGTTTCCCAGAGAAATCTCTGCACAGTGCACAAACTGGTCCAGTCTATACTTCCATAAAATTATTTCCAGATGCTGACTTTTCCTGCATTGCAGCTGCACTCTTAATGCACACATCACTGTTACCACCCTGTTTCACTTTCTACTGAAGTGGATTTTTGAACCACACATGGCCATGCATGCATTGGAAACATGGTTTCATGGGTGTCGTTTGTGTGTCACTCATTAAACATCATCTAGTAACATCACAGCAAATGTAATTAGCTACTCTGGGTGTTTTAGGTGCACAGAAATATGCCTGATTCTATCCCCAGACTTTCTTTAAAATGTGCATTGGTGAGCGCAAAGTGCTTGACTGGTGCTGACACCATATTTATATGGTGGCTTTAAAAAATAATTAAATTGTTCATTGAAGATTTACTGTTTTTGGCAGGGATGTCTATGTTTTTCTCCTTTTTAGACAGCAGGGAAATTACCACAAGAGCAGTAAAGAGACCCACTTAAAGCAAAAGGTTATGGATGAAGGCGCATAACAAAAAAAAATATAAGGAAATGTAGACCACAGATCACCTCCCTGGTCAAAACATGGGTGCATTGATGTACATTTCTTGTACCTTAAATTCTACCCAAAGTAAAGATTACTGTATGATCCTGCTAGCTACCTCACTCCCTATATAGCATATCATTGACGATCTTAAAGAGCTGAAATGAAATAGAGGCTTTGACAGTGTTGACAGCATCTACAAATGTCAGATTTACAGCACAGGCCTATCTAAAATTATTTAAGGTTTATCAGAGTAGTAAAATTGATCTGCATTTGGGGGAAAGGAACCTCATTATGTTTAGTGGACTTAATCCTATTTAGGCAGAGACCTCTTTAGAAAATCAAGCATGGAACTCATTTCTTGTATTCACTTGGGGTAGAAGTTAATGTACATGAAGAATACAGCAGTATGTCTGTTTTGAGAGAACAGGGTAATAGATCTCTAGTCTGAATTAGTTTTGGGAGTACTACTTTAGCCATAACGTTTTGTTTTATAATCATAGAACTGTAGAGTTAGAAAGGACCCCAAGGATCATCAAGTCTAATCCACTTCCAAAGAAAAAAAATCCGTAGCTAAAGTGTCCCTGACAGGCGGTTATCTAACCTCTGTTAAAAAAACTTCCAGTGAAGGAGAGCCCACCAGTTTCCGAGGCACTCCATTCCACTGTTAAACAGTTCTTATTGTCATTAGTTCTTCCTAATGGTTAGGCAAAATCTCCTTTCTCATAATTTTAAATCCATTATTTCAGGACCTATCCATGTGGCAGGCCTTCAAATATTTGAAGATTGCCACCATATTATCTCTGAATCTTCTCTTCTCCAGCTTAAACATACCTGGTTCCATCAGTCGTTCTTCATATGGCTTGGTCCCCAGACTCTTTCCTATCCTGGTTACCTTCCTCTGGACAACTTCCAACTTGTCAATGTTATCCTTAAACTGTTGTGGTCAAACAGGACCCTGTATTCCACCCGAGATTTGACAGAAGCAGAATAAATTGAATGTATTTGTGCCCCCCCTGCTAATAATAATAATAGATCTGTTGGCTTGTTAGATCAGATGGCTGCATCATTTGGGTGCCGTGTATAAAAGCATGTGCTACTTTTATGTTTCCTGCATGTTCGAAACCAGAAGAGCATCATCTTTCAGCTCAAGTGTTGAAATTTCTGGGTGAAAGACAATTATTGGAACAGAAAGAATTTCCCCCCATGTTCTCATAAGGAGGCACTCGGGGAAGAAAAATTGCTATTTGTGAGACTCTCATCTGTTGCTTTCTACCCAGAGACTCTTAACCTTTTTACTGCAATGTGGATATATGTCACACGTCAACGTTTACTACACCTCTGGAGCTGTGTGTGCAGCACATGGCCTGCCATTTTGCTGACCCCTTTTTGTAACTGTAATATTGCTCACAATGAGAAAACTCTTGAGCCTGACTGTTGCTGAATACTTCGGTCTCCCTCTTCTCTTTCCTCCTTCAGTCCAGAAGTGGCTTCAAACCATGATGGGGTTATTTGTTTTTGTTTTGAATTCCCATACAAAGAATGACATAGAATTAATTAGAGGGTTGATTCATGCCAGCTTGCTACATCTTCATTACGTCCCTCAGAGAAATAAACTTTTCCTGCTGTGCCTCTGTTGGGTCACTGTGTTACACCACAATATGCTTTGTAAATGTTTGGACAAATGATCAGATACTCAAGATAGAATTTCTTTTATGGTAATGTTTGCAACCCCATTATTTCAATTTATTTGCATATTTATCTCTAGTATCTTTCCTGCCTTTCCACTTGAACAAGAATGCTCCTGCATGATGATTTACCATACTTAATAGAAAGCGAACAATAGGATTACATAAAAAAAGAAAAAAGATGTAACCCCATTCCCACCAAATCCACAAGCACTTGTTTTTTGTTTTGTTGTGCTTTTTGTGCAAGGCCAACGTAACAGAGAGCTAGCTGGATATATGGCTATGGAGCCAGGGTTTGGGAGTTTGATTCCCCCTGTTCCTCCTGAGATAAGAGCCAGCCTCTGTAGTTATGGTTAAGCTGCACAGTCCCAGGGTGTCCCCTGAAGAAAGGAATGATAAACCATTTCTGTGTATTCTCTGCCTCAAAAACCCTGGAATCAACTTGATGGCACACAATACATACATAGATAACATCTTGGAGATCTGTTCCTTCAAGCACAACCTGCCCTGGTCAAGCCAACTGCTTGTGACTCTATCAATGCTAGAGATGGGCACATTTTTTTTAAAAAAAATGTTATTTGTTCCGATTCATAATTCATCAAAGTTGATGAATCACAAATCACGAATTTACCAATTTTTCTGATGAATCAATTTGTCAATTCGTCTTGCTTTCAAACACCATAAAACAGTCCACCAGGTACCCAGAGATACCAAAATGGCAGAGAAGCTTCCCCTGACTCTCCTCTACAATTCTGCCAGGTTTGGTGAAGATTGGTTTTCAGATGTCTGAGTTATACACCCACAAGTTTGGTCCCCCCAGGAAAGTGCCCTTTAGCAGCTGGCTTGCAGCACTGTTGGAATTTCCCCCAAGTCGGCTGCTAAAGAGCGTTTTTCTGGTGGTCCCATTTTGTGGGTGTATAACTCAGATGTCCAAAACCCAATCTAGAGGGATTGTAGAGGAGAGCTGGGAGAAGCTTCTCTGCAATGTTGGTGTCTCTAGGTGCATGCGGGGGGGGGGGGGGGACTTTATAGCCTGATGAATCAAGGAATAAAAAATAATTAAAAATGTATCGATTCATATTAATCAGGCCATCATTTCTGATGACTCCGAATTGATGAATTAGTGATTTTTGATGAATTTTGCATTTCATTTTTTAATTAGTGCCCATCTCTAAATAATGCTCATCCTAATATTGAAAAAAAAAATCAAGAAAATTCACTTAGACATGGCAAGCACTAAGTAAGAGTGTGCATTTTGGACAAAGAAAACAGCAGAAGTCAGAACCAAAGTTAGGCAGGGCCAAGTTTAAGTAATTCTGGTTTTGTCTCCATCTCCTTTCCTTAGCTATGGTAGCACTTAAGCACCGCAGTACAATTTCTTAATATCTAACTGAATTTAAGAACAGATTTAACCTTTGTTCAAGAGGAACAACATTGTTATTCCTTGTTCTGTTACTACTCTGTGAACACTGAAGCTCGAAATCCTGCCGTTGTAGATGGACAGGTAGACAGGCAGCAGTTTGATTACAATCATAGCACAACCCAAAGTCAAGCATGCTTTTGCACATCTCTGACAAGCAGGACAAAGAGGTGGCAGCGATAGGGTAGTGGAGGACGAGGAAATATGGAAGCACTGGTATGAAATGCAGTTGCAGACATGGAGAACCACAGCCATAGATAAGCATATCTGTGAGCAGAGAGGTTGCCTATCCCTGCACTTCGACTGCAGTCCCAACTCCTTAGTATTTATGGTTGAAATGAGCTAGGATCTAGTGGGGCGGGGCCACCTTCACTGGCTTCCACTTAGACAGACAGGTTCTATCAGTAGAAGGGCTATGCTCTCATGCAACCTCCCCCCCTAGACTGTACAGATAGAAAACTGTCCTTAGTGATAGCAAGAGGAAAGCACGCTTTGAAAGCACTGGATCCTATGCCCATGTCCCCACATAAGGAATGTTGTCAGTAAAGGAAAATCCTGTCAAAAATTCTTATATAGCAGAGTGTCATAATTCAATGGGAAAGCTTTGCTTGCATTCAGTTCTGTGCTTGATCTCCAGCAAGGCTATTTCAAGTTTCTCCAGTCATGAGTGCTGTCTTAATTAACAGATGAGAGGGCTTACAAACAGCAGACAGAGGGCGAGAGACAACATGTAGCAGTAGTGTTTGGAACCTGGCTTACGAAGTCCTTTGTGCCAAGTAACTTTTAGATGGATTGTTATCCGTTACTCCTCTGACTGGGTCTTTAGAACTACTTGTGTTTACCATCTTTTACAGTGGTATTTGTTTGTTCCTTATTAATTAATTAATACATTAATAAGCAAGCAAGCAAAGTCAGTCATCCAGCAGCCTTCCTCTGAGCTCAGGTGTGGGAAATGCCTCAGCCCCCCTGAGCTCACTTCATTATGCCTGAACTGCAAAGAAGTTGAGTGTAGAAGATCTGGCCCAAGTCCTTCTCAGCTCTTCAGCTTTTTAAATTTTCACATCCCAAGGTGAGTGCATTTGCTCTTCTTGGACCTGTGTAAGTTTCAGCTCTCTAAAGGTTCCCTTGTCATACAGATTTCATTTATCTCCAAACATCAATATGCACCTGCTGAATTCCAATTATCTTCAGGGTCTCCACCCCAATTTCAGGGATAAAGTAATTCCTGAAATTGAACAATTAATAAATAATGATCACATCTGTATTGATTGTAGAAAATATACTGCGTAGATTTTAAAAATTTATTTATTTTAAAGAATAGCTTGCTATCTCCCTTGAGGTCTGGTTCTAGTCCCAGCAAAGAGACAGTCTTTCGATTTAAGAATGGTCTCATTAACGGGCAATTAAGTGAGGTCAGGGATGATGGGCCAGTAAGAGGTGGGGGAGTAAGAAAAGGCAAAAATGAAGGAAATGAACTGAATCTGGAGACTTTGAATGTTACTGAATGTCATTGTTACCAGCACAATATTTTCCTATGTGTAGTCTATTATTGTTATGTTCTGTAGCATATCTGGATAGATGGAACACAAGGCCAGTTAAGCCTAAAACACAATGCAATCCTATAACATTTGAAGTGAAAAAAAGAGACTTGAGTGAGGAATCTAACACTCACAAAACCATTGCTTTCTTCAGACCGTTCGGCAGGAAGAAATTGCCTTGAGGTTATTTAGCTTGGGCAGGGTGGCAGGGAGTAGATTACCACAGACAGCATCTGAGGTCCTCCACAATGCTTTTGACCTACATTCCTATCAGCATAGCCAGCCTTAGTAACAGTGAGGAATTGTGGCAGCTGTAGTCCAAAAGAGTCTGAAGGGCCACAGTTGCCCATCTATGTAACATAAGTTTGTATTTTAACATGATGTGTTACATGGAAGAAATGAGCTGCTCAGTGAAACTGAGGGCACAGTTACACAATAAAAATGTATCGGCAGATGGATTGGATTTTTTTTAAAGTCAGTTTAAAGTCATGTGGTAGTGACGTAGTTTTTGGGTTGGTGTGTGTGTCCTCTTGGGGACATTTTAATCCATTTTTACACTGTGTAATGTATTATTTGAGCGCGCTACACAGACTTTTAAAATCATTTCATTTGAAACTTTGTCCTGTGCCCACCCTCCCTTGTGCTCACTGCCTCTCATACCCATTATCCACTGCTGCTGGTGCTATTTTTAGTACGTTTAAATATTTTTTTATTTTAGTTTCTTGCAATCTGGTATAGTGCTAGTTCAATATGACAAATGGGGAAAAAAAATAAAACAGATAGAACCAAAAGTTTTCCCTGCAGCCTGACACATGTACGTGGAGAGGGTCACACACAAAGGAGTAGACAGTGCTTGCAAGAGGTAAAGCACACCAGTGAGTGGCAAAGAGAAAGTGGCCTGAGAAATCGACAAGATAGGCAACTTCTAGACTTGTGAAGGAGGGAGTGCTTTCCCCCACCCAACTTTTCTCTTTCTGACGGATCTCTTTTCAAATCAGACTGCAAGGCTTTCCTGCAGCCCAAAACCTCTGATCCCATTACTTGACAAACTCCACAGTTACAATTTACACCAACAGAGGCATTCACATATGCCAAAATGATTCAAAATAAATCAATTTCACAGGTGATTTAAATAAACGGCTCTCTTGAGGCCAAGCACAATACCCCGTTTTCCAACCAAAAACATGCTTCCCAGACAAAAAAAAAAAAAAATCCACGCTTCCCTGTGCATCATGTAGGCAGAATTTTTAAAATCCATTTCAAACATGCTAAAGCTAATTCAAAAACAGATTTCCCCACACATACACATTTAACCAAGCCCTGACTTGCACTCAGTTGCAGTTGCACAGTTATCATATACGATAAATTGATGGAATTAATTGACAATCGATTGATTCCTTAGTTATGGACATAGGCTTGGATAGCTTTGGAATTAGATTAAATCAGCACACAGAGGATAGTCCAGTCAACACGTATTCACACCAACAGCTAAATCAAGCCTGTGGCAAATCTTGTGGTTATTGCCTCCATCCACAGCTGTCTGCTTGTGTGCTTTCTGATGGCATCTGGATGATCACAGTGAGAAAGAGGTGGATAAATAAGAAGAATCTTTGTTTTTAACCAGAGAGATACTTTTGTTATATTGTAACAGAGAGTGGTGCAATGGGGGGGGGGAGAGAATTCACAGGATCCAGGGGCTGAACAGGTACATGGGGACTCACTTCAGTGTGCATCACACACACACACACACACACACACAAACGCACCACATAATTCAGCACAGGGGATGGAAAAGTGTAACTGTAACCCTTTTCTCTGTACTCACTAAGATCTAGGAGACCCCAGAGGAAAGGGGTGAGGGCTCCTGCCATCCATCAGTGATCAGTGCTGAATTCACTGCTATTAACAGCCAAAATGTTGTTGTTACATGCCGTCAAGTTGCCTCCAACTTATAATGACCCTATAAATGAATGAGCTCCAAAATGTCCTGTTCTCAACAGCCCTGCTCAGTTCTTGTAAACACAAACATGTGGCTTCCTTTAGGGAGACAATCCATCTTATATTTGGCCTTCCTCTTTTCCTGTTTCGTTCAAGTTTGCCCAGTGTTATTGTCTTTTCCATAGAATTTTGCTTTCTCATGATGTACCCAAAGTAGGACAACCTTAGTTTTAACATTTTTGGCTCCAGAGACAGTTCAGCCAAAAAAAAAAAAAAGCACACTGCAAAAATGGATGGAGATACACCAGCTTCAGAGCAATGGCACACACAGGGACCTGCATTAGGCTGGAGGGTCACATCTTATGGACCCACTTGTTGTGCACCATGAGAGTATTAAAGAATACAAAAACTGTTTAATAGTTTAATCCAATTTACTTCAAAATCCTTCTGGCCGTTATGCTCATAGTGCCCACTCCAGAAGGAACAAAAGATGTAGCAGAACTGAACATGCCAGACTATGTTGTGGAGGTGTTATAAGCAACATTCCTTCTAATTTTCTACCTTGCTGCACGGGGGCCTCGCCCAGCGCACATGGGAGGCAGGGCTTCATCCTAAATAGGAAGTAAACAAACCGGCTGCCAGCTGTTTATGTGCAGACTTGATGGAGCTCTGGGCAGGCATATACAGTATATCACAGAAGTGAGTACACCCCCTCACATTTCATAAATATTTTAGTATATCTTTTCATGTGACAACACTGAAGAAATGACACTTGGCTACAATGTAAAGCAGTGAGTATACAGCTTGTATAACAGTGTAAATGTGCTGCCCCCTCAAAATAATGCAACACACAGCTGTTAATGTCTAAACCGCTGGCAACAAAAGTGAGTACACCCCTAAGTGACAATGTCCAAATTGGGCCCAAGTAGCCGTTTTCCCTCCCTGGTGTCATGAGACCTGTTAGTGTCACAAGTCTCAGGTGTGAAGGGGGAGCAGGTGTTATCACTCTCCCTCTCTCAGACTGGTCACTGGAAGTTCCACATGGCACCTCATGGTAATGAATTATCCGAGGATCTGAAAAAATGAATTGTTGCTCTACATAAAGATGACCTAGGCTATAAGAAGATTGCCAAAACCCTGAAACTGAGCTGCAGAACAGTGACCAAGACCATGCAGTGCTTTAACAGGACAGGTTCCACTCAGAACAGGCCTCGCCATGGTCGACCAAAGAAGTTGAGTGCCCGTGCTCAGTGTCATATCCAGAGGTTGGCTTTGGGAAATAGACATATGAGTGCTGCCAGCATTGTTGCAGAGGTTGAAGGGGGGGGGGGGGTCAGCCTGTCAGTGCTCAGACTGTACGCCACACACTGCATCAAATTGGTCTCCAGGGCTGTCGTCCCAGAAGGAAGCCTCTTCTAAAGATGATGCACAAGAAAGCCTGCATACGGTTTGCTGCAGACAAGCAAAGGACATGGATTTCTGGAACCATGTCCTGTGGTCTGATGAGACCAAGATAAACTTATTTGGTTCAGATGGTGTCAAGCGTGTGTGGCGGCAACCAGGTGAGGATTACAAAGACAAGTCTGTCATGCCTACAGTCAAGCATGGTGGTGGGAGTGTCATGGTCTGGAGCTGCATGAGTGCTGCCAGCACTGGGGAGCTACAGTTCATTGAGGGAACCATGGATGCCAACATGTGACATACTGAAGCAGAGCATGATCCCCTCCCTTCGGAGACTGGGCCACAGGGCAGGATTCCAACATGATAACAACCCCAAACACACCTCCAAAACGATCACTGCCTTGCTAAAGAAGCTGAGGGTAAAGGTGATGGACTGGCCAAGCATGTCTCCAGACCTAAACCCTGTTGAGCATCTGTGGGGCATCCTGAAATGGAAGGTGGAGGTGCGCAAGGTCTCTAACAACCACCAGCTCTCTGATGTCGTCTTGGAGGAGTGGAAGAGGACTCCAGTGGCAACCTGTGAAGCTCTGGTGAACTCTATGCCCAAGAGGGTTAAGGCAGTGCTGGAAAATACTGGTGGCCACACAAAATATTGACACTTTGTGCTCAATTTGGACATTGTCACTTAGGGGTGACAATGTCCAAAGGGTGAACTTTTGTTGCCAGCGGTTTAGACATTAATGGCTGTGTGTTGCGTTATTTTGAAGGGACAGCACATTTACACTGTTATACAAGCTGTATACTCACTGCTTTACATTGTAGCCAAGTGTCATTTCTTCAGTGTTGTCACATGAAAAGATATACTAAAATATTTATGAAATGTGAGGGGGTGTACTCACTTTTGTGATATACTGTACACGTGCAGCTTAGAGGAAATGTCGGTTATAAGCCAATTTCAGTTCACAGACTTGTGGTTGCAATGAACAAACAGAGATTTGTTTTAGCAAGGCATGGTGTTATCAGCATTTGCAGCTCTGTCTGATACGAGTAGCACCAAATGCTTTTAAAATAAAGGGAGGCAGGTGGGATGTGACACAAAGATGGAAGACCAAAGTTAAATACATCTAATATTCAAGACCTTCATTGGTAGCCTGTCAAGACAAATCATTTCCACAGGTAGTCTCAGTGCTGCACTATTAGCTACTCGACCAATGATGGCATATATTTGTATTCTTCACAGTTACCTTCCTGAGCTGTGCAAGAGAGCTGCCTATTCTCCCCATGTACACAGCCATTGTGGTATAGAATCTGTCAGTGTTGGGATGTGGCACACAATGACAACAAATCAGTCACAGCCACATCTTTGGCTCCTAAACATCCTTGGCTCCTTGTTTGACATGTACAGAGAATCTGTACTCAAGAGGGTGGAGAATCAGGGAAGCAGGAAACTTACACCCACCCACCCATCCTTATGTTGCAATATACATCCATCCACACTATGAAATCTTGGCTAGATACTCCACTTCGCCTGTTTTGAATGGGTGGGAAGGGTGTTTATATATAGATTAGATTAGGCATCCTTCAGTCTTGAGAGACTATGATAACGTGCTCTGAATAGAGGTCTTGGAACAGCGTCTAGTGTGGCTGAGAAGGCCAATTCGAGAGTGACAATCCCTTCCACACTGAAGACAAATACAATCTGTCCCCTGTCCAGCTCCCTGATTTTGCTGGTTTTGGGACTGCCTCCTTGCCTCGGCCTGCTGGACAAGTGTCTCTTCAAAATGGGAGAGGCCATGATGCACCGCCTGCCTCCAGGCTGAACGCTCAGATGTCAAGGTTTCCCATTTGTTGAGGTCGATTCCTAAGGCCTTCAGATCCCGCTTGCAGATATCCTTGTATCGTAGCTGTGGCCTCCCTCTGGGGTGCTTTCCCTGCACTAATTCTCCATACAGGAGATCTTTTGGAATCTGACCATCAGCCATTCTCACGACATGCCCAAGCCAACGTAGTCGCTGTTTCAGTAATGTATACATGCTAAAAATTCCAGCTCGTTCTAGGACTACGCTATTTGGAATTTTGTCCTGCCAGGTGATACCAAAAATGCGTCGGAGACAGCGCATATGGAACGTGTTCAGCTTCCTCTCCTGCCATGGACAAAGGGCCCAGGACTCACTGCAGTACAGGAGTGTACTCAGGACACAGGCTCTATAGACCTGGATCTTGGTATATGCCATCAGCTTCTTATTAAGCCATACTCTCTTTGTGAGTCTCGAGAGCATGGTAGTTGCTTTGCCAATGCGTTTATCCATCTCGACATCTAGGGAGAGAGTGTCAGAGATCGTTGAGCCAAGGTACACAAAGTCATGAACAACCTCCAATTCTTGTATGGAGGTGTTAATAGAGGGAGGCGAGTCCACGCCCTGGCCCTTAACTTGTGTTTTCTTCAGGCTGATTGTTAATCCAAAGTCTTGGCAGGCCTTGCTAAAGTGATTCATGAGTTGTTGGAGGTCTTCAGCAGAATGGGCAACAACAGTTGCATCATCGGCAAAGTCCGCATGCATTTCAGCTGGACTTTGGTCTTTGCTCTCAATCTAGAGAGATTAAAGAGCTTTCCATATGATCTAGTCCGGAGATAGACACCTTATGTTGCAGTTCCAAAGGCGTGCTTCAGCATGACAGCAAAAAAGATCCCAAACAGGGTTGGTGCGAGGACACAGCCCTGTTTCACTCGGCTTCTGATGTCAAAGGGATCTGAGGTTGAGCCATCAAAAACTACAGTGCCCTTCATTTCCTCATGAAAGGAAATCTGTATTTATCTAGACAGACAGGTATTTAGACAAATGAATGGGCAGATTGATAGACTTCTGGAAATATTCACTAAGGTTTGGTTTTAGTCTGGACAGTTCTTCCATACCTCCCATTGATTACACTTCAGCTGGTGGTTGGATCTGTGAGCAAATGTGTCTGAAAAGGTTCAGGTCCTGATTCATACATGTGCAGCTTTGATTCCCCCATTCTCCTGCGACAATTCACTCCATTCCATAGGGTCCCTCAAACTGGGACTGAATTGGCTGTTATGAGAAGGAAGGGGTTACAGGAATTCCTTCTTTACCAGTACATTTCTTCTTGTCTGTGGTTGGATCCAGTCCATCTGGAGGAATGGAGGGGAAAATAAACTCAGACATCACTTTTTAAAGTTAAGTAGCACTTCTTACAACAACTAGATAGAACAGAACAAAGCATGCACATGTTACCCTTTTGGTCTACAACTCCCAAATCCCCCAGCCAGTGGGAACTGCCCAGTCCTTAGTGCTTCATCCCTTCCTAGCCTCTTTGTTGGCTGATGGCCGCACCCACCAAGGTCTATCCTCCTTCCTTAACTCTTGCCTTTTGTATCCCACTCTGGGAATTGTCAGTGGCTAGTTGCCTCACCATGCATTCTATTGAGATATCTGAGGTGATTCCCGCTCTGGAATTATTTGAAATATTTATTTAAAATATTTCTGTCCCACCTTTCTCCTTAAAAAGGATGCAGGCAATTCCCACTGTGCATGACACATTCTATTAAAAAGGAAAGTTCTTCGTCGCCATCTGAAGTGTAACGTCCTGCTGAGGCATAGAAGAATCTGTCCTCCATCAGCTATTCGGATGGTGTTCTGTGCTTGGAAAAGAACTTAATAACATGGGTTTGTGTGATTTACAGCTCTTTCAATGTTACAGTGAATGGAAAACAAGCATTTAATAAAAGGACATAACTCACCAGCCTAGGAAGCAGGCAACTTTGTTCTCCAGTAAATTCTCCTGATTATCTCCAAAACAGAGAAGTAAATATTTCTTTCTGTTTGGAAGGTAAATAAGGCTGCACTCTATTTCACTTGACAGAGTGTACCCCAGATACAGGGTGTCCTTCCATGTATGATGCCTGACAAACTTGACTTTGTGACAGCACAGCTTTTGTGTGCTGGCAATTATATTGTGGACATCCTGTCCAATTATGACATTTAAACAAGATAAATAACACGTATGCTTTTGCTGTAGTGTCTGTCTGTACATTTCTTTCACTTTCAGACATACTGGCCAGAATGCCATAGGTGTTCATGTAGGATTGGTGTAACCTGTTGAGACTAATTGCAGCTTCTTGAAGAGGTTCTGAGGGGCATCTTGGTTATGTAATTGGTTGCATAAATAGGCACCCCAGCACCTCATCAATTAACCATAATTAGCCAAGGCAAGTTATGCAAAATTTATTCATAGACCAAAGGCATTCTGGCTCCATGTGTCATTATACTTCTTTTTTTAACACAACCTACTATGCAGACTTATGGGTCTTCCAGATAGAGAGGCAGACCAGATTGGGGGGGGGGGGGAGTCTCAATTCTCAAAAAATTTGCAGATTTGTTTTGAGTTCCCTTAATATAACACCTGATCATCTCCTTCCCTCCATTGTTTACAGACAAGTTCTCTTTATTTTGTACTGGAAAAAGATTGGCCCTTTTTTTAAAAAAAAAAAACCTTCTTGCAGGGCAACAGAAGATGAGTTGTGGGGAATCACAGAATTCAGTTTAGCATCTACAGGCTAGGGTTAATGATATGGCCAAGCATTTCAGTGGCTTTCTGTTGTAAATGGGTCACAACCCTCTATTTAGTCTCTTGAGCTCCAAAAATTTGGATCAACTGCCAAGGATTCAACAGTTCTGGATTGTTGTGTGGTCTTACTGCACAGTTTTTGATGACCCATCAGATAATCTTGCTATGCAGATGCCCTCTCCAAGAGAGGAAGCATTTGCGGATTCAGTCAATACTTTCCTGCCGATCACAGACAAATGCCTGCAGAAGTTGAGACAGATGAGACCTTATACCATGTCATGTTATTGTTATGTCCTGTCAAGTTACATCTGACCTACAGTGACCCTAATAAGGTTTTCAAAGTATATGAGATATTTAAGGAGTGGTTTAACCATTGCCATCCCAAAGAATTTCCAGAATTCAACCCCAGGTCTACTGAGTCCCAGTTTGTTGGTCTGTTCACTACACCATACTAGTTTTCATATGACACCACATCATACTCCACTATCAAGATGACTGGACAATGGGCAGACTGATAGACTTCTGGAAATATTAGAAAGCCAATGCAGTCAAAACCAAATGAATCATTGCTCCCTTTTTCTTCTTCTATTGTTTGTTGTGGGGGAAAGAGGGATATCTAACTTTGAACCAAAGCCTGTTCCTATAAGTGCCCAAACTGGTTATCCCCAAGTCATTGCAACAAGATGTTCTTGACAAATTATATGAGGAACAATGGCGCTTCATCAAATATAGAAGGAGGGCACAACAGTCCACGTGATGACCAGGATTGCGCAAACATTTTCAACAGACAATTGGAAACTGTGGCCCCTGTGCTAGCATGAGAGCAAAGCCATCTGAGCCACTGAAACCATCTGTCCCTCCAAGCCATTCTTGGCAGAACGTTGGCACCAACCTTTTATACTTAAGTAACAAATTCTACCTTCTGGTGGCTCACTGTTTTTCAAATTGTTTTGAAATTGCTAAGCTGCATCGTACAACATTAGGGGCAGTTATCATTACAGTAAACACTGCCACCCCTCTCTCTTTGGCTAGGTTTGGAGTTCCAGAGGTTTTTTATTCCAGATGTTGTTGTTGTTATGTGCTATCAAGTCAAAATTGACATAGCAACCCTAACAGGGCTTTCTAGGTAAGTATGGCATTTAAGGAGCGGTTTTACCAGTTCCACTCCCCTAGTGAGTTTCCATGGCTGAGCGGGGAATCGAACCCTGTTCTCCAGAGTCCAAGTCTGTCAATCTATCCACTGTACCACACTGGGTACATTCCAGACAGTGATCCACAATTTTCCTGTAACCTTTTAAGGTGATTTGCAGAGGCCTCCAGGGCATTGTTCTCCCAGAACAATGGGGAACCAGAAAGTATAGTCAAGTCTTTAAAGCAGCCACACTGGCTTGGAGATTTGATGACCTGTAGTTCAAAAAAGTAACTTTTTTAGTTTTTATTGTTACACTCCACTACCGGTGTTCTTAAAATCGGGTATTAATTGCAATGTGGTCAAAATAATGTCTCTGCCCATTTACAATTCTTTTTGAAACTGAAAGGAGGAAATGTCCATTGCAATGTTCAAGTGTACAAGTTTCAGAGTATTTGTCATTAAGGCTACAGTGCTACACAGAGTCAGTTCCACTGAACTGCCAGGTAGGCAGGCCTAAAATTACACTCTAGTACTTTTTTCTTTAAAAGTTCTTTTCAAACTTTTGGAAACATTCTAGCCTACTTTACAGTTCCAGATTTAACGGACTGATCGCCAATTCAGGAATGATTAATGTACTGACACCAGCAATCAGCTCAGGTTTTCCAGGACACCTCAAAATAGTATAAACGTTCTGGGAAGACTCGAACAGCACTTGTTAGTTGGAGGATGTTGTCCTTTCTAGTTAAAATGTCACGATACATCGTAACACTGAATCCAAGGCCAACTTTCCTAAATACATCATAGAGGGCA